>OY804576.1:126440829-128879682 GCA_963680875.1 Bathymodiolus brooksi | reverse complement strand
CTACCTAAACCCTGAGGGATATTGACATTAACAGGGAGCTAAGATGAGATAATGCTACCTAAGCCTGAGGGATATTGACATAAACAGGGAGCAAAGATGAGATAATGCTACCTAAACCTGAGGGATATTGAAATAAACACAGAGCTAATATGAGATAATGCTACCTAAACCCGAGGGATATTGACATTAACAGGGAGCTAATATGAGATAATGCTACCTAAACCTGAGGGATATTGACATAAACAGAGAGCTAAGATGAGATAATGCTACCGACACCTGAGGGATATTGACATAAACATGGAGCTAAGATGAGATAATGCTACCTAAACCTGAGGGATATTGACATAAACAGGGAGCTAAGATGAGATAATGCTACCTAAACCTGAGGGATATTGACATAAACATGGAGCTAAGATGAGATAATGCTACCTAAACCTGAGGGATATTGACATAAACAGGGAGCTAAGATGAGATAATGCTACCTAAACCTGAGGGATATTGACATAAACAGGGAGCTAAGATGAGATAATGCTACCTAAACCTGAGGGATATTGACATAAACAGGGAGCTAAGATGAGATAATGCTACCTAAATCTCAGGGATATTGACATAAACAGGGAGCTAAGATGACATAATGCTACCTAAATCTGAGGGATATTGACATAAACAGAGAGCTAAAATGAGATAATGCTACCTAAACCTGAAGGATATTGACATAAAGAGAGAGCAAAGATGAGATAATGCTACCTAAACCTGAGGGTTATTGACATAAACAGGGAGCTAAGATGAGATAATTCTACCTAAACCTGAGGGATATTGACATAAACAGGGAGCTAAGATGAGATAATGCTACCTAAACCTGAGGGATATTGACATAAACAGAGAGCTAAGATGATATAATGCTACCTAAACCTGAAGGATATTGACATAAAGAGAGAGCAAAGATGAGATAATGCTACCTAAACCTGAGGGTTATTGACATAAACAGGGAGCTAATATGAGATAATACTACCTAAACCTGAGGGATATTGACATAAACAGAGAGCTATGATGAGATAATGCTACCTAAACCTGAGGGATATTGACATAAACAGGGAGCTAAGATGAGATAATGCTACCTAAACCTGAGGGATATTGACATAAACAGAGAGCTAAGATGAGATAATGCTACCTAAACCTGAGGGATATTGACATAAACAGGGAGCTAAGATGAGATAATGCTACCTAAACCTGAGGGATGTTGACATAAACAGGGAGCTAAGATGAGATAATGCTACCTAAATCTGAGGGATATTGACATAAACAGAGCTAAGATGAGATAATGCTACCTAAGCCTGAGGGATATTGACATAAACAGGGAGCTAAGATAAGATAATGCTACCTAAACCTGAGGGATATTGACATAAACAGAGAGCTAAAATGAGATAATGCTACCTAAACCTGAGGGATATTGACATAAACAGGGAGCTAAGATGAGATAATGCTACCTAAACCTGAGGGATATTGACATAAACAGGGAGCTAAGATGAGATAATGCTACCTAAACCTGAGGGATATTGACATAAACAGGGAGCTAAGATGAGATAATGCTACCTAAACCTGAGGGATATTGACATAAACAGGGAGCTAAGGTGAGATAATGCTACCTTAACCTGAAGGATATTGACATAAACAGAGAGCTAAGATGAGATAATGCTACCTAAACCTGAGGGATATTGACATAAACAGGGAGCTAAGATGAGATAATGCTACCTAAACCTGAGGGATATTAAATAAACACAGAGCTAAGATGAGATAATGCTACCTACACCCGAGGGATATTGACATTAACAGGGATCTAATATGAGATAATGCTACCTAAACCTGAGGGATATTGACATAAACAGAGAGCTAAGATGAGATAATGCTACCTAAACCTGAGGGATATTGACATAAACAGGGAGATAAGATGAGATAATGCTACCTACACCTGAGGGATATTGACATAAACACAGAGCTAAGATGAGATAATGCTACCTAAACCAGAGGGATATTGACATAAACACAGAGCTAAGATGAGATAATACTACCTAAACCTGAGGGATATTGACATAAACAGGGAGCTAAGATGAGATAATGCTACCTAAACCTGAGGGATATTGACATAAACAGAGAGCTAAGATGAGAAAATGCTACCTAAACCTGAGGGATATTGACATAAACAGAGAGCTAAGATGAGATAATGCTACCTAAACCTGAGGGATATTGACATAAACAGGGAGTTAAGATGAGATAATGCTACCTAAACCTGAGGGATATTGACATAAACAGGGAGCTAAGATGAGATAATGCTACCTAAACCTGAGGGATATTGACATAAACAGGGAGCTAAGATGAGATAATGCTATCTAAATCTGAGGGATGTTGACATAAACAGGGAGCTAAGATGATATAATGCTACCTAAACCTGAGGGATATTGACATAAACAGAGCTAAGATGAGATAATGCTACCTAAGCCTGAGGGATATTGACATAAACAGGGAGCTAAGATGAGATAATGCTACCTAAACCTGAGGGATATTGACATAAACAGAGAGCTAAAATGAGATAATGCTACCTAAACCTGAGGGATATTGAAATAAACAGGGAGCTAAGATGAGATAATGCTACCTAAACCTGAGGGATATTGACATAAAGAGAGACCTAAGATGAGATAATGCTACCTAAACCTGAGGGATATTGACATAAACAGGGAGCTAAGATGAGATAATGCTACCTAAACCCGAGGGATATTGACATTAACAGGGAGCTAATATGAGATAATGCTACCTAAACCTGAGGGATATTGACATAAACAGAGAGCTAAGATGAAATAATGCTACCGACACCTGAGGGATATTGACATAAACAGGGAGCTAAGATGAGATAATGCTACCTACACCTGAGGGATATTAACATAAACACAGAGCTAAGATGAGATAATGCTACCTAAACCTGAGGGATATTGACATAAACACAGAGCTAAGATGAGATAATGCTACCTAAACCTGAGGGATATTGACATAAACAGGGAGCTAAGATGAGATAATGCTACCTAAACCTGAGGGATATTGACATAAACAGTGAGCTAAGATGAGATAATGCTACCTAAACCTGAGGGATATTGACATAAACAGAGAGCTAAGATGAGATAATGCTACCTAAACCTGAGGGATATTGACATAAACAGGGAGTTAAGAAGAGATAATGCTACCTAAACCTGAGGGATATTGACATAAACAGGGAGCTAAGATGAGATAATGCTACCTAAACCTGAGGGATATTGACATAAACAGGGAGCTAAGATCAGATAATGCTACCTAAACTTGAGGGATATTGAAATAAACACAGAGCTAAGATCAGATAATGCTACCTAAACCTGAGGGATATTGACATAAACAGTGAGCTAATTTGAGATAATGCTACCTAAACCTGAGGGATATTGACATAAACAGGGAGCTAAGATGAGATAATGCTACCTAAACCTGAGCGTTATTGACATAAACAGGGAGCTAAGATGAGATAATGCTACCTAAACCTGAGAGGATATTGACATAAACAGAGAGCTAAGATGAGATAATGCTACCTAAACCTGAGGGATATTGACATAAACAGAGAGCTAAGATGAGATAATGCTACCTAAACCTGAGGGATATTGACATAAACAGGGAGCTAAGATGAGATAATGCTACCTAAATCTGAGGGATATTGACATAAACAGGGAGCTAAGATGAGATAATGCTACCTAAATCTGAGGGATATTGACATAAACAGAGAGCTAAAATGAGATAATGCTACCTAAACCTGAAGGATATTGACATAAAGAGAGAGCAAAGATGAGATAATGCTACCTAAACCTGAGAGTTATTGACATAAACAAAGAGCTAAGATGAGATAATTCTACCTAAACCTGAGGGATATTGACATAAACAGGGAGCTAAGATGAGATAATGCTACCTAAACCTGAGGGATATTGACATAAACAGGGAGCTAAGATGAGATAATGCTACCTAAACCTGAGGGATATTGACATAAACATGGAGCTAAGATGAGATAATGCTACCTAAACCTGAGGGATATTGACATAAACAGGGAGCTAAGATGAGATAATGCTACCTAAACCTGAGGGATATTGACATAAACAGGTAGCTAAGATGAGATAATGCTACCTAAACCTGAGGGATATTGACATAAACAGAGAGCTAAGATGAGATAATGCTACCTAAACCTGAGGGATATTGACATAAACAGAGAGCTAAGAAGAGATAATGCTACCTAAACCTGAGGGATATTGACATAAACAGGGAGCTAAGATGAGATAATGCTATCTAAACCTGAGGGATATTGACATAAACACAGAACTAAGATGAGATAATGCTACCCAAACCTGAGGGATATTGACATAAACAGGGAGCTAAGATGAGATAATGCTACCTAAACCTGAGGGATATTGACATAAACAGGGAGCTAAGATGAGATAATGCTACCTAAACCTGAGGGATATTGAAATAAACACAGAGCTAATATGAGATAATGCTACCTAAACCCGAGGGATATTGACATTAACAGGGAGCTAATATGAGATAATGCTACCTAAACCTGAGGGATATTGACATAAACAGAGAGCTAAGATGAGATAATGCTACCGACACCTGAGGGATATTGACATAAACAGGGAGCTAAGATGAGATAATGCTACCTACACCTGAGGGATATTGACATAAACACAGAGCTAAGATGAGATAATGCTACTTAAACCTGAGGAATATTGACATAAACAGAGAGCTAAGATGAGATAATGCTACCTAAACCTGAGGGATATTGACATAAACAGGGAGCTAAGATGAGATAATGCTATCTAAACCTGAGGGATGTTGACATAAACAGGGAGCTAAGATGAGATAATGCTACCTAAACCTGAGGGATATTGACATAAACAGAGCTAAGATGAGATAATGCTGCCTAAGTCTGAGGGATATTGACATAAACAGGGAGCTAAGATGAGATAATGCTACCTAAACCTGAGGGATATTGACATAAACAGAGAGCTAAAATGAGATAATGCTACCTAAACCTGAGGGATATTGACATAAACAGGGAGCTAAGATGAGATAATGCTACCTAAACCTTAGGGATATTGACATAAACAGGGAGCTAAGATGAGATAATGCTACCTAAACCTGAGGGATATTGACATAAACAGGGAGCTAAGGTGAGATAATGCTACCTAAACCTGAGGGATATTGACATAAACAGAGAGCTAAGATGAGATAATGCTACCTAAGCCTGAGGGATATTGACATAAACAGGGAGCTAAGATGAGATAATGCTACCTAAGCCTGAGGGATATTGAAATAAACACAGAGCTAAGATGAGATAATGCTACCTAAACCCGAGGGATATTGACATTAACAGGGAGCTAATATGATATAATGCTACCTAAACCTGAGGGATATTGACATAAACAGAGAGCTAAGATGAAATAATGCTACCGACACCTGAGGGATATTGACATAAACAGGGAGCTAAGATGAGATAATGCTACCTACACCTGAGGGATATTAACATAAACACAGAGCTAAGATGAGATAATGCTACCTAAACCTGAGGGATATTGACATAAACACAGAGCTAAGATGAGATAATGCTACCTAAACCTGAGGGATATTGACATAAACAGGGAGCTAAGATGAGATAATGCTACCTAAACCTGAGGGATATTGACATAAACAGAGAGCTAAGATGAGATAATGCTACCTAAACCTGAGGGATATTGACATAAACAGAGAGCTAAGATGAGGTAATGCTACCTAAACCTGAGGGATATTGACATAAACAGGGAGTTAAGATGAGATAATGCTACCTAAACCTGAGCGATATTGACATAAACAGGAAGCTAAGATGAGATAATGCTACCTAAACCTGAGGGATATTGACATAAACAGGGAGCTAAGATCAGATAATGCTACCTAAACTTGAGGGATATTGAAATAAATACAGAGCTAAGATCAGATAATGCTACCTAAACCTGAAGGATATTGACATAAACAGTGAGCTAATTTGAGATAATGCTACCTACACCTGAGGGATATTGACATAAACAGGGAGCTAAGATGAGATAATGCTACCTAAACTTGAGGGATATTGAAATAAATACAGAGCTAAGATCAGATAATGCTACCTAAACCTGAAGGATATTGACATAAACAGTGAGCTAATTTGAGATAATGCTACCTAAACCTGAGGGATATTGACATAAACAGAGAGCTAAGATGAGATAATGCTACCTAAACCTGAGGGATATTGACATAAACAGGGAGCTAATATGAGATAATGCTACCTAAACCTGAGGGATATTGACATAAACAGAGAGCTAAGATGAGATAATGCTACCGACACCTGAGGGATATTGACATAAACATGGAGCTAAGATGAGATAATGCTACCTAAACCTGAGGGATATTGACATAAACAGGCAGCTAAGATGAGATAATGCTACCTAAACCTGAGGGATATTGACATAAACATGGAGCTAAGATGAGATAATGCTACCTAAACCTGAGGGATATTGACATAAACAGGGAGCTAAGATGAGATAATGCTACCTAAACCTGAGGGATATTGACATAAACAGGTAGCTAAGATGAGATAATGCTACCTAAACCTGAGGGATATTGACATAAACAGGAGCTAAGATGAGATAATGCTACCTAAACCTGAGGGATATTGACATAAACAGAGAGCTAAGATGAGATAATGCTACCTAAGCCTGAGGGATATTGACATAAACAGGGAGCAAAGATGAGATAATGCTACCTAAACCTGAGGGATATTGAAATAAACACAGAGCTAATATGAGATAATGCTACCTAAACCCGAGGGATATTGACATTAACAGGGAGCTAATATGAGATAATGCTACCTAAACCTGAGGGATATTGACATAAACAGAGAGCTAAGATGAGATAATGCTACCGACACCTGAGGGATATTGACATAAACAGGGAGCTAAGATGAGATAATGCTACCTACACCTGAGGGATATTGACATAAACACAGAGCTAAGATGAGATAATGCTACCTAAACCTGAGGAATATTGACATAAACAGAGAGCTAAGATGAGATAATGCTACCTAAACCTGAGGGATATTGACATAAACAGGGAGCTAAGATGAGATAATGCTATCTAAACCTGAGGGATGTTGACATAAACAGGGAGTTAAGATGAGATAATGCTACCTAAACCTGAGGGATATTGACATAAACAGAGCTAAGATGAGATAATGCTACCTAAGTCTGAGGGATATTGACATAAACAGGGAGCTAAGATGAGATAATGCTACCTAAACCTGAGGGATATTGACATAAACAGAGAGCTAAAATGAGATAATGATACCTAAACCTGAGGGATATTGACATAAACAGGGAGCTAAGATGAGATAATGCTACCTAAACCTTAGGGATATTGACATAAACAGGGAGCTAAGATGAGATAATGCTACCTAAACCTGAGGGATATTGACATAAACAGGGAGCTAAGGTGAGATAATGCTACCTAAACCTGAGGGATATTGACATAAACAGAGAGCTAAGATGAGATAATGCTACCTAAGCCTGAGGGATATTGACATAAACAGGGAGCTAAGATGAGATAATGCTACCTAAGCCTGAGGGATATTGAAATAAACACAGAGCTAAGATGAGATAATGCTACCTAAACCCGAGGGATATTGACATTAACAGGGAGCTAATATGATATAATGCTACCTAAACCTGAGGGATATTGACATAAACAGAGAGCTAAGATGAAATAATGCTACCGACACCTGAGGGATATTGACATAAACAGGGAGCTAAGATGAGATAATGCTACCTACACCTGAGGGATATTAACATAAACACAGAGCTAAGATGAGATAATGCTACCTAAACCTGAGGGATATTGACATAAACAAAGAGCTAAGATGAGATAATGCTACCTAAACCTGAGGGATATTGACATAAACAGGGAGCTAAGATGAGATAATGCTACCTAAACCTGAGGGATATTGACATAAACAGAGAGCTAAGATGAGATAATGCTACCTAAACCTGAGGGATATTGACATAAACAGAGAGCTAAGATGAGGTAATGCTACCTAAACCTGAGGGATATTGACATAAACAGGGAGTTAAGATGAGATAATGCTACCTAAACCTGAGCGATATTGACATAAACAGGGAGCTAAGATGAGATAATGCTACCTAAACCTGAGGGATATTGAAATAAATACAGAGCTAAGATCAGATAATGCTACCTAAACCTGAAGGATATTGACATAAACAGTGAGCTAATTTGAGATAATGCTACCTAAACCTGAGGGATATTGACATAAACAGAGAGCTAAGATGAGATAATGCTACCTAAACTTGAGGGATATTGAAATAAATACAGAGCTAAGATCAGATAATGCTACCTAAACCTGAAGGATATTGACATAAACAGTGAGCTAATTTGAGATAATGCTACCTAAACCTGAGGGATATTGACATAAACAGAGAGCTAAGATGAGATAATGCTACCTACACCTAAGGGATATTGACATAAACAGGGAGCTAAGATGAGATAATGCTACCTAAACCTGAGGGATATTGACATAAACAGGGAGCTAAGATGAGATAATGCTACCTAAACCTGAGTGTTATTGACATAAACAGGGAGCTAAGATGAGATAATGCTACCTAAACCTGAGAGGATATTGACATAAAGAGAGAGCTAAGATGAGATAATGCTACCTAAACCTGAGGGATATTGACATAAACAGGGAGCTAAGATGAGATAATGCTACCTAAACCTGAGGGATATTGACATAAACAGGGAGCTAAGATGAGATAATGCTACCTAAATCTGAGGGATATTGACATAAACAGGGAGCTAAGATGAGATAATGCTACCTAAATCTGAGGGATATTGACATAAACAGAGAGCTAATATGAGATAATGCTACCTAAACCTGAAGGATATTGACATAAAGAGAGAGCAAAGATGAGATAATGCTACCTAAACCTGAGGGTTATTGACATAAACAGAGAGCTAAGATGAGATAATTCTACCTAAACCTGAGGGATATTGACATAAACAGGGAGCTAAGATGAGATAATGCTACCTAAACCTGAGGGATATTGACATAAACAGAGCTAAGATGAGATAATGCTATCTAAACCTGAGGGATATTGACATAAACACAGAACTAAGATGAGATAATGCTACCTAAACCTGAGGGATATTGACATAAACAGGGAGCTAAGATGAGATAATGCTACCTAAACCTGAGGGATATTGACATAAACAGGGAGCTAAGATGAGATAATGCTACCGAAACCTGAGGGATATTGACACAAACACAGAGCTAAGATGAGATAATGCTACCTAAACCTGAGGGATATTGACATAAACAGGGAGCTAAGATGAGATAATGCTACCTAAACTGAGGGATATTGACATAAACAGAGAGCTAAGATGAGATAATGCTACCTAAACCTGAGGGATATTGAAATAAACACAGAGCTAAGATGAGATAATGCTACCTAAACCCGAGGGATATTGATATTAACAGGGAGCTAATATGAGATAAAGCTACCTAAACCTGAGGGATATTGACATAAACAGAGAGCTAAGATGAGATAATGCTACCGACACCTGAGGGATATTGACATAAACAGGGAGCTAAGATGAGATAATGCTACCTAAACCTGAGGGATATTGACATAAACAGAGAGCTAAGATGAGATAATGCTACCTAAACCTGAGGGATATTGACATAAACAGGGAGCTAAGATGAGATAATGCTACCTAAACCTGAGGGATATTGACATAAACAGAGAGCTAAGATGAGATAATGCTACCTAAGCCTGAGGGATATTGACATAAACAGAGAGCTAAGATGAGATAATGCTACCTAATCCTGAGGGATATTGACATAAACAGGGAGTTAAGATGAGATAATGCTACCTAAACCTGAGGGATATTGACATAAACAGGGAGCTAAGATGAGATAATGCTACCTAAACCTGAGGGATATTGACATAAACAGGGAGCTAAGATCAGATAATGCTACCTAAACTTGAGGGATATTGAAAAAAACACAGAGCTAAGATCAGATAATGCTACCTAAACCTGCGGGATATTGACATAAACAGGGAGCTAATTTGAGAGAATGCTACCTAAACCTGAGGGATATTGACATAAACAGAGAGCTAAGATGAGATAATGCTACCTACACCTGAGGGATATTGACATAAACAGGGAGCTAAGATGAGATAATGCTACCTAAGCCTGAGGGATATTGACATAAACAGGGAGCTAAGATGAGATAATGCTACCTAAGCCTGAGGGATATTGAAATAAACACAGAGCTAAGATGAGATAATGCTACCTAAACCCGAGGGATATTGATATTAACAGGGAGCTAATATGATATAATGCTACCTAAACCTGAGGGATATTGACATAAACAGAGAGCTAAGATGAAATAATGCTACCGACACCTGAGGGATATTGACATAAACAGGGAGCTAAGATGAGATAATGCTACCTACACCTGAGGGATATTAACATAAACACAGAGCTAAGATGAGATAATGCTACCTAAACCTGAGGGATATTGACATAAACAGAGAGCTAAGATGAGATAATGCTACCTAAACCTGAGGGATATTGACATAAACAGGGAGCTAAGATGAGATAATGCTACCTAAACCTGAGGGATATTGACATAAAGAGAGAGCTAAGACGAGATAATGCTACCTAAACCTGAGGGATATTGACATAAACAGAGAGCTAAGATGAGGTAATGCTACCTAAACCTGAGGGATATTGACATAAACAGGGAGTTAAGATGAGATAATGCTACCTAAACCTGAGCGATATTGACATAAACAGGGAGCTAAGATGAGATAATGCTACCTAAACCTGAGGGATATTGACATAAACAGGGAGCTAAGATCAGATAATGCTACCTAAACTTGAGGGATATTGAAATAAATACAGAGCTAAGATCAGATAATGCTACCTAAACCTGAAGGATATTGACATAAACAGTGAGCTAATTTGAGATAATGCTACCTAAACCTGAGGGATATTGACATAAACAGAGAGCTAAGATGAGATAATGCTACCTAAACTTGAGGGATATTGAAATAAATACAAAGCTAAGATCAGATAATGCTACCTAAACCTGGAGGATATTGACATAAACAGTGAGCTAATTTGAGATAATGCTACCTAAACCTGAGGGATATTGACATAAACAGAGAGCTAAGATGAGATAATGCTACCTACACCTAAGGGATATTGACATAAACAGGGAGCTAAGATGAGATAATGCTACCTAAACCTGAGGGATATTGACATAAACAGGGAGCTAAGATGAGATAATGCTAACTAAACCTGAGGGTTATTGACATAAACAGGGAGCTAAGATGAGATAATGCTACCTAAACCTGAGAGGATATTGACATAAAGAGAGAGCTAAGATGAGATAATGCTACCTAAACCTGAGGGATATTGACATAAACAGGGAGCTAAGATGAGATAATGCTACCTAAACCTGAGGGATATTGACATAAACAGGGAGCTAAGATGAGATAATGCTACCTAAATCTGAGGGATATTGACATAAACAGGGAGCTAAGATGAGATAATGCTACCTAAATCTGAGGGATATTGACATAAACAGAGAGCTAAAATGAGATAATGCTACCTAAACCTGAAGGATATTGACATAAAGAGAGAGCAAAGATGAGATAATGCTACCTAAACCTGAGGGTTATTGACATAAACAGAGAGCTAAGATGAGATAATTCTACCTAAACCTGAGGGATATTGACATAAACAGGGAGCTAAGATGAGATAATGCTACCTAAACCTGAGGGATATTGACATAAACAGAGCTAAGATGAGATAATGCTATCTAAACCTGAGGGATATTGACATAAACAGTGAGCTAAGATGAGATAATGCTACCTAAACCTGAGGGATATTGACATAAACAGAGAGCTAAGATGAGATAATGCTACCTAAACCTGAGGGATATTGACATAAACAGGGAGTTAAGAAGAGATAATGCTACCTAAACCTGAGGGATATTGACATAAACAGGGAGCTAAGATGAGATAATGCTACCTAAACCTGAGGGATATTGACATAAACAGGGAGCTAAGATCAGATAATGCTACCTAAACTTGAGGGATATTGAAATAAACACAGAGCTAAGATCAGATAATGCTACCTAAACCTGAGGGATATTGACATAAACAGTGAGCTAATTTGAGATAATGCTACCTAAACCTGAGGGATATTGACATAAACAGGGAGCTAAGATGAGATAATGCTACCTAAACCTGAGCGTTATTGACATAAACAGGGAGCTAAGATGAGATAATGCTACCTAAACCTGAGAGGATATTGACATAAACAGAGAGCTAAGATGAGATAATGCTACCTAAACCTGAGGGATATTGACATAAACAGAGAGCTAAGATGAGATAATGCTACCTAAACCTGAGGGATATTGACATAAACAGGGAGCTAAGATGAGATAATGCTACCTAAATCTGAGGGATATTGACATAAACAGGGAGCTAAGATGAGATAATGCTACCTAAATCTGAGGGATATTGACATAAACAGAGAGCTAAAATGAGATAATGCTACCTAAACCTGAAGGATATTGACATAAAGAGAGAGCAAAGATGAGATAATGCTACCTAAACCTGAGAGTTATTGACATAAACAAAGAGCTAAGATGAGATAATTCTACCTAAACCTGAGGGATATTGACATAAACAGGGAGCTAAGATGAGATAATGCTACCTAAACCTGAGGGATATTGACATAAACAGGGAGCTAAGATGAGATAATGCTACCTAAACCTGAGGGATATTGACATAAACATGGAGCTAAGATGAGATAATGCTACCTAAACCTGAGGGATATTGACATAAACAGGGAGCTAAGATGAGATAATGCTACCTAAACCTGAGGGATATTGACATAAACAGGTAGCTAAGATGAGATAATGCTACCTAAACCTGAGGGATATTGACATAAACAGAGAGCTAAGATGAGATAATGCTACCTAAACCTGAGGGATATTGACATAAACAGAGAGCTAAGATGAGATAATGCTACCTAAACCTGAGGGATATTGACATAAACAGGGAGCTAAGATGAGATAATGCTATCTAAACCTGAGGGATATTGACATAAACACAGAACTAAGATGAGATAATGCTACCCAAACCTGAGGGATATTGACATAAACAGGGAGCTAAGATGAGATAATGCTACCTAAACCTGAGGGATATTGACATAAACAGGGAGCTAAGATGAGATAATGCTACCTAAACCTGAGGGATATTGAAATAAACACAGAGCTAATATGAGATAATGCTACCTAAACCCGAGGGATATTGACATTAACAGGGAGCTAATATGAGATAATGCTACCTAAACCTGAGGGATATTGACATAAACAGAGAGCTAAGATGAGATAATGCTACCGACACCTGAGGGATATTGACATAAACAGGGAGCTAAGATGAGATAATGCTACCTACACCTGAGGGATATTGACATAAACACAGAGCTAAGATGAGATAATGCTACTTAAACCTGAGGAATATTGACATAAACAGAGAGCTAAGATGAGATAATGCTACCTAAACCTGAGGGATATTGACATAAACAGGGAGCTAAGATGAGATAATGCTATCTAAACCTGAGGGATGTTGACATAAACAGGGAGCTAAGATGAGATAATGCTACCTAAACCTGAGGGATATTGACATAAACAGTGAGCTAAGATGAGATAATGCTACCTAAGTCTGAGGGATATTGACATAAACAGGGAGCTAAGATGAGATAATGCTACCTAAACCTGAGGGATATTGACATAAACAGAGAGCTAAAATGAGATAATGCTACCTAAACCTGAGGGATATTGACATAAACAGGGAGCTAAGATGAGATAATGCTACCTAAACCTTAGGGATATTGACATAAACAGGGAGCTAAGATGAGATAATGCTACCTAAACCTGAGGTATATTGACATAAACAGGGAGCTAAGGTGAGATAATGCTACCTAAACCTGAGGGATATTGACATAAACAGAGAGCTAAGATGAGATAATGCTACCTAAGCCTGAGGGATATTGACATAAACAGGGAGCTAAGATGAGATAATGCTACCTAAGCCTGAGGGATATTGAAATAAACACAGAGCTAAGATGAGATAATGCTACCTAAACCCGAGGGATATTGACATTAACAGGGAGCTAATATGATATAATGCTACCTAAACCTGAGGGATATTGACATAAACAGAGAGCTAAGATGAAATAATGCTACCGACACCTGAGGGATATTGACATAAACAGGGAGCTAAGATGAGATAATGCTACCTACACCTGAGGGATATTAACATAAACACAGAGCTAAGATGAGATAATGCTACCTAAACCTGAGGGATATTGACATAAACACAGAGCTAAGATGAGATAATGCTACCTAAACCTGAGGGATATTGACATAAACAGGGAGCTAAGATGAGATAATGCTACCTAAACCTGAGGGATATTGACATAAACAGAGAGCTAAGATGAGATAATGCTACCTAAACCTGAGGGATATTGACATAAACAGAGAGCTAAGATGAGGTAATGCTACCTAAACCTGAGGGATATTGACATAAACAGGGAGTTAAGATGAGATAATGCTACCTAAACCTGAGCGATATTGACATAAACAGGAAGCTAAGATGAGATAATGCTACCTAAACCTGAGGGATATTGACATAAACAGGGAGCTAAGATCAGATAATGCTACCTAAACTTGAGGGATATTGAAATAAATACAGAGCTAAGATCAGATAATGCTACCTAAACTTGAAGGATATTGACATAAACAGTGAGCTAATTTGAGATAATGCTACCTAAACCTGAGGGATATTGACATAAACAGAGAGCTAAGATGAGATAATGCTACCTAAACTTGAGGGATATTGAAATAAATACAGAGCTAAGATCAGATAATGCTACCTAAACCTGAAGGATATTGACATAAACAGTGAGCTAATTTGAGATAATGCTACCTAAACCTGAGGGATATTGACATAAACAGAGAGCTAAGATGAGATAATGCTACCTAAACCTGAGGGATATTGACATAAACAGGGAGCTAATATGAGATAATGCTACCTAAACCTGAGGGATATTGACATAAACAGAGAGCTAAGATGAGATAATGCTACCGACACCTGAGGGATATTGACATAAACATGGAGCTAAGATGAGATAATGCTACCTAAACCTGAGGGATATTGACATAAACAGGGAGCTAAGATGAGATAATGCTACCTAAACCTGAGGGATATTGACATAAACATGGAGCTAAGATGAGATAATGCTACCTAAACCTGAGGGATATTGACATAAACAGGGAGCTAAGATGAGATAATGCTACCTAAACCTGAGGGATATTGACATAAACAGGTAGCTAAGATGAGATAATGCTACCTAAACCTGAGGGATATTGACATAAACAGGAGCTAAGATGAGATAATGCTACCTAAACCTGAGGGATATTGACATAAACAGAGAGCTAAGATGAGATAATGCTACCTAAGCCTGAGGGATATTGACATAAACAGGGAGCAAAGATGAGATAATGCTACCTAAACCTGAGGGATATTGAAATAAACACAGAGCTAATATGAGATAATGCTACCTAAACCCGAGGGATATTGACATTAACAGGGAGCTAATATGAGATAATGCTACCTAAACCTGAGGGATATTGACATAAACAGAGAGCTAAGATGAGATAATGCTACCGACACCTGAGGGATATTGACATAAACAGGGAGCTAAGATGAGATAATGCTACCTACACCTGAGGGATATTGACATAAACACAGAGCTAAGATGAGATAATGCTACCTAAACCTGAGGAATATTGACATAAACAGAGAGCTAAGATGAGATAATGCTACCTAAACCTGAGGGATATTGACATAAACAGGGAGCTAAGATGAGATAATGCTATCTAAACCTGAGGGATGTTGACATAAACAGGGAGTTAAGATGAGATAATGCTACCTAAACCTGAGGGATATTGACATAAACAGAGCTAAGATGAGATAATGCTACCTAAGTCTGAGGGATATTGACATAAACAGGGAGCTAAGATGAGATAATGCTACCTAAACCTGAGGGATATTGACATAAACAGAGAGCTAAAATGAGATAATGATACCTAAACCTGAGGGATATTGACATAAACAGGGAGCTAAGATGAGATAATGCTACCTAAACCTTAGGGATATTGACATAAACAGGGAGCTAAGATGAGATAATGCTACCTAAACCTGAGGGATATTGACATAAACAGGGAGCTAAGGTGAGATAATGCTACCTAAACCTGAGGGATATTGACATAAACAGAGAGCTAAGATGACATAATGCTACCTAAGCCTGAGGGATATTGACATAAACAGGGAGCTAAGATGAGATAATGCTACCTAAGCCTGAGGGATATTGAAATAAACACAGAGCTAAGATGAGATAATGCTACCTAAACCCGAGGGATATTGACATTAACAGGGAGCTAATATGATATAATGCTACCTAAACCTGAGGGATATTGACATAAACAGAGAGCTAAGATGAAATAATGCTATCGACACCTGAGGGATATTGACATAAACAGGGAGCTAAGATGAGATAATGCTACCTACACCTGAGGGATATTAACATAAACACAGAGCTAAGATGAGATAATGCTACCTAAACCTGAGGGATATTGACATAAACAGAGAGCTAAGATGAGATAATGCTACCTAAACCTGAGGGATATTGACATAAACAGGGAGCTAAGATGAGATAATGCTACCTAAACCTGAGGGATATTGACATAAACAGAGAGCTAAGATGAGATAATGCTACCTAAACCTGAGGGATATTGACATAAACAGAGAGCTAAGATGAGGTAATGCTACCTAAACCTGAGGGATATTGACATAAACAGGGAGTTAAGATGAGATAATGCTACCTAAACCTGAGCGATATTGACATAAACAGGGAGCTAAGATGAGATAATGCTACCTAAACCTGAGGGATATTGAAATAAATACAGAGCTAAGATCAGATAATGCTACCTAAACCTGAAGGATATTGACATAAACAGTGAGCTAATTTGAGATAATGCTACCTAAACCTGAGGGATATTGACATAAACAGAGAGCTAAGATGAGATAATGCTACCTAAACTTGAGGGATATTGAAATAAATACAGAGCTAAGATCAGATAATGCTACCTAAACCTGAAGGATATTGACATAAACAGTGAGCTAATTTGAGATAATGCTACCTAAACCTGAGGGATATTGACATAAACAGAGAGCTAAGATGAGATAATGCTACCTACACCTAAGGGATATTGACATAAACAGGGAGCTAAGATGAGATAATGCTACCTAAACCTGAGGGATATTGACATAAACAGGGAGCTAAGATGAGATAATGCTACCTAAACCTGAGTGTTATTGACATAAACAGGGAGCTAAGATGAGATAATGCTACCTAAACCTGAGAGGATATTGACATAAAGAGAGAGCTAAGATGAGATAATGCTACCTAAACCTGAGGGATATTGACATAAACAGGGAGCTAAGATGAGATAATGCTACCTAAATCTGAGGGATATTGACATAAACAGGGAGCTAAGATGAGATAATGCTACCTAAATCTGAGGGATATTGACATAAACAGAGAGCTAATATGAGATAATGCTACCTAAACCTGAAGGATATTGACATAAAGAGAGAGCAAAGATGAGATAATGCTACCTAAACCTGAGGGTTATTGACATAAACAGAGAGCTAAGATGAGATAATTCTACCTAAACCTGAGGGATATTGACATAAACAGGGAGCTAAGATGAGATAATGCTACCTAAACCTGAGGGATATTGACATAAACAGAGCTAAGATGAGATAATGCTATCTAAACATGAGGGATATTGACATAAACACAGAACTAAGATGAGATAATGCTACCTAAACCTGAGGGATATTGACATAAACAGGGAGCTAAGATGAGATAATGCTACCTAAACCTGAGGGATATTGACATAAACAGGGAGCTAAGATGAGATAATGCTACCGAAACCTGAGGGATATTGACACAAACACAGAGCTAAGATGAGATAATGCTACCTAAACCTGAGGGATATTGACGTAAACAGGGAGCTAAGATGAGATAATGCTACCTAAACTGAGGGATATTGACATAAACAGAGAGCTAAGATGAGATAATGCTACCTAAACCTGAGGGATATTGAAATAAACACAGAGCTAAGATGAGATAATGCTACCTAAACCCGAGGGATATTGATATTAACAGGGAGCTAATATGAGATAAAGCTACCTAAACCTGAGGGATATTGACATAATCAGAGAGCTAAGATGAGATAATGCTACCGACACCTGAGGGATATTGACATAAACAGGGAGCTAAGATGAGATAATGCTACCTAAACCTGAGGGATATTGACATAAACAGAGAGCTAAGATGAGATAATGCTACCTAAACCTGAGGGATATTGACATAAACAGGGAGCTAAGATGAGATAATGCTACCTAAACCTGAGGGATATTGACATAAACAGAGAGCTAAGATGAGATAATGCTACCTAAGCCTGAGGGATATTGACATAAACAGAGAGCTAAGATGAGATAATGCTACCTAATCCTGAGGGATATTGACATAAACAGGGAGTTAAGATGAGATAATGCTACCTAAACCTGAGGGATATTGACATAAACAGGGAGCTAAGATGAGATAATGCTACCTAAACCTGAGGGATATTGACATAAACAGGGAGCTAAGATCAGATAATGCTACCTAAACTTGAGGGATATTGAAAAAAACACAGAGCTAAGATCAGATAATGCTACCTAAACCTGCGGGATATTGACATAAACAGGGAGCTAATTTGAGAGAATGCTACCTAAACCTGAGGGATATTGACATAAACAGAGAGCTAAGATGAGATAATGCTACCTACACCTGAGGGATATTGACATAAACAGGGAGCTAAGATGAGATAATGCTACCTAAGCCTGAGGGATATTGACATAAACAGGGAGCTAAGATGAGATAATGCTACCTAAGCCTGAGGGATATTGAAATAAACACAGAGCTAAGATGAGATAATGCTACCTAAACCCGAGGGATATTGATATTAACAGGGAGCTAATATGATATAATGCTACCTAAACCTGAGGGATATTGACATAAACAGAGAGCTAAGATGAAATAATGCTACCGACACCTGAGGGATATTGACATAAACAGGGAGCTAAGATGAGATAATGCTACCTACACCTGAGGGATATTAACATAAACACAGAGCTAAGATGAGATAATGCTACCTAAACCTGAGGGATATTGACATAAACAGAGAGCTAAGATGAGATAATG
This sequence comes from Bathymodiolus brooksi, assembly GCA_963680875.1. Lineage (NCBI taxonomy): Eukaryota > Metazoa > Mollusca > Bivalvia > Mytilida > Modiolidae > Bathymodiolus > Bathymodiolus brooksi. Next base: position 128,860,140 of record OY804576.1, on the reverse strand, counting down.
CTACCTAAACCTGAGGGATATTGACATAAACAGGGAGCTAAGATGAGATAATGCTACCTAAACCTGAGGGATATTGACATAAAGAGAGAGCTAAGACGAGATAATGCTACCTAAACCTGAGGGATATTGACATAAACAGAGAGCTAAGATGAGGTAATGCTACCTAAACCTGAGGGATATTGACATAAACAGGGAGTTAAGATGAGATAATGCTACCTAAACCTGAGCGATATTGACATAAACAGGGAGCTAAGATGAGATAATGCTACCTAAACCTGAGGGATATTGACATAAACAGGGAGCTAAGATCAGATAATGCTACCTAAACTTGAGGGATATTGAAATAAATACAGAGCTAAGATCAGATAATGCTACCTAAACCTGAAGGATATTGACATAAACAGTGAGCTAATTTGAGATAATGCTACCTAAACCTGAGGGATATTGACATAAACAGAGAGCTAAGATGAGATAATGCTACCTAAACTTGAGGGATATTGAAATAAATACAGAGCTAAGATCAGATAATGCTACCTAAACCTGAAGGATATTGACATAAACAGTGAGCTAATTTGAGATAATGCTACCTAAACCTGAGGGATATTGACATAAACAGAGAGCTAAGATGAGATAATGCTACCTACACCTAAGGGATATTGACATAAACAGGGAGCTAAGATGAGATAATGCTACCTAAACCTGAGGGATATTGACATAAACAGGGAGCTAAGATGAGATAATGCTACCTAAACCTGAGGGTTATTGACATAAACAGGGAGCTAAGATGAGATAATGCTACCTAAACCTGAGAGGATATTGACATAAAGAGAGAGCTAAGATGAGATAATGCTACCTAAACCTGAGGGATATTGACATAAACAGGGAGCTAAGATGAGATAATGCTACCTAAACCTGAGGGATATTGACATAAACAGGGAGCTAAGATGAGATAATGCTACCTAAATCTGAGGGATATTGACATAAACAGGGAGCTAAGATGAGATAATGCTACCTAAATCTGAGGGATATTGACATAAACAGAGAGCTAAAATGAGATAATGCTACCTAAACCTGAAGGATATTGACATAAAGAGAGAGCAAAGATGAGATAATGCTACCTAAACCTGAGGGTTATTGACATAAACAGAGAGCTAAGATGAGATAATTCTACCTAAACCTGAGGGATATTGACATAAACAGGGAGCTAAGATGAGATAATGCTACCTAAACCTGAGGGATATTGACATAAACAGAGCTAAGATGAGATAATGCTATCTAAACCTGAGGGATATTGACATAAACACAGAACTAAGATGAGATAATGCTACCTAAACCTGAGGGATATTGACATAAACAGGGAGCTAAGATGAGATAATGCTACCTAAACCTGAGGGATATTGACATAAACAGGGAGCTAAGATGAGATAATGCTACCGAAACCTGAGTGATATTGACACAAACACAGAGCTAAGATGAGATAATGCTACCTAAACCTGAGGGATATTGACATAAACAGGGAGCTAAGATGAGATAATGCTACCTAAAGCTGAGGGATATTGACATAAACAGGGAGCTAAGATGAGATAATGCTACCTAAACTGAGGGATATTGACATAAACAGGGAGCTAAGATGAGATAATGCTACCTAAACCTGAGGGATATTGACATAAACAGAGAGCTAAGATGAGATAATGCTACCTAAACCTGAGGGATATTGACATAAACAGAGAGCTAAGATGAGATAATGCTACCTAAGCCTGAGGGATATTGACATAAACAGGGAGCTAAGATGAGATAATGCTACCTAAAGCTGAGGGATATTGACATAAACAGGGAGCTAAGATGAGATAATGCTACCTAAACTGAGGGATATTGACATAAACAGGGAGCTAAGATGAGATAATGCTACCTAAACCTGAGGGATATTGACATAAACAGAGAGCTAAGATGAGATAATGCTACCTAAACCTGAGGGATATTGACATAAACAGAGAGCTAAGATGAGATAATGCTACCTAAGCCTGAGGGATATTGACATAAACAGAGAGCTAAGATGAGATAATGCTACCTAAACCTGAGGGATATTGAAATAAACACAGAGCTAAGATGAGATAATGCTACCTAAACCCGAGGGATATTGATATTAACAGGGAGCTAATATGAGATAAAGCTACCTAAACCTGAGGGATATTGACATAAACAGAGAGCTAAGATGAGATAATGCTACCGACACCTGAGGGATATTGACATAAACAGGGAGCTAAGATGAGATAATGCTACCTAAACCTGAGGGATATTGACATAAACAGAGAGCTAAGATGAGATAATGCTACCTAAACCTGAGGGATATTGACATAAACAGGGAGCTAAGATGAGATAATGCTACCTAAACCTGAGGGATATTGACATAAACAGAGAGCTAAGATGAGATAATGCTACCTAAACCTGAGGGATATTGACATAAACAGAGAGCTAAGATGAGATAATGCTACCTAATCCTGAGGGATATTGACATAAACAGGGAGTTAAGATGAGATAATGCTACCTAAACCTGAGGGATATTGACATAAACAGGGAGCTAAGATGAGATAATGCTACCTAAACCTGAGGGATATTGACATAAACAGGGAGATAAGATCAGATAATGCTACCTAAACTTGAGGGATATTGAAAAAAACACAGAGCTAAGATCAGATAATGCTACCTAAACCTGCGGGATATTGACATAAACAGGGAGCTAATTTGAGAGAATGCTACCTAAACCGGAGGGATATTGACATAAACAGAGAGCTAAGATGAGATAATGCTACCTACACCTGAGGGATATTGACATAAACAGGGAGCTAAGATGAGATAATGCTACCTAAACCTGAGGGATATTGACATAAACAGGGAGCTAAGATGAGATAATGCTACCTAAACCTGAGTGTTATTGACATAAACAGGGAGCTAAGATGAGATAATGCTACCTAAACCTGAGGGATATTGACATAAACAGAGAGCTAAGATGAGATAATGCTACCTAAACCTGAGGGATATTGACATAAACAGGGAGCTAAGATGAGATAATGCTACCTAAACCTGAGGGATATTGACATAAACAGGGAGCTAAGATGAGATAATGCTACCTAAATCTGAGGGATATTGACATAAACAGGGAGCTAAGATGAGATAATGCTACCTAAATCTGAGGGATATTGACATAAACAGAGAGCTAAAATGAGATAATGCTACCTAAACCTGAAGGATATTGACATAAAGAGAGAGCAAAGATGAGATAATGCTACCTAAACCTGAGTGTTATTGACATAAACAGGGAGCTAAGATGAGATAATGCTACCTAAACCTGAGGGATATTGACATAAACAGAGAGCTAAGATGAGATAATGCTACCTAAACCTGAGGGATATTGACATAAACAGGGAGCTAAGATGAGATAATGCTACCTAAACCTGAGGGATATTGACATAAACAGGGAGCTAAGATGAGATAATGCTACCTAAATCTGAGGGATATTGACATAAACAGGGAGCTAAGATGAGATAATGCTACCTAAATCTGAGGGATATTGACATAAACAGAGAGCTAAAATGAGATAATGCTACCTAAACCTGAAGGATATTGACATAAAGAGAGAGCAAAGATGAGATAATGCTACCTAAACCTGAGGGTTATTGACATAAACAGGGAGCTAAGATGAGATAATTCTACCTAAACCTGAGGGATATTGACATAAACAGGGAGCTAAGATGAGATAATGCTACCTAAACCTGAGGGATATTGACATAAACAGAGAGCTAAGATGATATAATGCTACCTAAACCTGAAGGATATTGACATAAAGAGAGAGCAAAGATGAGATAATGCTACCTAAACCTGAGGGTTATTGACATAAACAGGGAGCTAAGATGAGATAATACTACCTAAACCTGAGGGATATTGACATAAACAGAGAGCTAAGATGAGATAATGCTACCTAAACCTGAGGGATATTGACATAAACAGGGAGCTAAGATGAGATAATGCTACCTAAACCTGAGGGATATTGACATAAACAGAGAGCTAAGATGAGATAATGCTACCTAAACCTGAGGGATATTGACATAAACAGGGAGCTAAGATGAGATAATGCTACCTAAACCTGAGGGATGTTGACATAAACAGGGAGCTAAGATGAGATAATGCTACCTAAACCTGAGGGATATTGACATAAACAGAGCTAAGATGAGATAATGCTACCTAAGCCTGAGGGATATTGACATAAACAGGGAGCTAAGATGAGATAATGCTACCTAAACCTGAGGGATATTGACATAAACAGAGAGCAAAAATGAGATAATGCTACCTAAACCTGAGGGATATTGACATAAACAGGGAGCTAAGATGAGATAATGCTACCTAAACCTGAGGGATATTGACATAAACAGGGAGCTAAGATGAGATAATGCTACCTAAACCTGAGGGATATTGACATAAACAGAGAGCTAAGATGAGATAATGCTACCTAAACCTGAGGGATATTGACATAAACAGGGAACTAAGATGAGATAATGCTACCTAAACCTGAGGGATATTGACATAAACAGTGAGCTAAGATGAGATAATGCTACCTAAACCTGAGGGATATTGACATAAACAGGGAGCTAAGATGAGATAATGTTACCTAAACCTGAGGGATATTGACATAAACAGAGAGCTAAAATGAGATAATGCTACCTAAACCTGAGGGATATTGACATAAACAGGGAGCTAAGATGAGATAATGCTACCTAAACCTGAGGGATATTGACATAAACAGGGAGCTAAGATGAGATAATGCTACCTAAACCTGAGGGATATTGACATAAACAGAGAGCTAAGAGGAGATAATGCTACCTAAACCTGAGGGATATTGACATAAACAGGGAGCTAAGATGAGATAATGCTACCTAAACCTGAGGGATGTTGACATAAACAGGGAGCTAAGATGAGATAATGCTACCTAAACCTGAGGGATATTGACATAAACAGAGAGCTAAGATGAGATAATGCTACCTAAACCTGAGGGATATTGACATAAACAGTGAGCTAAGATGAGATAATGCTACCTAAACCTGAGGGATATTGACATAAATAGGGAGCTAAGATGAGATAATGCTACCTAAATCTGAGGGATATTGACATAAACAGAGAGCTAAGATGAGGTAATGCTACCTAAACCTGAGGGATATTGACATAAACAGGGAGTTAAGATGAGATAATGCTACCTAAACCTGAGCGATATTGACATAAACAGGGAGCTAAGATGAGATAATGCTACCTAAACCTGAGGGATATTGACATAAACAGGGAGCTAAGATCAGATAATGCTACCTAAACTTGAGGGATATTGAAATAAATACAGAGCTAAGATCAGATAATGCTACCTAAACCTGAAGGATATTGACATAAACAGTGAGCTAATTTGAGATAATGCTACCTAAACCTGAGGGATATTGACATAAACAGAGAGCTAAGATGAGATAATGCTACCTAAACTTGAGGGATATTGAAATAAATACAGAGCTAAGATCAGATAATGCTACCTAAACCTGAAGGATATTGACATAAACAGTGAGCTAATTTGAGATAATGCTACCTAAACCTGAGGGATATTGACATAAACAGAGAGCTAAGATGAGATAATGCTACCTACACCTAAGGGATATTGACATAAACAGGGAGCTAAGATGAGATAATGCTACCTAAACCTGAGGGATATTGACATAAACAGGGAGCTAAGATGAGATAATGCTACCTAAACCTGAGGGTTATTGACATAAACAGGGAGCTAAGATGAGATAATGCTACCTAAACCTGAGAGGATATTGACATAAAGAGAGAGCTAAGATGAGATAATGCTACCTAAACCTGAGGGATATTGACATAAACAGGGAGCTAAGATGAGATAATGCTACCTAAACCTGAGGGATATTGACATAAACAGGGAGCTAAGATGAGATAATGCTACCTAAATCTGAGGGATATTGACATAAACAGGGAGCTAAGATGAGATAATGCTACCTAAATCTGAGGGATATTGACATAAACAGAGAGCTAAAATGAGATAATGCTACCTAAACCTGAAGGATATTGACATAAAGAGAGAGCAAAGATGAGATAATGCTACCTAAACCTGAGGGTTATTGACATAAACAGAGAGCTAAGATGAGATAATTCTACCTAAACCTGAGGGATATTGACATAAACAGGGAGCTAAGATGAGATAATGCTACCTAAACCTGAGGGATATTGACATAAACAGAGCTAAGATGAGATAATGCTATCTAAACCTGAGGGATATTGACATAAACACAGAACTAAGATGAGATAATGCTACCTAAACCTGAGGGATATTGACATAAACAGGGAGCTAAGATGAGATAATGCTACCTAAACCTGAGGGATATTGACATAAACAGGGAGCTAAGATGAGATAATGCTACCGAAACCTGAGTGATATTGACACAAACACAGAGCTAAGATGAGATAATGCTACCTAAACCTGAGGGATATTGACATAAACAGGGAGCTAAGATGAGATAATGCTACCTAAAGCTGAGGGATATTGACATAAACAGGGAGCTAAGATGAGATAATGCTACCTAAACTGAGGGATATTGACATAAACAGGGAGCTAAGATGAGATAATGCTACCTAAACCTGAGGGATATTGACATAAACAGAGAGCTAAGATGAGATAATGCTACCTAAACCTGAGGGATATTGACATAAACAGAGAGCTAAGATGAGATAATGCTACCTAAGCCTGAGGGATATTGACATAAACAGGGAGCTAAGATGAGATAATGCTACCTAAAGCTGAGGGATATTGACATAAACAGGGAGCTAAGATGAGATAATGCTACCTAAACTGAGGGATATTGACATAAACAGGGAGCTAAGATGAGATAATGCTACCTAAACCTGAGGGATATTGACATAAACAGAGAGCTAAGATGAGATAATGCTACCTAAACCTGAGGGATATTGACATAAACAGAGAGCTAAGATGAGATAATGCTACCTAAGCCTGAGGGATATTGACATAAACAGAGAGCTAAGATGAGATAATGCTACCTAAACCTGAGGGATATTGAAATAAACACAGAGCTAAGATGAGATAATGCTACCTAAACCCGAGGGATATTGATATTAACAGGGAGCTAATATGAGATAAAGCTACCTAAACCTGAGGGATATTGACATAAACAGAGAGCTAAGATGAGATAATGCTACCGACACCTGAGGGATATTGACATAAACAGGGAGCTAAGATGAGATAATGCTACCTAAACCTGAGGGATATTGACATAAACAGAGAGCTAAGATGAGATAATGCTACCTAAACCTGAGGGATATTGACATAAACAGGGAGCTAAGATGAGATAATGCTACCTAAACCTGAGGGATATTGACATAAACAGAGAGCTAAGATGAGATAATGCTACCTAAACCTGAGGGATATTGACATAAACAGAGAGCTAAGATGAGATAATGCTACCTAATCCTGAGGGATATTGACATAAACAGGGAGTTAAGATGAGATAATGCTACCTAAACCTGAGGGATATTGACATAAACAGGGAGCTAAGATGAGATAATGCTACCTAAACCTGAGGGATATTGACATAAACAGGGAGATAAGATCAGATAATGCTACCTAAACTTGAGGGATATTGAAAAAAACACAGAGCTAAGATCAGATAATGCTACCTAAACCTGCGGGATATTGACATAAACAGGGAGCTAATTTGAGAGAATGCTACCTAAACCGGAGGGATATTGACATAAACAGAGAGCTAAGATGAGATAATGCTACCTACACCTGAGGGATATTGACATAAACAGGGAGCTAAGATGAGATAATGCTACCTAAACCTGAGGGATATTGACATAAACAGGGAGCTAAGATGAGATAATGCTACCTAAACCTGAGTGTTATTGACATAAACAGGGAGCTAAGATGAGATAATGCTACCTAAACCTGAGGGATATTGACATAAACAGAGAGCTAAGATGAGATAATGCTACCTAAACCTGAGGGATATTGACATAAACAGGGAGCTAAGATGAGATAATGCTACCTAAACCTGAGGGATATTGACATAAACAGGGAGCTAAGATGAGATAATGCTACCTAAATCTGAGGGATATTGACATAAACAGGGAGCTAAGATGAGATAATGCTACCTAAATCTGAGGGATATTGACATAAACAGAGAGCTAAAATGAGATAATGCTACCTAAACCTGAAGGATATTGACATAAAGAGAGAGCAAAGATGAGATAATGCTACCTAAACCTGAGTGTTATTGACATAAACAGGGAGCTAAGATGAGATAATGCTACCTAAACCTGAGGGATATTGACATAAACAGAGAGCTAAGATGAGATAATGCTACCTAAACCTGAGGGATATTGACATAAACAGGGAGCTAAGATGAGATAATGCTACCTAAACCTGAGGGATATTGACATAAACAGGGAGCTAAGATGAGATAATGCTACCTAAATCTGAGGGATATTGACATAAACAGGGAGCTAAGATGAGATAATGCTACCTAAATCTGAGGGATATTGACATAAACAGAGAGCTAAAATGAGATAATGCTACCTAAACCTGAAGGATATTGACATAAAGAGAGAGCAAAGATGAGATAATGCTACCTAAACCTGAGGGTTATTGACATAAACAGGGAGCTAAGATGAGATAATTCTACCTAAACCTGAGGGATATTGACATAAACAGGGAGCTAAGATGAGATAATGCTACCTAAACCTGAGGGATATTGACATAAACAGAGAGCTAAGATGATATAATGCTACCTAAACCTGAAGGATATTGACATAAAGAGAGAGCAAAGATGAGATAATGCTACCTAAACCTGAGGGTTATTGACATAAACAGGGAGCTAAGATGAGATAATACTACCTAAACCTGAGGGATATTGACATAAACAGAGAGCTAAGATGAGATAATGCTACCTAAACCTGAGGGATATTGACATAAACAGGGAGCTAAGATGAGATAATGCTACCTAAACCTGAGGGATATTGACATAAACAGAGAGCTAAGATGAGATAATGCTACCTAAACCTGAGGGATATTGACATAAACAGGGAGCTAAGATGAGATAATGCTACCTAAACCTGAGGGATGTTGACATAAACAGGGAGCTAAGATGAGATAATGCTACCTAAACCTGAGGGATATTGACATAAACAGAGCTAAGATGAGATAATGCTACCTAAGCCTGAGGGATATTGACATAAACAGGGAGCTAAGATGAGATAATGCTACCTAAACCTGAGGGATATTGACATAAACAGAGAGCAAAAATGAGATAATGCTACCTAAACCTGAGGGATATTGACATAAACAGGGAGCTAAGATGAGATAATGCTACCTAAACCTGAGGGATATTGACATAAACAGGGAGCTAAGATGAGATAATGCTACCTAAACCTGAGGGATATTGACATAAACAGAGAGCTAAGATGAGATAATGCTACCTAAACCTGAGGGATATTGACATAAACAGGGAGCTAAGATGAGATAATGCTACCTAAACCTGAGGGATATTGACATAAACAGTGAGCTAAGATGAGATAATGCTACCTAAACCTGAGGGATATTGACATAAACAGGGAGCTAAGATGAGATAATGTTACCTAAACCTGAGGGATATTGACATAAACAGAGAGCTAAAATGAGATAATGCTACCTAAACCTGAGGGATATTGACATAAACAGGGAGCTAAGATGAGATAATGCTACCTAAACCTGAGGGATATTGACATAAACAGGGAGCTAAGATGAGATAATGCTACCTAAACCTGAGGGATATTGACATAAACAGAGAGCTAAGAGGAGATAATGCTACCTAAACCTGAGGGATATTGACATAAACAGGGAGCTAAGATGAGATAATGCTACCTAAACCTGAGGGATGTTGACATAAACAGGGAGCTAAGATGAGATAATGCTACCTAAACCTGAGGGATATTGACATAAACAGAGAGCTAAGATGAGATAATGCTACCTAAACCTGAGGGATATTGACATAAACAGTGAGCTAAGATGAGATAATGCTACCTAAACCTGAGGGATATTGACATAAATAGGGAGCTAAGATGAGATAATGCTACCTAAATCTGAGGGATATTGACATAAACAGAGAGCTAAAATGAGATAATGCTACCTAAACGTGAGGGATATTGACATAAACTGGGAGCTAAGATGAGATAATGCTACCTAAACCTGAGGGATATTGACATAAACAGGGAGCTAAGATGAGATAATGCTACCTAAACCTGAGGGATATTGACATAAACAGGGAGCTAAGATGATATAATGCTACCTAAACCTGAAGGATATTGACATAAAGAGAGGGCAAAGATGAGATAATGCTACCTAAACCTGAGGGTTATTGACATAAACAGGGAGCTAAGATGAGATAATACTACCTAAACCTGAGGGATATTGACATAAACAGAGCTAAGATGAGATAATGCTACCTAAACCTGAGGGATATTGACATAAACAGGGAGCTAAGATGAGATAATGCTACCTAAACCTGAGGGATATTGACATAAACAGAGAGCTAAAATGAGATAATGCTACCTAAACCTGAGGGATATTGACATAAACAGGGAGCTAAGATGAGATAATGCTACCTAAACCTGAGGGATATTGACCTAAACAGGGAGATAATATGAGATAATGCTACCTAAACCTGAGGGATATTGACATAAACAGGGAGCTAAGATGAGATAATTCTACCTAAACCTGAGGGATATTGACATAAAAAGGGAGCTAAGATGAGATAATGCTACCTAAACCTGAGGGATATTGACATAAACACAGAGCTAAGATGAGATAATGCTACCTAAACCTGAGGGATATTGACATAAACAGGAAGCTAAGATGAGATAATGCTACTTAAACCTGAGGGATATTGACATAAACAGAGAGCTAATATGAGATAATGCTACCTAAACCTGAGGGATATTGACATAAACAGAGACCTAAGATGAGATAATGCTACCTAAACCTGAGGGATATTGACATAAACAGGGAGCTAAGATGAGATAATGCTACCTAAACCTGAGGGATATTGACATAAACAGGGAGCTAAGATGAGATAATGCTACCTAAACCTGAGGGATATTGACATAAACAGAGAGCTAAGATGAGATAATGCTACCTAAACCTGAGGGATATTGACATAAACAGGGAGCTAAGATGAGATAATGCTACCTAAACCTGAGGGATGTTGACATAAACAGGGAGCTAAGATGAGATAATGCTACCTAAACCTGAGGGATATTGACATAAACAGAGCTAAGATGAGATAATGCTACCTAAACCTGAGGGATATTGACATAAACAGGGAGCTAAGATGAGATAATGCTACCTAAACCTGAGGGATATTGACATAAACAGAGAGCTAAAATGAGATAATGCTACCTAAACCTGAGGGATATTGACATAAACAGGGAGTTAAGATGAGATAATGCTACCTAAACCTGAGGGATATTGACATAAACAGGGAGCTAAGATGAGATAATGCTACCTAAACCTGAGGGATATTGACATAAACAGAGAGTTAAGATGAGATAATGCTACCTAAACCTGAGGGATATTGACATAAAAAGGGAGCTAAGATGAGATAATGCTACCTAAACCTGAGGGATATTGACATAAACAGGGAGCTAAGATGAGATAATGCTACCTAAACCTGAGGGATATTGACATAAACAGAGAGCTAAGATGAGATAATGCTACCTAAACCTGAGGGATATTGACATAAACAGGGAGCTAAGATGAGATAATGCTACCTAAACCTGAGGGATATTGACATAAACAGGGAGCTAAGATGAGATAATGCTACCTAAATCTGAGGGATATTGACATAAACAGAGAGCTAAAATGAGATAATGCTACCTAAACCTGAGGGATATTGACATAAACAGGGAGCTAAAATGAGATAATTCTACCTAAACCTGAGGGATATTGACATAAACAGGGAGCTAAGATGAGATAATGCTACCTAAACCTGAGGGATATTGACATAAACAGGGAGCTAAGATGATATAATGCTACCTAAACCTGAAGGATATTGACATAAAGAGAGAGCAAAGATGAGATAATGCTACCTAAACCTGAGGGTTATTGACATAAACAGGGAGCTAAGATGAGATAATACTACCTAAACCTGAGGGATATTGACATAAACAGAGAGCTAAGATGAGATAATGCTACCTAAACCTGAGGGATATTGACATAAACAGGGAGCTAAGATGAGATAATGCTACCTAAACCTGAGGGATATTGACATAAACAGAGAGCTAAGATGAGATAATGCTACCTAAACCTGAGGGATATTGACATAAACAGGGAGCTAAGATGAGATAATGCTACCTAAACATGAGGGATATTGACATAAACAGAGAGCTAAGATGAGATAATGCTACCTAAACCTGGGGGATATTGACATAAACAGTGAGCTAAGATGAGATAATGCTACCTAAACCTGAGGGATGTTGACATAAACAGGGAGCTAAGATGAGATAATGCTACCTAAACCTGAGGGATATTGACATAAACAGAGCTAAGATGAGATAATGCTACCTAAGCCTGAGGGATATTGACATAAACAGGGAGCTAAGATGGGATAATGCTACCTAAACCTGAGGGATATTGACATAAACAGAGAGCTAAAATGAGATAATGCTACCTAAACCTGAAGAATATTGACATAAACAGGGAGCTAAGATGAGATAATGCCACCTAAACCTGAGGGATATTGACATAAATAGGGAGCTAAGATGAGATAATGCTACCTAAACATGAGGGATATTGACATAAACAGAGAGCTAAGATGAGATAATGCTACCTAAACCTGGGGGATATTGACATAAACAGTGAGCTAAGATGAGATAATGCTACCTAAACCTGAGGGATATTGACATAAACACAGAGCTAAGATGAGATAATGCTACCTAAACCTGAGGGATATAGACATAAACAGAGAGTTAAGATGAGATAATGCTACCTAAACCTGGGGGATATTGACATAAACAGGGAGCTAAGATGAGATAAAGCTACCTAAACCTGAGGGATATTGACATAAACAGGGAGCTAAGATGAGATAATGCTACCTAAACCTGAGGGATATTGACATAAACGGAGAGCTAAAATGAGATAATGCTACCTAAACCTGAGGGATATTGACATAAACAGGGAGCTAAGATGAGATAATGCCACCTAAACCTGAGGGATATTGACATAAACAGGGAGCTAAGATGAGATAATGCTACCTAAACATGAGGGATATTGACATAAACAGAGAGCTAAGATGAGATAATGCTACCTAAACCTGGGGGATATTGACATAAACAGGGAGCTAAGATGAGATAATGCTACCTAAACCTGAGGGATATTGACATAAACACAGAGCTAAGATGAGATAATGCTACCTAAACCTGAGGGATATTAACATAAACAGGAAGCTAAGATGAGATAATGCTACTTAAACCTGAGGGATATTGACATAAACAGAGAGCTAATATGAGAAAATGCTACCTAAACCTGAGGGATATTGACATAAACAGAGAGCTAAGATGAGATAATGCTACCTAAACCTGAGGGATATTGACATAAACAGAGAGCTAAGATGAGATAATGCTACCTAAACCTGGGGGATATTGACATAAACAGGGAGCTAAGATGAGATAAAGCTACCTAAACATGAGGGATATTGACATAAACAGGGAGCTAAGATGAGATAATGCTACCTAAACCTGAGGGATATTGACATAAACAGAGAGCTAATATGAGATAATGCTACCTAAACCTCAGGGATATTGACATAAACAGAGAGCTAAGATGAGATAATGCTACATAAACCTGAGGGATATTGACATAAACACAGAGCTAAGATGAGATAATGCTACCTAAACCTGAGGGATATTGACATAAACAGGTAGCTAAGGTGAGATAATGCTACCTAAACCTGAGGGATATTGTAATAAACACAGAGCTAAGATGAGATAATGCTACCTAAACCTGAGGGATATTGACATAAACAGAGAGTTAAGATGAGATAATGCTACCTAAACCTGAGGGATATTGACATAAACAGGGAGATAAGATGAGATGATGCTACCTAAACCTGAGGGATATTGACATAAACAGAGAGCTAAGATGAGATAATGCTACCTAAACCTGAGGGATATTGACATAAACAGGGAGTTAAGATGAGATAATGCTACCTAAACCTGAGGGATGTTGACATAAACAGGGAGCTAAGATGAGATAATGCTACCTAAACCTGAGGGATATTGACATAAACAGGGAGCTAAGATGAGATAATGCTACCTAAACCTGAGGGATATTGACATAAACAGAGAGCTAAGATGAGATAATGCTACCTAAACCTGAGGGTTATTGACATAAACAGGGAGCTAAGATGAGATAATGCTACCTAAACCTGAGGGATATTGACATAAACAGAGAGCTAAGATGAGATAATGATACTTAAACCTGAGGGATATTGACATAAACAGGGAGCTAAGATGAGATAATGCTACCTAAACCTGAGGGTTATTGACATAAAAAGGGAGCTAAGATGAGATAATGCTACCTAAACCTGAGGGATGTTGACATAAACACAGAGCTAAGATGAGATAATGCTACCTAAACCTGAGGGATATTGACATAAACAGGGAGCTAAGATGAGATAATGCTACCTAAACCTGAGGGATATTGACATAAACAGAGAGCTAAGATGAAATAATGCTACCTAAACCTGAGGGATATTGACATAAACAGGGAGCTAAGATGAGATAATGCTACCTAAACCTGAGGGATATTGACATAAACAGGGAGCTAAGATGAGATAATGCTACCTAAACCTGAGGGATATTGACATAAACAGGGAGCTAAGATGAGATAATGCTACCTAGACCTGAGGGATATTGACATAATCAGGGAGCTAAGATGAAATAATGCTACCTAAACCTGAGGGATATTGACATAAACAGGGAGCTAAGATGAGATAATGCTACTTAAACCTGAGGGATATTGACATAAACAGGGAGCTAAGATGAGATAATGCTACCTAAGCCTGAGGGATATTGACATAAACAGGGAGCTAAGATGAGATAATGCTACCTAAACCTGAGGGATATTGACATAAACAGGGAGCTAAGATGAGATAATGCTACCTAAGCCTGGGGGATATTGACCCTTGTTTTAACAATTACTCTAAACCTCAGATATTAATATAAAGATGAAAAATAATCGTCAGTCGTCATATGTTTGTATTTGTACACCCTTCAACAAATTATCTGTATGTTACATGCTGCTATATTGAGTAGAATAAAATGAAAAACAAACTATTCCACACAGTCGGAACGGTTCCTAAATCTAATAGAAAAACAAACTATTCCACACTGTCGGAACGGTTCCTAAATCTAATAGAAAAACAAACTATTCCACATTGTCGGAACGGTTCCTAAATCTAATAGAAAAACAAACTATTCCACACAGTCGGAACGGTTCCTAAATCTAATAGAAAAACAAACTATTCCACACAGTCGGAACGGTTCCTAAATCTAATAGAAAAACAAACTATTCCACACTGTCGGAACGGTTCCAAAATCTAATCGGAAAATCATAGAAAGAGGCAAAATGAATACTCCTTACAAACATGTGCATTGTAAACAAGTAAGAAATACATTACATTTACATACGTTGTATGTTCAAGTTAGAATAAATCAGTTGGATGCTGAAGACGAAAGATCCAAGTCATTGGTACATTCTTGTAAAGACTCATAATCCGAATGTGCACATCAATAAAAAGAGTTTGAAGATACCAAAGGGGTAATCAGAATCCGTAAATCGAAGAACAGACAACGCAATGGCTATTGTGTTATATAAGAAGAGTTTGAAAATAGCAAAGAGGTAATCAGAATCCGTAAATCGAAGAACAGACAACGCAATGGCTATTGTGTCATATAAGAAGAGTTTGAAAATACCAAAGAGGTAATCAGAATCCGTAAATCGAAGAACAGACAACGCAATGGCTATTGTGTCATATAAGAAGAGTTTGAAAATAGCAAAGAGGTAATCAGAATCCGTAAATCGAAGAACAGACAACGCAATGGCTATTGTGTCATATAAGAAGAGTTTGAAAATACCAAAGAGGTAATCAGAATCCGTAAATCGAAGAACAGACAACGCAATGGCTATTGTGTCATATAAGAAGAGTTTGAAAATACCAAAGAGGTAATCAGAATCCGTAAATCGAAGAACAGACAACGCAATGGCTATTGTGTCATATAAGAAGAGTTTGAAAATACCAAAGAGGTAATCAGAATCCGTAAATCGAAGAACAGACAACGCAATGGCTATTGTGTCATATAAGAAGGGTTTGAAAATACCAAAGAGGTAATCAGAATCCGTAAATCGAAGAACAGACAACGCAATGGCTATTGTGTCATATAAGAAGAGTTTGAAAATAGCAAAGAGGTAATCAGAATCCGTAAATCGAAGAACAGACAACGCAATGGCTATTGTGTCATATAAGAAGAGTTTGAAAATACCAAAGAGGTAATCAGAATCCGTAAATCGAAGAACAGACAACGCAATGGCTATTGTGTCATATAAGAAGAGTTTGAAAATACCAAAGAGGTAATCAGAATCCGTAAATCGAAGAACAGACAACGCAATGGCTATTGTGTCATATAAGAAGAGTTTGAAAATACCAAAGAGGTAATCAGAATCCGTAAATCGAAGAACAGACAACGCAATGGCTATTGTGTCATATAAGAAGAGTTTGAAAATACCAAAGAGGTAATCAGAATCCGTAAATCGAAGAACAGACAACGCAATGGCTATTGTGTCATATAAGAAGGGTTTGAAAATACCAAAGAGGTAATCAGAATCCGTAAATCGAAGAACAGACAACGCAATGGCTATTGTGTCATATAAGAAGAGTTTGAAAATAGCAAAGAGGTAATCAGAATCCGTAAATCGAAGAACAGACAACGCAATGGCTATTGTGTCATATAAGAAGAGTTTGAAAATACCAAAGAGGTAATCAGAATCCGTAAATCGAAGAACAGACAACGCAATGGCTATTGTGTCATATAAGAAGAGTTTGAAAATACCAAAGAGGTAATCAGAATCCGTAAATCGAAGAACAGACAACGCAATGGCTATTGTGTCATATAAGAAGAGTTTGAAAATACCAAAGAGGTAATCAGAATCCGTAAATCGAAGAACAGACAACGCAATGGCTATTGTGTCATATAAGAAGGGTTTGAAAATACCAAAGAGGTAATCAGAATCCGTAAATCGAAGAACAGACAACGCAATGGCTATTGTGTCATATAAGAAGAGTTTGAAAATAGCAAAGAGGTAATCAGAATCCGTAAATCGAAGAACAGACAACGCAATGGCTATTGTGTCATATAAGAAGAGTTTGAAAATACCAAAGAGGTAATCAGAATCCGTAAATCGAAGAACAGACAACGCAATGGCTATTGTGTCATATAAGAAGAGTTTGAAAATACCAAAGAGGTAATCAGAATCCGTAAATCGAAGAACAGACAACGCAATGGCTATTGTGTCATATAAGAAGGGTTTGAAAATACCAAAGAGGTAATCAGAATCCGTAAATCGAAGAACAGACAACGCAATGGCTATTGTGTCATATAAGAAGAGTTTGAAAATACCAAAGAGGTATTCAGAATCCGTAAATCGAAGAACAGACAACGCAATGGCTATTGTGTCATATAAGAAGAGTTTGAAAATACCAAAGAGGTAATCAGAATCCGTAAATCGAAGAACAGACAACGCAATGGCTATTGTGTCATATAAGAAGAGTTTGAAAATACCAAAGACGTAAATCGAAGAAGGACAATAACTATGTAACAACCAAGGAAACGAACTAACCTATAGAGGAAACAAATGATTATCCTTTGTCGGATCTACAAAATGCAAATATAGATGCTTTTTTCAATACCAGAAACTTAAATTAAAATGTCACAAACTAAATTGGAAACGCGTTCGTAATCCGTTGAGACACGTACATACATTACTAATCAACTACTTCATTATACCAAGCATATACGTTCTGAAAGGACGATCTACATCGTAGCATGTTTCTCCATTACGTAATCTGTCAGACAAATGTGGTTGTATGGTAATAGCTTAAAGAGCTTGTTACATACAGTTTGTACATTAAGTATAGTCCCCTGATTGTCAATATTAAGTATAGTCCCCTGATTGTCAATATTAAGTATAGTCCCCTGATTGTCAATATTAAGCATAGTCCCCTGATTGTCAATATTAAGTATAGTCCCCTGATTGTCAATATTAAGAATAGTCCCCTGATTGTCAATATTAAGTATAGTCTCCTGATTGTCAATATTAAGAACAGTAAGATACCAAAAGAGCATCTTCAAAACTTCCTTGAGGATATTACGGATTTCATCAGTGGTAATCTTGGTCTTCAATATTAAGACAGGTAAAAACAACTTCCCTTTAACTTTTATCAAACCGTTGACAATCTAGGGCCTGATTTGTCATCAAATACCTTTGATCTTGGTGCCCAATTTCATTATTTATTGTAATTTTTAGAGCTTTCAACATTATTTCCGTTATATCGTGATGAGGCAAGCCGGAATACACGGAGAAAGCAGAGTTCTGCTGCTAGTATCCGACTAACATGATCATATAAAGTCGTATCGAGTAGAACTCGTCACGAGCTGCAACCCGAACTCACACACAGTTGTGATAGTGAGTCATGGCATGCGTGCGCTGTCGACCTCCTAAATGCTTATATAACATTTCGAACCGTAACTAGTAACTTTAAAGATTTAAAGAACAAATGGGTCATCGTGTCATTGATAAGTGGTAAATTTGTGTGATAAAAACAAAAAAAACGTTCTTGTCTAAAACGATTGTTCTGTCTTTTTGATTTTTTTTTTTGGGGGGGGGGGGGGGATTTGTTGGGTTTTTTTTAATTTTTTGTTGTTTTTTTTAATGTTTTTTCTGGTGAGAAATAATTAAATGAGTTTATTTTACTCACATTTGGAAAACACTTGCATGGCATCATCAATTAACAAAGAAGTGAGGTTAGGATCCATAGAGCTAATTTAAACTCGCCACTTCTTATTGAAGTACATGTACTAAAGTGTGCGTCATGTATTTGTATGTTAGAGTGTCAATTGTACATCTTTCTACGATTTTTCTATTAGTTTATGGTGTATGTTGTTTTTCATTTTATTGCCATAGAATTTTTTTTTAGTTCTATTACTTAAGACGTATGATACAAATGTTGTATATCGTACTTTAAACAATTGTGATTTAATTCTTCCTGGGTTGGTATTACCTTGTCCTTGATAATTACTGTTTTTAATACCTAATACGAGTTCTCATAGCAATACAATGAATAAATAGATACATAATTAGAAGAGACAAATTTCTGTAAATACAACAAAACCGACTGATGAAGCGATATTAAGATTAACTTAAATTTTGTAGTTGTACAACCTACAAACAATTATAATATGACTTAAATTCACCTTGGGAACGATATATATTCTAAACCAGGATTTGAATCTCAAGTAATAATCATACCGTTTAATAACGATAGAATAATATTGACATAAAGGAGTAACACTATAAAACATGTATTGCATAACTGATGGATTTATTTAAGGATTGATCTCAAAATTGTTTTCGGTTCATGAAGAAATAAACTCAAAAATATGGGCCAAGCGGGTAACGCAAAGGGTGTGTACCACATTTTTGAGTTTATTTCGAATGAACCGAACAAAAAATTGTGAGCAATCCTTATAAATTAACTCCTAATTAATTTTGTTCTTGTTCTAAAAAATATTATGTGGAATAATAATTGCTTAAAAAGAATTTAAAATCAAAAAATTTCCTAACATGTGACTTCCGGTTAAAAATTTTGTCTATGGAAAATAACATAAATTTTTTACCCAATGAAAATCTCTTAAATACATCAAATTAATTTATTGTACTCTAATAGTAGTTTTTAATTGTTGTTGCATATATAGAACATCTGGATGGTAAAATGAAAAACAAAATATACCACACTGTCGGAAGAGTTCCAAAATCTAATAGAAAAACAAAATATACTACACTGTCAGAAGAATTCCAAAATCTAATAGAAAAACAAAATATACTACACTGTCGGAAGAATTCCAAAATCTAATAGAAAAACAAAATATACTACACTGTCGTACGAGTTCTAAAATCTAATAGAAAAACAAAATATACCACTGTCGGAAGAGTTCCAAAATCTAATAGAAAAACAAAATATACCACACTGTCGGAAGAGTTCCAAAATCTAATAGAAAAACAAAATATACCACACTGTCGGATGAGTTCTAAAATCCAATAGAAAAACAAAATATACCATTGTCGGAAGAGTTCTAAAATCCAATAGAAAAACAAAATATACCACTGTCGGAACGGTTCCAAAATCCAATAGAAAAAAATATATACTACACTGTCGGAAGAGTTCTAAAATCCAATAGAAAAGCAAAATATACTACACTGTCGGAAGAATTCCAAAATCTAATAGAAAAACAAAATTTACTACACTGTCGGAATGGTTCCCTAATCTAATAGAAAAATAAAATATACCACTGTCGGAAGAGTTCTAAAATCCAATAGAAAAACAAAATATACCACACTGTCGGAACGGTTCCAAAATCCAATAGAAAAACAAAATATACCACAGTCGGAAGAGTTCCAAAATCTAATAGAAAAACAAAATATACCACACTGTCGGATGAGTTCTAAAATCCAATAGAAAAACAAAATATACCACTGTCGGAAGAATTCCAAAATCCAATAGAAAAACAAATATTCCACTGTCGGAACGGTTCCAAAATCCAATAGAAAAAAAAATATACTACACTGTCGGAAGAGTTCCAAAACCTAATAGAAAAATAAAATATACTACACTGTCGGAACGGATCCCAAATCTAATAGAAAAACAAAATATACCATTGTCGGAAGAGTTCTAAAATCCAATAGAAAAACAAATTATACCATACTGTCGGAACGGTTCCAAAATCTAATAGAAAAACAAAATATACTACACTGTGGGAAGAATTCCAAAATCTAATAGAAAAACAAAATATACCACACTGTCGGACGAGTTCTAAAATCTAATAGAAAAACAAAATATACCACTGTCGGAAGAGTTCCAAAATCTAATAGAAAAACAAAATATACCACACTGTCGGAAGAGTTCCAAAATCTAATAGAAAAACAAAATATACCATACTGTCGGATGAGTTCTAAAATCCAATAGAAAAACAAAATATACCACACTATCGGAAGAGTTCCAAAATCCAATAGAAAAACAAAATATACCACAGTCGGAAGAGTTCCAAAATCTAATAGAAAAACAAAATATACCACACTGTCGGATGAGTTCTAAAATCCAATAGAAAAACAAAATATACCATTGTCGGAAAAGTTCTAAAATCCAATAGAAAAACAAAATATACCACTGTCGGAACGGTTCCAAAATCCAATAGAAAAAAATATATACTACACTGTCGGAAGAGTTCTAAAATCCAATAGAAAAGCAAAATATACTACACTGTCGGAAGAGTTCCAAAATCTAATAGAAAAACAAAATTTACTACACTGTCGGAATGGTTCCCAAATCTAATAGAAAAACAGAATATACCACTGTCGGAAGAGTTCTAAAATCCAATAGAAAAACGAAATATCTCACACTCTCGGATGAGTTCTAAAATCCAATAGAAAAGCAAAATATACCACAGTCGGAAGAGTTCTAAAATCCAATAGATAAACAAAATATAGCACACTGTCGGAACGGTTCCAAAATCCAATAGAAAAACAAAATATACCACAGTCGGAAGAGTTCCAAAATCTAATAGAAAAACAAAATATACCACACTGTCGGATGAGTTCTAAAATCCAATAGAAAAACAAAATATACCACTGTCGGAAGAATTCCAAAATCCAATAGAAAAACAAATATTCCACTGTCGGAACGGTTCCAAAATCCAATAGAAAAAAAAATATACTACACTGTCGGAAGAGTTCCAAAACCTAATAGAAAAATAAAATATACTACACTGTCGTAACGGATCCCAAATCTAATAGAAAAACAAAATATACCATACTGTCGGAACGGTTCCAAAATCTAATAGAAAAACAAAATATACCATACTGTCGGAACGGTTCCAAAATCTAATAGAAAAACAAAATATACTACACTGTCGGAAGAATTCCAAAATCTAATAGAAAAACAAAATATACTACACTGTCGGACGAGTTCTAAAATCTAATAGAAAAACAAAATATACCACTGTCGGAAGAGTTCCAAAATCTAATAGAAAAACAAAATATACCACACTGTCGGAAGAGTTCCAAAATCTAATAGAAAAACAAAATATACCACACTGTCGGATGAGTTCTAAAATCCAATAGAAAAACAAAATATACCACACTATCGGAAGAGTTCCAAAATCCAATAGAAAAACAAAATATACCACAGTCGGAAGAGTTCCAAAATCTAATAGAAAAACAAAATATACCACACTGTCGGATGAGTTCTAAAATCCAATAGAAAAACAAAATATACCATTGTCGGAAAAGTTCTAAAATCCAATAGAAAAACAAAATATACCACTGTCGGAACGGTTCCAAAATCCAATAGAAAAAAATATATACTACACTGTCGGAAGAGTTCTAAAATCCAATAGAAAAGCAAAATATACTACACTGTCGGAAGAGTTCCAAAATCTAATAGAAAAACAAAATTTACTACACTGTCGGAATGGTTCCCAAATCTAATAGAAAAACAGAATATACCACTGTCGGAAGAGTTCTAAAATCCAATAGAAAAACAAAATATACCACACTGTCGGAACGGTTCCAAAAATCCAATAGAAAAACCAAATATACTACACTGTCGGAATAGTTCCAAAATCTAACAGAAAAACAAAATATACCACACTGTCGGATGAGTTCTAAAATCCAATAGAAAAACAAAATATACCACACTGTCTGAAGAGTACCAAAATCCAATAGAAAAACAAAATATACCAATGTCGGAAGAGTTCTAAAATCCAATAGAAAAACAAAATATACCACACCGTCGGGACGGTTCCAAAATCTAATAGAAAAACAAAATATACCACACTGTCAGAAGAGTTCTAAAATCCAATAGAAAAATAAAATATACTACACTGTCGGAAGAGTTCCAAAATCTAATAGAAAAACAAAATTTATTACACTGTCGGAATGGTTCCCAAATCAAATAAAAAAACAAAATATACTACACTGTCGGAAGAGTTCTAAAATCCAATAGAAAAACAAAATATACTACACTGTCGGAACGGTTCCAAAATCCAATAGAAAAACAAAATATACCACAGTCGGAAGAGTTCCAAAATCTAATAGAAAAACAAAATATACCACACTGTCGGATGAGTTCTAAAATCCAATAGAAAAACAAAATATACCTTGTCGGAAAAGTTCTAAAATCCAATAGAAAAACAAAATATACCACTGTCGGAACGTTCCAAAATCTAATAGAAAAACAAAATATACCACACTGTCGGAAGAGTTCTAAAATCCAATAGAAAAATAAAATATACTACACTATCGGAAGAGTTCCAAAATCTAATAGAACAACAAAATTTATTACACTGTCGGAATGGTTCCCAAATCAAATAAAAAAACAAAATATACCACTGTCGGAAGAGTTCTAAAATCCAATAGAAAAACAAAATATACTACACTGTCGGAACGGTTCCAAAATCCAATAGAAAAACAAAATATACTACACTGTCGGAAGAGTTCCAAAATCGAATAGAAAAACAAAATATACTACACTGTCGGAAGAGTTCCAAAATCTAATAGAAAAACGAAATATCTCACACTCTCGGATGAGTTCTAAAATCCAATAGAAAACAAAATATACCACAGTCGGAAGAGTTCTAAAATCCAATAGATAAACAAAATATAGCACACTGTCGGAAGAGTTCTAAAATCCAATAGAAAAACAAAATATACCACTGTCGGAAGAGTTCCAAAATCTAATAGAAAAACAAAATATACTACACTGTTGGAATAGTTCCAAAATCTAATTGAAAAACAAAATATACTACACTGTCGGAATAGTTCCAAAATCTAATAGAAAAACTAAATATACCACACTGTCGGATGAGTTCAAAAATCCAATAGAAAAGCAAAATATACCACACTGTCGGAAGAGTTCTAAAATCCAATAGAAAAACAAAATATACCACTGTCGGAAGAGTTCCAAAATCTAATAGAAAAACAAAATATACTACACTGTCGGAAGAGTTCCAAAATCTAATAGAAAAACAAAATATACCACACTGTCTGAAGAGTACCAAAATCCAATAGAAAAACAAAATATACCAATGTCGGAAGAGTTCTAAAATCCAATAGAAAAACAAAATATACTACACTGTCGGAACGGTTCCAAAATCCAATAGAAAAACAAAATATACTACACTGTCGGAAGAGTTCCAAAATCTAATAGAAAAACAAAATATACTACACTGTCGGAAGAGTTCCAAAATCTAATAGAAAAACGAAATATCTCACACTCTCGGATGAGTTCTAAAATCCAATAGAAAAGCAAAATATACCACAGTCGGAAGAGTTCTAAAATCCAATAGATAAACAAAATATACCACACTGTCGGAACGGTTCCAAAATCTAATAGAAAAACAAAATATACTACACTGTCGGAAGAGTTCTAAAATCCAATAGAAAAGCAAAATATAGCACACTGTCGGAAGAGTTCTAAAATCCAATAGAAAAACAAAATATACCACTGTCGGAAGAGTTCCAAAATCTAATAGAAAAACAAAATATACTACACTGTTGGAATAGTTCCAAAATCTAATAGAAAAACAAAATATACTACACTGTCGGAATAGTTCCAAAATCTAATAGAAAAACAAAATATACCACACTGTCGGATGAGTTCTAAAATCCAATAGAAAAGCAAAATATACCACACTGTCGGAAGAGTTCTAAAATCCAATAGAAAAACAAAATATACCACTGTCGGAAGAGTTCCAAAATCTAATAGAAAAACAAAATATACTACACTGTCGGAATAGTTCCAAAATCTAATAGAAAAACAAAATATACCACACTGTCTGAATAGTACCAAAATCCAATAGAAAAACAAAATATACCAATGTCAGAAGAGTTCTAAAATCCAATAGAAAAACAAAATATACTACACTGTCGGAAGAGTTCCAAAATCTAATAGAAAAACAAAATATACTACACTGTCGGAAGAGTTCCAAAATCTAATAGAAAAACAAAATATACCACACTGTCTGAAGAGTACCAAAATCCAATAGAAAAACAAAATATACCAATGTCGGAAGAGTTCTAAAATCCAATAGAAAAACAAAATATACTACACTGTCGGAACGGTTCCAAAATCCAATAGAAAAACAAAATATACTACACTGTCGGAAGAGTTCCAAAATCTAATAGAAAAACAAAATATCTCACACTCTCGGATGAGTTCTAAAATCCAATAGAAAAGCAAAATATACCACAGTCGGAAGAGTTCTAAAATCCAATAGATAAACAAAATATACCACACTGTCGGAACGGTTCCAAAATCTAATAGAAAAACAAAATATACTACACTGTCGGAAGAGTTCTAAAATCCAATAGAAAAGCAAAATATAGCACACTGTCGGAAGAGTTCTAAAATCCAATAGAAAAACAAAATATACCACTGTCGGAAGAGTTCCAAAATCTAATAGAAAAACAAAATATACTACACTGTTGGAATAGTTCCAAAATCTAATAGAAAAACAAAATATACTACATTGTCGGAATAGTTCCAAAATCTAATAGAAAAACAAAATATACCACACTGTCGGATGAGTTCTAAAATCCAATAGAAAAGCAAAATATACCACACTGTCGGAAGAGTTCTAAAATCCAATAGAAAAACAAAATATACCACTGTCGGAAGAGTTCCAAAATCTAATAGAAAAACAAAATATACTACACTGTCGGAATAGTTCCAAAATCTAATAGAAAAACAAAATATACCAAACTGTCTGAAGAGTACCAAAATCCAATAGAAAAACAAAATATACCAATGTCAGAAGAGTTCTAAAATCCAATAGAAAAACAAAATATACTACACTGTCGGGAGAGTTCCAAAATCTAATAGAAAAACAAAATATACTACACTGTCGGAAGAGTTCTAAAATCCAATAGAAAAACAAAATATACTACACTGTCGGAAGAGTTCCAAAATCTAATAGAAAAACAAAATTTATTACACTGTCGGAATGGTTCCCAAATCTAATAGAAAAACAAAATATACCACTGTCGGAAGAGTTCTAAAATCCAATATAAAAAAAAATATACCACACTGTCGGAACGGTTCCAAAATCCAATAGAAAAACAAAATATACTACACTGTCGGAAGAGTTCCAAAATCTAATAGAAAAACAAAATATACTACATTGTCGGAAGAGTTCCAAAATCTAATAGAAAAACGAAATATCTCACACTCTCGGATGATTTCTAAAATCCAATAGAAAAAAAAATATACCACTGTCGGAAGAGTTCTAAAATCCAATAGATAAATAAAATATACCACACTGTCGGAAGAGTTCCAAATTCCAATAGAAAAACAAAATATACCACTGTCGGAAGAGTTCCAAAATCTAATAGAAAAACAAAATATACTACACTGTCGGAAGAGTTTCGAAATCTAATAGAAAAACAAAATATACCACACTGTCGGACCGGTTCCAAAATCTAATAGAAAAACAAAATATACTACACTGTCGGAAGAGATCTAAAATCCAATAGAAAAACAAAATATACTACACTGTCGGATGAGTTCTAAAATCCAATAGAAAAACAAAATATACCACTGTCGGAAGAGTTCCAAAATCTAATAGAAAAACAAAATATACTACACTGTCGGAACGGTTCTCAAATCTAATAGAAAAGCAAAATATACCACACTGTCGTAAGAGTTCTAAAATCCAATAGAAAAACAAAAGATACCACTGTCGGAAGAGTTCCAAAATCTAATAGAAAAAAAAAATATACTACACTGTCGGAAGAGTTTCAAAATCTAATAGAAAAACTAAATATACCACACTGTTTGATGAGTTCTAAAATCCAATAGTAAAACAAAATATACCACACTGTCGGATGAGTTCTTAAATCCAATAGAAAAACAAAATATACCACTGTCGGAAGAGTTCTAAAACCCAATAGAAAAACAAAATATACCACACTGTCGGAACGGTTCCAAAATCTAATAGAAAAACAAAATATACTACACTGTCGGAAGATTTCTAAACTCCAATAGAAAAACAAAATATACCACACTGTCGGAAGAGTTCTAAAATCTAATAGAAAAACAAAATATACCACACTGTCTGAAGAGTACCAAAATCCAATAGAAAAACAAAATATACCAATGTCGGAAGAGTTCTAAAATCCAATAGAAAAACAAAATATACCACACCGTCGGGACGGTTCCAAAATCTAATAGAAAAACAAAATATACCACACTGTCGGAAGAGTTCTAAAATCCAATAGAAAAATAAAATATACTACACTGTCGGACGAGTTCCAAAATCTAATAGAAAAACAAAATTTATTACACTGTCAGAATGGTTCCCAAATCAAATAAAAAAACAAAATATACCACTGTCGGAAGAGTTCTAAAATCCAATAGAAAAACAAAATATACTACACTGTCGGAACGGTTCCAAAATCCAATAGAAAAACAAAATATACCACACTATCGGAAGAGTTCCAAAATCCAATAGAAAAACAAAATATACCACAGTCGGAAGAGTTCCAAAATCTAATAGAAAAACAAAATATACCACACTGTCGGATGAGTTCTAAAATCCAATAGAAAAACAAAATATACCATTGTCGGAAAAGCTCTAAAATCCAATAGAAAAACAAAATATACCACTGTCGGAACGGTTCCAAAATCCAATAGAAAAAAATATATACTACACTGTCGGAAGAGTTCTAAAATCCAATAGAAAAGCAAAATATACCACTGTCGGAAGAGTTCCAAAATCTAATAGAAAAACAAAATTTACTACACTGTCGGAATGGTTCCCAAATCTAATAGAAAAACAGAATATACCACTGTCGGAAGAGTTCTAAAATCCAATAGAAAAAAAAATATACCACTGTCGGAAGAGTTCTAAAATCCAATAGATAAATAAAATATACCACACTGTCGGAAGAGTTCCAAATTCCAATAGAAAAACAAAATATACCACTGTCGGAAGAGTTCCAAAATCTAATAGAAAAACAAAATATACTACACTGTCGGAAGAGTTACAAAATCTAATAGAAAAACAAAATATACCACACTGTCGGAACGGTTCCAAAATCTAATAGAAAAACAAAATATACTACACTGTCGGAAGAGTTCTAAAATCCAATAGAAAAACAAAATATACTACACTGTCGGATGAGTTCTAAAATCCAATAGAAAAACAAAATATACCACTGTCGGAAGAGTTCCAAAATCTAATAGAAAAACAAAATATACTACACTGTCGGAACGGTTCTCAAATCTAATAGAAAAGCAAAATATACCACACTGTCGTAAGAGTTCTAAAATCCAATAGAAAAACAAAAGATACCACTGTCGGAAGAGTTCCAAAATCTAATAGAAAAAAAAATATACTACACTGTCGGAAGAGTTTCAAAATCTAATAGAAAAACTAAATATACCACACTGTTTGATGAGTTCTAAAATCCAATAGAAAAACAAAATATACCACACTGTCGGATGAGTTCTTAAATCCAATAGAAAAACAAAATATACCACTGTCGGAAGAGTTCTAAAACCCAATAGAAAAACAAAATATACCACACTGTCGGAACGGTTCCAAAATCTAATAGAAAAACAAAATTTACTACACTGTCGGAATGGTTCCCAAATCTAATAGAAAAACAGAATATACCACTGTCGGAAGAGTTCTAAAATCCAATAGAAAAAAAAATATACCACTGTCGGAAGAGTTCTAAAATCCAATAGATAAATAAAATATACCACACTGTCGGAAGAGTTCCAAATTCCAATAGAAAAACAAAATATACCACTGTCGGAAGAGTTCCAAAATCTAATAGAAAAACAAAATATACTACACTGTCGGAAGAGTTTCAAAATCTAATAGAAAAACAAAATATACCACACTGTCGGAACGGTTCCAAAATCTAATAGAAAAACAAAATATACTACACTGTCGGAAGAGTTCTAAAATCCAATAGAAAAACAAAATATACTACACTGTCGGATGAGTTCTAAAATCCAATAGAAAAACAAAATATACCACTGTCGGAAGAGTTCCAAAATCTAATAGAAAAACAAAATATACTACACTGTCGGAACGGTTCTCAAATCTAATAGAAAAGCAAAATATACCACACTGTCGTAAGAGTTCTAAAATCCAATAGAAAAACAAAAGATACCACTGTCGGAAGAGTTCCAAAATCTAATAGAAAAAAAAATATACTACACTGTCGGAAGAGTTTCAAAATCTAATAGAAAAACTAAATATACCACACTGTTTGATGAGTTCTAAAATCCAATAGAAAAACAAAATATACCACACTGTCGGATGAGTTCTTAAATCCAATAGAAAAACAAAATATACCACTGTCGGAAGAGTTCTAAAACCCAATAGAAAAACAAAATATACCACACTGTCGGAACGGTTCCAAAATCTAATAGAAAAACAAAATATACTACACTGTCGGAAGATTTCTAAACTCCAATAGAAAAACAAAATATACCACACTGTCGGAAGAGTTCTAAAATCCAATAGAAAAACAAAATATACCACTGTCGGAAGAGTTCCAAAATCTAATAGAAAAACAAAATATACTACACTGTCGGAAGAGTTCCAAAATCCAATAGAAAAACAAAATATACCACACTGTCGGATGAGTTCTAAAATCCAATAGAAAAACAAAATATACCACACTGTCGGAAGAGTTCCAAAATCCAATAGAAAAACAAAATATACCACACTGTCGGAAGAGTTCCAAAATCTAATAGAAAAACAAAATATACTACACTGTCGGAACGGTTCTCAAATCTAATAGAAAAGCAAAATATACCACACTGTCGTAAGAGTTCTAAAATCCAATAGAAAAACAAAAGATACCACTGTCGGAAGAGTTCCAAAATCTAATAGAAAAAAAAAATATACTACATTGTCAGAAGAGTTTCAAAATCTAATAGAAAAACAAAATATACCACACTGTCGGAACGGTTCCAAAATCTAATAGAAAAACAAAATATACTACACTGTCGGAAGAGTTCTAAAATCCAATAGAAAAACAAAATATACTACACTGTCGGATGAGTTCTAAAATCCAATAGAAAAACAAAATATACCACTGTCGGAAGAGTTCCAAAATCTAATAGAAAAACAAAATATACCACAGTCGGAAGAGTTCCAAAATCTAATAGAAAAACAAAATATACCACACTGTCGGATGAGTTCTAAAATCCAATAGAAAAACAAAATATACCATTGTCGGAAAAGTTCTAAAATCCAATAGAAAAACAAAATATACCACTGTCGGAACGGTTCCAAAATCCAATAGAAAAAAATATATACTACACTGTCGGAAGAGTTCTAAAATCCAATAGAAAAGCAAAATATACTACACTGTCGGAAGAGTTCCAAAATCTAATAGAAAAACAAAATTTACTACACTGTCGGAATGGTTCCCAAATCTAATAGAAAAACAGAATATACCACTGTCGGAAGAGTTCTAAAATCCAATAGAAAAACGAAATATCTCACACTCTCGGATGAGTTCTAAAATCCAATAGAAAAGCAAAATATACCACAGTCGGAAGAGTTCTAAAATCCAATAGATAAACAAAATATAGCACACTGTCGGAACGGTTCCAAAATCCAATAGAAAAACAAAATATACCACACTGTCGGATGAGTTCTAAAATCCAATAGAAAAACAAAATATACCACTGTCGGAAGAATTCCAAAATCCAATAGAAAAACAAATATTCCACTGTCGGAACGGTTCCAAAATCCAATAGAAAAAAAAATATACTACACTGTCGGAAGAGTTCCAAAACCTAATAGAAAAATAAAATATACTACACTGTCGTAACGGATCCCAAATCTAATAGAAAAACAAAATATACCATACTGTCGGAACGGTTCCAAAATCTAATAGAAAAACAAAATATACCATACTGTCGGAACGGTTCCAAAATATAATAGAAAAACGAAATATACTACACTGTCGGAAGAATTCCAAAATCTAATAGAAAAACAAAATATACTACACTGTCGGACGAGTTCTAAAATCTAATAGAAAAACAAAATATACCACTGTCGGAAGAGTTCCAAAATCTAATAGAAAAACAAAATATACCACACTGTCGGAAGAGTTCCAAAATCTAATAGAAAAACAAAATATACCACACTGTCGGATGAGTTCTAAAATCCAATAGAAAAACAAAATATACCACACTATCGGAAGAGTTCCAAAATCCAATAGAAAAACAAAATATACCACAGTCGGAAGAGTTCCAAAATCTAATAGAAAAACAAAATATACCACACTGTCGGATGAGTTCTAAAATCCAATAGAAAAACAAAATATACCATTGTCGGAAAAGTTCTAAAATCCAATAGAAAAACAAAATATACCACTGTCGGAACGGTTCCAAAATCCAATAGAAAAAAATATATACTACACTGTCGGAAGAGTTCTAAAATCCAATAGAAAAGCAAAATATACTACACTGTCGGAAGAGTTCCAAAATCTAATAGAAAAACAAAATTTACTACACTGTCGGAATGGTTCCCAAATCTAATAGAAAAACAGAATATACCACTGTCGGAAGAGTTCTAAAATCCAATAGAAAAACAAAATATACCACACTGTCGGAACGGTTCCAAAAATCCAATAGAAAAACCAAATATACTACACTGTCGGAATAGTTCCAAAATCTAACAGAAAAACAAAATATACCACACTGTCGGATGAGTTCTAAAATCCAATAGAAAAACAAAATATACCACACTGTCTGAAGAGTACCAAAATCCAATAGAAAAACAAAATATACCAATGTCGGAAGAGTTCTAAAATCCAATAGAAAAACAAAATATACCACACCGTCGGGACGGTTCCAAAATCCAATAGAAAAACAAAATATACCACACTGTCAGAAGAGTTCTAAAATCCAATAGAAAAATAAAATATACTACACTGTCGGAAGAGTTCCAAAATCTAATAGAAAAACAAAATTTATTACACTGTCGGAATGGTTCCCAAATCAAATAAAAAAACAAAATATACTACACTGTCGGAAGAGTTCTAAAATCCAATAGAAAAACAAAATATAT
Organism: Bathymodiolus brooksi; assembly: GCA_963680875.1. Lineage (NCBI taxonomy): Eukaryota > Metazoa > Mollusca > Bivalvia > Mytilida > Modiolidae > Bathymodiolus > Bathymodiolus brooksi. Next base: position 128,827,614 of record OY804576.1, on the reverse strand, counting down.
TACACTGTCGGAACGGTTCCAAAATCCAATAGAAAAACAAAATATACCACAGTCGGAAGAGTTCCAAAATCTAATAGAAAAACAAAATATACCACACTGTCGGATGAGTTCTAAAATCCAATAGAAAAACAAAATATACCTTGTCGGAAAAGTTCTAAAATCCAATAGAAAAACAAAATATACCACTGTCGGAACGGTTCCAAAATCTAATAGAAAAACAAAATATACCACACTGTCGGAAGAGTTCTAAAATCCAATAGAAAAATAAAATATACTACACTATCGGAAGAGTTCCAAAATCTAATAGAACAACAAAATTTATTACACTGTCGGAATGGTTCCCAAATCAAATAAAAAAACAAAATATACCACTGTCGGAAGAGTTCTAAAATCCAATAGAAAAACAAAATATACTACACTGTCGGAACGGTTCCAAAATCCAATAGAAAAACAAAATATACTACACTGTCGGAAGAGTTCCAAAATCGAATAGAAAAACAAAATATACTACACTGTCGGAAGAGTTCCAAAATCTAATAGAAAAACGAAATATCTCACACTCTCGGATGAGTTCTAAAATCCAATAGAAAACAAAATATACCACAGTCGGAAGAGTTCTAAAATCCAATAGATAAACAAAATATAGCACACTGTCGGAAGAGTTCTAAAATCCAATAGAAAAACAAAATATACCACTGTCGGAAGAGTTCCAAAATGTAATAGAAAAACAAAATATACTACACTGTTGGAATAGTTCCAAAATCTAATTGAAAAACAAAATATACTACACTGTCGGAATAGTTCCAAAATCTAATAGAAAAACTAAATATACCACACTGTCGGATGAGTTCAAAAATCCAATAGAAAAGCAAAATATACCACACTGTCGGAAGAGTTCTAAAATCCAATAGAAAAACAAAATATACCACTGTCGGAAGAGTTCCAAAATCTAATAGAAAAACAAAATATACTACACTGTCGGAAGAGTTCCAAAATCTAATAGAAAAACAAAATATACCACACTGTCTGAAGAGTACCAAAATCCAATAGAAAAACAAAATATACCACAGTCGGAAGAGTTCTAAAATCCAATAGATAAACAAAATATAGCACACTGTCGGAAGAGTTCTAAAATCCAATAGAAAAACAAAATATACCACTGTCGGAAGAGTTCCAAAATCTAATAGAAAAACAAAATATACTACACTGTTGGAATAGTTCCAAAATCTAATTGAAAAACAAAATATACTACACTGTCGGAATAGTTCCAAAATCTAATAGAAAAACTAAATATACCACACTGTCGGATGAGTTCAAAAATCCAATAGAAAAGCAAAATATACCACACTGTCGGAAGAGTTCTAAAATCCAATAGAAAAACAAAATATACCACTGTCGGAAGAGTTCCAAAATCTAATAGAAAAACAAAATATACTACACTGTCGGAAGAGTTCCAAAATCTAATAGAAAAACAAAATATACCACACTGTCTGAAGAGTACCAAAATCCAATAGAAAAACAAAATATACCAATGTCGGAAGAGTTCTAAAATCCAATAGAAAAACAAAATATACTACACTGTCGGAACGGTTCCAAAATCCAATAGAAAAACAAAATATACTACACTGTCGGAAGAGTTCCAAAATCTAATAGAAAAACAAAATATACTACACTGTCGGAAGAGTTCCAAAATCTAATAGAAAAACGAAATATCTCACACTCTCGGATGAGTTCTAAAATCCAATAGAAAAGCAAAATATACCACAGTCGGAAGAGTTCTAAAATCCAATAGATAAACAAAATATACCACACTGTCGGAACGGTTCCAAAATCTAATAGAAAAACAAAATATACTACACTGTCGGAAGAGTTCTAAAATCCAATAGAAAAGCAAAATATAGCACACTGTCGGAAGAGTTCTAAAATCCAATAGAAAAACAAAATATACCACTGTCGGAAGAGTTCCAAAATCTAATAGAAAAACAAAATATACTACACTGTTGGAATAGTTCCAAAATCTAATAGAAAAACAAAATATACTACACTGTCGGAATAGTTCCAAAATCCAATAGAAAAACAAAATATACCACACTGTCGGATGAGTTCTAAAATCCAATAGAAAAGCAAAATATACCACACTGTCGGAAGAGTTCTAAAATCCAATAGAAAAACAAAATATACCACTGTCGGAAGAGTTCCAAAATCTAATAGAAAAACAAAATATACTACACTGTCGGAATAGTTCCAAAATCTAATAGAAAAACAAAATATACCACACTGTCTGAAGAGTACCAAAATCCAATAGAAAAACAAAATATACCAATGTCAGAAGAGTTCTAAAATCCAATAGAAAAACAAAATATACTACACTGTCGGAAGAGTTCCAAAATCTAATAGAAAAACAAAATATACTACACTGTCGGAAGAGTTCCAAAATCTAATAGAAAAACAAAATATACCACACTGTCTGAAGAGTACCAAAATCCAATAGAAAAACAAAATATACCAATGTCGGAAGAGTTCTAAAATCCAATAGAAAAACAAAATATACTACACTGTCGGAACGGTTCCAAAATCCAATAGAAAAACAAAATATACTACACTGTCGGAAGAGTTCCAAAATCTAATAGAAAAACAAAATATCTCACACTCTCGGATGAGTTCTAAAATCCAATAGAAAGGCAAAATATACCACAGTCGGAAGAGTTCTAAAATCCAATAGATAAACAAAATATACCACACTGTCGGAACGGTTCCAAAATCTAATAGAAAAACAAAATATACTACACTGTCGGAAGAGTTCTAAAATCCAATAGAAAAGCAAAATATAGCACACTGTCGGAAGAGTTCTAAAATCCAATAGAAAAACAAAATATACCACTGTCGGAAGAGTTCCAAAATCTAATAGAAAAACAAAATATACTACACTGTTGGAATAGTTCCAAAATCTAATAGAAAAACAAAATATACTACATTGTCGGAATAGTTCCAAAATCTAATAGAAAAACAAAATATACCACACTGTCGGATGAGTTCTAAAATCCAATAGAAAAGCAAAATATACCACACTGTCGGAAGAGTTCTAAAATCCAATAGAAAAACAAAATATACCACTGTCGGAAGAGTTCCAAAATCTAATAGAAAAACAAAATATACTACACTGTCGGAATAGTTCCAAAATCTAATAGAAAAACAAAATATACCAAACTGTCTGAAGAGTACCAAAATCCAATAGAAAAACAAAATATACCAATGTCAGAAGAGTTCTAAAATCCAATAGAAAAGCAAAATATACCACAGTCGGAAGAGTTCTAAAATCCAATAGATAAACAAAATATACCACACTGTCGGAACGGTTCCAAAATCTAATAGAAAAACAAAATATACTACACTGTCGGAAGAGTTCTAAAATCCAATAGAAAAGCAAAATATAGCACACTGTCGGAAGAGTTCTAAAATCCAATAGAAAAACAAAATATACCACTGTCGGAAGAGTTCCAAAATCTAATAGAAAAACAAAATATACTACACTGTTGGAATAGTTCCAAAATCTAATAGAAAAACAAAATATACTACACTGTCGGAATAGTTCCAAAATCTGATAGAAAAACAAAATATACCACACTGTCGGATGAGTTCTAAAATCCAATAGAAAAGCAAAATATACCACACTGTCGGAAGAGTTCTAAAATCCAATAGAAAAACAAAATATACCACTGTCGGAAGAGTTCCAAAATCTAATAGAAAAACAAAATATACTACACTGTCGGAATAGTTCCAAAATCTAATAGAAAAACAAAATATACCAAACTGTCTGAAGAGTACCAAAATCCAATAGAAAAACAAAATATACCAATGTCAGAAGAGTTCTAAAATCCAATAGAAAAACAAAATATACTACACTGTCGGGAGAGTTCCAAAATCTAATAGAAAAACAAAATATACTACACTGTCGGAAGAGTTCTAAAATCCAATAGAAAAAGAAAATATACTACACTGTCGGAAGAGTTCCAAAATCTAATAGAAAAACAAAATTTATTACACTGTCGGAATGGTTCCCAAATCTAATAGAAAAACAAAATATACCACTGTCGGAAGAGTTCTAAAATCCAATATAAAAAAAAATATACCACACTGTCGGAACGGTTCCAAAATCCAATAGAAAAACAAAATATACTACACTGTCGGAAGAGTTCCAAAATCTAATAGAAAAACAAAATATACTACATTGTCGGAAGAGTTCCAAAATCTAATAGAAAAACGAAATATCTCACACTCTCGGATGATTTCTAAAATCCAATAGAAAAAAAAATATACCACTGTCGGAAGAGTTCTAAAATCCAATAGAAAAACAAAATATACCACACCGTCGGGACGGTTCCAAAATCTAATAGAAAAACAAAATATACCACACTGTCGGAAGAGTTCTAAAATCCAATAGAAAAATAAAATATACTACACTGTCGGACGAGTTCCAAAATCTAATAGAAAAACAAAATTTATTACACTGTCAGAATGGTTCCCAAATCAAATAAAAAAACAAAATATACCACTGTCGGAAGAGTTCTAAAATCCAATAGAAAAACAAAATATACTACACTGTCGGAACGGTTCCAAAATCCAATAGAAAAACAAAATATACCACACTATCGGAAGAGTTCCAAAATCCAATAGAAAAACAAAATATACCACAGTCGGAAGAGTTCCAAAATCTAATAGAAAAACAAAATATACCACACTGAGGGATGAGTTCTAAAATCCAATAGAAAAACAAAATATACCATTGTCGGAAAAGCTCTAAAATCCAATAGAAAAACAAAATATACCACTGTCGGAACGGTTCCAAAATCCAATAGAAAAAAATATATACTACACTGTCGGAAGAGTTCTAAAATCCAATAGAAAAGCAAAATATACCACTGTCGGAAGAGTTCCAAAATCTAATAGAAAAACAAAATTTACTACACTGTCGGAATGGTTCCCAAATCTAATAGAAAAACAGAATATACCACTGTCGGAAGAGTTCTAAAATCCAATAGAAAAAAAAATATACCACTGTCGGAAGAGTTCTAAAATCCAATAGATAAATAAAATATACCACACTGTCGGAAGAGTTCCAAATTCCAATAGAAAAACAAAATATACCACTGTCGGAAGAGTTCCAAAATCTAATAGAAAAACAAAATATACTACACTGTCGGAAGAGTTTCAAAATCTAATAGAAAAACAAAATATACCACACTGTCGGAACGGTTCCAAAATCTAATAGAAAAACAAAATATACTACACTGTCGGAAGAGTTCTAAAATCCAATAGAAAAACAAAATATACTACACTGTCGGATGAGTTCTAAAATCCAATAGAAAAACAAAATATACCACTGTCGGAAGAGTTCCAAAATCTAATAGAAAAACAAAATATACTACACTGTCGGAACGGTTCTCAAATCTAATAGAAAAGCAAAATATACCACACTGTCGTAAGAGTTCTAAAATCCAATAGAAAAACAAAAGATACCACTGTCGGAAGAGTTCCAAAATCTAATAGAAAAAAAAATATACTACACTGTCAGAAGAGTTTCAAAATCTAATAGAAAAACTAAATATACCACACTGTTTGATGAGTTCTAAAATCCAATAGAAAAACAAAATATACCACACTGTCGGATGAGTTCTTAAATCCAATAGAAAAACAAAATATACCACTGTCGGAAGAGTTCTAAAACCCAATAGAAAAACAAAATATACCACACTGTCGGAACGGTTCCAAAATCTAATAGAAAAACAAAATATACTACACTGTCGGAAGAGTTCCAAAATCCAATAGAAAAACAAAATATACCACACTGTCGGATGAGTTCTAAAATCCAATAGAAAAACAAAATATACCACACTGTCGGAAGAGTTCCAAAATCCAATAGAAAAACAAAATATACCACACTGTCGGAAGAGTTCCAAAATCTAATAGAAAAACAAAATATACTACACTGTCGGAACGGTTCTCAAATCTAATAGAAAAGCAAAATATACCACACTGTCGTAAGAGTTCTAAAATCCAATAGAAAAACAAAAGATACCACTGTCGGAAGAGTTCCAAAATCTAATAGAAAAAAAAAATATACTACACTGTCGGAAGAGTTTCAAAATCTAATAGAAAAACTAAATATACCACACTGTTTGATGAGTTCTAAAATCCAATAGTAAAACAAAATATACCACACTGTCGGATGAGTTCTTAAATCCAATAGAAAAACAAAATATACCACTGTCGGAAGAGTTCTAAAACCCAATAGAAAAACAAAATATACCACACTGTCGGAACGGTTCCAAAATCTAATAGAAAAACAAAATATACTACACTGTCGGAAGATTTCTAAACTCCAATAGAAAAACAAAATATACCACACTGTCGGAAGAGTTCTAAAATCTAATAGAAAAACAAAATATACCACACTGTCTGAAGAGTACCAAAATCCAATAGAAAAACAAAATATACCAATGTCGGAAGAGTTCTAAAATCCAATAGAAAAACAAAATATACCACACCGTCGGGACGGTTCCAAAATCTAATAGAAAAACAAAATATACCACACTGTCGGAAGAGTTCTAAAATCCAATAGAAAAATAAAATATACTACACTGTCGGACGAGTTCCAAAATCTAATAGAAAAACAAAATTTATTACACTGTCAGAATGGTTCCCAAATCAAATAAAAAAACAAAATATACCACTGTCGGAAGAGTTCTAAAATCCAATAGAAAAACAAAATATACTACACTGTCGGAACGGTTCCAAAATCCAATAGAAAAACAAAATATACCACACTATCGGAAGAGTTCCAAAATCCAATAGAAAAACAAAATATACCACAGTCGGAAGAGTTCCAAAATCTAATAGAAAAACAAAATATACCACACTGTCGGATGAGTTCTAAAATCCAATAGAAAAACAAAATATACCATTGTCGGAAAAGCTCTAAAATCCAATAGAAAAACAAAATATACCACTGTCGGAACGGTTCCAAAATCCAATAGAAAAAAATATATACTACACTGTCGGAAGAGTTCTAAAATCCAATAGAAAAGCAAAATATACCACTGTCGGAAGAGTTCCAAAATCTAATAGAAAAACAAAATTTACTACACTGTCGGAATGGTTCCCAAATCTAATAGAAAAACAGAATATACCACTGTCGGAAGAGTTCTAAAATCCAATAGAAAAAAAAATATACCACTGTCGGAAGAGTTCTAAAATCCAATAGATAAATAAAATATACCACACTGTCGGAAGAGTTCCAAATTCCAATAGAAAAACAAAATATACCACTGTTGGAACGGTTCCAAAATCTAATAGAAAAACAAAATATACCACACTGTCGGAAGAGTTCTAAAATCCAATAGAAAAATAAAATATACTACACTATCGGAAGAGTTCCAAAATCTAATAGAACAACAAAATTTATTACACTGTCGGAATGGTTCCCAAATCAAATAAAAAAACAAAATATACCACTGTCGGAAGAGTTCTAAAATCCAATAGAAAAACAAAATATACTACACTGTCGGAACGGTTCCAAAATCCAATAGAAAAACAAAATATACTACACTGTCGGAAGAGTTCCAAAATCGAATAGAAAAACAAAATATACTACACTGTCGGAAGAGTTCCAAAATCTAATAGAAAAACGAAATATCTCACACTCTCGGATGAGTTCTAAAATCCAATAGAAAACAAAATATACCACAGTCGGAAGAGTTCTAAAATCCAATAGATAAACAAAATATAGCACACTGTCGGAAGAGTTCTAAAATCCAATAGAAAAACAAAATATACCACTGTCGGAAGAGTTCCAAAATCTAATAGAAAAACAAAATATACTACACTGTTGGAATAGTTCCAAAATCTAATTGAAAAACAAAATATACTACACTGTCGGAATAGTTCCAAAATCTAATAGAAAAACTAAATATACCACACTGTCGGATGAGTTCAAAAATCCAATAGAAAAGCAAAATATACCACACTGTCGGAAGAGTTCTAAAATCCAATAGAAAAACAAAATATACCACTGTCGGAAGAGTTCCAAAATCTAATAGAAAAACAAAATATACTACACTGTCGGAAGAGTTCCAAAATCTAATAGAAAAACAAAATATACCACACTGTCTGAAGAGTACCAAAATCCAATAGAAAAACAAAATATACCAATGTCGGAAGAGTTCTAAAATCCAATAGAAAAACAAAATATACTACACTGTCGGAACGGTTCCAAAATCCAATAGAAAAACAAAATATACTACACTGTCGGAAGAGTTCCAAAATCTAATAGAAAAACAAAATATACTACACTGTCGGAAGAGTTCCAAAATCTAATAGAAAAACGAAATATCTCACACTCTCGGATGAGTTCTAAAATCCAATAGAAAAGCAAAATATACCACAGTCGGAAGAGTTCTAAAATCCAATAGATAAACAAAATATACCACACTGTCGGAACGGTTCCAAAATCTAATAGAAAAACAAAATATACTACACTGTCGGAAGAGTTCTAAAATCCAATAGAAAAGCAAAATATAGCACACTGTCGGAAGAGTTCTAAAATCCAATAGAAAAACAAAATATACCACTGTCGGAAGAGTTCCAAAATCTAATAGAAAAACAAAATATACTACACTGTTGGAATAGTTCCAAAATCTAATAGAAAAACAAAATATACTACACTGTCGGAATAGTTCCAAAATCTAATAGAAAAACAAAATATACCACACTGTCGGATGAGTTCTAAAATCCAATAGAAAAGCAAAATATACCACACTGTCGGAAGAGTTCTAAAATCCAATAGAAAAACAAAATATACCACTGTCGGAAGAGTTCCAAAATCTAATAGAAAAACAAAATATACTACACTGTCGGAATAGTTCCAAAATCTAATAGAAAAACAAAATATACCACACTGTCTGAAGAGTACCAAAATCCAATAGAAAAACAAAATATACCAATGTCAGAAGAGTTCTAAAATCCAATAGAAAAACAAAATATACTACACTGTCGGAAGAGTTCCAAAATCTAATAGAAAAACAAAATATACTACACTGTCGGAAGAGTTCCAAAATCTAATAGAAAAACAAAATATACCACACTGTCTGAAGAGTACCAAAATCCAATAGAAAAACAAAATATACCAATGTCGGAAGAGTTCTAAAATCCAATAGAAAAACAAAATATACTACACTGTCGGAACGGTTCCAAAATCCAATAGAAAAACAAAATATACTACACTGTCGGAAGAGTTCCAAAATCTAATAGAAAAACAAAATATCTCACACTCTCGGATGAGTTCTAAAATCCAATAGAAAAGCAAAATATACCACAGTCGGAAGAGTTCTAAAATCCAATAGATAAACAAAATATACCACACTGTCGGAACGGTTCCAAAATCTAATAGAAAAACAAAATATACTACACTGTCGGAAGAGTTTCAAAATCCAATAGAAAAGCAAAATATAGCACACTGTCGGAAGAGTTCTAAAATCCAATAGAAAAACAAAATATACCACTGTCGGAAGAGTTCCAAAATCTAATAGAAAAACAAAATATACTACACTGTTGGAATAGTTCCAAAATCTAATAGAAAAACAAAATATACTACATTGTCGGAATAGTTCCAAAATCTAATAGAAAAACAAAATATACCACACTGTCGGATGAGTTCTAAAATCCAATAGAAAAGCAAAATATACCACACTGTCGGAAGAGTTCTAAAATCCAATAGAAAAACAAAATATACCACTGTCGGAAGAGTTCCAAAATCTAATAGAAAAACAAAATATACTACACTGTCGGAATAGTTCCAAAATCTAATAGAAAAACAAAATATACCAAACTGTCTGAAGAGTACCAAAATCCAATAGAAAAACAAAATATACCAATGTCAGAAGAGTTCTAAAATCCAATAGAAAAGCAAAATATACCACAGTCGGAAGAGTTCTAAAATCCAATAGATAAACAAAATATACCACACTGTCGGAACGGTTCCAAAATCTAATAGAAAAACAAAATATACTACACTGTCGGAAGAGTTCTAAAATCCAATAGAAAAGCAAAATATAGCACACTGTCGGAAGAGTTCTAAAATCCAATAGAAAAACAAAATATACCACTGTCGGAAGAGTTCCAAAATCTAATAGAAAAACAAAATATACTACACTGTTGGAATAGTTCCAAAATCTAATAGAAAAACAAAATATACTACACTGTCGGAATAGTTCCAAAATCTAATAGAAAAACAAAATATACTACACTGTCGGATGAGTTCTAAAATCCAATAGAAAAGCAAAATATACCACACTGTCGGAAGAGTTCTAAAATCCAATAGAAAAACAAAATATACCACTGTCGGAAGAGTTCCAAAATCTAATAGAAAAACAAAATATACTACACTGTCGGAATAGTTCCAAAATCTAATAGAAAAACAAAATATACCAAACTGTCTGAAGAGTACCAAAATCCAATAGAAAAACAAAATATACCAATGTCAGAAGAGTTCTAAAATCCAATAGAAAAACAAAATATACTACACTGTCGGGAGAGTTCCAAAATCTAATAGAAAAACAAAATATACTACACTGTCGGAAGAGTTCTAAAATCCAATAGAAAAAGAAAATATACTACACTGTCGGAAGAGTTCCAAAATCTAATAGAAAAACAAAATTTATTACACTGTCGGAATGGTTCCCAAATCTAATAGAAAAACAAAATATACCACTGTCGGAAGAGTTCTAAAATCCAATATAAAAAAAAATATACCACACTGTCGGAACGGTTCCAAAATCCAATAGAAAAACAAAATATACTACACTGTCGGAAGAGTTCCAAAATCTAATAGAAAAACAAAATATACTACATTGTCGGAAGAGTTCCAAAATCTAATAGAAAAACGAAATATCTCACACTCTCGGATGATTTCTAAAATCCAATAGAAAAAAAAATATACCACTGTCGGAAGAGTTCTAAAATCCAATAGAAAAATAAAATATACTACACTGTCGGACGAGTTCCAAAATCTAATAGAAAAACAAAATTTATTACACTGTCAGAATGGTTCCCAAATCAAATAAAAAAACAAAATATACCACTGTCGGAAGAGTTCTAAAATCCAATAGAAAAACAAAATATACTACACTGTCGGAACGGTTCCAAAATCCAATAGAAAAACAAAATATACCACACTATCGGAAGAGTTCCAAAATCCAATAGAAAAACAAAATATACCACAGTCGGAAGAGTTCCAAAATCTAATAGAAAAACAAAATATACCACACTGTGGGATGAGTTCTAAAATCCAATAGAAAAACAAAATATACCATTGTCGGAAAAGCTCTAAAATCCAATAGAAAAACAAAATATACCACTGTCGGAACGGTTCCAAAATCCAATAGAAAAAAATATATACTACACTGTCGGAAGAGTTCTAAAATCCAATAGAAAAGCAAAATATACCACTGTCGGAAGAGTTCCAAAATCTAATAGAAAAACAAAATTTACTACACTGTCGGAATGGTTCCCAAATCTAATAGAAAAACAGAATATACCACTGTCGGAAGAGTTCTAAAATCCAATAGAAAAAAAAATATACCACTGTCGGAAGAGTTCTAAAATCCAATAGATAAATAAAATATACCACACTGTCGGAAGAGTTCCAAATTCCAATAGAAAAACAAAATATACCACTGTCGGAACGGTTCCAAAATCTAATAGAAAAACAAAATATACCACACTGTCGGAAGAGTTCTAAAATCCAATGGAAAAATAAAATATACTACACTATCGGAAGAGTTCCAAAATCTAATAGAACAACAAAATTTATTACACTGTCGGAATGGTTCCCAAATCAAATAAAAAAACAAAATATACCACTGTCGGAAGAGTTCTAAAATCCAATAGAAAAACAAAATATACTACACTGTCGGAACGGTTCCAAAATCCAATAGAAAAACAAAATATACTACACTGTCGGAAGAGTTCCAAAATCGAATAGAAAAACAAAATATACTACACTGTCGGAAGAGTTCCAAAATCTAATAGAAAAACGAAATATCTCACACTCTCGGATGAGTTCTAAAATCCAATAGAAAAGCAAAATATACCACAGTCGGAAGAGTTCTAAAATCCAATAGATAAACAAAATATAGCACACTGTCGGAAGAGTTCTAAAATCCAATAGAAAAACAAAATATACCACTGTCGGAAGAGTTCCAAAATCTAATAGAAAAACAAAATATACTACACTGTTGGAATAGTTCCAAAATCTAATTGAAAAACAAAATATACTACACTGTCGGAATAGTTCCAAAATCTAATAGAAAAACTAAATATACCACACTGTCGGATGAGTTCAAAAATCCAATAGAAAAGCAAAATATACCACACTGTCGGAAGAGTTCTAAAATCCAATAGAAAAACAAAATATACCACTGTCGGAAGAGTTCCAAAATCTAATAGAAAAACAAAATATACTACACTGTCGGAAGAGTTCCAAAATCTAATAGAAAAACAAAATATACCACACTGTCTGAAGAGTACCAAAATCCAATAGAAAAACAAAATATACCAATGTCGGAAGAGTTCTAAAATCCAATAGAAAAACAAAATATACTACACTGTCGGAACGGTTCCAAAATCCAATAGAAAAACAAAATATACTACACTGTCGGAAGAGTTCCAAAATCTAATAGAAAAACAAAATATACTACACTGTCGGAAGAGTTCCAAAATCTAATAGAAAAACGAAATATCTCACACTCTCGGATGAGTTCTAAAATCCAATAGAAAAGCAAAATATACCACAGTCGGAAGAGTTCTAAAATCCAATAGATAAACAAAATATACCACACTGTCGGAACGGTTCCAAAATCTAATAGAAAAACAAAATATACTACACTGTCGGAAGAGTTCTAAAATCCAATAGAAAAGCAAAATATAGCACACTGTCGGAAGAGTTCTAAAATCCAATAGAAAAACAAAATATACCACTGTCGGAAGAGTTCCAAAATCTAATAGAAAAACAAAATATACTACACTGTTGGAATAGTTCCAAAATCTAATAGAAAAACAAAATATACTACACTGTCGGAATAGTTCCAAAATCTAATAGAAAAACAAAATATACCACACTGTCGGATGAGTTCTAAAATCCAATAGAAAAGCAAAATATACCACACTGTCGGAAGAGTTCTAAAATCCAATAGAAAAACAAAATATACCACTGTCGGAAGAGTTCCAAAATCTAATAGAAAAACAAAATATACTACACTGTCGGAATAGTTCCAAAATCTAATAGAAAAACAAAATATACCACACTGTCTGAAGAGTACCAAAATCCAATAGAAAAACAAAATATACCAATGTCAGAAGAGTTCTAAAATCCAATAGAAAAACAAAATATACTACACTGTCGGAAGAGTTCCAAAATCTAATAGAAAAACAAAATATACTACACTGTCGGAAGAGTTCCAAAATCTAATAGAAAAACAAAATATACCACACTGTCTGAAGAGTACCAAAATCCAATAGAAAAACAAAATATACCAATGTCGGAAGAGTTCTAAAATCCAATAGAAAAACAAAATATACTACACTGTCGGAACGGTTCCAAAATCCAATAGAAAAACAAAATATACTACACTGTCGGAAGAGTTCCAAAATCTAATAGAAAAACAAAATATCTCACACTCTCGGATGAGTTCTAAAATCCAATAGAAAAGCAAAATATACCACAGTCGGAAGAGTTCTAAAATCCAATAGATAAACAAAATATACCACACTGTCGGAACGGTTCCAAAATCTAATAGAAAAACAAAATATACTACACTGTCGGAAGAGTTTCAAAATCCAATAGAAAAGCAAAATATAGCACACTGTCGGAAGAGTTCTAAAATCCAATAGAAAAACAAAATATACCACTGTCGGAAGAGTTCCAAAATCTAATAGAAAAACAAAATATACTACACTGTTGGAATAGTTCCAAAATCTAATAGAAAAACAAAATATACTACATTGTCGGAATAGTTCCAAAATCTAATAGAAAAACAAAATATACCACACTGTCGGATGAGTTCTAAAATCCAATAGAAAAGCAAAATATACCACACTGTCGGAAGAGTTCTAAAATCCAATAGAAAAACAAAATATACCACTGTCGGAAGAGTTCCAAAATCTAATAGAAAAACAAAATATACTACACTGTCGGAATAGTTCCAAAATCTAATAGAAAAACAAAATATACCAAACTGTCTGAAGAGTACCAAAATCCAATAGAAAAACAAAATATACCAATGTCAGAAGAGTTCTAAAATCCAATAGAAAAGCAAAATATACCACAGTCGGAAGAGTTCTAAAATCCAATAGATAAACAAAATATACCACACTGTCGGAACGGTTCCAAAATCTAATAGAAAAACAAAATATACTACACTGTCGGAAGAGTTCTAAAATCCAATAGAAAAGCAAAATATAGCACACTGTCGGAAGAGTTCTAAAATCCAATAGAAAAACAAAATATACCACTGTCGGAAGAGTTCCAAAATCTAATAGAAAAACAAAATATACTACACTGTTGGAATAGTTCCAAAATCTAATAGAAAAACAAAATATACTACACTGTCGGAATAGTTCCAAAATCTAATAGAAAAACAAAATATACTACACTGTCGGATGAGTTCTAAAATCCAATAGAAAAGCAAAATATACCACACTGTCGGAAGAGTTCTAAAATCCAATAGAAAAACAAAATATACCACTGTCGGAAGAGTTCCAAAATCTAATAGAAAAACAAAATATACTACACTGTCGGAATAGTTCCAAAATCTAATAGAAAAACAAAATATACCAAACTGTCTGAAGAGTACCAAAATCCAATAGAAAAACAAAATATACCAATGTCAGAAGAGTTCTAAAATCCAATAGAAAAACAAAATATACTACACTGTCGGGAGAGTTCCAAAATCTAATAGAAAAACAAAATATACTACACTGTCGGAAGAGTTCTAAAATCCAATAGAAAAAGAAAATATACTACACTGTCGGAAGAGTTCCAAAATCTAATAGAAAAACAAAATTTATTACACTGTCGGAATGGTTCCCAAATCTAATAGAAAAACAAAATATACCACTGTCGGAAGAGTTCTAAAATCCAATATAAAAAAAAATATACCACACTGTCGGAACGGTTCCAAAATCCAATAGAAAAACAAAATATACTACACTGTCGGAAGAGTTCCAAAATCTAATAGAAAAACAAAATATACTACATTGTCGGAAGAGTTCCAAAATCTAATAGAAAAACGAAATATCTCACACTCTCGGATGATTTCTAAAATCCAATAGAAAAAAAAATATACCACTGTCGGAAGAGTTCTAAAATCCAATAGAAAAATAAAATATACTACACTGTCGGACGAGTTCCAAAATCTAATAGAAAAACAAAATTTATTACACTGTCAGAATGGTTCCCAAATCAAATAAAAAAACAAAATATACCACTGTCGGAAGAGTTCTAAAATCCAATAGAAAAACAAAATATACTACACTGTCGGAACGGTTCCAAAATCCAATAGAAAAACAAAATATACCACACTATCGGAAGAGTTCCAAAATCCAATAGAAAAACAAAATATACCACAGTCGGAAGAGTTCCAAAATCTAATAGAAAAACAAAATATACCACACTGTGGGATGAGTTCTAAAATCCAATAGAAAAACAAAATATACCATTGTCGGAAAAGCTCTAAAATCCAATAGAAAAACAAAATATACCACTGTCGGAACGGTTCCAAAATCCAATAGAAAAAAATATATACTACACTGTCGGAAGAGTTCTAAAATCCAATAGAAAAGCAAAATATACCACTGTCGGAAGAGTTCCAAAATCTAATAGAAAAACAAAATTTACTACACTGTCGGAATGGTTCCCAAATCTAATAGAAAAACAGAATATACCACTGTCGGAAGAGTTCTAAAATCCAATAGAAAAAAAAATATACCACTGTCGGAAGAGTTCTAAAATCCAATAGATAAATAAAATATACCACACTGTCGGAAGAGTTCCAAATTCCAATAGAAAAACAAAATATACCACTGTCGGAAGAGTTCCAAAATCTAATAGAAAAACAAAATATACTACACTGTCGGAAGAGTTTCAAAATCTAATAGAAAAACAAAATATACCACACTGTCGGAACGGTTCCAAAATCTAATAGAAAAACAAAATATACTACACTGTCGGAAGAGTTCTAAAATCCAATAGAAAAACAAAATATACTACACTGTCGGATGAGTTCTAAAATCCAATAGAAAAACAAAATATACCACTGTCGGAAGAGTTCCAAAATCTAATAGAAAAACAAAATATACTACACTGTCGGAACGGTTCTCAAATCTAATAGAAAAGCAAAATATACCACACTGTCGTAAGAGTTCTAAAATCCAATAGAAAAACAAAAGATACCACTGTCGGAAGAGTTCCAAAATCTAATAGAAAAAAAAATATACTACACTGTCGGAAGAGTTTCAAAATCTAATAGAAAAACTAAATATACCACACTGTTTGATGAGTTCTAAAATCCAATAGAAAAACAAAATATACCACACTGTCGGATGAGTTCTTAAATCCAATAGAAAAACAAAATATACCACTGTCGGAAGAGTTCTAAAACCCAATAGAAAAACAAAATATACCACACTGTCGGAACGGTTCCAAAATCTAATAGAAAAACAAAATATACTACACTGTCGGAAGATTTCTAAACTCCAATAGAAAAACAAAATATACCACACTGTCGGAAGAGTTCTAAAATCCAATAGAAAAACAAAATATACCACTGTCGGAAGAGTTCCAAAATCTAATAGAAAAACAAAATATACTACACTGTCGGAAGAGTTCCAAAATGCAATAGAAAAACAAAATATACCACACTGTCGGATGAGTTCTAAAATCCAATAGAAAAACAAAATATACCACACTGTCGGAAGAGTTCCAAAATCCAATAGAAAAACAAAATATACCACACTGTCGGAAGAGTTCCAAAATCTAATAGAAAAACAAAATATACTACACTGTCGGAACGGTTCTCAAATCTAATAGAAAAGCAAAATATACCACACTGTCGTAAGAGTTCTAAAATCCAATAGAAAAACAAAAGATACCACTGTCGGAAGAGTTCCAAAATCTAATAGAAAAAAAAATATACTACACTGTCGGAAGAGTTTCAAAATCTAATAGAAAAACTAAATATACCACACTGTTTGATGAGTTCTAAAATCCAATAGTAAAACAAAATATACCACACTGTCGGATGAGTTCTTAAATCCAATAGAAAAACAAAATATACCACTGTCGGAAGAGTTCTAAAACCCAATAGAAAAACAAAATATACCACACTGTCGGAACGGTTCCAAAATCTAATAGAAAAACAAAATATACTACACTGTCGGAAGATTTCTAAACTCCAATAGAAAAACAAAATATACCACACTGTCGGAAGAGTTCTAAAATCTAATAGAAAAACAAAATATACCACACTGTCTGAAGAGTACCAAAATCCAATAGAAAAACAAAATATACCAATGTCGGAAGAGTTCTAAAATCCAATAGAAAAACAAAATATACCACACCGTCGGGACGGTTCCAAAATCTAATAGAAAAACAAAATATACCACACTGTCGGAAGAGTTCTAAAATCCAATAGAAAAATAAAATATACTACACTGTCGGACGAGTTCCAAAATCTAATAGAAAAACAAAATTTATTACACTGTCAGAATGGTTCCCAAATCAAATAAAAAAACAAAATATACCACTGTCGGAAGAGTTCTAAAATCCAATAGAAAAACAAAATATACTACACTGTCGGAACGGTTCCAAAATCCAATAGAAAAACAAAATATACCACACTATCGGAAGAGTTCCAAAATCCAATAGAAAAACAAAATATACCACAGTCGGAAGAGTTCCAAAATCTAATAGAAAAACAAAATATACCACACTGTCGGATGAGTTCTAAAATCCAATAGAAAAACAAAGTATACCATTGTCGGAAAAGCTCTAAAATCCAATAGAAAAACAAAATATACCACTGTCGGAACGGTTCCAAAATCCAATAGAAAAAAATATATACTACACTGTCGGAAGAGTTCTAAAATCCAATAGAAAAGCAAAATATACCACTGTCGGAAGAGTTCCAAAATCTAATAGAAAAACAAAATTTACTACACTGTCGGAATGGTTCCCAAATCTAATAGAAAAACAGAATATACCACTGTCGGAAGAGTTCTAAAATCCAATAGAAAAAAAAATATACCACTGTCGGAAGAGTTCTAAAATCCAATAGATAAATAAAATATACCACACTGTCGGAAGAGTTCCAAATTCCAATAGAAAAACAAAATATACCACTGTCGGAAGAGTTCCAAAATCTAATAGAAAAACAAAATATACTACACTGTCGGAAGAGTTTCAAAATCTAATAGAAAAACAAAATATACCACACTGTCGGAACGGTTCCAAAATCTAATAGAAAAACAAAATATACTACACTGTCGGAAGAGTTCTAAAATCCAATAGAAAATCAAAATATACTACACTGTCGGATGAGTTCTAAAATCCAATAGAAAAACAAAATATACCACTGTCGGAAGAGTTCCAAAATCTAATAGAAAAACAAAATATACTACACTGTCGGAACGGTTCTCAAATCTAATAGAAAAGCAAAATATACCACACTGTCGTAAGAGTTCTAAAATCCAATAGAAAAACAAAAGATACCACTGTCGGAAGAGTTCCAAAATCTAATAGAAAAAAAAATATACTACACTGTCGGAAGAGTTTCAAAATCTAATAGAAAAACTAAATATACCACACTGTTTGATGAGTTCTAAAATCCAATAGAAAAACAAAATATACCACACTGTCGGATGAGTTCTTAAATCCAATAGAAAAGCAAAATATACCACTGTCGGAAGAGTTCCAAAATCTAATAGAAAAACAAAATTTACTACACTGTCGGAATGGTTCCCAAATCTAATAGAAAAACAGAATATACCACTGTCGGAAGAGTTCTAAAATCCAATAGAAAAAAAAATATACCACTGTCGGAAGAGTTCTAAAATCCAATAGATAAATAAAATATACCACACTGTCGGAAGAGTTCCAAATTCCAATAGAAAAACAAAATATACCACTGTCGGAAGAGTTCCAAAATCTAATAGAAAAACAAAATATACTACACTGTCGGAAGAGTTTCAAAATCTAATAGAAAAACAAAATATACCACACTGTCGGAACGGTTCCAAAATCTAATAGAAAAACAAAATATACTACACTGTCGGAAGAGTTCTAAAATCCAATAGAAAAACAAAATATACTACACTGTCGGATGAGTTCTAAAATCCAATAGAAAAACAAAATATACCACTGTCGGAAGAGTTCCAAAATCTAATAGAAAAACAAAATATACTACACTGTCGGAACGGTTCTCAAATCTAATAGAAAAGCAAAATATACCACACTGTCGTAAGAGTTCTAAAATCCAATAGAAAAACAAAAGATACCACTGTCGGAAGAGTTCCAAAATCTAATAGAAAAAAAAATATACTACACTGTCGGAAGAGTTTCAAAATCTAATAGAAAAACTAAATATACCACACTGTTTGATGAGTTCTAAAATCCAATAGAAAAACAAAATATACCACACTGTCGGATGAGTTCTTAAATCCAATAGAAAAACAAAATATACCACTGTCGGAAGAGTTCTAAAACCCAATAGAAAAACAAAATATACCACACTGTCGGAACGGTTCCAAAATCTAATAGAAAAACAAAATATACTACACTGTCGGAAGATTTCTAAACTCCAATAGAAAAACAAAATATACCACACTGTCGGAAGAGTTCTAAAATCCAATAGAAAAACAAAATATACCACTGTCGGAAGAGTTCCAAAATCTAATAGAAAAACAAAATATACTACACTGTCGGAAGAGTTCCAAAATCCAATAGAAAAACAAAATATACCACACTGTCGGATGAGTTCTAAAATCCAATAGAAAAACAAAATATACCACACTGTCGGAAGAGTTCCAAAATCTAATAGAAAAACAAAATATACCACACTGTCGGATGAGTTCTAAAATCCAATAGAAAAACAAAATATACCACTGTCGGAAGAGTTCTAAAATCCAATAGAAAAACAAAATATTCCACTGTCGGAACGGTTCCAAAATCCAATAGAAAAAAAAATATACTACACTGTCGGAAGAGTTCCAAAACATAATAGAAAAATAAAATATACTACACTGTCGGAACGGATCCCAAATCTAATAGAAAAACAAAATATACCACACTGTCGGAACGGTTCCAAAATCTAATAGAAAAACAAAATATACCACACTGTCGGAAGAGTTCTAAAATCCAATAGAAAAGCAAAATATACTACACTGTCGGAAGAGTTCCAAAATCTAATAGTAAAACAAAATTTACCACACTGTCGGAATGGTTCCCAAATCCAATAGAAAAACAAAATATACTACACTGTCGGAAGAGTTCCAAAATCTAATAGAAAAACAAAATATACCACACTGTCGGATGAGTTCTAAAATCCAATAGAAAAACAAATATACCACTGTCGGAAGAGTACCAAAATCCAATAGAAAAACAAAATATACCACTGTCGGAAGAGTTCTAAAATCCAATAGAAAAACAAAATATACTACACTGTCGGAATGGTTCCAAAATCTAATAGAAAAACAAAATATACTACACTGTCGGAAGAGTTCCAAAATCTAATAGAAAAACAAAATATACCACACTGTCGGATGAGTTCTAAAATCCAATAGAAAAACAAAATATACCACACTGTCGGAAGAGTTCCAAAATCCAATAGAAAAACAAAATATACTACACTGTCGGAAGAGTTCCAAAATCTAATAGAAAAACAAAATATACTACACAGTCGGAAGAGTTCCAAAATCTAATAGAAAAACAAAATATACCACACTGTCGGAACGGTTCCAAAATCTAATAGAAAAACAAAATATACTACATTGTCGGAAGAGTTCTAAAATCCGATAGAAAAGCAAAATATACCACACTGTCGGAAGAGTTCTAAAATCCAATAGAAAAACAAAATATACCACTGTCGGAAGAGTTCCAAAATCTAATAGAAAAACAAAATATACTACACTGTCGGAACGGTTCCCAAATCTAATAGAAAAACAAAATATACTACACTGTCGAAAGAGTTCTAAAATCCAATAGAAAAACAAAATATACCACACTGTCGGAACGATTCCAAAATCTAATAGAAGAACAAAATATACTACACTGTCTGAAGAGTTCTAAAATCCAATAGAAAAGCAAAATATACTACACTGTCGGAAGAGTTCCAAAATCCAATAGAAAAACAAAATATACTACACTGTCGGAAGAGTTCTAAAATCCAATAGAAAAGCAAAATATACCACACTGTCGGAAGAGTTCTAAAATCCAATAGAAAAACAAAATATACCACACTGTCGGAACGATTCCAAAATCTAATAGAAGAACAAAATATACTACACTGTCGGAAGAGTTCTAAAATCCAATAGAAAAGCAAAATATACTACACTGTCGGAAGAGTTCCAAAATCTAATAGAAAAACAAAATATACTACACTGTCGGATGAGTTCTAAAATCCAATAGAAAAACAAAATATACCACACTGTCGGAACGTTCCAAAATCCAATAGAAAAATAAAATATACTACACTGTCGGAAGAGTTCCAAAATCCAATAGAAAAACAAAATATACCACTGTCGGAAGAGTTCCAAAATCTAATAGAAAAACAAAATATACTACACTGTCGGAACGGTTCCCAAATCTAATAGAAAAACAAAATATACTACACTGTCGAAAGAGTTCTAAAATCCAATAGAAAAACAAAATATACCACACTGTCGGAACGATTCCAAAATCTAATAGAAGAACAAAATATACTACACTGTCTGAAGAGTTCTAAAATCCAATAGAAAAGCAAAATATACTACACTGTCGAAAGAGTTCCAAAATCCAATAGAAAAACAAAATATACTACACTGTCGGAAGAGTTCTAAAATCCAATAGAAAAGCAAAATATACCACACTGTCGGAAGAGTTCTAAAATCCAATAGAAAAACAAAATATTCCACTGTCGGAACGGTTCCAAAATCCAATAGAAAAAAAAATATACTACACTGTCGGAAGAGTTCCAAAACCTAATAGAAAAATAAAATATACTACACTGTCGGAACGGATCCCAAATCTAATAGAAAAACAAAATATACCATTGTCGGAAGAGTTCTAAAATCCAATAGAAAAACAAAATATACCACACTGTCGGAACGGTTCCAAAATCTAATAGAAAAACAAAATATACCACACTGTCGGAAGAGTTCTAAAATCCAATAGAAAAGCAAAATATACTACACTGTCGGAAGAGTTCCAAAATCTAATAGTAAAACAAAATTTACCACACTGTCGGAATGGTTCCCAAATCCAATAGAAAAACAAAATATACTACACTGTCGGAAGAGTTCCAAAATCTAATAGAAAAACAAAATATACCACACTGTCGGATGAGTTCTAAAATCCAATAGAAAAACAAATATACCACTGTCGGAAGAGTACCAAAATCCAATAGAAAAACAAAATATACCACTGTCGGAAGAGTTCTAAAATCCAATAGAAAAACAAAATATACTACACTGTCGGAATGGTTCCAAAATCTAATAGAAAAACAAAATATACTACACTGTCGGAAGAGTTCCAAAATCTAATAGAAAAACAAAATATACCACACTGTCGGATGAGTTCTAAAATCCAATAGAAAAACAAAATATACCACACTGTCGGAAGAGTTCCAAAATCCAATAGAAAAACAAAATATACTACACTGTCGGAAGAGTTCCAAAATCTAATAGAAAAACAAAATATACTACACAGTCGGAAGAGTTCCAAAATCTAATAGAAAAACAAAATATACCACACTGTCGGAACGGTTCCAAAATCTAATAGAAAAACAAAATATACTACACTGTCGAAAGAGTTCTAAAATCCAATAGAAAAACAAAATATACCACACTGTCGGAACGATTCCAAAATCTAATAGAAGAACAAAATATACTACACTGTCTGAAGAGTTCTAAAATCCAATAGAAAAGCAAAATATACTACACTGTCGGAAGAGTTCCAAAATCCAATAGAAAAACAAAATATACTACACTGTCGGAAGAGTTCTAAAATCCAATAGAAAAGCAAAATATACCACACTGTCGGAAGAGTTCTAAAATCCAATAGAAAAACAAAATATACCACTGTCGGAAGAGTTCCAAAATCTAATAGAAAAACAAAATATACTACACTGTCGGAACGGTTCCCAAATCTAATAGAAAAACAAAATATACCACTGTCGAAAGAGTTCTAAAATCCAATAGAAAAACAAAATATACCACACTGTCGGAACGATTCCAAAATCTAATAGAAGAACAAAATATACTACACTGTCGGAAGAGTTCTAAAATCCAATAGAAAAGCAAAATATACTACACTGTCGGAAGAGTTCCAAAATCTAATAGAAAAACAAAATATACTACACTGTCGGATGAGTTCTAAAATCCAATAGAAAAACAAAATATACCACACTGTCGGAACGTTCCAAAATCCAATAGAAAAATAAAATATACTACACTGTCGGAAGAGTTCCAAAATCCAATAGAAAAACAAAATATACCACTGTCGGAAGAGTTCCAAAATCTAATAGAAAAACAAAATATACTACACTGTCGGAACGGTTCCCAAATCTAATAGAAAAACAAAATATACTACACTGTCGAAAGAGTTCTAAAATCCAATAGAAAAACAAAATATACCACACTGTCGGAACGATTCCAAAATCTAATAGAAGAACAAAATATACTACACTGTCTGAAGAGTTCTAAAATCCAATAGAAAAGCAAAATATACTACACTGTCGAAAGAGTTCCAAAATCCAATAGAAAAACAAAATATACTACACTGTCGGAAGAGTTCTAAAATCCAATAGAAAAGCAAAATATACCACACTGTCGGAAGAGTTCTAAAATCCAATAGAAAAACAAAATATACCACTGTCGGAAGAGTTCCAAAATCTAATAGAAAAACAAAATATACTACACTGTCGGAACGGTTCCCAAATCTAATAGAAAAACAAAATATACCACTGTCGAAAGAGTTCTAAAATCCAATAGAAAAACAAAATATACCACACTGTCGGAACGATTCCAAAATCTAATAGAAGAACAAAATATACTACACTGTCGGAAGAGTTCTAAAATCCAATAGAAAAGCAAAATATACTACACTGTCGGAAGAGTTCCAAAATCTAATAGAAAAACAAAATATACTACACTGTCGGATGAGTTCTAAAATCCAATAGAAAAACAAAATATACCACACTGTCGGAACGTTCCAAAATCCAATAGAAAAATAAAATATACTACACTGTCGGAAGAGTTCCAAAATCTAATAGAAAAACAAAATATACTACACTGTCGGAAGAGTTACAAAATCTAATAGAAAAACAAAATATACCACACTGTCGGATGAGTTCTAAAATCCAATAGAAAAACAAAATATACCACACTATCGGAAGAGTTCCAAAATCTAATAGAAAAACAAAATATACCACTGTCGGAAGAGTTCTAAAATCCAATAGAAAAACAAAATATACCACACTGTCGGAAGAGCTCCAAAATCCAATAGAAAAATAAAATATACCACTGTCGGAAGAGTTCTAAAATCCAATAGAAAAACAAAATATACCACACTGTCGGAACGGATCCAAAATCTAATAGAAAAACAAAATATACCACACTGTCGGAAGAGTTCTAAAATCCAATAGAAAAACAAAATATACCACACTGTCGGAAGAGTTCCAAAATCTAATAGAAAAACAAAATATACTACACTGTCGGAAGAGTTCCAAAATCTAATAGAAAAAAAAATATACCACACTGTCGGATGAGTTCTAAAATCCAATAGAAAAACAAAATATACCACTGTCGGAAGAGTACCAAAATCCAATAGAAAAACAAAATATACCACTTTCGGAAGAGTTCTAAAATCCAATAGAAAAACAAAATATACCACACTGTCGAAACGGTTCCAAAATCTAATAGAAAAACAAAATATACTACACTGTCGAAAGAGTTCCAAAATCTAATAGAAAAACAAAATATACCACACTGTCGGATGAGTTCTAAAATCCAATAGAAAAACAAATATACCACACTGTCGGAAGAGTTCCAAAATCCAATAGAAAAACAAAATATACCACTGTCGGAAGAGTTCCAAAATCTAATAGAAAAACAAAATATACTACACTGTCGGAAGAGTTTCAAAATCTAATGGAGAAACAAAATATACCACAATGTCGGAACGGTTCCAAAATCTAATAGAAAAGCAAAATATACTACACTGTCGGAAGAGTTCTAAAATCCAATAGAAAAGCAAAATATACCACACTGTCGGAAGAGTTCTAAAATCCACTAGAAAAACAAAATATACCACTGTCGGAAGAGTTCCAAAATCTAATAGAAAAACAAAATATACTACACTGTCGGAACGGTTCCCAAATCTAATAGAAAAACAAAATATACCACTGTCGAAGATTTCTAAAATCCAATAGAAAAACAAAATATACCACACTGTCGGAACGATTCCAAAATCTAATAGAAGAACAAAATATACTACACTGTCGGAAGAGTTCTAAAATCCAATAGAAAAGCAAAATATACTACACTGTCGGAAGAGTTCCAAAATCTAATAGAAAAACAAAATATACTACACTGTCGGAACGGTTCCCAAATCTAATAGAAAAACAAAATATAACACTGTCGGAAGAGTTCTAAAATCCAATAGAAAAACAAAATATACCACACTGTCGGAACGGTTCCAAAATCAATAGAAAAATAAAATATACTACACTGTCGGAAGAGTTCCAAAATCTAATAGAAAAACAAAATATACTACACTGTCGGAAGAGTTACAAAATCTAATAGAAAAACAAAATATACCACACTGTCGGATGAGTTCTAAAATCCAATAGAAAAACAAAATATACCACACTGTCGGAACGGTTCCAAAATCTAATAGAAAAACAAAATATACTACACTGTCGGAAGAGTTCCAAAATCTAATAGAAAAAAAATATATACCACACTGTCGGATGAGTTCTAAAATCCAATAGAAAAACAAAATATACCACTGTCGGAAGAGTACCAAAATCCAATAGAAAAACAAAATATACCACTGTCGGAAGAGTTCTAAAATCCAATAGAAAAACAAAATATACCACACTGTCGAAACGGTTCCAAAATCTAATAGAAAAACAAAATATACTACACTGTCGAAAGAGTTCCAAAATCTAATAGAAAAACAAAATATACCACACTGTCGGATGAGTTCTAAAATCCAATAGAAAAACAAAATATACCACACTGTCGGAAGAGTTCCAAAATCCAATAGAAAAACAAAATATACCACTGTCGGAAGAGTTCCAAAATCTAATAGAAAAACAAAATATACTACACTGTCGGAAGAGTTTCAAAATCTAATGGAGAAACAAAATATACCACAATGTTGGAACGGTTCCAAAATCTAATAGAAAAGCAAAATATACTACACTGTCGGAAGAGTTCTAAAATCCAATAGAAAAGCAAAATATACCACACTGTCGGAAGAGTTCTAAAATCCACTAGAAAAACAAAATATACCACTGTCGGAAGAGTTCCAAAATCTAATAGAAAAACAAAATATACTACACTGTCGGAACGGTTCCCAAATCTAATAGAAAAACAAAATATACCACTGTCGGAAGAGTTCTAAAATCCAATAGAAAAACAAAATATACCACACTGTCGGAACGATTCCAAAATCTAATAGAAGAACAAAATATACTACACTGTCGGAAGAGTTCTAAAATCCAATAGAAAAGCAAAATATACTACACTGTCGGAAGAGTTCCAAAATCTAATAGAAAAACAAAATATACTACACTGTCGGAACGGTTCCCAAATCTAATAGAAAAACAAAATATAACACTGTCGGAAGAGTTCTAAAATCCAATAGAAAAACAAAATATACCACACTGTCGGAACGGTTCCAAAATCAATAGAAAAATAAAATATACTACACTGTCGGAAGAGTTCCAAAATCTAATAGAAAAACAAAATATACTACACTGTCGGAAGAGTTACAAAATCTAATAGAAAAACAAAATATACCACACTGTCGGATGAGTTATCGGAACGGTTCCAAAATCCAATAGAAAAACAAAATATACTACACTGTCGGAAGAGTTCCAAAATCTAATAGAAAAACAAAATATACCACACTGTCGGATGAGTTCTAAAATCCAATAGAAAAACAAAATATACCACACTGTCGGAAGAGCTCCAAAATCCAATAGAAAAATAAAATATACCACTGTCGGAAGAGTTCTAAAATCCAATAGAAAAACAAAATATACCACACTGTCGGAACGGTTCCAAAATTTAATAGAAAAACAAAATATACTACACTGTCGGAAGAGTTCTAAAATCCAATAGAAAAGAAAAATATAGCACACTGTCGGAAGAGTTCTAAAATCTAATAGAAAAACAAGATATACCACTGTCGGAAGAGTTCCAAAATCTAATAGAAAAACAAAATATACCACACTGTCGGATGAGTTCTAAAATCCAATAGAAAAACAAAATATACCACACTGTCGGAAGAGTTCCAAAATCCAATAGAAAAACAAAATATACCACTGTTGGAAGAGTTCTAAATTCCAATAGAAAAACAAAATATACCACACTGTCAGATGAGTTCTAAATCCAATAGAAAAACAAAATATACCACACTGTCGGAAGAGCTCCAAAATCCAATAGAAAAACAAAATATACTACACTGTCGGAAGAGTTCTAAAATCCAATAGAAAAGCAAAATATACCATACTGTCGGAAGAGTTCTAAAATCCAATAGAAAAACAAGATATACCACTCTCGGAAGAGTTCCAAAATCTAATAGAAAAACAAAATATACCACACTGTCGGATGAGTTCTTAAATTCAATAGAAAAACAAAATATACTACACTGTTGGAAGAGTTCCAAATTCTAATAGAAAAACAAAATATACCACTGTCGGAAGAGTTCCAAAATCTAATAGAAAAACAAAATATACCACACTGTCGGATGAGTTCTAAAATGCAATAGAAAAACAAAATATACTACACTGTCGGAACGGTTCCCAAATCTAATAGAAAAACAAAATATACCACTGTCGGAAGAGTTCTAAAATCCAATAGAAAAACAAAATATACCACTGTCGGAAGAGTTCTAAAATCCAATAGAAAAACAAAATATACCACACTGTCGGAACGGTTCCAAAATCTAATGGAAAAACAAAATATACCACTCTCGGAAGAGTTCCAAAATCTAATAGAAAAACAAAATATACTACACTGTCGGAAGAGTTCTAAAATCCAATAGAAAAATCGTGGAAAGAGACAAAATCGATACCCCGAATTGATGTTTAGATGTCATGTAATTATTACTAATATATATATTTTTAGGATTGATTGCGTGTTGTTGAACGTCACGGGAGCGGCAAGTTTGAACGTCAAGAAAGCGACATGTTTGAACGTCAAGGGAGCGGCATGTTTGTTATATTGTGTTGTTGAACGTCAAGGAAGCGGCATGTTTGATATATTCATGAACGTCAAGGAAGCGGCATGTTTGATATATTCATGAACCTCAAGGAAACGACATGTTTGATATATTCATGAACGTCAAGGGAGCGACATATTTGTTATGTTCATGATCAAGGGAGCAATATGTTTGAACGTCAAGGGAGCGACATGTTTGTTATATTCATGATCAAGGGAGCAGTATGTTTGAACGTCAAGGGAGCGACATGTTTGTTATATTCATGATCAGGGAGCGGCATGTTTGTTATATTCATGATCAAGAGAACGGCATGTTTGATATATTCATGAACGTCAAGGGAGCGGCATGTTTGATATATTCATGAACGTCAAGGGAGCGGCATGTTTGATATATTCATGAACGTCAAGGGAGCGACATGTTTGATATATTCATGAACGTCAAGGGAGCGGCATGTTTGATATATTCATGAACGTCAAGGGAGCGACATGTTTGATATATTCATGAACGTCAAGGGAGCGGCATGTTTGATATATTCATGAACGTCAAGGGAGCGGCATGTTTGATATATTCATGAACGTCAAGGGAGCAGCATGTTTGATATATTCATGAACGTCAAAGGAGCGACATGTTTGATATATTCATGAACGTCAAGGAAGTGGCATGTTTGATATATTCATGAACGTCAAAGAAGCGACATGTTTGATATATTCATGAACGTCAAGGGAGCGGCATGTTTGTTATGTTCATGATGAGAACAAGCTTACAAACCATAAATAAACATATGACGAGTTTGAAGATAACAAAGAGGCAATCAGAAGCCGTAAGTCGAAGAAAGACAGACAAGACAACACAATGGCCAAAACAAAATAACAAAAGTACAAACAACGATCTACAAAACACTACACAGAAAACTAAAGTTTGAGCAGCACGAATCCCATTAAAATCTGGTGAACTCAGGTGCTCCGGAAGAGTAAGCAGTTCCTGTTCCACTAGTGACATCCGTCGTGTTCATCTAGTTATGTAAAATGTCGCACTATACGATGGTTCTATAGACAAATGTTGTAATTGCCTCAAGTAAAAGTGGAGATTGTCAAAACATGTTGTTATCCAAAGAGTCGTAATCGATCGCTCTTACCACTTTATATACTTTGTTTTGACAAACAATATTGAAAATATTGTAATATCCTTTCAATCTGGCTTATACAAAGTTCGTCAGAAAACTCCATCAAAACCAGCAAAATGTCAAGTCTTAATAACAAATTTGACAGACCATGTCTTAAGTGTGCTCCAGCCATGTATGGTTGTCAGAGCTGTCGCAAGAGCTTTTGGTTGTAAATTCTTAAAGCATAATTTGTCTTGTTATATTTATCTGAGTTCTGAATTTCAATTGTTCTACTGATAAAAGGAAAAGCGAAAGTGATAAACATATGTCAGCATGTACACTCATATTAACAGTTTTTTCTTATATTTTTATGCATTTTTGTTAATACATTTGTATATTGTGAACGTAATTCTCTATGCCCACCGATGTGGATTTACCAAGAAGCTTTAAAATATTTAAACAATTTGAATGGAATACCTTGAATTATCGTTTTCTGTTTTATAGAACTATGCTATTTTAACAGCAATGCATTGTCCTATTGTAGAATAGAAGGTTATTGAAACATTGGATGGCTCTATGAAACGTAATCCATCTTGTATACATGTTTGTTGGATACTACAACACTGATTGTCATTAATTTCTTATGAATAACAAATTTACATTCTTCTTGTCACAAACAAAACCATGTATAATTTTTAACCAATTCACCTATAACAACCCATATGACATGTCTAAGCATATTACACACAATCAGTCTATATATATATATATATATATATAAACGTTTAAGCCTCTGGTGACTTCCATACATTTCCATGACAGTATATCAGTCAGAGATTCTACTTGTGGTGTCACAGTCAGCATATTTATTTAATATTCATCATGATCAATCAAATTAAAAAATGAAGTATGCCTAATCATAGATTATGGCGCATGGTACGTGTAGTGTTGATTTGAACCAATGTCCTTCTGTATGCATTTGTGTATTTCGTGACAAACGTTCCTGTGCACTAAGGTATGATATATAGGTTTATTGTAGTTATGTGTATGACAGGAATATGTTTACAAACAAGGAATCGTGTATGTAAAAGTTGAAGGTGGGTGGTGTGATCCTATACACAGATGTTTTGATTACAACAAGGAAATGGGGAGGTTGAACAAATTTGCCTTGTAGCGGACCACCAACTACTTCTCCTAACAAAGTTGATCGAGGCGGTTCATATACATTTTTCTCAAAGAGAACACACACTCCAAAAAATATACCATTAACGTTTAATATGTAGCAGAATCCTTAACAGAACCAGAGTTCCAAGAAATGCTAATTAATGAATGTCACTATAAAACATGTTAAGTGTCAGTCGTTTAGAAAACAAATCCATATCATGACATCACCGTTGAATAAGTTGCACTAACCCGTTACAACTATCAATTAACATTGTACACATCAAGATGTAAATATAGCTGACCTATTTACAGATTTTTCTTAATACTATAATTTGTTGCGGATTGGGTGAGTGATTGTTATTTAATACCACTTGAGCAATTTTTCAGCTATATCATGGAGAGAACAAGTTAAGTTTCAATGAAATTATTATATCCCCTTTGTATTTGACCAACACGGTTAGTTGGATTTTTATAGTGCTGCCATACTAAAACCACAGTTCGCGGTTAGAGACATGTCACTCTGCTAGGACACATTATCCTGATTCCCCGCATCAGCAGTCCGCGGATAGAGACATGTCACTCTGCTAGGACACATTATCCTGATTCCCCGCCATCAGCAGTCCGCGGATAGAGACATGTCACTCTGCTAGGACACATTATCCTGATTCCCCGCCATCATCTTTACTCTTACTCCTTACTGTTGCCTGCTGAGCGGGGAGGCACAAATACCAATTTTATAGTCTTTATGAACAAGAATACCAACGGGCCTAAACAGGATAGCAAAACTTTTAACCTATCAATATGAACAAAACAAAGAGTACAGTTATTGTACAAATACTACATATGTATGATACATTATGAATAATCTACTAGTAGTTTAAATAATTCATTGTGCATTCACATTGAGCAGACAGAAGATACCACCAGAGGACATCAGCACTGACTTTTTACCTAGGGACTAATGCTACAGGGTCATATGAATATCTGAAACTAGTATTCTAAGCACAAAAAAACTTGCTCGATATTCATCGAATGGGTTTGATGTGTAGATATGTATTGCCGTCAGATAAGAGAGTCGTCATACGAAAATGGAGAAAAAAATGTATATCTCTATTTTGAGTAGTTCTATTATTATTTCAGAACAAAATAAAAATAAGAAAACAATATAAAATTGATTGGACAACTACCTATATGTGACTATGATCATATTTAAAAAAAAATAATAGAGTCTGATTATTTGAAGAAATCATTGAAAAACATATATAGAATATATATCGAATTTTCAGTTATTATTAAATGTATGTTTGCTGTAGATTTATATGTTGTTTTCAGATTACAAAGATAACAGGTTTGTCCTTGGACAACTACCGGTCAGTCGTAGCTGTTATTCTACCGTACGCCTTCTCGACTATGTAAAATGCTGTTAACTGTAAATGACATATAATTATTGTATTCAGTTTTCAAGTATTACGGTGATGTCATAGGTTTTATCTACTTATAAAAAGAAAATTTAACAAGTGAGGGTCAACAATTCCACCAATATCAACAAAACGAATAATCATTTCTAGCCACAACTCATTGAACAAATAAAAATATGATGTTGGCAATCCAGATTCTGACTTGAGACAGGCACACAAATGTGGTTAAGCCGGTTAATGGGATCCCAACTCTCTTCTTCTGATAGAGTATCTCCAACGGCAATACATATCTACACATTTGTGTATTTGCTTCAGTTGGTTCATTACAGTTTTCACAGTTTTCCGGTTGTTGACTGATTTTGTCTGTTTATATAATTATGAGTTTTGACTTTCCCTTTGTAAGATTGTTCGGAGTTCGGTTATTTTGCTATTACCATTATTTGCTGAGAACCAAAACATATGTCAAAATGCAACATATTGTCAATATAAGAGTTTGAAGATACCAAATGGGTCATTTAGAATCCACAAATCGATAAAGGACAGAAAACACAATGGCCACAGATAAAGGACAAAAGGACAAACAACGATCTACAAAACACAACACAGTATGAATGATTGGCGTGTTAAGGGGGAATAAACTGCTTTTCAATGTGATGACATGATTCACAAACAAAGCAAAAATTAAAGTAACTTTGTCAGATTATAAGGGTATACTAAACATACAAAATTCTTGAAAACTAATAAAGATTTTTTTTTTAAGCATGAACGAATGAAGCCTTTACAAAATGTAAGTCATAGCGATATGTGTTCACTTTTATTTTTCAATATTTTTATATCCCAAATGCAAATTTATACATTTGTATACGATTCGTTGTTAGGCGTTTTGATATTCATGCTCCCACAGATTTTACAATTATTTGGCTTTCAATTTTTTTGACCTTGAGCGTATATATGTTATTCCAAGAATGCGTCGTGTGCAGCTAATTAGATATCTACCTATAATACCTAAATACTTCCATTGACTCAGAATAAAACAACGTTAATCTTAGATCAGTGTGTATTGACTGAATCTCAAACACTTTTATATCAAATGACATATTTAAAACATAATGCCGTTAATTCCGTCTTCAATTTAAAATAAAACGGATTACAAGTCACTTTTTTAAAGGTCATTGGTATTCGAAACCCAAATTGTAGACTAATTTGAAGGCTTCGATGATTAAATTTGGTTTTATGACAAAGAAATACACAACATAAATGGGAAAACATCAATAAAGATTCAAATTGACAAAAGCGACGACAAAAGAGGCAACCATAATACCAATAACTAAAATTAGAATGATGAAATCTTACACAAAAACTGGAAGTTAATGCAAAAGTAACAGAACAAGTATGTCATTATTGTGTCTTAGCATGACACTCGTCGCGCAACCCAATTATTTCCAATCTAAAATAATCATTTAAAAATCAAATTTGTCTGTTGTCAGTTAAGATATAGTTTTTGTTCGACTTTTATGTAACAATTTTCATAACTGATAATATTGTTCACATATATGAGTTCAAAACACTGCTTTCGTGTTGGAATAGTCATTCTGAATATTGTCAAATAATTTCGATTTATTGATTGATTGATTGATTGATTGACGCCTAGCGCCAAATATTACATGCATATGCAGGAGGAGAACAGGTTCAACGATAGATATATCGTACAGAAATGAGAGAGGAATGAGATATCCAAGGAATCGACTTTTGATTGGCACTACAATGGTTTGGAGATTTGGGTAGAAACGACATCTACAGTGGTATTTAACGTGCAAGGAGTGTTGACACTCCAAGCACGGCACCCATTATGGTGTCCGCGGTCAGACTCTCCATATTATAATCTGACAACCCTACATCTTCTATCCGCCACCTGGAGACGTTCTGGGCAGTTCTGTGGGTTGGGCTCTAGAAGGGAACCGCCACCAGTACCAACACATAATTCTGAAACATGAATTAGAATGCAAAACTTAATTATCATTAACCTGAAATTAATTATTTAAACTGAAATCTCTGAAATGAAAACATTGTTTTACAAGCGAAGCAACACATTACTAAATTAAGAAACACTGAACATATTAAGATTGTAGTCTATATTGACGTCATCGGAAGCAACTCGATCACAACTATTCAACATTTAAAGTTCATTCACCGCTATCACTTATCAAATACGTACTCATTGTTCTCGGCACATGTTGCGCAATTACAATGCAAGGATAATAAAATGGCGACAACTTCATTTGAATATATCCGACATTAATTGTATTAGAATTTCTAAAGTGAAGGAGAATTTGAATATTCTCGACATTAATAAGATTAGGATGTTTGACATAAGACGAGACCTACCAATTTGTTCGTAAGAATGCGACATTGTGGTTCCTGCAATTAGACTGATTCCTTGATTTGATATAGTTTCCACGACAACGCTTAATTTCTTTCTAATAGTTATTCTCATTAGTCGTATTATTCCTAAGTACGGTGTCTGATTAATGAATCTCTTAATAGTAAACATTTCTTCCCATATTCTTTGTATCTTTTGTGATACATCAGAAATCATCTGTCCCGAGACTTGTTACGTGCATTAAAAAGGCATTTCATCAAATTTGGAATACGAGTGCAGTGCTGACAAATCTCATGTTATTTGGAAATGTGTTCTAGACTAGTGGCTAGCGGAGATTTTATTGATATGTTGGGTTTTAAAGAAATTTTAAAGAAAACATGTCTTTCTGTTGTGAAGTAATATATTTTACTGAAAGGAAAGCCACTAACATTTTCATTTAACTGTTGTTAAAAAATAAATTTTCAAGGTGAACTGAATAAAAGAAGTTTTCACTGACATTCAAAAGTTGATTTGTACATGTATTATACTAAAATCGTTCAAGCAAAAATCGTTGTGAGCAAAAAAAAAATACTATTGTAAGTGTCTATCATTCGTACTAGTCAAAATAATGAAACAACCAGACCTTGACATAGGAGTGATGCTCCATAACAATAATGTAACTTTTATTACTATAATTGCACGAAGGTATCATCCGGTCAGTAGTCAACAAACTATCCTCTTTAAAATTCGAAGATTAAAAACCAACCATTGGTGTTGAAATATCTAAAATAGCAATCGATAAAACTGCACATGTGTCCTTACAATCAGCCTTATATTGCTGGGTCTGTCATATGCTCCACAAAACCTCATTCCAAGCTATTAGCTTCAGTTAGGGTTATTGTGGTACTTGTTTCTCAAAGAGTGATGTGGATTCTGAAATCTTGCTAAGATCTTTTAGAGTACATGCGTCCTCATTCAATAGCATTAAAATATTAGACTTCTCTACCATTACTCTTCAATCTAAAACTAAAAGACAAATTAGAACAAATTAATTTCATGTGACTAAACATCAGAAGCCGTGAATCGTAGGACAGTTAATACAAAGGTTAAATGAGAGAAAGAAGAAGAGTTTGAAGATACCAAAGGGGTAATCAGAATCCGTATAGAGAAGGACAGACACCACAATGACCAAAAGAAAAAGGACAAAAGGACAAACAACGATCTACAAAACATATACATAAAACTAAAGATCGAGTAACACGAACCCCACTAAAAACCGGGGGTGAACTCATGTGCTCCGGAAGGGTAAGCAGTTTCTGCTCCACTAGTGACACCCTTCGTGTTAATCTAGTTACAACCCGGTGATAAGTCATGAATGAGGAAAGGACCGGGAAGTGTTTACAACAAGTGGAACATATACACCAACACAACAAAACATGTACCCTTTACATGTGGTGTTGGTGTTACTTAGCAGTACCACCTCAATTCATTCCTTGTTTTGCCTGCTATGGACCATCTGTTGACTTTTCGTCTTGTGGACAATGTATCTTCTGTCCTTCGATTTACCTTTGTGATTACCCCCATTGATATCTTAAAACTTTTATTTTTAAAGTTATCTTTGTGACTTGATCAATATTAACATTCAAAATTATAATTTCGATTTCAGGAAATAGCAGTTTTACCACTAATCAGAACTACTAAGGATGGCCTCAAATATTTCCGCACAAATCTGCAATGAGATGTCTATGCACTGCCGATGGGAAACATCTTAAAAGAAGTTTATAAAAAAAAACTATGCAAATACATAGCAGCTCTTTTCATAGCAGCGCATGCATTCAGTACTTTTTAGCTTATTCTTTTTGTATTATTAAGATTTTCTAAATATTTTCTCTTTTTTCTAGTTTTGCGGATTTGAAATGCAATGTTTATTGCTTATAAACTTGTTTTTATAATTTTGCTTGTATTATCATTGCTATTTTAGCCTATGCTTCTTCTCAACTTTTCTTTAAAATATTTACTCTAACATTATCTGAAGTTCCATGTTGTACATAGCTTGGTATATTTATGTATATTTTGTATCTTTACCATTTGAAAATCTGTTGCATTATTTATTGAATATCGACTTTAAAATAAAATTTTGTATTGAATTGAAAAATGTCTGACATTACTGGTTCTGGGATACCAACTACCTTACAAAAGGAATTTGTCAAAACATTTCACGATTGTCGACCATTACATGATGTACATGTATGCATCACAACTATATTCAGCCACATTACCAGTACAACCTCCTTACTCACCACTTTGTAAATGAGAACTTCATTATGAGGATAAGGCTTATGGTGTTTAACACCACTTTCAACAATATTTCATTGATATCGTTGCGTTACGGTCAGTTTTATTGGTGGAGGAAATCAGATGATCCGGCGAAAGCCACCTTCACGATGAGTGGTATGCAGAAAACGTATCTTTTTCCAAATTGGTTTCATTTTGCAATCATTTAGTGCCACTTGTGTTGTTTGTTATATTGATATTTCATTTGATTATTATTTGTTTGATCTGTTGTTTCATGCATTTGATTATTGTTTGATGAGGTTTCATTTATCTGGATTATTTCATCCAATAGGGTTAAAGTTAGTGTTAAGAATGTTTAATGCCACTCTTAACAATATGTTTCAGTTATATTGTGGTTGTCAGTTTTACTAGAGAAGGAAATCAAATTACAAAGAGAAAACCACCGACCTGATTCAAATCAATGACAAACTTAATCACAAAGTTGTATCAAGAAAATCTCGCCATGGGCAACAATCAAACACACAACCTTAGTGATGATCAGCATTAATTGTATTGATAAAATGCAAATTGAATTATGGGTAATTTGGCCATTTTTCCTTTGATTTCACAGAGTGATATCATCAGTAACAAGGAACCGACTCTGACACTGAAAAGTATGTCAGTGTGACGTCAAACACATCATGGTGTTATCGATAACGTCAGTTTTGAATGTCTCGACATACATTATCACAAAACTATCAGATTCACTGTGATACCAGCGTTTATGTCTTGGCCTTCACCACTGCTGTTATTCCATATCTATCATACACTCATAATAACAATAGCCCCTTCTCTAATTGGTACTATGAACTCATTTAAATTCTTAAGATATAATTTTCGTGATGCGAGAGAAAAATTTGTATTTTCGTGGATCCACTGCTATAGACAGTATCCACACACACATATATATAAATATATCCACGAAATTTACAATTTGGTTTATAGTGTTTTACAATTTAACGTCCCCTTCCACAATATATTTCAGTTATATAGTCTTAAGTGGCAGTCAGTTTTAATGGTGGAGGAAACCAGAGTACCCGGAGAAAATCACTAACCTGTCGCAAGTCACTGACAAACTTTCTCACATAGTGTTGTATCGAGTACAGCTTGCGACGAGGTTCAAACTTACATCTTCATAGTGATAGGCACTTTGCACATGTGTAGTTGTAAATCCAACTACCAAACGATCTCGACCACGACGGCCCCACTGTTTGCCTTTAGAAATA
This sequence comes from Bathymodiolus brooksi, assembly GCA_963680875.1. Classification (NCBI taxonomy): domain Eukaryota; kingdom Metazoa; phylum Mollusca; class Bivalvia; order Mytilida; family Modiolidae; genus Bathymodiolus; species Bathymodiolus brooksi. Next base: position 128,789,255 of record OY804576.1, on the reverse strand, counting down.
ACAATAAAGTTAGCAATGAGAGTGTAGTTTATTTGCATATTGCACATGGTGACAAAATTGATATGGTAGATATGATATAAACAACAAAATTTGACTAGATATACCTAAAAAAAATTGCTAAAAACATACATAGGTAATATTTATAATCTTCTGAAATTTTACTTTTTAAATTATCAAAATAATTCTCGGTTTGCTGCTGGTTTTTTTACCTTAGGTTTGTTGCTTTTTTTTTTTTATGAAAAATATCTTTCAATTTAATTTAATTATGTAAACAAGTAATGGTGTCTTTTCTAATATAATTTTCTTAAAATTCCATTCATCAAATCTTCAGATGACCTTGGTAATCCTAGTAAAAGGATTTTAAAATATGAGATAAAAATAAGTTCACTGTGATTTAAATTTACATCTATTGTCATACAATTAGCATTAAAACTCATTATAAACTACAAAGAGACAGATTCTTAAATAAATGAATACTTTTCAGATTTGGATTTCTTCTTCACTGACAAAAATATGCAGCTCAAATCAATTATTTAATTAATCGAGATGAAATACTATCTAAAATTACATCCACAAAATTGGAGCTGCTTACCCAATATCTTGACTTGATATTACGCTGATATTGTCATTCCTCAATCCTGAGATAATTATCTTGAGAACTATTGTGTATGTAAATACACTTGGATCTAATAAAAACGTAGATATCAAATTTAGTGTGCACGACATGTTTCAGGAATAACCTTCATCAGGTATGCTCAAAATTGAAAGATTGGCAAGCCAAATAATTTAAAGTTTTGGGAGCAATAAAACCAAAGGGCCTAAACAGGATAGCCAAAATCAGCAACAGTCCCCTATGTCTCAGGGTGGAGAACCAAAAATAATTCAAATTTTAAATTTAAGAACTTCAAATTTTCATGCATACTACCTAGTATATTTTTAATATGTAATGCTTATACATTGTACTTTACATGAAAATGTTAATGCAATATTCCATTAAGCAATTACTTTATAGAAACAAAAATTGTCTTAAAAAAGTAATTTTCTCATGGAATATAACATGTCTTTAATTTCAATATTCTAAACTAAAACTTTTACCCATTCTTTAATCACATTCATTGTGACTTTCCTAATGGTCGAGTATTTCTTACTTTTACCATGTAAAAAATAAAATGACAATCATAAAACAAATAAGGCAGTACAAAAAAAATGAATAAAGCTTTTCTTCTAACAACCAATACTTGAAATCATCTATTGCACACTTAATAATTGCTGTAAATCAGATCAGATTTAATTCTGATGATAAAACATATCATATGTCCTTTACATTATTAATGAACAACATTAGCATTGACTATAAGATGAAGATTGAATTATTAATATTTAAAACATGATTTTTGTTTTCCTTACATTATTAATAAACAACTTTATCATTAGTTGAAGTTGAATTATTAATATTTAAAACATAATTTCCATTTTGAATAAGTTGACTCGGTTGATATCAACCTCAGATCTATTCTTTACATTAACATATTGCTATAACAATCCTCATTTAAAATCTGTAAGTCTAAAGGGAGACAACTTACTTCACTATATATACAGATAATAAGCCATTACTAAAGTTCCAATACTAAGTAATCTTAAATTAAGTTCAATCTGTCTTGGCACCCACACACCCTTTTGGTCACTGAAGTTTAACATATTGTATCTTTATCATGAAGTTTTCAAAAATTTAAATGATTTCATTTTTTCTACTCAAAAGCAGACAATTACCATTCTACTTTGTTTTAAAAAATATTGAAATCTGAAAACATAAAATAATGACATTTTACCTTAACATGGTCTAAAAAATGTGAAGTCTGACCCTCAAAAACCCTAACTTAATACCGAAGTATATCAGGCACTACATTTACAAAGGGGGAGAAGAGGACCTTTTCTCTCAAAAGTAAAAAATTTACTGTTTTGGGCCTCATCATGATATTTCAATATTTTGTGACCTGGAATTCACAAATATTAATTTAAGAGAAATAATTATTTTGCCATTAAATCTCCACAAAAGAAGGACAAGATGTCCCTCCTCCCCCCTCTTTACAAACAGTATTATTTATACAGACATATATAATAGTACCAACATTAGTTTACATTATATATTATACATATCAACATCTACAAACAGTAAAAACACTGGATTTTAGACCAGCTCATTTCTATGACTTTCATGATTGGTATGCTGAGCTGATTTTAAACTGAACTTACAGAATCATTCACATCTAAACTGCCAATTCCCTCTAAAAACCATATCTAATAGGATCTAATTTAATCTGAATGAGTTTTTTGTTGCCAAGGATCATTTAATAATCTCAAAATATATCTATTTTGCTTTTAAATATTTGTACCAATTAAATATTAATGTTAGCAAATCTAAATATCGTGAGAAAGACATGTAGCCTGTCTCCTTTTGATGAGTAAATGAAAAAAATTGAAAATGGGTCTCAACTCAAGCGGAAGCCTAAAAATAAAAATATCAATCAAAATATAGCAGGTGCATATCAAGAAGTCATAAAAAAAAGATGTCAAGTTTATTTAAATTCATTCAGTTCTTGTAAGAGGGGTTACAAAATTAACCATAATGTTTGAGGATGACAGACCACAACAGATACTGTTATTTACATGTCAGGTCTTCTTCATAGGAAGACACACACACAAAAACTTAAAAAACAATCCAGTGTTCTCACAACAAGATGTATTTACTCCTTAACATAATATGTACATAATTCACAACCAGGTGTACTCCATTAACATAACAACAAATCTTGTATAGAGAGAACATACAACTTAATTCAATTCTTTATTTGTTTAACGGGGACTGCCAATGACTATGAGCAGTTTTCCTCAACATATAACTTGAACACATAATTAGAAAAGTTCATTGTCTTTTCATGTACTTCACAACTCAGCTATCCATTCTTGTATTTATCCTTTAGTTGACATAATTGAAGAATATGGTCAGTTTTTATTGTTATTTGATTTTTGTTTTAAATGGTAAAATATGTCCATATGACATGGATTTCTTTTCAGCTAAAGTAAACAGGGGTTAAATTCAGGGAACGAAAAAGTCATAATAGCCAAAATTTAACTTGACCTGTTTATTGTTGTTAAAAACATTGTGTATAAATTTCAAATGATATGCTTTATATAACAAAAACCTGAGAAATTGGTATTTTTCGGCAAATCAAGAAGCATAACTCCAGAATAGAAAATTAATCAAGTCCAAATTAGTCTTCCTGTTATGGTAGTTTTGGAAATACAAATATCTGAAGACAAGTTTTCAAACCAGCAATAGAAGACAGGGGCTTAAAAAAAAAACAACTCTGAGAAAAAAATCCCCTGAATACAGAATAAATCCATTTGATAAATGAAGTCAGGTACAAACAAAATACTGTTAAAATGAATCTAATATTATATTATAAGAAAACGTTTTCATATTACAGTGTAAGCTTTGACTAAAATCCAGATATCTGTTATAAATGTATGATTGATGAAGAGTAATTTTTATCAAATGTTTCAAATATTCATATATTTCACAAAAAAATGTGAAAAAGCAACCGTGGTTAGGATATAATATATACATGTATCTAAACATTTATTAATCATATTATATTATTACCGATTCATTATAACCAAAATATATACATGGTATATTCTTATATAAAATAATAAACCAAAAATACCAGGATGAAAATAACAACTGTTTGAAAAAAGAACAGTTTATAAGCACCATTGAAAATCAAGTCCTTCCGTTAATGAATTGAAAATAATTCACAGTCCTCCTTAAATGAATTTAAAATAATTCATACTATCAATCAGTTATCATAAGCCTAATGCTGCATTCCTAATTTTTTCAACAGCAAAAACAAATAATTATGTATTCTAACTAACTTGTGAGAACTGTAATATAGAGATTCTACAAAAAATTCAGAGGTAAAATAATAATTGTAATGTAGCACAGCAAATCTGATTGGAGGATCAAATTGTTCTGCATAAATACAATATGTATATGTTGAAATATGATATAATTAGTACTTAATGCCACTTTCAACAATATTTTAGCTATATCGTAGCAGGGTATGTATTGCATTAAAGTTTATTACGTTGAAAGATGATATAATTAGCTATAACTGTATTGTATTGAATTTTATTATGGTAAAAAAAGCTTTATTGGGACGACCAATTAAACTTATAAGACTGTACTGTTTTGGCCTTGATGTCGCCAAATATTCAAATGTAATATGGTCTTATTCATTCTTATATTTGTATTAAAGACAATCGTATGGCATACAGTCAAGAGCTGAGATCAAATGACATTGAAATTTTCTTAACACTGACATAACATTTCAGATAAACATCCTTGTATCAAAAAATATCATATACCTGAATTATCACAAGTAAATGATTATTGTATTTATGATATAAATTTTAAATAATTTGAACTCTCTTTTTTATTTATACAAAAATAACAATTTGCTATCGTCCCTATCAGAAAGAAATACATATGCTTTGCCTTCCTGTTGATAAAAGTAATACAAAATTATCCATTAAAGACAAACCTCTTTATAAATCTAAATGGCAAGTTCCAATTTATATGGGAGATTTTCAGAACATAAATACCTGTCACCATTACTAGAAATTTTACAACTTGTACATGTTAATTTTTTTTTTTTTAAGAATATTTGTCAAGTAACCACAATACTCCAGGCTTCTGACACAAACCTCTCATATGCTCTCTAACCACAAATTCTTAATACACACTCCGAGTGAAACCTCTAAATGATAACAATTTCTCATAAGCCACAAGAGACATTTGTCATGCAAGGGTAAATAAAAACAATCCAAAAATGAATCAAATTCTCAGTTCAAGCACCAGATATTTAAAATTATCAGATTGTCTTCAATAAATATGGACAACTTAATTCATGAAACAAGAAGTAACATGGTAAGCATATAACTTTAAGCCTGATATAAGCAAAATTTAATATTATGAATACCTTGTAAGAAAAACAAGTCTTATTAAAATATACTGAATAAATGTAGGTTTATCTTTATTTTCTCTTCAAAATACAATAAAATAAAGAAAAAGTCTTGTACATAAAAAGGTTGCAATACTGCAACGTCTATTCCAAAATAAAAAAATACCACAGATTAGGCAATGCAAATTGTTTCTATGAGCATTGGAAAAAAAATTATATGAAGAATTTTCGAAATTACAAAATTACAAGAAAAAAGATTTAGTTCATCTGTTACTCATGTTGTTTCAAATTATGAAATTGATCTAAAAAATGCAAAATCCACAAAAAAAAATTTCAAAACTTTAAACTTTCTGCTTTGGTGACATAGTTTATTTGTTGCCCATGAAAATTAGAATCATAGAAAAGAAAATTTAATTTAAACATTAATCCATATAACTTAATGAAAATAAGCACCAATAAAAAATGAGATAAATTGCTGTAGCATAAGAAAAGACAAAATTAGTCTTTATGAGTAGAACTAGGTAGCGGTCAATTTACAAAGTCACTAATATTTATATAAGTAGAATGAAGAAATATATACATAAAAGAACTTGAGATACTGTTTAATAAGAAGAGCTTCAATGAGATTACATTCTCCAGCAAAATAAAAATACTAATTAATTAACAATTCCTAATTGATTAATGATTACATGATGGTGATGTTTTAATTGATTGTTGGGAGAGTTAAAGTAGCAAACATTGACGATTTTTCTGTCTAACAGGCTGAGGCTGTAAAACTGCTCGACAAGCTTCATCAAAAACCTACAAATACAAAAAGTTTAATTGTGTATTAGTTGCATGTAAAAATTATAAATGCATGTGCAAAAGGTCAAACTTATATTAAGTCTGAAATTCTTGCTTAAACAGAGGTATATTGAATTCTTTGTTTGCCCTTGCATGAACAGGTATCACCTCGGTTAATGAAGCTATATTTCTTATATTGTGAATATGGGCTAAATAGAGGCTAATTGGTTTGCCGTTATGTTAAGTGGATCGTTACTGCAGTGTGCCAATTGATGTGGCCTTGAATCCTGATGAGGGAAGAACAAACTTTTTACATTTGTTTCATTATTAGAGTTAACTACAAGGACAAAATAATTATCAAGGAAGTCCACAGATCATTCCTGAAAAATTTCAGTTCAAAAAACAAGAAGATTTAGATATGTGATGCTGGCAATTGATCGCAAAAAGTTACATAGCTTTTTAACTACAACTGCAAATTGGTACAATTTTTTCACCTTGACAACAGAGGGGTTTTCCTCCTCAGAAAATCATAGAGGTTGCTCAATTATGTATACAGTATAACTCATTCCAACAATTTAGAAATATCATATAAAACATATTCATTACACAACCTAATATAATGTTTGATGGAATAACAAACCTGTTTTAATCCTCTTTGAGTTAATGCAGAGCATTCCATATATTTGACAGCTCTAATCTTATTGGCTAATTTTATTCCCTGTTCTCTTTTGATAGGAGACAGACCTTGGGCAGTCAATTGGCCAATAGCTTCTTTATTTTCTCTCAAATCTATTTTTGTACCTGAAATATAAATAAATACAATCTATATTAATGAAAGCAATAGACGTGATAAGGGCAAAATATGTACCAAAAATTAGAAGTACATCACATGTATTGGACAGTAATCTTAAAATGTATTTCCTTTCACAAAAAGGTGGCAGAAGAAACAGTGAAACCTGTCTAAACCAAACTTCATTCTGGAACCACATTTTATGTTCACAATAGACAGGTGTGTGGTTTATACATGTTAAATTAACAATCATTTCCTACATTAGAGGTTTATTTACAGTTCAGTTTCATACATAATTTTGGTTTATTAAAGGTTCAGTTTGACAGATTTCACTGTTATTTTGAAAGCACATTCTGATCTGTGAAATATCGTGTTAAAGTCAACCAACCAAATACTAAGCTTTATGGACGTTTTGTTCCACTTTCAACAACATTTGAGTTACATTGGGGCATTCAGTTTTATTTCTAGAAGAATCAGGAGAACCTGGAGAAAATTGTCCAACTTACTGCAAGAAAATGATAACTTTATCACATAAGCTTGTTTTGAGTACAACACCCCATATGTGGGAATCAAACTCACAACTTGGGCATTGATTACATAAGTAGAACTATCATACATACACTACCACTAAATACATTGTCAGTAAAATATACTTCATTTGCACTTGATCTGAAACAGACCAGAAAAGCTTGCCAAAGACTGGCCTTTTCACCTGTTTCTAAAGTTCGTACAAATTCTTTGTGTAAGTATATCCAATTATACAAATTCTTTGGGTAAGTATATCCAATCATACAAATTCTTTGTGTAAGTATATCCAATCATACAATTTCTTTGTGTAAGTATATCTAATCATACAAATTCTTTGTGTAAGTATATCCAGTCATACAAATTCTTTGTGTAAGTATATCCAGTCATACAAATTCTTTGTGTAGGTACAGTAGCGTTCGTTTATAGCGAAGTCCAGGGGACTCTCGATCTTATTTCGCTATAGGCATCGTTCGTTATAAGAGAAACAATGTAGAATTACCTTACCTTTTGAAAATCGTACAGTCAAACTTGTCTTAGCGACCCCCTCCGTATAATAAGTTGGATAATAAATAAACGAACACAGTCCTGACTTAAAATAAATTATATTTTATTTCCGTTTTGTCCAACTGATGCAGCGATTGTTGCCACTATCCTTGTAGCCGATATTTGCATGATCTACTGACAACATCTCACTCCCAAAAGTACATGTTTACAAAGTCCCTACCAGTTACTAGTTCATAATATAGATTTTTCATATTAAATGAAGTCACGATTAGCGTTATTGTGTAAGACCGCCATTGTTTTACTGGTAAGTTGTACACGTGATGATTTATTATTGTTGTTTTGTTTTTTATTGATTTCTTATTTATATAAAATATTTAAAACTGCTTACTATAGAAAATACCATTTTAATCTTTCACTTTTATAAATAAATAATAGTATTTTTTAAAAGTATTGAAATATGAAGTACTGGTTCCCAGTATATATTGCTGTCAACATTCATTTAATGTGCGGTAACAGATCAAGGTAAACACAGGCTGATTGTGTGATTAGGCTATTTATAGCTATCGGCGAGGATGCGTTACCATATTTATGACAATGTTCGGCTTGCAGTGTGAAAAACAACGGTAGAATTGAAAATTTAGAAGCCGCTTTGTTGTTTAATCAAAGAGTCTATCATCAAAGAAAAAATAAACAATAGCGAATGAATTAATCTCACACATGACTTTGTTTTTAATTTCTTTAGCTTGTGCATCCATTCATTAAAATTTAAATTACGTTTTATTAATTTTAAATGCCATAAATTAGCGTGTGTTATTAATTAACAACTTGTTAATCACATCATTAATACCCATTTTATTGTTTGAATATTTTAAAGAAAAGTCTTGATTGACATCATTAAAAACATCAAAGGTGGGATTATTTTTCAATTACCGATAACAGAAGTGTCAAGTGCACTTGACCATTCTAATATGTGATCGTCCATGCATAACGGAAGACAGGTAAACGATTTGTTTGTTCAGCTATTATCTTCGCTATATCATGTCAATTTTGAGTAATAAAAACGTTGTTTGGGTTTAATATTCTCTTCGCTATAAGCCTGATTTCGTTATAAAAAATTTGTAATAGGCCTTCAAAAATACACTGTTTAAATAGCGATGAGACCGGGGATTTATCTTTACTTCGTTATAAGCCTGATTTCATTACAAGCCTGTTCGCTATAAATGAACTTTACTGTATATCCAATCATACAAATTCTTTGTGTAGGTATATCTAATCATACAAATTCTTTGTGTAGGTATATCTAATCATACAAATTCTTTGTGTAAGTATATCCAATCATATAAATTCTTTGTGTAGGTATATCCAATCATATAAATTCTTTGTGTAGGTATATCTAATCATACAAATTCTTTGTGTAGGTATATCCAATCATATAAATTCTTTGTGTAGGTATATCCAATCATACAAATTCTTTGTGTAGGTATATCCAATCATACAAATTCTTTGTGTAGGTATATCCAATCATATAAATTCTTTGTGTAGGTATATCTAATCATATAAATTCTTTGTATAGGTATATCCAATCATATAAATTCTTTGTGTAGGTATATCCAATCATATGAATTCTTTGTGTAGGTATATCCAATCATATAAATTCTTTGTGTAGGTATATCCAATCATATAAATTCTTTGTGTAGGTATATCCAATCATATAAATTCTTTGTGTAGGTATATCCAATCATATAAATTCTTTGTGTAGGTATATCCAATCGTACAAATTCTTTGTGTAGGTATATCCAATCGTACAAATTCTTTGTGTAAGTATATCCAATCATATAAATTCTTTGTGTAGGTATATCCAATCATATAAATTCTTTGTGTAGGTATATCCAATCATATGAATTCTTTGTGTAGGTATATCCAATCGTACAAATTCTTTGTGTAGGTATATCTAATCATACAAATTCTTTGTGTAGGTATATCCAATCATACAAATTCTTTGTGTAGGTATATCTAATCATACAAATTCTTTGTGTAGGTATATCTAATCATACAAATTCTTTGTGTAGGTATATCCAAATATATATTATTTTATTCATTTGTTATACATACCAACTAGTATAACAGGAGCATCAGGACAATGATGTTTAACTTCAGGATTCCATTTGGTTGTTACATTTTCAAATGACGAGGGACTCACAACACTAAAGCATATTAAAAATACATCCGTCTACAAAATAAATAAATAAATAGTTCATGTTCTATAATTTTAACAAACCAAGGAAGAGCTCATACAAGATAATATATTTCAAACTCTTCTACAGTAATGAAAGTTAAGGACTTTTTCCCCCATGTCTATTCTTCATCCTAGTCACTGTAAAGTCTTCAATGGCAAGTATATTCACACTTAAATTGGTCTACAAATAGCATTATTGGACAAATTGTTTGTTGTTATGTGAGAATCTGTGCATAGGATGGATCTTTGTGTTAAATTTTCAGAAGGATTAGTCATATAGGGTTATTGCACTAAAATTGAGGAATATTGTCCCGAGCAGTATACCATATTGCACGAGCTTGCGAGTATAATATGATATACTGCGAGGGACAATATTTCTCAATATTAGTGTAATAACCCTTTTATAATATACAGTTGACTCTCGTTATCTCGAATTCGATGGGACCATGGAAAAAATTCGAGTCAACCATAGTTTGACTCGAGAGGAGCTACGAAAATACCGGAAGTGTAGTTTGTTTAACCATGAAAGGGAGACAACTCGAGCGAAATTTTGAAGAGCTAAAACCAGCATCGCATGTCCCTATTCTCGGAACGATTTTAAACATATTCGATGTTTTTGTTGCTGATTTTTTCTCTCTGTTAAATTCTTTGAATCTTGTGGAACGACTGATAACTTCTAGATATCTTTTTTTGTGTGTATGAATATGTTTGTCTGTTTTGTTTCTGTTTTTCAGCTGTTGCATTGTCATTAAACTTCACCCATCATGATGTATTTTTCTTTGTTCAATACTGTTTATTTACAATAAATTGTGTGTTTTTATTATTCAATAAAGTGTAGAAGAAAACTATTCTTCTTTAATCAAAATTAATTTCCGACAAATAATTCAATAGATAAAACGCTTCCTTTGTGTACTTTTCATAATCATTGATGTATGCCGACCCAAGCGCACTTATTATGAATCGATAATTTTTGATTGTACACATCTAACCTGTGTCATAATACCAAGCCAATTCAAATATTATCACTAATTAATTTGACAGATTGTGAAATAAACATGTGAAATAGCCTAAGGTAAAAATGTCAAAGTCAATCACCGGATGTTTAACCTGTGATCCGATTTTAATCCCAAGGTAATACACATGTTTTGACAGGTAAATTCGACTTAACAAATATAAATAATATGGTTTTCTACATATCGGGACCAAAACTTTTATTCGAGACAACCGAAATTACGACTCATCCGAATTCGACTCAACAGGAGTCAAATTATATATATTTATACACAACGAAGTTCGGGACTTCGATAAAAATTTGACTCAACCGGAAATTCGAGTCAACCGAGTTCGAGACAATGAGAGTCAACTGTAGTACCAAATATTTCAGTCTGTTACAATTACATTTCACCTTATTTTTTTGCAACATGTATTCAATATAATTCCGCCATCTTTTTTATCTCTCATCTGCTTGCGTGCAAATATAATTTTCTCGGAACCTCTCTAGTGCTTACCAAACTTCAAGGAGAAAGGATGGAATGCAATATCAGTCAAGATGCAATATTTTTAACTTGTTCGGAAATACTCTTATGTATATTTTTATGTATTTTATATTTAAGAAGACTACTAAAAATATTGGCAAATATTGCATTTTTTATTTTACAAAGAAATCTACATGAAATATTTGATACTATATTTAAGAAATAATTCTTGAATGCCGAGCTCTATGCTTATTTTAACATGGGTAGGCATTATATTTGTCATTATTTTACCCATGTTAAAATAAGCATAGAGCCCGGCATCCGAGAATTATTTTGATTCTAACAGGTCAATTACGGTAATTTTATGCCTTCAAGCGTACCTAGACAGAGGTTATTTTGGGCACTGTTCCAATTACCTTCCACTATTATTTACAAGAATATATAACGCTACAGAAACGTTATAGAAATTGATAACGATGAACAATTAGTTTCATCTGATTTAAGAAATAATTATCTCATGTCATGCTTTATGCTCATTTTATGACCATGGTGAATACAAACAAACATTTTAGAATTGTTTCTTGACATGTGACTTTTTCCGGAAAAAATACTCAAGACAACCATCTATCGACTTTGACTTTTGTAATTTGTCGTCATTCGGTGACGTACAATGTAGTTTACAAGGAACGCTGGTGACATTGACACAAGCTGGTTACTGATTTATTTTACGATTTTGTGGGCATTTTACTTGTTTAAGTAGCTAAATGCAAAATGCCATCAAATTGGAAAATATCAGTAACTTAATTACATCACCGTTTAGTTATCAATGTAGGAAAAGTATGACATGAAGGTTAGTGGATTTTGTTATGTTATGCATTTCCATTATATTTCCTACTAGAATCGAAATAATTCATGGAAGAGATAGTTTGTATAACAAAGGTAACATTATTTTCGTTTAATTTAGCCATTACTTTTCTGTAATTCATCGCAGAATGCGAAATTGTCATTCAGGGAGGTAATCGGAACAGCCAAATCATTCGGTATCCATAAGGCCGCATTGATTTACAAAATTAGTGTAAATGCCCTATTAGAATCGAAATAATTCTCCCATGTCATGTTTTATGCTCATTTTGTATATTTATTATTTTTATTCTTTTAATTTAACATACATAAAGTACAAATATGCAAAATATGCTGTCGATTAGATATGCCTTCTGCGCATGTGCTAGGGTGTTCTGTGCTATTTAGAGACCTCTATTGTTTTCAAAGCGAAAGTAGCACGCCATGTTAGAATATAAAATAAGTTATTGAGAATAAACATTGTGTCTACAATTGTATAAAGGGTGGCTCAATGAGTTAGGTAGTTGGATTACCTAACAACTCATACAAGCCTATCACCAATACGGCATGTGTTTGTGCCCGGCTTTGTAAATTACAAAAAATTGTGCACTCGACTCGCAGCCGCAAGTGATAAAGTTTACCAGTTGCTTGCACATAGTCCGTGGATCTCTCTGGGTACTCCGGCTTCTTCAACCACTAAAACTGATCCCCATGATATAGCTGAAATATTGCTGAAAGTGGCATAAAACACAATAAATCAAATCTTCAATCGTATAATGACACACCCACTATATAATACAATAACCAAAATATTGCAGTCATATTAAATATATATAATTAGGAGGTCTGAATCCTCTTTTTCTGCCATAAATTAAAAAAAAACTCCATGAACATGATATTTACCGGACACAGTTTATTTTTATTTGCGTTCAATGATTCAAATTCATAGAAAATGAGACTACCATCTTTGATTCTCTATGCTGTAATAACTGACCTGTGGATAGGACAAAGGTCGTAACCTATCATAATCTTCTTGTCCTGCCGTATCCCACAATCCTAAGTTGACAGAGTAACAATCCACCACCATATTAGCTGTGTAGTTATCAAATCTGAAAGATATTCCATCACATAGATAATAATCAATGTGTGCTCTTGAAGGAAATAATTTATTATAAGCATGTTTCTATCCAATAAGACACACGAGATGTTTCTTGAAACCTGTATTTTCCTAACTACATGTAGTAAACAGCTGAAAGCATGGTTTATTAGATATATTTATTACTAAAATTTACAGTTCCTCAATAATAAAAAGGGCGTGGGTGGCTCAATGAGTTAGGTAGTTAGATTACCTATCAACTCATACAAGCCTATCACCAATACGGCGTGGGTTTGCGCCCGGCTTTGTAAATTACAAAAAAGGGTGCACTCGACTCGCAGCCGCAAGTGATAAAAGTTTACCAGTTGCTTGCCCATGGTTGGTGGTTCTATCCGGGTACTCCGGCTTCTTCCACCACTAAAACTGGTCACCATGATATAGCTGAAATATTGCTGAAAGTGGTATTAAACACCAAAAATCAAATCAAATCAATAATAAAACTAGGGTTCTTCTCCCTCAGGCTTAGGAATATGTGACCTACTATTATGCTTAGGCCCTTAGGCTTACTTAGATTACTTATCTCTTCTCCTCTCTCACCTCTTCTCTCCATCCTCTCTATCTCCCTCCCACCCTCTTGTTCTGCTCTCACTCTCTCCTTTCACCCCCTCTCTCTCTTATTTCCCCTTCCTCTCTCTTCTCACTCCCTCCTCCCCTCTCTTTCTCTCCCCCCTTCCCTCTTCTCTCTCTCCCTCTCCTCTCTCTCTCACCCCTTCCCTCTTGCTCTCTTCTCTCTCTCACCCTCTCTCTTTCCTCCCTTCTCTCCTTTTCTCACTCCGTCATTCCACCACTCTTTCCTCTCCCTCCCCCTCTCACTCTATCCCTCCTCTCCTCACCCCTCTCTCACTATCTCTTCTCTCACACACTCCCTCCTCTCCCTAGCTGTCCTCTAACCCCCTCCCTCTCTCTAATCTCCCCCTTATATCTCTCTCCTCTCACCCTCCCTCTCTCTTCTCTCCTTCCCCCTCTCTCTTTCTCTTCTCTCACCCCCTCCCTCTCTCTTCTTTCTCCCTCCTCTCTTTCCTCTCACTCTCTCCTCCCCTTTCCTTTTCTCTCTCCCTCCCCTCTCTCCTTTCACTCTACATCCTCTCCTTTTTCCCTATATCTTACTCTCCCTCCTCCCTTCTCTCTCTCACTCCTCCCCTCCCCTCTCACTCCTTCATCTCTGTCCTCTCCCCCTCCCTTCTCTCCCATCTGTCCTCTTCCCCTCCTCACTATCTCTCTTGCTCTCTCTCCCTCTCTACCTCCTCCCCTCATGCTCTCTCCCTCTCCTCTCTCTATCACTCCTCCCCTCTGTATCTTCTCTCCCCTCTTCTCTCTTTCCCTCCTCTCCTCTCACTCCCTCCTCTCCTCTGACTCTATCTCCCCTCCTCTCTGACCTCCTTTCTCTATCTCCCTCTCTCCTCCTCTCACTCCTTCACTATCGCTTCTTCTCTCTCTCACTCTCCCTCCTTCCCTACCCTCCTCTTTCTCTATCACTCCTCACCTCTGTCTCTTGTCTCTCACTTTCCCTCCTCTCCTCTCACTCCCTCCCCACCCTCCTCTTTCTCTATCACTCCTCACCTCCATCTCTTCTCTCCCTCTCTATTTCTCCCCTCTCACTCTTCCTCCCCCTCTCTCTTTTCCCCCGCCTTCTCAATCTCTGTTCTCTCTCTCCCTCTCCCCTCCTTTCTCTCTATATTGCTCTTTCCTCTCACTATCTCTCCTCTCTCTCATCTCACTATCCGTCCTCTCTATCACCCTCCTCCTCTCACTCCCTCATCCCACCCCTTTCTCTCCTCTCACTCTATCTCCCTCTTCCCTCCTCCCACTCACTTTCTATCACAGTGTCCTCTCTTACATGCCCTCCTCCTCCTCACTCCCCTCTCAATCTCCATCCTCTCCTCTAACACCCCTCTCTCTCTCTCTCTCTAATCTCCCCCTTATCTCTCTTTTCTCTCCCCCTCCTTTCTCTCCTCTTCTCACTCCTTCCCCTCTCACTCTCCATCCTCTCTCTCTCTCTCCCTCCCTCTTCTCTCTCACCCCTCCCTCTCTTCTTTCTCCCTCCTCCCCTCTCATTTTCTCCCTTCCCCTCCTCCTTTCACTTTCCAGCCTCTCCCCTCTCTCTATCTTACTCTCCCTCCTTCATCTCTCTGTCCTCCCCCTCCCTTCTCTCCTCTCTGTCCTCTTCCCCTCCTCACTATCTCTCTGGCTCTCATACTCTCTCTCCCTCCCTACCCTCCTCACCTGTCTCTCCCACTCTCTCGCTATTTCTCCTCTCTCCCCCTCTCACTATTTCTCCTCTCTCTCCCCCCCTCTCACTCTCTTTCCTTCCCCTCTCTCATTCTCTTTCCCTCCCCTCTCAATCTCTGTCTTCTGTCCCTTCTCTCTATCTCTCCCCCCTCCTCTCTCTCTATCTCCCTCTTTCCTCTCACTATCTCTTCTCTCTCCTGTCATTCCCTCCATACCCTCCTCTCTCTCATCTCACTATCTGTCCTCTATCACCCTCCTCCCCTCTCACTCCTCACTATCTCCCACCCCCTTTCTCTCCTCTCACTCTATCTCCCTCTTCCTTCCCCTCACTCTCTCCTCCCACTCACTTTCTATCACGGTCTGTCCTCTCTTACACCCCCTCCTCCTCACTCCCCTCAATCTCCATCCTCTCCTCTAACACCCCTCTCTCTCTCTCTCTCTCATCTCCCCCTTATCTCTCTCTCTCTCTCACTCCCTTCTCCACTCTCACCCCTCCCCGTCTCTCCTCTCTCTCACCCCCCTCTTCTCTCTTCTTTCTCCCTCCTCCCCTCTCCTTTTCTCCCTCCCCCTCCCCTTCCTTCATCTGTCCTCTCCCCTTCCCTTCTCTCCTCTCTCTCTGTCCTCTTCCCCTCATCACTATCTCTTGCTCTCATACTCTCTCTTCTTCCATCTCACTCTCTCCCTACCCTCCTCACCTATCTCTCCAACTCTCGCTATTTCTCCTCTCTCCCCCTCTCACTATTTCTCCTCTCTCATTCTCTTTCCCTCCCCTCTCAATCTGTCCTCTCCCTTTTCTCTCTCTCCTCCTTTCTCTCTATCTCCCTCTTTCCTCTCACTATCTCTTCTTCTCTCTCCTGTCATTCCCTCCATACCCTCTTCTCTCATCTCACTATCTGTCCTCTGTCACCCTCCTCCCCTCTCTCACTCCTCACTCTATCTCCCACCCCCTTTCTCTCCTCTCACTCTTCCCTCCTCTCATTCTCTCCTCCCCTCTATCTTCTCTCACTCCTCCCATTCACTTTCTATCTCCCACCCCCTCCCTCTTCTTTCTCTCACCTGCTCCACTCCTCACTCTTTCCCTCCCCTCACAATCTCTGTCCTCTCCCCTCCTCCTTTCTCTCCATCTCCCTCTTTCCTCTCACTATCTCTTCTCTCTTTCCCTCACTATCTCTTCTCTCTCCTCTCATCCCACTATACATCCTCCCCTCTCCTCTCATCTCTCACTCCTCACACTCTCCCACCCCCTTTCTCTCCTCTCACTCTATCTCCCTCTTCCTTCCTCTCACTCTCCCTCCTCCCACTCACTTTCTATCACGGTCTGTCCTCTCTTACACACCCTCCTCCTCCTCACTCCCCTCTCAATCTCCATCCTCTCCTCTAACACCCCTCTCTGTCTAATCTCCCCCTAATCTCTCTCTCCTTTCTCCACTCTCACCCCTCCCTCTCTTTTCTCTCCCCTCCTTTTTCTCCTCTTCTCACTCCTTCCCCTCTCTCCCTCTTCTCTCTCACCCCCCTCTCTCTTCTTTCTCCCTCTCTATCTTACTCTCCCTCCTCCCCTCTCACTCATCTCTCTGTCCTCTTCCCCTCCTCACTATCTCTCATACTCTTTCTCCCTCCTCCCCTCATGCTCTCTCTCCCTCTCCTCTCCTTCCCTACCCTCCTCACCTGTCTCTCTCCCCCTCTCTCATTATTTCTCCTCTCCTCTCCCACCTCTCTCATTCTCTTTCCCTCCCCTCTCAATCTCTGTTCTCTGTCCCTTCTCTCTATCCTCCTTTCCCTCTATCTCCCTCCTTCCTCTCACCATCTCTTCTCTCTCTCCCTCACTATCACTTCTTCTTGCTCCTGTCATTCCCTCCATACCCTCCTCTCTCATCTCACTATCTGTCCTCTCTATCACCCTCCTCCCCTCTCCTCTCTCACCCCCTTTCTCTCCTCTCACTCTATCTCCCTCCTCCCATTCACTTTCTATCACGGTCTGTCCTCTCTTACACCCCCTCCTCCTCACTCCCCATCCTCTCCTCTAACACCCCTCTCTCTCATCTCCCCTTATCTCTCTCTCCTCTCACCACTCCCCCTCCTTTCTCTCCTCTTCTCATTCCTTCCTGTCTCTTTCTCCATCCTCTCTCTCTCTCCCCCTCTTCTCTCTTCTTTCTCCCTCCTCCCCTCTCCTTTTCTCCCTCCCCCTCCTTCTCCTTTCACTCTCCATCCTCTCCCCTCTCACTCTCCTTCATCTCTGTCCTGTCTCCCACTATCTCGCTATTTCTCCTCTCTCCCCCTCTCTCACTATTTCTCCTCTCTCCCTCCCTTCTCAACCTCTGTCCTCTCTCCCTTCTCTCTATCTCTCTCCTCCTTTCTCTCTATCTCCCTCTTTCCTCTCACTATCTCTTCTCTCTCTCCCTCACTATCTCTTCTTCTCTCTCCTGTCATTCCCTCCATACCCTCCTCTCTCATTTCACTATCTGTTCTCTATCACCCTCCTCCCCTCATCTCTCACTCCTCACTATCTCCCACCCCTTTCTCTCCTCACTCTATCTCCCTCTTCCCTCCTCTCACTCTCCTCCCCTCTATCTTCTCTCACTCTCCCTCCTCCCACTCCCTCTCCTCTCATGCTGTCCTCTTCTTTCTCACCTGCTCCCTCTCCTCCTCACTCTTTCCCTCCCCTCTCAATCTGTCCTTTCTCCCTCTCCCCTCCTCCTTTCTCTCCTCACTCTATCTCCCTCTTCCCTCCCCTCTCTTCTCTCACTCCTCCCACTCACTTTCTATCTCCCACCCCCTCTCCTCTCATGCTCTGTCCTCTTCTTTCTCACCTGCTCCCTCTCCTCCTCACTCTTTCCCTCCCCTCTCAATCTGTCCTTTCTCCCTCTCCCCACCTCCTTTCTCTATCTCCCTCTTTCCTCTCACTATCTCTTCTCTTTCCCTCACTATCTCTTCTCTCTCCTCTCATTCCCTCCTCTCTCTCATCTCACTATCCATCCTCTCACTCCTCACTCTATCTCCCACCCCTTTCTCTCCTCTCACTCTATCTCCCACCCCTTTCTCTCCTCTCACTATCTCCCACCCCCTTTCTCTCCTCTCACTCTATCTCCCTCTTCCCTCCTCTCACTCTCTCCTCCCCTCTATCTTCTCTCACTCTCCCTCCTCCCACCCCCTCTCCTTTCACACCCCCTCCCTTTTCTTTCTCACCTGCTCCCTCTCCTCCACTCTCTCTCCTTTAACACCCCTCTCCTCTCCTCCACTCCCTCCCTCCCCCTCCCTATCTCCATCCTTCCTTCTCTCTCTCTTCCCCTCCTCCTCTCATCCCCTTTTAATACAGGTTTGACTGTATACTCATTTAAAACATAGTGATATACTTACACGGTGGGTACATACTCCCCAGGAAAACTATCGGTGGTATAAGAAATTAACATACACGTTTTACCAACGGTACCATCTCCGACCACAACACATTTTATTGGTCTTGGGTGTGCCATCTTCACTAAATGTTTAATCTAAAAATAGAAAATACCACAGTATAACTAATAATTTTATCTATAAAGGGATTGATATATAATGTATAGCCTTGTCTTAATGGTAGAAATTTAGTAAGAAAGAATATATAGATGGGCACTATGGAAAAAAATGTTTGTCTTAACTAAAAGTTTATGATGCAAATTTATTTAGTAAAATTCTCTAGAAAATTCTCATGTACATGTACAGGTATTTTGACTTTTTTGGACATAACGATTCTATATACAAATTGAAAAGGTATGATTGAATAAATTGGCATATTTCGTGACATGACCCATGAACTTTATAGGTCATCTGGTCTGCTTTATTGTGTACATGACATGGTGATTCTTTACATGCTTAACACCACAATCACTAAAATTGGGGACACAATAAAATAGCCAATGTTCCTTTCAGTTTACATGTCCAGACATTATTATATATATAGACATGACTTTGCATTTTTGTCTAAAAGATAAGTCTCCTGGCTATATGATTTGCCTATCTATCGCTTGCTTCTAAGGTCATAACTAAAAAAATGATATGTATTTCTGGAAAATAAGACTTAATAAATACCCATGTTGTCATTAACTACCATTTTAGCCAATCGATTAACAGGTCAGAAATGTTCTTAACAACATTACATATATAATGTAGTAGCGTCAAAATATACCTGAAATATTGTTAAGGTTGGTGTTAAACACCAATCAATCAATCAAGTGGATTTTCTATAATGTTCCATGTTTATTCATTAGCCTATCTTATCGATTGCTTCTAAGGTCACACCTGCTCAAATCTAAAAAGTTACTGCTCAAAATTAAAAATTTACATGTATTTCTGGAGAATAAGACATTTATATACATAACATTATCATATTCATACCTTTGTTGATTTTCATGATAAAATAAATTAGTATTTCCTGTATATAAGTTAATAAATGCGTGCATTTGGAGATGATCGCGGTAAATATATGTAGACAATTTAAATTTTAGGTACTTCAGGCAGCCCTCAGTGAATCCATTAATTGATTTTTTTTAAATAATTGGTGGTGTTGTTTACAAGTAAAAGTGTGTGTTGTTATAAATGATCAGCAACTGTGACGTCACGCTAACTTTTGTGCACTACCTTATTAATTGTCGGCAGTTTCCGGAGATCATCGGAGATTTATCAAAACGTATGTGAAATGTACATACCTACAGTAATTTGGTAGAGACAACTGCTATGCCGTTGTTCTCTTTCATTTAATTCTGACATTAACAAATGAAAAACAACAAATTATTGTTCATGTCCGGTGCCCTTTAATAATTATTATCTAAAATGTTAGTAACTTTTGATTATAAATGACAAATGAATCACATCACTTGTTGATCTTTTATTACCACTCTTCATCCCTAACAGGTTTATATATCTGTATGTACATGTATTCCATATTCATACCTGTAGATTTTAATTACTTTTTAATACTACCTGTATTTACCTGAATACTAATTATATAATAGCAGTATATAGCTGTGGGTATTTTCTTCTGTATCTTCACTAAATATTTCTTTCTATCTTACTTTGAATTTTCACTTTCAATCATCTGAAATTACATCAAAACAAACATATGTTTTATTTCCTTAATTTCAAAAACTTTTATTTTTTTTTAATCATAAAAATACACAAAATGTGAAAACTTACTGACAGGTTTCATCAGTTTGCAAATGACTTAGACTATGAACAAGTCCCAAGAAGCCACAAAAACTGGTAATTAAACAAATACAATTGTATATACAACTATAATGTATTGTATTTATTCTATACAGCTAAAAGTACACATTGTCCAAGAAGTGGTAGCTGGTAAAATATTGATACTAAATACAATAACAAAACATGTATTTACATAGAGAAAATTATAACTGTTGGTAGACAAATCAATTTACCCCCCATTGGACTCCCCTTTACATGTATATTATGTTACAAACTAACACCAGTCTTATCAGTTTTAATGACTTACAAAATCATGGTCATCATTTTCTTATCACTATACAAAACATGCGCCTCTTCTACAAATCCTTTCAATATATTATTTTTTATCAAAACTCAGTGTAGAAATCAAAAGAAATTGTAATTCATCAGAAAGGTCTAGTCTTATTAGCTATTTCTAAAACTTTTGATGTTTTTCAACCTTCAGATAAACTCTTCAGATAATTTTTTTTTTTTTTTATCAATTTATACCAAAATTTCTAATTTTCTAAATATTTATTTTTCAACCTAATAGAAAATGTCCCCTCCCCAGTCAAAAGGGTAAAATTTTGAATTTTATGTTAGAAGAATAAAGTGAAAGTATCCCTGTATTTACTTCCTAGCTATATTTTTCTCCCTTGGGCATAGGCATTGATCGTGACTCATAATTTTTTTCCCCCTACTTAGTAGAAAATGTCCCCTCCCCAGTAAAAAGGGTAACATTTAGAATTTCATGTTAGAAGAATAAAGTGAAAGTATCCCTTTATTTACTTCCTTCCTATATTTTTCTCTCTTGGGGATAGGTATTGATCGTGACTCATAATATCAACCTTTGATATTCTAGCTACCTGATTATAATGTGTATTGGGTGATACATCACTTAATTACATGATAATCAAGAGAACATATTATTAACATGTGTTTTTTCCTTACCTTTAACACCTGCTGACAGGGTTATAAAAACACACATATTTCTAATCAACTCATAAAAAAACAGATGTTTAATGTTATAATAATGATATAAAGACAACACAGTCATGTAATGGCAATAATACATATACCATAATATCTACTATCAACTAGTTTAACCTTACAGTGGTGTGCCAAAAAAAAGGGAGAGACCAAAAATCAGATATTACAATTTTATTTTTTCTTCAGAGTCCTGTACTATCAACTAGTTTAACCTAGTAACCAACACAAAAACTCATCTCAAATTTTCTTTTTTCTTCGGAGGCCCTTGGATATATCTGGACCAAATTTCACCCAAATGGGGATACATGTACCTGTCTCTACATGTATCTTGTAGGCTAAAACTTAAATATATAAATAAATAATTGAATTTAAGTAATGGCTTGATATAATTTACATACTTAAAAAAAATCACAGTAATGTTAAGTCTGAAACTGAAAGGCATACATGTATGTATGAAAGATATATATCTGTTAAAAAAATTACAATACTTTTAAAGCATATAAAGGGAACCACTAGATTCATTTCTAATATGAATATATATACATACATGTACTTTCAATAACAAAGGTTT
Source organism: Bathymodiolus brooksi (assembly GCA_963680875.1). Lineage (NCBI taxonomy): Eukaryota > Metazoa > Mollusca > Bivalvia > Mytilida > Modiolidae > Bathymodiolus > Bathymodiolus brooksi. The sequence continues at coordinate 128,766,936 of OY804576.1, read as the reverse complement.
TTTCCTACTCCTTAAAATTTTGAATTGCATGAGGGAGACAAGGTGACTTGACCTACCAATTCAATCATTGAAGGATTTAACATTCTCTGACAGAGGTTACACACAAATAAAACTGTTCAAAGGGATTTATATAGATAATTGGATAAATTGCAGGCATACCTACATGAATTAAAGCATTTCTGAATTCAAGTGTAAAACAGAGCCATTCCAAATGTACTACTTTATAAAAATACATGCAAAGTTGTTAAAAATGTGAAGTGTATTGACTGATTAAATTATAAACATTAATCCTTGTCTCATCACACAGGAATTTGGCAGGCCTATCAATCGTGATAACAAGATACCGGTATCTGATGGACTCAACAGTATCTTAGTACACATATGTTTGTACATATATATTATATACAAGTGATTAAATTTGAAGGGGAATATGTACATGTAACACTATTAATTACCTCAATTTCACTTCGCTTAAATGATTAAATATGTTAAATAATATAATATATTACAACATTAATCTGATATCCATACTTAATTGAAATTGTATTATTTTCATATCATATTTAACTAGTCATAAAACGTCCTAGTTGCATGCTTTTTAGCCTGCAATGTATCAACTGGAGATATTTATGTGCATCAATGGTGTGAGTTCAAATCCCATCGAGGGAAGAACAAAAATTTGACAGCTCAAAAATCTAATTCTAACACTGTTTGGTTTAATTTTCAGACGTATATATATGTATTTACAGTCGAACTCGGATGGCTCAAATACCATAGATCGCTCGAACTGTTTTTTAGTCCCTTCAATTCTGCCTTTAATTCCTTGTCGGCTTGTAAAATAAACCTGATTTTTCGAACAGTCGAACTATTTTTATGGTCTCATAATAATAAATCAGTACAAATTATCTTTTCAAACTCAAACTCAAATTCATCAGAAGTGTGAAACATTTAATTAGGCCTAAAAGAAAATACATGTACTACATAACTGTTTACACAACATTTAAAGATTATTTAGCTGTAGCTTGATTATTAACCGTTAATTACCATTAATAAAGAAAGATTATTGAACCCAAGACAAATGTCACTGATTGTACCAAGCCGAGCCTACACTCATGATTTGACAATAATTGAAACAATCAGAAGTTAAAATGTTTACAGTCTAATAAAGTTTTATACAATGTTTAAAATTGTCATTGCATGAATTTATATTATTGAGTGTTTTTCTTTCTTAAATTGTTATTGTTGTTGGAATCCAATAATATCAAACTGTGTCAGATCTCAAGGTTTATCTAAATACCAAAAAAAATAGAAATGTACTGGTAGTGAAATTCTGATTAACCTGAGTTTCTATGTCTATATTATACTAAAAGATATAAATATAATTGCTTCCAATTCAAATTTTTTGAATATGTATATGTAGTATTATGTATATATGTAGTATTTGAGAACGTTCTAAAAGATTAAATATTTTTTATGACAAAGGCCCAATGTACTTTGCATCAGTTTATCATAGCATAATGAAACTGTCACGGGTCAAAACCAGATCTTTTTCTCTCCGACTCGAACTTCCGATAACTCAAACACATTTTGAAAGTCCCTTCAAGTTCTAGCCACCAAAGTTCTACTGTATATGAAATGTCCAGTACAAATTTGCTAACACGGTTAAAGAAGCTATTGCTTAGAGATTTTGTAGTTGGAATTTACATATTCCAGGGATACTACATGTATTATTTTATTCTGAATTCAACTTCAGAGATATAATTGATACTAGGATGCATTATTAATCTTATTAGAATCTTTTGATTAACATTACTATAGAGTTAACAAGATTAGGATGCAATATGTCTGTCTGATTGTCTGTCATCAAACTATAGCTAGACTCAGGCTAGAGAGCAGCAGATCTAAAAACAAGATTAGATGCAGATTGAAATGAAGTCAAGGTCAAGGTTGATCAAGATATACCTACTGTATACTTATATTCTGTCTGTCTGCTTCAGGAATAAAGGGCTACGGCAAGCGTAGTATGATACGACCGCAGCATGTCAACAAGGGAAAGTTGAAAAAGTGTATGCTCATTAAAAGCAAGTGTGAACACTCTATTTTGTGCATTTATCTCACTTTTCTATTTTAAGTGTTAGTCCCCTTTAACCATTTAATTATAGAAACCAAAAGAACTAGCTATAGCTATGTCATTTCTGATAAATTTAGAAACATAGCCAGGAAGATTAATAAGTTTAAGGAGCACAATTGAAAATAATTAAAAAATCAATTCCAAAAAAACGGGGTTACGCTGAGCGAAACATGATACTATTAAAATTGGATGAAGAAACTAAAATTCTATATACGGGTATCTTCCAAATATGCGAAATTTCTGAATTTGGACCCCCCTTTTGAAATAAAATACCAATATTTGGTTAAAGAATAAAAAAAGGTAAAAACTTGAAATTTCACCCTTTTGGTCCCCTTCTGAGGGCTTCTGTCAAAAACAGTAATAGTTACACAACGCTAAGGGATTTTCATGCAGATTTCATAAAAAAGCCCAACAAAATCAGATGAAAAATAAGCTCTCTGTGTATAAATAACAGAAGCATCCATTTTTGCCCCTTATGGCCTCATTTGGAAACGGGTAGGGTTACAATACCCCAAATCCATACCGGATACCAACTTTTATTCAGTGCCAAGGATCACTAAGTTCTAAATTCAGAAGGATACGTCATATAAAAATGAGAAACCCTTACAGCACACACCAACAAGGACTAGTGGTAATTTTACATTACTTTGGACTATTTATTAGAAAATTATTTACTAACCCTGTTTGTCAAAACTTTTATCGAGATCACATTTTCCACTGATAGTGCCCAATTAATATCCCTATAGAATGGCTACTTTGTAATTTGAAAAAATATGACAAATGAATGGGAATGAAATCAAGCTCTACATACATCAATAAACATAAACATAGTTAAAACCTTTGATACTAAAGTTAAACTGAAATTATGTATATGTTACACAACTTTGCCATTTATGTAGTCTTATACTAAAATGGTGGCCATCTTGCATATTAAATGGTCATGTTGGTAATGAACTAGTCTAAAACTATTCAAGAATTGGTTGAAGATACCAAAGGGGTAATCAGAGTCAGTAAATTGAAAAAGGACAGATAACACAATAGCTGAAAGAAAAAGGACAAAACATACACATAAAACTAAAGATCAAGTAACACGAGTCCCACTAAAAACCGTGGGTGAACTCAGGTGCTCCGGAAGGGTAGGCAGGTTCCTACTCCACAGGTGGCACCTGTCGTGTTAATCTAGTTACAAATCTGGTGATAAGTCATGAACGAGGAAAGTATCGGGAAGTGCTTGCGACAAGTGGAACATATCCGCGGTCATTTGTGACACAGATATTATATAACGGTCAACCAAGCTCAGCTTTAATCTGCATTAATTAGTAATGTTATATTAGTTGAAGGCTTTTATATCATATTTTACAAATATTCTCCTCCTACAATGATATAACGCCCACCTTACATGTAGATTCCGATATAGTCACAAAACAAAGCAAACATTGCAAGACACATTGGTGGTTTCTGTGAAGATTTTTTTATATTCAAAACGTACATATTTCTCAAGTTAAAAGTAGCAGCCATTGTTCTATTTACTACCCAAGATAGAGACATAGAAGTAGAATCTAGTCTAGTATCCCTGCTGCTGTCCAAGTCTTCTTGTTGTTGGATATATTCAAATACACCACTTGTATGTTAATCAGTGTTTGGGGAAGACTATGCTGCATACACGTAAAAGACAACAAGTCACATCTCCTATCTACAGTTATACTTTCTGAGTAGGGTGGTCTTTGTGAGACAAAATTCTCTGACCATATCTACCATCCCCATCATGCTGCTACCCAATCTTGGAACTTCCAATTTCTTTTGTACTTAGGAAGAAATTGTAATGAATTCTATCATAACGTCACCCATTTTGAACGATTTGTTTCACATGACAAAATTAAAGGTAGGAACTGCCATATCTATTATTTGAGGTTGCAAAACATACTTTTTCGCTATATGTCATTTTATCCTTACCCTGAAACAAGCTTTAATTTTTTTTTAAAACCCACTGGTGCAGTACAATCTTTGGCTTCATTGACAACATTGTCATTAATAATGTAAATATCTATGTCATACTCACTGAGTAACAAACACTTTAGAAAAACACATGGTTTATGAAAAGGAATGTATTGCATTTTACGTCACCGTTACAAATGGAAAGAAAATACTTGGTGGTTTTAAATTTAGTAAATCAAACACAAATTACGAATTTTTCCATTATTATATATAAGCATTAATTCTGGTCGCTCTATTGAGATATTAATATTTGTTTGTTAAACTGTCGAAAACTGATAACACGAGGATATACCAAACAACTGCCAGTGGAAAAAAATGTAGAAACAATGGATATTTTTTAACGTTTTTCATGGATCCTGACAGCAAGATATACAAGTCATAACTATTAATAGGAATGCATGATTGATATATTATAAATTAATCCACAGGATAGTAAAATTACAGCAACTGATGTCCATTATTGATAAAATTTCAGATTGCTGTGATTATTCTTACTCTTAAGTTCTTAGTCTTATATTTGTAGCTATACCAAACATCTTGCGAGATGAAATACCAGTTAAACCCTTTCATCGCTCGCTCTTAACAGTAGAAATGTGGTAGCAAATAAAGAAAACTAGAGGCTCCTAGGAGCCTGTAATCGCTCACCTGGCTCAAAGTATTAAGTTGGCCCCAAACTTTGGCGGGCGGGGTTGTCGGATATAATTCTGAAAGAGGACCATCTAAAGACTTTTTCACCATAGTTTGGGCCCATTTGACCCAGCAGTTTCAGAGGAGATAATTTTTAAGTGATTTTTTGCCAAATTTTCTATTTTTAGTAATGGCGGACATCTTGGCTGGCGACTAGGGTCGTCAGACAGAATTCTGAAAGGGGATCACCTGAAGACCATTCCACTATAGTTTGGGCCCAATTGGCCCAGCAGTTTCAGAGGAGATCATTTTTGAGTGATTTTTTGCTGAATTTTCTATTTTTAGTAATGGTGGCCATCTTGGTTGGCGGCCGGGGTCGTCGGACACAATTCTGAAAGATGACCACCTAAAGACCATTCCGCCATAGTTTGGGACCAATTGGCCCAGTAGTTTCAAAGGAAATCATTTTTAAGTGATTTTTTGCCAAATTTTCTATTTTTAGTAACAGCGGCTATCTTGGTTGGCGGCCGGGATCGTCGGACACAATTCTCAAAGAGGACCATCTGAAGACCATTCCACCATAGTTTGGGCCAAATTGGCCTAGCAGTTTCAGAGGAGATAATTTTTAAGTGATTTTTTGCTGAATTTTCTATTTTTAGTAACGGTGGCTATCTTGGTTGGCGGCCGGGATTGTCAGACACAATTCTGAAAGATGACCACCTAAATACCATTCCACCATAGTTTGGGCCCAATTGGCCCAGTAGTTTCAGAGGAGATAATTTTTAAGTGATTTTTTGCCAAATTTTCTATTTTTAGTAATGGCGGCTATCTTGGTTGGCGGCCGGGGTCGTCAGACACAATTCTCATAGAAGACCATTCCACCATACAGCCGGGAAACCATAGACTGTATCGATCAATCAATCCATTGGATGTCAATATTGCCGCGCTAAGGGCAGACAACCTCGATTCAACGCACAGGTGGCGCTTCATAACTACGTAAACAAAATCATCCGCGATACGGTACCTCAGAAAAACCTGTTGGGAAACGTTGAAATAACCGTAATTCGTGTTTTTTTTATATTTATCACAAGTTTATTCTCACAGGCTAATGACTGATTGTTTTTGACAGCTTTTCCGTGTAGAAAAAAGGGTGAAAATCGGTATTTTTCCAGTGACCTATTTCAAGCATCTCGTCGCCTAAAAATATGGCGGGGAAAAAAACTCTCTATATTTAACTGACACAATCACATCCCCCTTAGCCAATCACATCAAAGATGGTAAAAATAAACTCTAAAATTAGTAAGGAATCCCATACAAAACATCAAATCCCAGCATGCTTAGCAAAAAACTATATTTTGACCTCAAAAGGCAGACACCATTTCAGTGTATTTTCGAAGGAAAAATAGCGATATTTCTATTTGTTTCAGGCTTATATCTGCAAGCATGATATCTGTAGATTGTTCTCATGTATTTTAATATTGCATTCGTTTCAATTCCAGTATTTTAGATGTGAATGTTGTCTTACATATTGGAAAAATTCCAAGATATAAACATCATTTGAACCACACATCCATGTGGCATGTCGTCATGTGAGATAACGTGACCCCTCATTTTTTCCATTTTGTAGTCTCTATTTGAAAGTTTACGCTTGATAGCTTCACTTATTGATTCCCTAATTAAAGGAAAAACACAGATTCATAAAAATGTAGCAGCTCAAAGACAAAGCCTTGAAAATGGCTTAGTGTCACACTTCTTGCAGGATTTTCCAGGTGTAAACCATTCCATATCATTCTCATTTGCCATACTGTGTGTGTACATTTCATTATTTAATTTACAGATTCCTTCATTGGTTTATATTAATGTGCATGAATATTATTTGACCCCTTGCTCTTTTCTTTATACTTGTTTTCAGTTTGCAACATTTACATTTATAAACATTTATGTCAAAATCCAACTGTACAAAGGTCCATCCAGGCAGAGATCCAGATCCACGCAGTGTGCCCAAATGTGGTATTGGTAAATTTGGTCCTTCAAACAGATATGTACATTTTTTTTCAGATTATGTTTACAGGCAATATTATAAGATTACTGATACTGATTGTTACATGTATTTGTAGGAGATGTGAAAGTGCATTAAACTTCATTTTTGAAATTTAAAGCAGGTGAACCTGATGAGGCATCAGATGCAAAGAGAGCATGCACAGATAATGAAGATAACAAATGGTTTTTTTAATCCAATTTCAACCTTAGCTCAAACCAATCTAATCATAGAACTGAAATTGACTGTTTATCTTTTCAGCAAGAAATTAGGGATGGACCATTTAACTTCCAGGGGGGGGGGGGGGGGGGGGGTTATGGTTTTTTTTCTAAACAAATATTCTGATTCCCAATGTTACTGAAAAAAATATTCTGATTTTGGTGGAGGGAAAAATAATCTGTTTCAGAGTTTTTGTCATATAACCTAATGTTAAATTCTGGAAAAAAAAATTCGCAAGTTAAATGGTCGGTCCCTTAATGTTTTAATTTCAGAGAAGTTTTCACAGTATGATGATACATTTTCTTCCTCACTTTGTCATTCTCATTACAACAAATTCATTAACAATTCACAGTTCAGTGCATTGTTTGTGAGAAAAATTGTCGCAGCAATGATATCATATGGTTTTTAAAACTGTAGGCGAGGAAAAGAGAGCCTTGTTTTTGAAGTATTTCAGTTTTAATAAAAATATAGAGAATGATCGATTTAGATGTTGTCCCTATTGTTATAATTCTTTTAACTTTTTCTCTAGATCTGATGCAGCAGAGGAGAAATTGGCTCAAACCTCTTCATACTTGCAGGATTGTTTAAGTAAACAGTTGTTTATTGAAAAACATAAAGTTACAGGCCAGAATGTTGACATCTATACTTTTCAGATGATATTGCAGTTTGTCGTCAAAGCTTTTGAAGAAGAGAGTTCTTTACTTTTACCTGAAGTTTATGACAGATATAAACTTCTCTTACATAAAAATGACCTCAACATTGTTATTGACAGTGACAACGATATGTCCAAATTGTTACAGTTCACTCAATTGATATTTAATATGTTAAAATCTGTTCTTGGCAGAGCTTTATTGTGTTATGTACCAAAAAAGAAAAACCTTGGTCGTCTGATATACAGAAATGATGCAGATGTTTTAGGAAGTTGCCATTCACTATTTTTGGCAAATCATCGCTCATTAAACCAAATTGCCCTGATGGAGAAAGAAAACTTAAAATTAACAAGTAAAATTTCTTCTCTTATTACAGATGATTTAAAGAACACAAAGCATGAAAGTCTTGAACATGCAGCACAAATTTTGAGAAATGTTATTAAATTGTATGTTTCAGACAGAATAAAGACTGACAGATTACCAGATATTGACAATTTTAATTGTAGAGATGAGATTATTAAGATCCACCCTTTCTTGTGGAATTTTTTATTTAGATTTGTTGACAAGATTACAATTATTATGATAATGCTGCCTTGAAATATTGTATTAAATGTTACACAATTAAATAATCAAATTACCACAGGATTGTTTTCATATGCTGACTAGATGTTAATATAATGATATCTTAGTATCCCCTCACCTATGAATTTATAAAGTAATACAACCTCCTATCTGTGCATCCATCCACAGGGACTCGGATAACTATTTCTCACAAATATGCACTCTCGGGCAATTTGATTTTTTCTACGAGATTGCCATTGCCCGAGAGGGTTATAAAAAAACAATAGACGAGGACAAAATATAAACCAGGGAAGCACAGAAACAAACCAACAACAACCAACCGATATAACACAAAATATCACAAACGCACATGAACAACACAAACTCCCGAATAATCTAAAGTGAACTCGGGTGATCCGGAAGGGTAAGCAATTCCTGCCTATTGCAATACATCTATGTGTGTCCATCATCAAGTCTGGTAGGACTCTAATCCGGAGAAGGGCAAAGGATCTAAAACAGCCTCAGAATATTTGTCATCTGGGTGCTGTCAACCAGCTCATGATGTCGGCTGTAGAATTTTTTTTCTGATTTTAAGAGTGCTTGGAAAGCCCATGGGATATCATGATAACCACTGAAAAAAACCAAAGTAACTTTGCAAAGAAGAGTTATGATTCAAAATTTATCTAATCTTACAAAAAAGTTGCCTTTGAGGTCCATTACAATGTAAGGTGCTGTGTCAATAGAAATAACTGAAATTATATGGATCTGCAATGTTATGGGATTTTTCTTCAAATTTGGAAAGCAGATTGAAGAAAACATAGGATTCAATATTCAACCAAACTTGCATATATATCAGTCACAAGATGCTGTGAACAGAAATAGGTGAAATCAGAGATATAATAACTGAAATTTGGTAATTTGCAGCTGAAATGATATATGGTTTTGGTTTCTTTAAAGTAAATTATTTAAAATTTTCACTCAAGTTTGTTAATTATTACTTTATCACAAACTTTTTCTGGCCCAGTCTGAGCAAATTCTTTCCAACTTATCCATTTTGTACTTTCCCACCAGGCATGAATAAAGTTTTTTTTGTTAAACAAAATTTATTAATATGATTTTGACAAAAACACTATGGAAGCAATTTTTTTTTTTTATTTTTTGCTTAAAAAAAGTTTGTTTTTTTTTAAACAAAATTTATTAATATGATTTTGACAACACTAATTTTCACTCAAGTTTGTTAATTTTTACTTTATCACAAACTTTTTCTTGCCCAGTCTGAGCAAATTCTTTCCAACTTATCCATTTTGTGCTTTCACACCAGCCCAGACATGAATAAGTTTTTTTTTTTAGCATAATTTATTAATATGATTTTGACAACAACACTATGGAAGCAATTTTCACTTAATTCTGACCTTTTCCACAAACTTTCTTTACACAGTCTGTACATTCTTTCCATATTTTTTAAAAGATATTTATTTACATTTCGGCCTTGAAAAATATATGTTCGAGTTCTTAAAACTACAGTAATGTTAGTCAACTGGAAAGGAAAATCCTGAGAGTACCCGAAAAGCACTTCATTTACGCCGCTTCGTCGCAATTTTCATCTTGACGGGTGCTGATTATAACTGACACAATCGTATCCCCCGTGATAAACCTTGCAACTTTCTGGATATATGTCACCCACGATAATAAATTGTGTATTAAAAGTAAGAAATTTACCAGCATATTCAATAATAAATTAAACAAAAGATGTTTTCTGGTGTCGAACAAGGTTGAGAAATCTTGAAGGTCCATTTTATGAGAGTCATTACTTGTATGAAAGTAAGAATACTGATGCAAAATTTAAACATTTACGTTCCCGAATATCCGTAGAAAAGATCCTTTCAACAAAATATTACAAATAACCATAATCGAAGCTACAAAGCAACAAATTCCTGAGGCCGTCCTCTGACATCCATCACGTCAATATTTACGTCGAAAATCACATGACAAAAAACGTCAAGTGAACTCTCCTGTGTCACTGGCTTCCCGGCTGATAGTTTGTCCAAATTGGCCCAGCAGTTTCAGAGAAGATAATTTTAAAGTGATTTTTAGCCGAATGTTCTATTTTTAGTAACGGCAGCCATCTTGGTTGGCGGGCAGGATTGTCGGACACAATTCTGAAAGGGGACCACCAAAGTTTGGTTCAAATTGGCCCCGTGGTTTTAGAGGAGTTGATTAAAATGCAAAAAGCTAACGAGAGACGGATGACGGACGCCCAGTGGTAAAAAGAGTTGAATACTATGGGAAGAAAAATTCGTAACCGGAAATGGAAATTAAACATTTCTTCATTTGAAGTTTATTGGCCATTTTGATTATGTGCCCAAAAAAATCAAGATTGCTTCCGCTTCTAAAAAAAAAGCAATAAAAATAACAAAGTTTATCACAACACAAATCGACTATATTTGAATGGGAAGTGTACTCTGGAAGCTAACACATGACATCATGTTTTTACTATTGACGCTTACGCTGTAAAGATATCATATATATTTCACGGATTTTAAATTTATGTTTGTTTTAGACCAATCAAGTCATTAGCACAATCAAAACAATTTATTTTTTTAATATATATATTTCTTATTCAGTTTTATTGAGATTTAACCAAACAATAAAAACAGGAATCTTGTAAGAAAAGTTTGAATATATCCAAGTGGTAATCAAAAGCCGTAATTCGAAGGACAGGACAATAGAATGGTCAAAACAAAGACATTGGGACAAACAATGATTTACAAAACGTTACACAGAAAACTAAAGTTCGAACAACACGAACCCCACAAAAAAACAGGGTGAACTTAGGTACTCCAAAATGGTAAGCAGTTCCTGCTCCACATGTGACCATCGTCATGTTACAAACCTAGTGATAAGTCATGAACGAGGAAAGGACTGGATTATGACCACGACAAAAGGAACAAACATGGTAATTTTTTACACAGATATTCCGTAACGGTTAAAGAGGTCATGGTGGCGACTTATAAATTGGTTTTTTTAACATGATTACCAGTAGTTTTACAAACAAAAAATAGCTACATGTTCTACATTACAGTTTGACTAATTGAAAGTCTAATGACGCTATAGCGGCTATGAACAACCTATCCATCGCTTGCTTCTCATGTCGAACCTGCTCTTAATAAACGGCGAAGCCCTTTTAACTGTAGGCTATACAATTTTTGGCAATAAGTCATACTCCTACAAAATGTATTCATAGCCAAATATCTTTTCACCGGAAGCATGAAATTATAGAACAAAGTGGTATTTAAAACCAAAATAAAAATTATTTCAATAAGAAATTCACAAATCTGTAACCATTTCAATTCTTCTCAATTGAAATAAACTTAAAAAGAAAATTCTAATATCAAAATCGCGTGCTACGAGAAATGATCGTTTACAGTGTACATGGATGACGTCATTTTCTAGTGTGCACATATGTATTGCATTTCGTCTGCTTCGGAGAGGAAACATGAAATTGCATGCCCTTCTTGGTTATCCTGTCTCTGAAAACTTTGTGAGCTGGTGTCAAACATTGAAGAACAGGTCTGCATCGTTTTTATGTATACAGGAAACCTAAATCATCTCCACGATCTCGCAATTTGAAAGTGATTCAAAAATGTGTACATCTGAAGTGCATTTGTGCATGATGTCTGGACAACTGATCTCGGATTTTGTCAGGTAAGCCTTTTAACACATTTTCCATGGCAAGGTTAAAAACATGCAATTTCGTCTGACCCTCACTACCCTTTTCACTGCCACGCATCTATTTCTTATCTCTCTTTCACAATTTTTTTTTTCATGATCTGTGATTGGGGTAGTCCGAGTTTCCTCTGCCGTCCGACAGCATGGCAGAGGAATCTCAGACTATGACTGGGGTATTTTATTTATTCTCGTGACCCTCGATTTATGTCTCTTATTGATTCACCGTGATTTGTGAAATTCTCAAAAATGGCAAATTTTAATTTCAGTGAATCGTGATTTGGATTTATTTTAATTTTCTGAGATTCGTGACCAGAAACACTCCCCCTCCCCCCCCCCCTTTTAAAGTTTTCGTCTATGGAAAAGGTGTACAAAATAGATCTAAATTTACAAACATTTTTTTCTTCAATTTTCATCTGTATTTTTTAGGAGGCATTCGCTTCTCATCTCATGCCTCCTTAATTGTCATTATCATCAAATAAGATTCGCCCTTAAACAGGTTGTGCCCGTCTCATATTCTTATAGGGCTATTCTTGGTATAATTTTCTTTGTTATTGAAATTCTATACGACTTATAAGTGGCTAGTGACCCGGTTACTGTAACTTTCCATTTTTCTGCTGGTGTCAGTGACGGAAGCCGGTGAAATATTGTGGCTCTCTCGACATAAATAAAACAGAATAACACAGGAATTATTCAAAGAGAAGTCTGTTTCTGAAATCTTACCAATGATGTCTCACGTTTACATCAATCTGGAGTTAGAAATATTGATACAGCATGATGTTTTTGTTCTATAAAAGAAAGGCCTTTTCTTCTGCAGCCATATTTATTTCGCTAAATTTTACTCATTTTAATGACCAATCAATATCAACGATTCAGACCATCGGAAGGTTTCTTGATTTTACATTTCTCACACGAAAAGTCGACAGTAGATTGCGGTGCATTTCTCGGTAATTTGTTTTGACAAAGAAATGACATGCTGACTTTGATTTAAAATCCACCTGTGATGTAAATCTATTGTTCAAAACTCTCAATGGAGAGTTATTGTTCTCTTTGAACTTTAGATACACAGACTATTTTTGTTACAAGATTAATAATTAATAAAATTAATAAAGTACAATAGGTGGATTTTAAGTTGGAGAATGTCCTCGTATCTCCATTCCTTAAAAACAATGGGCCTCGGCTCCATTATTTTTAAGGAATGGAGAGTTACTTGGACATTCTCCTATACATAAATAACAATAGTTCATGTTGTCTTCAAGCCTAGCCCACTCAATTATTATTCATAGAAAATCTCTTGCTTTTTACCCAAATATAGGCACAAGTATTCATGTATTTGATCACACTATTAAGCCTATTTTACTAAATGGAAGTGAAATTTGGGGCTCATTTAATACACAGACAGCCAAATGTAAAAATGACAGGCAGATAACACTAGATCACATTTTTGATAAATTAATGTGTGAAAAACTACACATCAAATTTGGTAAATTTATTCTTGGAGTACATAGAAAAACCACAAATCAAGCTGTATTATCTGAAATTGGAAGATTTCCTATTTACTATATACTTTGATATAATAAAGTCCATGTTGAACTACTGGCAAAGACTAGAATATCTGGACTCTTTCCCAATTTTACAGTCGGCCTATAAAGAAACTATATATGAACAATAAATCATCTTGGTTTAGCTCACTTCAGAAAATATTCCAAATAATTCCTGGGTTTTTGAACATAGTCTAAAAAAAAATATCAAAAGAATATGTGGTCAAAAGTCTCCGGAAACATTTTTTGGCTCTGTGGAAAGAAAAGATGAATAACTGCTCTGATGGAAACTTCAAACATATACAAAAGTGAAAACTAGCTTCGGTTGTGAAAAATATTTGAAATTGATTAGGAATTTTGAGCTCAGGAGGAGTATATGTAGATTTAGAGTTTCCTCTCATCATTTGCAGATAGAATTGGGCAGGTACCAGGGTATCCCTCGATACCAAAGGCTCTGTCAACAGTGCAGTTCAGGAGAAGTTGAAGATGAAATACATTTTCTTTCCAAATGTTCTAAATATGAACCAGACAGGAAAGAATTGATCGATATAATATTAACTTCATGTCCAAATTTTAATAGCTTAAATGATGTAAAGAAATTAGAATGGATTTGTCATTGTGAAAATCACAATATACTAACACATTTGGGTGTGTTCTTGAGAAAACACTGCAGATAGATATTTATTTTCTTTATTTATCTTTGTCTGTGTTTGTTCCCCCCCCCCCCCCCCCCCCCTTGATGTCTTGCTTTTCAGCCTCAGACACGAGGTGGAATGTCACAGCCAAATATGCTGGACATCTCCAGAAGCACTGTCCCTTGGTGTCTGTGGTTGAGTAGCAATATATCTCTATATATATTTGTGTTTGGTTTTTTCCCCCTTGATATCTTGCTTCTCAGCCTCAGACACAAGCACCGTCCCTTTGGTGACCCTTGCAGATATCCAATGTTTCATCCATAAGTTCAAATATACTATCCACTTAGTACAAACTAAGATATGCAGTACAATGATTAAATTTTTTGTTAGTGTGTGCGATATCGTTTCTTTGAATCTCCTGGATTGCACTTTGGTAGAGATCAGGTACAATAGTAACATATATGCTGTATTACTACTGAGTATAATCTCAATTATTGACATTTACTGTTTATAGCAATGTACTGTCTACTGTATTAATCATAATTGTTGTATTTATGTAACTGCCCCCTGTGGGACCATGATTGGATTAATAAATATTTGAATTTTGAATTTTGTATATATCTAAATGGATTCGTGACTTGTGTAGCTTACGTTCATATTGTGTTTATGATTTGTTGAATGTACAAATGTACACGTAAACGTTTGTATCATTTGTATTTAATGTTTAAACATCCTGTTCATAATTTGTATTCAATGTACAACTATAATCTTGATAATTGATGTAATGATATGTATTAATTTGAACTCTCTCTCAATCTGTAGGTTTAGAGAATAAAGTTATTATGTAATCAAAATTCACTTAAAATTTTATTTTCAGCTTAAGATGCGTACATTTTGTTATGATTCTTTAATGAGTGTAATTTATTATTCTGTACCTATTGGGCGCATTTGACTGGCAAATAAAACATTGATCTTATTATTTTAAACATTGGACCCGTGTTTTATTACTATCACATTAGACTCGTGTTCAGTGACGGATATAATTTATAATTATATCGTATGGTAGTTGGTTAATTTACAAGGATTTATACAGTATACACATCCTTGTTTATAACTACCCTATACAATCAGTGCCTATCACCACTGTAATCTCGTTGAGATTATGATTCCGAAGAAATTTTCTGTCTGTATCTTCATCCTAGAAGATACAGACAGAAAATAGAAAATGTATTCGACGGAATCCTAATCTCAACGAGATTATCACCACTGATGTTGTGAGATGAATCTCGATCAGGGCTATATGTTTTATATGTACATTTGTATATAAAACCTTTAAAATCCTGGAACAAATAATCAAACAACCGGAAAAAAACTCAGAAAAGGGTTGTACTTATGGCAGTCTATATGTGACAAAGTGCGAAACGATAAAATTATTTTGTTTACTGCTACCATTTTTTTTTTACATTGAATTGAAGAATTAGTCGACCACAAAAGTGGGAAAACTATCATTTCAATCAAAAAATAAAAAAAAACATCATAATAATATGCAACTGCTGGTCAGTTTTGTTTGCCATTTATTTATCTGTCTCGTGAGTCCAGTTTCTCTAACACACTTAATATCTGGCGGGCAAAAATAGTGGAAAGGCCCAAATTGATGATGATATATATCCGCTTTGTACAAGAAAAACAATATAAGTTGGATTGTTATAGTGCTAGCTCACTGAAACAACAGTCTACGGCCAGACATGTTGCTCCACCTGGATACATTAGTCTGATTTCTAGTCGACCAGTCTTATCTCGCGTGCTAGCTCACTGAAACAACAGTCTACGGCCAGACATGTTGCTCCACCTGGATACATTAGTCTGATTTCTAGTCGACCAGTCTTATCTCGCGTGCTAGCTCACTGAAACAACAGTCTACGGCCAGACATGTTGCTCCACCTGGATACATTAGTCTGATTTCTAGTCGACCAGTCTTATGTCGCGTGCTAGCTCACTGAAACAACAGTCTACGGCCAGACATGTTGCTCCACCTGGATACATTAGTCTGATTTCTAGTCGACCAGTCTTATCTCGTACTGTTGTGTGCTTAGAGCAGAGAACTAGCAAATACTATTTACTTATTGTCTTTGGTTTGACCCGAGCGGGATCCGATCCAACGAGCTACCGCTCTCGATGAGAGCATGCTGAGGGACCAATCATTTAACTTTTGGGGTGTGTTTTTCCTCCGAACAGGAAAATGTTTCAAACGGGAAGCTAAGAAAGTGCTTAGCACCATAGATTTTCAGAATCAGAAGATCTTGAAAGTACTATTAAACTCAAAGTCGTATCTTTTCGATTTCTAAGTTATTTAGAGGATTTTGTGTCTAAATCTGACCTTCGCCTCCCTGTTGATATGCACTTGCGATGCTCTGTTAATGTACATGGAACTACTGTGGCCAAGGACTGGCTATTTAACTTTGAAAAGGGGGGGAGGCAATGTTTTTCTCCCGAGCCAAACGTCTTTTTTTCATATGAAACAAAATCAGATTTTGTTTTAATTTGGGGAAGGGGAGGGGGCGTTAATAATCTTCTTAGTTTGGTTTTTTTTCTTGTTTGTTTGTTTTTATTTTGGTTGGGTTGTTTTTCTCTTTATTTAAAATTTGTTTGTTTTTTTTTTTTTTTTGCTTTTTTACCGCAATACTCTGTTAAAAACTGCAATGTCAGATTATATATTTCTTTACATCTTTCATGTAAATTTACTTTTTCCATTGAATTTTTTTTTTAACATCTTCCTAAAGGTTAAATGGTAAAATGTGCCACTTGCGTAATTTCTGGTTTTATTATCGTTCTTTAATATTTCATACATGCCAAGTCCACATTTCGAAGAATTATGCCTTTTTAAATTATTACTTTTAATCATTCAAAAGTTACAATAATACATTGGAATATTTTAATAACAAAATATTGACATATTTTTAAACCAGTTACATACTTATGGTTCATTTATAAATTCCTAACTACTGTGTATTGTTTGTAATTAACATTAGAGCTAGGATCCTGACAGATATTAACCAATGGGGGCCGTCGTGGCCGTGATCGCATGGTAGTTGATTTAGCAAGCAGTGCCTATATCACGACTGATGTGAGTTCGAATCTCGATCAGGGCGATGTGTACAACATTATGTGATAAAGTTTGTCAGTGACTTGCGACAGTTCGGTGGTTTTCTCCGCCACGATATAACAGAAATATTGTTGAAAGTTGCGTTAAACACCATCAAACAAACATTAAGCAATGGCTTAGAACTATACTGTGTTTAAGATTATTATTATTATCATAGGCTCGTCTTTAAATGTGTAGTACAATATAAGAGTTCTAATACATACATTTGTACCTTTAATTATTTTTTTTACATTTTTCCACAAATTTACATTTTTCATAAAATATTCAGATTCAGATTTATTTATCTTATTATAGCATAATTATTTCACCGCCAGTTTAAGATAATCAACATACAAATTCAGATGACGTCATTGTTTTAAGACTTTATATACATTTTTTTTATGTAAATTATTGTACATGTATTTCCAGTTGGTTTTGTTTTGCTCAGATCTCGTGTTTTATTAGAGCATTTTAAAATTTAATCTAAATCAATAAAACGTTTATATTGTCATATGAGTCACGAAAAAATGTCAAGTTATTATGGATGACGTCACTGAAAATTTCGTTGGTTTATTTTGCGTGTTTTTTACTGTTGTTTTTTTATTTTTTTTTTATTAATTTATTTAAAATTTGTTATTGTTTTTTTTTTGCTTTGTTTGTTTATTTGTTTTGCTGACCTGTTTTTAATTTTGTTTTTGTTTTTGTTTTTGTTTTTTTATACATATTTTGGCATTGGTTTTTTTTTCTTTTTTTTGTGTAATTTCTGAAAAAAAATTCATGTTTGACACAATCTAATTAAAATTAGATCTACACACTTGCTCCCTATTATCTACACGAGCGACCAAAAAAACGATAGAAAATAGGGAGCAATTGTGTAGATCTAATTTTAATTAGATTGTGTTTGACGATATTTTTAGATACCATTCAGACGATTCGGACCAAATAGTATACAATGTAGCCTGTATAGAGAAGAGCAAATACATGTAGTTTGAGCAGACCATATAAACAGCTTTGGTTAATATCACTGGAGTATAAATAAGGGTGGTTTGTCAGATATAAGATGTGATAAAGTTTGTCAGTAATTTGCGACAGGTCGACGGTGTTCTCCGGGTACTCCTGTTTACTCCACCAATAAAACTTACTGCCATGATATAACTGAAATATTTTTGAAAGTGGTGTTAAACAAAATGGTGACAAAAGAGCGAAAAAAAAGTCGGAATAAGAGCTACAACTTGTAACTCATTTGAGCGAGCGAGATAGAGAGAGAAAAACTCCTCTGTTAGCCAGACATTAAGTCCGTTTTCCCCCTGCTCATCACAGGGAGGTGGAAGCAGGTTTTTGAGAAGGATATTGTCTCGTTTTATTTATAAAAGTTCAGCATTATTTTAAAAGTTTAAAACAAACATATATGCAGATCAGGTTAAAGTCTCACAAAATTGGGGGATATTTTGATTCTATGGTAACGTATGTGTCTGTTAGATTATCAGCAAACTCGGTGCACAACTTTTGTCGTTTGGTGCTATAAACATAAAGTCTTGAACAAATGCATACTCAACTTCATCTGGACCTAGAAATGCAATACCAAATATTGATTTTAACCACATACCAATCTAAGATTCAAAACTTTTGTATTCCTGACTTAAACCGACTTTCTGGATTTTTCTCCAAGATGAAATCTGCAACATATAATGCTGACATTTGGGAATATTTCCTTCAATACATTCATGACTGCCAGTTCAAAATCCACATGGACAATAAACATTTTCAGATTTTCCAGACGAGACAAATAATAACGGAATATTAAGTGACCATTCTGAACCGTAACCTTTATGTCCATCTTTCTGTTTATGTTTCTGCCATATGATTGCTTCCTTCATCATATTGAAGATTATGCAATTTTGATTTTTGACTGAATGATAACAACTGGTCGATTAAAACAAACTCATTTAATACTTTACAGGTGAGTACAACTAAATGGGGTGAGCTTCGCTCAATTGTCCGCATAGTTTTGAGGGTCAATTGAAATTTTGTCGCTCAAATGTACACTAATGTAGTCGCTCAAATGTCCACAGTGTAAATTGATTTTTTCGTTCAAATGTCCATGCATTACTCTTACAGCAAATGTTTATGAATTCGACTCATTGCGAGGCGTTTAATACAAGCTGTTTCAGATTACAGACGTTAAATTTGAGAAAATATAACAAACCTAAGCAAAAAGTCCGACTTTTTATTTCAAAATTATATATTGTATGTGCAAATTTCGAAATTCACAGCAAAAGAGATTGTATATATGTAAAACTCGAAATTCAAAGAAAAAGTATGTTGATGTAAATTTTTACGTGCGAAAATTCCACTTTACACCTTATGGAAAATAAAGTAACGAACGTGGCTTTTATGACTGTTTTTTTTTTAAATAAGATTTTACTTTATAATCGTATTCTATATCGTCAAAATGTTTTGTGCGAAATAACCTAGAGTTGACTACTCTTTACTTCCGGTACACAAACGTAATATCTGGACATCTTTCTTATTTTGTATCAATGCATGTACAACAATTTACCCAGAATTTGAAAACTTGGTATGCAAACACGACATCATATGTTTACAAGAAACAAAAACGGATGATTTCGATCAAATTGATATACCCGGGTATGTTTTTAAACTAAAAAACCGGAAAACTAAATCAAGAAATAAATCGGGGGGTATAGCTTTAGGTTTTAAAGAACAACTTTCCGACAAAATCTCTCCTGTAGAAACCGAATGTAGATTTGTATTCTGGTTTAAAGTAAGTGCTGATCTTTTAAATACGAACGGAGATGGCCTGTTTGGAATTGTATATATTCCACCCGAATACACATCTTACTCCTCAGATGATGCGTATCGGGAAATTCAAAATGAATATCTAATGTTTTCTCCAAATTATGAATGTGTTTGCCTACTGGGTGATTTTAATAGTAGGACTGCAACTGATGACGATTTAATATTTATAGATGATGATGACCCCTCAACAGAGGGGATTGATATTGTAAATAGTGTTTGCTTTTTAGATATGAATAGCTTGCCACGTAAAAGAAACAGCAGAGATAAAACCAGAAATAACTTTGGTAAATTATTATTGGATTTTTGTAAATCAAATGATTTTTTCATTCTAAATGGACGTTTAAATGGGGATGTAGAGGGAAAATTAACATGTAAAGGTGCGAGTGTTGTCGACTATTGTTTATGTAATGTAAATATCCTGTCAAATTTTGTTAGGCTAAATGTATTAGAATTCTCTAAATTATATTCAGACGCACACTCACCAATTTCCGTTTCAATTAAAGTAAACGAAAAAACGAATAATGCGGCAGAATCTCGTAACCAATCTAATAAAGAGGAAGTAATAAACAAGTGGGACCCAGAAAAATTGAAAGAATTCATTGAAAATATAGAAACAGTGAAAGTAATTGATCTAGAAAATAAACTGATTAACTCAAATAATGATAACACATGTAAGCAGTCTATTAACCAGTATGTACATGACCTATCAGAAATATTTGTAGACTCGGCCAAGAAAACTTTGGGTACACGTACTACAAAAAACTCTAAGCAACAAATAAATAACAGTAAAACTCATAAACCATGGTTTACTGTGCAATGTAAATTTCAAAGACAAAATTATAGAAAATTGAAAAGAAAATACAAAAGGTATAAGACAGAAGCAGTTAAAAATGAGTTAGCTGCAGCGGAAAGACAGTATAAAAGAACACTTGATACAAGTATGTCACGACATAGAAAAGACATGCAAAATAAACTTAAAACTATGCGCACAAAAAATCCAAAAGAATTTTGGAAAATTTTAAATAAAAGTAAAAGAAAAGAACAACCAGACATCCCAGTTGATACTTTTTTCGAATTTTATAAGGAATTAAACCAGAAACCTAATCAAAAAGATACGCCAAACTTACCTGAACCAGAAGTTCAGGAAACAAATCAAATAAATGAAGAAATTAATAAGTATATCGACAAAAATGAGATTTTGAATTGTATAAAAAAGTTAAAATGTAATAAAGCTAGCGGAGAAGATTATATTACAAACGAGTATATTAAAGCTACCGCGACCCAGTTTATTAACATATACGAGAAGTTATTTAACGTTATATTTGATACAGGTATTATCCCTGATATATGGTTAATTGGAAGCATTAAACCTATATTCAAAAACAAAGGAAATAAATATGACCCAAACAATTTTCGACCAATAACCATATTAAGCTGCCTAGGTAAACTTTTCACATCTATATTGAACGATAGACTAAATACATTCTCAGAAGAATTTAAGGTATTAAACGAAAGCCAGTGTGGATTCCGTAAACAATACTCCACTATTGATAGTATATTTATCCTTTATTCCTTCTTCGAATGTCTCAAAAGTAAAAATAAAAAATTATTTTGTGCTTTCGTGGACTTTGAAAAAGCGTTCGACAAAGTCTGGCGTGAAGCATTATGGTACAAACTTTTATTGAACAATATCAATGGTAAAATGTATCGTTTGATATTAAATATGTATGATAACATTAAATCATGTGTAGTATATAATAATTGTAAATCTGATTTCTTTAGGTGTGAAAACGGTGTTAGACAGGGTGAGAACTTATTCCCGTTTTTGTTTTCAATTTTTCTAAATGATTTAGAATCTTATCTGCAGTCAAAAGATGTCAGTGGGTTGACAACATTGTCTGAAGAAATTGAAAACCAGTTAAATGTATATCTGAAACTTTTCGTTATACTGTACGCCGACGATACAGTGATAATGTCGGAAACAAAAGAGGATCTTCAGAAACAACTTGATGTCTTTTCTGAATATTGTAAGTTTTGGCAACTTAAAGTTAATGTCGAAAAAACTAAAATTTTGGTTTTTTCTAGAGGGAGGCTTCCAAATAATCTTACATTCACATTTAATGAAATGGAAATTGGAATAGTGTCTGAATTTAATTATCTGGGTGTTTTACTTTCAAAATCTGGGAACTTTTCAATGGCAAAAAAAGCTCAAGTAGAGAAAGCCACAAAAGCAATGTTCGAAGTTTTAAAAAGAGGAAAAATACATAACCTATCAATTCAGTGCCAGTTAGACTTATTTGATAAAATAATAAAACCTATTTTATTGTATGGGTGTGAAGTTTGGGGGTTTTCAAAAAACGAAATTATAGAAAGGGTACACTTGCGATTTTGTAAACTATTACTTAATTTTAAAACTTCCACACCAAGTTACATGGTTTATGGGGAACTAGGTAGATATCCCCTAGACATTGATATAAAAGTTAGAACAATATCTTTTTGGGCTAAACTAATCAGTGGAAAGCAAACAAAACTATCTGCTATCATTTATAAATGTATGTATAATATGTTGCGAGTGAGAGATAGAAACTTTATGTGGTTGAAATATGTAAAACATATATTGTGTAATTGTGGTTTTAATTATATTTGGGAGTCACAAACTTTTAATAATGAATTGTGGTTGAAACACTCAATTAAACAAAATCTCACTGATCAATATCTCCAAACGTGGCTTTCTTCAGTAAACGATTCTCCGAAGGCACTGAATTACAGAATATATAAAGATAATTTGGTTTTCGAAAACTACTTAAATATTTTAAATGATAAGGATAATTTGACATTAAGTAAATTTAGAACAACAAACCATAAGTTACCAGTCGAAAATGGTAGATGGAAAAACATAGCCAGAGAGAATAGAATATGTCCCTTATGTAATAATGGAGAAATTGGAGATGAATTTCATTATCTATTTAAATGTCAGTATTTCGTCAATCAAAGAAAAATTTATATAAAGAAAAACATTCGTATAAATCCAAACATAATAAAGTTCAAACTATTAATGACATCAACTTCAAAAATAGAACTCCAAAAATTATGTCGTTTTGTCAGAATTATTAATAAAGGTGTGTCGACTCCCGGTTAACCTCTTGTTATGACCTGTCTGTATATATTGTAAATAGTGTACATATTTTCATATCTCTATACCTGTATGTATTATGGTTTAAGAGAAATAAAGAATAATAGGTGGCTGTAATTTGTTCCCAATGGCACATAATCCATGTCATACTTATTTTCGTTTGTACTAAATTAGTACAATGAGCTTGCATGACAATAGACAATTTACGTAAATAGTTAGGTATTTATGACAATTATTATGTTTTTTTTTATTAAATTATAAGTATATTAGCCTTAATAATGTAAAATAACAAATAACAATGATGGTATAATATAAATGTAGTATAATAATAAAATATGTTTGTATTAACTTTAAATTTATTTATTTAATAGTTTAGAAATTAAAGACTTTTCTGACATAATTTCAAGATACCTACCTCACTTTGTATCTTAATGCTATTTTACGATTTATTACTAAGTGTCAAGAACTCTGCTGACAACATGCTAAAAGGTACAGTTAAAGTATTGATTTTATTCTCACTCTTTTTCCCCAGAAAAAAATCATGGTTTTGAGTTAGTGCTATCTATTTGAAAATATTTTTTTTTTCAAGTTGTTAAATTAAAAAATGAATGAAAATTGAATAATGTCTAATCCATGAGGGGGAAAAAATGTTGAAACAGGGTATGACTTTTTCAACAAAAACAAAAAATAGAATAGCAAGAAAAAAACCACTGATAAACATTTTAAATAGCTTTTATTAAATAATATTGATACATCGTAAATACATTATTGACGGTTAATGTATAAAATACAAAAAATAATTTTAAAAAAGCGAGTGTAATACGGTTACTATAGATGTCATCTGTACGATATGCTGTACTGAAGTCAGAATAAGACTTAAATATCTTGAAGAGTTTACTCATATACATGGCCGTAACGCTTGGTACGCAAAAAAAAATCTCTAATATAGTGTGCGTGACACGTTTCTTCATCAGGTACGCCTAAAGTAAATTCAAGATTTTAAAGCCAGATAACTTTAAATTATTTGGGAGCAAGAAAACCAAATTTCCTAAACAGGATAACTAAATCTGCCTTGGTTACATATGGAAATGAACCTTAGTTTTAATAAAAGTAAAAAAATGATTAGGAACTGTAAATTTCTGTAATGAATATATCTAATAAACCACTTAAAAAAAATATAAAAAACATAGATATCAAATTTTGTGCGCACGACGCGTTTCTGGAATAACCTTGATCAGTCCTTGGGAACAAGAAAACCAAAAAAGGCCTAAACAGGATAGCCAAAACACTGAATGCTGGGCGGGTGATACTTCCGGGGATTATTAGTCCATCAGTTATCGATCCAGTGTTAGTAATACAAACGTAGATATATAATTTCGTGCGCTCGACACGTTTCTGGAATAATAACTTTCATCAGGTACGCTCAAAGTCAAAAGAAAAGACATACAATTAGTTTAAAACATTTGAGAATAAGAAAGCCAAAAAGGATTTAAAATCTGCAGGATAACCCAAATCTGCTAAGATTACACATGCCCGAGGGCAAACGAGACAAATGCATCATATCTTAAATTATAAGCATAATCAGATAAAACGAGATTTTTGCATTTTTCTCACTTTCTTTAGAAAACAAATATAAAATAGTTTGTAGTTTTATATTATGATAACTGTAACATTAAAATCTTTGTCTATAAATGTACTGTCGAGAATTATTGTCTGAAATCTACAACAAACCTTATGTTCTGCTTTTTTATTTACAAATTGCAAATATAATAGCAACAATTGCTGAAACCAAAGCATTATCTTTTGAAGTTTCATTGTCGTTATAACAGTGATATTGAAGGACGACGAAATACGATAAAATGGGATAAGCAATAATATGCAATTGTATAGGTGTGAGATGGAATCGCTCGTTGTCAATTCTTGTCGGCAAATCGAGCTTCTGGAGGTAAATAAGTTGGATTTCAACTTAGCGCCGACCCTTTTACCTGTTTTAACGTTACCTTTTTGTATTATTTGTTTAGATGTTCAATCCAATAGTTTCTACATTTTTATATAGTAGTCAGTTAACTAATAAGGCATTCATTGACCCTCTTTTATACTAATAATGTTTATGTCTCCGGTTATTTTTGTGGTGAAGCGAATCTGTCCTGTTTCTTATTGTTTGTTTATATCTGTATTGCCGTTGGAGATGCCAAGCTGGGTACTGGATTTCCATTGCGATATGTCTTGTTCTTTGTGTTCAGTGATTTGAGGAGAGAGACATTTGATCGTCTTGTTGAAAGTGGTACAGTTATTGGTAATCACTTTTTAATCTTTCTTATTATAATCAATGATTAAGACATGTCCAAATGCCGTACATAATTTTAAAGTTGGAACAGTTCTGTTTAGTATATTATCAATATTTATAAAGTGCATCAGTGGTTTATTCCAATAAGTCTTAAATGTTGAATGTGTATTGAATATAATGTATTAGTCTAAAGTATATGCCTTCTCTATCCCCCATGTTTTCTATATTTACATATTGTATTATATTATTATGTTTGCTTATGTTGCACATGTGTGCCTGAGTTATATAATAAATCTGGAAATCTTGAAACAGTTCTACTTGATGATTGGTCCTAAAATTGCGTGATAGTTGGATTTACATATACATCTTAGAACCAAAAAGGTTTTCAGAGTTTGACTGTTGTTCATGGGAAGGTGCACTTCATACAACTGTATGACAGTTGTCAGAATGTCGTTAGATTTCTCTACCAAAGCAAATTTGACAATCACAATATAATTATAATGTTGTTGAACGTGATAGAAATAATAATCTATCATCCAATCCAATGTGTTGTACAAATATTGATCTGAGAATGGTGGACAAAGTTTCCCATATCGTAGGATCTTGAATGTTACTAGTACCATAATTTGTATGCTCCATTTCTGAATTTAGTTAATAAGTATGGTTTTTGTATGATTATTTGACCCTTTTGCATAATGAAAAAAGAAACATTATTTGACTTTCGTATGCAATTATATAAAGACTTATTAAAATGAAAACGACAACACTAAACAATAATGGGTTACAATAAAACTAACCACAAGAATAAAAAAACCCACTTCTCTGGTAAACCTCCAACAATCAAAGACAAAACAACGACAAAAGCCAAATGAAATCTTTTCTTGGTTTTGGCTTTTGGACAGGCACAGAAATGTCACGGGGTTAAGCCCATTAATTGAATCATAACGACCCTTTTTGTACCAACCCGACATAAATTTTACATTTAGACAGTTCAATGTTTGTTGTAAAAATCTGTATTTTTATTATATACATACAATGTATACATGTATTTACATTGGTGTATTATCTGCTTAAGAAAAATACAAAAATCACATATGAATTTTAAAAAGTAATGATAAAACTTACAAATCATGGCATTTTAAATTAAAATACTATTTTATGGAAATAAATTCACATAGAAATAATTTCTTTCAATATCAAAGTGTATTAGATAGTTTTCTAATTAATTAATTGTTTTGTACACTCCCTACCAGCTCTACAGCTAGACCTGTATGTTTAAAACAACTGATATTATTTTCAGGTTGTTTCTTGATCGGATGTTTTCTATTGGCTACGTTTACAGTCCAACATGTCAGTACAGGTACGAGTATATAAAAATGATGTTATTGTTTGTTTGTCCTTCGGTTTATGATTTCTGTTCGGTATCCTCTAACGTTTCTTAATGTTAATATGTAAAGTTGAATATTTAATTCATAAAAGAACACATGTATGTCAATAGTTTTAACTTTATACAATATATACAAATATGTATTTATGTACATTATGTAAAAGTAATATTAGAAATACACATAACACGGCTAGTAATCGGCACAAGCAGAACAGTTGGTTCTGCAAAGAAATTCGTGAGGATAACTTCCGGTGTTGGTGGAGGAGAGTTCACGAAGACGCTTCGCAAGGTATGTACATGTCAAAAATTGAAATTTGCTTTTTTACTGCTCGAATATTGCAAAATCAGAGAATGCTATGCTGTGGCGAATGCTTTCACGATTAGAAACATGCATACTTTATTCTTGTATATGAAGTGTAACTCTCGCAAAATCAATCGTCCCACGAAAAACATGACGAAAATTGTGACACTCTTACATTTCTAAGTTGTTCTTGACAAAGATGCAAGTTAAATTTTCAATATGTTTTCATCATGGGAGTCTAAGTGTAATCGGGGATAAATTCCGATTCGTCAGAAGTAAATTGAAGTCTAGATAAATCTACAAACTGTCAATTTTCTCGTTTTCCTGCTTGAGGAGATCGGTTCTGATAGAGCATATTGCGAATGCATGAGGAGATTTGCTAGTTTTGTTAATTGTTTTCTGCAAAATTGATAAATTGACACTTTTAAACACAAAACTGATAAATACTCTAATAAAAATAAACTATTCTCTGTCCACTTTCAGGAGATGCGAGGATTCAAGGGAAAGAGGAAAAGGGGACTGACATTGACTCTTTACAAAAAACCATTTCGATATAGATTGCCTGCATCACCGCCAAGGAAACGAACAAAAACAAGTAGCAGTACACCAAATTTAAAATCCCCATCAATCAGGACACCAAGTTTATTAAAAAAGTCTCTTTCAATTTCATAATATTTATATCCTTTCAAACGGGTTTACACATCTATTCGGCGCAACCTTTTTATTAAAGATGACGAAAACTTCACCGCAGATCTACAAAAGTTATAATATTCATTGATTTCAGCACATACATAGGTCTAACGTAAATAAACATTCACTTAGTGCTAGTAGTCATGAATAAATTAAACACAAGATGTCAATTAAACTGTGGACATATCCTTGAAATCGGTAAAGCGCTTTACATCTTGTAACCACTATTAACAGATCTTTTTTATTAACAAGTGTGTACACATAACACACTAGAAAAACAAACCACAAATTAATATTATTCTCAACTGTATGATATTTAATTTAAGAGTGTATCATTTGTATTAGAAATAATAAAGATATGAATCACATTAAATTTGATAATAAAATTATCTTACAGTGCATTTTCAATTTTTTCCAATGTACAGATATAAGGGAAGTTAATCTTGTGTATCCAATACACAATGGAAGTTGTCACAAACAACAAATGATTAATAATGACAAGTTAAATCATGGGAAACCGCAGTTACAATTATGAATTGATTCCTTAAATGAAATGTTTCTTTCTAGGTGGACAGCCCATGAACAATGAAATATTACTTTTATACTTTTAAAAACCCGACGGGAAGAAGGGCATCAGTTCGTGAATTTATTACCAGACAGACATGCAAAATTTGTGATTATACAGTGGATTACATGTGTCGTACCAAAACTAGCAAATCTCCTCATGCATTCGCAATGTGCTCTATCAGAACCGATCTCCTCAAGCAGGAAAACGAGAAAATTGACAGTTTGTAGATTTATCTAGACTTCAATTTACTTCTGACGAATCGGAATTTATCCCCGATTACATTTAGACTCCCATGATGAAAACATATTGAAAATTTAACTTGCATCTTTGTCAAGAACAACTTAGAAATGTAAGAGTGTCACAATTTTCGTCATGTTTTTCGTGGGACGATTGATTTTGCGAGAGTTACACTTTATATACAAGAATAAACTATACATGTTTCTAATCGTGAAAGCATTCGCCACAGCATAGCATTCTCTGATTTTGCAATATTCGAGCAGTAAAAAAGCAAATTTCAATTTTTGACATGTACATACCTTGCGAAGCGTCTTCGTGAACTCTCCTCCACCAACACCGGAAGCTATCCTCACGAATTTCTTTGCAGAACCAACTGTTCTGCGTGTGCCGATTACCAGCCGTGCATAATGTATAGCAACTGACATACATCAATGGTACAATATGTCATATCAATATGATTTATAGATATAATGATTTGCTAAAAATATAACCTATATTATTGGAACTTCCCAACTTTGCTTTGTAATTTAAATTTAAATTGAAACATCTTATTTCTAACTTTAGCTCCTGACAATGCTGGAACAGAGTTCATCATTGGATACATGCAAAACATAGCCACCAATTACGAAATAGAACTATTTGTGACAACGACAAGAACAACTACCGTAAATGTCCAAGTCACAGCACCAAAATATTCTTCTGGTATTAATGAGCAATTTACGGTTACTTCTGGAGTTGTAAAACAGTTGTTCTTCACTCCAGATCTCCGCATGTCTGGTTCAAGCAAGAGTAACAAGGGCATGTTGGTGTCGGCAGATGACGAAGTGGTCGTATATGGCGTAAACAAAGAGCAATATTCAAACGATGCATTCCTTGGGCTTCCAACTGATGTTTTGGGCATGGAATACTACGCTGTCACCTGGTATCCACCATCACAACAATGCGAACTCATGGTAGTGGGTGTTGTTGACGGTACAACCGTCTCATTTACCTTCCCTTCTAGCATGCCATCAAATGCCGTCACATATAACGGCAATAGTTATTCAGGGGGAAGTACCCTTACCGTTGCTATTGACAAGCTTGACACTGTTCAGCTCACGTCAGAACAGGATTTGACGGGAACATATATACAATCTGACAAGAAAATATCAGCATTCAGTGGCAACAGAAAGACCAAAATTGGTTCTGGGGGCAGTTCTGATCATCTTGTTGAGCAACTTACACCCGTAGGCACCTGGGGAAAAAACTTCATTACGGTTCCTATACCTCTCCGGACGACTGGAGACTACTTCAAATTTATCGCTAGTGAGCCCGGAACTACCGTCACAATTTCTGGTGGAGTCAGTGACCAATTTACATTAACAAATACTGGCGACTTCCATCAAAAAAATATGCCATCAACTGCTTACTGTAAGATTACTGCCGACAAAGCTATAAAGGTCGTTCAGTTCTGTCTTAGTCAAATTTCGTCAGCTGAAAAATCAGATCCGATGATGATGATTATTCCTCCTGTGGAACAATATGGAGCCGACTATACTTTTGCCACACCAAAATATTCCCTGGGTTCTTATAACAACTATTTCATGTTTGTTGTCAAGAAATCAGAGAAAGACGGTCTCCTCCTCGATGGCTCTGCCTTTCCGTCTAATACAGTTTACAATGATATAAGCGGCACAGACTATGTTGGTGGTTATATTTCGGTTTCAGAAGGTTCCCATACCATTCGTCATCAACAAACAATTTCCATTTTCGGAGGATATTTGTATGGACAAGCTAATTATGAGACATACGGGTTCAGCACTGGTATGCGAATGGCGCCGGTTAATACGGTATGTTGTAAACATCAACATGTGTTAAGAATATGCATGAAAATGCACATGAAAGAAAATCCATCTAAATAATGAATATTCAAAAGTGCTCCTCTGCTGACAATCAGAATGGTACCTACAGTAAAATTGTAATTCATGTTAAATTTTAATGTGAGAGGACCCTTTCTCTGCAAATAAATCCCCAAAAGGTTTTATGATTATTACATAATTTCGATATTTTTCGTTCTGTGTTCTGTCTCTATAACAAGTTATAAGTGAAAGAAATTGAACTCGACAAACAATTAAAGCGGAAAGAAACCCAATCATTATGATGTGTCATAAAAACGTAATTTCTTACATACGGGTTAGGATTATGGTGTTTAACGCCTCTTTCAACAATATTTCAGTTATATCGTGGCGTTCAGTTTTATTGGTGGAGGAAACCGGAGTACCCGGAGAAAACCACCGACCTGCCACAAGTCATTGACAAACTTTATCATATAATGGTGTGTTAAGTAGACCTCGCCATCAGTGGAATTCGAACTAACAAAAGTAATTAACTACGTTTTATTCAGAACGTTAACAACCTATCTAAAATATTGTTCTGATTTTCTTCCAAAAATATATGTGTGAAATATGTTGTGGTTCAAGAATTTTGCATGTCTTCGGTTATTTTATTGGCTATAGGAGCAACGAAACCGGAACTGATGGTGTGATGTAGAATAATGCAATTTTTGAATTCTTAAATACCAAAGATTTCTATAAAATGGCGGCACCCATACCCATCGTAATTTTTAAGCCATCTGTGTGGCTACACTATTTGATTACATCTGTCGTTTGAATTAAATACACATCTTATGTTGGGTTTATGTCCCCTTTAAAGTCTAAGTAGCATTTTCTTTTTAAATCCAACTAAACAACTTTTGGAAACTGTTAAATGGGAAGATTTTTGTTATTTCAAAATATCAGTAGTTTGCTGAGCAACTCCTTTTTACTGTCTAATTGTATATTCAGTGCTCTATTTGTCATTATAGTATATGAAGAATTTGTTTAATTCGTTTTACAGGCATCCGACATGGTTATATTTAATACAAACCACATATGCAAGCTGAAATGTTGCTCACTACACGTAACATTTGCCTCATATAATATTACCTGCCTTCGGGGCACATGGGCTCACCGGTAGTTTGTTGGGTTAAGTCCGTATTGGTCATTGCTTCTGTGTTGTGTTTTTGTCTTGTCTTTGTCCCGTGTCTTGTGTCCAATGTTGCCTGTGTCTCTGCATTGTTTATTGTTGTTTGCCCCTTAGATTTTCTTTAACGTTTATTTAAATGTAGCAGCATTAAATATCTAAACAAAGTCAATGATAAACACATTGTTCTGCCTTCTATCCCAATTACATGTAACTTCATTAATTTTATAAAAATTGTCTATAATAACAAGATGTGCGTGTCTCCGGTATATGTCACATTTGTCTCCTATAAACAAAGTTAATGATTACCAGACTATTGCGTCTTCTGTCTCTGGTACATGTAACTATATTTGTATTATAACCACATCTCTATAATTAAATCAAAATGCTCGGGTTTTTGATTGATTAAAAGCATATTTGATATGTTTGGTGGACGTGTTTTGCAACAGACAGTCGACATTTATATGGGCACCAACTTCTTTCCGACTTGTTCCTTTATTCGTACGAGACAAACTTCATACAGGGGCTTCTCAAGAAAAAAATAACAGAAGCTAACCCGTTCCGCTATATAGATGATGTCCGTTCATTAAATAATTTTAAATACCGGTAATAAGTTTGGTGATTTTGGTGATCGCATTGAGCTTGAAATACCGGACAGCACAGACATAACTAGATCTGTATCATACATTGACCTACACCTCGAGATTTCCGGTGAGGGCCGAATTAAGAACGAAACTTTGCGATAAGAGATATGATTTCAATTTTCCCATTGTGAACTTTCCATTTATATATATGTGTGTATCATAATGTATGTTTCTCCTATCTCTGGTACATGTTACATTTTCCCTTATAAACAAAGTCTTTAATTACAGATTGTTGTGCTTTCTGTCTCTGTTACATGTTACATTTGTATTATAAACACGTGCCTATGATTGCCAGATGTGTGTATGCGTCTTCTGTCGCTGGTACTTGTTACATTTTACTTTATAAACAGAGTTTTTCATTACCAGCTTGTTGTGTCCTCTGCCTGTTTACATGTACACGTAATCATGATTGTGTAATAAACATTGTCTTTAATTTCCAGATTTGTGTGCCTTCTACCTCTGTGACTGGCGATGGTTTTGATAATGATTGTGATGGTTTGATAGATGAAGAGTTGTGTACAGTTGCAAATAACGGAGCAGGTTATATTTAGACTATTTACTCTCATTATATCTTTTTTTTGGGGGGGGGGGGGGG
Organism: Bathymodiolus brooksi; assembly: GCA_963680875.1. Taxonomy (NCBI): domain Eukaryota; kingdom Metazoa; phylum Mollusca; class Bivalvia; order Mytilida; family Modiolidae; genus Bathymodiolus; species Bathymodiolus brooksi. Next base: position 128,734,009 of record OY804576.1, on the reverse strand, counting down.
AGGAGAGGGAGGGGACATTACATTATATGTCAAAATTAACACTTCGTTGTATTTGTTTTCATCAGACGTATTTTACTTAATTTCTTACTGTTATTGGCTTGTAAGTCGTTGTCAATACTTATTTTGTAAACTGCAGCTACTATTTGAAGAATGCTTGCCAAAATGTGGCGGTAACAGTTCTCGTTACTTCTAGTTCTACTCGTGGCATTTCTGTATTAAAGATTACATACAAGGTGACATTACAGTAGTATTTACGATTTTATACTTCGAAAGTGTTATGTAAATGCAATAGATGTGTCAGTTTAAATATTAAATACCTTTGACCTCGAAATTGTTAACCTTTCAGAGCAAGGGTAACCATTGATACGTTGTGGACACATGACCCTGGCTTTGGGAAGGTGATTTTATGATGAGTTCGTTGTTACTATTCAAAGAGCTTTGTATATACATGTATCTAATTTGAAATATTTAAAACTTTTGTAATTTGTGTTCACAGACGATGATGGCGATGGTGTTTCCGATGAAGATTGTGCTAAACCTCCACCAAGTAAGTACTAGTGTTGAATTAACTTAATGGGGTATTTAGAATGCATATGACGAGAAACATAATGTCTCTTGTTGATAAAAAAAAAATAGGAAATAATTTGCATGTACTCAATGAATCATGTTGCTTACATATTAATATACATTTTGTAATCAGGTCATTTAAGTCATTTTGGCTTTTTAATCATTGCTCCAAACTATCCATTCAGAATGAAGAAGACATAACAAATTAATATTGATGCCAATGGATTCAACCTACTTCTGTTGCCAATCTGTCGCATTCGTTTATTAGATGATTTGATTACGCATACTGGCGTCCAACACGATTTTCATATCGCGTGATCTTCGTATCATTTAACAGTAACATGACGGGTGCCACTAGTGGAACAGGAAGTCATACCCTTCCGGGGCACATGAGCTTACCCTCCCTTGGTTTTAGTGAGGTTCGTTTTGATCAATCTTTAATGTTCTGTGAAGTGTTTTGTATATCATTGTTTGTCCTTTTTTGGTCATTGTCTTCTCTGTCCTTCGATTTACGGCTTCTGATTACCCCTTTGGAATCTTAAAACGTCTCTTAATAAAAATATTTAACTGTGTGCTTTAAATATCTATGAAAGTCATCCGATTTTTCCTATGTGAAATTATCTATCAAAATTCCATAAAACAATTTGTTGAAAGTTATGAACACCAAATGTTGCTGTTCAAAGCAATGTTGATAAAATGAAAATGCAACTATACCACAACATCAGGACAGTTGCAAATTCCAAAGCGGAAAATCCTAGAAACAGAGGTAAAATCGAGACCCCCTAATATTTAACAATTCAGAAACTACTCTTTATTTAATAACGGTTAAGCATTGTATAACATGATGGAAGGTTTAAAAACATTGTTTTAATTACAGTATATTTGCTCTGTGCTGTTATCAAGAATATTCTTTGATATGTTTTGTTTTTAAAACGAGTAGTTTTGAATATAAATATTAATGAATCGACCATTATAATATCAGTAAGTCCACCTCTTCGTATTGACCTTTGTGATTTTACTAATATCTACTTTTGATATAGCATAAATTATCATACAAAGTATCTAGCACTAAATAGTGAATACCGCATAATAATGTATGTGTTTAATCAATTAGATTTTGTATATGTATTCTAGTCGATGGTAACTGGGCTTCTTGGGGTGCATATGGTGCTTGCTCCATTACCTGTCAAACTGTAGGAGGAACAACCACCGGAACTGAGACGAGAACGAGAACCTGTACAGATCCAGCCCCTCAATACGATGGTAAACAATGTGTTGGTGCTAGCGACGAATCTCAGTCGTGTACACCATCAACCACTTGCCCAAGTAAGTGTACATTTATGGCATCAAATAAAAAGTATCATTGACTATCTACTTTATTTGAAATAACTGATTTCACTCTAAAGTTTCTGACCTTTATTGATTTGAAAGGAGGTCAAAACACGGGTATAACCTAAATTATTTTAAAAAAAAATTAAAAAATTTAAGGAAAAAGTAATAATTTTAAAATGTTTCAAAACAACTACAATCCGTTTGAAATTGCTGCAATTAGTCTTGTCTAAAGTTCCTATACATTGTTTGTTACAATCAAAATTATTGACTAATCATTTTTCATACATAATACTGTTCTGCAATAACGAGGAATGTGTTTATATATTGTTCTTTTTTTTTTAATTATCTTAGAGAATATTTGACATTACTAATATATTTTTATTCACAGTTGATGGTGCCTGGGCAGCTTGGGGATCGTGGGGATCTTGTTCCGTTACTTGTGAAACTGGAACCGAATTACGTTATAGAACATGTACAAACCCAGCACCTCAATATGGTGGTCAGTCCTGTAGTGGTTTGGACAGCGACTCGCAAACCTGTACCCTGCCAATGTGTCCAAGTAAGTATACAATTGTTAATCTGCCACTGTTATAATTAGGTCTGGCTTCGATCTAAAGCTGGTGGTGACATCTTCCGCATTTAAAAAAAAGCTTTTTTAAACATAATAACTGGATCGTTTTACATGAAATATTCGTGAAATACTTTTCATTCAATATTATATGCCCAGTATAGTCAGTGTTTCGGCACTGACCTTGTTTATTAGATTGATTTATTTCTGAACTTTACCAGTTTCTAAATAGTGTAATTATTGTTTAAACTAATGATCTACTCCCTAAGACATAGTGATCTTTGTAGATTTTGGCTATTTAGCTTAGACTCTTTGGTTTTTTTGTTCCCAAAGGCTTAAATTATTTTGATTTGCAATCTTTTGAATTTAAGTAAACATGATGAAGGTTATTTAAGAAACGCATTGTTCGCACTAAATTAGATGTCTGCATTTTTAATACAATTATAATGTTATCAAAATAATAAGAATAAAGGTTTTCAAATTAAGTTTTATTGCTTACCATTCCAGTTGATGGGGGTTTTACTGACTGGACACCATGGGGCACTTGTACTGTTACATGTGGCGGTGGAACACAAGACAGGACAAGAAGCTGTACAAATCCTGCTCCCCAGTACGGTGGTGCCAGTTGCGTTGGAGATACATTCGATCAACAAAGTTGTAATACTCAAGTTTGTATAAGTATGTATTACAATATTAGGCATAGGTAACCTTAGATGATTTTGTCTATTCTGTTTAGGCCCTTTGGTTTTCTTGCTCACAAAGATTTTATTAATGATTTGGCTTTCAAATATTTTGGTTTGGAGCGTATCTGATGAACACGCCGTGTGCACCAAATTTGATATCTACGTTTTATCATAGTAGTTTGGGAAATGGTACAGAATTGTTCTCTTTAAGGTAACAAATACCTATTCCGTAAATACAGCATGTCAAGTTTAGTCACTGTTAATCATTTAATAGATATTAAAGTTTAGTCACTGTTAATCATTTAATAGATATTAAAGTTTAGTCACTGTTAATCATTTAATAGATATTAAAGTTTAGTCACTGTTAATCATTTAATAGATATTAAAGTTTAGTCACTGTTAATCATTTAATAGATATTAAAGTTTAGTCACTGTTAATCATTTAATAGATATTAAAGCCAATTTTGTATGGGTATTTGTTTCTTTCGAAACGTTAGAGTCGTTTTAATAAGTGATAATCCAGGAACATTCCACAAAACTTCCTAAGAATTGCATAATTATTTGATAATACTATCATACCAAGCCGTCTAAGCTAATTAATTATACGTCGATGTGAATGTGAAAATCGTACCGGTTGTTGTCGAAAGATAATACAATGCTGAACATATAAAAGACAACCTCGCAAACATGAATGGCCATCATCACATCGTGTACGAATTTAGATTTTGTGCATCTAAATGAGCAAATAAACAAACGAAACGGCCGTATGTACAGACGGGTTCTGAGTTGGAGTAATATTGATAATGAACGGGTTCAAATTTAATTTATGTGGCATTACAAAAATTTAAACCACGATTTTTATTGAATGATTATCAAAGTATAGGAGAAAATATAGCAATTCATATTTGTCAGAATATCATTTTTCAAATATGCAATAAAACATTTTTCAGCAAACAAAACATTAGATAATACTAGTATATGATTTTAACTTATAATATGCCTGTAAGGTTCCACGCCCCTGTAACTCATTTGTTATGGTGATGCATAGTTGGAACTATTACATTTCTACAACAACTTGTTCGAGATGTTGACATAGCTGGCGTTAATATATAATTAATCAATCTGCATAGTTGGAACTATTACATTTCTACAACAACTTGTTCGAGATGTTGACATAGCTGGCGTTAATATATAATTAATCAATCAGTTTTAAAATTCAGTTGATGGTGCATGGTCTACATGGGGAGCCTATGGAGCTTGTTCTGTAACATGTGGAGGTGGGCAGTATTCACGATCCAGAACATGTTCAGACCCATATCCACAGAATGGGGGATTACCTTGTTCAGGAGATTCCAGTATGTTTGACAACTGCAACACACAAAATTGTCCAACTGCATCACCTGGGCAATATGTTCAGGTGAGATACCAATAATACTACGTTGCCATTTGATATTCAAACTGGCACATCATATATTTTACATAATGGGTAGATTAAACATGCTCATCTCTTGGTGGAATGTCCTGTTATTTTAAACGTCTTGTTACTTACATTACTGACATTAGACAAATTAGTTTATGTTATAGTAAGAAAAGTTTGAAGATACCAAAGGGTAATCAGAAGTCAGACAATACAATACAAAGGGTAATCAGAAGGTCAGACAATACAATGACCACAAGATACCAAAGGGTAATCAGAAGTCAGACAATACAATACAAAGGGTAATCAGAAGGTCAGACAATACAATACAAAGGGTAATCAGAAGGTCAGACAATACAATACAAAGGGTAATCAGAAGTCAGACAATACAATACAAAGGGTAATCAGAAGTCAGACAATACAATACAAAGGGTAATCAGAAGTCAGACAATACAATACAAAGGGTAATCAGAAGGTCAGACAATACAATACAAAGGGTAATCAGAAGGTCAGACAATACAATACAAAGGGTAATCAGAAGGTCAGACAATACAATACAAAGGGTAATCAGAAGTCAGACAATACAATACAAAGGGTAATCAGAAGTCAGACAATACAATACAAAGGGTAATCAGAAGGTCAGACAATACAATACAAAGGGTAATCAGAAGGTCAGACAATACAATGACCACAAGATACCAAAGGGTAATCAGAAGTCAGACAATACAATACAAAGGGTAATCAGAAGGTCAGACAATACAATGACCACAAGATACCAAAGGGTAATCAGAAGTCAGACAATACAATACAAAGGGTAATCAGAAGGTCAGACAATACAATGACCACAAGATACCAAAGGGTAATCAGAAGTCAGACAATACAATACAAAGGGTAATCAGAAGGTCAGACAATACAATGACCACAAGATACCAAAGGGTAATCAGAAGTCAGACAATACAATACAAAGGGTAATCAGAAGGTCAGACAATACAATGACCACAAGATACCAAAGGGTAATCAGAAGTCAGACAATACAATACAAAGGGTAATCAGAAGGTCAGACAATACAATGACCACAAGATACCAAAGGGTAATCAGAAGTCAGACAATACAATACAAAGGGTAATCAGAAGGTCAGACAATACAATACAAAGGGTAATCAGAAGGTCAGACAATACAATGACCACAAGATACCAAAGGGTAATCAGAAGTCAGACAATACAATACAAAGGGTAATCAGAAGGTCAGACTATACAATGACCACAAGATACCAAAGGGTAATCAGAAGTCAGACAATACAATACAAAGGGTAATCAGAAGGTCAGACAATACAATGACCACAAGATACCAAAGGGTAATCAGAAGTCAGACAATACAATACAAAGGGTAATCAGAAGGTCAGACAATACAATGACCACAAGATACCAAAGGGTAATCAGAAGTCAGACAATACAATACAAAGGGTAATCAGAAGGTCAGACAATACAATACAAAGGGTAATCAGAAGGTCAGACAATACAATGACCACAAGATACCAAAGGGTAATCAGAAGTCAGACAATACAATACAAAGGGTAATCAGAAGGTCAGACAATACAATACAAAGGGTAATCAGAAGGTCAGACAATACAATGACCACAAGATACCAAAGGGTAATCAGAAGTCAGACAATACAATACAAAGGGTAATCAGAAGGTCAGACAATACAATGACCACAAGATACCAAAGGGTAATCAGAAGTCAGACAATACAATACAAAGGGTAATCAGAAGGTCAGACAATACAATGACCACAAGATACCAAAGGGTAATCAGAAGTCAGACAATACAATACAAAGGGTAATCAGAAGGTCAGACAATACAATGACCACAAGATACCAAAGGGTAATCAGAAGTCAGACAATACAATACAAAGGGTAATCAGAAGGTCAGACAATACAATGACCACAAGATACCAAAGGGTAATCAGAAGTCAGACAATACAATACAAAGGGTAATCAGAAGTCAGACAATACAATGACCACAAGATACCAAAGGGTAATCAGAAGTCAGACAATACAATACAAAGGGTAATCAGAAGTCAGACAATACAATGACCACAAGATACCAAAGGGTAATCAGAAGTCAGACAATACAATACAAAGGGTAATCAGAAGTCAGACAATACAATGACCACAAGATACCAAAGGGTAATCAGAAGTCAGACAATACAATACAAAGGGTAATCAGAAGTCAGACAATACAATGACCACAAGATACCAAAGGGTAATCAGAAGTCAGACAATACAATACAAAGGGTAATCAGAAGTCAGACAATACAATACAAAGGGTAATCAGAAGGTCAGACAATACAATGACCACAAGATACCAAAGGGTAATCAGAAGTCAGACAATACAATACAAAGGGTAATCAGAAGTCAGACAATACAATGACCACAAGATACCAAAGGGTAATCAGAAGTCAGACAATACAATACAAAGGGTAATCAGAAGGTCAGACAATACAATGACCACAAGATACCAAAGGGTAATCAGAAGTCAGACAATACAATACAAAGGGTAATCAGAAGGTCAGACAATACAATGACCACAAGATACCAAAGGGTAATTAGAAGTCAGACAATACAATACAAAGGGTAATCAGAAGGTCAGACAATACAATGACCACAAGATACCAAAGGGTAATCAGAAGTCAGACAATACAATACAAAGGGTAATCAGAAGGTCAGACAATACAATACAAAGGGTAATCAGAAGGTCAGACAATACAATGACCACAAGATACCAAAGGGTAATCAGAAGTCAGACAATACAATACAAAGGGTAATCAGAAGGTCAGACAATACAATACAAAGGGTAATCAGAAGGTCAGACAATACAATGACCACAAGATACCAAAGGGTAATCAGAAGTCAGACAATACAATACAAAGGGTAATCAGAAGGTCAGACAATACAATGACCACAAGATACCAAAGGGTAATCAGAAGTCAGACAATACAATACAAAGGGTAATCAGAAGGTCAGACAATACAATGACCACAAGATACCAAAGGGTAATCAGAAGTCAGACAATACAATACAAAGGGTAATCAGAAGGTCAGACAATACAATGACCACAAGATACCAAAGGGTAATCAGAAGTCAGACAATACAATACAAAGGGTAATCAGAAGGTCAGACAATACAATGACCACAAGATACCAAAGGGTAATCAGAAGTCAGACAATACAATACAAAGGGTAATCAGAAGTCAGACAATACAATGACCACAAGATACCAAAGGGTAATCAGAAGTCAGACAATACAATACAAAGGGTAATCAGAAGTCAGACAATACAATGACCACAAGATACCAAAGGGTAATCAGAAGTCAGACAATACAATACAAAGGGTAATCAGAAGTCAGACAATACAATGACCACAAGATACCAAAGGGTAATCAGAAGTCAGACAATACAATACAAAGGGTAATCAGAAGTCAGACAATACAATGACCACAAGATACCAAAGGGTAATCAGAAGTCAGACAATACAATACAAAGGGTAATCAGAAGTCAGACAATACAATACAAAGGGTAATCAGAAGGTCAGACAATACAATGACCACAAGATACCAAAGGGTAATCAGAAGTCAGACAATACAATACAAAGGGTAATCAGAAGTCAGACAATACAATGACCACAAGATACCAAAGGGTAATCAGAAGTCAGACAATACAATACAAAGGGTAATCAGAAGTCAGACAATACAATGACCACAAGATACCAAAGGGTAATCAGAAGTCAGACAATACAATACAAAGGGTAATCAGAAGATCAGACAATACAATGACCACAAGATACCAAAGGGTAATCAGAAGTCAGACAATACAATACAAAGGGTAATCAGAAGGTCAGACAATACAATACAAAGGGTAATCAGAAGGTCAGACAATACAATGACCACAAGATACCAAAGGGTAATCAGAAGGTCAGACAATACAATACAAAGGGTAATCAGAAGTCAGACAATACAATGACCACAAGATACCAAAGGGTAATCAGAAGTCAGACAATACAATACAAAGGGTAATCAGAAGTCAGACAATACAATACAAAGGGTAATCAGAAGTCAGACAATACAATACAAAGGGTAATCAGAAGTCAGACAATACAATACAAAGGGTAATCAGAAGTCAGACAATACAATACAAAGGGTAATCAGAAGTCAGACAATACAATACAAAGGGTAATCAGAAGTCAGACAATACAATACAAAGGGTAATCAGAAGTCAGACAATACAATACAAAGGGTAATCAGAAGTCAGACAATACAATACAAAGGGTAATCAGAAGTCAGACAATACAATACAAAGGGTAATCAGAGGTCAGACAATACAATACAAAGGGTAATCAGAAGGTCAGACAATACAATACAAAGGGTAATCAGAAGTCAGACAATACAATACAAAGGGTAATCAGAAGTCAGACAATACAATACAAAGGGTAATCAGAAGTCAGACAATACAATACAAAGGGTAATCAGAAGTCAGACAATACAATACAAAGGGTAATCAGAAGTCAGACAATACAATACAAAGGGTAATCAGAGGTCAGACAATACAATACAAAGGGTAATCAGAAGGTCAGACAATACAATACAAAGGGTAATCAGAAGTCAGACAATACAATACAAAGGGTAATCAGAAGTCAGACAATACAATACAAAGGGTAATCAGAAGTCAGACAATACAATACAAAGGGTAATCAGAAGTCAGACAATACAATACAAAGGGTAATCAGAGGTCAGACAATACAATACAAAGGGTAATCAGAAGGTCAGACAATACAATACAAAGGGTAATCAGAAGTCAGACAATACAATACAAAGGGTAATCAGAAGTCAGACAATACAATACAAAGGGTAATCAGAAGTCAGACAATACAATACAAAGGGTAATCAGAAGTCAGACAATACAATACAAAGGGTAATCAGAAGGTCAGACAATACAATACAAAGGGTAATCAGAAGTCAGACAATACAATACAAAGGGTAATCAGAGGTCAGACAATACAATACAAAGGGTAATCAGAAGGTCAGACAATACAATACAAAGGGTAATCAGAAGTCAGACAATACAATACAAAGGGTAATCAGAAGTCAGACAATACAATACAAAGGGTAATCAGAAGTCAGACAATACAATACAAAGGGTAATCAGAAGTCAGACAATACAATACAAAGGGTAATCAGAAGGTCAGACAATACAATACAAAGGGTAATCAGAAGGTCAGACAATACAATACAAAGGGTAATCAGAAGTCAGACAATACAATACAAAGGGTAATCAGAAGGTCAGACAATACAATACAAAGGGTAATCAGAAGTCAGACAATACAATACAAAGGGTAATCAGAAGTCAGACAATACAATACAAAGGGTAATCAGAAGTCAGACAATACAATACAAAGGGTAATCAGAAGGTCAGACAATACAATACAAAGGGTAATCAGAAGGTCAGACAATACAATACAAAGGGTAATCAGAAGTCAGACAATACAATACAAAGGGTAATCAGAAGGTCAGACAATACAATACAAAGGGTAATCAGAAGGTCAGACAATACAATACAAAGGGTAATCAGAAGTCAGACAATACAATACAAAGGGTAATCAGAAGTCAGACAATACAATACAAAGGGTAATCAGAAGTCAGACAATACAATACAAAGGGTAATCAGAAGTCAGACAATACAATACAAAGGGTAATCAGAAGTCAGATAATACAATACAAAGGGTAATCAGAAGGTCAGACAATACAATACAAAGGGTAATCAGAAGGTCAGACAATACAATACAAAGGGTAATCAAAAGTCAGACAATACAATACAAAGGGTAATCAGAAGGTCAGACAATACAATACAAAGGGTAATCAGAAGGTCAGACAATACAATGACCACAAGATACCAAAGGGTAATCAGAAGTCAGACAATACAATACAAAGGGTAATCAGAAGGTCAGACAATACAATGACCACAAGATACCAAAGGGTAATCAGAAGTCAGACAATACAATACAAAGGGTAATCAGAAGGTCAGACAATACAATGACCACAAGATACCAAAGGGTAATCAGAAGTCAGACAATACAATACAAAGGGTAATCAGAAGGTCAGACAATACAATGACCACAAGATACCAAAGGGTAATCAGAAGTCAGACAATACAATGACCACAAGATACCAAAGGATAATCAGAAGTCAGACAATACAATGACCACAAGATACCAAAGGGTAATCAGAAGTCAGACAATACAATACAAAGGGTAATCAGAAGGTCAGACAATACAATACAAAGGGTAATCAGAAGTCAGACAATACAATACAAAGGATAATCAGAAGGTCAGACAATACAATGACCACAAGATACCAAAGGGTAATCAGAAGTCAGACAATACAATACAAAGGGTAATCAGAAGGTCAGACAATACAATGACCACAAGATACCAAAGGGTAATCAGAAGTCAGACAATACAATACAAAGGGTAATCAGAAGGTCAGACAATACAATGACCACAAGATACCAAAGGGTAATCAGAAGTCAGACAATACAATACAAAGGGTAATCAGAAGGTCAGACAATACAATGACCACAAGATACCAAAGGGTAATCAGAAGTCAGACAATACAATACAAAGGGTAATCAGAAGGTCAGACAATACAATGACCACAAGATACCAAAGGGTAATCAGAAGTCAGACAATACAATGACCACAAGATACCAAAGGATAATCAGAAGTCAGACAATACAATGACCACAAGATACCAAAGGGTAATCAGAAGTCAGACAATACAATACAAAGGGTAATCAGAAGGTCAGACAATACAATGACCACAAGATACCAAAGGGTAATCAGAAGTCAGACAATACAATACAAAGGGTAATCAGAAGGTCAGACAATACAATGACCACAAGATACCAAAGGGTAATCAGAAGTCAGACAATACAATACAAAGGGTAATCAGAAGGTCAGACAATACAATGACCACAAGATACCAAAGGGTAATCAGAAGTCAGACAATACAATACAAAGGGTAATCAGAAGGTCAGACAATACAATGACCACAAGATACCAAAGGGTAATCAGAAGTCAGAAAATACAATACAAAGGGTAATCAGAAGTCAGACAATACAATACAAAGGGTAATCAGAAGGTCAGACAATACAATGACCACAAGATACCAAAGGGTAATCAGAAGTCAGAAAATACAATACAAAGGGTAATCAGAAGGTCAGACAATACAATGACCACAAGATACCAAAGGGTAATCAGAAGTCAGACAATACAATACAAAGGGTAATCAGAAGGTCAGACAATACAATGACCACAAGATACCAAAGGGTAATCAGAAGTCAGAAAATACAATACAAAGGGTAATCAGAAGTCAGACAATACAATACAAAGGGTAATCAGAAGGTCAGACAATACAATGACCACAAGATACCAAAGGGTAATCAGACGTCAGACAATACAATACAAAGGGTAATCAGAAGGTCAGACAATACAATGACCACAAGATACCAAAGGGTAATCAGAAGTCAGAAAATACAATACAAAGGGTAATCAGAAGGTCAGACAATACAATGACCACAAGATACCAAAGGGTAATCAGAAGTCAGAAAATACAATACAAAGGGTAATCAGAAGGTCAGACAATACAATGACCACAAGATACCAAAGGGTAATCAGAAGTCAGAAAATACAATACAAAGGGTAATCAGAAGGTCAGACAATACAATGACCACAAGATACCAAAGGGTAATCAGAAGTCAGAAAATACAATACAAAGGGTAATCAGAAGGTCAGACAATACAATGACCACAAGATACCAAAGGGTAATCAGAAGTCAGAAAATACAATACAAAGGGTAATCAGAAGGTCAGACAATACAATGACCACAAGATACCAAAGGGTAATCAGAAGTCAGAAAATACAATACAAAGGGTAATCAGAAGGTCAGACAATACAATGACCACAAGATACCAAAGGGTAATCAGAAGTCAGAAAATACAATACAAAGGGTAATCAGAAGGTCAGACAATACAATGACCACAAGATACCAAAGGGTAATCAGAAGTCAGACAATACAATGACCACAAGATACCAAAGGGTAATCAGAAGTCAGACAATACAATGACCACAAGATACCAAAGGGTAATCAGAAGTCAGACAATACAATACAAAGGGTAATCAGAAGGTCAGACAATACAATGACCACAAGATACCAAAGGGTAATCAGAAGTCAGACAATACAATACAAAGGGTAATCAGAAGTCAGACAATACAATGACCACAAGATACCAAAGGGTAATCAGAAGTCAGACAATACAATACAAAGGGTAATCAGAAGGTCAGACAATACAATGCAAAGGGTAATCAGAAGGTCAGACAATACAATGCAAAGGGTAATCAGAAGATCAGACAATACAATGCAAAGGGTAATCAGAAGGTCAGACAATACAATGCAAAGGGTAATCAGAAGGTCAGACAATACAATGCAAAGGGTAATCAGAAGGTCAGACAATACAATGCAAAGGGTAATCAGAAGGTCAGACAATATAATGCAAAGGGTAATCAGAAGGTCAGACAATACAATGCAAAGGGTAATCAGAAGGTCAGACAATACAATGCAAAGGGTAATCAGAAGGTCAGACAATATAATGCAAAGGGTAATCAGAAGGTCAGACAATACAATGCAAAGGGTAATCAGAAGGTCAGACAATATAATGCAAAGGGTAATCAGAAGGTCAGACAATACAATGCAAAGGGTAATCAGAAGGTCAGACAATACAATGCAAAGGGTAATCAGAAGGTCAGACAATATAATGCAAAGGGTAATCAGAAGGTCAGACAATACAATGCAAAGGGTAATCAGAAGGTCAGACAATACAATGCAAAGGGTAATCAGAAGGTCAGACAATACAATGCAAAGGGTAATCAGAAGGTCAGACAATACAATGCAAAGGGTAATCAGAAGGTCAGACAATACAATGCAAAGGGTAATCAGAAGGTCAGACAATACAGTGCAAAAAAGAAAAAGGACAAAACAAACAATGATCTACCAAGAACTAAACAGGAAACTCAAAATTGAATAACACATGCCCCGCAATAAAACGAGGGTGATTGATGATACAAGAAATATGAAAATCGTAGTTCTTTTTAAGTTGTATAGTTTGTAGGAAGATTGTTGATATTTATATAAATAGGTCGATTGATTGATAAGGTGAAGATGCCAAAGGAGCAACCAGCAAATCGAAGGACGGACAAATAACAAGGACAAGGAGCCAAACAATGACATATGAAACACTACTCAGAAAACTAAAGATTAATGGGGATGAACTTATGTGCTGTGGAGGAGTTAGCATTTTCTGTTCCACTAGTGGTGCCCGTTGTGTTACTATTAAACGACACGAACAACATTTGATATAGAAATCGCATTGGACACCGTTATACCTAAATAAATACAAATAACATAAATAAAGCATGAAACTCCTACAAAACAAATAGGGACCAAGACGGAGTATGGTCAGCTGTGGGTTATCGACGATGATATCTAGATTCAGAATCAATATTGATAATGGAATGTGGTTATGATTAACACGGAGTACACGGGTCAGACGAGATTTTCAAGGAGACGTTTAAAGTATAAACACAGAGGGAAATTATACCCCCAAAATTTTAACTTTGGAAGCGCATGTTCTTCATTTTTAGCAATTTATTTATTTATTTTTCATTTTACCAGATGTGCCCTGCTGGATGGTTCACATGTGCAGGTGGTACAAATCAATGTATTGAGACATCATTCAAGTGTGACTGTAGCAATGACTGCACCGACGGAAGTGACGAGACTGAGATTTATGCTGGGTGCTCTGCGTCAACTCTCAGTGTGTGTACAGCTTTAAAAGGATCAACTGGTCACAGTAAGAACTACAAATATTTAAGACAATTGTTAAAATGGTCAAATATCTCTTGTCTCCGATGTGTCTAATAAATATTTTCAGCTTAGCACTGGCTTGTCAAAAAGTATGGAATATGTTTATCACACAAGTACTGGTCCCATAAAAGGCAAACAACCAAGCACAAAGATCACAATGATTAGATGTTATATACAATTTGGCAAAACTCGGGTAAATCCACTACTCTCCTTCTATCTAATTATATTAGATGTATCTGAACGGAATCGGTAGAGTTGTGACGAGCGGAGGCATACAGTGCCTAAAATACCTTTCAGTCAGGTCTTAGTCGGTTACTATATTATATGTAGTATGTATACTAGAACAAAATTAAATATATAATAACATCTACTACACGTTTTAGTTGCAATGTTCCTGTGGAAGTGTGTCCCCAAATATGATTTCAAGTAACCAAAGTTTTACCTCAATGGATCGAATTCATTGCTCAATCTCGATTTCTATCATAAGATAAACAATAAACAGTCTAAAATAAATACTGCATGACATTTATCTCAAAAAAAGTCCAACGTTATGGGCCATTGTAGTCGTGATCGCATGCCAGTTGGATTTACAACTACCTATGCAATCAGTGCCTATCACCACTAAAGTTGTGAGTTCGAATCCCGCTAATGGCGAGGTGTACTCAATACAACATTATGTGACAAAGCTTGTCAGTGACTTGTGGCAGGTCGGTGGTTTTCTCAAGATACTCCGGTTTCCTCCACCAATAAAACTGACCGCCACGATATAACTGAAATATTGTTGAAAGTGGCATTCAAAATCATAACTCTAACTCCAAAGTTAATACCAATGTCCATCCAATGGAATTTTATCAAAAACCAGATTTTGTTGTTGTTGACAAGTTTGCATTTTTATATCTACTTTCGATTCATATCCTAGTTTTTGATATATTAAACTATGACTATTAATGACTAAAGTGTTACATTTCTCTCTTTCAGTGACAACTCCTTGGTATTTGTTCAGTCTGTTATTAGTTGTCTTAGTTGTAGTTATTGGAAACGTTGAACGCCAGTAAAATTAGAATTAACTAGTGTTAATAGAAAAGAGAATTGAGGAATAAAATATATGGAATGCCATATTGAATTGCAGCAATAAAAGGATTCAAATATTAACCAGTTGAAATCTGGGTTTTTGTCTTGGTGTATTTTCGTGTGATTTTTGCTATTTCTGTATATCTTCAGTTCTTAGCCATGACACAACATACTTATTTTTCATGTAATATTTAGTGAAATAAATCTTAAATAGCAATGCATTTTGTATACACTCTTTGATACATAAATATTACTATACATTGTACCATAAAAAAGTTTTATTATCATTCTGTTGGTTTATTTTCTTGGAAATCAACTCTTAATTTCAATGTTAACATATTGACAATATATATTTTATTCATTCATTAAAAAGCTGAGTTGTTATTTGTTTGTTTATGTTATTTACTTATGATATGCTTAGGGGGTATATTATGTTTAGGTAATGAAGACAAACAATGCACCAAAATGTATCAAAAATAAATGAAAAACAAAAATATACCACATTGTCGGAACAGCGGTTCCAAAATACAATATCAAAATCGTAGAGAGAGAGAAAGTCGATATCCTTGAAACACAAATACATAACCGGTCGATTTCCTAGTTTGGTACAGACGCTTCAATAACAAGTTGCAGAGTTATACTATTTGTATTGACCCAAACCTCTGCTATTATTGAAATGATGCGTCATGCAAGTGTTTTCATGTGCGAGCAAAATGCCTACCCTCACATATAACCGAGCGAACAGCGTTTTAAAGAACACTATAAAATCTTGAACATTAGGACCTATATGCAAAATATATCTAATCTTCATGACACAGAGGGACCGCCGTGGTCGTGATCGCATGGTAGTTGGATTTAAAACTACCTATGCAATCAGTGCCTATCACCACTAACGTTGTGAGCTCGGCTCCCGCTCAGTGGAGGCGTACTCGATAAAACATTATGCGATTAAGTTTGTAATTGACTTGCGGCAGGTCGCGAGCTCGACTCCCGCTCAGTGGAGGTGTACTCAATACAACATTATGCGATTAAGTTTATAAGTGACTTGTAGCAGGTCGCGAGCTCGACTCCCGCTCAGTGAAGGCGTACTCGAAAAAACATTATGCGATTAAGTTTGTAAGTGACTTGCGGCAGGTCGCGAGCTCGACTCCCGCTCAGTGAAGGTGTACTCGATAAAACATTATACGATTAAGTTTGTAAGTGACTTGCGGCAGGTCGCGAGCTCGACTCCCGCTCAGTGGAGGCGTACTCGATAAAACATTATACGATTAAGTTTGTAAGTGACTTGCGGCAGGTCGCGAGCTCGACTCCCGCTCAGTGGAGGCGTACTCTAAAAAACATTATGTGATTAAGTTTGTAAGTGACTTGCGGCAGGTCGATGGTTTTCTCCACCTAAAACTGACAGCCACGATATAACTAAAATATTGTTGAAAGTGGCGTTCAACATCACATCCTAACCACTCATGACACAGAAGTTGTCGTATGTATAATAACGCCGTTTAGATATTAGATGGTACACATGGAAATCACAAGGCATAAGAAATAAAAGAGAAGTTTGAATCAAAAAACAGATTTGTCATTGAAAAGCAAGATAATTCACACTTTTTCGACATTACACGAAATATTAATTTATTACGAACTGTGTAACTTTTCTCTGGTGTTAAGGAAAATATTGCTGTCGGAAACAATTAAATCTAGCGGAATCCCTTATTAGAATGGTTGTAACCCTTAAAGGACAAATTAAGTCCGATCTAATTTCTCTATCACGGGATTCCAATGGAAGCGATTACTCGAAAAAACTTCAATATTCAGCATTTCGTCTTGTTTTTCCCTCGGTTAAAATAGAAGATGAATTGCAAACACAATGTTCTGCAGGTTCTTCATGGGTGTCCCGGTGGCTCAGGCTGGAGTCTCGGGTCTGTACGTATACCTGTATATTAAAGTAATAGTTATCAGTTATTAAAGTTTCACAGAAACAGACAGCTAGGACTGGGTTTCAGTTCATACCCTCATCATTACAACGATAATTACAGACGTATCGTCGATGAAATATTAAATGGAAGTGACTTATCTTGTGATCGAAAAATAACTTGACTCCATCTAACTTTTGCAACCCCCTATACTAGTTGGTAGATTAGTCCGATCTATATTCCAAATATGAAAATATGCACTTCATAGCTTCATACGCTTCGTCTGTGTACTTGAAATGCACCAAGCACTGTGCTCAATAGTCGCTTTCGCTAAAGACTTTAAATATGGAATAAATGCATTTATTTTGGTATTAGAGATTCATATATGAAAGTTTTCTGGTTAAATTGTCAGAAAATCAATAAACTACATTATCTTCAAATTATAACAACGCAACCACTGGCAGCACAGACATTTGTTGGTATCCACGTCTGTCCTATGAATATGATCATCACTGAATTTGAAGAACTCGCTGACATAAAAACACGTACATGAAATCAGATTCGAATCGTGGCGCCAACACATTTCTGATACCTTGAAGCTTCTAAAGTTTTCAATTTTATATATATGTAAATACGGACAGCCCTCGTACGTTACTTTTTTTTCCCTTCTTTTTATTATTGATTAATTGTAAATATATGGTCTGTTCACGCCGATGCATAGTCGTCACAATTGACGGAGCATGGTAATATGTAGATCAGGGGGTCGAACCTATTTGGTTGGAGAAGGGGTTATTTTGGTTGCAGACCACCAAAATGTCGGAAAAAAACGTCAAATTTCCACACCGGTAAGTGCATTCTCTGCTATTGTCGGTGTTTCATTGAAATGTGTGCTTTAATACCATAGCGTTTCGGCAACTTGATTATCAGTTTTGTTTTAGGACATCGGTTTGTTCTAAAAAAAAAAGAAAAGAAAAAAAAATGCTATTGACATAAAATCGACCGGTGAAACACGATATTTTTTGTCATGGGTACATAAAAGGACCATTTCTGTACATTTTACATATAATGTTAGGTTTTTCGTGTCATATATGTTCACTGCTTTATTCTAATTAAATATGAATGTTCAATTATTGTATTTAAACCTAAAATAACGAGTTTTTACCAATTAAGAAATTTTTAGGTTGGAGACTCGAGATATACAGGTATATAACCCGGTCAAAAACTTGTTATTGATTTCCAAAGACATTTTATTTATGAACAAGATGATATAATTTATATATATAATTTCCATAAAAATGGCAAAAACTGTGGCCGGAAAGATATCTGGTGTGCTAAATCGGAAGTAATTTTTTCAACTTTGAATGTGTATTGCATGAAATTGTGGGGACCCGCTCAACAACTTTTTATTGATTTCAAAAGACATTTCATTCATAATTAAAATGGTGTGAAGTTTATTTTAATTATTTCAAAAGAAAAGCCCAAAACCGTGACCGGAAAAGACTCTGATGTGACTTATCTGATATAAAATTTACGACTTTGAATGTGTATTGCTTGAAATTGTAGGTTCCTGGTGAAATTGTTTTTTTTATTGATTTTCAAAGACAATTTATTTATAAACAAGATGATATAACTTTTATATATATAATTTTAATAAAAATGTTAAAATCCGTGGCCGGAAAGACAGCTGGTGTACCAAATCGGAAGTAATTTTTTCAACTTTGAACATGCATTGCATGAAAGTGAAATAACCCGGTAAAAAACTAAATATTGATTTTTGAAGGCATATTATTATCAAAAACATTGATATAACATCTTTTTAAATTATACCACAGAAAAAGACAGAAACCGTGGCCGGAAAATCCTCTGGTATTACAAATCAGATCTCAGATTTACCTTTTTGAACGTGTATTGCATGCAGGGGCCCCTAAAATAGGGAAAAATATGATTTATTTGGCGTAAAATCGTGATTTTTCACACGAAATACCCCAAAAATTTTCGCAATTGGAAAAAATATGATTTTTTTGCTTAAAATTATTTCGCGCCTCCCTCTGCTCGGCGCAATTTTTTTAAGTGTCCCCCCCCTAACTTGAAATCCTGGATCCGCCCCTGCCATGTAAGTGAATGTACCTGGTCAGAATGTATTTTTTTATGTTTAAAGACAATTAATTTGCCTATAAAATGATATATGTTTTATATATGTAATGTGTAAATATTGATTTATAAAAACATTTATTATAAAAATGCAATAAATTTTCTTTTATTTTCTTTTATGGCAAATAGGATATCAAATTCATTTTTTATTTTAAATTTGCATTTGAAAATAAATAAGTATTTTTTGTATTATTTACATGTTATATTTAAATTAATTAGATGATTTAATCTTAGTTATCTTTTAAATCATACATGTTTAAAAAAACGTATGTACAACAATGATATAAAAATCAATGTAGTTGAAATTAATGTATCGTCGGGGAAGAAAGAATCCTAAGCATAAGTAATAAAAAAAACAATAGCAAGTTAAAATTTTCACTCTTAATTAAAATCTTATTTGTAACTGTAAATAACATGAACAGTTGTCAGTCAATCACGTCAATTATAGATCAAAGAGACCAATGTATATTATGAATGTCAGCTTGTTGTGATCTAATTAAGTATTTGACGTGTCACGGGTGAATACTAGTCACTTATACCATAAAAAGGTAATGCACTCTCGAAATTGTTTAATCTTAAAAAGTTCCTTACTAGTGCTTACTCTAAAAAAAAAAAAAAGAAAAAAAAAAAAAAAAAAAGGGCTTACTCGTTGAATATCAAAGGATACACATCGAACAAGTCAAGTCAACATGTGAAAATTCAGTTTTCAGTGAGTATAACGCAAGAAGACAAAAAGTTTCAAGATGGAAAACAAATGGTAAAGGCAATCCACAAACAAACAATCTAAATGTAGCTTTACCATATAATACCCCCTCCCTACGGGAGACTAACTTTTCATTGTTTGCCATCTTCAGTGTATTTTTCTTTTTGTATTTGTACAATGTATATACGTTTGAATTTATATTATTTTCATTTTCATTCTGAGACACCCATATAAACAATTTGTAAACATGGCAGGATTCTAATCCGACAATTTAGGTCAGGATGATTTTAATTTTGGAGAGGACATTAATTTGAATGTCGAGAAAACTTTGTCCAGAGACCTGGGCCCGTATTCATAAAACTTCTTAACTTAAGTGTTCCTTAGACTAAGATTTTCCTAAGGATGTCCTTAGTTAAAATATCTTAAGTGGTTCCTTAACTAAGGAATACTTAAGTATTTGAAACTACGGAACTTCTCGTATTTTACCATTAAGTAAATTTAAAATCCACCTGTGATGTAAATCTATTGTCTAAATTCTCCATTATTTTTAAGGAATGGAGAGTTATGAACAATGTGGACAGGGGAGGAGCTAGAGTTTAAAGGTCAAAAACCTCAACCTGTTTAAAATTGCAAAATTGAATAACAAACAATATATTTAAATTTTTTTGTTACAAGATTAATAATTAATAAAATTAATAAACTACAATGGGTGGATTTTAAGTCGGAGAATGTCCTCGTATCTCTCCATTCCTTAAAAACAATGGGCCTCGGCTCCATTATTTTTAAGGAATGGAGAGTTACTCGGACATTCTCCTATACGTAAATATATGAATGAAAAGGGGACACACAGTTCTTAAGCTATAATTGTACATTGATGATTGATTTCATTGTCAATAAATATTTTGTATTGTATTTCAATTCCCGCTTACACTATTTTCACGTGCATTGCTTGACCAATGCAATACATACATAATTACATATATAAATAAAACTGAAGTCGTATCAAAATCTTTAACTATTAAACATGTCTAAGAGAAAGCCAAACTGGACCGATTGAGAGAAGATGATACTAAAGGGGGAATACGAGAAAAGAAAGGCCGTTTTAAGCACAGGCACTTGACCGATGGACCTTAATTTCCCCGTATTTGCCATGGGGGTACGTATTTTCAAGGCTAGTAACGATGTAGGACCTCAATTTCTGGGTCCTGGGTCCACACGAATACTAGAAATAAACACAAGGTAAGCAACAAAATGGCGGGGTACTGCTAAATTTCTTATTATTATTTATTGTCGATTTCCCTGATTTCTGAAAAATAAACGGATGGAATGCACTAACCTTGTGGACCCCCATCAGCTGTTGTGCCCCTGGTTTACTGTCGTATTCGTACTATTTTGCATATATACCCCCGACAACCTGTTCCCAAGACCGATTGTCAACTTAGTCGGAGGTCTATTTTGGATACTCTCGGACTCCAACGTGTCTTTTGATGGCCAGTCCAGTTTTTTCCCGGGGTTTGTCAAATATGGTTCCATTGTGGCAAAGGATTGATATTTGTTCACCTGTTGTTTTTATACCTACCATGTGATTAAAAGAGACATTTCATTCTGTTTTTTCTTTTTTTTTCTAAGTTTGAAATAGTCCGCCAAATAAATGCATTCGGTAAGCCAGATTTGTTCTTCTAAAGACACGGGGAAATTAAGGCCATCGGTCATGTGCCTGTGGTTTTAAGAGCAAAATTTTCGTCAACAATTACTTCGTCGTCAATTATATTTCTTTAAAATTTAGGTACATGTATGTTTAACAGGGACACGCAATCATAATGTTCCTCAACTTCCCACTTTTGAGTTTGGATGCACCTCCCTCATCTATTTGGAGGATTTTACGTTCAACAGTTATATACGAAACTAATTTTAATAACTATGGAAATATCATGTAAATAAAACATAAAAGAAAAATAGGCTCGATTCCTAAATGTACTGCTTTCTAAGTCATTCTGTAACATATCACATATCATCATAATAGACTGTCGGTCAAATCTGTATTTGTCTATTAACTCGAAGTCATCGTAGATCTCTATCAAGAGGATTTGTACGGTCTCTGAATACTCGCTCTCTACGTAAAGCTCTTCTCCAAGCATGAAACAACCGAAAACGTCCGACATGGAACATGTTTGTATTGGTAATAATGCAATACTAGTAAGCTTTAATTATACCTATTTCATATACCCGCAAAGCACGTGCCATCAAACGGTACGGTTGTAAAAATATTTACTCATCGTGAATTTTATGTACATGTAAGATATGATATGGATTTGATAATAAACTCGAATGCCTATGAAATATTGCTAATATGGTTTGTTGTTATCTTTTTATTCATACAATATCACTTTCATAACTCACAATCAGTATAAATAGCAATTCAGGAAAACTTAAGGAACCTACCCATCTACCTTAAAGTTAAGGGAAATCTTAAGTGTTGTCTTAGTTTAAGGACGTTTATGAATACCACTTAAGTATGATGGGCGGAGTTTCCTTAACTTAAGGTTATTCTTAGGAAATACTTAAGATAAGAAGTTTTATGAATACCACTTAAGTAAAATGGGCGGAGTTTCCTTAACTTAAGTGTTTCCTTAGGAAAATCTTAACTTAAGTGGCTTTATGAATACGGTCCCAGACTCTATATTGAACCTTTAATACCGGTGAACACTACTCAGGACGATATAAATAAAATCAGTACAACCGACAAAAGTCAATATCGCAGAGTTTGTTAAATGCTTTCAAAAATTAAACGATCGTTTCTTTGTGACTTGTAAAGATATAGAATGTAAAGAAGTATTACTGAACGATTTCTCCATGTTTGAAATTAGAAGTATAAATTATGTCATGAAAAATGCTCATCCACTTACTTGGGAGAGTAGGAAAAATTATATCGACATTACGATATACAACTTACCCTTTGAAATAAAACCTGATAGCGTCATACAAAAGTTTCAGAAATACGCATCGATAATCATTAAACTTCGTTCGCCAACTTTCAAGTCATTCCCTACGATCAAATCGGTGGTTCAAGTAGTACGAGTTAAAGCACTACATACACACATCCCTAGGAGGATTTTCATTAAAGGTCAACCGATAACGGTTAAGTATGATGGCCAACCACCGCCGGACAAACAATGTCATAACTGTGGTGAATACGGGCACATCTCTCGAGAATGTAGCCAAGAAAAGAGACCAGCGTGGGGTTTTGGTAGCAGCCGCACAAGACGGACGGACAATAACGATGAGGACTTCGGATCCGCGACAGGACTTTTCGGTGGCGGTGTTCGATGGAGAACAGACAAGAATCAAACCAAATTCAGAAAGATGAGGTAAGAGAACAGAAGAGAGGGAAGGAGAGGTAATAGACAGTGAAAATGAAAACGAAGGTAAAAACTCGGAACAAAATGAAAAGCAAAATACTTTTGCGGAAGATTTGATAGATGTGCTTTCAGTGGAAAATGATAAAAGTGACAATAGAAAACCCAATTTTAGCAAATATAAATGATGAATTTCCACCAATTGACTTTATTTCACCTCTCAAAAGTCCAGTAAAAAGTGCCTCAGTGGCACAGGATGTAGACAAACCACTTAAATCCAAATATAAAGTCAAAGACTTTCATAAGATTAGTTCAGAAAACAAAACTGGTACAAAAAAATCAATTAAAGGTAAATATAAATGAAAAAAGAGAGACTATCAACAGGGGAAAGCAAGAAGGAGAAAGGAAGAGAAAACAATAAACCTTTTCCTTAAAATATTAACATGACTAGGCTTCTATTAACACTCTTACTAACATGACTAGGCTTCTATTAACACTCTTACTAACATGACTAGGCTTCTATTAACACTCTTACTAACATGCAACCTTTATATGGTTGTGAACTTAAAATATTAACATGACTAGGCTTCTATTAACACTCTTACTAACATGCAACCTTTATATGGTTGTGAACTTAAAATATTAACATGACTAGGCTTCTATTAACACTCTTACTAACATGCAACCTTTATATGGTTGTGAACTTAAAATATTAACATGACTAGGCTTCTATTAACACTCTTACTAACATGCAACCTTTATATGGTTGTGAACTTAAAATATTAACATGACTAGGCTTCTATTAACACTCTTACTAACATGCAACCTTTATATGGTTGTGAACTTAAAATATTAACATGACTAGGCTTCTATTAACACTCTTACTAACATGCAACCTTTATATGGTTGTGAACTTAAAATATTAACATGACTAGGCTTCTATTAACACTCTTACTAACATGCAACCTTTATATGGTTGTGAACTTAAAATATTAACATGACTAGGCTTCTATTAACACTCTTACTAACATGCAACCTTTATATGGTCGTGAACTTAAAATATTAACATGACTAGGCTTCTATTAACACTCTTACTAACATGCAACCTTTATATGGTTGTGAACTTAAAATATTAACATGACTAGGCTTCTATTAACACTCTTACTAACATGCAACCTTTATATGGTTGTGAACTTAAAATATTAACATGACTAGGCTTCTATTAACACTCTTACTAACATGCAACCTTTATATGGTCGTGAACTTAAAATATTAACATGACTAGGCTTCTATTAACACTCTTACTAACATGCAACCTTTATATGGTTGTGAACTTAAAATATTAACATGACTAGGCTTCTATTAACACTCTTACTAACATGCAACCTTTATATGGTTGTGAACTTAAAAATTAACGAGGTTTTAGAAATAAGATAGATGATATCTTGGCTAACTACGTAGACAGTGATTTATTTTGTCTACAAGAATGTTGTCATATGGACACAAACTTGGTAGAATATCTAGAAGAAGAAAAAAATTTATAAATGTTATATTTCACAAGGTGATACAAACACAAAAGGTGTAGTCATAATAGTGAATAAAAATATTGAAGATGTGAATTGTCACATTATACCACAATTTTTGAATGGTAGATTGAATCATATAAGTATAAAATTAGATAAATGGTCCTGCACAAAAGGACGAACGAGTAAATTTTATAATCATCTAAATGAATACTGTAGAAGTATTAATAATAATACAGATAAGTATATGGTATTAGGAGATTTTAATTGCATAATTTCAGATCTAGACAAACATGGCTACCAGTAATAATTTAAAATTAATATTAGAAAATATTATAGATACACTAAATGTGGTGGATACTTTTAGATATAAATACCTCAACAGAAAGAGTTATACTTTTACTAATAACAGAGGACAAGGGTCGAGAATAGATAAAATTTATATACCTACCTTATGGTGTGATAAGATAAAACAGACAACACATATACCTTTCGAAAAAACTGACCACAAATCGGTAATACTTGTCCTAAAATTTGGGGAGAAAATGGGGAAATAGCTATTGGAAATTTAATGATTATTATTATTCGCTGTATGCTACATGTTTTGTTTTAATGTCCCTTTGATAAACAGTGCTAAGAAAAGAAAAGGAAAAAAAAAGAGAAAAAAAAGTGCTATTTCGCAGTTTTTATATTAAATATTGTATTTTAGTGCAGATACATTGTACATCACTGTCATATTCGTTCAATCTGAATATAATTTTGGCTTTTTTTTTCCGAATAGTGCTTGACCCTATTTAGTGCTTTTATTTTTTATTGCATTATAATTTTGACCTTTCATCTATTAAAATTGTCATGGCTAACCGTGTTCTCATAGCAGGCCATTCCCAGTTGCTCTTCCCGAAATAATAAATATATTCAAAGAGATAATTGAGTTGAAATCTGATGATCCAGTTTATGGTACGACTTTCAATCTCGGAGATTGCTACGTTTCTCCTATTGTTTTTAAACATATTCTTTTTGACGAAACACCTCTTGTACTATTGGTCTTTCTGATACATGAACGTAAACACGCTAAATGTCACCATCTTTTGTTTAAATTTTTAAAAGAAAAAATACCTCGCATAGACAAAAAGCAAGTACCTTTTGTTGACGATAAAGAACCGGGTTTGAAAAAGGCAATTCAAAATAACTTTCCAAATTGTTCTATTATGTTCTGTTGGAATCATTTGAAGGGAGATTTTAAATTTTGGTTTAAAGGTAAAGTAGAAACTGACAACATTAGAGTTTATGTCGATCATTTATCTAAAATGTTACAGTCCGACAGCGAAGAAGAATTTATGGAATTAAAAGCAAATTTAACATCAAAGTGGGCACCGGATGTTTTGGAACATTTTGAAAAAAAAATTTCTTCTGCCATTCAGTTTCATTCAGGAAAGTGGTTAATTCAAAAGTATCCCGGTATGTTTGATCCTTATTCTGGTATTACTAAATTAATAATCTTTCAGAAAGCATGAACGCGGTATTAAAGAGGGAACAAGATTGGAAAGAACTACCCGTATAGATCTTCTTACATTAGGGTTATATTATCTCCAAAATTTTGAAAATTATGAAATATTAAGGGGGAGGTCTAGCATTGGGAATTATCATTTAAAAAAAGAATTCAGCAGGGCATATATTTCTCCGTCAGATGTTGTATTTCCAAAAAAAATTGTATGTCCGATGAGGCAATTGAAATTTAAAAAAATGAAAAACCTTTATTTGAAAATGAACCGGTGACATCTGACACTACCCTGAATAAACAGGAAATTGCAATGTTTTTGATAATAATATGCCTTCAAAAATCAATATTTAGTTCTTTACCGGGTCATTTCACTTTCATGCAATACACGTTCAAAGTTGAAAAATTTACTTCCGATTTGGTACACCAGCTGTCTTTCCGGCCACGGATTTTAACATTTTTATTAAAATTATATATATAAAAGTTATATCATCTTGTTTATAAATAAATTGTCTTTGAAAATCAATAAAAACAATTTCACCAGGAACTTACAATTTCAAGCAATACACATTCAAAGTCGTAAATTTGATATCAGATTAGTCACACCAGAGTCTTTTCCGGCCACAGTTTTGGGCTTTTCTTTTGAAATAATTAAAAATAAACTTCACACCATTTTAATTATGAATGAAATGTCTTTTGAAATCAATAAAAAGTTTTTGACCGGGTCCCCTCAATTTCATGCAATACACATTCAAAGTTACTTCCGATTTAGCACACCAGATATCTTTCCGGCCACAGTTTTTGCCATTTTTATTGAAATTATATATATATAAATTATATCATCTTGTTCATAAATAAAATGTCTTGAAATCAATAACAAGTTTTTGACCAGGTCCCCTCAATTTCATGCAATACACATTCAAAGTTGAAAAAATGACTTCCGATTTAGCACACCAGAAATCTTTCCGGCCACAGTTTTTGCCATTTTTATTGAAATTATATATATATAAATTTTATTATCTTGTTCATAAATAAATGTCTTTGGAAATCAATAAAGAGTTTTTGACCGGGTTATATATATTTCGAGATATTTGAG
Organism: Bathymodiolus brooksi; assembly: GCA_963680875.1. Classification (NCBI taxonomy): domain Eukaryota; kingdom Metazoa; phylum Mollusca; class Bivalvia; order Mytilida; family Modiolidae; genus Bathymodiolus; species Bathymodiolus brooksi. The sequence continues at coordinate 128,706,161 of OY804576.1, read as the reverse complement.
TTCAAAGTCGTAAATTTGGTTTGAAAAGTTTACAAATTTTTTTTCCGGCCATTATGTTGGCTTTAAAATTAATTTTAATTTAAATTAATTATATATCATCTGATAAATCTTCTAATAAGCTTTAAAAATCTGTTCACATTACCATTCAGAAGATATGATAGAAAAAGTATATATATATTTTTTCATTTTCCGGCTTTTAGACCTTCCCATTTATTTACTCATCAGGACAGCCTTTCAAAAAATTAGCCCCCTTTTCCCAGTCTATTAGGGTTGTTTCTTTTTGCAAAGTGTCTCTGATGTTTGACCGTAACACTTTTCGGTGGGGCATTTCTAGAGGTCACTGTGCTAGATGTTCAATGGCCATGATGGTTGAAGATGTAGATGAAATATAAATTTAACACGGAAATGACCTCAGTAAAAACAGAGCTGATGGTTTGTACTGTTTTTGTTCGTTTCGAAAACCGATGTATGAAAAAAAAATGACTGCGATGGTCTAGGAATAAACATATCAACCAATTAAATAAATGTTATTAGATAAAACGTCGAAATAAATCACAACAACTTATAAACTGGCCATATTCGAATTGTAAACATGATATGTGTCGCCAATTATTCATGTTTTATGAATAAAGAATAAATGACAATTAATAGATATAATGCAATCCTTCAAATAACACACCGATTTAAGCTGATTTCATATTACGCACACACATGCAATGGAAAATTCTATTTTTTTTAAAAGAATGTTACAAAATACATGTTTCTGTTTTCTCTCCATTGACTTGGATTTGGTATTTAGCTATTTCAGCAAAAGTGTTCTTCAAAAAGGAGGTAGAATTGTACAATGTGGGAATTTTAAAAAGTGACATGTTCCTGTGTTTTCATTCTTTCCCAGTTATATAGACCCATAAGTGTATGTTTCAGGTCATATGCTTTTATTTACCTTGCGAATTAATGTACTTTTCTTCTTTTACTTTAATTCCTTCCATTAAGAAGAACCAAGATAGTTTCCAATAGAAACAAATTCAAACAAATAATGAAATATGTGGTATGGTCTACAGAGACTTTTTAAAATATTTGATAACAATACAGGAATTCACAATATGCTTAAATATAAGCATAATACATTTAAAAGAAAAATTAAAGTTTATACAAAAGCCTTTTATAAAAATAAATGGTATGTTAAAAGAAATAAACTTCTAGATGAAAACGGCAAATTGCGAACCTATCTAAAACTCAAATGCAATTTCGGATTCGAAAATTATCTTCATATTTTATCAGATTTTGATCAAAGAAAATCTTTCACCAAATTTAGAATCGGCAACCATACATTAAAGATTGAAACTGGCAGATATTCAAAACCTATAACACCTTTAGAGAACCGCATTTGCGAAAAATGTTTTTCAGATGAAATAGAATCTGAAGAACACCTTCTATTAAAATGTTCTTTTTACTATACTTCCAGGCGCAAGCTTCTTGAAACAATTAAGAATAACATTTGGGGATAAATTTATATGGCTTTTAAACTCAGAAAGTAAAGATACTTTAATATGCATGTGTGATTTCCTGTTAAAAAGTCACTGTTTCGGATAGCTGGTATCGCATATTTTAACACTAGTCATGTCTCTCATTCTTGTATTTATAATTTATATGATATTTTATGCAATCACCTTATGTTTTATTATGTTTATATGCCCCTTCGTGGGCCCTTTAATTTGGACCAATAAAATCTTATCTTATCTTATGGACTCCTATAAATGTTCAATCTCTCCATGCACCATGTTACAATGAATCTTGCTACATACATCAGCAGTTCTTTGTGTAACTGTTGACAACTACAAAGAGCAAATATTCTAAAACAGCATAACATGTAGATGATGTACATACAAAATGTAGTTTTTACCAAAATTTAAGAAATAAGAAAAACAATCACTGCAATAAAATTTTTATGCTCACCTAATGTTCCTTACTAATAAATTAATATGGATTAGGCACAGTCTACAGGCGAGCATCGCATCTACGCATAGACATGTACATGTACAAATAGTAGTTTTGGGTTCTTTTCTTCATTATTCTTGATTATTTTTCTTTGTTCTCCATTTCGACTTACCCAGTTAATTCCATGGCAAAGGAGATTTGTTGGGCCAAGATATATCGGGGACGACTCTTTTTTAGGGCCGAGATATATCGGAGATGACTTTTTTTAGGGGTGAAACAAGGTCTAGAACGATTGTTCATTTTTTAAATAAATTAATTGTTTCGTGTTAAGAAGCTGTACAACTACAGGTTCCTTTCTAATTTTTTTTGGATAGTTATTTTTTATTCAAATTAATGGGCTATTTTCGGTGATTCACTCCGATTGTTCATTCTATGCTGAAACTTAGAATCCACTTCCGGTTGGTATTGATTGTATATATTGATTCATCTCCTTACACACATGTTGCTGTTTAGCTCGCATCTTGCGATGCTCGCTATTATCCCCTTGCCAACAAAGTTGCGAAGGGATATAGTAACGCTACCGTCCTTCCGTAACATCCTTGTGAACACTCTAGAATCAACATCCGTCAATGGATTTTGATCAAACTTGGTACATACTTAAGAGAATCTGGAACCCTATTGATTTTCAAGGTCAAAGGTCAAGGTCACCGGGTTAAATTTTTTAGGTTGGGGGATACACCATGCTTTGCATTGCCCTTGTTGTTTATTTGTTTCCTTTAAATTGTACAAAAGCCATGCATGTAAAAGTTGTGATTGGGTGCTGAAATATGAAGATAGATAGTTAAGATCCGAACAAAATGAAATTTTAATATTGTTGTACAACGACAAGCACATGTTATTTACAATGTACGCCTGTATAATCTCAGGCCTAAATTAAAAAATTGTTTGTTTGCCATTCTCCAACTCAGATTTTTTTGTGTGGGTAGGTAGGTAGGTATATTATTTTATTTTTCTGAACCAGACATACATTTTTTGTATGTTTAAAATATTAAGCATAAAGTATGAATATACATGGCGTACTGAGCATGCATGAAGCTAAATAGACATCCGTGCATGTTTCTGTTTTAGATTTAGATACAAGAGCCTTGCACTTTTTGAGCTATATTGCATGTGTTATCAACACGAACTATGGAAAGACTACGAGAATTCCAAATATACCGGAAACTGGAACTTTAGTAAAACACAGAATGGACCAGAACAAAATTTTTTTTTTATACGGCAATAAAATCTTTTGAGTCACGCGGATTTTTTTGGGTCGGTCGGCTGACGACAAGCAATCAATATTTTAATTTAGGCCTCATAGAGATTTAGCTCTTTGAGCTACTTTTTGTTTCTTACCCTGTCATGGTATAGTAGATATTAGACTTTTTTTTAAAGTGACTGCGAGAGCCAAATTTAATCAAGATTAGTGTCGGTTATGATCGTTGCATAAAATACCCCGTACCTGAAATCCCTACTCAGTTACTGTCAGAGAACCGATTATCACCATTTTGTTTACTTGTTTTTGTCAGATTATTTCTATGTTGTAAATAAAAAAAGATTTTCCTAATTAAAATATATATGTATTGTTGAGTAAAATATAGCACCATATAAATTAATTTCATTCAGATTACACTTTCGAAGAAATTTTCTGCTCTGTGTTGTCAGTCTAATCTTGTCATAAGCAATAACAAATGTATTCTGGAAATTAAATTGGTATGTAATACAGATGATAAATTTGTTATATTTCAGATGTTGCCCAAGACTTTTTAATACAATGGAAAATGATTTTGTGATACCAGTGTATAATCATCTTGACAATTATCTAGAGGAACTATATGAAAACACCCATGCAGAGAAGCAGCCAGTTCTAAATTTTAGGAGAAGATCTAAAGAAAGAATTTGGGGAAGGGGAAAATATGGTCATGATGATGGAGATGGCGGTGGATACAAAAGAACAGATGTGGATACACATTCACAGACTCATGTGGAACAAGATAACCAAACTGGCTTTTCAGACATGTGCATACAAAGAAATATTCAGAATTTAGATCCTAGATATGTGTACACCAAAGACCAAAGTGTATCATATCAGAATTTAGATCCAAGATGTGTGTACACTAAGGGACAAGGTGTATCAAATCAGAATTTAGATCCCAGATGTATGTATACCAAAGAACAAGGTGTATCAAATCAGACTTTTGATCCGAGATATGTGTACACCACGGAACAAGGTGTATCAAATCAGAATTTAGATCCAAGATATGTGTACACCAAGGAACAAGGTGTATCAAATCAGAATTTAGAACCCAGATATGTGTACACTAAAGAACAAGGTGTATCAAATCACAATTTAGATCCGAGATATGTGTACACCAAAGAACAAGGTGTATCAAATCAGAATTTAGATCCGAGATGTGTCTACACCAAGGAAAAAGGTGTACAAAATAAAACTTATTTCAATAATAATATAGCTACAAATTCATCAAAAATTAATCAATTACAGCATTTGTCTTCTTCCTCGTTCAATGAAATTAATTCTGAAAGTGAAAACTATTTTCAGAAAGATACAACTGGCAGGATTGAATATGTGAATGTAGAATATTTATTGACACATAGGCTTGTAGATACTACTATTCAGACTCATTTTGATGCTGGAAACAGAATTAATTCTGTGAGCAATACATCTAACAGAGGATACATTAATTCAGATTGTGGGAATATTAATCTAAACATGGTTCACAGCACAAATCAAATCTATGATTATTTTTCAACAAATTCATCAAAAAGAGCACCTTTACAAGAATGTTCAATAGTGCCCAGTGCACCAAGGTTTTCAAAGAAAAGAAGGTTCAAGAAGAAGTTGAACATTTCTGAAATTGATAGAAATAACAGTTCAAAAAGTTCAAACTCTGCACAAAATACAGATTTGTTTCAGGATGGATCAAATCTGCCAGATACATGTGCAGTTTACAGTAATAAAGGACCAAATCTACAGGGTACATGTACAACTGACAAAACTAAAGGACCAGATATACAGAGTACATGTGCAGTTTACAATAATAAAGGACCAAATCTACAGGATACATGTACAGCTGACAAAACTAAAGGACCAGATATACAGAGTACATGTGCAATTTACAATAATAAAGGACCAAATCTACAGGGTACATGTACAGCTGACAAAACTAAAGGACCAGATATACAGAGTACATGTGCAGTTTACAATAATAAAGGACCAAATCTACAGGGTACATGTACAGCTGACAAAACTAAAGGACCAGATATACAGAGTACATGTGCAGTTTACAATAATAAAGGACCAAATCTACAGGGTACATGTACTTCTGACAAAACTAAAGGACCAGATTTACTGGGTACATGTGTAATTGACACTAGTAAAGGACCAGATGCATATGTACATGGTACATGTAAAGTTGACACAGACAAAGGACCAAGCAGTTTCATATTCTATAAGTCTACTGTACAGAATATGAGTGAACCTAATATCACTGCAGACCAAAATGAAGGTACATGTATGCTTTAGTTTTTAAGATCAACAACCTGAAAGCTAAAGTTAGTCTTGAGTAATATCCACTGCACAGTAGACCTATTTTTTATCATGAAAAAATTTATGCGTTTTCATCTTTATAAGATGAATGGATCTGTGCATGTTTTTTCCACTTATTTGGTTATTATCAACATTTGGAAGTTTGCATTCATCATCTGTAGACTTTGCTTGCTTTCATTGTTCATTAGCCTGAAATATCAGTGGTTTTTTTCTGAAACCAAATGGCAAAAAATGTTACTTGGACCATCCTTAATATTGCTTGTGGTTTTATTTTCATTCAGAAATCAAAGGTGTTCTTTTGGATAATTATGCTTTCTGATTGGCTGAATTTTCAAATGTATTCTTGTCAGAACACATGTGAGTGTCAAGCCTCTGCAAAGTTTGTGTTTAATGAATGCATGTATATCAATAAATCTTCATCTTTAGTTAATAATACTGTATAACCTCGATTGAACTCAAATTATATATTACTGATCATTGAAAGGCAATTTACAAAGTTAATATTTTAATATGGACTGGAAATCCATGTTGGCTGACAATAAGACAAGTTAAAAAGAACCCTATTGTAAAAACATGTTGTTTTCATGAAATTTCGTTGCTTGATTGAACCAACTAACTCCACAAAAATTAGTATTCAACGAATATGAATGAATTCACAGTATGAGTATTTATTGATACTTTCATTAGTTATTTTATGGGATACTCCAGCTCTTACGACCACTGAGCATGATTACTATATAAACGTTAGAGAAAACCGAAGGGGCAATCAAGCATAGACAATCCAGAGGCACACTCAACATTGGGCACATAGGACAAAGACAAACAAAATGAAATAGCAAAACACAACACAACACAAAAAACTGAAAAGATGAGCAACATGGATCCCACCAAACACTGGGGTGAACCCAGATGTTCATGATGATACTATGATGTCTATGTACTGGAATAATACTGAGAGTTGTGCACAAATTCATTAATTCTTATCTGGGACTGGTACATTGAATTTTATCCTCTTTTTCAGGCATGGTCATTAAAGATAATATAGTAAATTTCAGTTTAGAAAAGTTGTTTACAGATATACAAGACCAGGATGATATACCACAGTTCAAATTTAAACGGAAAAGTGCAAAAAGAAGTTTTACCTGTGACATTGCTGACGCTATGACTGTAGATGAATCCAATCATACGGAACAACCAGCCGAAAAATGTAAGTAGAGAGATACATAAAATACAGATACATTGTATCTCTATTAGTATTTTGATGCAGATATCTATGATTTAATAAAGATATTTTTATTTATAATAAATATCTTTATTCAATGAATAAATACCCAAAACAGATTGTTTTATGAACATATTGCTTATGTTTTACTTTGAAGTTACCTTCTTTTTGGAAAATAGAAATTAGTATTTGTTCTAGTTAGTTTCAAACCAGTATCATCACATTCCATTATTTTAGCACAGCTGTTCAAACTTTAAAGTTGAAATTATATATGAATACTGATTTAAACTTATTTAGCCCAGCCCTATAAGAGTTACCTGAAAAGATGTACTGAAAAAATAATCTGGGTTCGTTTATTGTTGGCAATTTTCATACGTGATTTCCAGAGTTGGATGATGTCACCATCATAAACATAATGATGACACCAAACAAAACTACCCAACATAAAGCTAAACCACTGAACATAATATTGTAGCCCCACAAACATAATATTGTAGCCCCACAAACATAATATTGTAGCCCCACAAACATAATATTGTAGCCACACAAACATAATATTGTAACCCCACAAACATAATATTGTAGCCTCACAAACATAATATTGTAGCCACACAAACATAATATTGTAACCCCACAAACATAATATTGTAGCCCCACAAACATAATATTGTAGCCCCACAAACATAATATTGTAGCCACACAAACATAATATTGTAGCCCCACAAACATAATATTGTAGCCACTCAAACATAATATTGTAACCCCACAAACATAATATTGTAGCCCCACAAACATAATATTGTAGCCACACAAGCATAATATTGTAGCCCCACAAACATAATATTGTAGCCCCACAAACATAATATTGTAGCCACACAAACATAATATTGTAACCCCACAAACATAATATTGTAGCCCCACAAACATAATATTGTAGCCACACAAACATAATATTGTAACCCCACAAACATAATATTGTAGCCCCACAAACATAATATTGTAGCCACACAAACATAATATTGTAACCCCACAAACATATTAATATTGTAGCCCCACAAACATAATATTGTAGCCCCACAAACATAATATTGTAGCCCCACAAACATAATATTGTAACCCCACAAACATAATATTGTAGCCCCACAAACATAATATTGTAGCCGCACAAACATAATATTGTAATCCCACAAACATAATATTGTAGCCACACAAACATAATATTGTAGCCACACAAACAATATTGTAGCCACACAAACATAATATTGTAGCCACACAAACATAATATTGTAGCCACACAAACATAATATTGTAACCCTACAAACATAATATTGTAGCCCCACAAACATAATATTGTAGCCACACAAACATAATATTGTAGCCCCACAAACATAATATTGTAGCCACACAAACATAATATTGTAGCCACACAGACATAATATTGTAGCCACACAAACATAATATTGTAGCCCCACAAACATAATATTGTAGCCACACAAACATAATATTGTAGCCCCACAAACATAATAATGCAAAAAACACATGAAGACAAAACTATTGTATATAATGTAATAACCACTGTGACCGAATATAATGCAAAAAAAGCACAGAGTATAAACAGAAAAATACGGAAAATAATGTCGTAACCACCGCGCATAATGTTAGAAACATGGAACTAAGATGTAACTACTGAATAAAATGTATAAACTTCACATAATGTGAATATTAGTGAACATAATCCTGTGACCACGTAATATAATGTAAAAAGTACAGAACAATAAAAAAATTAACATCAGAAGACAGTTGTAGTGTTCCATAGAAAGTAATTTTAAGCAAAGTCAATGTAAACCCTAACATGGATGTGTTCTGTCTTTATTTGTAGACAAATACAGCATATGCTTGTATGCATCTTATATATATACATATCTATTACAGCTAACAATATAGAAACTCCAGCTATATTAATTAGTGATGACAGTGATGCAGAGAGTGACAAGTCAGGAATTATTTCTACATTACAAAGTAAGGTTTACTGCATCAACAAGTCTATTTTGTCATGGTGGGAGGATGGAAGATCATTTCACAGAGTTTTCACCATCAACATATAAAACCAATCTACCAGCAGTCAATTTAGAAAGAGATTAAACTTTTTTAGCTCACCTGACCCAGCTATTGTCACCACTGAGCGTCTGTCGTCCGTCCGTCCGTTAACTTTTCACATTTTAATCAACTCCTCTGAAGCCACTCTGCCAATTTGAACCAAACTTTGGTGGAATCGTCCTTGGATGGCCCCCTTCCAAAATTGTGTCCGGTGATCCCGACTTCTAACCAAGATGGCCACCAAGCTAAAAATAGAAAAAGGGGGGATGAAATTTTAATTGTTCATTGCTGCTTTAGTATAAGTCAAAATGAGCTCAAATTTTAACTGCAGCTACATGGCAAGGAGTAGTTTAACATATATTCCGGGTTTTTCTGTGAAATTTTTCTTTCAGCCGATATATACCGATTATGCAAATTAGGCATATTTTGATAAAAGATCACATTTAAATCTTCTCCTCTGAAACCGCTGAACCAAATTAAACCAAACCTGGCAGGGATGGTCCCTGGGTGGGTCCCTTTCAAAATTGTGTCCGACAGCCCCGCCCTCCATTCAAGATGGCTGCTGTTACTAAAAATAGAAATTTCTTCAATTGTCCATTGCTGCTTTAGCATAAGTCAAAATGAGCTTAAATTTTAACTGCAGCTACATGACAATGAGTAGATTAACATATATTCTGGGTTTTTCTGTGAATTTTTTCTTACAACCGATTTATACTGATTATACAAATTAGACATATTTTGATAAAAGATCACATTTAAATCTTCTCATCTGAAACCGCTGAACCAAATTAAAGCAAATTTGGCTGGGATGGTCCTTGGGTGGTCCCCTTTCAATATTGTGTCCGACAGCCCCGCCCTCCATTCAAAATGGCTGCTGTTACTAAAAATAGAAATTTCTTTAGTTGTCAATTTCCACTTTATTACAAATCAAAATGAACTCAAATTTTAGCTGCAGCTATATGGCAATGAGTAGTTTAACATATATTCTGGGTTTTTATGTGAGATTTTTTCAGCCATTTTTTTCCGTTTAGGAATATTATGAGATAAAAATCACATCAAATTCTTTTGCTCAGAAATTTGAGTTGAAATGATCTTTCGGTGGCCCACTTTCAAAATTATGTGTAGCACCCCCATTTTCTATCAACTTTAGATGTCAAATTGAAAACCAGGTGAGCGATTACAGGCTCCTGGGAGCCTCTAGTTTTCTAGTATATTCAATGTCCTCTTATTGAAAAGTCTTTGTAACAATTTAGAAGATAGTCTGTGTGTAAAATTTCAACTTTCTGTCTAGAATACAAATATAATAGCTTAATAGTGAAATCAGAATAACCTTAGTACCACATTTATTATTTGGACAAGACAGGTGTTTTGATTATACAAGTTGAAATTTACAAAGATATCAGGTATTGGGAATATATTTTTATATTTTATATTAAGCATGTTAAAATTTACAAAGATATTAGGTATTGCAACTATATTTTTATATTCTCTATCTTTAGAAATTGGATCTTTGTATGGTAACTCTGAAACATGTGTGAAATGCTTATTTGATTACCCTCAATGTATATATTTTTAATTTTGAACAAATTTGACTTGAAACAAGGTTGCCAAGTGTTGTTTCTTTGGTACAATTTGAGTAACAAACATGGCCGCCACATTACAAAATAGTCTTTTTCGATTGGTTGAAATTTTAAATATCTTCTCCTGTTAAACACATAAACCAGTTGAAACCAGATATGGTTGGAATGTTCATTGTAAGGTACTCAGAACATGTTGTTTCTCTGGTTATAACCAATCAAACAATATGACTACAGTACCAGCATGGGACCCTATGGGAAATAGGTTTTAAAAAAACTTCATTTGAAAATGTTTTTATTTAAAAAAGCAAAATCAAGACATATTTTTTACTGGCATTGATGTTAAGAAGTAAATATTTATAAATCACTTTATTGGCTGTTGTATCTCAACATTCAAACCAACATCTACTGGTACTATCCTTTAATTCCTAGACTCTTCATAAACAGGGAACCATGAATAAATAACGTTTTGCAGTTCATTATTGAGAAATAAGTACATGTAAGTAATTATGGGCCAATTAAACTCATTTCCTATTAAATAATAATGTTGAAACCCTCTATTGAGTTATTACATGAGTGACTACAGTCTTGTGTGACTTTCTGGTTTGAATATCCAAATATTTTATTTAGCTGTTACTACACAATACAAAAGATATTAACCGCATCAGTGGTGTAATGGTTAGCGTGCTCGTCTCAAGTGCGGTAGATCGTAGGTTTGAGCCCTGATCGGAACAACCAAAGGCTATAAAATTGGTATTTGTTGCTACTCTGCTAAGAACACAGCATTAAAGAGAAAGAGCAAAGACTGGTTGACTCTGAATCAGGATAATGTGTCCGAGTGGATGATATGTCAACCCGCGGACTGTTGTTTCAGTGAACTAGCAATACAAAAATCCAACTTAGCGTGTTGGTCTAGTACAAAGCGGACATCATCATCTCATTGAAAATTAACTTGTTCTCGTCATGATATAGCTGAAAAATTGCTGAGTTACAATTAAAAAACAAACACTCACTCAAAAGAAATTTTAGTGTTGTATTCTTCTTGAATGACTATGGAAATTTATAGTAAAAAGCACTTCATAAAAAATGTGCTTTGGATGTCTTTTAAATTTGTACAGAAATGGAACATAATGTGTTCAAAGACCAATGTTCATCTTTTCAGGAAAGAAAGTTGACCTGCAACAAGATACTGTATGTAAGAAAGAAAAGGAAGAGAATAGATCTAGATATAGGTACTTGTATATTTAAGGAATATTTGAAATTTTTGAACAGGTTATACGATATAACCTGGTTTGGGCCGTTTATTAAACGTAAACAACCCAAACCAGGTTATATCGTATAATCTGTTCAAAAATTTCAAATATGAAAAGAGTAAACTGTTCCAAACCAGGTTATACAAGTATAACCTATTCAAAAATTTCAAATATTCCTTATAATTATACCCCCCTCCCCCTTTAGGGGGGGGGGGGGGGTATACTGTTTTACCTCTGTCCGTCCAAGATATTTTTCGTCGCATTTTTCTAAGCAACTATTGATGACAGGAATCTGATATTTGGTCACAAGCTTCATATAGGTATGCCATATTGTGGGAAGCGTTTTTGGACTCGTCAGATTCCTACTTCCTGTTTGCCGACTTAGTTGGTTTTTATACACATTGAACATATATGCAAATTTTTCCTCACATTTTTCTCAGCAACTATTGATGGCAGAGATCTGATATTTGGTCACAAGCTTCATATAGGTACCCCATATCGTTGGAAGCGTTTTTTGACCCATCAGATTCCTACTTCCTGTTTGCCGAAGAGTGGGGGTATCATAAGTGAGCATTAGCTCACAGTTCATCTTGTTTAATTTTTACAACAAAATTTAATGATTCCTTGATTTTAATTGCGATTATTTCATGTGACTATTTGAATTTGTCGTTGGCGAATGAATACGTTGGTGACGTCACAATACCAACCAAGGTTATCAAGTATAACCAAAATTTTCTCTAGGCGGATCAGCTAATCAGATTACAGTATTAAAATCAAATTAAATTATTATAGAATAACCGTCATACTGACGATTTAATGTTAATCACTGGGGACCAGTTTAATGGGTCATGGCTAACCATGAATGTAATAATTCAGCAACAGAATAAAAACTTTGGGTATATTTTAAATGTTTAATATTCAAAAAGTTTGAAGATACCAAAGGGGTAATCAGAACCCTTTAATTGATGAAGGTCAGACAATACAATAGCCTAAAAGAAAAAGGACAACAGGACAAACAATGATCTACAAAATACCACTCAAAAAACTAAAGATTGAATAACACAAACCCCACAAAAAAGGGGGTGAACTCAGATGTACAAGAAGCTTAAGGGTAAGAAGTTCCTGCTCAACTAGTGGCACCTGTTGTACTCTTGCAATCTAATTGAAATTACATCTCTGCACTTGAAAACTATTTTCTATTGGTTGTTTACTAGTCGGCGCATGGGAAATTTGAAAACTGACCTTTAAGGGTCATGTCAGGGGTCAACATAAATACATTTGTTGTCTATCAGATGCTTTCCAAAATGCATATGCTTGTCTTGACTGCTGATCTTTGTAGAAGAGTTGGTGATTGGTTAATTTATGATACATTCGTGTTGACCCCCTGACATGACCCCTAAAGGAGCATTTTTAGATCTCCCATGTCTTGTATAAAGAATAAACATCACAAAATATCAGTGTTAAGATACATATTTCATTATCAGATTAATTATACATTATATCATCATCTTATTTTTTTATAGAAAAATTAATGGTAGATGTAAACTCTATTGCATCATCTTTTTTTTTCTTTGACTTTTGACTTTGCTCTTGAAGTTGCACTTAAATTTAGTGATAGTTAAATGAATAGAGAAACCTGTAATCAGTCATCTTTTATTTATAATATCAATTATGTGTGCTTTTGCATTTGAAAATTAGCCAATTTTTAATACCTGCATTCTCCGGGTATTGCGGTTTCCTCCAAAATAAAACTGCCTGCCACGATATGATTGAAATATTGTTAAACACTCTAACCCTTGTTATCCTGCACTATAACACTTTTAATGGAATGCCCAAGGTCTGTAAGACAAATTTCTCTGCAGTCCTTGTTATGTCACCTTTAATCCTATCATTTATCTCATTTTTTCTGTCTCTCTTTTAGCCACCATTCTCATAGATACCATGGCAACAGAAACAGCAATAATAAAAGACCTAGAGATAATAATTGTAGTTCAAAACACCGAAAGTTATCGCTGTCTTATTTAGACAAGTCAAAAAGTAAAAGAAGATATGAATGGGATTGTTCTAAGATAGAATGCATTACTGATAGTGATACAGAATCTAAAGAGCCTAGAAATGACACAAACTCAAATCTTAACACTGGAAGTGAAGAAGATTATAGGGCTAGAAAAGGGAGGAAACTTCATGATCTTAACTCAAAAAGTCAGGAAGATTATAGGGCTAGAAAAGTAAAGAAATTCAATGACTTTAACTCTGACAGTCAGGAAGAACGTATGGCTAGAAAAGAGAAGAAACTTCACGATCATAACTCTAAAAGTCATGAAAATTATAGGGTTAAAAAAGAGAAAGAATACAATGATCTTAACTCTAAAAGTCAGGAAGAACATAGGGCTAGAAAAGAGAGGAAACTTCATGATCTTAACTCTGAAAGTCAGGAAGAGTATAGTGCTAGAAAAGAGAGGAAACTTTATGATCTTAACTCTGAAAGTCAAGAAGAGTATAGAGCTAGAAAAAAGAAGAAATATAATGATCTTAAGAAAAAGGTAAGGGAGAAACAGAGTTCAGAATCTCGTCATAGAAATTGTAGAAGTGAAAGACGTAGAAGGAGAGAGTATAAAGAACTCATACACAGAAAAACAGAAATGTTACATTCTAGAGATGACAACAGAAAAACAGAAATGTTACATTCTAGAGATGACAACAGAAAAACAGAAATGTTACATTCTAGAGATGACAACAGAAAAACAGAAATGTTACATTCTAGAGATGACAACAGAAAAACAGAAATGTTACATTCTAGAGATGACAACAGAAAAACAGAAATGTTACATTCTAGAGATGACAACAGAAAAACAGAAATGTTACATTCTAGAGATGACAACAGAAAAACAGAAATGTTACATTCTAGAGATGACAACAGAAAAACAGAAATGTTACATTCTAGAGATGACAACAGAAAAACAGAAATGTTACATTCTAGAGATGACAACAGAAAAACAGAAATGTTACATTCTAGAGATGACAACAGAAAAACAGAAATGTTACATTCTAGAGATGACAACAGAAAAACAGAAATGTTACATTCTAGAGATGACAACAGAAAAACAGAAATGTTACATTCTAGAGATGACAACAGAAAAACAGAAATGTTACATTCTAGAGATGACAACAGAAATAATACAAAATTAAAAACAAATATTAGAAATGAGGGTACTGGGAAATCTGACGGATGTAAATCTGATATTAGACATGGTTCAAAATTGAAAAATAACACAAGCAGTCATACAAAATTTATAACCGATGCAAAAAATAATGCAAAATTTACGTCAAATTATAAAAGTAAGGATACTGTGTACAGAAATTATCGTAGTGAGCAACTTATGAGGACTAGAGGAGTAGAGAAAATTATACAGGAAGATCAGAAACGAGCTAAGGAATTGACTACAATTGACAAAAATATAGAAGATAAAATCTTACAGAAGCACGAAACACATGCCAATAAGACAAACAATGTGTATGATTGCTTGAATGAGTTTGATGAAAAAGTTAGTTTGATCAGTGATATAGACACTGCATTGCCAAAGTCACATGCTACTGAATGGTCCAATGGTGAAAGACAATACAATTTGACACAAAAGAACCATTCAGTGTTACATAATGGAGGCATATGGAAGTCTATTACAAATGAGAAAGTATAGTCCATTTCTTATACTATTCTGTACATGTTGCCAGTTACTTATTACAAATGAGAAAGTATAGTCCATTTCTTATACTATTCTGCCAGTTACTAATTACAAATGAGAAAGTATAATCCATTTCTTATACTATTCTGTACATGTTGCCAGTTACTTATTACAAATGAGAAAGTATAGTCCATTTCTTATACTATTCTGTACATGTTGCCAGTTACTAATTACAAATGAGAAAGTATAGTCCATTTCTTATACTATTCTGTACATGTTGCCAGTTACTATATAATATATGGTACGATCTGCTTATCTTATGTGTTTATGCATCATTAATGTAAGAAAATGGAAAGTAAAAAATAAAATATCTGGAAAAAAGTAGTATAATATGATAAATAAAAGATGCCAAGATATAGCAATTATCTGATGAGTCAAAAAGATTAGCACTGGTCAGGAGACAAGGACTTGTTTTAGGTACGAGTTGAACTCAGTCCTGAAGGATACCATATAAAGTTGTAATAGTGTGCTGGCTTCGAGTGCGATAGATTGTGGGTTTGAGCCCAGTCTGGTCAAATAAGACTATACAATTGGTATATGCTGTTTTACCACTAAGCATTCAGAATTAAAGTGAAGAGCCAGTATGCGGACTGTTGTTTTAGTAAGCAAACACTATTAAAATCCAACTAATGCATAGCAGACATCATCATCCTCTCATAAAAATGTAACCTTCTCCCCATGATGTAGCGGAAAAATTGCTCGCTTGGCATTAAACAACAATCACTCACTCACTCATTACTGGAGGCTTTATCATCACCATCAAATGAAGAATACCAAACCTGTGTTCCTTTTCTATAATGATTTTAACGTAAAGTGTGGCTTATTTTTTTTTTTTTTTTTACAAGGAATATATTAAAGACATAAATAAGCACCAAATTTGACAATTCTAAAAAAATAGAAAAAAAACATTTATATGGCTCAAGTGAGCATTTCTCATCCCTTGGCATCTGCCGTCCATTAACTTTTTACCTTTTGATCTTCTTAAGAACCACTGAACCAAATTGGATGGTCCTATTCCAAAATAATGTGTGATGTCTCTAAAAACCTAAAATACGGTAAACATACAGACATTTTAAGAATGGACTTTTCTAAGGTATTTGATAAAGTAAGCCACTGTCTACTTTTACGTAACTTACGCAACTACAGGATTGAGGGTAAAGTAAATTCCAGGCTTGAAAGCTTTTTTTAACAAACAGGACAGAAGTTGTGATATTTGAAGATGAAAAAGCAACCTATGCCCCAGTTGAATCTGGAGTACCTCAATGTTCAATCTTGGAACCTAGTTTATTTCTGTATTATATAAATGATATTCCAGTCGGTCTAAACTCCAGCAGACGACACCATTGCATACATGGCTATAAAATCCACTATCCATGCACAACATTTGCAACAAGATCTAGACAAACTATATCTGGACTAAAATATTCGTTACAAAAATGCTTAATAATTATCTTAAACAAGGTAGAACCCATGAGTATCAATATTTTAAGACATGATTTGCATTTATATCATTCTTAGAAATGGAGATACTAGTATCTATCCACTTGTTCACTTTACTTGGAATCCTTGCCTTGTGTATGAAAATCACCGCCCTTCACCACTGGGCCTTGTCACTATCCACGTAAATATACTATCAATGCATATGTTTATGCATTGATAGTATATTTACGTGGATAGTGACAAGGACCTGTGCCTTCACTTTACGCGTACAACTTTACTGGGTATGTAGATTGTTAAAAATAACATTATTTCAACTGTTCCATCCCAAAGTGCGTTCGTAGTTCAATGTTGCAGTAACAAGCATTGTTTGTTGTCTCTCCCAAAACAGGACTTGGATTTCCAATGTCGTATGTGGAGGTTTTTTTTATGTTCAGTGATTTGAGGTGAGAGGTGATTATTTATTTTGTTAGTATTGGTGGAATTGCTGACCATTTACTGTTTAAACTTTAACATAAATTTAACATTTTTCCAAGAAACTTAACAGTTGTTTTTGGCGAAATTAATCCAGTATTGTGTTCATAAACTTGTACATTCTCAAAATTGTATGGTAAAACTACATTTAAATCTGATTTTATTGGTAAAAATATAAAAATCGTACACCGGTTTCCATTCCGACCTTTGGCATTTAAGACTACTTTCCATAGGTCGATGCCTACTTTTTTTGTACATTTACTGGAATACTGTGAAGAGCCGTCAAACAGCATCAACTCACAGGAAAACTAGTGTGGCGTGGCTTCCACAAAAGGCCGTTAAAACTTGTCCGTATATACAGTTTAAAACTATTTACAGCACCACTTTACCCTACACTCGTCAATAAAACTTGAGTGAGGTCTTGAATGCCTCCACAGTTTTCTGGCTGACGACCCTCTCGGGTAGGTTGTTCCATTCCAGTAATGTCTTTGGAAAGTAGACTGTCATTATTACAGCTAATTGGAATAAAACTTACTGTTTTGTCCTCTTGTCGTTCTGGTTGGTCTTACGACATAGGGTAGTATCTGGAGAGCGTTGATGTTGTTACGCATTTGTGGTGCACCCGCATTTGTAGAGGTTTACCAATCACTGTTGTCGTCTGTTGTAGAGATGTCCATTTCAGCTCCTGGAGCATCGATGTGACACTTTGGTAGCGATTGTACGGACCAGTTACAAAGCGGGCAGCTCTACGTTGGACCATTTCAACTGCATCAATTTGATATTGGCGGAAAGGGTCCCATACAGATGATCCGTATTCAAGGTTTGGGCGTATGAGTGTTGTGTACGCTTTCTCCTTGACTTCTTTGCTGCATTTATTGAGGTTCCTCCTAAGGAATGCCAAAATGCCAGTTGCTTTGGTGGTAGTCTGGTCAATGTGGTGGTTCCAGTTGAGATCATTCCTTAGTTCCACTCCGAGGTATGGATGGTGTTCTACCTCCTCCAGTGTGCTCCCATCAATGTTATAGTTGTTAATAGAGACGATGTTCTGTCTTGATCGTTTGAGTCTCATGACATGGCATTCTTTGGCATTGAATCTCATTAGCCATTGATTAGACCACTCTGTCATTTTGCTAAGATCTTCCTATAGCTGTTTGGTGTCGCTTTCAGATTTAATGGTTCGATAAAGTAAGCAGTCGTCTGCGAAAAGCTTAACCTCCGAGTTTACTCCTTCTCCTATATCATTTACATAGAGTAAAAACATCAGGGGCCCAAGACAGTGCCTTGGGATACCCCGAGTCGACGTGGACTTCTGAGGAGGCTTCACCATCGAGACTTTACATAGTTAAACACAAGTAATTGGCCTCGTAAAATGGCTATACTATACCAAGGATTTATATATAGTAGGATCTACTATATAAATCCTTGACTATACTCATAAACAAACGGAACATTGTATTTCCAAGTTTCAGGGACCTATCAAAACTAAAAAAGGTTCGTATTGAGTTTAGTTTAATCTGATGTGTTTTTCATCACATGAACATTGGTTACCATAAACGTTTGGGGAAACTGTTTATACGATTTTTTAAATTTTGTATTAACTTTATATAATTGTGAATTATAGTAAGCAAAGATATTGATGTAAATCAACATGAGAGTCTATTCGACTTTAAACTGGTCTTATTTGGTGTGAGCCAGTTTATTAATAATAATCTTTTTTTTTTTGGTAACGTTATGTTTTCATTCAAGTTTAAAACATCTAAGAAAAAATAAACATTCTCAAATTTCACGGACAAGACAACTTTGATCCAGTGTTTAACTTTATAATAGTACCTTTTATGTATATATAGTTATTTTTCTGTCGTTTGTTAATTTTATGACAAACATTCGAGTGTTGTTATCTTTATTTATCAAACACTCTAGTGATGGGATATGTTCAAGAGCTTCATGATTATGTCAATTCATATATAAACAATCTTTATATATCAAGGTAAACTAAATAAACAAAAAGGTATAACTCCAAAATATACCAACAATGGTGAATTGAAGAAGAGTTAAGAACAGACTGGTGCGTGTTCTTATTGTGTACGTTTTTCTCTCGTTTTTTTATTTTGTTTGTTAGAACTTACTATTCAATACAGAATGCTCGTTATAAAATGGCAGTATGAGGGGGTGGTGGGGTTAAACCTATGAAAGTAACCATAACGGCGTCCTCTTTATTACAAGATTCTATTCGGAAAAAATAAACAATAAAAAATCCTGCATATTCAGATTCAATCTGATTAAAATCAGCTGTTTGTTTGGCTCCGATTAAGTACTACGTACTACGCCACGAACGTAGTAATCGGAGCCAAACAGCTTGATTCAGATTCAACTTAAAGATTCGATAATATAACAGAAATTACAACAACATACCGTAAAATATACATTGACACGACAAAAACAGGAACGGTAGTTTTATACTTGTAGTGAACTAAATTTTATTACAGAGGGAGATAACAAGGTGTCTGATCATATAGCAATGAGTAGACAATTTTAATCAATGTTAAAAAGTGCTGATTTTATGGGTAATTAGCGGCCGTTGACAATTTGCCCTGGGAAAACAATTACAGATTCTGGTCAGACTCGTGAGTTGCGTTTCTGTTGGCATATATGTTAGTACGTACGTTGTTCTTTATACCATGTAACTTGGTTTTTAAGAATCTGTTAAAATCTGTGTTCAGTCTATCAAATTACCACTTTGAAATATGTGTGTTCTTCTCTGATTAAAAAAAATCTACCAATAGCAAAAGATTACAATAAAACGGTACATCTCTATCTAATCCAATAAAATATAAACAATTAATCTGTACATGGATCTATATATCAATATGGTACAACCACGGTGTAGTTTTTCCATGTAATGACAGGGCACTTTACTTCTTCCTAACACGGTATAATCAGTCAGGGGTGTGTGCTGGACCATTGCTTGGAACACTGAGTGTCTGTGGGTAATTCAGTGTGCACAGGTCTGACTCCTCTTGTCATTCTTTTCTGGAAAACATTATTCAAAACGATTTTGTTTTTAATTGAGTAAGGGCTTGTCGAATTTCATAAAATTTCGAGAAAATATATATATATATATAACAACCACAGGCACTTGGGTCCAGGATATTTGTTTTCTTCAATTTTATCAATAAAATGTGCATCTACAACGTATATGAACCCGTTTGACATGTTTCGTTGTGAAATAAACGCCTTTATGAACTATGCCCCATTTTCCTAATATCTTCCTAATACAATGTATCTACTCTATACATTGTATTAGGAAAATGGGGCATAGTTCATAAAGGCGTTTATTTCACAACGAAGCATGTCAAACGGGTTCATATACGTTAACATAGATGCACATTTTATTGATATAATCGAAAAAAAAAAAATCCTGGACCCAAGTGCCTGTGATAACAACTTGAATCATAACCAACAAAAAAACTTTTACATCTATGTAATAAATCCATGTAAATGTTTGTGTTCTTTTCCATTATGAACCTAACATTGTCATACTTTAGACATGTTTATTGATAATAACTTTGGAACTAAGAATATAATTCTAATTCCCCGTGGAAATGCATCATTATAAAAAGAGCAGATGTTCATGTCTTATGATAATAAGTTATATTTGACCCCCCAACCTAAGGTTGTTAGACGCTGATAAAGATCCTTCAGAAAAAGGTTTTTATTAATTGTTCCCATTATAGTATTGTTTTATTAAGAGTCTTCGAAACACGTCTGTTTTAATTACAAAAATCTTAGTTTCGTTTCATTTAGAAATCCTAAATATGTACTGACTCACACCAACCAGGCAACGTTGTAAACATCCGGTTTTTAATGTCGTTATTATATTCTCGTTAATATTATTGTTATCCAAAAAAATGTCAGCATTTTCGATCAAAAGACAGATGCCATATCGTCCCCATGAAGCCCTAGAGCGTATGCTGAACAAAACAACGCTCTCAACCCAGAGAATTCAACACAATAATGTTATTGGTGAGTGGCTCGTGTGCCCCCTTCCTGGCTGTACTTTCACCTGAGACTTAATTATGTACAGGTGTTATTGACAATCGGCTCCTTTCATTTCAATTTTATCTTAATTAGTTGTGAACATACTAGTAATACACAAAAATTTCATTCAATTTCAATGCAAAAGGTATTCGTTAAACAAAAAGGTAGAAAGTTATTTTGATATATTGAAAAATTATCATTGTGTCAATAAAATGAATTAAACTACCATGATACTGAAATAATGTTCTGATTTGTATTCAAGATCAATAAATTAATTATACAATCTTATCATTTATTATCAATAACCAGGAAAAGAAACACTGAATGAATTTCTATCTCTATAATTCATTCAACTGGATGTCAACACTCTCTCTTGAGAATAATTCCTGGTGAGTGTTCCAATACAAAAGTTGATAATAGGTTAAGCTGAATTTATTTTAAAGCTATTTAGTTAGGAAGGCTGTATTGATTTATTGGCATTAAGATAAAAGCCAGCTTATGATGGGATTTTATAACTTTAAAGGAAACTTAATTATGTACAGTGTAGATATGGAACAGTTTTAGCATGGAGATTTTCTATATCAATATTTTTAAGTACTTGAATAAATTACCAGAACCCTGTTTAAAAGGTTTTTGATTGCTGGTTTTACAACATGAATAAATTGTTTTCACTACAATGGAAATATATACACAAATATTTGGAGAAATTTTAAATTGAAATTAATACCAAAATACCAAATTTTTGTTTTGATTTGTGTAAAATGAAAAGTCAAAACCGTTGTCGCAGTGCATATGTTAGTAGAGAACAAATAAAACAGGAAAGTCTTGTGAAGTACCTTGCAAGCAGACCAAAATCAGGGAGAGAGAATGGTTTGTATTTTTATCATAATCTTTCAAGTATTTGTATAAAAGAACAAATTTTAAAAGTGTTACTATTATTAATTAATTTGTCATTTCATGTTTTTATTTATTTAAAAATGCATTCTTTCAAAACTATGAATTGAAATAACAATATACCAGTAGAATTACTATGGATGCAAATTTTGTTAAAAACATTTTATTTTCTTTTGTCACATTGGTCACATTTGTCATATTATTTATTTTTTTTATTTTTTTTGGCATGTAAGTGTTTCAGTAAAATTTAATTTGTTCTTTTACCTAAACTGATTAGAATTAAGATCATCAAAAAATAAAATGATATGTATATAATTCAAGCAAAAATAAATTAAAAATATACCATTAAATATTCATATTAGATGTAATATGTATGTTGACAATTTTTGTTGATTTTCCACTTCAACTGAAAACCAATTTCCATCACAGGTCACAATTTAGTCCTGAATTAATGTTTGCTTTTTATATTAAAGATTCTAAAATTGTACATTTTTATGTACATGTTTTTATAGGAATTATTTCCCTTTAATTAATGCAGGCAAAAAGCACTGCTTTTCATACAAAGTTCATGAAAAATAGTATATATATTTCCCATATTTTGTAAAAAAAATTAATGTTGTAGTCAAACTGTAGAACAGATCTCCTCTTTATGCTAGGGACCATTTCACATTCAAAAAAGGGATTTATGATCGCTGTTAATTACACTACTGCAAATGTGATATTAAGATAAGCAATAAAAAGGTAAACTATTTCTTTATTTTAATTTAAATACATTTTGTTCTTATCTTTTTATGCCCCTGTTGTAAATTACATGATCTAGACTACAATAGTACAGTTACTATTGATATACGTAGATCTGTAAAATCACAAATCAGTAACTTTAAATAAAAAGTTTCAATTTGAAAAAAAATAATAGCCATCCTTTCCTAAATGTGGCCATCTTTCAAAATTTAGTGCCATAATGTGAAAAAAGACTTGATGTGGTAAAAAGATCAATTTTTATATACTTGAGAACGAAACCAACTGATGATTTGGGGTTTTACAGAATTTAGAACTAATAAAAAAATGAAAATATGACTTTTTTAATGAAAATTTTACAAGGGCTGATGTTATAGCACGTTTATATGTTATTGATTTTGAATTTCCCGCTAAACATGCAGGCTGCCATTTTTCCCTTATCAGTGACGTAACTTCATCTATTCCGATTTTCCTGTTTAGCTTAACTGCATCAAAACAATAATATCATTTTTGGAATTCCGTCATGATGGAATTCCAAAAATGATTCAGCTTAGCTGCATCAAAACAATAATATCATTTTTGGAATTCCGTCATAATGGATAGAAATTCTAAATTACTATCCATTATGACGGAATTCAAAAAGTGATATTATTGTTTTGATGCAGTTAAGCTGAACAGGTAAATCGGAATAGATGGAGTTACGTCACTGATAAGGGAAAAATGGCAGCCTGCATGTTTAGCGGGAAATTTAAAATCAATAAGATATAAACGTGCTTTAACATCAGCCCTTGTAAAATTTTCATTAAAAAGGTCATATTTTCATTTTTTTATTAGTTCTAAATTCTGTAAAACCCCAAATCATCAGTTGGTTTCATTCTCCTTTAATATAAAAATTTAGAAACAAATAATTTATTTGTAATTTTTTCTTAAATACAAGAAAGAGTCTCCCTATATATTATTGTATTATTAACGTCATAATATTGTATTGTAAGCGTCACATATCATGTACTACACTCATTCGTTACCTGAAGATCTGCATGAGCAGTGAAAGTGCAAGTGAAGAATGAAGCTTCCAATAGTTTTCAATTAACAATGTATCAAAAAAGATTTCCACATTGGAAATCATTAACTTCACTATAATTTTCTCAATTCGAAGTGTCTTTGCTCACATATATTATAAAACTAAAAATCTAATGTAAACTTTCTGTCCTACTTACTAATACTATTTGAGAGGGTTAGGGTAGTACAGAACTTTCAACAATATTTCAGCTATATCATGGCGGTCAGTGTTATTGGTGGAGGAAACCGGAGGACCCGGCGAAAACCACCAACCTGCTACAAGTCACTGACAAACTTTATCACATAATATTGTATTGAGTACACCTCGTCTGAGTGGGATTAGAACTCGCAACATTAGTAGTGATAGGCACTGATTGCATAGGTAATTATAAATCCAACTCCCATCTGATCACGACCATGATGGCCCCTGTAATACTATTTTATCTACCAGGAATAAGCTGTTTTTACTTTCAATTCTTTTTATATAGAAATGTCTTAATAAAAACAATTAAACAGAAAATAAATAAATATTCATATAAATTATTGATTTTGACTTGTTTCTTTGATATACTCATATAATTTCTGAATCAGATCAATAAGTATTTGCATTGAGATAACACTTCATGCAAATTAAAATTCAACTTTGATTTTGTTGCAGCATCACTTTGACTACTACACACTCTGGCTGATTTAGTGGTGTGTGACTATCATGTGAACAATTATCATTTTTTACTGTGTCATATTACATAATCAGTATACAATGTGTAATAAAAAGTTAAAGTTGTTTTCTATTTAATCTATTGTTTGTTTCAATGTACAGTCAAATATAAATTCTGAAGATGTGTGGATTTTCAATTTGTAAAACGATGGAAAAAAATAATGACCTGTTATTAACACAATCTAATTAAAATTAGATCTCCGCACTTGCTCCCTATTTGCTATCGGTTGTTTTGTAGTCGCAGTGGCCGATAGCAAATGTGGAGATCTAATTTTAATTATGTAGATTGATTATTAACATAACATTAAAATTTCATTCAGTCATTCGAATATGAAAAGTGTGAAAAACACTCCAAATGATGACTTTTTTTTAACATTACATGACCCCTCTTTTTAAGTACCTTTGGATAGACTAAATTCGGACTCAGAATTTTTGCAAAATAATTTTCCTGAATACATGAAACTATAAAAATGATAATAATAGGTCATTATGAACGAACAAGAAAATGTTATAAATAAAACTTTTTATCTTTTTTATAAGAATGTAGATATCTATGCAAAGTGCATTTCTGGAATAAACCTTCACCAAGTATGAACTCATAGTCTAAAGATTGGAAATCCTAATACATGTAAAATAAAAGTCTTTTGGTAGCATGAAAACTAAAGGATTGAGCAACATAGCCAAAATCGGCTGAGATTATATATGTGCCCGAATGAGAAGAACCTTTGTTTTAATATAGTATTATTACGTGATGTTTTTCATATTGGCCTAGTTATAGGTCCGAGGCCTGCTGTATTGGCCTGAGGCGCAGCCGAAGCCCATTACAGCAGACCAAGGACCTATAACTAGGCCAATATGAAAAACATCACGTAATGATACCTTTATTAATTAACCATTCCAATATCTTTCGAGACTTTTCCTTGCAATTATCGAAACGTCTAGCGGATTCCGATCTAGCTGTTATTGGCCTGACCGGAATCGGGCCAATACGGAAAATATCTGTATTGGACTGGTTTTTGCCGTATTGGCCCAATGAAAGTTTTTATATTGTATTGACAGATTTTATCATATAAAGGCTAATAAATCAAAGTTAATTAATAATTTTTAGTAATTACATTAAATAAGAACTGTCAAATTTACTATAAATATATTTTATAAATCATGCCTGTCGAATTTTATTAATGAAATTAGTTTAAAAAAAATTACATTTTACCATTTATTTTTGCAAGTAAGTTCAATAAATGCTAAAGTATTACAAATCATATACATTTGTATGTTTTATTAATTTGAGTATCAAATTAAATGGAGTCTAAAAATATTGTGAAACATAATTTTATTTGATAAAAAAAAAAGGGTCAATATATCACTAATGTGTTAATGTATAACATTAAAAGTAAACTTTAATCCAGGATATTTAACCATTAGAACATAAAATATCCCCTGGTAAGTTTATTTAATATCTATTTTACCACCTGTATATTATATTTAATTGCTATAAAATAAATATCCAGTTTGATTTTTTAAATTTTCATTAGGAATAAAAATAAATCAATAATAACAATCATCATTTCTGAAACCATTGATAGATTAAAACCAACATGGATTGAGAAGATGGTCTTTTTCAAAAGTATGCTCCAACCTCTATCCAAAATTTTCAAATTGTTATGGAAACTTTAAGATTTTGTCATGTTTTATCATAGTTTCTTTTCTGTGAAACATGTAAATTATGTGAATAAGACCAAATCAAAGAAATGTTTGTTTTCAGGAGGGTTAGGGCTATAGTGTTTAATGTCACTTTCAACATATTTCAGTGATATCGTGCCAGTCAGTTTTATTGGTGAAGGAAACTGGAGGTCACTGACAAACTATCACAAAATTTGAGTACACCTTGCCTGAGCAGGATTCAGACTCACAACGACACCTCCATGTTTGTTTTGATGTTAATTTAAATTTTAAGGGAGACAAACATTGAACATAAAACCGTCTGTAAATAATTATAGGAAGTATATCTACCAATGAATTGTTTGTAAAGATGTTTGAAATCAGAACATGACAAGCTGATTTTTTGTAGTTCAATTTCTTTTCATGATCAACTTTCCATATACTCAGAGTATATTTTTAAAGATGTATTCAAAATGTGTACACTGACATTAAAGGAGATTATTGGTGTATTGTACATGTAGGTCTATTTTTGACAATATCCTACGTAATTTATTGAGAACTGGGTCAAATAGAATGTTCATGATAAGTTATATTTTTGCAAGTATTTTTTGTTAGACATGAATTTGGCCTTGACTCCACTGAGTCAATTTACAGTCATTTGTATGTTTGAGTGGAGTTTCTCTACATACACTATGTTCAGTATTGCCCAACATCAGGAATAATATTTTATGTTTAAGAGTATTAAATATTTATTCCTATACAATAAGAAAATTGTATATGCATTCAAAAATAATGCTACCGGTAATCCTAAGTCAAAGTGAATTGCCAATTTAAGCAGTTCTTAAGCAGTTTTACAGCAGTTTCTTGCATTTCTGTCAGTATTTACAACAGGTTAAAGGATTTTATTTTTGGCAGTTCGAAGTTTGAGTACTGCCATTTTATATCACTGCAAAGTTTTATCATATAATATGTTATGGGCCTGTTTGGTCATCCATCTAAACATGCAGATACAATGGCTTCCATGAGAAATAAACATTTGTATCATTGTTGAAGTTGGAAATTCAGTTAATATATGCATGTTTCAAATTAAAAACTATAAGCCTTGGTCAAGCTGTTGGTATTGTCATCGTTTGCTTTCTAGCTACGCAGTAACCTATAAGCCTTGGTCAAGCTGTTGGTATAGTCATCGTTTGCTTTCTAGCTACGCAGTAACGCTACATAATATACCCCGGTATTCTGAGGACAATATACATGTTTATCATTAATCTGTACATTTTTCCTTTGATCTCACTGAGTCTGTAAAGAAACTGTAGAATTCTTGATTCCTAACAACTGCTTCATTTAATGAACTGGGATGGCTAATGAACTAAGGGAACGACCATTTAACTTGAAGGGAGGGTTGTTTTTTTTCTAAAAAAATATTCTGATTCCCAATGTTGCTGAAAAAAATATTCTGATATTGGTGGAGGAAAAAAAAAAATCTGATTCAGAGTTTTTGTAATATAACCTAATGTTAAATTCTGGGAAAAAAATTTGTGCTTTGCGCGACAAAAAAAATAAATATTCTAACTCTTGTGTTGTCTGAAAATTTTTTTTTGAACGAAACAAAAAACCAAAACCCCCCCCTTCAAGTTAAATGGTCGGTCCCTAATGAACTAAAAGAAACTGTTTTTAAATCACTTTGACATTAGAATTAAGTGTATTAAGATTTGAATGAAAACTCCTACAAGATAACATGTTTTATATATTATCCTATTATTACTACACCATGAGAAATGGTGTACCTGTATACAAAATTAATACATTTACACCATGTAAATTAAGATTTGGGTGACAATTCCTACCCACAAATTTTGAACAACCCAATAAAATGTATCTGTAACATTGTCATTCACTTGTGTTATCATTGTACAACTAGGTGTATATAATAAGATTTTATTTTTTTACCTCAGGATTTCGTGTTTCAGTTCTTGAATTTATATGGTCAAAAGTGTAATAACAAATCTGAGGGTGACCTCAAAGAATGATAACAGGTTCAGGAGTAAACTACTGTGATATTATTCAAGTTTTACCAGTTATATTACTATTTTACGTTGGCAAGTAAGATGGTATTAAACCATTTCTTTCCATATCATTGGTTTGACCTTTTTACTCACATTTACTGACTAATGTTGCATTCAAAATACCCGATACATTTCAGATTTGGGGAATCGTATGTTAATGGTGAGAGATGATGACTCAAAGGAACAACAAGAAAAAAGACTTGCCAATGCTTTAGACGAAGCCGAGGCCAGACACACAAGAGAACTAAGAGCTGCTTTGAAAAGGCTAAGAAGTCAAAAAGATGAAGAAAGGAAAAAAGCTATGGAAAGAGAAAGAAATGTATGACAATAAAATAGTTTTAGTAATTTTTTTTATGTTAGGATCAGACTGTTTATATAGCTCAAATTACCACAAGGGTAATGTCAGTTATCTCAATATTTTGCAATAAAAAATATACTTATCTGATAAAAAAAAAAGAAGACTGCTGCCATACTGGTAATATATTTAAACTCCATGTAAATCCCAAAACACAAAAGGAACATAAAACACCATGAGACAGTTGGGTTACGGTTGTTTAACACCACTTTCAGCAATATTTCAGTAATATCGTGGCAGTCAGTTTTATTGGTGAAAGAAACTGGAGTACCTTGAGGTAATCACCACCCCCCCTCAAATCACTGAAAAAATTTTAGAAAACAATGTTGCACATGCAGTTGATGTAATTCGCTACATTATGATCACATTATGATTTGAACACGGAATAAATTGTCTACAAAAGTACTATCACTGTATTGTGTTTCGTACAAAATAAATTCAGTTTTGTGTTTAACTTATTGTCGACCATCACAGTATAACATATGATTTTTGATATATATTATTTTGATATTAGTATTATGAAAGGAAAGCAGAAAGAATTGAACTGCAAAGAAACGAGCTTGAAGCAGAAAGATTCAGAGAATTAACAAAGAAATTAGAGAATGAAAAACAAGCAGCATTAGAAGAACAGTGGGAAGAATGTGAACGATTGAAAGAAGTAGCAATAGAAGAGGCAAAGATAGAATTAACAAAACAATTACGGAGAGATTTTGTATCAGAGAAAGAACAAGCTGTAGCTATGGCGCTAAAGAAACAAAAGGTATGAGTTATCAGTTTGTATTGATTGATTGATTGGTTGGTGTTCAATGCCAACTTTATCAATATTTCAGCTATATTGTGCCGTTATATCAGTTTGTATTGATTGATTGATTGGTTGGTGTTCAATGCCAACTTTATCAATATTTCAGCTATATTGTGGTGTTATATCAGCTTGTATTGATTGATTGATTGGTTGGTGTTCAATGCCAACTTTATCAATATTTCAGCTATATTGTGCCATTATATCAGTTTGTATTGATTGATTGATTGATTGGTTGGTGTTCAATGCCAACTTTATCAATATTTCAGCTATATTGTGGTGTTGTATCAGTTTGTATTGATTGATTGATTGGTTGGTGTTCAATGCCAACTTTATCAATATTTCAGCTATATTGTGCCGTTATATCAGTTTGTATTGATTGATTGATTGGTTGGTGTTCAATGCCAACTTTATCAATATTTCAGCTATATTGTGGTGTTATATCAGTTTGTATTGATTGATTGATTGGTTGGTGTTCAATGGCAACTTTATTAATATTTCAGCTATATTGTGCCGTTATATCAGTTTGTATTGATTGATTGATTGATTGGTGTTCAATGCCAACTTTATCAATATTTCAGCTATATTGTGGTGTTATATCAGTTTGTATTGATTGATTGATTGGTTGGTGTTCAATGCCAACTTTAGCAATATTTCAGCTATATTGTGCCGTTATATCAGTTTGTATTGATTGATTGATTGATTGGTGTTCAATGCCAACTTTAGCAATATTTCAGCTATATTGTGCCGTTATATCAGTTTGTATTGATTGATTGATTGGTTGGTGTTAAACGCCAATTTTAGCAATATTTCAGCTATATTGTGGTGTTATATCAGTTTGTATTGATTGATTGGTTGGTGTTCAATGGCAACTTTATCAATATTTCAGCTATATTGTGCCGTTATATCAGTTTGTATTGATTGATTGATTGGTTGGTGTTCAATGCCAATTTTATCAATATTTCAGCTATATTGTGGTGTTATATCAGTTTGTATTGATTGATTGATTGGTTGGTGTTCAATGCCAACTTTATCAATATTTCAGCTATATTGTGGTGTTATATCAGTTTGTATTGATTGATTGATTGGTTGGTGTTCAATGCCAACTTTAGCAATATTTCAGCTATATTGTGCCGTTATATCAGTTTGTATT
Source organism: Bathymodiolus brooksi (assembly GCA_963680875.1). NCBI lineage: Eukaryota > Metazoa > Mollusca > Bivalvia > Mytilida > Modiolidae > Bathymodiolus > Bathymodiolus brooksi. The sequence continues at coordinate 128,675,331 of OY804576.1, read as the reverse complement.
GATTGATTGATTGGTGTTCAATGCCAACTTTAGCAATATTTCAGCTATATTGTGCCGTTATATCAGTTTGTATTGATTGATTGATTGGTTGGTGTTAAATGCCAATTTTATCAATATTTCAGCTATATTGTGGTGTTATATCAGTTTGTATTGATTGATTGATTGGTTGGTGTTCAATGCCAACTTTAGCAATATTTCAGCTATATTGTGCCGTTATATCAGTTTGTATTGATTGATTGATTGGTGTTCAATGCCAACTTTAGCAATATTTCAGCTATATTGTGCCGTTATATCAGTTTGTATTGATTGATTGATTGGTTGGTGTTAAATGCCAATTTTATCAATATTTCAGCTATATTGTGGTGTTATATCAGTTTGTATTGATTGATTGATTGGTTGGTGTTCAATGCCAATTTTATCAATATTTCAGCTATATTGTGGTGTTATATCAGTTTGTATTGATTGATTGATTGGTTGGTGTTCAATGCCAACTTTATCAATATTTCAGCTATATTGTGGTGTTATATCAGTTTGTATTGATTGATTGATTGGTTGGTGTTCAATGCCAACTTTATCAATATTTCAGCTATATTGTGGTGTTATATCAGTTTGTATTGATTGATTGATTGGTTGGTGTTCAATGCCAATTTTAGCAATATTTCAGCTATATTGTGCCGTTATATCAGTTTGTATTGATTGATTGATTGGTTGGTGTTCAATGCCAACTTTATCAATATTTCAGCTATATTGTGCCGTTATATCAGTTTGTATTGATTGATTGATTGGTTGGTGTTCAATGCCAACTTTATCAATATTTCAGCTATATTGTGGTGTTATATCAGTTTGTATTGATTGATTGATTGGTTGGTGTTCAATGCCAACTTTATCAATATTTCAGCTATATTGTGCCGTTATATCAGTTTGTATTGATTGATTGATTGGTTGGTGTTCAATGCCAACTTTATCAATATTTCAGCTATATTGTGCCGTTATATCAGTTTGTATTGATTGATTGATTGGTTGGTGTTCAATGCCAATTTTAGCAATATTTCAGCTATATTGTGCCGTTATATCAGTTTGTATTGATTGATTGATTGATTGGTGTTCAATGCCAACTTTATCAATATTTCAGCTATATTGTGCCGTTATATCAGTTTGTATTGATTGATTGATTGGTTGGTGTTCAATGCCAACTTTAGCAATATTTCAGCTATATTGTGCCATTATATCAGTTTGTATTGATTGATTGATTGGTTGGTGTTAAACGCCAACTTTATCAATATTTCAGCTATATTGTGCCATTATATCAGTTTGTATTGATTGATTGATTGGTTGGTGTTCAATGCCAACTTTATCAATATTTCAGCTATATTGTGGTGTTATATCAGTTTGTATTGATTGATTGATTGGTTGGTGTTCAATGCCAACTTTATCAATATTTCAGCTATATTGTGCCGTTATATCAGTTTGTATTGATTGATTGATTGGTTGGTGTTCAATGCCAACTTTATCAATATTTCAGCTATATTGTGCCATTATATCAGTTTGTATTGATTGATTGATTGGTTGGTGTTAAACGCCAACTTTAGCAATATTTCAGCAATATTGTGCCATTATATCAGTTTGTATTGATTGATTGATTGGTTGGTGTTCAATGCCAACTTTATCAATATTTCAGCTATATTGTGGTGTTATATCAGTTTGTATTGATTGATTGATTGGTTGGTGTTCAATGCCAACTTTATCAATATTTCAGCTATATTGTGGTGTTATATCAGTTTGTATTGATTGATTGATTGGTTGGTGTTCAATGCCAACTTTATCAACATTTCAGCTATATTGTGGTGTTATATCAGTTTGTATTGATTGATTGATTGATTGGTGTTCAATGCCAATTTTAGCAATATTTCAGCTATATTGTGCCGTTATATCAGTTTGTATTGATTGATTGATTGGTTGGTGTTCAATGCCAACTTTATCAATATTTCAGCTATATTGTGCCGTTATATCAGTTTGTATTGATTGATTGATTGGTTGGTGTTCAATGCCAACTTTATCAATATTTCAGCTATATTGTGGTGTTATATCAGTGTGTATTGATCGATTGATTGGTTGGTGTTAAACGCCAACTTTATCAATATTTCAGCTATATTGTGGTGTTATATCAGTTTGTATTGATTGATTGATTGATTGATTGATTGGTGTTCAATGCCAACTTTATCAATATTTCAGCTATATTGTGCCGTTATATCAGTTTGTATTGATTGATTGATTGATTGGTGTTCAATGCCAACTTTATCAATATTTCAGCTATATTGTGCCGTTATATCAGTTTGTATTGATTGATTGATTGGTTGGTGTTCAATGCCAACTTTATCAATATTTCAGCTATATTGTGGTGTTATATCAGTTTGTATTGATTGATTGATTGATTGGTGTTCAATGCCAACTTTATCAATATTTCAGCTATATTGTGGTGTTATATCAGTTTGTATTGATTGATTGATTGATTGGTGTTCAATGCCAACTTTATCAATATTTCAGCTATATTGTGGTGTTATATCAGTTTGTATTGATTGATTGATTGATTGGTGTTCAATGCCAACTTTATCAATATTTCAGCTATATTGTGGTGTTATATCAGTTTGTATTGATTGATTGATTGATTGATTGATTGGTGTTCAATGCCAACTTTATCAATATTTCAGCTATATTGTGGTGTTATATCAGTGTGTAAGGTACTTGTCAAGATAGCGAAAAAAAATCTAGTGTTTATGTTTTATTTTTTATATTTGGAAAACTGGATTTCGAATAGCAAGATTATCGAACACTATTAATATTTCGTAATAGACTTTACAACAATTCTTTTAATTTTCACAATTTGTACATACTATTGTCTTCAAATGGATGGTGGATGTATGAATATGCCACAAATTTGACAGACATATTAAAAGGAAAGGTAGAGAGTGCATAACATGTTTTTTATGCACATTTTTGGAACCTTGTGCACAAATGTTCAACAAATTGTTCCCATTTGTCATTACAGAAGGGACATTTGCCCCCTGTTTGCATATCCTATCTTTAACCCTGCATAACTTTAGGTTTGATTATATATTATTTTATGTTTTATATTGTTTTCAGGAAAAATTTCTTATGAAAGAAAAAGAATCTATAGAAAAAACAATAAAAGAATGTGAGGAAAAGGCAAGAAAAGAAGCAGAAAGGGTTGCTAAGTTACATCAACAAGATATAGACAGATTAAATGAAAGGTAAAGTTGTCATGGAAACATACAAAATATATGAGAGCAGACAAAAGCATCAAGTAAATATTTTATAGCATTTTATTATAATATAAAGGAATTCATGGAAGCCAGAGTTTGTATCCAGTTTTAACATGGGTAACATTATCTAACTTATTTTTTGAAGTGGAAGTCAGTAATGGAAATGCATTTCATAACAAAATCCACTAACCTTCATGTTTACAGTTGTTTTTCTTTTATGTATAAATAGACTGTGGTGCTATGAAGTTACTGATATTTTCCAATTTGATGGCATTTTGAATTTAGCAACTTAAACAAGTCATATGCTCACAAAATCGTAAAATAAATCAGTAACTGTGTGTGTTCACGTCATCAGTGTTCTTTGTAAACTATGTCACCGGAAGACGTTAAATTTCAAAAGTCAAAGTCCATAGATGGTTGTCTTAAGTATTTATTTGGGAAAAAATATATAGATAAAAACAATACGGGCATTTTTTTGTTTGTTATGCACCACAGTCCTGTATGAATGAATACATGAATTCACTAGGGAATGATGTTTGTAATTTGTTCGTCAATACGCATGAGCGAATTCAAATATATCGTGAGTTTTATCATTGTATTATACATGTATATATAGTCAATGAAGGACGTTATGTTAGAATTATTGTTCTATTGTGTAGTTATGACAACATGATATAAAGCTCCAGAATCATCACCCATGGAGGTCACATGTCTTATTATACTTATAGCTCACCAGTCATAAGCAAGCTTTTCCCATCACTTTTTACATTTGATCTTTTATCTTTGTGCAATTTTATAATTACATTTAGATGGTTAAATTACAGGACAAGTTTGATTTGATGAATCAGACTAATATCGTCCCAAAGTTATGCCCCTGAATTATGTGTAAAATTATCTTTTCAGCTCATCGGACCCAAAGGATCACATGAGCTATTGCCATCACTTGGCATCAGTCGTCATCCTTAAACTTTTACATTTTAATGTATTTCTCACATTTTCGTTTCATGCGGAAGTTTAACATGTCTGCGAGGACCAATTATGCTTTCTGATTGACTGAAATTTTAAAAATCTTTTTCTCTGAAATCATGTTGTAGGAATTTTCCTCTAAAAACGTTATGTTTTTTTGTCGATTGAAGATGGCCATCATCGCAGCACATAGTTTTAACACTAGACTTTATGGGAAAATGTAGAAGCAATTTTTCTTAGAAACTGGAAATTTGATTGAATGCAAACTGAACATGAATATTGAGATGAGAACAAAGATTTTCTCAAGAAACAGGTTGAGAAAGAAAATGAAAAAAATTAAATAATTAAACAATGTATTCTTTTACTTTTTTTTCTTATTAGATATAACGCTTTGGAGAGAAAATATAAAATAGAATGTACTCACAGAAATCGAGTAGAAGAAGACTTCAGGGTAAGTACTGGTAATAGTCAAATTATCACATTTTTCTTGCATTTCTACGTGTCCTTGTAAAACAAATATGGTTTGACTGGATAACATAAAAATGTTTCCCTAACATTGTAATTTCCTGAATAAAAATCAATCGAAAACTCAGAGCTTCAAAATGCAAGTAAGATAGTCTCTAACTTGATGATTGGTTAAAAATGTAAAAAAAAATATAAAGAAGAAATTATTTTCATGAAAGTGAGCAAAGAAATTAATAAATTTGTTATCACATGGCATTGGTCATCCTCCGTCCGACTGTCTGTCAGTTAGGGGTGTAATGATCTAACTGTGCACCAATGCATCATGAATTTTTCATTTTCAATCCAAGAATCATTTCAAGTTCCAATGGAACGATTCCGATCTGATACTGGTGTGTTGACGGAGAAACAACATAGAATACAAATTTGTGCTTCTTATTTATAAGCATTGTGAACAAATATTGTCATTTGAAATAGGTTTTGTATTGAAACCTCAACTTCAGCATTGTTGTTTGTCATTCTTTGAATTTTTGATCATATGGTCTTTTGGAGATTTGGAGAGTACATGACATTTGCATTAAAATCATGGCAGCAGGCAGTGTTCCCAGGGTAATATCAAAATGGGTAACCGAGGAACCCTATATATCTACCAGTTTACCCACTGGAAAAGTTAATAAATACAATCAGTACCTATTACCACTAAGGTTTGACTCCAGCTCATGATGAGGTGTACTTGATATAACATTATTTGATAAAACTGTTGTGAGGTGCACTTGATTTGGTATTATGGAATAAAGTTTACGAGTGGTGAATGGAAGTTTTTTGTGAATTACAAAAGAATTTAATAAGGACAAAAAGACTAGAGTATCATGTTATTTATAATAATTGTACATTAGATAAATAATATGTAAAATTGTTAACTTTTTCAGCATTTACAAGACGATTACAAACGATTTTTAGATCATACAGACGGAAAATTCCACTCAGATTATCTAATGAAATTACGCTACACTGGATTAAGATTAGCCAACAAAAGAATAAGTGATGTCAGTTATGAAGATGTTTATAGATTAAAATGAATATGATTTTGGTTCCTGCATTGTGATATTATCAGCATTAGGAAAATGTTAAAGCAAAGTTGTCTGTCCAAAGAAATAAAATTAAGACCAAAAATGGGTTTTAAATCTTCATATCTATTTTATATTTAAGAGATCAAAAGAAAAATATCATTCTGATATTGTGGCTTTAACAGTTCAGAGATGTCTCCCAAAGGCCTTCAAGGTCAAGAGGTTAATTATATGTTTGTTTATTTTTTGTTGTGACATCCTATTTAAAAATAGGCTACCATCAATGAATACAATACAAGTTCTCTGTTTTTATTATACACGAATAAACAGATAATGATGGTCAATACAGACTTTTGAAAAGAGTGGGATGGCCTACTTGCATCTTTTAGCTCCCGTGGTCACTTGCCATGCAAATTGTTTTTGATGAAATTTCAAATGTCGTGTCCCATTTCAATATTTTTTCTCAGAAATAACTTGATAAAAATGGAACCAAAGGCAGAAGTGTTCATTGAGTGGTCCTCAATATACCTACTTCTTAGAAACTACATATGTAATGGAATTGTTATATGTTAGGAATGTGCCTAACATGATCCTCTACAAAGACAATGTGTGTTATATGTGAATAAGAACTCCAAGATGTACAAGTTTAACTAACATAGGACCATATGAAAAATTGTATAACATAATAGGCTAAGGTGTGCCATTAGTTTATCTCTGTTGGTCAGTCTTGACTATACATTAAGACAAAATAGACTTACAAAATTTTATTTCTACATGTACTCTAAAATTTGGAATCTGAATCTTCTGCTGAATTCAATTATGGATAATTTTCAGTATGCATACCTTATTAATAGTTTAATTAATCCAATATATTAGTTAAATGGACTAAATAAACTAATGCTTAAGTAGAACTTAGAAAGTCCCAACAGGCTTTGTTATTAGTGCTACATGTTGCAATTATAATTATCTCCCTTATACCATTACATGTATTATGTAACTGAATCTCAAAGTTAATAGGTTAGACAAGTTATTTTTCCTATTTTATGAAATTATTCGACTGATGTTAATTATTGTAGTGAAAAATTTGAAATATAAAAAATGTATTGTAATAAATTAGTTGTGAAAAGAACTTTTTGTACATTTGTATATCAAATACAAAGTATATATTATTTTAATATTTGTTTTTAAATATCTAAATGTTAGATTGTCAATTAGTAGAAACTTATTTTTAAGGTAGACCAATATCCTCAAGTATCATTAGGCTTCCTGTATTAAGAGTACAAGTGCTCCTTTAGTTTTTAGTATTCATTTCCTTTCACACAGTAGTTCACAAAAACAACCCAAAATAAAGTTGTATTTACAGAACAAGTGATAATTTGTATCTGATTTACAGTGAGGGGGCGTGTCAATATACAAACGAGTCCGCAAGGACGAGATTTGAATTGACATGCCCCTTCACTGTAAATCAGATACAAAATGTCACGTGTTCTGTAAATGATTTGTAGAATGATCCAATGGAATGTTTCCACGTGTAAGAACCCTTGCACATGGCATTGAAAGTTTAATGCGAGACAATAAGCTCCACTTTTGTATATTGGAAACTGTATCTACGTTACAGTATACCTGACTTCAAAGGAAAACACACAAATCATTCTACAACAATATATATCTCAGGACAGTTACTAAACCCATGTGTTGGTTTTATTTTTTAATTATTTTTCTTAGAAAAGACACTGAACAAATGATATCTTCCATTTTTTTAATCTTCCACAAATTTATTGCATTTAAGGCAATTGGTGAATGTACAGTAAAATGTGTCTAAACTGAACCCCCGATGAGACTGACCATTTTGTTTGGAATAGGCAGGTTAAAATTTACAAATATTTTTGAGATATTAGAACTATAGTTATGTTGGGTTTACACAAGATCCTGGTTTATTCTATGGAAAGCCATTGGGGTCAAAATTCTTATTGCCTAATTCCTAATTCTGTATTTGTAATTCCTTAATTGTTATTAGAAAACAGTTGATGTATAGCATTAAGAATTAATAATAGAATTATGGTTTGATAATTAGTAATGGGGGATTATGAATTGTGGATGAAGAAGAAATAGGGATTATGGATAAAGCATATACAAATACAAATAAGGACTTTACACTAAGAATTAGGAATTACATGTAGAGAATTAAGAGTTGGGCATCAAGCACCAAGAATTTTGACCCCAATAACTTTCCCTATTTCAGGGTTTACTTTAAACAGATTTTATGATTTGATTCAGGATTCACTTTGGACAGGTTTTTACGATTTATTCAGGTTTTATGGTTTATCCAGGATTCACTATAAACAGGTTTTATGGTTTATCCAGAGTTCACTATTGACAGGTTTTATGGTTTATCCAGGGTCCACTTTCAACAGGTTTTATAGTTTACGTGAGGTTCAGGTTAACAAGGTTTGACTGTACTTATTAGTTCAGCAAATACATCAAGATTGTTGTGCAAAACTTTAATGTTTAATGTCCCCTTACCTTGTAAAATGGTGTCCAACCTTGATAGGCTTGATGTTCATCATATGGAGATGTAAAAACATTTTTGTTATTATTTAATGGTAATAATTTGTCTGTTTTTCTTCACTTCAAATGAGGTAGGCATCACTTATTTTTCTAGACAAGATTGGACACCATTTCATTAATACCACTGTGTCATTCAATATTTTTGGAAGCTGACACAATTCTGTTATTTATATTCAAAATCTTTATATCACATTGTGTCATACAAAAAAACCTATTTTTCCACACCTACAAACTTTTTTAATTTAATTAAAAAATTGGTTATGTTTATAAATCAGCAAAAAATTATGTAAACTTGAAATTGATTTACTCCAAAGGGAGATAATTCTTGGTAGAAACATCTTGTATGGATTTGGTTGAAACAAAGCTCGACTTGTACAACAAGCTAGAACAGCCATGTTCTATGTATTAAGAAAAGCAAGAAAATTGTCTTTGCTAATTGATATATTGTAGCAATTATTAAATGCAATGGTTGCACCAATCTTGTTATATGGTGCTGAAGTTTGGGGTTATGAAAAAAATTATATTGCTGAAACATTGCATTTAGAATTTTGTAAATATATTATGAAAGTTAAAAAATGTACACCAAATTATATTGTATATGGTGAACTAGGTCGATTGCCTATGTCTGTTCATATAAATGCAAGGATGATTGTTTTTTAGGCATGGTAAAAAAGAGAAAATTTCTAAAACACTATGATATTTTGTATCAATTAGATCTTTGTGATGTATACCATTCTAAATGGTTAAATTGTGTAAAAGATATATTGAACAAATGTGGTTTTATAAATTGTTGGAATGATCAGCTTGTTCCTAGAAATTTTAACCTATCTAAGAAAGTTAAGCAGTACCTTTATGATTCTTATGTTGAGTATTGGAAATTTCAAATCTTTAATGCACCCAAATATACTAATTATAGAATGTATAAATCTGAATTTGGTTTGGAAAAATACTTTACTATATTCCACCTGATTTAATGTATAACATGTGTAAATTTAGATGTGGTAGTCATAAATTGCCAATAGAAATGGGTAGATTTTTTAGTATTGACAGATCAGAAAGAATTTGTGATTTATGTAATAAGGAAGAACTGGGTGATGAATTTCACTATCTGTTTAACTGTACTTTTTTCAAAGATGAAAGGATAAAATTTATTCCTGAGTATTTATATAATGTTCCAAATACAATTAGTTTTAGTGAGTTAATGAACAGTGATGATTAATATGTACTCATTGGTTTATCAAAAATAGTCATGTCTGTATTCAAGTAATACTTACAAGTATTAATATTGCCTTGCAATTACATAAATATGTCTTATATTTATATATTGCCTTCCAACAAACATAAATATGTTTCATAATTTGTATATATGTTCATGCATTACATGTTTATAATTATTTGTACTATCATGCCCTATGTGGGGCCTTTAGTGAAATAAAAAGTTTCAAGTTTCAAGGATTAAATTTGTTTTATGTTATCTAGTATTTCTAAATTTATAGGTATACCATTTTTATTTTATCAATTTAAGTTAAAGTTTCGTGTATTTAAATACATATCATCAATCAAATGCAACTATTTGTTTGTCTGTTTTTGTTTGCAGACATGATTGTATTTCTGAATTGTTTGAAAGAAACATTCTTTTTTGCTTAATTTGATGAAAAAATGTATTTCTAAAGTGCTGACATTGTTCAGTTGCAAAAATAGATACAGTTTTGCATATGCATATGAAAACCAACCATCAAATATAGATTTTTAGCTCACCTGACCCAAAGGGTCAAGTGAGGTATTGCCATCACTTGGCGTCCGTCGTCCGTCCGTCGTCCGTCCGTTAACTTTTCATATTTTAATCTACTCCTCTGAAACAACTGGACCAAATGGAATCAAACTTGGCAGAAAGCATCTATATAAGGTCCTCTATAAAGTTTCTTCATTTTGTCCCATTCCGCCAACAAATATGGCCGCCAACGGCAATTCTTGTTTCTGATTGGCTAATGTTAAAAAAATCTTCTCCTCTGAAACTGCTTGGCCAAATGGAGCCAAACTTGGCAGGAAGCATCTATGTAAGATCCTCTATAAAACTTCTTCATTTAGTTCCATTCGGCCAACAAACATGGCCACTGTTACTAAAAATAGAACATATGATAAAATTGCACGTTTTTGGTAATAACTCAAAAACTGTTAATAATATCAGAAATCTGACATGGGTAAAAATGATCAGCACAGGAAGATCTAACTACCCTGAAATTTTGAAGAAAATCTGATTACCTATCTTGGAGTTATTGCCCTTTTTTCATCAAATTTTCAAAATGTTAATACTTTTCATCCCTTATTTCAAAAAGTATAAGAGATAGATGTTGAGTGTAAACTGAAAACATGTTCAGCTTGTCAAGATCTACATGGCCTGCAATTTTGAAGTAAATCTGATTACCCGTCTAGGAGTTATTGCCCTTTTTTAATCATTTTTTTTTAATTTAAACATTTTTGTCTGATATTTCAAAAACTATTAGAGATAAAGATTAAGTTTAAATTGCAAACATGTGCAGCATATTAAGATCTACCTACCCTGTAATTTTGAAGTTAATCTGAGTACCCAATTTGGAGTTATTGCCCTTTTTTCATCAAATTTTCAAAATGTTAATACCTTTTGTCCTTTATTTCAAAAACTATAAGAGATAGATGTTAAGTTTAAACAGCAAACATGTTCAGCATGTCAAAATCAACCTAGCCTGCAATTTTAAAGTAAATCTGATTACCCATCTTGAAGTTATTGCCCTTTTTTCATCAAATTTTAAAAATGTTAATACTTTTCATCCTTTATTTCAAAAACTATAAGCGATAGATGTTGAGTGTAAACTGAAAACATGTTCAGCTTGTCAAGATCTACATGCCCTGCAATTTTGAAGTAAATCTGATTACCCGTCTAGGAGTTATTGCCCTTTTTTCATCATTTTTTAGCTCACCTGACCCAAAGGGCCATGTGAGGTATTGCCATCACTTGGCGTCCGTCCGTTAACTTTTTCATATTTTAATCTTCTCCTCTGAAACAACTTGGCCAAATGGAACCAAACTTGGCAGTAAGCATTTATGTAAGGTCCTCTATAAAGTTTCTCCATTTGGTTCCATTTGGCCTACAAACATGGCCGCCAAGATTAATTCTTTTTTCTGATTGGCTAATGTTAAAAAAATCTTCTCCTCTGAAACAGCTTGGCCAAATGGAGCCAAACTTGGCATAGATGGTCCCTGGGTGTGTCCCTTTCAAAATTATGTCAGACAGCCCCACCCTCCATTCAAGATGGCTGCTGTTTTTTAAGGTAATGATTATCTCCCTTTGAAATTTGCTTCAGTATCATTCTATTGTCAGGTGAGCGATACAGGCACAGTGGGCTGAGCCTCTAGTTTTATTTTTGTTTGCATACAAATAATGTTATCATTAATGCTCTTATTACATTGTACAGGTAAATATTAAATATCATGTGTACACAGGTATCAACTGTTACTGTGACATAACACGTTATATCTGTTAAAAAATAGAAATTTCTAGTTTGTTTATAATATCCAAAATTCATGTTGTCACCAAACATTAGAGTGGTGGTGAAAAAACATTCGGAGCAATAAATCTATTAGGTCAGAACAAATACAAATTTTCTGTGAGATTTTTTGGAAGGCAAAATTGAGCCAACAGTTTTAAAAAAAGGGAAAAAAAACAAAAAAACCACTGTTATTCCACAATTTAGTCTAAAAAATAATGTGAAGACCCTGTTTTCCTCAAAATAAATCAAAAGGTTTTTCCCTAGGAATAGTAGTGTAATCAGCATTATTTACAATATAAATAATATATATTATATAGATATAGTACCTAGTCACTCATATCATATCATTTTCACTGGTTCTAGTGGACATTGTTTAGTTTGTTTTACAACTGTTTTTTTCTATGATGGGGTCATGGTATTTTATTGGTTGAGGGATTTTTTGTGTAAATTTCTGCATAAATACTGTTTTCATAATTTTATCTGATTACTCCTCCAACTGACCAATATGGCTGTTGTTACTATAAATAAAACTTACCTACAGAGCCAAGCTTACGCCTCCAACTGACCAATATGGCTGTTGTTACTATAAATAAAACACACCTACAGAGCCAAGCTTACGCCTCCAACTGACCAATATGGCTGTTGTTACTATAAATAAAACACACTTACAGAGCCAAGCTTACTCCTCCAACTGACCAATATGGCTGTTGTTACTATAAATAAAACACACTTACAAAGCCAAGCTTACTCCTCCAACTGACCAATATGGCTGTTGTTACTATAAATAAAACACTCCTCCAACTCACCAATATGGCTGTTGTTACTATAAATAAAACACACCTACAGAGCCAAAGAGGCCACATTTTTTACCTACCAAACGAGTTTAAATTTGAAATTTAAATTCAATCTTATGAATCAAAAGAAAATTTTAATTGATGGGGATGTTCAGGAGGGGTGAAATAAAACTTTATTTGTTATTGTTATGTGATATTATCCTGAAACTTACTCTGGTATTGATTAGATAAACTCTGTAAAATAAACAGTCAATTTTATTTGATCAGTGATATAAAACCTGTACCTTATTTCAGATTCAGATTCGAATTCTTTATTTCTTTAAAAACCAAGTTTATATGGTATAAAGAACAAATATCAGAATTAATAACATACACATGACAAGATAGTACACATAAAAATAAAGAGAAAAAAAGATAAATTTAGAGATGGGTGATTGACCAGGACATTGTAATGGTACAAACTTGTCCATCCATTTTAATATCATTTTATTTACAATTTCACCACTTTTACCAGATAAAAAAATCGTAACAGTCCAATGTATTCTTTATTTTGATCCCAGAAAAAACCAAGAAACAAGATGAACCTGCTTTCTACTTTATTTATTATACCCAGATTACGACCTTGTGTGCCTTATCTCAGTTGTATTTTCTGTTTATTGTGTAATATGTACCTGCAGTATTGTGATATTTCATATTTTTGGTGCTTTTTATTGTATTATTTACAACATAACCTGCTTTTGTTTACAATTTGCCTGTGATATTAATAAAAAAAATTATTGAAAATGATACAATTAAATTTTTCTTGTGTTTTATGACTTTTGAAGATACAACGAAAGATGTTAAAAAGTCAGTGACACATTATTTGTTTAGTTTTATTTAATAGCAATCAGTTTCACATAGGAGCCATCAATAATCATAACCATGATCATTATTCTAGTTGGATTTACACAATATATATTCCGTCAGTGCCTATTACCACAAGATTTGTAAATAAAATCCAGTCCTTGACCAAAGGTTCCCACACAGTTTTATGTGATTAAATTTGTCTGTTAAATGCAGCATATTGGTGATATTCTCAGGATATTGTTGAAATATGGTTTAAAGTGGTGTTAAACACCCATAACATACGGTATGCATAATGATCTATTATCCCTTAATATAAACTGGGAGTAATAAAATGATACATCTCTCTTTGTTTTATTACTCCCAGATATAAATCACAATGAACACAAGGATTGCTAGATATAACATAGGCACTTGAGCCAACCCCCCAGTACAACTATGCTATCTCTTGAAGAACCTTTCAATGAGTCCTGATTAATTGTGTTGAACATCTATTAAAGACCATCTACACTCTTTACTGAAGCCTTTTCTTTAAGAAAAGACACCAGCTATGTAGAAACCCTTGTCCTATAATTGATCTGGTTTGTATGATTTCCCAAGTTTATATATAGCCTATACAGTCTTTACATGTTTCAAAAGGTGCACATCCAATCTTATCAACTGTTGTCGTTTGTTCTTTGTTGTTTAGATTGCTTGTTTGTTTGTTTGATTTTGTATTTTTTGGGAGTAGCTAATCATAACAGCTGATTTTAAGCAGATTGTTGCACATCTAACACTTGATCAAAGAAAGCAATCCTGAAGATCTTGTTAATTGCCTTAAAAAGTTTTTCCAGGTGTTCTATATAAAACATCTCATGGGTTTGGTGTCGGTGATACTTCTCCAATAAAACAACATCCTTACTGGCTCAATCTATCGAAACTTTTCTTAGACAAAAACTAAACATAAATATGTGCTTGTCATTGGTATTATGTCATTCTGTTTCTAAAGCCGATTCTTATCATACTCCCACGGTTGACATTGTGTTGATAAGACTGGGTATACAAAATATATTAGCAAATTTTATTTATTGAAAGGCTAATGTCAGAGCTCATGAAGTTTTAGCTATTGTAACACAAGACTGATTGTTTCAGTATATGTCATGGCGTGTGGTATGACAATTGCCTCCATTACTTTTCAGAGAATATTTACAATAATTTGAAAATATGTTTTACTGTATAAAGACAAAATGAAGAATTTTTGAAGAGCACCTTCCAAATGTGATTCAAGCAGTTTGTATTGATACAGTAGTTTCAGAGATGATTTTCCTTTGTATATTGGTCAAATAGAAATAAGAATTGCTCATTGTGGTCATGTTTTTCCTGTATAAAGACGAATTGTAGAGCAAGTACCTTCCAAATGCAATTCCTATCATTTGGTTTCAATTGTAACAGTAGTTTTAGAGGTTGGGTTTTTTGTGTGTGCATATTTTGATTGCCAATTAGAAACAAATATTGACATTGCCATTGTTTTTTGATATCAAGAAGTAAGTTTAAAAAAAAACTTTCCAAACAACATTCCTGCAAGGTTTGTTTTCAATTGGTGCAATAATTTCAGAAAATATGCTTTAGTATAAATTGGCTAATCAGAAACAAGAATTCATCTGTCAGGGTCATGTTTTTCCTGATCAAAATGAAATTGGGAATTTTTTGTAGAGGACTTTCCAAAACATCATTCCTGCAAAGCTTGATTTCGATTTGCACATGTGATATAAAAAGTACTTAGTAATATATGTCTTGCTTTAAAGGTTATGCTAGGGTACATAATGATGTTTCAAAATGACTTCTGATCCCTTAATATTGACAAACAATATAGAGACATGAATCTTCTTGTTTTATATGTATAGAATTGGAGCTGTAAAAAGTATCCATCACTTTAAATAAAGAACTACATTTGTATATTATTTCTCTTAAAAAGTCTTTAATTATTAAAACATTAATTAACAATGCATTATAACAATAACCATTGAATGTCCACAAAACAAACCTCAAAACACTTGAATATGGTATTAAAATATCCTCTCCCCCAGCAATCATGGACGGGAAACAAATTTGTTTATAAAAGTTAATGCTTGGTGTGATCATTGCAAATTACGAAAAACACTAAAATTGTCCTTTCATGGTGAAATGTTGGAGCTAAATATAGAGATATGTGTGTATTATTTGGAAAAAGTACCCCTTTGCAATGGGGACACAGACCGTGCCAGTAACAGTGGTGTGTTCATGAAATAAAATAACAGAAAGTGATGCACCACATTAGCTGGTGTACCCTAGCTTTTATGACCTTTCTTTTTTGTCAACATTATGGTCAGGTAACTTAAAAAGATCTCGAGAGGTACCATTCCCATGTGACCCTTCCACGGCAGTACATTCATGTACAATAGTAAAATATACATACAATAAGTAAGTACAATGTCCGAACAAAATATTTAGCACTTCATTAATTGTCATGATTGAGATAAGAGTCACATTAAAAGCATTTTTTTGTCAATTTAAAAATTTTTAAAAATAAAAATAAATTAAAAAAAAGTATTTAAGATTGTCAACAAATTCATCCATAAGAAAGTTAAAAGGTTATATATTTTTTTATTGTTATAAATGTAGGAACTTGAATAAAATTAGCTGCGAAACCATAGCTCTTGTGGTCTTTTTGTGACCATAGAAATGAGATGATAGTACCCAAAATAACCGACCTCATCTGGAGTGGGAATGCTGCAAGTTTACAAACGGATGAAATCTGTAGCTCTACGGTCACTAATTATAAAAGACCATAAGAGCTAAGGTTCCACAATAAGATCAACAGGTTTATTTTTCACACCTATATACAAGTAAATTTTACATTGATTTGTGTCCTTTAATTACGGTTTCTGTTTAACGAGGAATGTCGTCACAAGGTTTGCATTAAATTGTCTTTTAAGTCTCACAAATACACTGAAATAAAGAAAAATAAAAAAAAGTCAACAAGTTTGCAATTTCAATGAGAAAAACAAAATATTTCTTAATTAAATATTGAATTCCCCATAAAAGATAAAAAAACGAGAGAACAAAACAAAATACCATCTTCCTGGGTATTAAGTATTCTGGAACAGTATGATAGTCTAGATAAAAGATATCTGGACGTGCTGATTCCCAGACGCAGAACAAGGAAACATAGATTCACACATGCAAATTCTATATGGATCAACCACAAGAGCTGGAAATATTTGCAAGAAGAGTTTGAAGATACCAAAGGGGTAATCAGAATCCGTAAATCGAAGAACAGACAACACAATGACCAAAGAAAAAAAAGACAAAAGGACCAACAATGATCTACAAAACACACATAAAACGAAAATAGGCAATTAAAAACAGTGAAGTTTCACGAACGTAGCGAGTGATACGAACAAGGAGAGCCATCATGTGACGTCAGCATTTTACTGCCAAAATAATACTTATAGATTAATACATGGCCTTTTTCATATTGCCCTTGTTATCAGCACGAGATCTGTCGAGGGCTGATGACAAGGGCAATATGAAAAAGGTCATGTATTAATCTATTTATCACATATTCCTTCACAAGAGGGCAGATAACATGTTATTGCCCTCGTAAAATGTTATTGCCCCGGAGGCAAATAACACGTCGCAAATTATGCTTTTTATTTACACATGCAAATTCGGCGTTATTTCAATAAAATATGTGATAAAAAACTTTCTTAATAAAATTCAAAATCATTTTGAATAGCCTCTTATCAATTTTACTAACGTACACATCTATATACCATACCGCAAAAATAATAAAAAGCTATTAAAAGTTATTTCGGCGGCAAATGCTGACGTCACATAATGGTTCTTCGAGATTAAGAAAAATACAGCTCAAATAGATGCATAAAAGTCAAACAGTAAATAATTGTTTGGGATGAAATAAAGCCCGGTGATATTTCTTAAATCGGCGAAATTACCAGAACAGGCAAAATTCCCTAAATCGCGTTGCATTCCTTAGTTCCCTATTTTGTGTAATTACCGCATATCGATAACATTACCCTCTCCGGTGTAACCAGTTAATATTGGTAATCATGTAGTTATGGACGTGTTTTTTCAACATTAAGTTTTCCTACGAGTATATATTAGTGCCCCTCTTCTCTCCGAATGATTCCTTTATTCGTATGAATCATATTTCATACTGGAGCTTCTCAAGAAAAACACAAAAAAGCTTGCACGGTTCACGTTTCACTATATAGATGCTGTCTTCATGTATGTAATTGGTACCTATCCCACTGAACTTGAAATAAGAACACTACAAATACAGCTATGCATGTTACATTCCCTGAACTACACAGAGAAATGCATAATAAAAGCCAGTTGAGAGCGAAACTTCACAAAACAGATGAATTCAATTTTCTTTCGTGAACTGTCCATGCACTTATATAAAGTAACATTCCATCAGCACCTGCATATAGAGTATATCTCTATGGGGGTGAAACAATGTTTCCCATCATGATTTCCTTGATTTCTAGCGCTGCTCGCTATCATGACTTGTAGTAACACGACGGATGGCTGGTAGAAACACCTTACACTTCAGTTTCATCTCATTTCACCCCTGTTTTGGTAATGTCCAATCTTTAGTTTTCTGTGAAGTTTTCTGTTGGTGTCAATCCAACTTTTCCCACTGTAGTGAGAGCTTAAGTTGGTTCTTCTCTTTACCTTTAACACAACAGCAGAACGTAGCCGGAGTAGCTTAATATGCATTGGTGTTTTTTTTCTAATTGATTTTAGAATTGTGAATTGCATAATAATAACCATGCACTTACCATACAAATCCATATAAATATCCAAAAGGGGAAGAACAGAGTTATCACAATATTGAGACAAATTTTGTCAGCAAATCTGAAAAAGAAACGTGTAAACTTCTCAAGAATATATGAAAAGATATTGCATTTTTTTTAAAGTACAATAAAGACAGTTTTATAGTGGTAGCTAATATCTATCGCCCTTCTGAAAGTGTGACAAGACTTTCCCAGGAATACCATTAATTTCTTTTGACGTTAAAGACCAATTGATATTAAACCTGTAAGAAATATCTGTTATGATTTTGTTTGTCCGTCGACTAATGGATTCTACCTTCTTAACTAACAGCCAATGAACTACAAGCGTTAATTCACCCGGTTTTTGTACTGTCCATGTTTATGATGTCATTCACTTTTGTGATAGATTGTGGTCTTTTGAGTGGGAACGAATCTGTGAAATTTTGAAAACGCAGAATTGCTCCTCTAATGGTGACCTATCACTATGTCAAAATGTATGTCTCTATCATTATCCAGTTAGAAGTTATCAACATTAATGTACGAAATTTCAAGTTTCCCATAGGATTCTATAGTAACCCCCACCTCCTTTGAACCCCCCAAAATATGGCTTTGACCCCCTTTACCACAAATCTGAAAACTTTAGGATCAACTAGAAACATATATATCTATAACTCCACCAAGTTTCATGAAATTCTGTCCTGTAGTTTCTGAGATCTGCCGTGGACAAGTTCATGGTGCACAGAAAGAAAGGAGAATAACAAGAACAAGAATAATAATAATAATAATAATAATAATAAGAAACGGAGCAAAAACAATAAGTCTCCAAACGTTGTTTGGGAGACTTAACTAGAATTGCCATTGCAAAGCAATAGCGGACGTCACCCCACCCCATTATTTTGGTACCTCGGTTTCCAAGGTAACGGCAGCCATCTTGAATTTTTTCAACCCGAAAATAGCTTCCACAAACTAACTGCAGCCATTTTGAAACTTAATATCTCTGTTTGCAAATCTGAATGTGACAAGAAACATTACTGTAAAGTTTCTTGAAGTTTGGAATAAATTTAAAAAAAATTGCACCTTGGTTACCATGGCAACGTCCGCCATTTTGAATTTTATCAACACGCCAAAAGCTTCCACACACTACGGTGAATATTCCTACGATGTTTGATGAAGTTTGACGAAAGAAATAAAAGAAAAATTAAAATCCCCCCTTTTTTATTTCCATGACAACTGCGCAAAGTTTGTCCTACCGATTCCGATTTTTTTGGCTTATCTCGTTCCACTAGATGTGGATGTGACAGTAAACATTACTGCAAAATGGCTGCCGTTGTGAAGTTTGGAGTGAATTTAACATTTTTAGCACCTTGATTACCATGGCAACGGCCACCATTTTGAATTTTTTCAACCCCAAAAGCTGCCACACACTACGGTGGATATTCCTACAAAGTTTCATGAAGTTTGATGAAAGGAATCCAACATTTATTTAAATCCCCCCCTTTTTTGTTTCCATGGCAACTGCGGCAAAGTTTGTCCAAACGATTCCGATTTTTTTGGCTTATCTCGTTCCACTAGATGTGGATGTTTTTCCTATAAAGTTTCATCAATTTCTGTTTGGCGAGTAATCTGCTATGATCATTTTTGTGCTTTTCAATTTGTTTGTATTTTGGCCGTTTCCATGGCAACGGCAGCCATTTTGAAAAATCAACCCTTAAAAGCACAACTTCACATGGCATTTTCATAAAGTTTGATCAAGGCATCTCCGAGACATCGAGCGGACAAAATTGTGTGGAAGAATAACTAGAAGTGCCATTGCAAAGCAATAGCAGACGTCGCCCCACCCCATTATTTTGGTACCTTGGTTTCCATGGTAACGGCAGCCATCTTGAATTTTTTCAACCCGACAATAGCTTCCACAAACTAACTGCAGCCATTTTGAAACTGAATATCTCTGTTTGCAAATCTGAATGTGACAAGAAACATTACTGTAAAGTTTCTTGAAGTTTGGAATAAATTTAAAAAAAATTGCACCTTGGTTACCATGGCAACGTCCGCCATTTTGAATTTCATCAACACGCCAAAAGCTTCCACACACTACGGTGAATATTCCTACGATGTTTGATGAAGTTTGACGAAAGAAATAAAAGAAAAATTAAAATCCCCCCTTTTTTATTTCCATGACAACTGCGGCAAAGTTTGTACTACCGATTCCAATTTTTTTGGCTTATCTCGTTCCACTAGATGTGGATGTGACAGTAAACATTACTGCAAAAATTTGTGAAGTTTGGAGTGAATTTAACATTTTTAGCACCTTGGTTACCATGGCAACGGCCACCATTTTGAATTTTTTCAACCCCAAAAGCTGCCACACACTACGGTGGATATTCCTACAAAGTTTCATGAAGTTTGATGAAAGGAATCCAACATTTATTTAAATCCCCCCCTTTTTTGTTTCCATGGCAACTGCGGCAAAGTTTGTCCAAACGATTCCGACTTTTTTGGCTTATCTCGTTCCACTAGATGTGGATGTTTTTCCTATAAAGTTTCATCAATTTCTGTTTGGCGAGTAATCTGCTATGATCATTTTTGTGCTTTTCAATTTGTTTGTATTTTGGCCGTTTCCATGGCAACGGCAGCCATTTTGAAAAATCAACCCTTAAAAGCACAACTTCACATGGCATTTTCATAAAGTTTGATCAAGGCATCTCCGAGAAATCGAGCGGACAAAATTGTGTGGAAGAATAACTAGAAGTGCCATTGCAAAGCAATAGCAGACGTCGCCCCACCCCATTATTTTGGTACCTCGGTTTCCATGGTAACGGCAGCCATCTTGAATTTTTTCAACCCGTCAAAAGCTTCTAGAAATTAACTGCAGCCATTTTGAAACTTACTATCTCTGTTTACAAATCTGCATGTGACAAGAAACATTACTGTAAAGTTTCTTGAAGTTTGGAATAAATTTAACAATTTTTGCACCTTGGTTACCATGGCAACGTCCGCCATTTTGAATTTCATCAACACGCCAAAAGCTTCCACACACTACGGTGAATATTCCTACGATGTTTCATGAAGTTTGATGAAAGATTTTTTTCTATTAAAATCCCCCCTTTTTTATTTCCATGGCAACTGAGGCAAAGTTAGTACTACCGATTCCGATTTTTTTGGCTTATCTCGTTCCACTAGATGTGGATGTGACAGGAAACATTACTGCAAAAATTTGTGAAGTTTGGAGTGAATTTAACATTTTTTGCACCTTTGTTACCATGGCAACGGCCGCCATTTTGAATTTTCTCAACTCTCCAAAAGCTGCCACACACTACGGTGGATATTCCTATAAAGTTTCATGAAGTTTGATGAAAGTAATCCAAAATATTTTTAAATCCCCCTTTTTTTGTTTCCATGGCAACTGCGACAAAGTTTGTCCAACCGATTCCGATTTTTTTGGCTTATCTCGTTCCATTAGATGTGGATGTTGTTCCTATCAAGTTTCATCAATTTCTGTTCGGCGAGTATTATGATAATTTTTGTGTTTTTCAATTTTTTAGCATTTTTCCCGTTTCCATGGCATTTTGAAAAAATCAACCCTTAAAAGCACAACTTCACATGGCATATAATATTCCCATTCTCTATCCAGAGTTGTCGTTCCTGTTACGCTACACTCCATCTCTGTCAACGCCTATTTTACAAGATTTTTGTAAAATTTAGAAACGGTAAAAAAATTTATTTAAAATTGTTTTAATTATTGTAAATATCAATAAAGATGAAAATAAGTCACTCATTTCAAATCAATTCTCTCTTAAAAATGATTTGTGATCGTTTTTAACTTTTTAATTTTTACCTCCGCAAAATAGTTCTCTCGAAGAAGTGGGGGAAAAATCATTTTTATGAGAGAATTAATTTGAAATGAGTGATTTATTTTCATCTTTATCGATATTTACAATAATTAAAACAATTTTAAGTACATTTTTTTTACTGTTTCTAAATTTTACAAAAATCTTGTAAAATGAGCGTTGACAGAGATGTTGTGTAACGTAGCAGGTACGACAACTCTGGATAGAGAATGATGATATTCCTACAAGGTTTCATAAAGTTTGATCAAGGCATCTCCGAGAAATCGAGCGGACAAAAATGTGTGGAAGAATAATAATAGTGAAAAAAAAAACGTAGAATAGCAATACGTCACCCGACTGAAGTTCGGGGTCACGTAATAATAGTGAAAAAGAAACGTAGAATAGCAATACGTCACCCGACTGAAGTTCGGGGTGACGTAATAATATATAAAACTATATAGAAATGAGGGAAGGGATGGGTCAACATGGTCAACAACTTTTTACTGTCACTGAAAAAGTAGGGAGAGTTGGGTAGGGACTACAACGTGCCTACTCTTTTTCGAAATCTATAAAGAGGTCATTTGCATGTAGGGCGAGTAGCGCTCTCCAAACACGTTACCAACTATGGTTCACGATGAGGATGTCCGCATTATAACCTGACAACCCCCACCCATCGAGAGGACTACCCGTATTCGCCACTATTGGACGCGCTGGGTAGCTTTGTGGGTTATATCAGAAAAGTGAGATAAAAGATATGACTACTAGGTCTATTGTATTAATAGTAGGAACATTTTTAGCAAATGTTTAAAAACGAACAAACATTTTAAATATGCCTCAAAATTGGAATTGGACCGTAAACAAAAACTTTACCCATAGGCTAGCGAAGATGAGATAAAGTATGCGGTATACCATGAACAAGACAATAACTTAACAAAGCATCACAAAACTCTTTATACTACAAAATAAAACAAAAAAGACAACAAGAAAATGTGAACCTGTAGAAGTCTAGAATATGCACGTTTGTACCATAAGTTGCTACTTCTCCTAATAGAAGTCTACAATTACATAATATACATTCTACTACTGGCAATTATAATCATTTCAGAATACTAGTAGTATCCTTTCACAAAGATAATGACTTCAGAACACTAGTATCCTTTCACAACGATAATGACTTCAGAACACTAGTGTCCTTTCCAAAGATAATCACTCCAGAACACTGGTGTCCTTCACAAAGATAATCACTTCAGAACACTAGTATCCTTTCACAAAAATAATCACTTTAGAACACGGGTGTCTTTTCAAACAGATAATCACTTCAGAGCACTAGTACCCTTTCACAAAGATAATCACTTCAGAATACTAGTATCCTTTCACAAAGATAATCACTTCAGAACACTAGTATCCTTTCACAAAGATAATCACTTCAGAACACTAGTATCCTTTCACAAAGATAATGACTTTAGAACACTAGTATCATTTCACAAAGATAATCACTTCAGAACAATAGTATCATTTCACAAAGATAATCACTTCAGAACACTAGTATCCTTTCACAAAGATAATGACTTTAAAACACTAGTATCATTTCACAACGAAAATCACTTCAGAACACTAGTATCATTTCACAAAGATAATCACTTCAGAACACTAGTATCATTTCACAAAGATAATCACTTTAGAACACTAGTATCATTTCACAAAGATAATCACTTCAGAACACTAGTATCCTTTCACAAAGATAATGACTTTAAAACACTAGTATCATTTCACAAAGATAATCACTTCAGAACACTAGTATCATTTCACAAAGATCATCACTTTAGAACACTAGTATCCTTTCACAAAGATAATCACTTCAGAACACTAGTATCCTTTCACAAAGATAATCACTCCAGAACACTAGTATCCTTTCACAAAGATAATGACTTTAAAACACTAGTATCATTTCACAAAGATAATCACTTCAGAACACTAGTATCACTTCACAAAGATCATCACTTTAGAACACTAGTATCCTTTCACAAAGATAATCACTCCAGAACACTAGTATCCTTTCACAAAGATAATCACTCCAGAACACTAGTATCCTTTCACAAAAATAATTATATAATCACGTCAGAACACTCGTGTCCTTTTGCAAAGATAATCACTTCAGAACACTAGTATCCTTTCACAATGATAACCACTCCAAAACACAAGTATCCTTTCACAAAGATAATCACTTCAGAACACTAGTATCCTTTCACAAAGATAATGACTTCAGAACACTAGTATCCTTTCACAAAGATAATGACTTCAGAACACTAGTATCGTTTGACAAAGATAATCACTTCAGAACACTAGTATCCTTTCACAAAGATAACCACTTCAGAACACTAGTATCGTTTGACAAAGATAATCACTTCAGAATACTAGTATCCTTTCACAAAGATAATCACTTCAGAATACTAGTATCATTTCACAAAGATAATCACTTCAGAACACTAGTATCATTTCACAAAGATAATCACTTTAGAACACTAGTATCCTTTCACAAAGATAATCACTCCAGAACACTAGTATCCTTTCACAAAAATAATTATATATTCACGTCAGAACACTCGTGTCCTTTTGCAAAGATAATCACTTCAGAACACTAGTATCCTTTCACAAAGATAATGACTTTAAAACACTAGTATCATTTCACAAAGATAATCACTTCAGAACACTAGTATCATTTCACAAAGATAATCACTTCAGAACACTAGTATCATTTCACAAAGATAATGACTTCAGAACACTAGTATCCTTTCACAAAGATAATGACTTCAGAACACTAGTATCCTTTCACAAAGATAATGACTTCAGAACACAAGTATCCTTTCACAAAGATAATCACTTCAGAACACTAGTATCCTTTCACAAAGATAATCACTTCAAAACACAAGTATCCTTTCACAAAGATAATGACTTCAGAACACTAGCATCCTTTCACAAAGATAATGACTTCAAAACACAAGTATCCTTTCACAAAGATAATGACTTCAGAACACTAGTATCCTTTCACAAAGATAACCACTTCAGAACACTAGTATCCTTTCACAAAGATAACCACTTCAGAACACTAGTATCCTTTCACAAAGATAACCACTTCAGACCACTAGTATCCTTTCACAAAGATAATGACTTTAAAACACTAGTATCATTTCACAAAGATAATCACTTCAGAACACTAGTATCATTTCACAAAGATAATGACTTCAGAACACTAGTATCCTTTCACAAAGATAATGACTTCAGAACACTAGCATCCTTTCACAAAGATAATGACTTCAGAACACTAGCATCCTTTCACAAAGATAATGACTTCAGAACACTAGTATCCTTTCACAAAGATAATGACTTCAGAACACTAGTATCCTTTCACAAAGATAATGACTTCAGAACACTAGTATCCTTTCACAAAGATAATGACTTCAGAACACTAGTATCCTTTCACAAAGATAATGACTTCAGAACACTAGTATCCTTTCACAAAGATAATGACTTCAGAACACTAGCATCCTTTCACAAAGATAATCACTTCAGAACACTAGTTTCTTTTCACAAAGATAATGACTTCAGAACAATAGCATCATTTCACAAAGATAATGACTTCATAACACTAGTATCCTTTCACAAAGATAATGACTTCAGAACACTAGCATCCTTTCACAAAGATAATGACTTCAGAACACTAGCATCCTTTCACAAAGATAATGACTTCAGAACACTAGTATCCTTTCACAAAGATAATGAATTCAGAACACTAGTATCCTTTCACAAAGATAATGACTTCAGAACACTAGCATCCTTTCACAAAGATAATGACTTCAGAACACTAGTATCCTTTCACAAAGATAATGACTTCAGAACACTAGTATCCTTTCACAAAGATAATAACTTCAGAACACTAGGATCCTTTCACAAAGATAATCACTTCAGAACACTAGTATCTTTTCACAAAGATAATAACTTCAGAACACTAGCATCCTTTCACAAAGATAATGACTTCAGAACACTAGTATCCTTTCAAAAAGTTAATGACTTCAGAACACTAGCATCCTTTCACAAAGATAATGACTCCAGAACACTAGCATCCTTTCACAAAGATAATGACTTCAGAACACTAGTATCCTTTCACAAAGATAATGACTTCAGAACACTAGTATCCTTTCACAAAGATAATGACTTCAGAACACTAGTATCCTTTCACAAAGATAATGACTTCAGAACACTAGCATCCTTTCACAAAGATAATGACTTCAGAACACTAGCATCCTTTCACAAAGAAAATGACTTCAGAACACAAGTATCCTTTCACAAAGATAATGACTTCAGAACACTAGCATCCTTTCACAAAGATAATGACTTCAGAACACTAGTATCCTTTCACAAAGATAATGAATTCAGAACACTAGTATCCTTTCACAAAGATAACCACTTCAGAACACTAGTATCCTTTCACAAAGATAATGACTTCAGAACACTAGTATCCTTTCACAAAGATAACCACTTCAGAACACTAGTATCATTTCACAAAGATAATCACTTCAGAACACTAGTATCATTTCACAAAGATAATGACTTCAGAACACTAGTATCCTTTCACAAAGATAATGACTTCAGAACACTAGCATCCTTTCACAAAGATAATGACTTCAGAACACAAGTATCCTTTCACAAAGATAATCACTTCAGAACACTAGTATCCTTTCACAAAGATAATGACTTCAGAACACTAGTATCCTTTCACAAAGATAACCACTTCAGAACACTAGCATCCTTTCACAAAGATAATCACTTCAGAACACTAGTATCCTTTCACAAAGATAACCACTTCAGAACACAAGTATCCTTTCACAAAGATAATCACTTCAGAACACTAGTATCCTTTCACAAAGATAATGACTTCAGAACACTAGTATCCTTTCACAAAGATAACCACTTCAGAACACTAGTATCCTTTCACAAAGATAACCACTTCAGACCACTAGTATCCTTTCACAAAGATAATGACTTTAAAACACTAGTATCATTTCACAAAGATAATCACTTCAGAACACTAGTATCATTTCACAAAGATAATGACTTCAGAACACTAGTATCCTTTCACAAAGATAATCACTTCAGAACACTAGTATCCTTTCACAAAGATAATCACTTCAGAACACTAGTATCCTTTCACAAAGATAATGACTTCAGAACACTAGTATCCTTTCACAAAGATAATGACTTCAGGACACTAGTATCCTTTCACAAAGATAATGACTTCAGAACACTAGCATCCTTTCACAAAGATAATCACTTCAGAACACTAGTTTCTTTTCACAAAGATAATGACTTCAGAACACTAGTATCCTTTCACAAAGATAATGACTTCAGAACACTAGCATCCTTTCACAAAGATAATGACTTCAGAACACTAGCATCCTTTCACAAAGATAATGACTTCAGAACACTAGTATCCTTTCACAAAGATAATGAATTCAGAACACTAGTATCCTTTCACAAAGATAATGACTTCAGAACACTAGTATCCTTTCACAAAGATAATGACTTCAGAACACTAGTATCCTTTCACAAAGATAATAACTTCAGAACACTAGGATCCTTTCACAAAGATAATCACTTCAGAACACTAGTATCTTTTCACAAAGATAATAACTTCAGAACACTAGCATCCTTTCACAAAGATAATGACTTCAGAACACTAGTATCCTTTCAAAAAGATAATGACTTCAGAACACTAGCATCCTTTCACAAAGATAATGACTCCAGAACACTAGCATCCTTTCACAAAGATAATGACTTCAGAACACTAGTATCCTTTCACAAAGATAATGACTTCAGAACACTAGTATCCTTTCACAAAGATAATGACTTCAGAACACTAGTATCCTTTCACAAAGATAATGACTTCAGAACACTAGCATCCTTTCACAAAGATAATGACTTCAGAACACTAGCATCCTTTCACAAAGAAAATGACTTCAGAACACAAGTATCCTTTCACAAAGATAATGACTTCAGAACACTAGCATCCTTTCACAAAGATAATGACTTCAGAACACTAGTATCCTTTCACAAAGATAATGACTTCAGAACACTAGTATCCTTTCACAAAGATAACCACTTCAGAACACTAGTATCCTTTCACAAAGATAATGACTTCAGAACACTAGTATCCTTTCACAAAGATAACCACTTCAGAACACTAGTATCATTTCACAAAGATAATCACTTCAGAACACTAGTATCATTTCACAAAGATAATGACTTCAGAACACCAGTATCCTTTCACAAAGATAATGACTTCAGAACACTAGCATCCTTTCACAAAGATAATGACTTCAGAACACTAGCATCCTTTCACAAAGATAATGACTTCAGAACACTAGTATCCTTTCACAAAGATAATGACTTCAGAACACTAGTATCCTTTCACAAAGATAATGACTTCAGAACACTAGTATCCTTTCACAAAGATAATGACTTAAGAACACTAGCATCCTTTCACAAAGATAATCACTTCAGAACACTAGTATCCTTTCACAAAGATAATGACTTCAGAACACTAGCATCATTTCACAAAGATAATGACTTCAGAACACTAGTATCCTTTCACAAAGATAATGACTTCAGAACACTAGCATCCTTTCACAAAGATAATGACTTCAGAACACTAGCATCCTTTCACAAAGATAATGACTTCAGAACACTAGTATCCTTTCACAAAGATAATGACTTCAGAACACTAGTATCCTGTCACAAAGATAATGACTTCAGAACACTAGTATCCTTTCACAAAGATAATGACTTCAGAACACTAGTATCCTTTCACAAAGATAATGACTTCAGAACACTAGTATCCTTTCACAAAGATAATGACTTCAGAACACTAGTATCCTTTCACAAAGATAATGACTTCAGAACACTAGTATCCTTTCTCAAAGATAATGACTTCAGAACACTAGTATCCTTTCACAAAGATAATGACTTCAGAACACTAGCATCCTTTCACAAAGATAATGACTTCAGAACACTAGCATCATTTCACAAAGATAATGACTTCAGAACACTAGTATCCTTTCACAAAGATAATGACTTCAGAACACTAGCATCCTTTCACAAAGATAATGACTTCAGAACACTAGCATCCTTTCACAAAGATAATGACTTCAGAACACTAGTATCCTTTCACAAAGATAATGACATCAGAACACTAGTATCCTTTCACAAAGATAATGACTTCAAAACTCTAGTATCCTTTCACAAAGATAATGACTTCAGAACACTAGTATCCTTTCACAAAGATAATAACTTCAGAACACTAGGATCCTTTCACAAAGATAATCACTTCAGAACACAAGTATCTTTTCACAAAGATAATCACTTCAGAACACTAGCATCCTTTCACAAAGATAATCACTTCAGAACACTAGTATCATTTCACAAAGATAATGAATTCAGAACACTAGCATCCTTTCACAAAGATAATGACTTCAGAACACTAGCATCCTTTCACAAAGATAATGACTTCAGAACACTAGTATCCTTTCACAAAGATAATGACTTCAGAACACTAGTATCCTTTCACAAAGATAATGACTTCAGAACACTAGTATCCTTTCACAAAGATAATGACTTTAGAACACTAGCATCCTTTCACAAAGATAATGACTTCAGAACACTAGCATCCTTTCACAAAGATAATGACTTCAGAACACTAGTATCCTTTCACAAAGATAATGACTTCAGAACACTAGTATCCTTTCACAAAGATAATGACTTCAGAACACTAGCATCCTTTCACAAAGAAAATGACTTCAGAACACTAGTATCCTTTCACAAAGATAATGACTTCAGAACACTAGCATCCTTTCACAAAGATAATGACTTCAGAACACTAGCATCCTTTCACAAAGATAATGACTTCAGAATACTAGTATCCTTTCACAAAGATAATGACTTCAGAACACTAGTATCCTTTCACAAGATAATGACTTCAGAACACTAGTATCCTTTCACAAAGATAATGACTTCAGAACACTAGCATCCTTTCACAAAGATAATCACTTCAGAACACTAGTATCCTTTCACAAAGATAATGACTTTAAAACACTAGTATCATTTCACAAAGATAATCACTTCAGAACACTAGTATCCTTTCACAAAGATAATGACTTCAGAACACTAGCATCCTTTCACAAAGATAATGACTTCAGAACACTAGCATCCTTTCACAAAGATAATGACTTCAGAACACTAGTATCCTTTCACAAAGATAATGACTTCAGAACACTAGTATCCTTTCACAAAGATAATGACTTCAGAACACTAGTATCCTTTCACAAAGATAATGACTTCAGAACACTAGTATCCTTTCACAAAGATAATGACTTCAAAACACTAGTATCCTTTCACAAAGATAATGACTTCAGAACACTAGCATCCTTTCACAAAGATAATCACTTCAGAACACTAGTTTCTTTTCACAAAGATAATGACTTCAGAACACTAGCATCATTTCACAAAGATAATGACTTCATAACACTAGTATCCTTTCACAAAGATAATGACTTCAGAACACTAGCATCCTTTCACAAAGATAATGACTTCAGAACACTAGTATCCTTTCACAAAGATAATGACTTCAGAACACTAGCATCCTTTCACAAAGATAATGACTTCAGAACACTAGCATCCTTTCACAAAGATAATAACTTCAGAACACTAGGATCCTTTCACAAAGATAATCACTTCAGAACACTAGTATCTTTTCACAAAGATAATAACTTCAGAACACTAGCATCCTTTCACAAAGATAATGACTTCAGAACACTAGTATCCTTTCAAAAAGATAATGACTTCAGAACACTAGCATCCTTTCACAAAGATAATGACTCCAGAACACTAGCATCCTTTCACAAAGATAATGACTTCAGAACACTAGTATCCTTTCACAAAGATAATGACTTCAGAACACTAGTATCCTTTCACAAAGATAATGACTTCAGAACACTAGTATCCTTTCACAAAGATAATGACTTCAGAACACTAGCATCCTTTCACAAAGATAATGACTTCAGAACACTAGCATCCTTTCACAAAGAAAATGACTTCAGAACACAAGTATCCTTTCACAAAGATAATGACTTCAGAACACTAGCATCCTTTCACAAAGATAATGACTTCAGAACACTAGTATCCTTTCACAAAGATAATGAATTCAGAACACTAGTATCCTTTCACAAAGATAACCACTTCAGAACACTAGTATCCTTTCACAAAGATAATGACTTCAGAACACTAGTATCCTTTCACAAAGATAACCACTTCAGAACACTAGTATCATTTCACAAAGATAATCACTTCAGAACACTAGTATCATTTCACAAAGATAATGACTTCAGAACACCAGTATCCTTTCACAAAGATAATGACTTCAGAACACTAGCATCCTTTCACAAAGATAATGACTTCAGAACACTAGCATCCTTTCACAAAGATAATGACTTCAGAACACTAGTATCCTTTCACAAAGATAATGACTTCAGAACACTAGTATCCTTTCACAAAGATAATGACTTCAGAACACTAGTATCCTTTCACAAAGATAATGACTTCAGAACACTAGCATCCTTTCACAAAGATAATCACTTCAGAACACTAGTATCCTTTCACAAAGATAATGACTTCAGAACACTAGCATCATTTCACAAAGATAATGACTTCAGAACACTAGTATCCTTTCACAAAGATAATGACTTCAGAACACTAGCATCCTTTCACAAAGATAATGACTTCAGAACACTAGCATCCTTTCACAAAGATAATGACTTCAGAACACTAGTATCCTTTCACAAAGATAATGACTTCAGAACACTAGTATCCTTTCACAAAGATAATGACTTCAGAACACTAGTATCCTTTCACAAAGATAATGACTTCAGAACACTAGTATCCTTTCACAAAGATAATGACTTCAGAACACTAGCATCCTTTCACAAAGATAATGACTTCAGAACACTAGTATCCTTTCACAAAGATAATGACTTCAGAACACTAGTATCCTTTCTCAAAGATAATGACTTCAGAACACTAGTATCCTTTCACAAAGATAATGACTTCAGAACACTAGCATCCTTTCACAAAGATAATCACTTCAGAACACTAGCATCATTTCACAAAGATAATGACTTCAGAACACTAGTATCCTTTCACAAAGATAATGACTTCAGAACACTAGCATCCTTTCACAAAGATAATGACTTCAGAACACTAGCATCCTTTCACAAAGATAATGACTTCAGAACACTAGTATCCTTTCACAAAGATAATGACATCAGAACACTAGTATCCTTTCACAAAGATAATGACTTCAAAACACTAGTATCCTTTCACAAAGATAATGACTTCAGAACACTAGTATCCTTTCACAAAGATAATAACTTCAGAACACTAGGATCCTTTCACAAAGATAATCACTTCAGAACACAAGTATCTTTTCACAAAGATAATCACTTCAGAACACTAGCATCCTTTCACAAAGATAATGACTTCAGAACACTAGTATCATTTCACAAAGATAATGAATTCAGAACACTAGCATCCTTTCACAAAGATAATGACTTCAGAACACTAGCATCCTTTCACAAAGATAATGACTTCAGAACACTAGTATCCTTTCACAAAGATAATGACTTCAGAACACTAGTATCCTTTCACAAAGATAATGACTTCAGAACACTAGTATCCTTTCACAAAGATAATGACTTTAGAACACTAGCATCCTTTCACAAAGATAATGACTTCAGAACACTAGCATCCTTTCACAAAGATAATGACTTCAGAACACTAGTATCCTTTCACAAAGATAATGACTTCAGAACACTAGTATCCTTTCACAAAGATAATGACTTCAGAACACTAGCATCTTTTCACAAAGAAAATGACTTCAGAACACTAGTATCCTTTCACAAAGATAATGAATTCAGAACACTAGCATCCTTTCACAAAGATAATGACTTCAGAACACTAGCATCCTTTCACAAAGATAATGACTTCAGAACACTAGTATCCTTTCACAAAGATAATGACTTCAGAACACTAGTATCCTTTCACAAAGATAATGACTTCAGAACACTAGTATCCTTTCACAAAGATAATGACTTTAGAACACTAGCATCCTTTCACAAAGATAATGACTTCAGAACACTAGCATCCTTTCACAAAGATAATGACTTCAGAACACTAGTATCTTTTCACAAAGAAAATGACTTCAGAACACTAGTATCCTTTCACAAAGATAATGACTTCAGAACACTAGTATCCTTTCACAAAGATAATGACTTCAGAACACTAGCATCATTTCACAAAGATAATCACTTCAGAACACTAGTATCCTTTCACAAAGATAACCACTTCAGAACACTAGTATCTTTTCACCGAAATCATGTTCTTCCTTTATATAAAATACAATTCAGAATCTTGTCCATGATACCAAACATAACAAACAACACGCTCCAAGTGTTTATACGTGTACAAATATACGCAAGTAATTCTAATAATATAGGAACCGTCGTGGTCGTGACCTTATGATAGTTGGATGTAAAATTACATGTGCAACCAGTGCCTATCATCACTAAACGCTATGAGTTCGAATCCCGCTCATGACGAGGTGTACTCAATACAACATTATGTGATAAAGTTTGTTAGTAACTTGCGACAAGTCGGTGGTTTTCAACGGTTTCCCCCGCCCATAAAACTGACCGTCACGATATAACTGTTGTTGAAAGTAGCACTAAACACCATAACCATCTTTTCAGTAATAACACATTTTTTCTTACCTTTCATGCTGTGTTACAATAATTGATTGTTGTTGTGCACCACCACTTACAACTACTGTTGTCTGTTGTTGCTGCTGCTGCATTTGTTGTTGGGGTGGCGGGTAATACGGTTGTTGTGGTGGTGGATATCCTTGAGGTGGCGATCCATAACCCTGTTGTGGAGGGGGAGCATAGCCCTGTTGTGGTGGAGGGGCATAGCCTTGTTGTGGTGGAGGGGCATAGCCTTGTTGTGGTGGAGGGGCATAGCCTTGTTGTGGTGGAGGGGCATAGCCTTGTTGTGGTGGAGGGGCATAGCCTTGTTGTGGTGGAGGGGCATAGCCCTGTTGCTGTGGTGGCCCCTGATCAACGTAGGGTGGTGGTATTGCTGCTTTCTCCTATACAAAAATAAAACGGATATGTGCAGTTGACTTTCTTGGACATTCAGATTCACGTCAGTTCAACTAGATTTGTGTAACATTAGCACTTTGTCAAGACAATTGATATGGTCCATTTAATTCACCCAACAAAACCCATTGTACAGAAGTTGACAAGAGTTTGGAGACATATTCGCTTCATCTTACTCGATTGCAGCCAATTTAAGTGATTGCTATTTTGTCTTTCATTTGCATAAATTTATGGTAAAATATATGTCTCGAAACTAAAGACTACGGCTTTAGTATGATAGTTGTCGCTACATCCGTTGAGATACAAATTATTTGATATATTTGAAATCAAGAAAAATGTACGAGATATATTCTTCCTCATTCGTAAGAACTAGGGATAGGATTATGATGTCTCAAGCCACTTTCATCATATTTCAGTTATATCGAGGTGCAAGGTAAGTTTTATTGGAGGAGGAAACCAGAATATCCGATGAAAACCACAGACCTGCCGCAAATCGTATTGAGTACACCTCGCCATGAGCGGGATTCCATTCTTAATATACGTTTACAAGTCATGATCAGCTGACAATTTGTTCTATTTTATTCAAAGTGTAAGTGAATATCAAGATTAAAACAATTTCAGTGTCTACAGAATTTTAGGTATCTACGATGTTTATTTGACCGACTACCCCTTTACAGTACTAAATAAAGGATTTCAAATAACTCCTTTACTGTCGAAATGCGCCTTAACATAGCTTCAGTGTTCAAATGTACGTTGGACTGATTTCCTCACGGAGAGGTGTATGTGAGAGCGATTGCTATTTAATACCACGTGACAATTTGCTGCAGCTATATGATGGCGAGAACCAGTTACTTAATTTGATAATGATGTCTAATTTGCACTAGATCAACACGTTGAGATGGAATTTACAGTGCAGGCTGACTGCGGCAACAGTCCCCAAGTGGACATGTCGCTCCACTCGATTGCGAACAAACCAGTCTTTGCTCCAACCAGTGCCGGATTTAGGACAAATGAGGCCCTGGGCTAGTTAAGTTATGAGGCCCCTTACTTGGGCCCTGAAAGAGGTAGACCCGGTATGCCTACACAGGCAGTCGGGCATACATGCTCAGGAAATTTAGGAATAGTTAAAATATTTGAAATTGCACCACATAAGCAAAAATCCATCGTGAAGAAATTTTTTTAGCAGGAAGATGCCCTCCCCCCCTTGGACAACGAGGCCCTGTGCTTAAGCACATCCCAGCACAATGGTAAATCCGGCACTGGCTCCAACTCCGTCATGTTGCGTACTTAAGATGATAATTATATAGTCTTTGGTCCAACCAGGTAGGAGATCGAACCCACGTTCTACCGCAACAGCGGGGAACACCTTAACCATTACACCACTGAGATCGCTTGGATCGGTATATGTGCTGATGTGAATAGCTACCCGATATCTAAAACATGTATCCCTGACCATGTGTATTATGCCGTACAATTATGTATTATTAGCAATTAGCTTAATTTGTGTTCATATCTCTTTTTTAAAACCGTGTCTGTTAATTATTCAGTATTATGTGATCTACTTGAAATTTAAAATGGCACTGGTCCAAGAATAGTACGTATCAATATAATTTTATTCTCGTCTCCAAAACACTACAACCAAACAATGTAATCACATCTATGTAAGTCAGAAAACATAACTTATTTGCCAGTATGATAACAGTGTTGTGAAGTGATTGATTACATGTACTATTTCATATGTATACGTGTGTTTCGTCAATAATGCAAAAGATAAGAAAACCCCCCCAAAAAAATCAAAACAATTTTGAGCAAAAACACAAAACGACCAAACCATGGGAACAAACAGTTCACCTCTCCTTGTCAAACTTTTCCTTTACTCCTATCGAGGCGGATTTTATACAAAAAGCTGAAAAATGTATCAAAAACAAAAGAAATATAAGAAGCTAAAGCCATTAACCTCACATTCAGGTATATTTATGATGATGTTCTGTCAATTAATAATTCAACCTTTGCTAGCTGTATTCCATTAACATACCATCAAAGAACTTGAGATATAAAAGAATCAACAGAAACAGTTTCCCTTGCTTTCATTTCTCTGACATTTATCTCAAATT
Source organism: Bathymodiolus brooksi (assembly GCA_963680875.1). Lineage (NCBI taxonomy): Eukaryota > Metazoa > Mollusca > Bivalvia > Mytilida > Modiolidae > Bathymodiolus > Bathymodiolus brooksi. Next base: position 128,638,808 of record OY804576.1, on the reverse strand, counting down.
TGACACCAATGGTCAATTTTCTACCTACTTCCATGCCATCGGTTCTCTTTGTATAACTAATATTAAATATATGATAACTTTTGTGTCAGGAATAATGAACAGACATGTAGTATGTACTATGGTCAAGATCAACACTGACCACCCAGTGTATGTCAGGAATAATAAACATACATGTAGTATGTACTATGGTCAAGATCATCACTGCCCACCCAGTGTATGTCAGGAATAATAAACATACATGTAGTATGTACTATGGTCAAGATCATCACTGACCACCCAGTGTATGTCAGGAATAATAAACATACATGTAGTATGTACTATGGTCAAGATCATCACTGCCCACCCAGTGTATGTCAGGAATAATAAACATACATGTAGTATGTACTATGGTCAAGATCATCACTGCCCACCCAGTGTATGTCAGGAATAATAAACATACATGTAGTATGTACTATGGTCAAGATTATCACTGCCCACCCAGTGTATGTCAGGAATAATAAACATACATGTAGTATGTACTATGGTCAAGATCATCACTGCCCACCCAGTGTATGTCAGGAATAATAAACATACATGTAGTATGTACTATGGTCAAGATTATCACTGCCCACCCAGTGTGTCAGGAATAATAAACATACATGTAGTATGTACTATGGTCAAGATCATCACTGTCCACCCAGTGTATGTCAGGAATAATAAACATACATGTAGTATGTACTATGGTCAAGATCATCACTGCCCACCCAGTGTATGTCAGGAATAATAAACATACATGTAGTATGTACTATGGTCAAGATCATCACTGACCACCCAGTGTATGTCAGGAATAATAAACATACATGTAGTATGTACTATGGTCAAGATCATCACTGCCCACCCAGTGTATGTCAGGAATAATAAACATACATGTAGTATGTACTATGGTCAAGATCATCACTGCCCACCCAGTGTATGTCAGGAATAATAAACATATATGTAGTATGTACTATGGTCAAGATTATCACTGCCCACCCAGTGTATGTCAGGAATAATAAACATACATGTAGTATGTACTATGGTCAAGATCATCACTGCCCACCCAGTGTATGTCAGGAATAATAAACATACATGTAGTATGTACTATGGTCAAGATTATCACTGCCCACCCAGTGTGTCAGGAATAATAAACATACATGTAGTATGTACTATGGTCAAGATCATCACTGTCCACCCAGTGTATGTCAGGAATAATAAACATACATATAGTATGTACTATGGTCAAGATCATCACTGCCCACCCAGTGTATGTCAGGAATAATAAACATACATGTAGTATGTACTATGGTCAAGATCATCACTGCCCACCCAGTGTATGTCAGGAATAATAAACATACATGTAGTATGTACTATGGTCAAGATCATCACTGCCCACCCAGTGTATGTCAGGAATAATAAACATACATGTAGTATGTACTATGGTCAAGATCAACACTGACCACCCAGTGTATGTCAGGAATAATAAACATACATGTAGTATGTACTATGGTCAAGATTATCACTGCCCACCCAGTGTATGTCAGGAATAATAAACATACATGTAGTATGTACTATGGTCAAGATCATCACTGCCCACCCAGTTATATGTGACGGTTAGCATTTTACTCACATGTGTAACATACATGCATGACCTCCATCATTTCACTAATAGAGTGGATATTTGCGCCCATAATACTAGTTTAACGCCGCCACTTTTCATTATAATACCTGTACCAAGCCAGATCATGCATATTTGTGTATTGAGGGGTATAGATTTTGCCTATATATGTTTTACACATTAGATTTTCCCATCATTTAGGAACTGTTCTGACGTTTTTTCCATCATTTAGGAACTGTTCTGACGTTTTTTTCCATCATTTAGGAACTGTTCTGACGTTTTTTCCATCATTTAGGAACTGTTCTGACGTTTTTTCCATTATTTAGGAACTGTTCTGACGTTTTTTCCATCATTTAGGAACTGTTCTGACGTTTTTTTCCATCATTTAGGAACTGTTCTGACGTTTTTTCCATCATTTAGGAACTGTTCTGACGTTTTTTCCATCATTTAGGAACTGTTCTGACGTTTTTTCCATCATTTAGGAACTGTTCTGACGTTTTTTTTCATCATTTAGGAACTGTTCTGACGTTTTTTCCATCATTTAGGAACTGTTCTGACGTTTTTTCCATTATTTAGGAACTGTTCTGACGTTTTTTCCATTATTTAGGAACTGTTGACGTTTTTTCCATTATTTAGGAACTGTTGACGTTTTTTCCATCATTTAGGAACTGTTGACGTGTTTTCCATTATTTAGGAACTGTTGACGTTTCTTCCATTATTTAGGAACTGTTGACGTTTTTTCCATTATTTAGGAACTGTTGACGTTTTTTCCATTATTTAGGAACTGTTCTGACTTTGTTTTTGTATTATTCAGTCATAATATATGTCACTGAGGTAATGTTATTCCGCAACAATCTCATTGTTTAATACCTACATGTAATATTATCTGAATTATCTCTGTTGGTTTAATATACTAGATTCTCTCCTCTCACATTTCATTTTCATGTGTAAATTTGTCAGTATGTTTGGTGTATCAGGTGTGAAACCTATAATTGATTTCTTTAAGGTTTTCCACTAAATTTGTGTTTTTTCGAGCCTACCTGGCCATTTTATCTTAAGTTTAACCTTTCGAAGACCATACATTTTCTGAAACGTCCATGATTCCTCTACGTTCTGTCAAAATATCGGGCCATGTTTAAAGTCTTGCAGTGAAATGCCAGGCTAAGGAAAATACCTACTCTAAAAATACCTCTGTCATCCCCCAGAAATTCCCTATTTATAGGTCATGCATCAAATCCTCCATATCCATATTAAAATACAACTAAATCAATAAAATTTGGGCTCAAAATAATCCTTATACATTTAACTTCAATTATCAATTTAATTATTCCATTCCATTCAGTATTTGTCACAATACAACAAGTGAAAGGAACTTTTTTCTTTAAAAGGGACTACTTTTGTATTGGTTGAATTACTGGTTTGACACCATCATTACATTTATATCTGTAAACGTCTGGTTGACTCATATTTTTTCATATTGCACATTTTGGGTCATGCGATTTTTAACAGTTCAAAACTATATCGTAAAAACTAAACAGTTTTCAATACAATTTTCAATCTTTGTTTCCTTTTTCAAGGGGCCGTCATGGTCGTGATCGCATGGTAGTTGGATTTACAACTACATGTGCAATCAGTACCTATCACGACTAAAGTTCTGAGTGGGTACCCAGTTCATGGCGATGTGTATTCAATACAACATTATGCGAAAAAGTTTGTCAGTGACTTGCGACAGGTCGGTGGTTTTCTCCGGGTACTCTGGTTTTCTCCACCAATAAAATTGACGGCCACGATATAACTGAAATATTGTTGAAAGTGGCGTTAAATACCATAAGCCATAAAACCTTCCTTTTTACACATGCACACACAAAACCATACATCATTGCAAATTTTTCCTTAATTAATTAAAACATTGACTTTATAGTTGCAACAAATTTATTAATACTATTCTTTAGCATGCTATATCCACCCAATGCGATAATTATTTGAATATTCTTGAGGACGAATTAACATAAGCTTTCAGCTTGTTTCCGAACCCATGTCCTGAAATCATTGTATATTATGGTGCATTAATGTTTTTCTCGAATAAATATTGTTCAAGCTAACAGTAGTATATATACTGTCATGTAGAACAAACAATGGTTAATGTCCAAATTGCATGCACCTACATGTACTTATTACGGTCACTCTTAACTGAAAATAAATGTTTGTTGGATTTTGTTTTTGGTACTTTATTTTAGTTGGGGGGGGGGGGGGGGGGGGGGGGGCAGGGGTTGATATGGAGCATTTAATTGTTGTGTCCTCTATTTCAAAGTGTCCGCCAGACACTTTTACATATATTTAGTGTCCGGCAGACATTTTTACGCCATAAAATAGTGTTCAGGATACTATCAATCCATTTCATGGTGTCCAGAGCTGTTGAATATTGTCCTCACTATGTGGACACAATTCACCGTTTCACAAACTAAAAGACTATGGGTAAATTGATTGTTCCTAAAATTTTGGTGTACGGACAATGAAAAATCGTCCAATGACATAACTCTATTTTCGTTCTTAACCAATTACGTCATTTTGGTGTACGTTGTGAAAATGTTTACCCTCAATGCTTTAGTTTATGAAACGGTGAATTGTTTGCTGCAACATCAAGTAACCCAGTAAAAAGAGGTTTTGAGTAACGGAAGGAAACGTTGATTAGATCTTACGCCATATAATTACTTTTTCTTGGGAAGGTCTAAAACGCGGAAGTGGGAAAACACGGAAGTAAGTTCAAAATGGGTACTTGAAAGGTCATATCTTGAAAAGTACTAAACCTAGGATAAAAATCTAAACGGATTCTAAAAGCTAGTGTTACGATCTATCTTTTAAAGAAATAAATAATAAAATATTTTTATTATTTAGGTACTTAAAAGTTGACCGGAAGTGTCAAAAATGAAAACGGGCAATGGACAAAATTTTGACTTTGATCTAAAATGTATCAAAATTCAATGAACCCGGTCAAAAACCGTTTAAATATTCTTAAAGACAATTTTACACTCTATCAGATGATGTAAATTTGATTTTATGGAAATATTGGTGGAAAACACAATCTTGACCGGAAGCCTACCTTTTCAGAGTTATCCATCGGCGAATTTTCAACTTTGATATCAAAGGGGTCCTGGATTTTTTTTAATAAAAAACTAATCCTGGATTATTATTTTTGCTTAAAGTCCGGTCCTGTGTTTTTATTTCAAATTTTCATCATAGCGCCCCTTCCCCTCCCAAGGGATATAAAATTGTATCATTAATAATAAATTAATAAATAATAAATTCAGATTTTCTATTTAAAATTAATCTCATTTACAAAATCACTGATATTTGTTCAATTTTTAACGCTGATTTAAGCTTTAGTCGTAATTTTTTTTAATTTTTTTCTTTAAACTGTCGAAACATAACATTTATTTAACTGTAAAATTCACAAATAAAATTCACCCCCCCCCCCCTTTTCCCCTTGTTTAAATCAATGATGAACAATATTCCAGAATCAAACAAATGAATAAATATAACATAGATTTCTTTTACATGCATCTTTTTACCATGCAGAGTCAGTGTGTTTTAAATCGGTCATCCAATCAGGACGCTCATTATTCTTGTCCAAGATAAAAATACATCGCTAATATTACCTGTGGGTGTTTCCCCACTTCAACTCGTAAATTTACATAGAAATCGGAGATATTTCGTCATAAAACTTCACACATGGTTTTGTCTATCATATTTCTTGAAGACAAACATAAAATTTTATTGCATTTATCAATATTTTATGAGTATCAACAGTTTTTTCAACACCGTATCTATTTCTCGATATAGCCGCCCGATTACAGTGACCCGTGACCCACTTTAGCACGTTATACCAGTTTTTTCTTAATAATGTTGTTTAATAAATACTATAACTAATTTTTAATTGACGAGTTTCCTTATAAAAAATATGTGACTCATGACCAAATAATATTGTAACTCACCCATGCGCTGCGCGCATTCGTGAGTTACTGCGTTATTTGGTCATTCGTGACATATTTTTGATAATGAAACTCGTCAATTAGTGTATCATAGTATAAATAATCAATGATGGATATTTATTTGTCAATCAGCAAATATTTATCTAAATATCCGTATTTCACAATCGAAGGTGAGATGGGATTAATATTTGCGTGTTTTGAGACTCAACATATACTATTTAAAATCAATGGGGAATATACAGGATTATATGAATGAAACGAAACGAAATATGGATCCATTCTTCTTCTTTAGGTATACAATACTCCTTCAAGACGTTGAAGATTACGTACTGTTGCATGCGTGGGTATTTACAAAAATATTTACATAAATTTCATAAAGTGAAATAAAGTGAAATCAAAAGTGTGAATAAAACAAAACAAAAAATTTAAAACTATGTACAATTGTATTTGAAATTTAAATGTTTAAGAGAACAGCGGGTGTTAGCTGTTCTCTGAAAGAGTCTATAGATGGACTTGAGATAATTATCTGTGGTAAGATGTTCCATTGTACTATAGTGTGTGGAAAAAATGACCATTTGTATGTATCTTTTTGTGTTGTTATATGCCTAAATGTCTGATTGTGTGATTTTCTAGTTCTGCTGTCAGTTGGGATCAGTATGATGTTTGGGATAGCAATTAAAGCGTGTGTTATTTTAAACAACATGATCAATCTGGTTTTAAGACGGCGCTCAGCTAAAGTTGGCCAACCTAGAGTGTCAATCATTGAAGTGACACTGCTAGTATTATGGTAATTGTTTTGAACATAGCGAGCAGCTCGTCTTTGAACCATTTCTAGTTTGTTTATGTTGTCATGTGTATAAGGGTCCCAGATACTACAGCTGTATTCAAGTTTTGGCCTCACTAGTGCTTGATATGCCCGAGATTTTACTTCAGGGTTTGATATCTGTAAATTTCTTTTTAAGTATCCGAGAGATTTATTTCCATTTGAAGTGATATTGTCGATGTGGGTGTTCCATTTAAGGTTAGATTGTAGTGCAACTCCAAGGTATTTTGCTGAAGTTACTGGTTCGAGAATGTGATTGTGAAGTATATAGTCATGTTTGAAGGGTGTTTTCTTTTGAGTGATGGTGAGTACTGTACATTTATCTGGGTGGAGAGCCATAAGCCAATCGGCTTCCCACCTTGCAGCTGCATCAAGGTCAGATTGTAGTTTCTTGCAGTCGTCCTGACATGTTATTTCTTTATAAATGATACTGTCATCTGCAAAGAGTCTTAGTTTGCTGTGTGTAAGATATTCCGGAAAGTCATTGATATAAATTAGAAAAAGAATTGGACCGAGTACTGTACCCTGTGGAACACCTGATGTTACTGGCACTGTGTTAGATGTTGCTCCATCGATTACTACTGTTTGTGTTCTATCTGATAAAAATGCCTGAATCCAGTTTAGAGTATGGGTTTGTATTCCGTAATATTCCAGTTTGTATAATAATCTACGGTGGGAAACTTTATCGAAGGCTTTGGCAAAATCCATAATAATCAAGTCTGTTTGTATGTTTTTGTTATTGCTGGCATTTAATTCTTGTATGAAAGGAAGGAGTTGCGACTCACATGATCTTGCTTTTCTGAAACCATGTTGTAAATCATATAAAATATTGTTTGAGTCGAGGTGTTTCATAATGTTGCTGGTTATTATATGTTCCATCAGTTTACAGCAGATGCATGTTAGTGATATTGGTCTGTAATTTTCTGCTTTGTATCTTTCGCCCTTTTTGAATGCTGGTGCAACATTTGCGTGTTTCCAGTCTTTGGGTATGGTGCCAGTTTCTATTGATTTTGTATATATTTTGGTCAAGATTGGAACAACTTGATCGTTTAGGTCTTTCATCACTCTACTGTTTATGTTGTCTGGACCGCATGCTTTGTGAGGGTTAAGGTTGTTTAAGAGGTTCAGTACACCTTTATCGTTTATGTGGATTTGTTCCATTATAGGATGGGGACTAGGTCCTTTGTCAGGTATGTCATGTGGTGGATCGTGTGTAAATACTGATTGGAACTGTTGGTTATGAATGTTCGTTAATGGACAACATTTCATAAAAATATAACGAAGTTTAACACTGTAGTAGGATTTGCGAGGTCAACAATCAATACCAATACCCCCCCCCCCCCCCCCCTCAAGAAAAATTCTTGTGTCAAACGGTCATTAACTAGGAGAAAATCCAATGGACATGAACAGCCTAACCACATGCTCCTCTGTCGACTGGAATTTAAGAACAGACCAACCTCATTTGATTCTAACAAACACTGTAGGGGGAGTTGCGATGATAAGGTTCCCACTGTATAGGCCAAAATTGTACAAAGGCCAATAACTCTAGAAATACCCAAAATGACCAGAGCATCCTAATAACATGATCATCTGCTCATTAGGGTCTAACAATAAACCAAGTTTCAATTAAACATAGCAAACACTGTAGAATAAGTTGCGATGTATGACAACGTAATCCCTAATTAATGTTTTTATTGTTAACACTATGGTCCATTTTGGCTATCCTGTTCGTGTCCTTTTGTTTGCTTCCCCCAAAGACTTAAATTATTTGACCTTTCTATAGATTATTTTGCTTTTCCGTATGAAGGTTATTAGAGAAAAACGCATCGTATTCACTAAATTAGACATTGACATTTTTATTCTTCATACAAATGTCGCAAATCGACGCTGTTGCTGAAACATGGCACTATTATACGTCTTTGTTGTATTGTGTTTTTTCCGTTTTTTTTTCATTAAGGGCTTGTATTCTATCACATGACACCAACACAACTTACACCCAACATAGGGTCAAAGGCTACAAACACATACACAAACAACAATTATCATACACCGTACACAACAAACAAAAATGCTGTTTCACAATATAACAAATGTAATCAAGTGCCCCCTGTCCTTAGTTCCAAAGACCGTTTAATAAAGGAACATAAGGATTTCACTTGTTGTGACGAAGTAGCATTAAGAATATTTTTAATTTTGTCAATATCATTTTATGTATTAATTCCAGACGGATATAGAAGGTCATCGAGAAAAGCTGTTCTTAATCTGTCATTAATTGTACAATATAAAAAGAAATGTGCCTCGTCATCGACTACTCCACAGTTTTACCCCTTTAAGCCAGGATTCTGTTCCGCAGATGATGTCTGGCTTGATGTAGTTGACTGCGGCTGCGAATTCTGAGGTTTTGTCATTTATGCTTCTACAATTTAATGTCATAATTCTCAGGTTCCCTTTGGTTGATATGTTGAATACATTACTGCTGTTGTTTTTGCCCTTGCTTTTGTTGCATTTTGATGCATCCATGCTTGCCGAGTTATTTCATTTTGGACTGCTGGCCTTTAGCGGACTGAAAGTGTTTGAGGTGATCGATTCAAACGTGATGTTATGTGTAGGAGGCTCATAATAATTTGATGTATTTAGTTCATAGCTGTGGAATGTGAACGTTGAAACATTTATGCTTTCACACTTGCAACATAGCCATTGCACATTTGGTCTTTGCAGAAGATCGTAGTCTGCTGAAAATAGTCCTATACATAACCTATGGTGCCATACACTGCAGTCGTCGCAACATATGCCCTCACAATTCCATGTGACCGGATGTTCAGTCCACATGGATATATACTATGCTGTTTTATTCTTGGCCCTGGATTTAGTGCAATGTCTCCTGATAGTGTGAGTATGAGTATTAGCATCGAGTGGATTTTGCTTGCTTTGACTGGTAACGTCATCGGTTTACGTCCTGCTGTTGTCCATTTGTTGCTTAGTAGACTTGTTAGTAGGTGACGGTGGTCCCATGGTTTGTCGTTGGTAATGGATGACCCTATATAGTAAAGTATAGTAAATGCTGTTATTGCTGTTAAGATTTTCATGACGGTGGTTTTGCCTTGTGGATTCAAGCTGCTGGTTTGTTGACTTTCACTGTTGATGGTTTCAGTTTAGCTCGGAAGAGCCCGTGCTGACTGAAATATCGACAGTTACTGGTGCCAACAATTTAATTGTGCTTGGTCTACGACGATGGTTTGGTGTTGTGGATTCAAGCTACTGGTTTGTTGACGTTCACTGTTAATGGTTTAAGTTTAGCTCGGAAGAGCCCGTGCTGACTGAAATATCAACAGTTACTGGTGCCAACAATTTAATTGTGCTTGGTCTACGATTTTTTTCAGCCAGGTCTTCGCCAGTAGGTTATCTGGATGTACTCCGTCTGCGTATAAATTGAAGTTGTATTGTGTTCTTGTTGCCGGTGTTCTATGGCCCCCCTTTTTATACTTGGATTTTATCTGTAGGTCGTTTGAGAAGTTTGGTGAATGGCTATTTATTTTATCATTTAGTTCCTTCACTTTTGTGTTTAATCTGATGACTTGATCTGCTAGCGTGGAATCGTCTTTAAATTCGTTAGGTGATTTGTTTGCGGTGACAATTCCAGTGGTATATGGAGTAGACTGGAGTTTCAGGTATGGTTACTTAGTTTACAGTTCTCATATTGTTGGACTAAATTGATGATTTTATTGTAGTAATATGATAGAACGGTAATTTTTTCGTCACTGTATGAGCTGATCGAGATGTATTTCTTGTTGTATGAAGTGAGGTCACATGTACCTAACCATACATATATCCATATAGCTCCTAGTTCTGCTACTTTTTGCTGCAATACTGACTTTAGCCAATTGAAACGGTCTTTAATTTTGGCTCCACCTTTGCACCAAAAGATTATTTCTCTTTCAACTGGGTGAGACCTCCTTTCATGATTTTGTAAACAGTTTCCTTTGCTGTCTGAGAAAATCACGAGTGTAAGGTTCTTTTCAGTTGTTGGTGGTTCCTTTGTGTTGTTCAGAAATTTAACCAGTTTTGAGTTCGACATGGACTGGATTGTTTGGTATTAATCTATAACAAGGTGGTATATTGGGGATGGTTTACCAGCTATAATAATTTAGCAAGCCATAATTTAATTTTCAACCTTGTGTTCATTGAGAAACAAAGATGGCAGATATTGGTCGAACACAGTTCTTCTTCTTCTTCTTCTTCCAGTGAAGAACAGGAGTCGTCTCCGACTGTTTTAAGTTCCGCGGGACTAGGCATGCCAGGCACACACAGTTGTTGTCCCCAAGACTATGCACAACTAAAAACTTCACTATGACACAGTTAAAACTACAATGTATGTACATGGGTACATGGGCCTACTGGTTGGCGTGGCTAACCTGTTGTTGGAGGTTAGCCCTGAACTCCTCTATGGAGCTGGCCCAAACTGTGGTGTCTGGTAGGTGGTTCCATTCTCGTACTGTTCTTTGGAAGAAGGAGTTTCTGAGAGTGTCATAGTTGGATCTCTCCTGGAAGAACCTATGTTGACCTCTGGTTCTGCTGTCACCAGGTCTGAGGTGCAAGTCTCGGTCGATGTCCATGAGTTGATGCTGGATCTTGTACATCATAACGAGTCTGCTTATCCTCCTCCGTTGTTCTAAAGTCTGCCACTCAAGTGATGTTAACATGCTTGTCACGCATCCTGGTGTTCTGTTGGTGTAATCATTTATGACGAAGCGGGCAGCACTTCTTTGTACATTTTCTAATGTCTGTATCAGGGTTTGGGTGGTGGGATCCCAAACCATTGCTGCGTATTCCAGGGTTGGTCGTATGATCGTGAGGTAGCTGGTTTCTCTTACTTGTTTGATGCATTCTCTTAGGTTACGTCTTATAAAGCCAAGGGTTCTGTTTCCTTTGGCAGCTACATTGTCAATATGTCTGTCCCACGATAAGTCGTTGGTAATGGTTACCCCGAGGTGCTTACTAGCCTTCACGACTTCTAATGTGACCATGCAGTTGGTAGTGAGTGGGGAGAACTGGTTTGGTCTTTCTTGGTGACACTCTGATAACTGTGCACTTGGTTGGATTAAAACTCATCTGCCACTCATTTTCCCATCTTTCTAAGGCACTCAGATCTTGTTGTAATAGGTCGCTGTCTTTGGTGTTATTGATTTTCCTGAATAAGATGGTGTCATCCACGAATAGTCGTGTTTCAGAATGATTGATGGTTTCAGGCATGTCATTGATATAGGCCAAGAATAGTAAGGGCCCGAGGACTGCGCCTTGCAGGACTCCTGACAGGACCTGAGCTGATGATGATTTAACTCCATCTAGGACTACATTTGGTTTCTGTTCTCTAGAAATGACTTAATCCATTTGATAGTGGCCTGGTCGATTCCATAATATTCTAGTTTATGCAGTAGTCTAGAATGTGGCACTTTGTCAAAATCTAGTAGGATGATGTCAACTTGGGATCCTGTAGCTAAGCGTTTTACAATTTCCTGCACGGTGACCAATAGTTGTGATTCTGTGGATCTCTTTTTACGGAACCCATGCCGAGTGTCTGTGAGTATCTTGTTGGTGTCAAAGTGTTTCATTAAGTTGCTGTGTATGATGTGCTCCAGTATTTTGCACGAAATGGACGTTAAGTTTAAGTTCGATTTTTATATGCTAGGATATCAAATCGTATCTTTGAATGATGGAAATGACACTGGGTATGTTTATCAGTGTTCTGGGATAGATTGTGTAGTTGTGCTTTGTATATTCCTGATAAATATCTGTATTTTTCTTCTTTCTTCGTCGCCGATTGATATTTTCCTGCCACTTCTTTGCACATGCGCTCTCTCTCATCATTTTACCAATCGTAACTACTCGGCCATTCTCGCTACTCTGCAAATAACCTCGTACGCACTCGTCGCAACTTCGGCTGATTCCGTACCTTCATCATACCTCGTCCGTATTACGATAGCTCCCATTGGAACTACTTTCGGAAATCTTCAATGAAGGAGGTATTAAAATAATTTCACTTTCCAATATTCGTCCAATAATAATATATTTTCATTCAACGCAATGTCGGCTGATTCCGTACCTTCATCAAAGACCAATATTTTTCAAAACAAACTCATCTATTGTCGCCATGTTAGAACTTATTCGCGGTGCGCAATGTTTGATTGAAGTGATACGGTCTTCCGGCGAAGAAATGTGACGCGTAGACGCATATCAAATACCGTATTACAGCCGAGGTATTGAGGAAGCGAAGCGGACTCACCCGAGGTTTGCCGATTGACCTCGTACGTACATAGTAGAAATTCTTCTTAAATTGTTTGCCGGAAGTTAAGTTAAGTTCAGCCGCACAAAAATATAGTCCACGAAAATCCAACATGGAAGACATACTAAGTAAAATCTAATCATGCAAAACTAATTAAAACTTTAATTGAAATATAGAAAATTGGTTAAAATATAACTTTATCAAACTTTCATGTAACTGACATGTGAAAAGTAGTGCGATTTATACGCCTAATGCATACGAGGTTATTTGCAGGGTAGCGAGAATGGCCGAGTAGTTACGATTGATCATTTTACATTCTCTATCCAGAGTTATCGTTCCTGCTACGCTACACTCCATCTCTGTCAACGCCCATTTTACAAGATTTTTGTAAAATTTAGAAACAGTAAACAAATGTACTTAAAATTGTTTTAATTATTGTAAATATCAATAAAGATAAAAAATAAATCACTCAGTCATTTCAAATCAATTCTCTCTTAAAAATGATTTGTGATCGTTTTTAACTTTTCAATGTTTACCGCCGCAAAATAGTTCTCCAAGAAAGGGGGGGATCATTTCTAAGAGAGAATTGATTTGAAATGAGTGATTTATTTTCATCTTTATTGATATTTACAATAATTAAAACAATTTTAAGTACATTTTTTTTAACTGTTTCTAAATTTTACAAAAATCTTGTAAAATGAGCGTTGACAGAGATGTTGTGTAGCGTAGCAGGAACGACAACTCTGGATAGAGAATGATCATTTTATAATCATGTGACCACTTCATAACCAATCATATTGTAACATTTCAATGAAAAACGGAAGTAATGTAATTATTCCACTGTAAACCAGTCAATCAGCAAAAAACAACGATATTTGCATTAATTTTATGGGAAGAACAAAAACTAAACCGTTTTTGAAGCGAATCGGAAGAGTAGTTACGATTGGCGAAAAAGGGTGCCGAAACTCTACTTTCACTTTTGGCCCCCCAAAAAGTGTCCTCCCTTCTTCTTTTTAACACCTACCTGGTACATATATAAGTAATACGGCAGCTGGACCTAGAAACAAAAGTTAGTAGAACGAGAGAGTTGTAACACGAAATGTGTAAAATATGGATAAATGGTTCAAAGATATACTTCCAGACAAAGATCCATACCATTATCGCGGGAGGGACCAAATGAGGAAAAAGGGGGGTCCGGAATTCGAGTGCCTGTGATATGTTATGGTGTACAAGCGTTACGATTTTTATTATGATAAATATCTGTCAAACCGTATGTTAGCTTATACTCTGACCTACAAATATTACATGTTATTTACTTGTAACATATAATAGTCTGGATTCGAATATCTAACTGATCTTTAATTAACGCGAATGTGAGCTCTTTAACAATTGTTACTTACCGCCGACATCTTGTAGATATGTAACTGTCCCAATATTTCCTATTCTCTTCCTGTTAAACACTTTAATATCACTTATCAGTATTTACTGTGTTTATAAAACTCGATTTTACTCCTCTTACTTACTAGATAAAGAAGAAAATAATATTAAATTATACACATTATAAATCTGATATGTGTATATGATATGTTGGGGTTAAACATGTTATGATGACAAAATGTCACAATACACAATTTACCTGTAGATATGACACACAAAAGTTAATAACTTTTGTTCACAGGCGCATGGGGCATGGATTTCGTTCCCCCCCCCCCCTAGTTAAATGGTCCCTCCGGCTCCCTTACACATTTTTATCAGTTGGGAGCCCTTTTATCGAGGAAGAGGGTAAAATGCCATAGTCCCATTCAATAGCTGTTCTCAGCTTCTTCTTCCTTTGTTTTTTTTTTATTTATTTATTTATTTATTTTTTTAGTTGTATATGTATTTGTTTGGGTATGATTTTAATAATTTGAAGTAGAGGCAAGCTGAATATTTCTTTTTCATTGAAATTTTGACTTCAGTTCTAACCATTCAATCATCTATTTCTCAGTTTGAATTTCTTTTTGAACAGTTATCTACCATCAAATTATTTCAATGTTTCCATATTCAGATGGTCGTTCTGCCATTTTTATGAAATAATCCGTCTGCTGTTATGTTTTTTCAGCGGTTTATATTTCCCGCCAAAACATTATGGGAAAAATATTCGGAGCGCATCTGGGTTTTTCATTGCAGGTAATCCATTCGTAAAAATCCCAGGGTTCCCGTTCTTGCATTTCCGTCTCAGATAATGTAGTTTGACCTAGAAACGAAGCTGCCTCGCTATTCTCGGCGAGATTTCTTGGAAAAGATCGACGTACAGACTGAAATTCGAACATGGGCAATTAGGTAAGTGTCTTAGAAACAGTTTGATACGACAGTGCCATATGTAGGCAAGGTAAAAAGTGTAAAAAACACGGGGGTTTCCCAACCGAGGAGAGCGATATGGCGCGAAATATGAAAATGGAGTTGCTTACCTTCTATCTTATACTGTATCAGTCGAAAAACTGTGGACACAGAATACACGTATTATTCATGATGTATGACGTCTACTGATATTGTCAAATGAAGAAAAAACGAATGATTATGAAAATTTTGAAAAAGGAATGATTTATATGAAAATTTTGAAAAAAGGGGGGGTAGTAGAGAAAAGGGGGGAGGAGGAAACGAAATCCATGCCCCATGCGCCTGTGCTTTTGCTTACTTATTGATAACACATATCTTTCCTGTCAAAGCTAAACCATAATTGAAACAACGGGCACACTGCATTTGAGCGGATTTCCAAAATAGTTGTTTTTTCAGTTGGGTGGAAATTTAGATTTTGTTAATATGAAATGCCAAAATCATTATTTTCAGTTTTCTAAAAATTTCTGATATATGTAAAGATTAAATATATAAAGAACGTAAACCATTCACTTTTTGAGAGCTACGATGTATAATTCAGAAGAAAACGTCATTTTATTCTGTCTTCGATAATTCTTGCTACCCGGACAATAATGCAAATCATATGCTATTGACCTCAGATTTGAACTCATTTGGTAGAGAGTGTGCGCATGCTCGGTTATAGTGTTGATGAAGAAAATGTCGGAGGCAAAGAAATTGAAGTCGGGTCCGAAGCGTAAATTGAGCGATTCTGCCAGAAAAAGAAACAAAAAAGCAGCGAGTGCTAAGTTAAACCAAAAACAGAATATATATTGGAGATGAATATGATCGTTGGATGGAAATAAAGGTCGCTTTTCGTCTGGAAACGAACTCTGAAGTGGCCAAGATTCTTCTTGACAGGTAACATCATTTTCGTTTCGATTTACATTCCATTATTTTCCATTCAATCGGGCCACGATTAAAAATAATGTTCGCTTAGCGAAACGTTAAACGAGGATCTCTTTACATGGAAAATAAATATATATCACCATCTATGATCTAAACCGCCGTAAATGTCTTTTAACGCCATTATGTGTATATAATTCAGCAAATTTCGTATTTTTGGCATTTTTTTCCTTATTGATTTTTTATTTTCTTCTCTGACAACTCCAAATGTTTTCATCGTAATGGTTTTGAAATGTACATACTAATAATAATTTACACAGTTTGTACATGCGATACGTTAGTTCCGACGAGGATTTTAAATTCTGAGATTTCTTGGTTCTGTTTCGATTGATTTCCAGTAAAATCGGCCCCAGGTCAAATCGGCCCCAGTTAAATCGGCCCTAGTCAAAACGGCCCCAAGTCAAATCGGCCTCAAAAATAAAGTCAAATCGGCCCCAAATATAAAAATAAAAAAAGAATAAATAAATACAAATTATGTATTAATATAAATTAATATTTTTGGTTAAAAGATGTAAAATTTAAATTTTATTGATGAGCGGATTCTTTTATTTTCGTATCAATGGTATTTTAATATTTACTGGTACAAAACACAACTGTACTAGGCAGTTTTAATTCTTCAATAATTAAAACGTATTGGATGTATTTGATTATTTTGTTGAAATATTTAACTTTGCATATTGACAATATAAAGAATGTATGTAAAATCCAGCGCATTATGCACCAGTAATTACGGATATATTATCAAATTAAATAAACAACATAATAAAACAATGATTTGATAAGGAATTAAATAAACCAACACAATTAACAATACATATTATCAAATTAAATAAAAAAAAACATAATAATACAATGATTTGATCTGGGGCCGATTTGACTTGGGGCCGATTTGACCTGCTACCTTTCGATTTCCCCAAATGGGGCCCCGTGTAATTCATTATTACCGATTTCAATGTTTTTGTCCAGTTTTTCGAATAAACTGATTAAGTCGGAATGAAATTCATTGCAGTTGATAATCTTTAAGGTAAAACATACATGAAAGAATTTCTTAGCAAGGCAAGAAATTTAACTTCTTTCAAAACCAGAATGATACATGTGCTCACCTCAGGCTCAGCATCCATCGTTGTTTACGTTGGTGATGAAATTTCATGATCGGCAATCATCGGAACGGTGCATCCGAAAGTTAATTAGCCGCCATTGTCTTTAAAAAACACGTACGAGATGGAATGATTTTCTGTTCTTAATCACAGATGATCGCGATTTTCGTCCTCAAACATGCACGAATGGTTTAGTTTTTAGGGAATGTAAACATATCAAGAATATTTTTGAAGATGTTTATTTCACCAAAAACTCGTTTCATATTACTTTAAATTGGTGTAGAACTGAAACATACATGTAACACTACCAAAATCCATCCTTTTGATAAACAAGTATTTTGTGTCTGCCCAAATGAAGTACAATTTTCCGCCCAAATGAAAAACGTCAGAAACAACTCTGTTAATTCAATGACTATTGCTTTGTATTTGATTACTTCCCATTATTAGCCAAAGTTTGAATATTTCCTGTAAAGACATAGACCAATATATCTGATATTTGATTTGTAGCGAAGTATGAGTTGACCGACAGTGGTTGGTATGTGTGTGTGGTTATGAGTGAACCGGACCGGACGCTTGGAATTTTTTAAGTTTGGTCCGAAAAGTGGCGAGAGCGAGTGATTATTGTTTAACGGCATTTCAGTTTTTTCCCCCAGCTATATATCATTGCAGGAACAAGTTACATTTTGATGATGATCCGCTGTACTAGATCTCACCTTGCACCTGCATACACATATTTCCAACGCAGAGCGTTATGACGGGAGCAACAACAAAGGTGTGTACATAGTTTTTTTTCCCAAGATATTTACTTTTTTTTGTGTTTGTTTATAAAATGACAAATTTGCACACTTACAACTTCTTTATTTCTGCACACAATTTCACCCGGCTTGATCAAGTACATAAACAGCCATATGTTTTATTTAGTTTGAATTTAAGAGTCAATGTATATATGCACTTGGTGAGATATTTAAGATACAAGAGAGGTCGATGGTAAAAACTTAGAACTTTAAACACAATGTCATTGAAGACTTGAACAGTAAGTGTCATGAAATGGTTATATATACCATGCATTTGCCTCGACAGTTGGCGATCTTGGGTGCAATCTTCGCTCATTTAAAAGCAAAACACTGAATTTTAATTACCAGTACAGTACATTAATTTCAAGGAATACTTATATTTACTATTTACCTGGGTTGCAGTAACACACCACAAATCAACAAAAATAATCATCTTTTTATGTACATTAGGTTTGGAAGGGAAAGATTTAGACAGGAATGTCTATTGCTGTTTGAGTGAGTGATATTGTTGATTAACGCCAACACAGCAATTTTGTTCAGCTATATCATGGCCAGTTAATTTTCAATGAGATGATGATGAGGTCCGCTTTGTTCTAGACCAACACGTTTAGTTGGATTTGTATAGTGATAGCTCACTGAAACAACAGTCCGCAGATAGACATGTCGCCCCACTCGGACACATTATCCTGATGTTGAGCCAACCAGTCTTCGCTCTTTCTTCTTAATGCTGCGTGCTTAGCGGAGAAGCAACAAATGCCAATTTTATAGTCTTTGGTTCGACCCGATTGGGGTTCGAACCCACGATCTATCGCACTTAATGCGAGCACGCTAACTATTACACCACCGATGCGGTTGTATTGGTGTCTGTAGTCGACGAATAATGTCGACATTTCGTTAAAATCTATACATTATTTTCATAGTAAATCTGTGTAAAAAGGATAAATCAAAGAATGATTGATTGACTGTTTCCCTTGCACTACTATCACCAATTTCAGTTATACTGTGGTAATAATAATAAACACGTGGCAGAATAGTCAATCAGATGAGGCCGCTCAACGGAAGAAGAATAGTGGTAATGGGAAATTTTCTGGAGGAAAAGAGTAGGGAATTATCAAGTATGGTACTGAGTTGTAAATATTCTAACTAAAGGTAAAAATCAAATAAACCTTGTGGAAAGCTTGGTGTAAATATATACTGATAACTGAATGTCTTCACCACCTGCATACATGCCAACCCTCGAGAGACTAAAAGCGGTAGGGGGGGGGGGGTCTTTTTTTTTCAGAAGGACGCAAAATGCTGCATTTTGGATATAAAATCTGTGAAGTCAAAACTTTAAATATAGTATGATAAAACCATGAAAAAATGAAATGTTTTTCAGAAGGACGCAAAATGGTGCATTCTGTTGCAGTCCTGCAGAATTCACAAAATGCAAATTTATTTCCCTTTCGGGAATGTTTAATGAAATGAAACTCATCAGTCCATGCTGTCTTAAATACGGTGTCATAACGTAAACGAGCCTTCTTTTTTTCTGGCGTTTCGGACATATTCATTCAGACATTGATCTGTTGATGTTTAGGAATCATAAGTTAAAAATGTAGTGCTTCAAAATTTTATTTTAAATACTGTTTCTGGTTGGTTTAATGATAAAGAATTGACCAATGGAAGTTTCCGGTACAAATTAAGAGGGAAACGATTACGGAAAGGGGCTAAATAATTTGGATTTGTACTCATTTATACGTCGTAGAAATCTACAAGAATAATCAACATGAACAATTCACGATAAATTTGTTTACATTTTTTTTTTTTTAAATCGGTAGGAAAACATCTAAAATCGGTAGGCGGTAGAAGACTTAAAAATTCGGTAGACTACCACGTAAATCGGTAGGGTTGGCATGTATGCACCTGCAGGCGAGGCGTACTCGATAAAGTTTGACAGAGACTTGCGGCATGTCGATTGATTTCTCCGGAAACTGACTGCCACGATATAACTGAAATATTGTTGAAAGTGGCATTATACACCATTACCATCGCCACTAGTTCTAATAATGAAAACCGGCTAAATGCTCGCTTACTCGCAAGGGTTATAACGGGATGCCATTACACGTAATGGAGCAGCCGCCGAGATTTTTTGCGCTCGCTTACAGAGTTTCTGACGCCTGCATTTATCAATAATAAGACATAACCTTTCCCTTTGTTCATTATTATAACAAGTTTGTATCACCTACCAGTATTTTAGAATGTAATTCCCACAAAATAAAAATCCATGTTTACTTTCTCTCTGAACATTTTGAATTTCGTCATTTCCGGCCTCACTATTTGGATGTCGATACCATATTTGGCGATTTAATTTGAGGCGTGAATGTTTAGATCAGCCGTTTAATACGTGTAGTAAGAAATACCATATTTAGAAAAGCTCCGCCTTCCGTAGTTTCCGGTTATGGCAAACGATCGATAAATTTGAACAAGGTTGTTGCTACCTTTGAAAAGCATATATTTCTCAGCCAAACCGATTTAACAAGGACTGGGATCATCAGTAATAGTTATAATGAAATGTTTGAAGCGTAAATAGTGAGTTTTTATGTTTCAACTGCAACTTTTTTTTTGCTCCATTGTGACGAATGGGACCGCGTTGTAGCTCTGCCGAGACATAAGTTTGTCACAGGAGCTACATTATTGCAGCTACATCGTCACCTGCACAATATAGGATCCCATCAAAAATTAAAAGAAAGCTTGTCCCAATACTGGGAAATACATGATGGGGTTCTGTTGTGCATGTGGTGAAGGCCATCCCTTCTGCAATGAAAATGTGACCTTATAGGAGGGTTAGCATCATGAGAGAAACAATTTAGTTGGATTTTACTATCTCAGTAAATCTGAAATCTGGCCTGACAAGAGACTAGGTCTTTGGTGAGGATGGCCTTGTAAGAGGGAACTACTGTATATGTAATGTTTCCTATCTAATACTAACACTTATTCAGTCCAAACAGAAAAGTTTATACCATACAGTTTTTGTATACTAAAATTCGTTATAATTTAGAAAGATCATCTGTTTTGCTTGAAAAGACAAACACAATACATTGTAATTGAATACTTTCTTTTATGGCACAGGCTACGAATACGACGGAAACGTATTCGTAGCCTGGGTTCTACAGGTACGACGGGCGGAAGTTGTGACTAAATGATCAACCGGTTTCCGGACATGGACACCTATTTAACGGAAATTAATCACGTATTGCTAGGATCTAGAGGCTACGAATACGACGGATTTCTCGATTTTCTTAATTCTATTGTTTTTATTTCATTAAATGACAATTTACGAATTTTTTATATAATTTTCTGCTTGTAGTTTATTTTTATTCCAATAAAATCTGATGCATTGCAAAACTAGTCTTACAATACCCGATTAAGCCCATAGATTTCACCGGTATGAGTACTTCTCAGAGTATAACTCACACTTACCAACACTAATTATTTTCAAAATGGACGACGATGGTAGTGCGCTCCGTGTTGGAGCAAAGTATAAATCTTTTACAGATTTAGAGTAGGGTAAAGTGTTGCTGTAAATAGTTTTTAACTGTATATACGGACAACTTTTAACGGCCTTGTGTGGAAGCCACGCCACAATAGTTTTCCTGTGAGTTGATGCTGTTTGACGGCCCTTCACAGTATTCCAGTAAATGTAAATGTAGTGTGCCCTAAAAAAAATCCAGCAGGATAACTACGTCCAACTTTATGAGCGTATCTCAAGGAAGCTTGGTACGGGATCCAAATATAAAAACATGGAAGTTGCAGAAAGTGCAGCCGGTCTTTTAATTTATAAGGAGTTGGATTATTCCTGTAGTTCCATTTCCAGCGGTCAACGCCCAAACACAAGGTAAAATCACATATAATATACCTTAAATAAGCAAATGATCATCACTTTGATTGCAGTTCTTCATATTAAATTCGCAGTGATGTCTTCAATCATGTTCTGTATAGCAGCAAATACATATTTCTAGAATTTTTAAGTGATTACAATACTATCGTAAGTCATATGATAAAACACACAAGTTTGCGCTTTTTGTATGGTACCATCTAAGATGTATTGGACTACGTTTTGCGCCGAATAAAACCTACTGGTGTTGCCGAAATTGCTTAAAATAACTATAAACATTATTAATTTAATACATTGAGATAATTGTATTTACCGGTACCTATTGTCTTACTTGAAATTTTAAATTGTATATGATAATTCTTAAATTAAAAATATCTATGTATATTATTTTTCTTTAAACTTTATAGTATCACAGTAATAAATGTCTAAACACAATATATTTAAGAAAACAAAAATCCGTCGTATTCGTAGCCTCTAGATGCTAGCAATACGTGATTAATTTCCGTAAAATAGATGTCCAGGTCCGGAAACCGGTTGATCATTTAGTCACAACTTCCGCCCGTCGTACTTGTAGAACCCTAACCCGAATAATCCAGTCGTTATAATACCCTCCCGCTAGTCGCTGCATTAACGCCTGGATGCATTCATTGAAAAAATCCGTCAAACCGGAAATAGTAAATCGCTATGACTTATGAGTATTACGACATAAAATAGGAGGAGCTAAAGTGTTTGTAAATAATTAGTCTGGTACTCGTGACCCCTCGGATTTTTTTGTTTGATATCGGGGTCAGGTAACGGCTGAATCCATGTTTTTAATGGCGGCCGCCATAGCGTACAGATATTCCCATCTCAGCAAAGGAAATGATGCACAGCATTGAATGAAGGCATGTCTTAAGTGGGTAATTGGCACAGTTCACATCAGATACATTTGTTTGTCCCCTTTAGTTATTTTAGAGGTTGAAGACATCACGCGGAAATGTACTTTTGGTCATATTACAAAAAGCGGGAGGGGGGGGGGGGGGGGAAGTACAACTTCACAACTTGTCTCCCATGTCTTAACTTGTACATGTGCCCCACAATAATGTGTGCAATCCTTTACATCTATTATTGGTTGCAGTATGATATAAAGAAAGAAAATGTCAAAAATAAATATCTTTTACAGTAAAAAAAAGTTACAAGGTACTAGGTGTCACAAATCTGTCATCATTTTTAGAATGGTGCATGACTCATTTTCCTATAAAATGAGTTTGTCCAACACCAATCTTTTCTTGAGTGGTAGACAGGGTACACCGCTTCCATATTTAGGCCCTGTTCCTCTGATAGAAGTAAAAAGAGATATGGGGTAAATGTCGATGATAAAACGACCCATAACTATTCGAATTAATACTGCAATCAAATACAAAAATGAGGCTAATGACAGCAGTTTTAATTGATGAACATGTTCATGAAAAGGTATTTAATGACAGAATTGCTGAGCTGCTTGCCTTATTTGTGATCAAAGAAAGTGCATTATACTTTGAGGGGATACTATTATTTCAATTTGCATATTTCTTTTTTATTTTGCTTGCTTTTAATTAATTTGTTTTTGTTTTATGTTTTGCTTTACGAACAAACAGGAACCAAAGCAACAGAAATCCACAGCAACCAATGTTTATACTGTGATACAACATTTCCACAATTCTATGACTTAATAAAACATTCTAGAGAAAATCATTCGTACCATTGTTATTACTGCAAAACAACCTTCGTCCTATTTGAAGAAGTAATAAAACAATCGACAGAAAACCACGGCTCACTAATGTTGAAAGTTAAATACCTTGAACTGAATCCATTTAGTGGACATTATGGTTACAAAAGCCAACATTTCAAAGTTATTCCAGAGAAAATAAAGGCTTTGGTTCCTGTTTGTTGGTAATTTTTTTTGGAACAATCATTCACGAAACCGGGTCCTGCCATTTTGACACGACCCATTTCTTTCGCCCTGTGCTTACTTATATCAATAATTAAAAGCACAAAGTGACGATTCTTGTCATCTTTATTCATCAATCGTTCTTTCAATACATTTTGTTCCATTCAATGTGAGCAAATCGAAGAGAAACTGAGCGAAATTCGGGGTTGCGGTCAAGCTGATCGTCATTTTGCGGCACATTATCGCTTATTTCTCAATTAATATACGATGACATAGCCAAAATGTTTCATCTGACAGCAGGAAATGGTTAATAAAGCATTTATTTCCTCCAAGTTCATGCAAAAAACAAATAAATAAACAGAATTCTTACCTTCTTCTTGCCTTCTTACAGACCGGTCCCGTTCCGGAATTAGATATCCACGAGTCCAAACATTTTTTGCCGGGACAGTTTGTACACAGTGTACGAGTGGTGAATGGAAGTTTTTTGTGAATTACAAAAGAATATAGTATCCATAACTTTTTAATAAGGACAAAAAGACTAGAGTATCATGTTATTTATAATAATTGTGGATAAATAATATGTAAAATTGTTAACTTTTTCAGCATTTACAAGACGACTACAAACGATTTTTAGATCATACAGACGGAAAATTCCACTCAGATTATTTAATGAAATTACGCTACACTGGATTAAGATTAGCCAACAAAAGAATATGTGATGTCACTTATGAAGATGTTTATAGATTAAAATGAATATGATTTTGGTTCCTGCATTGTGATATTATCAGCATTAGGAAAGTGTTAAAGCAAAGTTGTTTGTCCAAAGAAATGAAATTAAGACCAAAAATGAGTTTTAAATCTTCATATCTATTTTATATTGAAGAGATCAAAAGAAAAATATCATTCTGATATTGTGGCTTTAACAGTTCAGAGACATCTCCCAAAGGCCTTCAAGGTCAAGAGGTTAATTATATGTTTGTTTATTTTTTGTTGTGATATCCTATTTAAAAATAGGCTACCATCAATGAATACAATACAAGTTCTCTGTTTTTACTATTCACGAATAAACAGATAATGATGGTCAATACAGACTTTTGAAAAGAGTGGGATGGCCTACTTGCATCTTTTAGCTCCTGTGGTCACTTGCCATGGAAATTGTTTTTGATGAAATTTCAATGTCATCTTCGTCTGTGTCCTATTTCAATATTTATTCTCTGAAATAACTTGATAAAAATGGAATCAAAGGCAGAAGTGTTCATTGAGTGGTCCTCAATATACCTACTTCTTAGAAACCACAAATGTGACGGAATTGTTATATGTTAGGAATGTGCCTAACATGATCCTCTACAAAGACAATGTGTGTTATGTGAATAAGAACTCCAAGATGTACAAGTTTAACTAACATAGGACCATATTAAAAATTGTATAACATAATAGGCTAAGGTGTGCCATTAGTTTATCTCTGTTGGTCAGTCTTGACTATACATTAAGACAAAATAGACTTACAAAATTTTATTTCTACATGTACTCTAAAATTTGGAATCTGAATCTTCTGCTGAATTCAATTATGAATAATTTTCAGTACGCATACCTTATCAATAGTTTAATTAATCCAATATATTAGTTAAATGGACTAAATAAACTAATGCTTAAGTAGAACTTAGAAAGTCCCAACAGGCTTTGTTATTAGTGCTACATGTTACAATTATAATTATCTCCCTTATACCATTACATGTATTATGTAACTGAATCTCAAAGTTAATAGGTTAGACAAGTTATTTTTCCTATTTTATGAAATTATTTGACTGATGTTAATTATTGTAGTGAAAAATTTGAAATATAAAAAATGTATTGTAATAAATTAGTTGTGAAAAGAACTTTTTGTACATTTGTATATCAAATACAAAGTATATATTATTTTAATATTTGTTTTTAAATATCTAAATGTTAGATTGTCAATTAGTAGAAACTTATTTTTAAGGTAGACCAATATCCTCAAGTATCATTAGGCTTCCTGTATTAAGAGTACAAGTGCTCCTTTAGATTTTAGTATTCATTTCCTTTCACACAGTAGTTCACAAAAACAACCCAAAATAAAGTTGTATTTACAGAACAAGTGATAATTTGTATCTGATTTACAGTGAAGGGGTGTGTCAATATTCAAACGAGTCCGCAAGGACGAGATTTGAATTGACATGCCCCTTCACTGTAAATCAGATACAAAATGTCACGTGTTCTGTAAATGATTTGTAGAATGATCCAATGGAATGTTTCCACGTGTAAGAACCCTTGCACATGGCATTGAAAGTTTAATGCGAGACAATAAGCTCCACTTTTGTATATTGGAAACTGTATCTACGTTACAGTATACCTGACTTCAAAGGAAAACACACAAATCATTCTACAACAATATATATCTCAGGACAGTTACTAAACCCATGTGTTTGTTTTATTTTTTAATTATTTTTCTTAGAAAAGACACTGAACAAATGATATCTTCCATTTTTTTAATCTTCCACAAATTTATTGCATTTAAGACAATTGGTGAATGTACAGTAAAATGTGTCTAAACTGAACCCCCGATGAGACTGACCATTTTGTTTGGAATAGGCAGGTTAAAATTTGCAAATATTTTTGAGATATTAGAACTATAGTTATGTTGGGTTTACACAAGATCCTGGTTTATTCTATGGAAAGCCATTGGGGTCAAAATTCTTATTGCCTAATTCCTAATTCTGTATTTGTAATTCTTTAATTGTTATTAGAAAACAGTTGATGTAGAAATAAGGAGTTAAGACATTAACATTTCGACAGGAAATTTTTTTTAATACATGTATAGCATTAAGAATTAATAATATAATTATGGTTTGATAATTAGTAATGGGGGATTATGAATCGTGGATGAAGAAGAAATAGGGATTATGGATAAAGCATATACAAATACAAATAAGGACTTTACACTAAGAATTAGGAATTACATGTAGAGAATTAAGAGTTGGGCATCAAGCACCAAGAATTTTGACCCCAATAACTTTCCCTATTTCAGGGTTTACTTTAAACAGATTTTATGATTTGATTCAGGATTCACTTTGGACAGGTTTTTACGATTTATTCAGGTTTTATGGTTTATCCAGGATTCACTATAAACAGGTTTTATGGTTTATCCAGAGTTCACTATTGACAGGTTTTATGGTTTATCCAGGGTCCACTTTCAACAGGTTTTATAGTTTACGTGAGGTTCAGGTTAACAAGGTTTGACTGTACTTATTAGTTCAGCAAATACATCAAGATTGTTGTGCAAAACTTTAATGTTTAATGTCCCCTTACCTTGTAAAATGGTGTCCAACCTTGATAGGCTTGATGTTCATCATATGGAGATGTAAAAACATTTTTGTTATTATTTAATGGTAATAATTTGTCTGTTTTTCTTCACTTCAAATGAGGTAGGCATCACTTATTTTTCTAGACAAGATTGGACACCATTTCATTAATACCACTGTGTCATTCAATATTTTTGGAAGCTGACACAATTCTGTTATTTATATTCAAAATCTTTATATCACATTGTGTCATACAAAAAACCTATTTTTCCACACCTACAAACTTTTTTAATTTAATTAAAAAATTGGTTATGTTTATAAATCAGCAAAAAATTATGTAAACTTGAAATTGATTTACTCCAAAGGGAGATAATTCTTGGTAGAAACATCTTGTATGGATTTGGTAGAAACAAAGCTCGACTTGTACAACAAGCTAGAACAGCCATGTTCTATGTATTAAGAAGAGCAAGAAAATTGTCTTTGCTAATTGATATATTGTGCAATTATTAAATGCAATGGTTGCACCAATCTTGTTATATGGTGCTGAAGTTTGGGGTTATGAAAAAAATTATATTGCTGAAACATTGCATTTAGAATTTTGTAAATATATTATGAAAGTTAAAAAATGTACACCAAATTATATTGTATATGGTGAACTAGGTCGAATGCCTATGTCTATTCATATAAATGCAAGGATGATTGTTTTTTAGGCACGGTAAAAAAGAGAAAATTTCTAAAACACTATGATATTTTGTATCAATTAGATCTTTGTGATGTATACCATTCTAAATGGTTAAATTGTGTAAAAGATATATTGAACAAATGTGGTTTTATAAATTGTTGGAATGATCAGCTTGTTCCTAGAAATTTTAACCTATCTAAGAAAGTTAAGCAGTACCTTTATGATTCTTATGTTGAGTATTGGAAATTTCAAATCTTTAATGCACCCAAATATACTAATTATAGAATGTATAAATCTGAATTTGGTTTGGAAAAATACTTTACTATATTCCACCTGATTTAATGTATAACATGTGTAAATTTAGATGTGGTAGTCATAAATTGCCAATAGAAATGGGTAGATTTTTTAGTATTGACAGATCAGAAAGAATTTGTGATTTATGTAATAAGGAAGAACTGGGTGATGAATTTCACTATCTGTTTAACTGTACTTTTTTCAAAGATGAAAGGATAAAATTTATTCCTGAGTATTTATATAATGTTCCAAATACAATTAGTTTTAGTGAGTTAATGAACAGTGATGATTAATATGTACTCATTGGTTTATCAAAAATAGTCATGTCTGTATTCAAGTAATACTTACAAGTATTAATATTGCCTTGCAATTACATAAATATGTCTTATATTTATATATTGCCTTCCAACAAACATAAATATGTTTCATAATTTGTATATATGTTCATGCATTACATGTTTATAATTATTTGTACTATCATGCCCTATGTGGGGCCTTTAGTGAAATAAAAAGTTTCAAGTTTCAAGGATTAAATTTGTTTTATGTTATCTAGTATTTCTAAATTTATAGGTATACCATTTTTATTTTATCAATTTAAGTTAAAGTTTCGTGTATTTAAATACATATCATCAATCAAATGCAACTATTTGTTTGTCTGTTTTTGTTTGCAGACATGATTGTATTTCTGAATTGCTTGAAAGAAACATTATTTTTTGCTTAATTTGATGAAAAAATGTATTTCTAAAGTGCTGACATTGTTCAGTTGCAAAAATAGATACAGTTTTGCATATGCATATAAAAACCAACCATCAAATATAGATTTTTAGCTCACCTGACCCAAAGGGTCAAGTGAGGTATTGCCATCACTTGGCGTCCGTCGTCCGTCCGTCGTCTGTCGTCCGTTCGTTAACTTTTCATATTTTAATCTACTCCTCTGAAACAACTGGACCAAATGGAATCAAACTTGGCAGAAAGCATCTATATAAGGTCCTCTATAAAGTTTCTTCATTTCGTCTCATTCCGCCAACAAATATGGCCGCCAAGGGCAATTCTTGTTTCTGATTGGCTAATGTTAAAATAATCTTCTCCTCTGAAACTGCTTGGCCAAATGGAGTCAAACTTGGCAGGAAGCATCTATGTAAGATCCTCTATAAAACTTCTTCATTTAGTTCCATTCGGCCAACAAACATGGCCACTGTTACTAAAAATAGAACATATGATAAAATTGCACGTTTTTGGTAATAACTCAAAAACCGTTAATAATATCAGAAATCTGACATGGGTAAAAATGATCAGCACAGGAAGATCTAACTACCCTGAAATTTTGAAGAAAATCTAATTACCTATCTTGGAGTTATTGCCCTTTTTTCATCAAATTTTCAAAATGTTAATACTTTTCATCCTTTATTTCAAAAAGTATAAGAGATAGATGTTGAGTGTAAACTGAAAACATGTTCAGCTTGTCAAGATCTACATGGCCTGCAATTTTGAAGTAAATCTGATTACCCGTCTAGGAGTTATTGCCCTTTTTTCATCTTTTGTTTTTTTAATTTAAACGTTTTTGTCTGATATTTCAAAAACTATTAGAGATAAAGATTAAGTTTAATTTGCAAACAAGTGCAGCATATTAAGATCTACCTACCCTGTAATTTTGAAGTTAATCTGAGTACCCAATTTGGAGTTATTGCCCTTTTTTCGTCAAATTTTCAAAATGTTAATACCTTTTGTCCTTTATTTCAAAAACTATAAGAGATAGATGTTAAGCTTAAACAGCAAACATGTTCAGCATGTCAAAATCAACATAGCCTGCAATTTTAAAGTAAATCTGATTACCCATCTTGAAGTTATTGCCCTTTTTTCATCAAATTTTAAAAATGTTAATACTTTTCATCCTTTATTTCAAAAAGTATAAGAGATAGATGTTGAGTGTAAACTGAAAACATGTTCAGCTTGTCAAGATCTACATGGCCTGCAATTTTGAAGTAAATCTGATTACCCGTCTAGGAGTTATTGCCCTTTTTTCATCTTTTGTTTTTTTAATTTAAACGTTTTTGTCTGATATTTCAAAAACTATTAGAGATAAAGATTAAGTTTAAATTGCAAACAAGTGCAGCATATTAAGATCTACCTACCCTGTAATTTTGAAGTTAATCTGAGTACCCAATTTGGAGTTATTGCCCTTTTTTCGTCAAATTTTCAAAATGTTAATACCTTTTGTCCTTTATTTCAAAAACTATAAGAGATAGATGTTAAGCTTAAACAGCAAACATGTTCAGCATGTCAAAATCAACATAGCCTGCAATTTTAAAGTAAATCTGATTACCCATCTTGAAGTTATTGCCCTTTTTTCATCAAATTTTAAAAATGTTAATACTTTTCATCCTTTATTTCAAAAAGTATAAGAGATAGATGTTGAGTGTAAACTGAAAACATGTTCAGCTTGTCAAGATCTACATGCCCTGCAATTTTGAAGTAAATCTGATTACCCGTCTAGGAGTTATTGCCCTTTTTTCATCATTTTTTTTTTAATTTAAACATTTTTGTCTGATATTTCAAAAACTATTAGAGATAAAGGTTAAGTTTAAATTGCAAACATGTGCAGCATATTAAGATCTACCTACCCTGTAATTTTGAAGTTAATCTGAGTACCCAATTTGGAGTTATTGCCCTTTTTTCGTCAAATTTTCAAAATGTTAATACCTTTTGTCCTTTATTTCAAAAACTATAAGAGAATGATGTTAAGTTTAAACAGCAAACATGTTCAGCATGTCAAAATCAACCTAGCCTGCAATTTTAAAGTAAATCTGATTACCCATCTTGAAGTTATTGCCCTTTTTTCATCAAATTTAAAAAATGTTAATACTTTTCATCCTTTATTTCAAAAACTATAAGCGATAGATGTTGAGTGTAAACTGAAAACATGTTCAGCTTGTCAAGATCTACATGCCCTGCAATTTTGAAGTAAATCTGATTACCCGTCTAGGAGTTATTGCCCTTTTTTCATCATTTTTTAGCTCACCTGACCCAAAGGGCCATGTGAGGTATTGCCATCACTTGGCGTCCGTCCGTTAACTTTTTCATATTTTAATCTTCTCCTCTGAAACAACTTGGCCAAATGGAACCAAACTTGGCAGTAAGCATTTATGTAAGGTCCTCTATAAAGTTTCTCCATTTGGTTCCATTTGGCCTACAAACATGGCCGCCAAGATTAATTCTTTTTTCTGATTGGCTAATGTTAAAAAAATCTTCTCCTCTGAAACAGCTTGGCCAAATGGAGCCAAACTTGGCATAGATGATCCCTGGGTGTGTCCCTTTCAAAATTGTGTCAGACAGCCCCACCCTCCATTCAAGATGGCTGCTGTTTTTTAAGGTAATGATTATCTCCCTTTGAAATTTGCTTCAGCATCATTCTATTGTCAGGTGAGCGATACAGGCACAGTGGGCTGAGCCTCTAGTTTTATTTTTGTTTGCATACAAATAATGTTATCATTAATGCTCTTATTACATTGTACAGGTAAATATTAAATATCATGTGTACACAGGTATCAACTGTTACTGTGACATAACACGTTATATCTGTTAAAAAATAGAAATTTCTAGTTTGTTTATAATATCCAAAATTCATGTTGTCACCAAACATTAGAGTGGTGGTGAAAAAACATTCGGAACAATAAATCTATTAGGTCAGAACAAATACAAATTTTCTGTGAGATTTTTTGGAAGGCAAAATTGAGCCAACAGTTTTAAAAAAAGGGGGGGAAAAAAAGAAAACACTGTTATTCCACAATTTAGTCTAAAAAATAATGTGAAGACCCTGTTTTCCTCAAAATAAATCAAAAGGTTTTTCCCTAGGAATAGTAGTGTAATCAGCATTATTTACAATATAAATAATATATATTATATAGATATAGTACCTAGTCACTCGTATCATATCATTTTCACTGGTTCTAGTGGACATTGTTTAGTTTGTTTTACAACTGTTTTTTTCTATGATGGGGTCATGGTATTTTATTGGTTGAGGGATTTTTTGTGTAAATTTCTGCATAAATACTGTTTTCATAATTTTATCTGATTACTCCTCCAACTGACCAATATGGCTGTTGTTACTATAAATAAAACTTACCTACAGAGCCAAGCTTACGCCTCCAACTGACCAATATGGCTGTTGTTACTATAAATAAAACACACCTACAGAGCCAAGCTTACGCCTCCAACTGACCAATATGGCTGTTGTTACTATAAATAAAACACACTTACAGAGCCAAGCTTACTCCTCCAACTGACCAATATGGCTGTTGTTACTATAAATAAAACACACTTACAAAGCCAAGCTTACTCCTCCAACTGACCAATATGGCTGTTGTTACTATAAATAAAACACTCCTCCAACTCACCAATATGGCTGTTGTTACTATAAATAAAACACACCTACAGAGCCAAAGAGGCCACATTTTTTACCTACCAAACGAGTTTAAATTTGAAATTTAAATTTAATCTTATGAATCAAAAGAAAATTTTAATTGATGGGGATGTTCAGGAGGGGTGAAATAAAACTTTATTTGTTATTGTTATGTGATATTATCCTGAAACTTACTCTGGTATTGATTAGATAAACTCTGTAAAATAAACAGTCAATTTTATTTGATCAGTGATATAAAACCCGTACCTTATTTCAGATTCAGATTCGAATTCTTTATTTCTTTAAAAACCAAGTTTATATGGTATAAAGAACAAATATCAGAATTAATAACATACACATGACAAGATAGTACACATAAAAATAAAGAGAAAAAAAGATAAATTTAGAGATGGGTGATTGACCAGGACATTGTAATGGTACAAACTTGTCCATCCATTTTAATATCATTTTATTTACAATTTCACCACTTTTGCCAGATAAAAAAATCGTAACAGTCCAATGTATTCTTTATTTTGATCCCAGAAAAAACCAAGAAACAAGATGAACCTGCTTTCTACTTTATTTATTATACCCAGATTACGACCTTGTGTGCCTTATCTCAGTTGTATTTTCTGTTTATTGTGTAATATGTACCTGCAGTATTGTGATATTTCATATTTTTGGTGCTTTTTATTGTATTATTTACAACATAACCTGCTTTTGTTTACAATTTGCCTGTGATATTAATAAAAAAAATTATTGAAAATGATACAATTAAATTTTTCTTGTGTTTTATGACTTTTGAAGATACAACGAAAGATGTTAAAAAGTCAGTGACACATTATTTGTTTAGTTTTATTTAATAGCAATGAGTTTCACATAGTTTCACATCAATAATCATAACCATGATCATTATTCTAGTTGGATTTACACAATATATATTCCGTCAGTGCCTATTACCACAAGATTTGTAAATAAAATCCAGTCCTTGACCAAAGGTTCCCACACAGTTTTATGTGATTAAATTTGTCTGTTAAATGCAGCATGTTGGTGATATTCTCAGGATATTGTTGAAATATGGTTTAAAGTGGTGTTAAACACCCATAACATACGGTATGCATAATGATCTATTATCCCTTAATATAAACTGGGAGTAATAAAATGATACATCTCTCTGTTTTATTACTCCCAGATATAAATCACAATGAACACAAGGATTGCTAGATATAACATAGGCACTTGAGCCAACCCCCCAGTACAACTATGCTATCTCTTGAAGAACCTTTCAATGAGTCCTGATTAATTGTGTTGAACATCTATTAAAGACCATCTACACTCTTTACTGAAGCCTTTTCTTTAAGAAAAGACACCAGCTATGTAGAAACCCTTGTCCTATAATTGATCTGGTTTGTATGATTTCCCAAGTTTATATATAGCCTATACAGTCTTTACATGTTTCAAAAGGTGCACATCCAATCTTATCAACTGTTGTCGTTTGTTCTTTGTTGTTTAGATTGCTTGTTTGTTTGTTTGATTTTGTATTTTTTGGGAGTAGCTAATCATAACAGCTGATTTTAAGCAGATTGTTGCACATCTAACACTTGATCAAAGAAAGCAATCCTGAAGATCTTGTTAATTGCCTTAAAAAGTTTTTCCAGGTGTTCTATATAAAACATCTCATGGGTTTGGTGTCGGTGATACTTCTCCAATAAAACAACATCCTTACTGGCTCAATCTATCGAAACTTTTCTTAGACAAAAACTAAACATAAATATGTGCTTGTCATTGGTATTATGTCATTCTGTTTCTAAAGCCGATTCTTATCATACTCCCACGGTTGACATTGTGTTGATAAGACTGGGTATACAAAATATATTAGCAAATTTTATTTATTGAAAGGCTAATGTCAGAGCTCATGAAGTTTTAGCTATTGTAACACAAGACTGATTGTTTCAGTATATGTCATGGCGTGTGGTATGACAATTGCCTCCATTACTTTTCAGAGAATATTTACAATAATTTGAAAATATGTTTTACTGTATAAAGACAAAATGAAGAATTTTTGAAGAGCACCTTCCAAATGTGATTCAAGCAGTTTGTATTGATACAGTAGTTTCAGAGATGATTTTCCTTTGTATATTGGTCAAATAGAAATAAGAATTGCTCATTGTGGTCATGTTTTTCCTGTATAAAGACGAATTGTAGAGCAAGTACCTTCCAAATGCAATTCCTATCATTTGGTTTCAATTGTAACAGTAGTTTTAGAGGTTGGGTTTTTTGTGTGTGCATATTTTGATTGCCAATTAGAAACAAATATTGACATTGCCATTGTTTTTTGATATCAAGAAGTAAGTTTAAAAAAAAACTTTCCAAACAACATTCCTGCAAGGTTTGTTTTCAATTGGTGCAATAATTTCAGAAAATATGCTTTAGTATAAATTGGCTAATCAGAAACAAGAATTCATCTGTCAGGGTCATGTTTTTCCTGATCAAAATGAAATTGGGAATTTTTTGTAGAGGACTTTCCAAAACATCATTCCTGCAAAGCTTGATTTCGATTTGCACATGTGATATAAAAAGTACTTAGTAATATATGTCTTGCTTTAAAGGTTATGCTAGGGTACATAATGATGTTTCAAAATGACTTCTGATCCCTTAATATTGACAAACAATATAGAGACATGAATCTTCTTGTTTTATATGTATAGAATTGGAGCTGTAAAAAGTATCCATCACTTTAAATAAAGAACTACATTTGTATATTATTTCTCTTAAAAAGTCTTTAATTATTAAAACATTAATTAACAATGCATTATAACAATAACCATTGAATGTCCACAAAACAAACCTCAAAACACTTGAATATGGTATTAAAATATCCTCTCCCCCAGCAATCATGGACGGGAAACAAATTTGTTTATAAAAGTTAATGCTTGGTGTGATCATTGCAAATTACGAAAAACACTAAAATTGTCCTTTCATGGTGAAATGTTGGAGCTAAATATAGAGATATGTGTGTATTATTTGGAAAAAGTACCCCTTTGCAATGGGGACACAGACCGTGCCAGTAACAGTGGTGTGTTCATGAAATAAAATAACAGAAAGTGATGCACCACATTAGCTGGTGTACCCTAGCTTTTATGACCTTTCTTTTTTATCAACATTATGGTCAGGTAACTTAAAAAGATCTCGAGAGGTACCATTCCCATGTGACCCTTCCACGGCAGTACATTCATGTACAATAGTAAAATATACATACAATAAGTAAGTACAATGTCCGAACAAAATATTTAGCACTTCATTAATTGTCATGATTGAGATAAGAGTCACATTAAAAGCATTTTTTTGTCAATTTAAAAAATTTAAAAAATAAAAATAAATTAAAAAAAAGTATTTAAGATTGTCAACAATTTCATCCATAAGAAAGTTAAAAGGTTATATATTTTTTTATTGTTATAAATGTAGGAACTTGAATAAAATTAGCTGCGAAACCATAGCTCTTGTGGTCTTTTTGTGACCATAGAAATGAGATGATAGTACCCAAAATAACCGACCTCATCTGGAGTGGGAATGCTGCAAGTTTACAAACGGATGAAATCTGTAGCTCTACGGTCACTAATTATAAAAGACCATAAGAGCTAAGGTTCCACAATAAGATCAACAGGTTTATTTTTCACACCTATATACAAGTAAATTTTACATTGATTTGTGTCCTTTAATTACGGTTTCTGTTTAACGAGGAATGTCGTCACAAGGTTTGCATTAAATTGTCTTTTAAGTCTCACAAATACACTGAAATAAAGAAAAATAAAAAAAAGTCAACAAGTTTGCAATTTCAATGAGAAAAACAAAATATTTCTTAATTAAATATTGAATTCCCCATAAAAGATAAAAAAACGAGAGAACAAAACAAAATACCATCTTCCTGGGTATTAAGTATTCTGGAACAGTATGATAGTCTAGATAAAAGATATCTGGACGTGCTGATTCCCAGACGCAGAACAAGGAAACATAGATTCACACATGCAAATTCTATATGGATCAACCACAAGAGCTGGAAATATTTGCAAGAAGAGTTTGAAGATACCAAAGGGGTAATCAGAATCCGTAAATCGAAGAACAGACAACACAATGACCAAAGAAAAAAAAGACAAAAGGACCAACAATGATCTACAAAACACACATAAAACGAAAATAGGCAATTAAAAACAGTGAAGTTTCACGAACGTAGCGAGTGATACGAACAAGGAGAGCCATCATGTGACGTCAGCATTTTACTGCCAAAATAATACTTATAGATTAATACATGGCCTTTTTCATATTGCCCTTGTTATCAGCACGAGATCTGTCGAGGGCTGATGACAAGGGCAATATGAAAAAGGTCATGTATTAATCTATTTATCACATATTCCTTCACAAGAGGGCAGATAACATGTTATTGCCCTCGTAAAATGTTATTGCCCCGGAGGCAAATAACACGTCGCAAATTATGCTTTTTATTTACACATGCAAATTCGGCGTTATTTCAATAAAATATGTGATAAAAAACTTTCTTAATAAAATTCAAAATCATTTTGAATAGCCTCTTATCAATTTTACTAACGTACACATCTATATACCATACCGCAAAAATAATAAAAAGCTATTAAAAGTTATTTCGGCGGCAAATGCTGACGTCACATAATGGTTCTTCGAGATTAAGAAAAATACAGCTCAAATAGATGCATAAAAGTCAAACAGTAAATAATTGTTTGGGATGAAATAAAGCCCGGTGATATTTCTTAAATCGGCGAAATTACCAGAACAGGCAAAATTCCCTAAATCGCGTTGCATTCCTTAGTTCCCTATTTTGTGTAATTACCGCATATCGATAACATTTCCCTCTCCGGTGTAACCAGTTAATATTGGTAATCATGTAGTTATGGACGTGTTTTTTCAACATTAAGTTTTCCTACGAGTATATATTAGTGCCCCTCTTCTCTCCGAATGATTCCTTTATTCGTATGAATCATATTTCATACTGGAGCTTCTCAAGAAAAACACAAAAAAGCTTGCACGGTTCACGTTTCACTATATAGATGCTGTCTTCATGTATGTAATTGGTACCTATCCCACTGAACTTGAAATAAGAACACTACAAATACAGCTATGCATGTTACATTCCCTGAACTACACAGAGAAATGCATAATAAAAGCCAGTTGAGAGCGAAACTTCACAAAACAGATGAATTCAATTTTCTTTCGTGAACTGTCCATGCACTTATATAAAGTAACATTCCATCAGCACCTGCATATAGAGTATATCTCTATGGGGGTGAAACAATGTTTCTCATCATGATTTCCTTGATTTCTAGCGCTGCTCGCTATCATGACTTGTAGTAACACGACGGATGGCTGGTAGAAACACCTTACACTTCAGTTTCATCTCATTTCACCCCTGTTTTGGTAATGTCCAATCTTTAGTTTTCTGTGAAGTTTTCTGTTGGTGTCAATCCAACTTTTCCCACTGTAGTGAGAGCTTAAGTTGGTTCTTCTCTTTACCTTTAACACAACAGCAGAACGTAGCCGGAGTAGCTTAATATGCATTGGTGTTTTTTTTCTAATTGATTTTAGAATTGTGAATTGCATAATAATAACCATGCACTTACCATACAAATCCATATAAATATCCAAAAGGGGAAGAACAGAGTTATCACAATATTGAGACAAATTTTGTCAGCAAATCTGAAAAAGAAACGTGTAAACTTCTCAAGCATATATGAAAAGATATTGCATTTTTTTTAAAGTACAATAAAGACAGTTTTATAGTGGTATCTAATATCTATCGCCCTTCTGAAAGTGTGACAAGACTTTCCCAGGAATACCATTAATTTCTTTTGACGTTAAAGACCAATTGATATTAAACCTGTAAGAAATATCTGTTATGATTTTGTTTGTCCGAAAACTAATGGATTCTACCTTCTTAACTAACAGCCAATGAACTACAAGCGTTAATTCACCCGGTTTTTGTACTGTCCATGTTTATGATGTCATTCACTTTTGTGATAGATTGTGGTCTTTTGAGCGGGAACGAATCTGTGCAGGTTTTGTTTGTTTGTGCATTGTCGTTGGAGATTCAAGTATGTAAAAAGGGGCGGGGTGGTTAACCGGTTTAACCCCGCTGTCACATTGTTGTGAATGTCCCAAGCCATGACATATAGCTAGTAATCGTGACCTTTTCGTGTTCAATTATTTGAGGTGAGATGTGGTTGTGTTCGCTATGTTGATGTTGGTTAAAAGTCTTAACAATCACTGTTTATCTAATTTAGTGTGCATGACTTTCTTTTCATAATAATAGTGCACCACGAGGATGGCTCAACTATTTTGTCTGAACCGAGGCTTGCTGCGCATCCTAAGTGTGAGATAGTATGGTTTGATCAAAGGTAGAGTGGCTGATACTGTTTCTCATATGTAGGTATTGCAAAGGACGGGATGCGAGACATATAGAATCTAACACCGGCAAAAGTGCAAGACAGGGAAATCTCCGACACCCGAGATTTCAATCGTTCGCTGACGAGGCTCGCCTTTCATCAGCTGTTTTTAGTTTCGTGTTTTCAGCGATGTGAGATTTTCTTATCTTGCACTAGTGCAAGACAAAAAAAAATCACGTGCGTTTTACCGGCAAATGCATGCTGTACAGTTTATGTCAACTATTGAGGACGAGAACAAGTTCAACAAGATATGATTATAATCTAACGATTATGAAGTCTCCCAAACCGGCCACTGACACTATCTACCCACATATCAAATTTTGATGATATCGGACAATGTTGAATTTTTACCCCCCATTTTTATGCCGTGTTTTGGCAGCCATTTTGAAAATGGCAGACATCTTGAAAATTTTGAAAACGCAGAATTGCTCCTCTAATGGTGACCTATCACTATGTCAAAATGTATGTCTCTATCATTATCCAGTTAGAAGTTATCAACATTAATGTACGAAATTTCAAGTTTCCCATAGGATTCTATAGTAACCCCCACCTCCTTTGAACCCCCCAAAATATGGCTTTGACCCCCTTTATCACAAATCTGAAAACTTTAGGATCAACTAGAAACATACATATCTATAACTCCACCAAGTTTCATGAAATTCTGTCCTGTAGTTTCTGAGATCTGCCGTGGACAAGTTCATGGTGCACGGAAAGAAAGGAGAATAACAAGAACAAGAATAATAATAATAATAATAATAATAATAATAAGAAACGAAGCAAAAACAATAAGTCTCCAAACGTTGTTTGGGAGACTTAACTAGAATTGCCATTGCAAAGCAATAGCGGACGTCACCCCACCCCATTATTTTGGTACCTCGGTTTCCAAGGTAACGGCAGCCATCTTGAATTTTTTCAACCCGACAATAGCTTCCACAAACTAACTGCAGCCATTTTGAAACTTAATATCTCTGTTTGCAAATCTGAATGTGACAAGAAACATTACTGTAAAGTTTCTTGAAGTTTGGAATAAATTTAAAAAAAATTGCACCTTGGTTACCATGGCAACGTCCGCCATTTTGAATTTTATCAACACGCCAAAAGCTTCCACACACTACGGTGAATATTCCTACGATGTTTGATGAAGTTTGACGAAAGAAATAAAAGAAAAATTAAAATCCCCCCTTTTTTATTTCCATGACAACTGCGCAAAGTTTGTCCTACCGATTCCGATTTTTTTGGCTTATCTCGTTCCACTAGATGTGGATGTGACAGTAAACATTACTGCAAAATGGCTGCCGTTGTGAAGTTTGGAGTGAATTTAACATTTTTAGCACCTTGATTACCATGGCAACGGCCACCATTTTGAATTTTTTCAACCCCAAAAGCTGCCACACACTACGGTGGATATTCCTACAAAGTTTCATGAAGTTTGATGAAAGGAATCCAACATTTATTTAAATCCCCCCCTTTTTTGTTTCCATGACAACTGCGGCAAAGTTTGTCCAAACGATTCCGATTTTTTTGGCTTATCTCGTTCCACTAGATGTGGATGTTTTTCCTATAAAGTTTCATCAATTTCTGTTTGGCGAGTAATCTGCTATGATCATTTTTGTGCTTTTCAATTTGTTTGTATTTTGGCCGTTTCCATGGCAACGGCAGCCATTTTGAAAAATCAACCCTTAAAAGCACAACTTCACATGGCATTTTCATAAAGTTTGATCAAGGCATCTCCGAGACATCGAGCGGACAAAATTGTGTGGAAGAATAACTAGAAGTGCCATTGCAAAGCAATAGCAGACGTCGCCCCACCCCATTATTTTGGTACCTTGGTTTCCATGGTAACGGCAGCCATCTTGAATTTTTTCAATCCGTCAAAAGCTTCTAGAAATTAACTGCAGCCATTTTGAAACTTACTATCTCTGTTTACAAATCTGCATGTGACAAGAAACATTACTGTAAAGTTTCTTGAAGTTTGGAATAAATTTAACAATTTTTGCACCTTGGTTACCATGGCAACGTCCGCCATTTTGAATTTCATCAACACGCCAAAAGCTTCTACACACTACGGTGAATATTCCTACGATGTTTCATGAAGTTTGATGAAAGATTTTTTTTCTATTAAAATCCCCCCTTTTTTATTTCCATGGCAACTGAGGCAAAGTTTGTACTACCGATTCCGATTTTTTTGGCTTATCTCGTTCCACTAGATGTGGATGTGACAGGAAACATTACTGCAAAAATTTGTGAAGTTTGGAGTGAATTTAACATTTTTTGCACCTTTGTTACCATGGCAACGGCCGCCATTTTGAATTTTCTCAACTCTCCAAAAGCTGCCACACACTACGGTGGATATTCCTATAAAGGTTCATGAAGTTTGATGAAAGTAATCCAAAATATTTTTAAATCCCCCTTTTTTTGTTTCCATGGCAACTGCGACAAAGTTTGTCCAACCGATTCCGATTTTTTTGGCTTATCTCGTTCCATTAGATGTGGATGTTGTTCCTATCAAGTTTCATCAATTTCTGTTCGGCGAGTATTATGATAATTTTTGTGTTTTTCAATTTTTTAGCATTTTTCCCGTTTCCATGGCATTTTGAAAAAATCAACCCTTAAAAGCACAACTTCACATGGCATATAATATTCCCATTCTCTATCCAGAGTTGTCGTTCCT
The DNA here is from genome assembly GCA_963680875.1 of Bathymodiolus brooksi. Classification (NCBI taxonomy): domain Eukaryota; kingdom Metazoa; phylum Mollusca; class Bivalvia; order Mytilida; family Modiolidae; genus Bathymodiolus; species Bathymodiolus brooksi. Next base: position 128,597,273 of record OY804576.1, on the reverse strand, counting down.
GTTACGCTACACTCCATCTCTGTCAACGCCTATTTTACAAGATTTTTGTAAAATTTAGAAACGGTAAAAAAAATTATTTAAAATTGTTTTAATTATTGTAAATATCAATAAAGATGAAAATAAGTCACTCATTTCAAATCAATTCTCTCTTAAAAATGATTTGTGATCGTTTTTAACTTTTTAATTTTTACCTCCGCAAAATAGTTCTCTCGAAGAAGTGGGGGAAAAATCATTTTTATGAGAGAATTAATTTGAAATGAGTGATTTATTTTCATCTTTATCGATATTTACAATAATTAAAACAATTTTAAGTACATTTTTTTTACTGTTTCTAAATTTTACAAAAATCTTGTAAAATGAGCGTTGACAGAGATGTTGTGTAACGTAGCAGGTACGACAACTCTGGATAGAGAATGATGATATTCCTACAAGGTTTCATAAAGTTTGATCAAGGCATCTCCGAGAAATCGAGCGGACAAAAATGTGTGGAAGAATAATAATAGTGAAAAAAAACCCGTAGAATAGCAATACGTCACCCGACTGAAGTTCGGGGTCACGTAATAATAGTGAAAAAGAAACGTAGAATAGCAATACGTCACCCGACTGAAGTTCGGGGTGACGTAATAATATATAAAACTATATAGAAATGAGGGAAGGGATGGGTCAACATGGTCAACAACTTTTTACTGTCACTGAAAAAGTAGGGAGAGTTGGGTAGGGACTACAACGTGCCTACTCTTTTTCGAAATCTATAAAGAGGTCATTTGCATGTAGGGCGAGTAGCGCTCTCCAAACACGTTACCAACTATGGTTCACGATGAGGATGTCGGCATTATAACCTGACAACCCCCACCCATCGAGAGGACTACCCGTATTCGCCACTATTGGACGCGCTGGGTAGCTTTGTGGGTTATATCAGAAAAGTGAGATAAAAGATATGACTACTAGGTCTATTGTATTAATAGTAGGAACATTTTTAGCAAATGTTTAAAAACGAACAAACATTTTAAATATGCCTCAAAATTGGAATTGGACCGTAAACAAAAACTTTACCCATAGGCTAGCGAAGATGAGATAAAGTATGCGGTATACCATGAACAAGACAATAACTTAACAAAGCATCATAAAACTCTTTATACTACAAAATAAAACAAAAAAGACAACAAGAAAATGTGAACCTGTAGAAGTCTAGAATATGCACGTTTGTACCATAAGTTGCTACTTCTCCTAATAGAAGTCTACAATTACATAATATACATTCTACTACTGGCAATTATAATCATTTCAGAATACTAGTAGTATCCTTTCACAAAGATAATGACTTCAGAACACTAGTATCCTTTCACAAAGATAATGACTTCAGAACACTAGTGTCCTTTCCAAAGATAATCACTCCAGAACACTGGTGTCCTTCACAAAGATAATCACTTCAGAACACTAGTATCCTTTCACAAAAATAATCACTTTAGAACACGGGTGTCTTTTCACACAGATAATCACTTCAGAGCACTAGTACCCTTTCACAAAGATAATCACTTCAGAATATTAGTATCCTTTCACAAAGATAATCACTTCAGAACACTAGTACCCTTTCACAAAGATAATGACTTTAGAACACTAGTATCATTTCACAAAGATAATCACTTCAGAACAATAGTATCATTTCACAAAGATAATCACTTCAGAACACTAGTATCCTTTCACAAAGATAATGACTTTAAAACACTAGTATCATTTCACAAAGATAATCACTTCAGAACACTAGTATCATTTCACAAAGATAATCACTTTAGAACACTAGTATTATTTCACAAAGATAATCACTTCAGAACACTAGTATCATTTCACAAAGATAATCACTTTAGAACACTAGTATCATTTCACAAAGATAATCACTTCAGAACACTAGTATCCTTTCACAAAGATAATGACTTTAAAACACTAGTATCATTTCACAAAGATAATCACTTCAGAACACTAGTATCATTTCACAAAGATAATCACTTTAGAACACTAGTATCCTTTCACAAAGATAATCACTCCAGAACACTAGTATCCTTTCACAAAGATAATCACTCCAGAACACTAGTATCCTTTCACAAAAATAATTATATAATCACGTCAGAACACTCGTGTCCTTTTGCAAAGATAATCACTTCAGAACACTAGTATCCTTTCACAAAGATAATGACTTCAGAACACTAGTATCCTTTCACAAAGATAACCACTTCAGAATACTAGTATCCTTTCACAAAGATAACCACTTCAGAACACTAGTATCGCTTGACAAAGATAATCACTTCAGAATACTAGTATCCTTTCACAAAGATAATCACTTCAGAATACTAGTATCATTTCACAAAGATAATCACTTCAGGACACTAGTATCATTTCACAAAGATAATCACTTTAGAACACTAGTATCCTTTCACAAAGATAATCACTCCAGAACACTAGTATCCTTTCACAAAGATAATCACTCCAGAACACTAGTATCCTTTCACAAAAATAATTATATAATCACGTCAGAACACTCGTGTCCTTTTGCAAAGATAATCACTTCAGAACACTAGTATCCTTTCACAATGATAACCACTCCAAAACACAAGTATCCTTTCACAAAGATAATCACTTCAGAACACTAGTATCCTTTCACAAAGATAATGACTTTAAAACACTAGTATCATTTCACAAAGATAATCACTTCAGAACACTAGTATCATTTCACAAAGATAATCACTTCAGAACACTAGTATCATTTCACAAAGATAATGACTTCAGAACACTAGTATCCTTTCACAAAGATAATGACTTCAGAACACTAGCATCCTTTCACAAAGATAATGACTTCAGAACACAAGTATCCTTTCACAAAGATAATGACTTCAGAACACTAGTATCCTTTCACAAAGATAATGACTTCAGAACACTAGTATCCTTTCACAAAGATAATGACTTCAGAACACTAGCATCCTTTCACAAAGATAACCACTTCAGAACACTAGTATCCTTTCACAAAGATAACCACTTCAGAACACTAGTATCCTTTCACAAAGATAACCACTTCAGAACACTAGTATCCTTTCACAAAGATAACCACTTCAGAACACTAGTATCCTTTCACAAAGATAATGACTTTAAAACACTAGTATCATTTCACAAAGATAATCATTTCAGAACACTAGTATCATTTCACAAAGATAATGACTTCAGAACACTAGTATCCTTTCACAAAGATAATGACTTCAGAACACTAGTATCCTTTCACAAAGATAATGACTTCAGAACACTAGCATCCTTTCACAAAGATAATGACTTCAGAACACTAGCATCCTTTCACAAAGATAATGACTTCAGAACACTAGTATCCTTTCACAAAGATAATGACTTCAGAACACTAGTATCCTTTCACAAAGATAATGACTTCAGAACACTAGTATCCTTTCACAAAGATAATGACTTCAGAACACTAGTATCCTTTCACAAAGATAATGACTTCAGAACACTAGTATCCTTTCACAAAGATAATGACTTCAGAACACTAGCATCCTTTCACAAAGATAATCACTTCAGAACACTAGTTTCTTTTCACAAAGATAATGACTTCAGAACACTAGCATCATTTCACAAAGATAATGACTTCATAACACTAGTATCCTTTCACAAAGATAATGACTTTAGAACACTAGCATCCTTTCACAAAGATAATGATTTCAGAACACTAGCATCCTTTCACAAAGATAATGACTTCAGAACACTAGTATCCTTTCACAAAGATAATGAATTCAGAACACTAGTATCCTTTCACAAAGATAATGACTTCAGAACACTAGTATCCTTTCACAAAGATAATGACTTCAGAACACTAGTATCCTTTCACAAAGATAATAACTTCAGAACACTAGGATCCTTTCACAAAGATAATCACTTCAGAACACTAGTATCTTTTGCCAAAGATAATAACTTCAGAACACTAGCATCCTTTCACAAAGATAATGACTTCAGAACACTAGTATCCTTTCAAAAAGATAATGACTTCAGAACACTAGCATCCTTTCACAAAGATAATGACTCCAGAACACTAGCATCCTTTCACAAAGATAATGACTTCAGAACACTAGTATCCTTTCACAAAGATAATGACTTCAGAACACTAGTATCCTTTCACAAAGATAATGACTTCAGAACACTAGTATCCTTTCACAAAGATAATGACTTCAGAACACTAGCATCCTTTCACAAAGATAATGACTTCAGAACACTAGCATCCTTTCACAAAGAAAATGACTTCAGAACACAAGTATCCTTTCACAAAGATAATGACTTCAGAACACTAGCATCCTTTCACAAAGATAATGACTTCAGAACACTAGTATCCTTTCACAAAGATAATGAATTCAGAACACTAGTATCCCTTCACAAAGATAACCACTTCAGAACACTAGTATCCTTTCACAAAGATAATGACTTCAGAACACTAGTATCCTTTCACAAAGATAACCACTTCAGAACACTAGTATCATTTCACAAAGATAATCACTTCAGAACACTAGTATCATTTCACAAAGATAATGACTTCAGAACACTAGCATCCTTTCACAAAGATAATGACTTCAGAACACTAGTATCCTTTCACAAAGATAATGACTTCAGAACACTAGTATCCTTTCACAAAGATAATGACTTCAGAACACTAGTATCCTTTCACAAAGATAATGACTTCAGAACACTAGCATCCTTTCACAAAGATAATCACTTCAGAACACTAGTATCTTTTCACAAAGATAATGACTTCAGAACACTAGCATCATTTCACAAAGATAATGACTTCAGAACACTAGTATCCTTTCACAAAGATAATGACTTCAGAACACTAGCATCCTTTCACAAAGATAATGACTTCAGAACACTAGCATCCTTTCACAAAGATAATGACTTCAGAACACTAGTATCCTTTCACAAAGATAATGAGTTCAGAACACTAGTATCCTTTCACAAAGATAATGACTTCAGAACACTAGTATCCTTTCACAAAGATAATGACTTCAGAACACTAGTATCCTTTCACAAAGATAATGACTTCAGAACACTAGCATCCTTTCACAAAGATAATGACTTCAGAACACTAGTATCCTTTCACAAAGATAATGACTTCAGAACACTAGTATCCTTTCTCAAAGATAATGACTTCAGAACACTAGTATCCTTTCACAAAGATAATGACTTCAGAACACTAGCATCCTTTCACAAAGATAATGACTTCAGAACACTAGCATCATTTCACAAAGATAATGACTTCAGAACACTAGTATCCTTTCACAAAGATAATGACTTCAGAACACTAGCATCCTTTCACAAAGATAATGACTTCAGAACACTAGCATCCTTTCACAAAGATAATGACTTCAGAACACTAGTATCCTTTCACAAAGATAATGACTTCAGAACACTAGTATCCTTTCACAAAGATAATGACTTCAGAACACTAGTATCCTTTCACAAAGATAATGACTTCAGAACACTAGTATCCTTTCACAAAGATAATAACTTCAGAACACTAGGATCCTTTCACAAAGATAATCACTTCAGAACACAAGTATCTTTTCACAAAGATAATCACTTCAGAACACTAGCATCCTTTCACAAAGATAATGACTTCAGAACACTAGCATCCTTTCACAAAGATAATCACTTCAGAACACTAGTATCCTTTCACAAAGATAATGACTTCAGAACACTAGTATCCTTTCACAAAGATAATGACTTCAGAACACTAGTATCCTTTCACAAAGATAATGACTTCAGAACACTAGTATCCTTTCACAAAGATAATGACTTCAGAACACTAGTATCCTTTCACAAAGATAATGACTTCAGAACACTAGCATCCTTTCACAAAGAAAATGACTTCAGAACACTAGTATCCTTTCACAAAGATAATGACTTCAGAACACTAGCATCCTTTCACAAAGATAATGACTTCAGAACACTAGTATCCTTTCACAAAGATAATGACTTCAGAACACTAGTATCCTTTCACAAAGATAATGACTTCAGAACACTAGTATCCTTTCATAAAGATAATGACTTCAGAACACTAGCATCCTTTCACAAAGAGAATGACTTCAGAACACTAGTATCCTTTCACAAAGATAATGACTTTAGAACACTAGCATCCTTTCACAAAGATAATGACTTCAGAACACTAGCATCCTTTCACAAAGATAATGACTTCAGAACACTAGTATCCTTTCACAAAGATAATGACTTCAGAACACTAGTATCATTTCACAAAGATAATCACTTCAGAACACTAGCATCCTTTCACAAAGAAAATGACTTCAGAACACTAGTATCCTTTCACAAAGATAATGACTTCAGAACACTAGCATCCTTTCACAAAGATAATGACTTCAGAACACTAGCATCCTTTCACAAAGATAATGACTTCAGAACACTAGTATCCTTTCACAAAGATAATGACTTCAGAACACTAGTATCCTTTCACAAAGATAATGACTTCAGAACACTAGTATCCTTTCACAAAGATAATGACTTCAGAACACTAGCATCCTTTCACAAAGATAATCACTTCAGAACACTAGTATCTTTTCACAAAGATAACGACTTCAGAACACTAGCATCATTTCACAAAGATAATCACTTCAGAATACTAGTATCCTTTCACAAAGATAACCACTTCAGAACACTAGTATCTTTTCACCGAAATCATGTTCTTCCTTTATATAAAATACAATTCAGAATCTTGTCCATGATACCAAACATAACAAACAACACGCTCCAAGTGTTTATACGTGTACAAATATACGCAAGTAATTCTAATAATATAGGAACCGTCGTGGTCGTGACCTTATGATAGTTGGATGTACAATTACATGTGCAACCAGTGCCTATCATCACTAAACGCTATGAGTTCGAATCCCGCTCATGACGAGGTGTACTCAATACAACATTATGTGATAAAGTTTGTTAGTAACTTGCGACAAGTCGGTGGTTTTCTACGGTTTCCCCCGCCCATAAAACTGACCGTCACGATATAACTGTTGTTGAAAGTAGCACTAAACACCATAACCATCTTTTCAGTAATAACACATTTTTTCTTACCTTTCATGCTGTGTTACAATAATTGATTGTTGTTGTGCACCACCACTTACAACTACTGTTGTCTGTTGTTGCTGCTGCTGCATTTGTTGTTGGGGTGGCGGGTAATACGGTTGTTGTGGTGGTGGATATCCTTGAGGTGGCGATCCATAACCCTGTTGTGGAGGGGGAGCATAGCCCTGTTGTGGTGGAGGGGCATAGCCTTGTTGTGGTGGAGGGGCATAGCCTTGTTGTGGTGGAGGGGCATAGCCTTGTTGTGGTGGAGGGGCATAGCCCTGTTGCTGTGGTGGCCCCTGATCAACGTAGGGTGGTGGTATTGCTGCTTTCTCCTATACAAAAATAAAACGGATATGTGCAGTTGACTTTCTTGGACATTCAGATTCACGTCAGTTCAACTAGATTTGTGTAACATTAGCACTTTGTCAAGACAATTGATATGGTCCATTTAATTCACCCAACAAAACCCATTGTACAGAAGTTGACAAGAGTTTGGAGACATATTCGCTTCATCTTACTCGATTGCAGCCAATTTAAGTGATTGCTATTTTGTCTTTCATTTGCATAAATTTATGGTAAAATATATGTCTCGAAACTAAAGACTACGGCTTTAGTATGATAGTTGTCGCTACATCCGTTGAGATACAAATTATTTGATATATTTGAAATCAAGAAAAATGTACGAGATATATTCTTCCTCATTCGTAAGAACTAGGGATAGGATTATGATGTTTCAAGCCACTTTCATCATATTTCAGTTATATCGAGGTGCAAGGTAAGTTTTATTGGAGGAGGAAACCAGAATATCCGATGAAAACCACAGACCTGCCGCAAATCGTATTGAGTACACCTCGCCATGAGCGGGATTCCATTCTTAATATACGTTTACAAGTCATGATCAGCTGACAATTTGTTCTATTTTATTCAAAGTGTAAGTGAATATCAAGATTAAAACAATTTCAGTGTCTACAGAATTTTAGGCATCTACGATGTTTATTTGACCGACTACCCCTTTACAGTACTAAATAAAGGATTTCAAATAACTCCTTTACTGTCGAAATGCGCCTTAACATAGCTTCAGTGTTCAAATGTACGTTGGACTGATTTCCTCACGGAGAGGTGTATGTGAGAGCGATTGCTATTTAATACCACGTGACAATTTGCTGCAGCTATATGATGGCGAGAACCAGTTACTTAATTTGATAATGATGTCTAATTTGCACTAGATCAACACGTTGAGATGGAATTTACAGTGCAGGCTGACTGCGGCAACAGTCCCCAAGTGGACATGTCGCTCCACTCGATTGCAAACAAACCAGTCTTTGCTCCAACCAGTGCCGGATTTAGGACAAATGAGGCCCTGGGCTAGTTAAGTTATGAGGCCCCTTACTTGGGCCCTGAAAGAGGTAGACCCGGTATGCCTACACAGGCAGTCGGGCATACATGCTCAGAAAATTTAGGAATAGTTAAAATATTTAAAATTGCACCACATAAGCAAAAATCCATCGTGAAGAAATTTTTTTAGCAGGAAGATGCCCTCCCCCCCCCTTGGACAACGAGGCCCTGTGCTTAAGCACATCCCAGCACAATGGTAAATCCGGCACTGGCTCCAACTCCGTCATGTTGCGTACTTAAGATGATAATTATATAGTCTTTGGTCCAACCAGGTAGGAGATCGAACCCACGTTCTACCGCAACAGCGGGGAACACCTTAACCATTACACCACTGAGATCGCTTGGATCGGTATATGTGCTGATGTGAATAGCTACCCGATATCTAAAACATGTATCCCTGACCATGTGTATTATGCCGTACAATTATGTATTATTAGCAATTAGCTTAATTTGTGTTCATATCTCTTTTTTAAAACCGTGTCTGTTAATTATTCAGTATTATGTGATCTACTTGAAATTTAAAATGGCACTGGTCCAAGAATAGTACGTATCAATATAATTTTATTCTCGTCTCCAAAACACTACAACCAAACAATGTAATCACATCTATGTAAGTCAGAAAACATAACTTAGTTGCCAGTATGATAACAGTGTTGTGAAGTGATTGATTACATGTACTATTTCATATGTATACGTGTGTTTCGTCAATAATGCAAAAGATAAGAAAACCCCCCCAAATAAATCAAAACAATTTTGAGTAAAAACACAAAACGACCAAACCATGGGAACAAACAGTTCACCTCTCCTTGTCAAACTTTTCCTTTACTCCTATCGAGGCAGATTTTATACAAAAAGCTGAAAAATGTATCAAAAACAAAAGAAATATAAGAAGCTAAAGCCATTAACCTCACATTCAGGTATATTTATGATGATGTTCTGTCAATTAATAATTCAACCTTTGCTAGCTGTATTCCATTAACATACCATCAAAGAACTTGAGATATAAAAGAATCAACAGAAACAGTTTCCCTTGCTTTCATTTCTCTGACATTTATCTCAAATTTGACACCAATGGTCAATTTTCTACCTACTTCCATGCCATCGGTTCTCTTTGTATAACTAATATTAAATATATGATAACTTTTGTGTCAGGAATAATGAACAGACATGTAGTATGTACTATGGTCAAGATCATCACTGCCCACCCAGTGTATGTCAGGAATAATAAACATACATGTAGTATGTACTATGGTCAAGATCATCACTGCCCACCCAGTGTATGTCAGGAATAATAAACATACATGTAGTATGTACTATGGTCAAGATCATCACTGCCCACCCAGTGTATGTCAGGAATAATAAACATACATGTAGTATGTACTATGGTCAAGATCATCACTGCCCACCCAGTGTATGTCAGGAATAATAAACATACATGTAGTATGTACTATGGTCAAGATTATCACTGCCCACCCAGTGTATGTCAGGAATAATAAACATACATGTAGTATGTACTATGGTCAAGATCATCACTGCCCACCCAGTGTATGTCAGGAATAATAAACATACATGTAGTATGTACTATGGTCAAGATTATCACTGCCCACCCAGTGTGTCAGGAATAATAAACATACATGTAGTATGTACTATGGTAAAGATCATCACTGTCCACCCATTGTATGTCAGGAATAATAAACATACATGTAGTATGTACTATGCAAGATTATCACTGCCCACCCAGTGTGTCAGGAATAATAAACATACATGTAGTATGTACTATGGTCAAGATCATCACTGTCCACCCAGTGTATGTCAGGAATAATAAACATACATGTAGTATGTACTATGGTCAAGATCATCACTGCCCACCCAGTGTATGTCAGGAATAATAAACATACATGTAATATGTACTATGGTCAAGATCATCACTGACCACCCAGTGTATGTCAGGAATAATAAACATACATGTAGTATGTACTATGGTCAAGATCATCACTGCCCACCCAGTGTATGTCAGGAATAATAAACATACATGTAGTATGTACTATGGTCAAGATCATCACTGCCCACCCAGTGTATGTCAGGAATAATAAACATACATGTAGTATGTACTATGGTCAAGATTATCACTGCCCACCCAGTGTATGTCAGGAATAATAAACATACATGTAGTATGTACTATGGTCAAGATCATCACTGCCCACCCAGTGTATGTCAGGAATAATAAACATACATGTAGTATGTACTATGGTCAAGATCATCACTGCCCACCCAGTGTATGTCAGGAATAATAAACATACATGTAGTATGTACTATGGTCAAGATTATCACTGCCCACCCAGTGTGTCAGGAATAATAAACATACATGTAGTATGTACTATGGTCAAGATCATCACTGTCCACCCAGTGTATGTCAGGAATAATAAACATACATGTAGTATGTACTATGGTCAAGATCATCACTGCCCACCCAGTGTATGTCAGGAATAATAAACATACATGTAGTATGTACTATGGTCAAGATCATCACTGCCCACCCAGTGTATGTCAGGAATAATAAACATACATGTAGTATGTGCTTTGGTCAAGATCATCACTGCCCACCCAGTGTATGTCAGGAATAATAAACATACATGTAGTGTGTACTATGGTCAAGATCATCACTGCCCACCCAGTGTATGTCAGGAATAATAAACATACATGTAGTATGTACTATGGTCAAGATCATCACTCCCCACCCAGTGTATGTCAGGAATAATAAACATACATGTAGTATGTGCTATGGTCAAGATCATCACTGCCCACCCAGTGTATGTCAGGAATAATAAACATACATGTAGTATGTACTATGGTCAAGATTATCACTGCCCACCCAGTGTATGTCAGGAATAATAAACATACATGTAGTATGTGCTATGGTCAAGATCATCACTGCCCACCCAGTGTATGTCAGGAATAATAAACATACATGTAGTATGTGCTATGGTCAAGATCATCACTGCCCACCCAGTGTATGTCAGGAATAATAAACATACATGTAGTATGTACTATGGTCAAGATCATCACTGCCCACCCAGTGTATGTCAGGAATAATAAACATACATGTAGTATGTACTATGGTCAAGATCATCACTGTCCACCCAGTGTATGTCAGGAATAATAAACATACATGTAGTATGTGCTATGGTCAAGATCATCACTGCCCACCCAGTGTATGTCAGGAATAATAAACATACATGTAGTATGTACTATGGTCAAGATTATCACTGCCCACCCAGTGTATGTCAGGAATAATAAACATACATGTAGTATGTACTATGGTCAAGATCATCACTGCCCACCCAGTGTATGTCAGGAATAATAAACATACATGTAGTATGTACTATGGTCAAGATCATCACTGCCCACCCAGTGTATGTCAGGAATAATAAACATACATGTAGTATGTACTATGGTCAAGATTATCACTGCCCACCCAGTGTATGTCAGGAATAATAAACATACATGTAGTATGTACTATGGTCAAGATCATCACTGCCCACCCAGTGTATGTCAGGAATAATAAACATACATGTAGTATGTACTATGGTCAAGATCATCACTGCCCACCCAGTGTACGTCAGGAATAATAAACATACATGTAGTATGTACTATGGTCAAGATCATCACTGCCCATCCAGTGTATGTCAGGAATAATAAACATACATGTAGTATGTACTATGGTCAAGATCATCACTGCCCACCCAGTGTATGTCAGGAATAATAAACATACATGTAGTATGTACTATGGTCAAGATCAACACTGACCACCCAGTGTATGTCAGGAATAATAAACATACATGTAGTATGTACTATGGTCAAGATTATCACTGCCCACCCAGTGTATGTCAGGAATAATAAACATACATGTAGTATGTACTATGGTCAAGATCATCACTGCCCACCCAGTTATATGTGACGGTTAGCATTTTACTCACATGTGTAACATACATGCATGACCTCCATCATTTCACTAATAGAGTGGATATTTGCGCCCATAATACTAGTTTAACGCCGCCACTTTTCATTATAATACCTGTACCAAGCCAGATCATGCATATTTGTGTATTGAGGGGTATAGATTTTGCCTATATATGCTTTACACATTAGATTTTCCCATCATTTAGGAACTGTTCTGACGTTTTTTCCATCATTTAGGAACTGTTCTGACGTTTTTTTCCATCATTTAGGAACTGTTCTGACGTTTTTTCCATCATTTAGGAACTGTTCTGACGTTTTTTCCATTATTTAGGAACTGTTCTGACGTTTTTTCCATCATTTAGGAACTGTTCTGACGTTTTTTTCCATCATTTAGGAACTGTTCTGACGTTTTTTCCATCATTTAGGAACTGTTCTGACGTTTTTTCCATCATTTAGGAACTGTTCTGACGTTTTTTCCATCATTTAGGAACTGTTCTGACGTTTTTTTTCATCATTTAGGAACTGTTCTGACGTTTTTTCCATCATTTAGGAACTGTTCTGACGTTTTTTCCATTATTTAGGAACTGTTCTGACGTTTTTTCCATTATTTAGGAACTGTTGACGTTTTTTCCATTATTTAGGAACTGTTGACGTTTTTTCCATCATTTAGGAACTGTTGACGTGTTTTCCATTATTTAGGAACTGTTGACGTTTCTTCCATTATTTAGGAACTGTTGACGTTTTTTCCATTATTTAGGAACTGTTGACGTTTTTTCCATTATTTAGGAACTGTTCTGACTTTGTTTTTGTATTATTCAGTCATAATATATGTCACTGAGGTAATGTTATTCCGCAACAATCTCATTGTTTAATACCTACATGTAATATTATCTGAATTATCTCTGTTGGTTTAATATACTAGATTCTCTCCTCTCACATTTCATTTTCATGTGTAAATTTGTCAGTATGTTTGGTGTATCAGGTGTGAAACCTATAATTGATTTCTTTAAGGTTTTCCACTAAATTTGTGTTTTTTCGAGCCTACCTGGCCATTTTATCTTAAGTTTAACCTTTCGAAGACCATACATTTTCTGAAACGTCCATGATTCCTCTACGTTCTGTCAAAATATCGGGCCATGTTTAAAGTCTTGCAGTGAAATGCCAGGCTAAGGAAAATACCTACTCTAAAAATACCTCTGTCATCCCCCAGAAATTCCCTATTTATAGGTCATGCATCAAATCCTCCATATCCATATTAAAATACAACTAAATCAATAAAATTTGGGCTCAAAATAATCCTTATACATTCAACTTCAATTATCAATTTAATTATTCCATTCCATTCAGTATTTGTCACAATACAACAAGTGAAAGGAACTTTTTTCTTTAAAAGGGACTACTTTTGTATTGGTTGAATTACTGGTTTGACACCATCATTACATTTATATCTGTAAACGTCTGGTTGACTCATATTTTTTCATATTGCACATTTTGGGTCATGCGATTTTTAACAGTTCAAAACTATATCGTAAAAACTAAACAGTTTTCAATACAATTTTCAATCTTTGTTTCCTTTTTCAAGGGGCCGTCATGGTCGTGATCGCATGGTAGTTGGATTTACAACTACATGTGCAATCAGTACCTATCACGACTAAAGTTCTGAGTGGGTACCCCGTTCATGGCGATGTGTATTCAATACAACATTATGCGAAAAAGTTTGTCAGTGACTTGCGACAGGTCGGTGGTTTTCTCCGGGTACTCTGGTTTTCTCCACCAATAAAATTGACGGCCACGATATAACTGAAGTATTGTTGAAAGTGGCGTTAAATACCATAAGCCATAAAACCTTCCTTTTTACACATGCACACACAAAACCATACATCATTGCAAATTTTTCCTTAATTAATTAAAACATTGACTTTATAGTTGCAACAAATTTATTAATACTATTCTTTAGCATGCTATATCCACCCAATGCGATAATTATTTGAATATTCTTGAGGACGAATTAACATAAGCTTTCAGCTTGTTTCCGAACCCATGTCCTGAAATCATTGTATATTATGGTGCATTAATGTTTTTCTCGAATAAATATTGTTCAAGCTAACAGTAGTATATATACTGTCATGTAGAACAAACAATGGTTAATGTCCAAATTGCATGCACCTACATGTACTTATTACGGTCACTCTTAACTGAAAATAAATGTTTGTTGGATTTTGTTTTTGGTATTTTATTTTAGTTGGGGGGGGGGGGGGGGGGGGGGGGGGGCAGGGGTTGATATGGAGCATTTAATTGTTGTGTCCTCTATTTCAAAGTGTCCGCCAGACACTTTTACATATATTTAATGTCCGGCAGACATTTTTACGCCATAAAATAGTGTTCAGGATACTATCAATCCATTTCATGGTGTCCAGAGCTGTTGAATATTGTCCTCACTATGTGGACACAATTCACCGTTTCACAAACTAAAAGACTATGGGTAAATTGATTGTTCCTAAAATTTTGGTGTACGGACAATGAAAAATCGTCCAATGACATAACTCTATTTTCGTTCTTAACCAATTACGTCATTTTGGTGTACGTTGTGAAAATGTTTACCCTCAATGCTTTAGTTTATGAAACGGTGAATTGTTTGCTGCAACATCAAGTAACCCAGTAAAAAGAGGTTTTGAGTAACGGAAGGAAACGTTGATTAGATCTTACGCCATATAATTACTTTTTCTTGGGAAGGTCTAAAACGCGGAAGTGGGAAAACACGGAAGTAAGTTCAAAATGGGTACTTGAAAGGTCATATCTTGAAAAGTACTCAACCTAGGATAAAAATCTAAACGGATTCTAAAAGCTAGTGTTACGATCTATCTTTTAAAGAAATAAATAATAAAATATTTTTATTATTTAGGTACTTAAAAGTTGACCGGAAGTGTCAAAAATGAAAACGGGCAATGGACAAAATTTTGACTTTGATCTAAAATGTATCAAAATTCAATGAACCCGGTCAAAAACCGTTTAAATATTCTTAAAGACAATTTTACACTCTATCAGATGATGTAAATTTGATTTTATGGAAATATTGGTGGAAAACACAATCTTGACCGGAAGCCTACCTTTTCAGAGTTATCCATCGGCGAATTTTCAACTTTGATATCAAAGGGGTCTTGGATTTTTTTTAATAAAAAACTAATCCTGGATTATTATTTTTGCTTAAAGTCCGGTCCTGTGTTTTTATTTCAAATTTTCATCATAGCGCCCCTTCCCCTCCCAAGGGATATAAAATTGTATCATTAATAATAAATTAATAAATAATAAATTCAGAGTTTCTATTTAAAATTAATCTCATTTACAAAATCACTGATATTTGTTCAATTTTTAACGCTGATTTAAGCTTTAGTCGTAATTTTTTTTAATTTTTTTCTTTAAACTGTCGAAACATAACATTTATTTAACTGTAAAATTCACAAATAAAATTCACCCCCCCCCCCTTTTCCCCTTGTTTAAATCAATGATGAACAATATTCCAGAATCAAACAAATGAATAAATATAACATAGATTTCTTTTACATGCATCTTTTTACCATGCAGAGTCAGTGTGTTTTAAATCGGTCATCCAATCAGGACGCTCATTATTCTTGTCCAAGATAAAAATACATCGCTAATATTACCTGTGGGTGTTTCCCCACTTCAACTCGTAAATTTACATAGAAATCGGAGATATTTCGTCATAAAACTTCACACATGGTTTTGTCTATCATATTTCTTGAAGACAAACATAAAATTTTATTGCATTTATCAATATTTTATGAGTATCAACAGTTTTTTCAACACCGTATCTATTTCTCGATATAGCCGCCCGATTACAGTGACCCGTGACCCACTTTAGCACGTTATACCAGTTTTTTCTTAATAATGTTGTTTAATAAATACTATAACTAATTTTTAATTGACGAGTTTCCTTATAAAAAATATGTGACTCATGACCAAATAATATTGTAACTCACCCATGCGCTGCGCGCATTCGTGAGTTACTGCGTTATTTGGTCATTCGTGACATATTTTTGATAATGAAACTCGTCAATTAGTGTATCATAGTATAAATAATCAATGATGGATATTTATTTGTCAATCAGCAAATATTTATCTAAATATCCGTATTTCACAATCGAAGGTGAGATGGGATTAATATTTGCGTGTTTTGAGACTCAACATATACTATTTAAAATCAATGGGGAATATACAGGATTATATGAATGAAACGAAACGAAATATGGATCCATTCTTCTTCTTTAGGTATACAATACTCCTTCAAGACGTTGAAGATTACGTACTGTTGCATGCGTGGGTATTTACAAAAATATTTACATAAATTTCATAAAGTGAAATAAAGTGAAATCAAAAGTGTGAATAAAACAAAACAAAAAATTTAAAACTATGTACAATTGTATTTGAAATTTAAATGTTTAAGAGAACAGCGGGTGTTAGCTGTTCTCTGAAAGAGTCTATAGATGGACTTGAGATAATTATCTGTGGTAAGATGTTCCATTGTACTATAGTGTGTGGAAAAAATGACCATTTGTATGTATCTTTTTGTGTTGTTATATGCCTAAATGTCTGATTGTGTGATTTTCTAGTTCTGCTGTCAGTTGGGATCAGTATGATGTTTGGGATAGCAATTAAAGCGTGTGTTATTTTAAACAACATGATCAATCTGGTTTTAAGACGGCGCTCAGCTAAAGTTGGCCAACCTAGAGTGTCAATCATTGAAGTGACACTGCTAGTATTATGGTAATTGTTTTGAACATAGCGAGCAGCTCGTCTTTGAACCATTTCTAGTTTGTTTATGTTGTCATGTGTATAAGGGTCCCAGATACTACAGCTGTATTCAAGTTTTGGCCTCACTAGTGCTTGATATGCCCGAGATTTTACTTCAGGGTTTGATATCTGTAAATTTCTTTTTAAGTATCCGAGAGATTTATTTCCATTTGAAGTGATATTGTCGATGTGGGTGTTCCATTTAAGGTTAGATTGTAGTGCAACTCCAAGGTATTTTGCTGAAGTTACTGGTTCGAGAATGTGATTGTGAAGTATATAGTCATGTTTGAAGGGTGTTTTCTTTTGAGTGATGGTGAGTACTGTACATTTATCTGGGTGGAGAGCCATAAGCCAATCGGCTTCCCACCTTGCAGCTGCATCAAGGTCAGATTGTAGTTTCTTGCAGTCGTCCTGACATGTTATTTCTTTATAAATGATACTGTCATCTGCAAAGAGTCTTAGTTTGCTGTGTGTAAGATATTCCGGAAAGTCATTGATATAAATTAGAAAAAGAATTGGACCGAGTACTGTACCCTGTGGAACACCTGATGTTACTGGCACTGTGTTAGATGTTGCTCCATCGATTACTACTGTTTGTGTTCTATCTGATAAAAATGCCTGAATCCAGTTTAGAGTATGGGTTTGTATTCCGTAATATTCCAGTTTGTATAATAATCTACGGTGGGAAACTTTATCGAAGGCTTTGGCAAAATCCATAATAATCAAGTCTGTTTGTATGTTTTTGTTATTGCTGGCATTTAATTCTTGTATGAAAGGAAGGAGTTGCGACTCACATGATCTTGCTTTTCTGAAACCATGTTGTAAATCATATAAAATATTGTTTGAGTCGAGGTGTTTCATAATGTTGCTGGTTATTATATGTTCCATCAGTTTACAGCAGATGCATGTTAGTGATATTGGTCTGTAATTTTCTGCTTTGTATCTTTCGCCCTTTTTGAATGCTGGTGCAACATTTGCGTGTTTCCAGTCTTTGGGTATGGTGCCAGTTTCTATTGATTTTGTATATATTTTGGTCAAGATTGGAACAACTTGATCGTTTAGGTCTTTCATCACTCTACTGTTTATGTTGTCTGGACCGCATGCTTTGTGAGGGTTAAGGTTGTTTAAGAGGTTCAGTACACCTTTATCGTTTATGTGGATTTGTTCCATTATAGGATGGGGACTAGGTCCTTTGTCAGGTATGTCATGTGGTGGATCGTGTGTAAATACTGATTGGAACTGTTGGTTATGAATGTTCGTTAATGGACAACATTTCATAAAAATATAACGAAGTTTAACACTGTAGTAGGATTTGCGAGGTCAACAATCAATACCAATACCCCCCCCCCCCCCCCCCTCAAGAAAAATTCTTGTGTCAAACGGTCATTAACTAGGAGAAAATCCAATGGACATGAACAGCCTAACCACATGCTCCTCTGTCGACTGGAATTTAAGAACAGACCAACCTCATTTGATTCTAACAAACACTGTAGGGGGAGTTGCGATGATAAGGTTCCCACTGTATAGGCCAAAATTGTACAAAGGCCAATAACTCTAGAAATACCCAAAATGACCAGAGCATCCTAATAACATGATCATCTGCTCATTAGGGTCTAACAATAAACCAAGTTTCAATTAAACATAGCAAACACTGTAGAATAAGTTGCGATGTATGACAACGTAATCCCTAATTAATGTTTTTATTGTTAACACTATGGTCCATTTTGGCTATCCTGTTCGTGTCCTTTTGTTTGCTTCCCCCAAAGACTTAAATTATTTGACCTTTCTATAGATTATTTTGCTTTTCCGTATGAAGGTTATTAGAGAAAAACGCATCGTATTCACTAAATTAGACATTGACATTTTTATTCTTCATACAAATGTCGCAAATCGACGCTGTTGCTGAAACATGGCACTATTATACGTCTTTGTTGTATTGTGTTTTTTCCGTTTTTTTTTCATTAAGGGCTTGTATTCTATCACATGACACCAACACAACTTACACCCAACATAGGGTCAAAGGCTACAAACACATACACAAACAACAATTATCATACACCGTACACAACAAACAAAAATGCTGTTTCACAATATAACAAATGTAATCAAGTGCCCCCTGTCCTTAGTTCCAAAGACCGTTTAATAAAGGAACATAAGGATTTCACTTGTTGTGACGAAGTAGCATTAAGAATATTTTTAATTTTGTCAATATCATTTTATGTATTAATTCCAGACGGATATAGAAGGTCATCGAGAAAAGCTGTTCTTAATCTGTCATTAATTGTACAATATAAAAAGAAATGTGCCTCGTCATCGACTACTCCACAGTTTTACCCCTTTAAGCCAGGATTCTGTTCCGCAGATGATGTCTGGCTTGATGTAGTTGACTGCGGCTGCGAATTCTGAGGTTTTGTCATTTATGCTTCTACAATTTAATGTCATAATTCTCAGGTTCCCTTTGGTTGATATGTTGAATACATTACTGCTGTTGTTTTTGCCCTTGCTTTTGTTGCATTTTGATGCATCCATGCTTGCCGAGTTATTTCATTTTGGACTGCTGGCCTTTAGCGGACTGAAAGTGTTTGAGGTGATCGATTCAAACGTGATGTTATGTGTAGGAGGCTCATAATAATTTGATGTATTTAGTTCATAGCTGTGGAATGTGAACGTTGAAACATTTATGCTTTCACACTTGCAACATAGCCATTGCACATTTGGTCTTTGCAGAAGATCGTAGTCTGCTGAAAATAGTCCTATACATAACCTATGGTGCCATACACTGCAGTCGTCGCAACATATGCCCTCACAATTCCATGTGACCGGATGTTCAGTCCACATGGATATATACTATGCTGTTTTATTCTTGGCCCTGGATTTAGTGCAATGTCTCCTGATAGTGTGAGTATGAGTATTAGCATCGAGTGGATTTTGCTTGCTTTGACTGGTAACGTCATCGGTTTACGTCCTGCTGTTGTCCATTTGTTGCTTAGTAGACTTGTTAGTAGGTGACGGTGGTCCCATGGTTTGTCGTTGGTAATGGATGACCCTATATAGTAAAGTATAGTAAATGCTGTTATTGCTGTTAAGATTTTCATGACGGTGGTTTTGCCTTGTGGATTCAAGCTGCTGGTTTGTTGACTTTCACTGTTGATGGTTTCAGTTTAGCTCGGAAGAGCCCGTGCTGACTGAAATATCGACAGTTACTGGTGCCAACAATTTAATTGTGCTTGGTCTACGACGATGGTTTGGTGTTGTGGATTCAAGCTACTGGTTTGTTGACGTTCACTGTTAATGGTTTAAGTTTAGCTCGGAAGAGCCCGTGCTGACTGAAATATCAACAGTTACTGGTGCCAACAATTTAATTGTGCTTGGTCTACGATTTTTTTCAGCCAGGTCTTCGCCAGTAGGTTATCTGGATGTACTCCGTCTGCGTATAAATTGAAGTTGTATTGTGTTCTTGTTGCCGGTGTTCTATGGCCCCCCTTTTTATACTTGGATTTTATCTGTAGGTCGTTTGAGAAGTTTGGTGAATGGCTATTTATTTTATCATTTAGTTCCTTCACTTTTGTGTTTAATCTGATGACTTGATCTGCTAGCGTGGAATCGTCTTTAAATTCGTTAGGTGATTTGTTTGCGGTGACAATTCCAGTGGTATATGGAGTAGACTGGAGTTTCAGGTATGGTTACTTAGTTTACAGTTCTCATATTGTTGGACTAAATTGATGATTTTATTGTAGTAATATGATAGAACGGTAATTTTTTCGTCACTGTATGAGCTGATCGAGATGTATTTCTTGTTGTATGAAGTGAGGTCACATGTACCTAACCATACATATATCCATATAGCTCCTAGTTCTGCTACTTTTTGCTGCAATAC
Source organism: Bathymodiolus brooksi (assembly GCA_963680875.1). Taxonomy (NCBI): domain Eukaryota; kingdom Metazoa; phylum Mollusca; class Bivalvia; order Mytilida; family Modiolidae; genus Bathymodiolus; species Bathymodiolus brooksi. Next base: position 128,576,113 of record OY804576.1, on the reverse strand, counting down.
TGACTTTAGCCAATTGAAACGGTCTTTAATTTTGGCTCCACCTTTGCACCAAAAGATTATTTCTCTTTCAACTGGCTGAGACCTCCTTACATGATTTTGTATAGTTTCCTTTGCTGTCTGAGAAAATCACGAGTGTAAGGTTCTTTTCAGTTGTTGGTGGTTCCTTTGTGTTGTTCAGAAATTTAACCAGTTTTGAGTTCGACATGGACTGGATTGCTTGGTATTAATCTATAACAAGGTGGTATATTGGGGATGGTTTACCAGCTATAATAATTTAGCAAGCCATAATTTAATTCTCAACCTTGTGTTCATTGAGAAACAAAGATGGCAGATATTGGTCGAACACAGTTCTTCTTCTTCTTCTTCCAGTGTAGAACAGGAGTCGTCTCCCACTGTTTTAAGTTCCGTGGGACTAGGCATGCCAGACAAACACAGTTGTTGTCCCCAAGACTATGTACAACTAAAAACTTCACTATGACAGTTAAAACTACAATGTATTTACATGGGTACATGGGCCTACTGGTTGGCGTGGCTAACCTGTTGTTGGAGGTTAGCCCTGAACTCCTCTATGGAGCTGGCCCAAACTGTGGTGTCTTGTAGATGGTTCCATTCTCGTACTGTTCTTTGGAAGAAGGAGTTTCTGAGAGTGTCATAGTTGGATCTCTCCTGGAAGAACCTATGTTGACCTCTGGTTCTGCTGTCACCAGGTCTGAGGTGCAAGTCTCGGTCGATGTCCACGAGTTGATGCTGGATCTTGTACATCATAACGAGTCTGCTTATCCTCCTCCGTTGTTCTAAAGTCTGCCACTCAAGTGATGTTAACATGCTTGTCACGCATCCTGGTGTTCTGTTGGTGTAATCATTTATGACGAAGCGGGCAGCTCTTCTTTGTACATTTTCTAATGTCTGTATCAGGGTTTGGGTGGTGGGATCCCAAACCATTGCTGCGTATTCCAGGGTTGGTCGTACGATCGTGAGGTAGCTGGTTTCTCTTACTTGTTTGATGCATTCTCTTAGGTTACGTCTTGTAAAGCCAAGGGTTCTGTTTCCTTTGGCAGCTACATTGTCAATATGTCTGTCCCACGATAAGTCGTTGGTAATGGTTACCCCGAGGTGCTTACTAGCCTCCACGACTTCTAATGTGACCATGTAGTTGGTAGTGAGTGGGGAGAACTGGTTTGGTCTTTCTTGGTGACACTCTGATAACTGTGCACTTGGTTGGATTAAAACTCATCTGCCACTCATTTTCCCATCTTTCTAAGGCACTCAGATCTTGTTGTAATAGGTCGCTGTCTTTGGTGTTATTGATTTTCCTGAATAAGATGGTGTCATCCACGAATAGTCGTGTTTCAGAATGATTGATGGTTTCAGGCATGTCATTGATATAGGCCAAGAATAGTAAGGGCCCGAGGACTGCGCCTTGCAGGACTCCTGACAGGACCTGAGCTGATGATGATTTAACTCCATCTAGGACTACATTTGGTTTCTGTTCTCTAGAAATGACTTAATCCATTTGATAGTGGCCTGGTCGATTCCATAATATTCTAGTTTATGCAGTAGTCTAGAATGTGGCACTTTGTCAAAAGCTTTGGCAAAATCTAGTAGGATGATGTCAACTTGGGATCCTGTAGCTAAGCGTTTTACAATTTCCTGCACGGTGACCAATAGTTGTGATTCTGTGGATCTCTTTTTACGGAACCCATGCCGAGTGTCTGTGAGTATCTTGTTGGTGTCAAAGTGTTTCATTATGTTGCTGTGTATGATGTGCTCCAGTATTTTGCACGAAATGGACGTTAAGTTTAAGTTCGATTTTTATATGCTAGGATATCAAATAGTATCTTTGAATGATGGAAATGACACTGGGTATGTTTATCAGTGTTCTGGGATATATTATGTAGTTGTGCTTTGTATATTCCTGATAAATATCTGTATTTTTCCTCTTTCTTCGTCGCTGATTGATATTTTCCTGCCACTTCTTTGCACATGCGCTCTCTCTCATCATTTTACCAATCGTAACTACTCGGCCATTCTCGCTACTCTGTAAATAACCTCGTACGCACTCGTCGCAACTTCGGCTGATTCCGTACCTTCATCATACCTCGTCCGTATTACGATAGCTCCCATTGGAACTACTTTCGGAAATCTTCAATGAAGGAGGTATTAAAATAATTTCACTTTCGAATATTCGTCCAATAATAATATATTTTCATTCAACGCAATGTCGGCTGATTCCGTACCTTCATCAAAGACCAATATTTTTCAAAACAAACTCATCTATTGTCGCCATTTTAGAACTTATTCGCGGTGCGCAATGTTTGATTGAAGTGATACGGTCTTCCGGCGAAGAAATGTGACGCGTAGACGCATATCAAATACCGTATTACATCCGAGGTATTGAGGAAGCGAAGCGGACTCACCCGAGGTTTTCCGATTGACCTCGTACGTACATAGTAGAAATTCTTCTTAAATTGTTTGCCGGAAGTTAAGTTAAGTTCAGCCGCACAAAAATATAGTCCACGAAAATCCAACATGGAAGACATACTAAGTAAAATCTAATCATGCAAAACTAATTAAAACTTTAATTGAAATATAGAAAATTGGTTAAAATATAACTTTATCAAACTTTCATGTAACTGACATGTGAAAAGTAGTGCGATTTATACGCCTAATGCATACGAAGTTATTTGCAGGGTAGCGAGAATGGCCGAGTAGTTACGATTGATCATTTTACATTCTCTATCCAGAGTTATCGTTCCTGCTACGCTACACTCCATCTCTGTCAACGCCCATTTTACAAGATTTTTGTAAAATTTAGAAACAGTAAACAAATGTACTTAAAATTGTTTTAATTATTGTAAATATCAATAAAGATAAAAAATAAATCACTCAGTCATTTCAAATCAATTCTCTCTTAAAAATGATTTGTGATCGTTTTTAACTTTTACCTCCGCAAAATAGTTCTCCAAGAAAGGAGGGGGGGGGGGGAGGGGTATTTCTAAGAGAGAATTGATTTGAAATGAGTGATTTATTTTCATCTTTATTGATATTTACAATAATTAAAACAATTTTAAGTACATTTTTTTTAACTGTTTCTAAATTTTACAAAAATCTTGTAAAATGAGCGTTGACAGAGATGTTGTGTAGCGTAGCAGGAACGACAACTCTGGATAGAGAATGATCATTTTATAATCATGTGACCACTTCATAACCAATCATATTGTAACATTTCAATGAAAAACGGAAGTAATGTAATTATTCATTCCACTGTAAACCAGTCAATCAGCAAAAAACAACGATATTTGCATTAATTTTATGGGAAGAACAAAAACTAAATCGTTTTTGAAGCGAAGCGGATTGTCGAAAAAAGGTGCCGAAACTCTACTTTCACTTTTGCCCCCCCCCCCTCCCAAAAAGTGTCCTCCCTTCTTCTTTTTAACACCTACCTGGTACATATATAAGTAATACGGCAGCTGGATCTAGAAACAAAAGTTAGTAGAACGAGAGAGTTGTAACACGAAATGTGTAAAATATGGATAAATGGTTCCAAGATAAACTTCCAGATTGTTGATGAATCACCTGATGTATATGTTCTCTCTCATCCCCCCCCCCCCCCCCAAATATATATGTGAGTAAAAGTGTATGTACGTTTATGTGCATATATCTCTTTTCCTGCCCGAGTGTGCCTGCACCACAATTATTGATAGTTCACCGCGAATATTTAAGTTGATATATTGTTCACAGGGGCTAGGTGCGTCCGGAAAAAAACAAAAAACTACTATACAATACTACAAGGGGGCGAACTCACTTGCTTCCATTTTTTTAAGTCGTCGTGTTAAATTGATCGTAACTTCGGAACGCCTTAATATTTTCAAAAAATGTTTCCACCAGTCGAAAGTCAAGTAATTTTCCTTTCCAAAGAGACCCCAATTGTTAGTGTAGGCCTCCGAACTGCTGAGGTATCGTACACGAACCAAAACAAAACGGCGTGAAAATCCGAAGTCGTACAAACGTTGGGTTGACCACTTCCCATCTGTGTACAGACTTTCCCATGCGTAAATGAGTCATTTTGACTAGCTAAATACTTTCATCCATTCAAATTATGATAAAATTTCTTACCTTAAGCCAATTTATATGTCCTTTAAGTCTGTTTTTGAAAGAAATCCCATTTGCATCCTTGACAAACGCCATAGACGTGAAAATTGAGAGAGTTCTAACGGGCTTTTTGATTGCCTGTGATATGTTATGGTGTACAAGCGTTACGATTTTTATTATGATAAATATCTGTCAAACCGTATGTTAGCTTATACTCTGACCTACACATATTACATGTTATTTACTTGTAACATAATAGTCTGGATTCGAATATCTAAAGCGAATGTGAGCTCTTTAACAAGTGTTACTTACCTCTGACATCTTGTAGATATGTAACTGTCCCAATATTTCCTATTCTCTTCCTGTTAAAACTTAAACACTTTAATATCACTTATCAGTATTTGCTGTGTTTATCGCGTGTGTCTATAAAACTATCGAGTTTACTCCTGTTACCTACTAGATAAAGAAGAAAATAATATTAAATTACACACATTATAAATCTGATGTGTACATTATTTAAATATTTAAAGGATAGGCAATTCACGGAAAATACACCCTTGAATGATTCTTAGGAAACATAAAACCTGAAAGGATGTTGATAACGATCGTGATTCAACAAAGCACACTCTTTATTTAACAATACAGGTAAATATTAAAAAAATGAAAACCCAACAGTGGGTACTGGAGGGGTTCATTCAACCTATGCCAACATTTTGAAAAATGGGTATAGAAAGGTAAGAAAAATGTTGGCATAGATTGAATAGGTTAATTGTTATATAAACATGACAGGTGGTGTTTAATTAGTGTAAAACTGGGGGGAAATACCATAGTTACCCGATTTGTGGACCCCCCTTTTTTTAATGCATCACTTTTGTGTGACGTTTTCATTATAAACAGTTTTGAACAACTTCAAACATTACCAAAAACTCAATCCGAGATCGATATAAGACCATTTCTAAAAACACAAAAACCCTCGATCCTCTACTTTATTATATTATAATAGAGTAGATAGAGGATCGATGGTTTTTGTGCTTTTAGAAATGGTCTTGTACGAACTTGCGACCGTATCTACGTATAAAGACTACTGATTTCTATCATGTGAAGAAACAAAGGCTACAAACTTTTTATGAAGTTACTAGGTATGCACAAATTTAACATTACAAACTGGGAAATTAAATCAAAATACATATATACTAAAGTCAATTCAAACATCTTTATTCAATGAACAAAACTAGTTTTAGTTGAATTCAGGCAACATAATTATTTAATTGTGCATTTGAATAACATTTTAGCAAACGGGCACATGATGGCACTTGATGCTGCTCATGAGACTATCTTAGACTTTCTACTCGTGTAACACAATGGGATAATTTATCCCCAAATAAGTCACAATCCACAGAAAGTCACAGTCATAATTTTGAGAGGACAAAAAGTCACAGTCATATTTTCTCATTTGGAAAAAAACATAGAACAAAATGTCACAGGACAAAAAGTCACAGTTAGTATAGTTGGGGTTAAACATGTTATGATGACAAAATGTCACAATACACAATTTACCTGTAGATACTTAAGACGTAAAAGATTTTTATGATATTTTTATATGTTAACTATTTAATTTATTAAGTTCCAACAAACAAACAAACAAATACTTTATTATCCCCAGACACTATACAGTGTACAAGGGGTCAAAACATCAAACAAATACATAGTAGTTAGACATTTACAACATAAATACATATAAACTCAATACATTGAAATAGACAATTGCAATTAGAAATTTACAACAATATACAAATAGGGTAGCTTGACTCAAACAACGTCACGTGCAGTTCGTGGCAAGAATGTAAACATTTATACTACACGTGGCAGTATATACAATTATGTAATTTGTAGAGTGTTGTTAAGTTTTTATTTATTTGTGTGGGATTACATATTTTAAAGGTACTATATTTTTTTTTTTTTTTTTTTTTTTTTTTTTATTAATTATTAGTTTAATTCCATGTTCTTGTGAGTAAAAAAAATGAAAGAAAAAAAAAAAAATGCCTAAACATATAAAATGTGCTAAAACATTGGAACCATTAATATAAAACTGAAAAGGATATTACCAATTACAAATATTTAATAATTTTTCTAATGAATCCACATATTTTACGATACGTTACATTACATAGTGATAGCATCCCTTTCAATTTATATAACGAAGGATTTCTTAAGTAATATTCCTGGATAAATTTTGTTCGTAGTTCATTAATTTGTGGATATGAACAAATCGAGCTGTACAAAAATTTCCATTATAATTAAATATAACCCCTAGGTATGAGTACGAATCTTGTAAATCTATAGCCTGACCATATATTTTAAAAACAACATTAGTTTTATATTTCTTTTTGCTAAACACTACAATTTTTGTCTTATTCGTATTTACAGTGAGTTTCCAAATGTTACAATACTCTTCAAAAGCTGATATTGCCTCTTGAAGGCTTTCTGCCGATTCAGATAAAATTACAGTGTCATCTGCATAAAGTATTATAAATATTTTTAAATAACATGCAATTGTGTCTTGACATTTTTTAGATATTTGTTCAAGATCACTGATATTATTTTCCAAGAAAAAGGTTTCCAAGTCGTTCAAAAACAATGAGAACAGAAAAGGAGACATATTTTCCCCTTGTTTCACCCCTACCTCACTATTAAAAAATACAGAACATTCTTCTCCTTTTCGTATACATGTTTTGATATTTTGATACATATTATATATAACTTTAAAAAATTTTACCCTGTATATTTGATTTTTGTAGTTTTTGCCACAATCCTAATCGCCAAACTGTGTCGAATGCACTTTTGAAATCAACGAAAGAACAATACAGTTTTTTTCCAAAAGAAAAATACATCGCTATTAGAGAGTGTAAAACAAAAATATTGTCTACAGTTGAAAACCCACTTCTAAATCCAGCCTGTGCCCCCGAAATTAGCTCGACCTCATCTGCAAATTTATTTAATCTATTGTTTAGGACGGCAGTAAATGTTTTACTAAGACAAGAATTAAGTGTTATTCCTCTATAGGAAGCTGGGTCTAACTTGGAACCTTTATTTTTGTATATAGGGATCATAATACCTTCAGTCCAGCTCTCTGGTATAATACCTTTGTCTAAAATAACATTAAATAATAAAACATATATTGCCAACATATCATCTAGTGTATATTTAATGTATTCGTTGAGTATATTATCACTGCCAGCAGACTTACCATTCTTTAATTTTTGTACAACTGACTTTATTTCATCTGCTGTTATGGGAGAATTTAAAATGTCCTCAATCTCTGGAGAAAGATTATCAATATTAATATCTATATCAATATTGTTATTATCATTATCAATATTTGTATTTAGATTTTTAAAATAGTCATACAGTGTTTCTATGGATATATTAGATTGATCATCCTTTTTATTTTTTGCAAACCTGTTCAAAATTTTCCAAAAGTCTTTTCCGTTATATTTGGAGGTATTTCTCAGTTTATTTTCTAATTGTAATTGATAATCATTGTATGCCTTGTTTGTTGTCAGTTTATATTGTTTGCTGCAATCCAGTAACTGTTTTTTGTTTATCTCGTTTTTAAACCGATTGTAAAGTTTTCTTGCTTTGTGAAATTTTTTCCTAGATTCATAAAATTTTTTGGTGTACCAGGGTTTCGAGTTCGGTTTTAGTTTTGATTTAAATGGTTTGTTTGTGAATGTTTGACTAGCGGTTTTACTGAAGACGTCATTAATTTTATTTGTAATATCATCAATCTCTTGTTGCGTACAGCGATCACGTGCTTGTATATTTTCCAAATCATTTATAATTGTGGTTAGCAGACCTTGACTGTTGTGAACTGTATTGACAAACTCATTTCTTTTGTTATCGAACCATTGTGTTTTTGTCGGGTGTTGTGACGTGTTACAGTTATTTATGTTTGGAGTTCCAATTTAAAACTTTTAAAACTAGATTTTTATTGAACTTCTTTAATTATTTTTTACGATTTTTAATGTAATTTATTATGTATACTTTTTTGTAATATTGTCCTTTAGTTTAAATTTTAAAGTTTTTATTTGTATATACAGTGTCTCATAAGTCTATAAAGGCTGGATATTGATCTTTGTTTTATGATGTAGTTTTGTACATATTTATATATTGTTGATCAATATGTGACACTATAATAAACTATCATTTATCATTTATCATTTATCTTATTGATAACACATATCTTTCCTGTCAAAGCTAAACCATAATTGAAACAACGGGCACATTGCATTTGAGCGGATTTCCAAAATAGTTGTTTTTTCAGTTGGGTGGAAATTTAGATTTTGTTAATATGAAATGCCAAAATCATTATTTTCAGTTTTCTAAAAAAAATTCTGATATATGTAAAGATTAAATATATAAAGAACGTAAACCATTCACTTTTTGAGAGCTACGATGTATAATTCAGGAGAAAACGTCATTTTATTCTGTCTTCGATAATTCTTGCTACCCGGACAATAATGCAAATCATATGCTATTGACCTCAGATTTGAACTCATTCGGTAGAGATTGTGCGCATGCTCGGTTATAGTGTTGATGAAGAAAATGTCGGAGGCAAAGAAATTGAAGTCAGGTCCGAAGCGTAAATTGAGCGATTCTGTCAGAAAAAGAAACAAAAAAGCAGCGAATGCTAAGTTAAACCAAAAACAGAATATATATTGGAGATGAATATGATCGTTGGATGGAAATAAAGGTCGCTTTTCGTCTGGAAACGAACTCTGAAGTGGCCAAGATTCTTCTTGACAGGTAACATCATTTTCGTTTCGATTTACATTCCATTATTTTCAATTCAATCGGGCCACGATTAAAAATAATGTTCGCTTAGCGAAACGTTAAACAAGGATCTCTTTACATGGAAAATAAATATATATCACCATCTATGATCTAAACCACCGTAAATGTCTTTTAACGCCATTATGTGTATATAATTCAGCAAATTTCGTATTTTTGGCATTTTTTTCCTTATTGATTTTTTATTTTCTTCTCTGACAACTCCAAATGTTTTCATCGTAATGGTTTTGAAATGTACATACTAATAATAATTTACACAGTTTGTACATGCGATACGTTAGTTCCGACGAGGATTTTAAATTCTGAGATTTCTTGGTTCTGTTTCGATTGATTTCCAGTAAAATCGGCCCCAGTCAAATCGGCCCCAAGTCAAATCGGCCTAAAAAATAAAGTCAAATCGGCCCCAAATATAAAAATAAAAAAAGAATAAATAAATAAAAATTATGTATTAATATAAATTAATATTTTTGGTTAAAAGATGTAAAATTTAAATTTTATTGATGAGCGGATTCTTTTATTTTCGTATCAATGGTATTTCAACATTTACTGGTACAAAACACAACTGTACTAGACAGTTTTAATTCTTCAATAATCAATTAAAACGTATTGGATGTATTTGATTATTTTGTTGAAATATTTAACTTTGCATATTGACAATATAAAGAATTTATGTAAAATCCAGCGCATTATGCACCAGTAATTACGGACATATTATCAAATTAAATAAACAACATAATAAAACAATGATTTGATTAGGAATTAAATAAACAACACAATTAACAATACATATTATCAAATTAAATAAAAAAAAAAACATAATAATACAATGATTTGATCTGGGGCCGATTTGACCTGCTACCTTTCGATTTCCCCAAATGGGGCCCCGTGTAATGGGAATTCACCTATCCCATTCCCGACAGGTGGCGCATGTGTACTATCAGTTATTCGATTCCAAGATGGCGGACGGCGATCAGATGGGGGGTCAGTGCCGAAGCTCGAATATGATATACTACGTCTGAATGCATCGACAAACGTTCTAAAAACTTACTTGATTGAAAGGTACATATTACACTGAAAACCCAAGCATACGATTTATGTTCGTTACTTTTCAATATTATTGTATTTGTTGAATGTCCAAGTTGCCCCGACTGAAAATAAAACATCATTAAAATTATGATGACGGATCAGTTTGAATGTGCTTTCGTGACAGGAATCAGAGACAAGACCAGGAGAATTTGTCATATTTATGCTATCCATTACAATTGAAAAAGAAGATTTTGAAGTTAACTGCCTTTATAAAACCAGATGGGATTCATATCCAGGCATAGGTTAGGGAAAAAAAATCCTTTTTATTAAAAAAACTTGCCCAACTTTTTACACACCTTTTCTTTTTATTAAATATTCAAAAACACCACACTGAAAGCATCATATACATGTCATCATTCAGAATGTGAAAAAACGGAGCATATTTTCAATAGAAAGAAATTATGGGGCTTTCAATAGGGATACCCTCATATGTTTTTTAAGAAACATTTTACATTTAAAAAAAAAATTCACAATTTTTTTTATCTTTGAAATATAAATACACAATCATGTGTAATTACCTCAATAAATATACTAATTTAAATGATGCTCATTACATTCGGTATACATCTTTATGAAATTTGTACAAAAAATGTATTCCTTATTTTTCTGGTATATTTTCAACTGTGCAGCAATAAAAAAAAAGTCACTATGGTTCCAAAGCATACCCTTGGCTAAATGGACAATATATGCTTCCATACTAAAGTAAAAAAGTTTTTTTTCTTAAATTTAATGCCGAAAAGGGGGCAAAACTATCCCTCCCTCAATTTTTAAAAGTAGGGAGGGCAATTGCCCAGCTCTTTCACCCATGAAGTGGTATTAGTGAAGTTCGAACTGCAGACTCATATGGAGCATCTGAGTTCATGTCAGTCCGGATTTTTAGTTGTTTGTGCGTCTCAGTCTTCAGTTTTCTGGGTATTCCTAATTTTTTGTCGGCCATTAAATATTTGTCTTTTTGTCATGTTATATTTGTATACTTATATCATATATTGTTATTAAAGTAATATATTGACCCTTTAAGTTTAAGACTATTTAAGCGAAGGGGCTAGTCGCTACTAACAGTAGCTAGAGAAAAAAAAAGGTTTCATGAATCACGAAAACATTAACAACTTTTTAATGAATATTATTACCTGATGTAATCAATGTCAATACATACACAATTTAAACATTTAACTATCCTATGGTGAAGATTAAAATACATGTACATCTGTAGTTAATAATATGTCTTAAATACAGTCCTTTGTACAAGATGCTTTTGAAGTACTTGTTTGAGTGGTTTATTTATCTGTATGTGTACTTTGTGTAATATTACAATCATGGCTTCTATAGTACAAGGTAGTACATTTCAATAAAGTTGAAAAGATGTCAGTTCAAATCTGACTGGAAGCTAATCTATGATCTTTTTAATGTGTGTTTGATGATATTGACTGTTTTAACTAACTTTAACTAAGCAACTTGGGCACAAGTCCCTTGCTTAATGAAAGTCTTGAAGGACTGCTCCTTTTTCAGTGTGATTTTTATACGACCACAGAAATTTTGTTGTGGTGGTATTATGCGAAATACGAAATACTTTATTAAAGAAAGCTCAATAATTGAACATTAAGGTTGACAAAGATCATGAGATAGTACATGAAAGAATGACATAATAAAATAACAAATAAAATTATATATTATAGTTTGCATTTAGGAGGCAATGAAAGAGAGATAACTGTATTTGGAAAAGATAAAATATAAAACATGCATGCAGAGAACTATGGTGCCATTTGAAAACACGAGTGGATAAATTTTGCGAGTTCTCTGACGCAAGATGGATCTTCGTTGCTCAATATCCAAACAAAATGGTTTCCTATCTCATCGGTGGTGTAATGGTTAGCATTCTCGCCTTGAGTGTGTTAGATCCATGGGATAGAGCCCCGGTCTGGTCAAACCAAAGACTATAAAATTGGTATTTGTTGCTTCTCTACTATTAAAGCATGCAAGTAAGAACAAAGACTGGCCGGCTAGGAATCGGAATATTAATTAATGTGTCCGAGTGGAGTGACATGTCTTCCCACTCACTTGTTTTCTTTATTAGACACCAACAATTTTATTAGTGAAGGAGAGAAGGGGGCATGGGATTTTTTATGTCTGTCAGTAGAGAATCCATTTTTTTTTCAAGCATCAGGTAGATCAAAAATATTTTTTATACATACATGAGGTAAAAGATACATGTCTACGAGACCTAAAAAAATAATTGTGTGTTTAGTGTTACCGGTAACCCTGTGAAAAAGGTTAGGTAAAGGTGACCAGGATTTTTTTCTTTTTTTGCATTGGATATATTGGGCATGTAGATGTTCCAAGATTGTGCTTGTTGAGAAAAACTAATAAAATAGCTAGGATTATAGGCACTAAATTTTAGGTAGGGTGGGGTTAACCTAAACAAGCAATATTTTTTTAGGGCTGAGGTGTATTAAGGTCTACTTTAAAATTTGGACATAGTGGAAAATAAACGATTTTTATTCTAAAAAAAAATCCCCCCACCCAGTAGTAAAATGGTTAGTGTTTTATGTCTTATTAAATATATTGAACACTATGCTTAGAGGAGCCATTCCTTAAGTAAAAGTAATATAAACTTTTTATTGATTCAACACTGGAAGACATCTAACATAATAATCCCGACACTCTGAGAAGCCGAGGTCCTTGATTGGGCTTGAAATGTCATTATGTGCCGAGCAAACCACGTCGTATTTCCCTGGCGTCCACGGACCTCTCGTCGCATGGTCAGTCTTCTTGATAGCTACCCTCATCTTGTTAAACACACCATTTGTGGCATTTTACACGAATACATATACATTTTTTGTAAATCAATATCGTAGTTTACATTAGTTACGTTATTGATACTAGCCGAGGAGTTCCGAAAGTAATAACTGATGGAACACGTGCGCCACCTATTAGCGTAAAAATCGTAGGTGAACCCCATTCATTATTACCGATTTCAATGTTTTTGTCCAGTTTTTCGAATAAACTGATTAAGTCGGAATGAAATTCATTGCAGTTGATAATCTTTAAGGTAAAACATACATGAAAGAATTTCTTAGCAAGGCAAGAAATGCAAGAAATTTAACTTCTGTCAAAACCAGAATGATACATGTGCTCACCTCAGGCTCAGCATCCATCGTTGTTTACGTTGGTGATGAAATTTCATGATCGGCAATCATCGGAACGGTGCATCCGAAAGTTAATTAGCCGCCATTGTCTTTAAAAAACACGTACGAGATGGAATGATTTTCTGTTCTTAATCACAGATGATCGCGATTTTCGTCCTCAAACATGCACGAATGGATAAGATAAGATAAGATAAGTTTTATTTATAGTCGGCATATTTAAATAACAATACAACACAAGCCCTAGTGGTTTAGTTTTTAGGGAATGTAAACATATCAAGAATATTTTTGAAGATGTTTATTTCACCAAAACTCGTTTCATATTATTTTAAATTGGTGTAGAACTGAACCATACATGTAACACTACCAAAATCCATCCTTTTGATAAACATGTATTTTGTGTCCGCCCAAATGACTATTGCTTTGTATTTGATTACTTCCCATTATTAGCCAAAGTTTGAATATTTCCTGTAAAGACGTAGACCAATATACTGATATTTGATTTGTAGCGAAGTATGAGTTGACCGACAGTGGTTGGTGTGTGTGTGTGGTTATGAGTGAACCGGACCGGACGCTTGGAATTTTTTAAGTTTGGTCCGAAAAGTGGCGAGAGCGAGTGATTATTGTTTAACGGCATTTCAGTTTTTTCCTCCAGCTATATCATTGCAGGAACAAGTTACATTTTGATGATGATCCGCTGTACTAGATCTCACCTTGCACCTGCATACAAATATTTCCAACGCAGAGCGTTATGACGGGAGCAACAACAAAGGTGTGTACATAGTTTTTTTTCCCCCCAAGATATTTACTTTTTTTTGTGTTTGTTTAATGACAAATTTGCACACTTACAACTTCTTTATTTCTGCACACAATTTCACCCGGCTTGATCAGGTACATAAACAGCCATATGTTTTATTTAGTTTGAATTTAAGAGTCAATGTATATATGCACTTGGTGAGATATTTAAGATACAAGAGAGGTCGATGGTAAAAACTTAGAATTTTAAACACAATGTCATTGAAGACTTGAACAGTAAGTGTCATGACATGGTTATATATACCATGCATTTGCCTCGACAGTTGGCGATCTTGGGTGCAATCTTCGCTCATTTAAAAGCAAAACACTGAATTTTAATTACCAGTACAGTACATTAATTTCAAGGAATACTTATATTTACTATTTACCTGGGTTGCAGTAAACACACCACAAATCAACAAAAATAATCATCTTTTTATGTACATTAAGTTTGGAAGGGAAAGATTTAGACAGGAATGTCTATTGCTGTTTGAGTGAGTGATATTGTTGATTAACGCCAACACAGCAATTTTGTTCAGCTATATCATGGCCAGTTAATTTTCAATGAGATGATGATGAGGTCCGCTTTGTTCTAGACCAACACGTTTAGTTGGATTTGTATAGTGATAGCTCACTGAAACAACAGTCCGCAGATAGACATGTCGCCCCACTCGGACACATTATCCTGATGTTGAGCCAACCAGTCTTCGCTCTTTCTTCTTAATGCTGCGTGCTTAGCGGAGAAGCAACAAATGCCAATTTTATAGTCTTTGGTTCGACCCGATTGGGGTTCGAACCCACGATATATCGCACTTAATGCGAGCACGCTAACCATTACACCACCGATGCGGTTGTATTGGTGTCTGTAGTCGACATTTCGTTAAAATCTATACATTATTTTCATAGTAAATCTGTGTAAAAATGATAAATCAAAGAATGATTGATTGACTGTTTCCCTTGCACTACTATCAACAATTTCAGTTATACTGTGGTAATAATAATAAACACGTGGCAGAATAGTCAGATGACGGAGGCCGCTCAACGGAAGAGAATAGTGGTAATGGGAAATTTTCTGGAGGAAAAGTGTAGGGAATTATCAAGTATGGTACTGAGTTGTAAATATTCTAACTAAAGGTAAAAATCAAATAAACCATGTGGAAAGCTTGGTGTAAATATATACTGATAACTGAATGTCTTCACCACCTGCATACATGCCAACCCTCGAGACTAAAAGCGGTAGGGGGGGGGGGGGGGGGGGTGTCTTTTTTTTTCAGAAGGACGCAAAATGCTGCATTTTGGATATAAAATCTGTGTAGTCAAAACTTTAAATATAGTATGATAAAACAATGAAAATATGAAATGTTTTTCAGAAGGACGCAAAATGGTGCATTCTGTTGCAGTCCTGCAGAATTCACAAAATGCAAATTTATTTCCCTTTCGGGAATGTTTAATGAAATGAAACTCATCAGTCCATGCTGTCTTACATACTTTGTCATAACGTAAACGAGCCTTCTTTTTTTCTGGCGTTTCGGACATATTCATTCAGACATTGATCTGTTGATGTTTAGGAATCATAAGTTAAAAATGTAGTGCTTCAAAACTTTATTTTAAATACTGTTTCTGGTTGGTTTAATGATAAAGAATTGACCAATGGAAGTTTCCGGTACAAATTAAGAGGGAAACGATTACGGAAAGGGGCTAAATAATTTGGATTTGTACTCATTTATACGTCGTAGAAATCTACAAGAATAATCAACATATGAACAATTCACGATACATTTTTTTACATTTTTTTTTTAAAAATCGGTAGGAAAACATCTAAAATCGGTAGGCGGTAGAAGACTTAAAAATTCGGTAGACTACCGCGTAAATCGGTAGGGTTGGCATGTATGCACCTGCAGGCGAGGTGTACTCGATAAAGTTTGACAGAGACTTGCGGCATGTCGATTGATTTTTCCGGAAACTGACTGCCACGATATAACTGAAATATTGACTGCCACGATATAACTGAAATATTGTTGAAAGTGGCATTATACACCATTACCATCGCCACTAGTTCTAATAATAAAAACCGGCTAAATGCTCGCTTACTCGCAAGGGTTATAACGGGATGCCATTACACGTAATGGAGCAGCCGCCGAGATTTTTTGCGCTCGCTTACAGAGTTTCTGACGCCTGCATTTATCAATAAGACATAACCTTTCCTTTTGTTCATTATTATAACAAGTTTTTATCACCTACCAGTATTTTAGAATGTAATTCCCACAAAATAAAAATCCATGTTTACTTTCTCTCTGAACATTTTGAATTTCGTCATTTCCGGCCTCACTATTTGGATGTCGATACCATATTTGGCGATTTAATTTGAGGCGTGAATGTTTAGATCAGCCGTTTACTACGTGTAGTAAGAAATACCATATTTAGAAAAGCTCCGCCTTCCGTAGTTTCCGGTTATGGCAAACGATCGATAAATTTGAACAAGGTTGTTGCTACCTTTGAAAAGCATATATTTCTCAGCCAAACCGATTTAACAAGGACTGGGATCATCAGTAATAGTTATAATGAAATGTTTGAAGCGTAAATAGTGAGTTTTTATGTTTCAACTGCAACTTTTTTTTGGCTCCATTGTGACGAATGGGACCGCGTTGTAGCTCTGCCGAGAAACAAGTTTGTCACAGGAGCTACATTATTGCAGCTACATCGCCACCTGCACAATATAGGATCCCATCAAAAATTAAAAGAAAGCTTGTCCCAATACTGGGAAATACATGATGGGGTTCTGTTGTGCATGTGGTGAAGGCCACCCCTTCTGCAATGAAAATGTGACCTTATAGGAGGGTTAGCATTATGAGGGAAACAATTTAGTTGGATTTTACTATCTCAGTAAATCTGAAATCTGGCCTGATAAGAGACTAGGTCTTTGGTGAGGATGGCCTTGTAAGAGGGAACTACTGTATATGTAATGTTTCCTATCTAATACTAACACTTATTCAGTCCAAACAGAAAAGTTTATACCATACAGTTTTTGTATACTAAAATTTGTTATAATTTAGAAAGATCATCTGTTTTGCTTGAAAAGACAAACATAATACATTGTAATTGAATACTTTCTTTTAAGGCACAGGCTACGAATACGACGGAAACGTATTCATAGCCTGGGTTCTACAGGTACGACGGGCGGAAGATGTGACTAAATGATCAACCGGTTTCCGGACATGGACACCTATTTTACGGAAATTAATCACGTATTGCTAGGATCTAGAGGCTACGAATACGACGGATTTCTTAATTCTATTGTTTTTATTTCATTAAATGACAATTTATGAATTTTTTATATAATTTTCTGCTTGTAGTTTATTTTTATTCCAATAAAATCTGATGCATTGCAAAACTAGTCTTACAATACTCAATTAAGCCCATAGATTTCACTGGTATGAGTACTTCTCAGAGTACAACTCACACTTACCAACACTAATTATTTTCAAAATGGACGACGATGGTAGTGCGCTCCGTGTTGGAGCAAAGTATAAATCTTTTACAGATTTAGAGTAGGGTAAAGTGGTGCTGTAAATAGTTTTTAACTGTATATACGGACAACTTTTAACGGCCTTGTGTGGAAGCCACGCCACAATAGTTTTCCTGTGAGTTGATGCTGTTTGACGGCCCTTCACAGTATTCCAGTAAATGTAAATGTAGTGTGCCCTAAAACAATTCCAGCAGGATAACTACGTCCAACTTTATAAGCGTATCTCAAGGAAGCTTGGTACGGGATCCATATATAAAAACATGGAAGTTGCAGAAAGTGCATCGGGTCTTTTAATTTATAAGGAGTTGGATTATTCCTGTATTCATGGAGGGAAAAAATTTAGTTCCATTTCCAGCGGTCAACGCCCAAACACAAGGTAAAATCACATATAATATACCTTAAATAAGCAAATGATCATCACTTTGATTGCAGTTCTTCATATTAAATTCGCAGTGATGTCTTCAATCATGTTCTGTATAGCAGCAAATACATGTTTCTAGAATTTTTAAGTGATTACAATACTATCGTAAGTCATATGATAAAACACACAAGTTTGCGCTTTTTGTATGGTACCATCTAAGATGTATTGGACTACGTTTTGCGCCGAAAAAAACCTACTGGTGTTGCCGAAATTGCTTAAAATAACTATAAACATTATTAATTTAATACATTGAGATAATTGTATTTACCGGTACCTATTGTCTTACTTGAAATTTTAAATTGTATATGATAATTCTTAAATTAAAAATATCTATGTATATTTTTTTTCTTTAAACTTGATAGTATCACAGTAATAAATGTCTAAAAACAATATATTTAAGAAAACAAAAATCCGTCGTATTCGTAGCCCCTAGATGCTAGCAATACGTGATTAATTTCCGTAAAATAGATGTCCAGGTCCGGAAACCGGTTGATCATTTAGTCACAACTTCCGCCCGTCGTACTTGTAGACAATCGTAACTACTCGGCCATTCTCGTTACCCTGCAAATAACCTCTTATGCATTAGGCGTATGAATCGCACTACTTTTCACATGTCAGTTACATGAAAGTTTGATAAAGTCATATTTTAAACAATTTTCTATATTTCAATTGAAATTTTAATTAGTTTTGCATGATTAGATTTTACTTAGTATGTATTCCATATTGGATTTTCGTGGACTATATTTTTGTGCGGCTTAACTTAACTTAACTTCCGGCAAACAATTTAAGAAGAATTTCTACTATGTACGTACGAGGTTATTTGCAGAGTAGTTACGATTGACTTGTAGAACCCTAACCCGAATAATCCAGTCGTTATATTACTCTCCCGCTAGTCGCTGCATTAACGCCTGGATGCATTCATTGAAAAAATCCGTCAAACCGGAAATAGTAAATCGCTATGACTTATGGGTATTACGACATAAAATAGGAGGAGCTAGAGTGTTTGTAAATAATGTCCAATGGAGAGATCAGATGATATAATGTTGTATGCAATACACATATCCGGATAAATACAACCAAACATGAAATGAAACATAAATGAATAATTACTATTTTTTAAATATAAATATTAAAACATAATGATTTTTATTTCAAAGTTGGAAAGTAAATAAAAGCTTGAATTGAATTCACTCTTATAATGATTTTTTAATTTCATTTAAAATAAAGATTTAAAAAAAATGTATTTTATGATACTGATGGCTGATTAAAATTGTTTGTCATGCATTAGGTGTCAGTTGTAATATACAGGATGTAACCAATATACAGGAAGAGCTCCTACTGTGAAGCCATCTATTTTGAGATGCCATTCAATGAAAATAACAACCTGACCATATTGTTACATAATAAGAATAAGAATAAGTTAAGAAATTAAAATTGATAGAAGGCAAGGATTTATATAATTAATACATTAAGTCACATTTCATTTATTTAGGCTAACTTGGGTCAGTTATCAATTAAAGACAAAAATGGGTTTCAAAAAATCAGTCTAATAAGTATTTACCTAAATAACGATATTGTGATGGGTATTTCTTTATAAATTGTATTAAAAATCATTTTAATTTATGAAATAATCAACTTTCTGTTTACATATTTATTTTCAATAGAATTTCTTTATTATTTCATCCCATTTTCCTTAATTTAACTTGTGCATATCCATATTTATACAATCTTATGTTAACGGCAAGTTACGTGTATTGACCCTATTAGCCACAATAAATTCACTTTTATTGTCCCACATACATTACAAAAATACATGTTAGATGTGTATTGCGACATTTTAGCAAATTTAAATTAAAACATAAAAACTTCAAAAAATGATTTGTGTTTTATTTTTTTAAATCTTTAAAGATTTGTGAATCTATGGCAATTTAAATCATAATTATGAGAATAAAGGTGTATTTGTTTTCTAAATATGCAAAGGCACGTGCACGATCATTCTCCGTGTTTGTTTTGTCAATATTTACAAACAGAAGTAAAGGAATTCACTAATGCGCATACACGCTAATATCTGACATTTGATTGGTCGGCTGTACCAGCCAGCAGCCTGACGGATTTTTACCACTAAGAGCGTTCAAACCCTCGTCCAGCGAAAGTGTCGATAGAGGGCGCAGTATTATTCAAGTTAGTAGAACCCAGGCTATGATAACTTGAATAATACTGCGCCCTCTATCGGCACTTTCGCTGGACGAGTTAATGCAGCGACTAGCGGGAGAGTAATATAATGACTGGATTATTCGGGTTAAGGCTATGAATACGTTTCCGTCGTATTCGTAGCCTGTGCCTTCTTTTATTTTAATACTGACCAAACAAATTTTCATATCCACATGTCAGTAAACTATTTCCAGCTCGAACATTAAGTTTAGTCACAATTGTACAAAAATGTATTTAAAGAAAATATAAGTTAAACATATAAATTAATATTTGAATTCAATACAATTAACTTTAACATGCATTATATTCATTCAATGGATTAGATTGGGTGCAACCTAAGCCTAACATGTAATTAAACGGATGCAAAAAGTAAACACCCTTATTAAGGTTGTGAAATTTCATAAGGAATCTTAAGAAAAAGACCTCATCAAAATCAAACTTAAAATAAAAAATAACTAGAAGCCCATTGGGGTGAGCTTGTGTCTCTCACCTGTCATTTTGTTTTGACGAAAGTTTATACAGAACCTTCTATAGGTACATAATGCACTTCCTACCAAATTGTTTTAGAGAAGATTTTTTTAATCACAAAAAAGAACTGCCTATGGTGGCCATATTAGTTGTATGATCAGCACAAAATATGGAAATGTTGTACAAGATTTCCCATACACCATTCCTACAAAGCAACAATTCATTGTGCCTCCTAGTTTCAGAGGAGAAGATTAATTTTTTTTAGCCAATCGGAAACAAGAATTGCTCATGGCGACCATGCTTTTTCTCCAATGGGGATAAAATGATGAAATCTTATAGAGGACCTTCCATGGATGCTTTATGTAAAATTTCGCTTTATTTGGCAAAGTGGTTTCAGAGGAGAAGAATTGTCTATAGTGGCCATGTTTGACAGAGGATCGTGATGAAATAAACGATCTTTTTAGAGGATCCTCCATAGATGCTTCCAAAAAGGTTTCGGTTCATTTGGCCAAGCGGTTTCTGAGGAGAAGTTATTTAGAAATTGATTAACCAGAAATAAGAATTGCCTTTGGTGGCCATGTTTGTTCATGGATTGGGACAATTGAGCAAAATTTGTTGAGTACGTTGGATAGATGCTTCCTACCAAGTTTCTGTTCATGTTGCCAAGCAGTTTCAGTGGAAAAGATTAAAAAGTTTATGGACAACTATGACAACGAGGATGATAGACGTCGACGATGGATGCAAAGTGATGACAATATCTCACAATAGCCTGTGCTTTTGGTCAGGTGAGCTAAAAATATCTCATTTTTGACCTTAATTCATTAATAATTCAAAAATATGTGCATTTTACCCCCAAAAATGCATTGAAATTGGATGAAAAATAATGGAATTTGGCACTTTTTGGCCTCTTTCCGCAATGTTTTTCTTAGGAATCAAAATAGTGTGTGTGTGATTGTTGTTTAATGCCAACTCAGCAATTTTTCAGCTATATCATGGCGAGAACAAGTTTATTTTCAATAGTGGAAATACATCAACAAACTAATGCAAGGTCTCAACACAATCAATTCAAAGAATAAAACTCCATTAAAATTGTATGCAAAATAAAAACTTCTGTAGAGGTGTATTACCACTAAACATGGGTACCAGTCGAAAAGAACGTATGGGAAAGTAGTACTTAAACAGAAAATGAATTCCTACATTGTTGGATAAAAATTAAGCCCTATTAGATACTGCAAAATACTGAATGTCAGCAGAAACCTACATATTTTAGGATAATTTTAAGCCCATATTTGATGTCCTTGTGGTTTTAAATAAACAAATTATTGCATTGGAAAGAAACCACCTGAATTTGTATTAAATCGAAAGTGAAAGTAGGATTTTTGACGGTAGACATCTTCAAACTGTCTGTTTTTTCTTATATGCCATTAAATGTATGTTGATTTTCGGAGTTAAGCTTCCAATTAGGTACCCCTTCCATGAGATATGAGTGTCACTTAGAATAAACTTAAGCTGAATCCTGTATGAAAGCTCAATTTTTGTTTATTTAACATAGAAGGCTATGGAGAATTCTTTAGTGGTATTACACCTTTTAGGCAAAAAACAAGAAACTTAATTTTGATGGTACCATGCTCAAATTGGCTTTGAACATTCACAACAGACCCAGTTTGACATTTTCCACACCAAAATGTTACAAAATACATCAAGGTGTCATGTTACAGCTTCAATATGAATATTATGCAATATTTTGGAAAATATTCCCCATGCACTAGATGTACATGCACAGAGGGTATTGAAATATAATTTTATACTTATTTATGAATTTACAATTATTGAGACTGGTAGATTTAATGTGTTTTTGTAGTAAAAGGGTAGATGATGTTGAAAAAGATTGCTAAAATTAAGAATTTTAACAATTTCATGTTGCGGCATTTAGTCGACTTCAAATACGGTATATGGTGATACCGTTTTTGAAAATTTTATAATCCTACTTGTTTTTCCTCATAAATTTTGGTAGTTATAGTTAGAACACATGTAAAATGTACATATGAAAAAATTTAAGGCTATAGAAAGCAGCTTTATTTCAGAATTATGTACTTAAAATCAGGTAATTTTAGTGATCCCAGGAAAATTGTATTTGTCACTGGACATTTACTGTTAATTTTTCAAATTGTCAATGTGGATTTTATATTTTAGAGTATAAATTGACTGTAAATGTACATTTGTGCATCCGGCTAACTTGAAACATAACAAAAGTTGTCAAGAAACATTCATTTATTGAGTTTTGAAGAAAATTACAGTTGCAGGTCACAAGAAATAACAAACCTGAAAATCAACAATCAAAATGTTACATAGTTTGGGCAGTTTGAAGTAATTTTTGCTTAATATCTAGGTATTAGGTCTTATTTAATGTCTTGCAATGCATAATTAATGGGAACATAGCATGAATTAACATAATTTAGTATATTGTGAGATCATTTCTAGGAGACAAAAAAAAAAGGGGGGTATGATTAAAATAAAAATTTTCATATTAATTAGATGTTAAATGTACAAATGAATCATATATACATGTCATAAGTTGCTTATTGTGTTCAAAATCAGCTTCATACTTGTAATATATTGAGATAAAAAGCCATTGTCATGTTATTTCACAATCTGAACTCAACAGCTGAAAAATCTGATTTTTTTCATTAAAAGCTTCATGGAGGTACCTTTGTATATGGACATTAATTCTTTCAAATATTAGACTGCCATATACTTGATATAGTTTTTTTGACTGGATATTGATATAGGAATATAAATAAGGCAAAGAAAAGGTTAAAGAAACAAGTTTTTATTGCTCTTAGGTGTATTACCACTAAACATGGGTACCAGTCGAAAAGAATGTATGGGAAAGTAGTACGTAAACAGAAAATGGATTCCTACATTGTTGGATAAAAAATAAACCCTATTAGATACTGCAAAATACTGAATGTCAGCAGAAACCTACATATTTTAGGATAATTTTAAGCCCATATTTGATGTCCTTGTGGTTTTAAATAAACAAATTATTGCATTGGAAAGAAACCACCTGAATTTGTGTTAAATCGAAAGTGAAAGTAGGATTTTTTATGGTAGACATCTTCAGACTGTCTGTTTTTTCTTATATGCCATTAAATGTATGTTGATTTTCGGAGTTAAGCTTCCAATTAGGTACCCCTTCCATGAGATATGAGTGTCACTTAGATTAAACTTAAGCTGAATCCTGTATGAAAGCTCAATTTTTGTTTATTTAACATAGAAGGCTATGGAGAATTCTTTAGTGGTATTACACCTACACCTTTAAAATACATTTTGTATGTGAAAATAATGACCCCTTTTCCAAAACAAAACAGGTATATTTTTTTATTGACTCTTAAGTAACTCATTTAAAATGAGCATTTTGCAACAACAACAAAAAATGCATTAATAATGGATGAAACTTAAAAACATTTAAATTTTAGAAATAGTTTCTTTTTGGTCTTGCAGTCTAGTTTATTGCAGAAATCATAAGAGACAGAAGAAATTCATCAACATACTACTGGAAACTCTCAATACAATCAATTGAATGAAAAAACTTGCATCAAAATTGAATGAAAAATAAAAATTTCATGCACCTTTCAATTTTTGGAATTTGGGTCCATTTTATTCAGCTTTTTGAAAGCTAATAACTCATAAAATACATTTTTGTATGAGCATTGTGCAAAAACCATATTATAATGGGATGAAAAAAAACTTAAATTTTGAAGTTTCCACATGTTTGGTCCATTTTACATGTATGCCAAAAATAGTAATAGTTACATAATAATGCTTTGCATTTTTTTTACATGGAATTTCCTAAGGAATTCATAAAAAAAGCCATCAATAACAGATAAACAATAAATGCTAAACACACAAAAAAAGCAAAACAGCTTGGAGCCTCTTGTTTGGAAGTGAGAGAGGATATAACCCTCTAAATCCATATTTACCTTTATCATGTGCCAAGGATTAAAGTTTAGAAGGATCAGACAACTAGAACACAAGTTACAATGCATTGCACAGAAAACATTGTGTCTAAAGACGGAGGGTTGTCGAGGTCGTGATCGTATGGTAGTTGGATTTACAACTACCTGTGCAATCAGTGCCTATCACCACTAAAGCTGTAAGGTGTACTCGATACAACTTTATCTGATAAAGTTTGTCGGTGACTTGCGACAGATTGGTGGTTTTCTCCGGTTTCTTCAACCAATAACACTGACCACCAAGATATAACTGAAATATTGTTGAAAGTGGCGTTAAACACCATAACCCAAACCATATAATAGACGGATCACAACGACAAACCCATAGCATAATAAGATAGCAACATTTTTGTGGTCCTATAGAAACAAAATCACATAATTTTGAGTCTGCATCATCAACTTCCTTCAACATCAGGTGATACCATATTCTTTGTCTTAATGAACAACATGGTTCTATTTTCTTTAAATTACATTGTAATTTTCCAGGAATCTCAAAAGTCATCTATTTCTCTCAATTGTTTCTCTATTGTTTTCTTTCTAGCTTGTAAAGTTTGTATCTTAGATTTATTTGTCTCTAATCTATTTTCTAAGGCTTGTATTAAAGGTGCACTCATTATTTCAGTAATATGGCACAGTGATTTGGTATAAACTGAAAAAGATAAAATATATGTTATAAATTTTGTAGAAAGAATTATTTTACTATTTACCCAGATATTCATGAAACAAAGATTCTGTAAAGATTTGGTAAGAATCTGTAAAAGAATAATGTTGTTATAGTGTGCACAAGAAACAATTCTCAAAATTCACAGTTTTTCATAAAATACTACTCTGAGTAGTATTTTATGAAAAACTGTGAATTTTGAGAATTGTTTCTCATTTTCAAAGTTAAATGAGATATTCATGAAATTAAGATATTGTATTTATTTGGTGAGAATCTGTTGAAGAATGAATTTTCTAAACCACACACAAGCAAACATTCTCAAAACACAAAGTTTTTTGTAAAAAAATTAAGATCTTACTCAAAAAAAAGTATTCCAATATCACTCATTTTACAACCTACATGAGATATTCTTGAAATAAAGATCTTGTGTAAATTTGGTGAAACTTCATCAAAGAATGAATTATTTAGAGAACACATAAGCAACAATTATGAAAATTCACATTTTTTCATAAAACAAAAATTTTACTTTTAAATAAATATTTTGATTCTACTAAGATAATCAAGATAATATATTCCTGAGAAAAAGATTTTGTATAAGTTTGGGGAGAATCCATCACAAGCATAGGATACATACCTGCTATTTGTCAAACAAAAGCTCAGTGCTACTTTGTTACAACTTGACTAATTCAAATAAATTAATTTATATTGGAATCATTACAAATTATATCACCTGAAACGTTATGTAGCTTTGTTATCAAATCCAAGTCTGTCACTTCTGTTGTTTTGCTAAAGGCTTCCTTTTCCTCTTGACAAAGAATTCTGGGTAATTGTACTAAGGAATCCATACAAGCTCTTCCAATGCCTTTATTTGGTTCAATGTAAAATGGAACTTCTTTCCTGACATACCTGGTGAAATAAAATAAATATCAAAAGCTATTATAGATGTTTATGGTAAAGGTTGTGACTGTCTTTGGATACTACATTTTTTTCTACCAATACAAATGGTGGCCATGATAACTAGGTTAATGCTGAATAAAAACATAGATACATGACTGAAAATTTGATCTAATAAGATGAGGGGGTTAGGGTTTCCACTTTCAACAATATTTCAGTTATATCGTGGTGGTCAGTTTTATTGGTGGAAGAAAACAAAATACACAGAAAAAACCATCGACCTGCTGCAAGTTACTGACAAACTTTATCACATAATGTTATATCGATTACACCTTGCCTGAGTGGGATTCGAATTCACAATGTTGGTGGTGATAGGCACTGATTGCATCTGTAGTTGTAAATCCAACTATCATACGATCACAAAAACCCTCTAATAAGTTGAGATTTAAAACAGAATTTACTAAATAAATTACTCCATGATCTAATATGTGATAGTTAAAATAATTATTTTATCAAAGCTGCACCAGCAATTTGTAAGAGTGAGCTAAAAATGTAAACAACTGTTAATTGTGGCACAAAACATATACACTTTGTATATGTACCAAAATATGTCCAAATAAAAAAATACTAACACTATTACTTACTGTGGAGGGTAGTCATCCATAGCTTGATTAACAGACTGAAAGCAGGTCACTTGTATTCTATTCAGCTAAAATAAAAGACAATCTAAAAGGTATCATCAAATAAATAGTTTTTAGATTGTCCTATATCGTAAAAGTGTTGGTTGATGTTTCCTTTTTACAGTATAGCCCTCGTGTAATAAAGAAGAGTTTGAAGATACCAAAGGGGCTATCAGAATCCGTGAATCGAAGAAGAACAGACAACACAATGGCCAAAAGAAAAAGGACAAGCAACGATCTACA
Organism: Bathymodiolus brooksi; assembly: GCA_963680875.1. Classification (NCBI taxonomy): domain Eukaryota; kingdom Metazoa; phylum Mollusca; class Bivalvia; order Mytilida; family Modiolidae; genus Bathymodiolus; species Bathymodiolus brooksi. Next base: position 128,549,029 of record OY804576.1, on the reverse strand, counting down.
AAACATACACATCAAACTAAAGATCGAGCAACACGAACCCCACTAAAAACCACTTCTGCAATGAAAATGTGGTTCTATCATAAGTAGGGTTTACTCCCTTGAGGGGGACAATTTACGTGTAGTATTATTTAACTGTCTCGGTGCATCTGAAATCTAGCCCAATAAGATATGTATGGTATTAAGTGGGAGAGGCCTTATTGAGTACCAATTTTTAGTTTTCTGTGTAATGTTTTGTAGATCATTGTTTGTCCTTTTTTTTGGCCACTGTATTATCTTTCCTTCTTCAATTTACAATTTCTGATAACCCCTTTGGGTGACTTGGTTTATGTTGTTTAACAACACTTTCAACAATATTTCAGTTATATGGTGGCGGTCAGTTTTAGTGGTGGAGGAAACAGGAGTACTCGGAGAAAACCACTGATCTGTTGCAAGTCACTGACAAACTTTATCACATAATGTTGTATCGGTACACCTCGCCATGAACAGGGTTCAAAATCACAACTTTAGTGGCGATAGGCTCTGATTGCACTGGTAGTTGTAAATCCAACTACCATATGATCACGATCACGACCACGGCGGCCCCTATAACCCCTTTGGTGCCCTCAAACTTTTGTAATAACCATACTACTCTTTTTATTCAAGTCTGGCATAAAAATCATTACAATTTCATCTACATATCAATCTTGATTTATCAGGGTTTAATAGAGTTTGGGCTATCTGTATTTAAAATCACTTTCAATACTATTTCATTTATATCATGGCGGTCATTTTTATTGCCATAGGAAAACTGACAAAACAGCCACAAATAATAAAACTTGAAGATACCAGAGGTAATCAGAAGTGATGCCTAAAGAAAAAGACTACACAGAAAAGTAAAGATACAATTAGAAACACAAACCTCACGATAAACCAGGGGTGAACATAGACAATCTGCAAGGATAAACCAGGGATGAACATAGACACTCTGAAAGGATAAACCAGGGGTGAACATAGACACTGTGAAAGGATAAACCAGGGGTGAACATAGACAATCTGAAAGGATAAACCAGGGGTGAACATAGACACTCTGAAAGGATAAACCAGGGGTGAACATAGACAATCTGAAAGGATAAACCAGGGGTGAACATAGACAATCTGAAAGGATAAACCAGGGGTGAACATAGACAATCTGCAAGGATAAACCAGGGGTGAACATAGACAATCTGAAAGGATAAACCAGGGGTGAACATAGACAATCTGAAAGGATAAACCAGGGGTGAACATAGACACTCTGAAAGGATAAACCAGGGGTGAACATAGACAATCTGAAAGGATAAACCAGGGGTGAACATAGACACTCTGAAAGGATAAACCAGGGGTGAACATAGACACTCTGAAAGGATAAACCAGGGGTGAACATAGACACTCTGCAAGGATAAACCAGGGGTGAACATAGACACTCTGAAAGGATAAACCAGGGGTGAACATAGACACTCTGAAAGGATAAACCAGGGGTGAACATAGACACTGTGAAAGGATAAACCAGGGGTGAACATAGACACTCTGAAAGGATAAACCAGGGGTGAACATAGACACTCTGCAAGGATAAACCAGGGGTGAACATAGACACTCTGCAAGGATAAACCAGGGGTGAACATAGACACTCTGCAAGGATAAACCAGGGATGAACATAGACAATCTGAAAGGATAAACCAGGGGTGAACATAGACACTCTGAAAGGATAAACCAGGGGTGAACATAGACACTCTGCAAGGATAAACCAGGGGTGAACATAGACAATCTGAAAGGATAAACCAGGGGTGAACATAGACACTCTGAAAGGATAAACCAGGGGTGAACATAGACACTGTGAAGGGATAAACCAGGGGTGAACATAGACACTCTGAAAGGATAAACCAGGGGTGAACATAGACACTCTGCAAGGATAAACCAGGGGTGAACATAGACACTCTGCAAGGATAAACCAGGGGTGAACATAGACACTCTGAAAGGATAAACCAGGGGTGAACATAGACACTCTGAAAGGATAAACCAGGGGTGAACATAGACACTCTGCAAGGATAAACCAGGGGTGAACATAGACACTCTGAAAGGATAAACCAGGGGTGAACATAGACACTCTGCAAGGATAAACCAGGGGTGAACATAGACACTCTGCAAGGATAAACCAGGGGTGAACATAGACACTCTGAAAGGATAAACCAGGGGTGAACATAGACAATCTGCAAGGATAAACCAGGGGTGAACATAGACAATCTGAAAGGATAAACCAGGGGTGAACATAGACAATCTGCAAGGATAAACCAGGGGTGAACATAGACAATCTGCAAGGATAAACCAGGGGTGAACATAGACACTCTGAAAGGATAAACCAGGGGTGAACATAGACAATCTGCAAGGATAAACCAGGGGTGAACATAGACAATCTGCAAGGATAAACCAGGGGTGAACATAGACAATCTGCAAGGATAAACCAGGGGTGAACATAGACAATCTGCAAGGATAAACCAGGGGTGAACATAGACAATCTGCAAGGATAAACCAGGGGTGAACATAGACACTCTGAAAGGATAAACCAGGGGTGAACATAGACACTCTGAAAGGATAAACCAGGCGTGAACATAGACAATCTGCAAGGATAAACCAGGGGTGAACATAGACACTCTGAAAGGATAAACCAGGGGTGAACATAGACAATCTGAAAGGATAAACCAGGGGTGAACATAGACACTCTGAAAGGATAACCCAGGGGTGAACATAGAAACTCTGAAAGGATAAACCAGGGGTGAACATAGACACTCTGAAAGGATAAACCAGGGGTGAACATAGACACTCTGCAAGGATAAACCAGGGATGAACATAGACACTCTGAAAGGATAAACCAGGGATGAACATAGACACTCTGAAAGGATAAACCAGGGGTGAACATAGACACTCTGAAAGGATAAACCAGGGGTGAACATAGACACTCTGCAAGGATAAACCAGGGATGAACATAGACACTCTGCAAGGATAAACCAGGGGTGAACATAGACACTCTGAAAGGATAAACCAGGGGTGAACATAGACACTCTGAAAGGATAAACCAGGGATGAACATAGACACTCTGCAAGGATAAACCAGGGATGAACATAGACACTCTGAAAGGATAAACCAGGGGTGAACATAGACACTCTGAAAGGATAAACAGGGGTGAACATAGACACTCTGCAAGGATAAACCAGGGATGAACATAGACACTCTGAAAGGATAAACCAGGGATGAACATAGACACTCTGAAAGGATAAACCAGGGGTGAACATAGACACTCTGAAAGGATAAACCAGGGGTGAACATAGACACTCTGCAAGGATAAACCAGGGATGAACATAGACACTCTGCAAGGATAAACCAGGGGTGAACATAGACACTCTGAAAGGATAAACCAGGGGTGAACATAGACACTCTGAAAGGATAAACCAGGGATGAACATAGACACTCTGCAAGGATAAACCAGGGATGAACATAGACACTCTGAAAGGATAAACCAGGGGTGAACATAGACACTCTGAAAGGATAAACAGGGGTGAACATAGACACTCTGCAAGGATAAACCAGGGATGAACATAGACACTCTGAAAGGATAAACCAGGGATGAACATAGACACTCTGAAAGGATAAACCAGGAGTGAACATAGACACTCTGCAAGGATAAACCAGGGATGAACATAGACACTCTGAAAGGATAAACCAGGGATGAACATAGACACTCTGAAAGGATAAACCAGGGGTGAACATAGACACTCTGCAAGGATAAACCAGGGATGAACATAGACACTCTGAAAGGATAAACCAGGGATGAACATAGACACTCTGAAAGGATAAACCAGGAGTGAACATAGACACTCTGCAAGGATAAACCAGGGATGAACATAGACACTCTGAAAGGATAAACCAGGGGTGAACATAGACACTCTGAAAGGATAAACCAGGGGTGAACATAGACACTCTGCAAGGATAAACCAGGGATGAACATAGACACTCTGAAAGGATAAACCAGGGGTGAACATAGACAATCTGAAAGGATAAACCAGGGGTGAACATAGACAATCTGAAAGGATAAACCAGGGGTGAACATAGACACTCTGAAAGGATAAACCAGGGGTGAACATAGACAATCTGAAAGGATAAACCAGGGGTAAACATAGACAATCTGAAAGGATAAACCAGGGGTGAACATAGACACTCTGAAAGGATAAACCAGGGATGAACATAGACACTCTGCAAGGATAAACCAGGGATGAACATAGACACTCTGAAAGGATAAACCAGGGGTGAACATAGACACTCTGAAAGGATAAACCAGGGGTGAACATAGACACTCTGCAAGGATAAACCAGGGATGAACATAGACACTCTGAAAGGATAAACCAGGGATGAACATAGACACTCTGAAAGGATAAACCAGGAGTGAACATAGACACTCTGCAAGGATAAACCAGGGATGAACATAGACACTCTGAAAGGATAAACCAGGGATGAACATAGACACTCTGAAAGGATAAACCAGGGGTGAACATAGACACTCTGCAAGGATAAACCAGGGATGAACATAGACACTCTGAAAGGATAAACCAGGGATGAACATAGACACTCTGAAAGGATAAACCAGGAGTGAACATAGACACTCTGCAAGGATAAACCAGGGATGAACATAGACACTCTGAAAGGATAAACCAGGGGTGAACATAGACACTCTGAAAGGATAAACCAGGGGTGAACATAGACACTCTGCAAGGATAAACCAGGGATGAACATAGACACTCTGAAAGGATAAACCAGGGGTGAACATAGACAATCTGAAAGGATAAACCAGGGGTGAACATAGACAATCTGAAAGGATAAACCAGGGGTGAACATAGACACTCTGAAAGGATAAACCAGGGGTGAACATAGACAATCTGAAAGGATAAACCAGGGGTGAACATAGACAATCTGAAAGGATAAACCAGGGGTGAACATAGACACTCTGAAAGGATAAACCAGGGGTGAACATAGACACTCTGAAAGGATAAACCAGGGGTGAACATAGACAATCTGAAAGGATAAACCAGGGGTGAACATAGACAATCTGAAAGGATAAACCAGGGGTGAACATAGACACTCTGAAAGGATAAACCAGGGGTGAACATAGACACTCTGAAAGGATAAACCAGGGGTGAATATAGACACTCTGAAAGGATAAACCAGGGGTGAACATAGACACTCTGAAAGGATAAACCAGGGGTGAACATAGACAATCTGAAAGGATAAACCAGGGGTGAACATAGACAATCTGAAAGGATAAACCAGGGGTGAACATAGACAATCTGCAAGGATAAACCAGGGGTGAACATAGACACTCTGAAAGGATAAACCAGGGGTGAACATAGACACTCTGAAAGGATAAACCAGGGGTGAACATAGACACTCTGAAAGGATAAACCAGGGGTGAACATAGACACTCTGAAAGGATAAACCAGGGGTGAACATAGACAATCTGAAAGGATAAACCAGGGGTGAACATAGACAATCTGAAAGGATAAACCAGGGGTGAACATAGACAATCTGCAAGGATAAACCAGGGGTGAACATAGACAATCTGCAAGGATAAACCAGGGGTGAACATAGACAATCTGAAAGGATAAACCAGGGGTGAACATAGACACTCTGAAAGGATAAACCAGGGGTGAACATAGACACTCTGAAAGGATAAACCAGGGGTGAACATAGACACTCTGAAAGGATAAACCAGGGGTGAACATAGACAATCTGAAAGGATAAACCAGGGGTGAACATAGACAATCTGAAAGGATAAACCAGGGGTGAACATAGACACTCTGAAAGGATAAACCAGGGGTGAACATAGACACTCTGAAAGGATAAACCAGGGGTGAACATAGACACTCTGAAAGGATAAACCAGGGGTGAACATAGACACTCTGAAAGGATAAACCAGGGGTGAACATAGACAATCTGAAAGGATAAACCAGGGGTGAACATAGACAATCTGAAAGGATAAACCAGGGGTGAACATAGACAATCTGCAAGGATAAACCAGGGGTGAACATAGACAATCTGAAAGGATAAACCAGGGGTGAACATAGACACCCTGAAAGGATAAACCAGGGGTGAACTAGACACTCTGAAAGGATAAACCAGGGGTGAACATAGACACTCTGAAAGGATAAACCAGGGGTGAACATAGACACTCTGAAAGGATAAACCAGGGGTGAACATAGACACTCTGAAAGGATAAACCAGGGGTGAACATAAACACTCTGAAAGGATAAACCAGGGGTGAACATAGACACTCTGAAAGGATAAACCAGGGGTGAACATAGACACTCTGAAAGGATAAACCAGGGGTGAACATAGACACTCTGCAAGGATAAACCAGGGGTGAACATAGACACTCTGAAAGGATAAACCAGGGGTGAACATAGACAATCTGAAAGGATAAACCAGGGGTGAACATAGACACTCTGAAAGGATAAACCAGGGGTGAACATAGACAATCTGAAAGGATAAACCAGGGGTGAACATAGACACTCTGAAAGGATAAACCAGGGGTGAACATAGACACTCTGAAAGGATAAACCAGGGGTGAACATAGGCACTCTGAAAGGATAAACCAGGGGTGAACATAGACACTCTGAAAGGATAAACCAGGAGTGAACATAGACACTCTGAAAGGATAAACCAGGGATGAACAGACACTGTGAAAGGATAAACCAGGGGTGAACATAGACACTCTGAAAGGATAAACCAGGGGTGAACATAGACACTCTGAAAGGATAAACCAGGGGTGAACATAGACACTCTGAAAGGATAAACCAGGGGTGAACATAGACACTCTGAAAGGATAACCCAGGGGTGAACATAGAAACTCTGAAAGGATAAACCAGGGGTGAACATAGACACTCTGAAAGGATAAACCAGGGGTGAACATAGACACTCTGAAAGGATAAACCAGGGGTGAACATAGACACTCTGAAAGGATAAACCAGGGGTGAACATAGACACTCTGAAAGGATAAACCAGGGGTGAACATAGACACTCTGAAAGGATAAACCAGGGGTGAACATAAACACTCTGAAAGGATAAACCAGGGGTGAACATAGACACTCTGAAAGGATAAACCAGGGGTGAACATAGACACTCTGAAAGGATAAACCAGGGGTGAACATAGACACTCTGAAAGGATAAACCAGGGGTGAACATAGACACTCTGAAAGGATAAACCAGGGGTGAACATAGACACTCTGAAAGGATAAACCAGGAGTGAACATAGACACTCTGAAAGGATAAACCAGGGGTGAACATAGACACTCTGAAAGGATAAACCAGGGGTGAACATAAACACTCTGAAAGGATAAGTAGCTCCTGCTTCACTAGTGACAACCATAATGATATCAAATACCTCTCACCATTTGCGGGAATAAATTGCAAATTTAGCAGTGATAGACACTGACTGCATATATGGCTTTAAATCCAACTACTATATTATGATGGCCATGATGCCGCCTTTATTTTCCATGCAACATCTGAACCCAATTAATACCGCATTGGTGGCATAATGGTTAGCGTGCTGCCTCAAGTGCAGTAGATAGTGGGTTCGTGCCACAGTCGGGTCAAACCAAAGACAATAAAATTGGTATTTGTTGCTTCTCCGCTAAGCATACAGCATTAAGGAGAAAGAGCAAATACTGGTTGGCTCGGAATCAGAATAATGTGTCTGAGTGGAGTGACATGTCTACCTGCGGACTGTTGTTTCAGTAAGCTAGCACTATAAAAATCCAACTCAGCAGACCTCATCATCATCTCATTGATAATTAACTTGTTCTCGCCATGATATAGCTGAAAAATTGCTGAATTGGCATTAAACAACAATCATTCACTCACTGAACCCAATAATACATTAACAAAAGCATAGCCTTACCTTTGTAGTTTTATCTTCATTAAAAACAGAAAAAATTAGTCCTACAAATCCTTCATCCATCATTTGATACATAGCTTGAGTTTGCACATCTATATTGTAAAATATTAAAGATAATAAAAGTTACAGTATTTTCAAAAAGAAAAAAGTCAGATATACATTTAAAAACGACAAAGTATATAGATAATCTACATTGAACTGTCTCAGTGTTGTAATGTTTAACGATATAACTGAAATACTGTTGAAAGTGGTGTTAAACACCATAACCCTGTAATGTTTAACAGTGTGATCTGTATTCTGATCATGACTAAACAGATTACAAGAGCACTATTCTTTTAAATAACACCATTTAAGAGTTATATGATTATTATTTTTCGATCTGTAATCCAGGGGAAGCCCCGGGTGGTGTTGAAATAGGACCTACCTTCTCAGTTGCAGAATGTGACTCCTCCAAAAGGGATGTCTGCTAGTTGTGAAGACAAATCAAATTCAAAACTTGCTCATACAATGGGACAAAAATCACTGCCCCATTTATGAAGAATGCCACGTTCTTTGCATATAAAAGGCAATTTGTATAAGCTGCTCATGAATAAATGTTTGTCATGAATGATTGCTGGTGGTCCGTCAAATCATACTTTGACTACTGGTAACTTGGAAATGAGGTCAAATCAAATGTACTTTGACTACTTGCAACTTAAAATTAGATCAAATAACATTAGCATGATCTTAGCATCGTTCTCAATTTTACTTGGATAATATGTCACACACATTTTAAAATTACACTGGCCAACAACCTAGCATTCACTAGTACTCCTTTCTTCAATCAAATGGAATAACTCTTTATATTGAAAATACATATAAAGACAAGCAAACTGATAAATATATTTTGGTTCAACAAATTGATAAAAGTTCATAACTTCTTACCAACATGAGATGGCCATACAGTAATATGAGGATGTGAATGGTACCATCCTAACACTCTCATAGGCTTCTGTAATTCTTTTGCCAACATCTACAGTAACAAATATGTGAAAAAATTAATCATAGTGTCTGCCCCAATTCTAGAGTTTAGTTACAATGCTTCTTTAACTTCAGCTAACACTTGCAATTACACAACTTTCAACAATTTGTCAGTTTGCAGTATATATTGGCTTAATTTGTCTTCTGGCAGTATATATTGGCTAAAATTTGTCTTCTGGCAGTATATATTGGCTTAATTTGTCTTCTGGCAGTATATATTGTGGCTTAATTTGTCAGCTAGTATTATATTGTAGTTAAATTTGTCACCTAACAGTATATTGTGGTTTAATTTGTCAAGTAGCAGTATACTGTATTGTGGTTTAATTTGTCAAGTAGCAGTATGTTGTGGTTTAATTTGTCAGCTAGCAGTATATTGCAGTTTAATTTGTCATATACATGTACATGTATAAGGTAACAGCTGTATATTGTGGTTTAATTTGTCAGCTAGCAGTATAGTGTAGTTTAATTTGTCAGCTAGCAGTATAATGTGGTTTAATTTGTCTACTAGCAGTATATTGTGGTTTAATTTGTCAGCTATCAGTATACTGTGTTTATTTGTCAGCTAGCAGTATATTGTGGCTTCATTTGTCTACTAGCAGATATTTTGGGTTAATTTGCTAGCATTAAATTGTGGTTTATTTTGTCAGCTAGCAGTATACTGTGATTTAATTTGTCAGCTAGCAGTATATTGTGGTTTAATTTGTCAGCTAGCAATATATTGTGGTTAAATTGGTCTGCTAGCAGTACAATGTGGTTTAATTGATCAGCTAGCAGTATAATGTGGTTTAATTAGTCAGCTAGCAGTATACTGTGTTTTGATTTGTCAGCTAGCAGTATACTGTGTTTTGATTTGTCAGCTAGCAGTATATTGTGATTGGGCTTTAATCTGTTGGGGGAAAAAAATCATTTCTCAATCTATATATGTACCTCAGCCTTTGTTGATGCATCTGATAATTGTTCTGGAGAAATTTCTACTCTATCTGCTTGTTTGTCAGATCTTTGTAACATTATAACAGCTGAGATGTGTGAAATACGATTTTCGCCAACCTAAAAATAGATAAATTATGGAAAGAAAGTTTAAACAGTGATGGTCACAAATTCCATCAATATCAACAAAACCAACAATAACCTCTCATCTTAACTGAATTAACTCAATGTCAATGAACACAAAAAAGACCATGTTGGAAATCCAGGTCCTGGCTTGGAAGTTGGAACAGGCATACAAATGCCTTGAAATGGTGTGGTGTTATACAGATTAATGGGATTCCAACCTTCCCCTCCCCTCTTGATAACTAGATATGTATGTATAAATGTGAAATAGTATGAAGTATACTGTATATATACCAAAAGAAGAAAAAAAAAGATCAATATTACAAATGAACAACATTGTGATAATTTATCCCAATCTTATTTTATTAATGTTTCCATTTAGAACATTTTGTCAAAAAAAAATTATTATTAAAAATATATTCTGTAAAACAAATATCTAGATTTTGATTTGCTAGCTACAGACAATGCAATCTGGGAGAGACTTCTGTGGTTGGATTTCATTTGGTTAAAATAAAGGTATTTAAAATATTGAAACTTATATTTAGGTTCCAGTTGACTCAAAGTGATAACTAAATATTAATAATTTGATAGGTGAGCTGAAATATAATCAAATTATAGTCATTATCTGGTACAGGTATATTTCAATGAGATAAATGATTGTATTGATACGGTATCGGGTCCGTTCACCCTAAAAGTGGGTCCGTTTGCCTTGATAATTAAAGAGTATCTTAATGAACATAATAAATATTGTAATTGAAATTAAAGAAGTAACGATATAGAAAAGTTTAATTAAAAAAATTAGCTTTTGTTTAAGAAATTAAGCAACTATTAGATATATTGTTTGAAATGAATGATAGTTGATTTCATCATTACTATTAATTGATGTAAGCTTGGTTTGAGTAAAACAAATTGCAAACATAAAAGAATTATTTAATTTACAGCTTGTGTTCTTTGATCTCGTGCGTGTTTTGATAAACTTTTTTATTATCGAAATACACTTTTTAGCATGTCAACACCATATTTAAAATTTCTCAATTTTTAAAACATCAAATATCATTAATACTTCCGTTTATTTTCAATAATTTCATATATAATATAATTATCAGGGCGAACGGACCCAGGGCGAACGTGTATTAGGGAGAACAGGTAATGCGAACGTGAATTAGGGCGAACGGACCCTATTGATACGATCCCTGTCCATTGACATTGTCTAAGACTAAGCTAAACAGTAATAGTAATACCTCTCCTATCAATAAACCCATAACCTCCTCTCTTTCTGTTGATAAGGCGTGGGTCAAACAAACCATGTACGCATCTGACTCCAAACAAACACATTTTACAGCCATTTGATTGAATTCTTTGCAGATAGAATAAATTACTCAACAGTTACCCTTTTGGTATTTTGGCAAATCTCGTCTAATTTAACCTCCACAAAGAAGAGTTCAGAAAATTTAATGTTACTTCTTCTTCCCGGTATGGATACAGAAGAAAATCACCCGAGTATGTACAATTAAAATGTCTCTATTTACAGTTAAAAGTAGTTAAAAGCAGCTGGTCCTGTTCACATGTTGCTGATAGTCCAGGCATACTTATTACTGATGGTAAGTATGTGATGCCTGAACGACTCAACTGTTGGCTGGCTTCGCAACTCTGGTGGTAGTTCGAGATTCCTCTGTCGTTTAACGGCATTGATAAAGTTGCTACAGTAACTTTATCAATGCCGTTAAACGACAGAGGAATCTCGGACTACTCTGGTGGTAGCAAGTTCCAAGTTACGATGGTTCTTGGTAGGAATAAGTATTTGTATGCATCTACTCGGGTGCTTATCTGCCAGATGTTATGGGCACAGGATCCTCTAGTTCTGGTGGTATTAATCTGGATGTACTGATGGAGTGGTACTTCCACCAGATTGTTCGGGGTCCGACCTATAATCCGATAGTCCGACGGTCCGATAGTGCGATAGTCCGATAGTCCGACAAATGCTATATTTCTTTGAAAGTTAACACTATAACATGTGTAATATGGGGACAGAAACCGAACCGTTTACTCACCAAAGAAAGGTCCAGAACATCGGAAACACGATATCATAGACGGACAAACAATTGGTAGGGCCACACAAGAGCTAAAAAAAAACACATATATGAACAACGCAGACTCCATAAAGACCTGAATCCAATTGTGATGAACCGGTAGTGTAAGTATCCCGTATATTTTTTAGTAGCGACTACTTCAGGCTTTATTTAAGTAGCGTGTAGCCGAGTCCTGCCAAGAAAAGTCACTATTAAAAAGAAAGATGAAATAAATGAATACACAAAAAAAAGGAAAAGTCAAAAGGAGAGCGTACCAGTGTCCCCCGCCCTTTATCATGGAATATTTATGTTAAAAAGCAATGTCGACACACCAATAGAGCTGGATACAATAATGTGTGCGAATTGATTGATTGATTGATTGATTGATTGCTTAAGGTCCAGCAAGCAATATTTCAGTCATATTCAGGATGAGAAAAGTTTGTAAACAAAAAATCAGAAAGAGGGGACTCTGGGATGGGTCAACATGGGTAACGGCTTAACACAGGAACTTGTTTTTCTGTCTCTTCCGACGACAAGTTGGTTCTATTTTTATTCCCCGGGATTCCGACGGGTGACCCTGCTATAGTCGCCTTCTACCACAAACGCATATATAAAAAGTTACGATTGAAGGAATTGTCCCTAAGTGACCCCTTATATCACGGAAAGAAACAGCATTGGAATATGACAAAATAAACAACTGTGCCATGATACGCCCCCCCCCCCCTCTTTTATGACAATTGAAGGTCGGTTGCGCAGCGTGAGAACAGTAATTAATATTCTGCACTTTTTTAAACCAATTAATTGTATATACATGTACCATATGAAAACTGGCGTTTTCCAAACTGACTAAAATCACACCTCTCACTTGCTCCCCCTTTTATCAATACAATGTATGTCACCACGTGTCCTATCAGTAAAAGGGGGAACAAGTGAGAGATGTTATCGTACGAGGCGTGGACGGACGGACGAACAGCGGTATGCTATAATAAGCCCGTATTTTGACGGGTGTATAAAAATGAATGGCCTATATCCTGAAATTACGAATATATCATTTTTGGCCAAATTATTTTTCAAAACTTTCATCAGTTTAAAGCATTTGTCGGACTATCAGACTGTCGGACTATCGGACTATCAGACTGTCGGACTATCGGACTGTCGGATTATAGCTACGGCCCCGATTGTTCAGGATTCTATAAAGCATTATTGATCTATTTCTGGCTCTACGTTCTTCTAGTGTGTCCCATTGTAGTTGTTGCAGCATTCTGGTAACAGATGCTGGGTCTCTGCTGGAATAATCACCGGTGACAAATCTGGCGGTTTGTCGTTGTACCCATTCCAGTGCGTAGATCTGTTGGAGCGTGTACAGATCCCAAACTGTCGAAGCGTACTCTAGCACTGGTCGCACCAATGTGGTGTAGGCCTGGGCTTTCACGTCTTGAGGGCAACTTCTCAAGTTCCACTGTAGGAAACCTACTGATCTGCTGGCTTTGGCTGATGTCTGCTGTATGTGGTCATTCCAGGATAGATCTTTGTTAACATGGACGCCAAGATATTTGCTGCCAGGGACACTCAAGTGTATGACGGTGTAGCTTGTAACTGGTGTGGATTGGGTTTCTCTTCTTGGAAATGTGGATGGTAGTACATTTTTCAGGGTGGAACATCATTTGCCAGTCGGACTCCCATTGTTGTAGTGCTGACATGTCATTTTGTAGAGCTGCTGTGTCCTCCACTTTGTTGATGCTGCGATATACAAGACAGTCGTCTGCGAAGATTCGAACTGGGGAACTGACAACTTCCGGGAGGTCGTTGATACAGGCCAGGAACAAAAGTGGGGCCAGGACTGTGCCCTGAGGCACTCCTGAATCAACGTCTGTTACAGTTGATCTTTCGCCTTCTACCATAACAAGTTGTTTACGATTCTGCGTTTAGTATTTTATTGGTTTTAATATGCATATATAACGTCATGTTCCACAAATACGAGTTAAACCTTCCAAATACTCATGTTTTAGCGGACTGTCAAGGTTTAACATGACCTCGTTAAACAAATATTGGAGATCTTTTTTCTGTATCCTTTCTAATATTCTCAAAAAAAAAAGTTAATTAAAATGACCATGAATCACAGGCGCTTGTGTAGAGTCAAAAATATGCTCGCTATATACCTAAAATACCAGAAGGCCGGAATCATTCCTACTACCCCTGTCACTTCAACTGCTATTTCCCCTGTCAAAATGTCAATAGGACGCAAACCGCTTACTAATTTGCGTAGTGAAATTATTTTTCTTCAAGGAAAACCTGTTTTTTTATATCTTCCTACATGTACCATCTACACCCCAATACTGACATAATCCTCCGATTTTGTTGACAATGGACAACTCCGTGGCTGAAAAAGGGAAAGTAGGTCAACAATCGGCAAACCTCGGGTGAGTCCGCTTCTCTCCCTCAATACCTCGTCTGTAATACGGTATTTGATATGCGTCTACGCGTCAAATTTTTTCGCCTGAAGACCGTATCACTTCAATCAAACATTGCGCACCGCGAATAAGTTCTAAAATGTCGACAATAGATGAATTTGCTTTGAAAATATTGGTCTTTGATGAAGGTACGGAATCAGCCAACATTGCGACGAATGAAAATATATTATTATTGGACGAATATTCGAAAGTGAAATTATTTTAATACCTCCTTCATTGAAGATTTCCGAAAGTAGTTCCAATGGGAACTATCGTAATACGGACGAGGTATGATGAAGGTACGGAATCAGCCGAAGTTGCGACGAGTGAGTAGGTCAAGTGACATCTTTCGGTCGTTCTCGGGTTTTATCATTGCCTTACGAAACATATTTGAGAAGTTCATATTTTGGCGCCTTATAATTTGAATTTGGAATGTTTCTATTGATTAGTATTTATATATGATAAAACCCGAGAATGACCAAAAGGCGGAAAGATGTCATGTGACCTACTTTCGCTTTTGCAGCCACGGAGTTGTCTTTTTCAACAAAAATCGGAAGATTATCTGTTAACTTAGTATGGGGATGTAGATGGTAGGAATGTATAAAAAACAGGTTTTCTTTGAAGAAAAATCATTTCACTACGCAAATCAATAGGCGATTTGCGTCCTATCGACATTTTGATGGGGGGAAATAGCGGTTGAACATGAAGTGACAGGGGTAGTAGGAGTGAGTCCGGCCTTGTGGTATTTTAGGTACACAAGCATATTTTTGTCTCTACACAAGTGCCTGTGCATGAATCTGACCTGATTTTAATACTGACTAAAGCAAAAACAATCCAATGTTCACAAGTTTAAAGGGTAGATATGTATTCAATATAACCTTTTAAAGAAAACTGAGAATTAACGGAATTACATGTGTATTAATCTCGTTGAGATTTGGTGCTAGGAGCTATTTACCCCTCTCCAATCAAAGCAAAAATACCTCTGCCAGCCAATTTTCTCCATGGTTAATTTTTTTGTACCTTCCACCAAGTACAAAGCAAGGAATAGCCCCAAGAGCCAATTCAAATCTCAACGAAATTGTCCACACCTAAATTTATTTCTCATATATAGTATAATATACTTGGTCAACTCTAAGGGGCAGTCATGGTCATGATCGTATGGTAGTTGAATTCACTACAACTACTTGTGCAATCAGTGCCTATCACCACTAAAATTGTGAGTTTGAATTCCCTCATGGTGAGGTGTACATGTACTTGATACACTATTATGTATTAAAGTTTGTCAATGACTTGCAGTTTTCTCCTGGTTCTCCATAAAACTGACCGCCATGATATATAACTGAAATATTGTTGAAAGTGGCGTTAAGCGCAACAACTCCTAACCCTATTTGGTTTCTACTCCTTATTTAATTTCAGAGCTATACCTTTCGATATGCATCCCAATTGAAAAATGGCAAATTTGTGGTGTTTCCTTGAATTGTGTACATATGTGACTTGTGTTCCAGTTTTAGTTTCCTTTGGTCATGTTTTGACATTTTTACCCAATGTATTTACCACGATTGCCAAGTTTGATTTTGGTTAGTATTCCTTTTATGGTTCTGGAGTTAACAAAAATGATAAGATCAGATAATTCATTTTGCATTAATGACTTTAGCAGATATTTGTTGATAATGAACTATAGAACTTCCTCCAGCTCCTTCCTTTCATATAAGTAAAACAAACATTTTTTAAGATTATTTTTGTATTTAAGTTTAAGATAACCATGATACTGTACTAGTAAATATTTTAATCTTTTATAGACGAATAATGAAAAATAAAAATGACACCAAGTTACTGGATCTTCATATGACCATTTATTTCAGAATTGTACGAAATTTAGCACAAATGACTGGAAAATATTCTTAGTTTTCTAACATCATAATTTGCTTTCAGTTTCAGTTCAATAATAATTTAAGCATTAATTTTATATGAATTAGTGTTTGTATTATCAGCAAACAAAAAGTAAGAAATGTCTTTACCGATATTGTACATGTATATATGATTTTCTCAGTTTAAAAATAATGTCCAATTGAACTTGGAAGAATGAAAGATGATCCTTGTCCATATTCCACGGAATATAGAAAATCAACTTGGTGTGATATAACTGTAGATTGTATATTTAGATTTTAATTCAATATTAGCAGAATTCACCTTTTTTTCTCATTTCAGGTACTGATGTATATGATGGGAGGATTTTAAACTATATCTTGGTAGAGGAACAACATACTTAATCTTAAACAAGGTTATAAATAAATAATTAGATGACTACAAATTAGAATGGCACGCTTAGAAAAGCACAAAAAGGACATAAATGAATAATGAGCAAGCCAGAATGTTTCAATGAAACACAAGAGAGAAGTCATGCGATTCAAAACAAAGCGGTATGCGATTGCTTGTCTACTGCTCACTTTGTTGTTCACAACTTTGAAGTTATACACCAGTTTTTATGACCCAGAGTATCCTGAAAACAATTTCAGCTTTGCTTTGAAAGACACAATTCCTAGTTTGAAATATTTTAATGAAAAGACTTCTGATAAGAGAATTCGATTACAAGAATTAGTTGCGAAAGGAACAAGGTATTCTTCTACGGCTTGTCAATTTCCACGTCTTTCTATTTATAATGACGCCAACAAAGATGCTTTTGAAAAGATGGAGCCACTCGTGTGTAGTGATGGAAACGACTTGTTTTATCTTGATAATGGAATTGTCAGATTAAATCAGAGTGTATTAAAATCTTCAGAGGAGAAAAAATTAGAGAAATGTGAATATTTAGCAGTAGAACGGGTCAGCGATGACTATTTTACATTTACTGAGCCTGTGGTGAAGAAAGAGTCTCCCTTTGATTTGATAATTCAGCATGATTTTATAAGAATAAAATGTAATTTGGTAGACCCAGAAGACGAGGCTATTAAAAGTAAATTTAATGAAAACAAGGAAATACACAAAAATACAAGTCAAACAAATTATTTGACTGATAAGGAAGACAACCCTAATTTTGAACTTTATCAGCAGTATGATGCCTTTAGATTTGATCCTGATATGGACGGCATGGGAACAGAAAATTTTTATTTTGATCAATTCCTGGTTCAAGTATACCCAAAACCAGAAGTGTTAAAGAGAACCAGTATTGTACCTTTAGACAATGGGACTGGACTAAATGTTCTTATTATAGGTCTAGACTCATTATCTCATCTGTCATTCCAGCGATTACTTCCAGAAACATACAGACTTTTACGTGACGAGTTAGATTTTACTATTTTGAATGGATATAACATAGTAGGTGATGGTACAACTGCTGCATTAATACCAATGTTAACAGGTTAGCTCATCTAATCAGAATTAATACAATAAAACCAGTCTAAATTGAACCTCCTTCAGACCAACTTGTGTGTTCAAAATATACAGGTTTTTGGTGTATACAGGTTATTTTAACAGTGATATCATACATCTAAAGTTAAATTTTATACAAGGGATTCTGGTTTATACATGGTTTGGTTTAGACAGGTTTCACTGTTTATCAAATCTGAAATGTCATTTTAGGTAAAAGTCAGTGAGATTAGAAATCTTATATTATATAATGAATCTGCCCATAAATTTTATTATCTGAAAAAAACATGGCGGTTGTTGAAAGATAATTCTTCAATGTTTATCTGCAATACAACGGAATAGACTGTGTCAATGATATTTATTTCCCTTTGTTACTGAATGTAGGAATATATATAAATGTTAATGCGAAAGATATTTTGAAGTGTTATTAAGACAACATTATCTTTTATTTCTTCTTTCACTTTTCATTACTATGCATTTAGTTAAATTCTCAAATGAAGGATGACAATGGTGAATATGAATCAGTTGTAAATTTGTATCAAATATTTATCCTAAACTTTTATGTAGTTTTCTTTTAGTATTTTAATACATGTATAAATATATATTGAAGATATTTTTTTCAGGAAAAACAGAAATGGAACTTCCAGAAGTCAGAAAAGATGAAATTGATTCAAAGAATGTTGATACTTACCCACTGATATGGAAGAAATTTAAAGATCATGGATATGCTACACTTTTTGCAGAAGATGAACCATCAATCAATACTTTTAATTTACGGTTGAATGGGTTTGAACAACAGCCCACTGACCATTACATGAGACCATTTTGGAAAGCCCTTTGGCAGTCAACTTTACAAGACATTAGTTCAAAATATTGCACAGGTCACATACCACATCATAAATATTTACTTGGGTACATAAAAGATTTTTTCATAAAGTATAAAAATATGCCTAAATTTAGTTTTTTGTTCATGGGAGAGTTAACCCATTGGAGAAATGATCCGGGTCAATATTTGGATTCAGACTTTGTGTCTTACCTCAAGTGGTTAAAACATTCTGGTGAACTTGAAAAATCTGTTGTCATTGTGATGGCAGATCATGGAGCCAGATATGGTAAAGTTCGTAAAACAGTTCAAGGAAAAATTGAAGAAAGAATGCCCATGATGTCCATAAGATATCCTGTAGAATTTTTAAAGAAATATCCAAATGTATTGACAAATTTGAAATTGAATAAAGAAAGATTGACTGCACCATTTGACATTCATGAAACCATTACAGATGTTTTAGATAAACACAGATTTTCAGAAGCTATTTCTAAAAAACAGCGTGGAATAAGTTTATCACACGAAGTGCCATTTGACAGAACTTGTAGTGATGCTGGCATTGACATACATTGGTGCTCTTGTTTAGTACGAATTAAGCAAGATATAAAGAATGAACATGTGCAGAAAGCAGCCAGAGAAATTGTTTCCTACATTAACAAAATGACTCTTCCTTTGAGAAAATTTTGTAGAAATCTTGAACTGCAAGATATAAAGTCAGCTTATGTTATGATTCCAAATGAAAAGGTATGGTACAATTTGATAGTTTTAATAATTCATTCTTAATTAATTTTTTATGAGAAGCTTTTTGAACAAAAGTTTATGTGAGCTGTTTTCATTTTTGTTGTTGAAAACTCATATGACATATTTCCATCTTTTTTGTTGTTGAAAGTGTTTATGTTTATGCGAGATATTCTCATCATTTTTTTGTCGAAAGTTTATATTAATAATAATCATAATCTTTATTCACCAAAATGTCATATCAACTATAGGTATACAGCATGAAATATACATAAGATATGTATAGAATAGCAGAAGGTAATTGGATACAAATTATAACATGTCAGATCTTAATTTTACTGCTCAGAATATATGAACTATTCAGTATGGTCATCTTTTTCTTGTTGAAAGTTGATACATGTATAAGCTATTTTCATAATTTTTGTCAATCATCATTGGTGAACTTGCATAGTTTTAATTCTCCTCATAAATTATGTTCCATGATTGTTACTTGGATACTTCTCCACTACATTTACCTATATTTTTTGAGCATTTTCTTATAGGCTGAAATATAGAAAAAATGTTTTTCCATGTAAAAATAAGGCCAATTAAATGATTTTATTGATAAATTCCATGCAACAGTTTTTTCCACACACATTGAGGCTTATACAGTTTTATGTACTGATTGCCAATCCTAGATGGCAACAATTAAGGAGCAGATAGTCGTGTTCATTAATGTCTGTTGTATTAATTGGAAATCCAATGTGGTCACAGCTATGAAGAAAAAACAACGAAGCTTATCAAGGTGTTACTGTGTACACACATTTCATCTTAAAAATAGATCTAGGATAAAATAAACTTTAATTTAAACAATATTATGATGATGAAACACAGAAAACAATCTGATGCAAAAGGGTAAAATGCTACATGTATTTCAAAATAAAGTAACAAAATGAATGCTTTATTTTATTGATATTTACAATGTACATATGCAAGCAATCACTCAATCAGTTCTTTAAAGCTGCATCTTCCTTGTGTGTGATTATCCTGAAGTGGTACATTACGATAACTTCTGACCACTGGAGTTCCGTCTTGGATTATATACAATCTAATTAATCTATTTCTTTGTTGAGATTGGGATTACATGTATCACAATTTTATCTGGAAAATTTTGTTTTAAATTTTATGCACTTAACTTTTGAAATTAAGCAGACATTTCAACATAGAATGAATGGTAATTGGTTTTGTACACAGATATCATATGCAAATGAGAAAAATATTCTTTTAAGTGGAATCCATTGTACCAAAACTAAAACATTTTTAAATCTAGTTTTAATTAATGAAAATTGTCTGCCGTTTCACAGTTTTAATTTCCTCGTTAATATATGTTTTTAACAGAGTTATCATGCTTTAAAGTAAAAAAAAAATACAACTCTTATAATAAGATTAATTTTTTTTTTATATCATTTTAAAATGTTTCAGGTACTGAAGTTTGTCAACAATAAAGATGATGATTTTAGATATGCAAATTACAGTAGAGAAGCCATGTTGGATATTGTACATTTGGATGTAACTGTGGTAACCTCACCACACAATGGACTGTTTGAAGCAACTGTAGTGGTGAATTTTAAGGATGATAGTGTCAAGCTAAACCCTGGACTAAGTCGTTTAGACAGATATGGGGAGCAGTCAGCTTGTATTCAGAAACGCTATCCAGATCTTTTAAAATATTGTTTGTGTAAAGATTTTAAGATAAAAGAAGAAAGAAGATAACAAAAACTTTTACTTTGGTAACTGAAAAAATATGGCAGCTAACTTTATAAAAACATGGATCTCACAATTAATGACAATCTGAGGGTTAGGGTTATGGTGTTTAATGCCACTTTGAACAATATTTGTCAGTCAAACCGGAGAAAACCACCGACCTGCTGCAAGTCCCTGACAAACTTTATAGCATAATGTAGTATCTAGTATACCTCACCATGAGCGGGATTCGAACTCACAACTTTAGTGGTGATATGCACTGATTGCATATGTAGTTGTAAATCCAACTACCATACGATCACGACCACAACAGCCCCTTCTTTTACAGAATTTGCTTTTAAGACTGAATAATTTATTATGGCTATTTATTTTCATGGCGAGGTACACTCGATACAACATTATGTGATAAAGTTTGTCAGTGACTAGCAGTGGTTTTCTCCGGGTACTCTGGTTGCCCCCACCAATAAAACTGACCCCCACGATATATCTCAAATATTATTGAAAGTGGCGTTAATCTTTTATGATTTCCAGTTGTTTTGATTGAATGTGTAGTATAGTTGTAATGGAATATATGCTGATTTGGTCAAATTGGAATAATTCATTATTTATATGTTAATGGTGAGAAAAATAATATTTAAATCTGCAAATTGACACATGGAATAAATTTGAGTTACTTCCCTTGCTTTGTGTATAAACATTTATTAATTAGATTAGGACTTCCATGACTTTACATCTATGTGCATTTAGTGCACCCTGTATTTGTTTATAAAAAGAATAAAGATTTATACATGTTATGCCATTTTATAATTGTGATCTGTGATTTATTGTGCCTTCATCATCATGAGGTTAGTGTTATTATTTATATATTTACATAAGAATCTTTAGTTGACCTCGATTATTCTTTATCTAGATTACCGGTAATTTAATTTGACCACTTATTGATAGTCACATCCAATTTATTTGATGGGATGATTTTTTTTTTGCTCATGTCGTCCATTAATCATTTACATTTTGATCTTCTTTCAGTGAACTACTGGGCCAAAGTGGAACAAACTCACTTTCCGAGGTTGTATCATGCTGTGCCCTGGGTAGCCCTTTGGTTCATTTTATCCTTCTCTTTAGAAACTATTGGGCCAATATGAATCATACTTGGCATGAACCGTCCTTAGATTGTCCCTATTTTAAATTGTATACAAAAAGTCTGAATCCGAGATGGTGGCCGTTACTGAATATAGAAAATTCTTAATTTAATCAAGCTCCCGTTATTTTAAGCCAGAATCGATATCTGATAAAATTTTAATTGTATGATGATAATTAGCTCTTTAACATATATTTTGTAGTTTCGGTCAACTTTTCACTTTTATGGAAATAAGGCAAATTTCAGGAAATCATTTGTAAAATCTTTATTCTCTTGAATTATTCTGCCAATTTGAATCAAACTTGGCAAGAAGAGTCTGTAGGTGGTCCTTATTCTAAATTATATGATTGGTCTGAATTTCCTCCAAAATGGCCACTGTGACTAAAAATAGAAAGTTCTTTAATTGGCCCAAGTTACCCAATTTCAAGCCAGAATCTGCTTAAATTTTAATTACAACAGCATAATTAGGATCTCTGAGGAACTTTACAACTTTGCAGAATTGTTAGTGTTTGTTTATATATGTATTGCCATTGGAGATCCAGTTATCAAGAGGGGGTTTAGTGTTTGTTTATATATGTATTGCCATTGGAGATCCAGTTATCAAGAGGGGGAGGGTTGTGATCCCATTATCCACTTTAACCCAGCCACCATTTTGTGCCTGTCCCAAACCAGAACCTGGATTTCCAACGTCACATGTCATGATGTTTTCTATGTTCAGTTAGAGTTGGTTGTTTGTTTTGTTGATCATCACTGTTTAAACTTTCTTGTTTTGGTCAAACCCATTGTTTTTTAAAATTAAAATGTCCTCAAATTTAAGCATTTTACAAATTCAGCTTGTCCTCACTCAAAATCTATCAGACATCTTTAGATAGATGTTTGTTTGTTCAGACTCTAGTTATGTTCTTTGCCCATATAAATCAGGTGAATGATACAGACTTACGAGTGTCTGGTTATATTGTTTTTTCTAAATGGGCGAGACAAGTACATTATGGTGATTGTGTTATATCTGATTTATACTTTTATATGTACAATATCATAAGCAAAAATGATTTATCATTCATGTTTCTGAGATAATTTTGCTGAATTTGTAGACAATTTGTTGAAATAAATATTTTCCACAAAAATCTGTTGATGTTCAATTGAAGAAAATATCTGAAAAGAAAGCTCATATTAAGAAATAGGAACATCTCAAAGTGATAGACTACATGTGTAAGGATTATGGTGTTTAACGCCACTTTCAAAAATATTTCAGTTATATCGTGACGGTCAATTTTATTGGTGGAGGAAGACAGAGTACCCAGAGAAAACCATCAACAAAAGTCACTGACAAACTATCACATTGGCAATACAGATTTAAACAAATAATAAAAAAAACCTGCACAGATTTGCTTCCACTCAAAAAGACCACACTTAACTATCATAAAAACAAATGACAACATAAATATGGACAGTACAGCTATACATGTCCGCTACTGTTTGACATATCTTTGGGAAGAAATGTAAATAACATTGATAATATGTCATCAAAATGGCTGCTCTTTGGCCATATTGATGTTTTAAACAACAAAATATTTGGTGTGCATCAGCCTTTATTATGTACTTCTTTTCTACAAAATATAAGCTTATGATCTTAATCCACATGGAAAAATGTGGATAAAATATCTTCAAAATAACCATCATGACTTTTTCAACAACAAAAAATTGTGTGCATCAGCCCTTCAATTAAGCACTTACAAAATGTCAGCTCATGATCTCAAATATTCTTTCTGTTAAAAGTGGCCAAATACAAGAGTACTGTATCGGTGATGTAATAGTTAGCTTGCTTGCCTTGAGTGCCACAGATCGCTGGGTCGAGCCAAACCAAACTATAAAATGGGTATTGGCTACTTCTCTGCTAAGCACTCTACATTAAAGAGCAAGAACAAATACTGGTTGGCTCAGAATCAGTATAATGGTTACCCACAGACAGTTGTTTCAGTGAGCTAGCACTATAAAATTCCAACTAAGCGTGTGGACAAGTACAAAGCGGACATTTATTGCAACTTGATATAGCTGAAATATTGCTCACTTGGTGTTAAAGAACAATCACTCACGAAATACTAAGTGGATAAAAATATCTAATGGCAGCCAATACAAAAATGTCAATAGAATATCAAAAGGACCATGTTCAGATATCTTTACTTTTTCACTCAAAACATTTGTGTGCATCAGCCCCTCATTATAAACTACTACACTACAAAAATTAAACTGCCTTCCAGTTACAGGTGGCCACATATACAAATTAATATGGAATGTCATCAAAATATTTGCTCTTCAGCTATCTTGACATTTTCAAAAAATATTTTGTGTATATCAGCCGTTCATTTTTACATTTTCACTACAAAATATAAGCTCATGATCTTAAAACATCTTCATGTGACCACATAAATCTGCTTAACAGACAGCCAGAGTGTCATCCTTTAGTCCCTCTAGGAACACAATGGACGAAGAATGTTGTGATTTTAAAATTTCTGATGATTCCATATTTAGCTTGCCCGACATTTAAAACGTCTTCTCTTAAACCTCTGGGCCATTTTCAACCAAAATTGACCTGGATGATCCTTCCTCATTCAAATTAAAAACTTCTTAACACAGAAATGACAACAAATGCTTATGAAAATCTAGGTCAGGGTTTTGGAGGAACACAAATATTTAAAGTTTTAAAATCAAAGTTGTAACAGAGACTGTATTTGCTCACATAAATGATTAACAACTGCCTTCTGATAATCTTTTGTTTCAAAATGGGTTTCTTTTAAGTTTTGTTTTTTTGTTTGATCAGAAAGCCAAAATAACCACCACTGCTGGACACCTGAGAAAAATGTTAAATAGTCTTCTCAGACACTGCTGAAATGATGGAACATGATAAGTACATTAGTTAGCATTGCAGGGTCTTTCAAAAAGTTATTGTCTTTTTTATGTTTTCCAGAAAACAAATATGGCTGCAGCTGCTGAATAAAGTTTTAACAAAGGAATATTTGGAGAAAATGGTTTAGAAGCCAACTTTTTTTTAGTAATTTTGTGTCTGGGTGCCTGAAGAACTCTACTCCAAAAAGACAAAATTTCCATCACTCTTATATGAAGCATGAAATACTGCACTAGTGAACAAAAGAAAATGGCTGTATTCAATAATTCTTTTATTTCACATATAAAAATATCAATAATTCCATTACAACAATAATAATATCACAGAAAATACACACCCAGCCTGGCAGTCTCTATCATACAAAAATAAATTACAACACTAACATATCAATAAAATGTCTAGTACCAGGTATCTATTTCGCTCTTTATAATGTTGAATATTTTCTACTAAATTACTTGCATGTAAAAATTCCTGATGAAAATCATCATGAAAATAAAAGGTGTCAGAATTTAAAAAATAAATCCTATTTGCAAGGACTAACTGGCATTCAATTTCATTTATAGCATAATTTTTTTCTCAATTTCAATAAAAATATTTGGGTTGAAAAAAGGACGGGACTGATGGTACTACCTTTTAATATGAAAAGCTGTTATAACAAAAAAATATGCTGCCACTCAACAAATATACTAAAATAATTCTGGATTTACCCAAGCAAAGAATCAAATTGTGGCACAATTTATGACAATTTAATTCAAATTCAACATGATTTACAAAAATAAACAACAATAAAATTCAACATGAAAATAAATTTCATCTTAGTACATTTGATTATATATATACCATACATCTTGTTTTTTATATATATTATTATAATAGGCAAGATTACAAACTAATAAGTAGCCATATTCATGCTATACACATTTTTACAATATATTTAATCTATACATTATAAGTAAAAGAGAGATATTTTTGCATTGGTTATTATTCTCTAGCTCCTTTTTATCAGTCTTGAAAAAAAAAGGGGGGGGGGGGCATTTAGAATTTATTCTTCTATTCCGTGCCTTACAAATTAGAATATAGATTTATTCACTATATTTTAAACAATCTTTTAATAATATATCTAACAATTCTATATTGTGAATTTATTATTATTCGTGGATTTCATGGATTGTACCAAACCAATAAATAAAAAATTTGACAAATATTTGTCACTATTTTATATATATATGCACCGATTATAACAGGGAATCCATGGAAATACAATTTATACACGAACCACGAAATAAATTCACAGTAAATACATGTACATGTTGTACAATTATCATAATAGTTTCTACTTAAACTAAAAGTCCTCAGTTATTTGCATGTGATTTTTTTTTTTTTATCATATTAGACAAAATTATGTATAAGTATGATTGTTTTAGCTGTTATTATGTTTAATTAATTTGTTAATTCCAGACTCAATTAAATTATTCTAAGGAGGACAGGCACAATCAAGAATATATCCATTTCCTCTTTATTCTTACATCTGATTGGCTAGGAATCTTGTTTTCTCTGCATCTGTTTTTTCCTCATGTTTTCTTGTAACTTCTGTAATAAGATTATATGAATTTTGTTATAACTAATTCAATCTAATATTACAACATTATGCAGACTGTTAATATTAATAAAAAGATAAAAAGTGTTACATGATAAATTAGAGCAAAATGTTCCCTAAAAATGAGCCATGTTATAACTATTTCTTGCCTTGTAGCAATTTGGGTCCAAATAATAGATTCAATGGTTTCATCTTAGAGAATTGCTTCCATACAATCACAAAAATTAGCTGCATATCTAATAATTCTCATTTATCTGTTGTGTCTGAAAATTCTAATCCAATGAAATGTATTAATTACCTCACAACTTGCCAGCTGCGTACTACCATGACTGATCACAATTACAATGCAATTAAAATTTTACTTCCACCTATGCAATCAATGCCTATTACAACATTCTCTCATAGTGCGATAAAACTTGTCAGTTACACAGAGGAAGTTGGCTGTTTTCTCTTGTTTCCTCCAATGATTAAACTAACGGCCACAATATAACTGAAATATTTTTGACCATGGTGTTACACACCATAACTCGTGCACCTATGATTACATAAACTATCAATCATTACCATTAAGTGGTCAAACAAACAATTATGTATTTGAATGTCTCATAAATTACTCCAATTACCAAATTAAATTATACATGTATTACAAATGTGCCGTGTCAGTTTTGTATTTTGATCCAATGTCAATAATCATAAAATTAATTAATATAATAAGTGAATTTGAAAGCAGAGACTTGTTCTTATAATTTCTTTTAACTTTCATTATTACTAAATTCGCTTTATTCTTGAGGAAAATCAACTACTACATGTACTTAAAGGTTGTTTTTGATGCAAAAACATGTCTCCCTCACATTCTTCCATGTTCTGGGAAAAGTAGCTGAAAAAATGTACATTTTAAACTGATACAATAAAATATTTATTTAAAACTAGAAATTCTTGGTTCAAAAGCAGTTTAATTCTCTCTCTTTCATGACATATTCAAAGATGTCAATAACGTTCTACAATTGGTTTTATTAATCTGCCAAAGCAAAACACATACTTCCATATGTTAATAAGCAATGGGCACGTCATACCAATTTTTAAGGTAATAAGCTTTTAAGGAATTTCCATCTTACATGTAGAGGAAGATGTGCATACAAACTTTTTATATGATATATTTTTTACGTCAAAAAGAGCAATAACTCCTTTAAAGTTGTCCTATTAAAGTGCTGTAATGTCATGTGAATCTCCAAATGGTAATAAGCAAGCATACAAAGGAATTCCCATTAAAAATGTAGGAGTTGTGCCATAGTCCTCCTATACAGGAATGGGACCTGAGTTGTGCCATAGTCCTCCTATACAGGAATGGGACCTGAGTTGTGCCATAGTCCTCCTATACAGGAATGGGACCTGAGTTGTGCCATAGTCCTCCTATACAGGAATGGGACCTGAGTTGTGCCACAGTCCTCCTATACAGGAATGGGACCTGAGTTGTGCCATAGTCCTCCTATACAGGAATGGGACCTGAGTTGTGCCATAGTCCTCCTATACAGGAATGGGACCTGAGTTGTGCCATAGTCCTCCTATACAGGAATGGGACCTGAGTTGTGCCACAGTCCTCCTATACAGGAATGGGACCTGAGTTGTGCCATAGTCCTCCTATACAGGAATGGGACCTGAGTTGTGCCATAGTCCTCCTATACAGGAATGGGACCTGAGTTGTGCCATAGTCCTCCTATACAGGAATGGGACCCGAGTTGTGCCATAGTCCTCCTATACAGGAATGGGACCCATGTGTGAAAACCCTAGCCCTAGTATGTTTTAAGAATCCTTCTAGTATTTCTTTTAAAACCTAGTGATCACAATACTAATGCCATACAAGCATCATAATTAATAACGGATATCCCTTGAAAAGTAAAATTCTTGATACTACACAGGAACGTAGCCACATTTTTTCAAGAGTGGGGGTGGGGTGATTGGCTGGTCTACAGACTTGCTATACAAAGTCATCTTGTGGCCAGGGGTCAAAATCTAGTAATTTTTCAATCGCCAACCAAAATTATGATTTTATTAGTCTTAATTCAACCAAAACCTTGACTATATAATAGTCCTTCTTGCTTTTTAAGGTGATTTGTATGAACCCCCTGCTGCCTACGAGTAGGGTATGGCTACATGAATGTCTGAAATGAATTATAAGCCTCTATAAAAACATTGTATAAAATTAATAGAAGACACATAGAAGTAACTAAAAATGGTTACAAATGCACTATAAGAAGTATCCAATTCTTTTACCAGACAATACCAGAAATGGAACAGTTATATTTAGAATCACAAACACACACGTACAACACAAGTGTAAAAACAATGATATAAGATTTGTGATAAGTTTTAATAACCAGAATATTAATTTACTCACTCAAAACAATGGTATCACTCCTGTTAGCGAGTAAAATCATGAATAAGTAAGGGTTCAGATTACAATCACATGGTATGTCACATGATAAAAACACATGATGTAATGATGTCATATAATTATGATCAAAACATGATGATGAAGAAAGATGAAGATGCAAGAAGTTGATGTACATGAAAACTATCTATTTTGTGAAATGAACATTTTGATGTACATGAAAACTATCTCATTTGTGAAATGAATGTCTTGTGATTAGCTAAATGTGTAATTTCTTCTATTTTTAAGGATTGAAAAAAATGTGTAGTTTCTACAGAATCATGCAGAATTCATTATTTCAGAAACTAATGTACGTACAATAGGACTTCTATACAGTAAATATAGAGAGTAATCTAAGACTTTTATACTGTAAAATAATGTTGTTGGCCAAAATTATTATAGTCAATGAAATATATCAATTAAATTAAAAAAGGACATTTTTAAATGACATTAATAAAATATACATACTGACAATGACTGAGTATTTTTTTTTATATAGTAAAGTCAAATCAAATTAGAACTCTGAGAAAAATGAAAATTGTTACGATTAAATTATTGTAATTTTTACTTTTTTTATACAGAAATTATGATCTTTCTTCACCGCTTTATACTTTGAATTAAGAAAGGGTGTTGTTATTTCATGCAACTTGTGTATACCACCTGGATATATAACTATATCATACATGTATATAAGAAGGGAATAGGGATTCTGATATACAGGTATATCTGCCCACTGCATATTTATAGGAGAGGTAGTGAGGAAAATATAACCAAAATTTTCACCTTAAAATTGGGATTTTTGAAACAAATTTTGGTTCCTGAAATTCAATATAAAATATGAATGATCAAATGCAAATGAATAATGAGATGAAATTGTATTTTTTCAACAAATGTTACTGTAAGTAAAAATCACAATAAATTGTTACTATATCATTAGCATAAAGTGATTGTTAATGTTTTAAATCATATCAAACCTTCAGTAGAAAAAAAACTGTTATTCATGATCTTAAAATTTTATTCATTAGAAAAAGTATATTTTTTTTTTTTTACTAAAATCTCATTTCTTGTACAAAATGTGCTGGTCATCATATAGACTGGGGTCAGTCATGGCTGTGATCATATGGTAGTTGAATTCACAACTACCAATGCAATAAGTGCCTATGATCACTAAGGTGTGTGTCTGATTCCTTTCCAAGGCAAGGTGATACAATTACATGTATGTGATAAAATGTGTCTGTGACTTGAGACAGGTCAGAGGTATTCTCTGGATCCTCTCTGTGACTTGAGACAGGTCAGAGGTATTCTCTGGATCCTCTCTGTGACTTGAGACAGGTCAGAGGTATTCTCTGGATCCTCTCTGTGACTTGAGACAGGTCAGAGGTATTCTCTGGATCCTCTCTTTTCTTTCACATATAAAACTGATGACCACAGTATAACTCAAATATTGTTGATAGTGGCATTAACCACCCAAAATCCATCCTTCATCATCTAATAACCTCAATAGCTATAGGATGACCCATCAGGCTCCTCACCCATTGAGGTCAATTTTTGAAATCAGAGATCACCTTTAGGCCAATTTTTGGTGAGATTGCAGGTTACAATTGACATCATCTTTCAATGCCATTGGTGTGCAAAAAACCCTCTGAACTTTAACCCAAAATTTAGTAAGTATTCTTAAAATTTGGCTGAATATTATAACTGCAAATTTTAACACAGTTCTATTCATTTGTCATTATGTTTTATCATTTAAATGTATGTTTTTGAAAAAAAAGGAATGATAAAAGAATGTTAAAATTTTGCTAAAAAAAAAAAGAGAGAAAAAGAAAGATGTCTTTTTAATAACCAACAGAAATTGTACACAATTTTAATTTTACTATTAAATAATTAGATTACAAGGTTAAGAAATATCAAAAATTATTCTGGTACATACGGCTGTCTTTGGGGCATTGATAGTAAACAGCTGAATCATTCTCTGTGTGACACATCAAAGTATTATTCATCAATTGTGAAATGCATCATGGGAAATCATGTTGATACAATCTCTGTAACAGATATTCTCCCTCCAATATTACTTACAGTGTGCAACACTCTTAAGAATACATGCATACTCTATCATCATGTATATGTGCACCATCTGACTTAACATCTTTCAATGAAAAGGCTTGAGGACTATATAAATTTATTTCAATAATTATACCTGTTAACCTATGGATCAGAGATATGGGGTTACGAAAATATTGACATATTAGAAAAAGTACATGTAAAATTTTGTAAGCTGTTGCTTAATTTAAAAACTTCAACACCAAATTGTATGTTATATGGCGACTTGGTAGATACCCTCTGAATATAACAGTTAAGTTGAAAATTTTGTCATTCTGGTCGAAATTAATTGACGGAAAGCAATCAAAACTATCATCTCTGATCTATAGATTATTGTATTTGAAAACTCATGGAAATAATACTTTTTCATGGATTAATTTTGTTAAATCAATACTTGATGACTGGTTATTCAAACGTTTGGCATACTCAAAATTTTATAAGCCATAAATGGCTAATTGAAAGCATTAAACTGAGATTAACCGACCAGTTCAAACAAAATTGGCATTCTACTTTGCAAATATCTCCAAAAGAATTGAGCTATAGATTATTCAAGTCGGATTTTAGATTTGAAAAATATTTAGACGTCTTAAATGACAAAAATAGATTTACTTTTTGTAGATTTAGAACATCTAATCATAGATTACCGATTGAAGTAGGGCGCTGGACAAATGTAGAAAGACACAATAGACTGTGTCAGCTATGTCAATCTCGCGAGATTGGTGACGAATTTCACTATGTATTACAGTGTCCAAATTTTGTAACTGATAGAAAAAATCTAATTCCAAAATACTTTTTTAACAGACCAAACACATTAAAACTGTCATCATTATTTAACAAAAAGAAACCTGAAACTGTTCGCAAATTATGTAAGCTTATTGATATAATAAATAAGAAAATTAATCACACCTCTGTTAGTATTTGTATCATTTGTATGTAACGTTTAAACATTTTTTTTCCATAATTTGAATTCAATGTACACCCATAATCTTGATAATTGATGTAATGATATGTATTTACTTTGTATTGATTTGAACACTCTCACTCTGTAACCTTTGTAACATTGGTTTAGAGAATAAAGTTAGTAATAAAGAGGATCCAAGCATCCTCAGATTATGGTTTAAAGTTCTTTGTTATAATGATCCTCTTGCTAACTTCTTAGACTACTTCCTTAGTTTCCTTTATAGGTAGTTATAACCAATATTACATAAATATCAGAGGCCTTCTAAACAGTTGTGGTGATCGTCCTTTCATCCACATTAAAAACATGATCTTTTCATTTTTTACATCATAGTGAGCTTTCAAAATTAAATACTTTTGATGAAGATCACACTACGAATAACACAGATTATGTCAAGTGTGACAAATATCTTATTTCCATGGTAATAATATTAGATGCGAAAAAACACTGTCCCAGAGATTGATACATGTACATGTATTAAAGATGTTTATCTAAATCAAATTTTGCTTGTTTTCTGTGATTTAATTTAGACAATCTGTGACGAAAATAAATGATTAAACTTACTGATCTTGTTGACTGTATACCAATGAAAAAATGATATATAAAACACAACAAAAACATATCATTTCTACCTAGCTAGCACAGGTGGGAATTAAAATTAATATCTATATCAACTAGAAAGCTTTTTTTTCTTCTAAATAATGTAGATAAAACAAACATTTTTAAGCAAAAAATACATTAAAGCTAACATTGCAATAAACAGTTTATAAAACTTAAATGTAATAAATATGCTGCGTATCATTTTTTAATAAAGAATTTTCAACTGTTTTGATTCTGAACAACTTGCATCTTTATCTTAACAATTGAGTCCTAGATTCTAATGTTTCTAAAGATGGCATAATAAATGACACAGTATTTTAAAGCACTCCAGAGCTAAGGCAAACACCTCTAAAAAAATAAATGATGAAAGCATTGTATATAATTCATGCTCAAGCAGCAAGCTGTATTCAAAGATCTCAAATTCAGAACTTTGTCATGTGATTGGTCTAAAATGTATTTTGACCTCTTTTCCCAAACAGTGACCTCAAAATACATACTTGGTCCTTAATAGCACCAATAGTTTTCAAACAAATTTAAGGGAAGCAAATTTCAACACAAGACTCACAAATTTAAGGGGAGCAAATTTCAACACAAGACTCACAAATTTAAGGGAAGCAAATTTCACCACAAGACTCACAAATTTAAGAGAAGCAAATTTCAACACAAGACTCACAAATTTAAGGGAAGCAAATTTCAACACAAGACTCGCAAATTTAAGGGGAGCAAATTTCAACACAAGACTTACAAATTTAAGGGAAGCAAATTTCAACACAAGACTCACAAATTTAAGAAAAGCAAATTTCAACACAAGACTCACAAATTTAAGGGAAGCAAATTTCAACACAAGACTCACAAATTTAAGAAAAGCAAATTTCAACACAAGACTCACAAATTTAAGAGAAGCAAATTTCAACACAAGACTCAATTGTTAAAATAAACAACACTGCAAGGCATCTGTTCCAGGACATTTTATTTTAATAGACTTTTCCTTCATAAATCATACCTTTTGAAATTCTTTGACTTTATCCCTGTTTGAAGCTGCTCTACTTTGCTTTTCTTCTAGTGTTTCTCTGGTTTTTGGACTTTTCTTTTTCTCTTCACTTGGTGCATCTTCTGGCTCCCCGATACCCAGTCTATTTTGTAATCTAAACAATCGAGGGTTGTATGCCCTATAAGTCAGTAAATCAACAGAAAAAAAGACAAAATGAGTCCCCAGTTGCAAGTGGAAGATGGAAACTCTGGTTCCCATCATGCATCAGGTGTGATGTATTGTCTTCAGAATACATACAAACCATGAAGATTGAATGTAGTTTTTCCAGAATAAATTTAAGGAGTAAAAATACTCAAGAGATTATCAATTTCAATATACCCAAATATTTCAAAATATCAACAATGATCTTTAAGGAGTTATTTTGGATTGTAAATCAGAACTGATAAACAATGTTGTCATAAAACTAAATTTACTAATAATATATGTTACAACTGAATTATTTTCCAAAAAAAAGATCTATTTCATCTTCATGGACTGCATGAATGAAAGACTGACATCAACTTCATGAAGAGGAACAAAAATCTCACCTACAATATTATATTAGCATCTAAAACAAAAACAAAACATTGAAAACACCTTGTAATCGGTCACCTCATTTCTATCACTAGCTTTTACATCCACAAATTCCCAACCATTGGATAGAGATTGACAATCAATAAAGAAAATTTAGACGATCAATTTCAAAGAATTTTCCTCAACATAATAAAAGTTTGGCTATTTTTCCTGTTTTCAAATTCAAATTCCTGTAAAATTCCACAAAAATAGGATATGAAAGAATCTCGTAGTATGTCTAATACTAAAACTAGTATATCTGATATTTGGAAAAAATGAATTAAAGATTTAGGTTTTAATGACTGACCAACTAGAGTCATCATTATTTTCTCCTCAGATATATGAAAACCTAGAAAGTGCCAATTTATCCCCTTTTGATTTTCTAACTTTATATACATATATATGTGATCTTTCGAATGTTCCCCCAGCAATAAATTCTTTCAAATAAACAAAATCAAGGTAAAATAAAACAAGATGTTTTCAATGTAGTATTCAGGAAATGTGTTCCTTTTTTATACTTTGACAACTCCATATTATCTTTGTGTGTGAATGTGGGCACACTCATAGTTACAGTCAATTGTTTTTTTTCCATCTGTTATGTGCATTATTCAAACAAAACCATTTGCATTTAAAGTGACGACCTGTATTTGAACTTACATAACTTAGTTATACAGCTGGTTATTATGCTGCTGAAGGTATTAACATGGATTCACAAGTAAAGAATAAAAGATGTGGAAATAACTTTTAATTATTTTTTGATTTCACCTATAGTTCAGTGATATTTTCAACATTAAATACTCTAAAGAGATTTAACCTGTTTAGAAGCACAACAATTAGATTCCTGAAGACTGTTTTGCTACAACGCAACCTTCAAACAGCAGTTTGACTAGAACTGAACTTTTAACCAACATTTTCCATATTTCATCTTCCATAATTTTCCATGTTAAAAATGTGTTTCTTTCTTAATAAATTAAAGCTGATCACTTCTTGAATGAGATACTACTAGTAAATACTGCATAGATTATTTATAAATATAAGATTTAGGCTGTGTAAGTCTATAAAACATTTTTTTTTAAATAGAAAATGCTATTTATAGCATGTACTGTATTTGTTTCATTGAACAATAGACCATTTGCATATTCCCAATTTGATTCCAAAATTAGTATTTGAACCTTGTAAAAAAATCAGAGGATAATTTGATAACAAATAAAACATTGACAAGTTGTTATGACATTTAAATTTTATACAGAGTATGGGAAACATATTTGTAATTTTAGTTGAACTTTGCATAACAGTTTAGTCTGCATTAAATGGAAGTAACTCATACAAAAGCCTGAAAAAAATGTATAATTTTAGAGTCAAGTCGGAAATGTGCAAATGGTTGCTAGCATATACCAGTATAATTTTCATATACATGTACTTGTATCTAGCTCTGCTTACATTGATTGACGAAAGGTTGTAAAATTTTAACTTGGTATCCAATATATTATAAATATATACTATTTCATTATTGTTCCTTAAATTATGAACATTTAATTAAATAATTACATGCAGAACTTTAGTGTTACTTACAACACAAATATTATTTCAAACATGCAAACTTTTCATGCTATTATTTTTTTTTAATTCTTTTTAGAATACACAGTTGCATTTCAAAATTAGTCAAGAAATGAGTAGCACATCAATGAAATTACAATCCTCTTCGCCTCCCAATCTTTATTTTAAATTTTGTACAATTAAATCATGTCATTAATGTAAAAAAATATATAAATTACACACTCGACTTCTACTTCGTCTTCTAATAAATACTGACCGCCTTCACCAAATGATAGATTATGTCAGAGGTTCAACATAACATTTGAAAGAGGTTAAAAGGCTTATTGGTCAAAACTAACATGTGATACATGTAAAAAGAAGCACCCACTCATTGAAGGTAAACAAAATGGTTTAAGAGAGATCCATATATGGTATATATTTGATTACAACATAATATTTTATATTTTACATGGTATAATAAATATACTGCTTCAGAAAAAGATTTGACAGAAATTAATGTTCTCTAAAGCTTAGAGAACGCAATAGAAGTTTTAAGCTCATCAGCAATAGCAATGAAAAATGAAAATAAAATTAACTTTTTTGTTTGTTTTGTTTTGTTTTGTTCTACCAGTCTCTGAATCTTTATCTAAAGTATTTTCTGTTTGAATTTTGTCTTATTAATGTGTTTGTTCTTTCTTACTGATAGCTTGCTTGTTAAGTATCTTTGTAAGAATGGGGCATTAATCCTAACAGATTTTGATAAATTACCCATGATGCAGTTGGGTTTTCTTTCTTAAATTATTTCCCATGATGCAGTTGGGTTTTCTTTCTTAAAAAGATTTCCCACCAAGCAGTTATATTGTTGTAAAAGAAGGATATCTACATATGGAATTATTGTTTAATGTTTATTCCTAAGAAGTTAGAGAACTTTGACATTTATTCCATTACAAATTATATTGAATAGAAAAATAATATATTAAATGGGAGAATAACTTCAGTTTAAGTCTGAAATAATTCTAGCAATAAACTGAGATTACGAAAATTTAACAAGTAAGGGGAAGTGTTTTGTTAAATATTGTGCTGAGTTAGGAGTAACAACAAATATTTGTGAATTGATTATAATTACAACAATGTTTGTGAATGGAGGCACGGCAAAGGGTGATGATATTATAAAACACTGGCGACATGAGCTGTGCACACTTCACACCAAAAACATGTGGATTAATCAGAACCGCAGTGAAACATGGGTGATACAACATTTACATTGAGTACATACAAATCCTCCATAAAATGTTACATTCTATCAATAAGAAGTTATTCTATGTGGAGATTTTAATGGTGACTCTTGTCAACTCATACACATACAATAACATAACATTGAAAGATTAAGAGAAATAACACTTTATGATGGACATTGTTACTCACTGCAAAGATTAAATATGTAGGTGAGATCTTATTTTCAACATCTTTGTATTCTAATATTTGTACTTTTCAGTATGTTTTTTTCTCTCCGATAATGAAGACTATACTTTGTCCTTGATAGCACTTTTTGTTTCTAAATTGCACTTTCAGCTTCAAAATGATTTGCTTAATAACTCTAAAATCTTGCACAAACTTAATACTAATCAAAACGGTATCAAATTCATTGCCAAACATTTCAAGAAAACAAAGATGTTGGGGATTTTGTTATATACCTTCCACTTACAACCCCTCTCCCACATGAAAAAACTGTTCCACCCAAAACATGCTAGTATATTTGTAAGAGCATTTACAGACCATAAAAAAAATTAGAGTAGCTTTTCCATAGACAATTCCCATAACAGATTACATTCACTTGTAAGGACAATCATTAAAAGAATTAATGATATCACTGTGTAAAATGATAATATCAATCTTTTATTTTTCTCCTGAATGCAGACTATAAACAGCTCTCAAGGTTTCAGAAAAAGAAAATGATATATAATGCATTTTTTCAGAGAGAAAGTGTAAATAGAAAATGTTGCAAAGAAACAATAAATACAAATAATTTCATTTTTTGTCAGAAAAAAAATTTCAACCAAAAAATATTCTACAGAAAAAAGTGTCAATGATGTCTCTTTTTTTGATAGGAAGAATGTATACATCTTGTTATTAAACCCTTAGCATCATTTATGGAAAAGCTACATGTAATCTTTGTGGGCTGTACTTATACTTTTCATTAACAATTTGTTTACATTCAAAGTTGTTTTATTATGTGTCATGATAAACACAAGAATTTTGAGAAAAAAGAAATAAAAATCAGTATGCTTTAGCAAAAGCATTGAACATCTTAAATCTAAACTAGAATCCAATCTATACTAGCAATATAGGATAAAACCAGAAATTTCTGAATGATGAAAAAAATGAATAAAGCAGCAACCAAATGATTGATGCATTAGCCATGATACATTATATATATTTTCATCTTTTTGCAATGCAGAGTTACTTTGACATGATTAACTCCCCTTACAGGATGCTTCAGGTGTGTTCAGAAACTCAAAGAAGTCACCCATGGTTACCAAATATAACAATATCAACCTATGGATTACCTACTGTAGAAATATGGCAACAAATTATTTGTTAAAATGAAACATTTGGTTAACATCTGGTACCACAGTCTTTGTCTTAATTTCTTTCATCTACTTGCTCGTAGGCCAAATTTAGAAAAAAATTCTATTTATTCAAACAATTCTTTCATAATTTTCACCTGTCTGAATCCAGTTTCACTTGTCCCGGGCTTCGTGCAAGTGGGTTAGCGCAAAGACAAGTACCATAGCATTATATATGCTAGCTAATTGATACTTTTAACTATGGGCACCAAATTACAAGGAAGTTAGCCAATGTTCCAAATAAACAAGTTAATCTTATAAAATACTTTGACATATTGACTCATAGATAAGCATTGGTACAGTGGGTACAGATGGGTGAATTAGTAGACATCTGAACACACCTAATGCATCTAACTATAAGGGAAATTTGAATCAAGAAAGACAACTCTGCATCAAGGAATTACAACATTATGATTATGTATCTGTAAGATAGGCTGTGAGTTCATTATTTGTTGGATATCAAGTTTAACTATGTTTATTGTATGTATAGTCTATATTTATAATAAAGGGGTGTTAATTGGTCAATAATTTTGATTAAGTAGTAGGGTGATTTCTAAATAGCTAACCTATGAATAAAATCATAAAAGAGATATCAGCCCAAAACACATAACTTGGCCTATTGCATTTGAACCTTATATAAATATAAAACCTCACAGTTTCTGAAAAATCAACTGTGTGCAGACATCTGAACAGTAAAAAAATCAAATTAGTTCATAGTTTAATTAAAATGGCACATTTAAAAAATCACTGGAGTTAGACAACATGAACGTTATCATTTTTAAAAATTGAAAATTAGTATCCAACAAATACATGATTTCACAGAATACAATTACCATGCACCAATGACAGATTTTGATTGGATAAATTTTACCTCATGTGACGTTCATAAGCTTCATCATCTTCACTTCTGACAGCTGGTTTGGGAAATTCTTTCATTCCATTCGGAAATTCTGATGATGGTTTTGGTGGTGGTGGAGGGCCTGTAAAATATTTATAAATCTTTATTTTCATTGTAAAAAAATACAGGTCTCAGAAGATAATCCAATTGGCTGAAATTCTACCTTATTGTAATGACTTTTATGGTTTTTATTTAAAATAAAATAATTAACTTAATATAATTAGTTCACAGAACCTTTTCATCAGTTCAGGTTGTAAAAACTCAATTCAGTGCCTATCACCACTAACACTGTGAGTTTGAATCCCGCTCATGATGAGGTTTACGTGACTTGCGACATGAAGGTGGTTTTCTATAGGTACTCTGGGTTTCTCCACCAATAAAACTGACCGCCACGATATATCTGAAATATTGTTGAAAGTGGCGTGAAACACCATAACACTAACCTTAACCCCATATATATACTGTAGATGATGATTTTGTTGCCTTCATTTAGATTCATAATGGCAACCATTCAGTTTATCTTTTTCTTCTTTAAATAATCTTTTTTTTACTATTTTTCGATCAATACTATTACGCTATACAAACCTGATGACTTCACTGCTCTGCTTTTCTTCCAGGATGCCAATGTTTTTGACATGTGTGAACTTGCTGCAGGTTTTGCCACCTGTGGTTTTCCACTACTATAAATGCCTGGTTTAATTAGACTGGTTCCTGTTGGTGTTTTCTTCCCAATGGAAAATGATGGTACTTTTGAGCTACTTGCTTCCTTAGCCCTTCCATAAAAAGATGAGGTTTGTTTACTTGGTGAAGCAGGTTTGGTATTAATACTTGGAACTGGTTTATTTTTAGTAGTGACAATAGCATTGCCTTTTTTCTGAACCAATGCCTCTGGTTTAGGTTCCTCTTCTTCAGTTGACAGTTGATGTTTTAAGAATTCTCCCAAACTGATAATACCAGCTGATTTAGATTTACCAAGAGGTCCAGATTCCTGACCTGCAGTAGAGGGTGATGGGATAGATCCTGCACTTCTTGATTGAAGAGATGGATTTAAATTTCCTGCAGATTTTGATTTTTGAACAACAGAAGAAGCTGGCTTGTCAATTTTTTTACCAATGACCACAGCTGGTTTCTCAAATTTTTTACTAACAGGTTCCGTTCTAGTTTCCTTTTTTGGTTCTGGAGCTTTATAAATTTGTTTCGTTCTTTTTCCTGCAGTCAAATCTTTTGATTCTTTTTCACTTGCCAATTCTGTTGCCCATGTTAATGGTGCTTTTGGTTTAATATCAGCCGAGTTTAATTTCATAGAAAATGATAATGTTGGGTTAACAACAACTGGTACAGCTCTAAACACAAAATCTTCACCTGCATCTCGTTTCACCGATGACATTGATTGCTGTCGTCTTTCAACAGATTCTTGTAATGTTTGAGCTGCAAGACCCGAGTGATCCTTGTCTTCATCTAAAATAATAAAGTACTATTATATAAAGGCCTGTGAAATGCCAAGATATATTATATACTAAATGCAAAGAAACCAACTTAAAAATGACATTATCAATACAGTTTTAATATTTGTGGTGGCTAACAATCTAAATTAAGATGAATTTGACTCTTATATGCATATAATAGACATAATTTTTGCTGTATACCACTGGATTATTTTTTCCCCAAGCTGTAGAAAAGTAATCATGTGTCATTTGTGGAGGAAATTAGAGATCTGGAGAAAGCCACAGAGCACAATTATGTACAGTGAAACTCTTTGTTAATTAAACCTGCATAAACCAAACACCTTTGAAAAATTAGAAATTCAGCACGGCTCTTGTATAAATTTGAGTGTTAGGGTTAGGGTTTTGGTGCTTAATGCCACTTTCAACAATATTTCAGTTATATCGTGGCGGTCAGTTTTATCGGTGAAGGAAACCGCAGTACTGCAAATCACTGACAAACATGATCACATAATGTTGCATCGAGTACACCTCATGTTAGTGGCGATATAGGCACTGATTGAATACCGGTAGGTGGTAATATATAACTTTGAAAATTAATTAAAAAGAACAATGGTGAAACATGTATTTCCTCAGTACTATACCTTCAATTTATAACCTTAGAATGTGGAGTGTTCTATATAATGTTTAAGGTTTTAACCCACCTTTATCATCAGATAAATTGGGGAAGTCATTTTCTGTGATATCAGGAGAACTCATCACACTTTGTTCATGCTGTTCAAATGACCAGACAGAGTCATTGTTATTACTACTAGCACCTTCTGATCGATGAGTGAGTTGTCCCTCCTGATTCATACTGACATCTGAACTTCCTGTCACCAGGGTCAAATCAGGTTCATCAGAAATTCCAGCAGTGGTGTCAAGCTGAAAATAAAATTAAAAAAATGTTTAACTAGATCAAAATTAAATATGATTTAAAATTTACCAAATTTTTTAGCCAATCAGAACAAAATCGGGAATCTTTGTAGAGAAGATCATAATCATTGTACACAAGCTTTAATTTATTTGCACTTCTAGTTTCAGGGAGAGTGAATTCTCAAGTTTCAGCCAATGAGGAACAAGAATTGCCCATGGTGGCCATGCTTATTGGCTAATCAAGACAAAATGAGTAATCTTTATTGAGGGCCTAACAATAATCATTTGTTCCCAAGTTACAAATCATTTGCACTTGTAGTTTCCGAGGAGATTATTTTTTTAAATTAGAAACAAGAATTGCCAAAATCAATGCCGTCAATATCATGAAATTGGGGGACAAAAATCAATGTTTAAATTAAAGAAATAAAGGATTGATAATATTCAGAACAATAATAAAAAGTGCCCAAATGTTCTTGTGATTCATTTGTCTACCATTATTAGTGATATTTTTTTCAATTTGATAGAAGTTTTTACACTTTTCGGCGCACCTCATATATTACAAAGCGATAATGGTCGTGAATTTACAGCTTTGTTAAAACTTATGTGGCCAGAGTTAGTAATTGTTCACGGGAAGCCCAGACACCCCCAATCTCAGGGGAGTGTTGAGAGATCAAACGGCGACATTCATGACATGCTTACTGCATGGATGAGATACAATGAATAAAAAAAGTGGTCAATTGGGATAAAATTTGTCCAGTTGCAAAAAAATTCTGCCCTCAACAAAGGAATTGGACAATCACCTTACGAAGCTCTCTTTGGGAAATGCGCAACTGTAGGTTTAACCTCGGAGAACAAAATTCCAAAAAAAATCTTAGCCACTCTAGAAAAAGAGGAAGACTTACTTAAGCTTCAAAATGACTCCATACATACCCAGCCTGTCACTGAAACTAATTCAGAAACTATAGCTGATGTTCAGGAAATTGTCTACTCTAGTACAGAACCTTCTGCAGAACCCAGTACTATTGAGATGCCTAAGGTATGCAGCTATTGATTCTAATGAAACCTTTTATTCATAAGGCCACACTAATTTTCATCATATTCTTCAGAACTTTGTTTTTAAAAATACATGTATTTCTTTTAACTTTAATAGTTTAATGACAATGCGTCTCAAGTCTCAATTCAATGAGTTGATGTGGTCTAATCAATAAATATTGTTTAACTGATTAAATTTCATGTTTATTTCGCTGTCTATGTCTGTCCGTTCGTGTCCCGTAAGTTAGTGCACACCAAATAAAATATAATCATATAAAAGATTTTCGTGAAACTTATACCACCTGGAGCTGTGCATGAAAGAAAATAACATATATAGTTAAATATATATTTAATAACATTGCCATACCAATAGTAGGCAAACCTTTGCAGTTAAAAATCATGAGCGTGGTCTTCGTATAAAAACAATTTTTTTTATTTCAGGATATCTTGAAGTGCTATGTTTGTGATATGGAAACCTCAGCAGCTTACACTTGTATCAAATGTGACAAATACATCCATGTTTTATGTGGAACTTCGTGTGAGGAGGGATTGTTATGTCCGAATTGCAAGGTTGATTCCAACAGAGTTTGTCATCGTTCAGGGGCCATGGACAGTCAACTAAAACAGGCAAACACAATGGTAGCTAGGAGTAAAAAGGAACTAGGGACACCAACAATCGGCCAAACAGTTGCAGTGCCAATACCTACGTTTGATCGAGGGAAGGGCGATAGTAGAAATTTACTAGGAACAATTATTGGGGTATTTAATTTAACCATTTTTTATGATCGTTATTCATTTATTAAGTTTTAAAAAGTTTTTATTCATTTAAAAACAATAGCTCAAAACGGCAATAGGATAAAATGTGTATTTGTTAATGAGACAACAGCCTAAAACTGAATTACTTCACTAAATCGCTATGTTTGTTTAAAAAGAAGAGATGTTGATAATGTCAGAGACAAAATCCCTTCTCCTAAGAACGACACCAAATGCGTCATCCAGAGGTCAACTCAAGGTCTTCAACAGTGGAAACCCACAACATGCATTGAGCTCTGAATTGCCCCGACAACACAATACAGTACACAAATCAGTAAAACACTGTAAGGCAAAAAATAATGCAAATACCTACCTTCCCTATTTTTCTTAGCTTAAGGACAAGAATAACACATATATTTTGTTTGGCCTAAGCCAAAATACTACAATAATAAGATGACTAACAAACCTCAAAAAGAGAAGTAATTTGGACTCTGTATTTTCTATTCTTTTGGTACGAGTTTCCCTATTTGTTTTTCAGGTGAACGACAAAGGAAATGCAGTTATTGGTACGCGATATGGACGATTTAATGGCATGTTTGGAGCTAATGAGATGAGTATCTGCAAGCAGGATTTGATTTTACAAGAGGAACTTAACTGTGAAACATCTATCAGTGTTCACGAAGCTGCATCTCAGCAGTCCTTATCGGGTGGTCAGGGATTTTTTAAATGTTCGTGTATATCAAAATGCTCAAGTAACAGATACAAGTGTAAGAAAAATGGAGTAC
The DNA here is from genome assembly GCA_963680875.1 of Bathymodiolus brooksi. Lineage (NCBI taxonomy): Eukaryota > Metazoa > Mollusca > Bivalvia > Mytilida > Modiolidae > Bathymodiolus > Bathymodiolus brooksi. The sequence continues at coordinate 128,504,499 of OY804576.1, read as the reverse complement.
TGTGCAATAGTCGGTGCCATAGCTCTGGATCATGTGATAACAAATGATTTTTAATATATGACTTTAAATATTTCCATAAAACTTTATATTTTAATATTTTATTTTATTTAGCATTTTAAGTGAATGATGTAGTTTTAGAAATGATTTTTATTTCAGATATTTGACATTTTAAATATCTCGTTTTAATATAAAATTGTCAATGTTTTACTGACTTATAATATTAATAAATGTATTATATCTATGTTTTTTATGTTTTAGGCATTAAGCCTAATGCCTGGACATATATTTCAGGCATTAAGCTTAAATCCTAGGACTTAAGAACTTAATGCCTAACACAACTTAGGCATTAAGCTTAATGCCCAGGCAATAGCTTATTGCCTGAGATTTAAGCTAAATGCCTGATTTCACTTATTGCCGCCAACATATACATCAAAATAATTAAATGTATTCAATATTTCTTGAATACTAAATGCAAGTGACTTAAGAAAACAAACCTGTGAGAGACGTGAGATGACAGAATCTCCAGCTAACTTCAATGCCAAGCTGTCCATAGTTAAAGAATCTCCTGTCCTCATTTGATCCTGGGTTATATCAGTACTTGATGCCGTAATTAACATAGGACTCACATCATCTGTTACATTAAAACTAGAACCTGAAGTCTCTGATGAAGGTCTAACTGTGGTTAAAGCTTCTGGTTCCTTTTTCTCCTCTATCTTTTCGAACACATTTCTATTATCATTACGATTTTGTGGTTTTCTTTCTGGTGTCGAGTCTTCAGATTTCTCCTCCCATTCTTTATTTTTAGTTATTAATTGTTTGTGTTTTGCAATTAGATCTCTGGATTCACGTATTAAATTATCCAAGTTAGCAAATTTTTTTTCTACCATGCCTTCACTCTCATCATTAGTAGAATCCAGTGTGTGCTGACTGATGGAAGCTCCATCTGGTGGAGCAGACGACACTTTTGATACATCAATTCCGAGATCTGAGTCATTTAACCTTCCTTGTGACATATTTTCATTTGACTGAAGTGAATATTGACTTAATTGCACATCAATCTGATCATGACCAGATGATTGCGTCATCTCACCTGTTAAATCTGTTGAAAAACTATATTGTGTCATGGATTTGTCTTCCTTAGATAAGCCTAAACCAGTAATTTGCCTTGAAGGATCAAGACTGTGTTGACTGAGAGACGATTCTGTTCTGGTGTTCTGACCAACTGATGGCTCTAAGCTGTACTGAGATAAAGATTTTACTGCTTTGTCTGGTGAAACATTCTCTGTTGTTCCTATGCTGTATTGACTAAGAGGTGACACATTTTCTGACCCTATGCTGTACTGACTTAATTCTTTTCCAATAAGTGTTAGCCCTTGAGTATCAGATTTTAAGCTGTACTGACTTAAGGTAGCACCATGTTTCTTCTCATCTGATCCTGGTGCTGAACTATCTGAGGATACAAATTCTTCACTTTTTGTAACAAATGCTGGTTTGTGTTTTGATGAATTGTCATAAGATTGTTGAGGAAGACTCCCATTTTGTATTCTAATCTCTTCTGGAGATAAAGTATATTCAGATAATCCTGATACCTGTTGAGATGAGACTTTATCCTGTGTTGTATATGGAGTGCTTGTGAAACCACCTTGTTGGCTGTACTTGCTGGAGTCAAGTTCTATCAAATCTCCATTTGATGTCGAGACTGTCTGATCTCTTTCGGCAAATTTGAACCGACCAATGAAATCATATGGTCTATTCAATCCATTAACAGCATCCAGATCCATGTAGCTGCTAGCTGATGTAGCTGTTGACCCTAGACTTTCAACAGTTCTTAACAATTTGTCATCTTCCCCTGAAGACTCTCTTGCAGAAGATTCATTGATGGCGGAACTTGATGTATACACTCTTGACCTGTCTTCGCTGGGTGACTTTTCGAGCTGACCTGACTTTTCAAGCAATGTATACTGAGAGAGCTCTGGAGCACCTTGTCTTTCAGATCTTTCCGAATGAGTATATTCTGATAAGTCTTGCAAATTTAATTTACTAGAACTGTCAGAAGGGATACTTTCATCTGATTTAAATCTTTGGCCATCAACAGGGCTCTTTCTAATAATAGGCTGTTCTGTTCTTAAATGAAAAACATCATATTTCCTATCTACAGGACTTTTGCTAGGTCGTCTCTCATCGTTATCCTCACTGTCTAGTTTTTCCTGACTAGAAGAGCTAAGCACCTTAAAACCTAGTTCCTTCCTGGAATCCACTGACGTTTTACTACTTTCATCCACTTTCATGGAATGATATTGTCCACTGTAACTTGATAACTCATCTGCCCATGACATTCCGCTCGGATAAGAACTGTCACTGCGACTTAAATCTTTTCCTTTTTGATTGGCTAATCTAAAGGCTGGGGCATCTGATGGGGAATTGTATTGCGTAGATACATTGCTGTCACTAATAGGACCTGAAATAATATACAAATGACGTAAATACTGATAACAGTTAATATTATAATATTGATGAAAATCTGATAACGCCAAACATATAAATAGTATAATCATTTTAACTAATGCTAGGGAAAAATATGTAAAAAAATATTGTTCAATTGAACAAAGTTTTATTGATATTCAATTGGATTTTTACAGTGGTATCTTCTGTGGTTAGACATGTTGCCCCACTCAAGACACAGATTATCCCGATTCCAAACAAACAAGTCTTTGCTCTTACTCCTTAATACTGCATGCTTAACGGAGAAGCAACAAATATCAATTTAATAGTCCTTGGTTTGACTTGATGGAGATCGAACCCACGAACTTCTGCACTCTGAGAGAACACACTAACCAATACACCATCTAGTAGATACTAAACGTTCTTGATTATAATGGCAACTGATAAAAATTACTGCACTACAAATCAAAATGCATGAAATCCCTGATTTTACAATTTATGCTTTTCTTACCTGTTGACAAAGAATCTGGTGTCAGTGACCCCATGGAAATTGACATATTACTTCCAGGGGTACCTCCTTTCTGTGGGGGTGTTGCAACATTAGCAAAAATATCATTTGTCTGACGTTTCAATCGGTCCACTACACTAGGATCAAATTCTCTTGCTCTGTCCAATATTTCTTCAATTTGCTGGGTATGGTATCCTGATTCTCCTACAGTTCTATGATCTGTAGGTCTAAACTCCTGAGCTGGTTCTCTTTCCTCTGGAATGGTACCAGTAGACAACTGGTATATATCTGTTGATCTTCTGGATACTGAACTTCCACTGGATGACAGACTTGGTTTGGTCGATTCAAGAGATCTTGGAGCACTTCTAGGGGTATCAACTTCCTGATTTGAAATATAAAAAAATATCAGTAAAGTTTTCTTATTCAATATGTATTTTCAACTTTGAACTGCCAAAATACATCTCACAAGAAAGAGAAATACTTCGCAAACAATACTAATAATAATGATACAAATCTGCAAATAAAATATAAAACAACTGAGCCAAAATCATGTTTTATAATTGTGTGTGATATCTTTACTCTTATGTTGTATTTCTGTACAAAGATGCCCAGATGAACCCGCTAACATTTATCAGCAGAAGTAAAGAGTACCACTCAACTACAGGATCCAGACTGTTTCACATTCAACTACAGGATCCAGGCTGTTTCACACTCAACTACAGGATCCAGGCTGTTTCACACTCAACTACAGGATCCAGGCTGTTTCACACACAACTACAGGATCCAGGCTGTTTCACACTCAACTACAGGATCCAGGCTGTTTCAAACTCAACTACAGGATCCAGGCTTTTTCACTCAATTACAGGATCCAGGCTGTTTCACACTCAACTACAGGATCCAGGCTGTTTCACACTCATTTCAGGGTTTGAGTCATGCTCAGTGTTGAAGACCCAACAGTGACTGTAAAATGTAGAATAGCAATAAAAGCTCTGTACTTTTACTTTAATTTGTGTCTGTCTAAGTGTAAAGTTGGATAGTCTCTCACATTATTTACATCCATACCCTTTCTTACTGATCTCAAATTATTCAACAAATATACCTATGACACTTTAAATTGAATTTGTTAACTTGAGTTGGCATAGTAAAAAGTTATCTTGCTAAACCTATACTTTGTGCTTTAGATAAAAGTAAAATATATCTAACCTGAATAGTACTAAGCTCATGAGGTCGATGTTCACTTAATACATTCATCTTTTGCTTCAGAGGGGGGCCTCTCAAGTGTTTTGTTGTCAATATATCACCTCCTCTCTCCTCATCAGTGTCAACCTCTGTTGTTGAATCTAAATAAGTAATTTAAAAAAGCATGCATCAGTATGTATATATTTATTAATTATTATCATGAATTTATTATTTTCCAACACTGTATGTGTTAAATTTAACATCTAACTTATGCAGTGTCTATCAACAATATGGAAAATAAAATTTATTTAATAACCTCCTAACCCATTCACACATTTTTTTCTCTTCTAGAAATGGGTTGCTATTTAAATATTTTGTAAATGAAAAAAATACATGTATTATTCTTTGATCATACAATTATAAAATAAAACTAGTTGTTTATTTTTTTAGCTTTTAAAACAAACAAATTCAAGTGGCCTTACCATTAAGATAATAAATCCAACTTAAACACCATTTAAAAACAGAAATTAGAAAATTCTAAATTTTTAATCTCCCAAAATTATTTATAATATTTTTTTCAACTCAATTAAATTCCTTAAAAATAAAATAAAATTGTACCATTAGACAAGTGGTTAAGAACATAAAATAAAATAAACCTACATTTAACAAAGACATCCCTTGATAATAAAACCATTGTTGAACTTTTGCTACTGATATCTCTATGACCAGATATTTTCTATTAACTAATTACAGGTAAACATTTTCTTATTAGTTTTTGACAGGTAAACAACGGCTCCCCCACACAACAGTTGTCAAACGCTGCAGATATATCTAATAATATTCACTAATTAGATTTCCATGGCAACATCAATGTTTGTAATTAATACAGTTTGATTACACCACTCATATAATGTTTTAATTATACTTTAGGTTTAAAACCATTAATTTAATCAACCACAGCTTAGAACATTGTTATACATTGGCTTTATGAGAATAAAGATATATATATATATATATATATATATATATATAACACATGTAAAAGTATAGAGTTCCTTTCACTTTGTTGTATTTGGAAAAACATTTGACAGAAATGAAATTTGTATTTTAAGATTAATATATAAGGATTACTTTATATCCAAATTTAACTGGATTTAGTTGATTTTAATACATTTATGGATGGAGTGATTCATGATCTATAAATATAGAATTACTGGGGATAGTGGTGCTATTTTTATAGTAGGGGTTTTCCCTGCCCCTAGAATTTCACAGCAAGATTTTAAAGGTGCAATGATATTCTGACAAGAAGAACATAAAGGAATCATGTACACTTCAGAAAATATAATAATGTGTTGGAAAGGGTAACTTCAGTCAAAATGGCCAGGTAGGTTAAAAAACCCACAAAATAACAATGAAACAAAAAAATGTACTGGAAGGTAGGGTAACTTCAAACAAAATGGCCAGGTAGGCTAAAAAAAGCCCTACTAAATAACAATGACACAAACAAATGTACTGGAAAAAGGGTAGGGTAACTTCAAACAAAATGGCCAGGTAGGCTAAAAAAAGCCCTACTAAATAACAATGACACAAAACAATGTACTGACCTTCTGATGTTATAACTTCTGGTGTTAGCCTGTTCTGTCTTTGTTCTTCTGCCATCTGGTATTTCAGTCTCTCCTGTTCTGCATGCAGTCTAAGATGTGCCATATCATGGCGTTGAAGGATAGCATCTTTCTGTTTCTGAATTTCTTCTAATTGTTTTTTCAGTTCATCTTGTCGCTTGTCGGGGATCTCATTACGATCCTTCCCGTTACTCTCAGATGTGTCTAAATCTGATTCTACTGTCTGAACTGATTTCCTACCATGCAGCTGAGGACTGCCTCTATCTGTAGAAGAGGACATTGCTGTATCATCAAGGTCTTTCCTTCCATCGTCTGTATTCATAGTTGAATCAAAATCACTTCTTCTTGATTTACCACCAGAGTCGTGGACATGAGCAAAAGGAGATTCTTGAAGTGATTCATCAAAGGGAAGAGATTTTCGAACATCTTTGAACTTTTTGCTTGCCTGAGTGACCTCTGGTTTGCTACCCTCTTCTGGTTTCCCAATGCCCAGTCTTAAAGCATAGTATGGCTCTGCAGCAAGTTTGGATACAAGGGATGATATAGCTGCTTTGCTTGGAGACAGTTCAGCTGTATCTGCTACAGTCTGTGGTATCTGAAGTGGAGGGATATTTGACTGAAGAGGAGGGACATTTGACTGAAGTGGAGGGACATTTGACTGGACTGGAGGGACATTTGACTGGACTGCTGCTCCTGCTGAAGATGATGATGGTTGGTCTTCTTCCTTACTTGTTTCTGTAGATTCAGGAGATTTTGAAGCTAATTGTGGAAATCTCTGAAGCAATTCCTGTCGTCTTCGTTCAATTTCAGCTCTAGTGTCAGCCAATACTTTTTTACTCTGTTCATGACGCTGAAGCAGATATTGCTGGTAATCTTTGATCTTTTTGGTATGGTCTTGTTGTGGAACATAAGATGCTGTTGGCATTAGATCTACTATGGATGGAATAGGAAGGGATGGAGTCGGAAATGTTTGTGGATAATATTCTCCTGACGTGCTAGATAATGAACTCATAGACAATGATGGATGTTGTACTCGATCACGACCAAGTGAAGAAACTGGAGGTACATTTGATGGAATGTATTGTTGAGGTTGAGATGGAGGTTGCATCATGCCATAACTTTGACTCATGTGACCTTGAGACTGGATTTGAGAGAGAGCTGAAGTATAGTTTGGTGGATAAATCCCCGTGGATGTATCAATGGGCCTTTGTGGTGGAATGTTGACTTCTTGCCTTTGAGACAGAGGAACATACTGTTTAGGTAGTGATGACACAACTGGTTCTCTTGGCAACAATGTTACAGGTACTGGATAATGTTGTTCTGTCAATGGGACTCTCATATCAATTCTTTGAGCAGATCTCTGTTCCATGTATTGTTCAAAAGGTGGTTGTGACCCTGCAGAGGTTATATATGTTTGTGATGTCATAGAAGAGGATGAGGAAGAGGCTTGGAGATGGTTTGGTGGGACAGACCAAGAGTATCCAGATGACAGTTGTTGTTGTTCTGTAATTGTAGGATATCCATTTATTAGCTGTGGTGGTGGTTGACCGTGAATAACGGTAGGAGCTGGTCTGCTATCAGCTAAATGTTTACTAGCAGCATGTTCGGCTTCCAATGCCCTTAGTTTTTCCTCCAAAACTCTTTTCTGGTTTCTGAAATATATATTTATATTGACACTGACAGTAATATTAAAAACAAATTCACTGCAAAAAAAGTGATGTGATTTAAGCATTAAATTAATAGTTTGGGATAATTGAGGATTTGCTACATTTGTTATACACAGTTGCACATAAATATACATGTATATAGTTTTATGACTCCAAAATAAATTTGCTTTTATATTAAATTGGCAATATCACTTACTTATAACATTGTTTTATTGTTTCAGTCTGACTTCCCCCTTTGAGCATGGTTAATTTAACCTTAACAATTCAAGAATTTAGAAAAATATGTTTCAGCATTTAATTATTCATGTAGATATACATACATTGTAATTATTATTTTCTTGTTGGAAAAATACATTATTTTTTTATTATAGAATAAACAGTAAAAATAATACAAAATTTAGAACTGTAATGTCAAAACTTAAATCAGAAATACAACACCTTTGTCTTTGCAATAATTTATTGATTGTAGATAGAAATTAAAAAGTATATTTTATCAATATACTTACTCAAGATATGTTTAATTTTGCATATGTGATAACCTGTGTAATAACCTGATCCGTATTACATGGGGGGGGGGGGGGGGTTATGGATTTTTCAAAATGGCGGGTGGAAATTTTGCATGTAATCAAGTATTTAGTTTTTCACAATTATTTTGTCTTTTTTGGAAAAAAAAAAATTCTTCCGAAATTCATGTTTTCCGATCCGATCAGTTTTCGTTATTAATGTATCGTTGTTTACTTCCATCGTCTGTTACTGTCAAAATGGATTACGAAGAAAACATGGAAAATGCTTGTTTTGTAACAAATGATGACACTCCTTTATGAACCAAAGATTGAATCATCTTGTGTTGTTGTATGAAAAGTGTAACTGTATAAGGATTATGTCTCTAAATATATATAATAAAAACGTAGATATAATATGACATTACTGCATCATATCCCAAATCAAGCTACCTGGCTTCTGAAAACGATCAGCTCTCACAAATATGAAGAAAGACGCATTGAAGTATATGATAAATAGGTTATGATATGCCATATCAACCGTCGACCCATATTAGCCCTCGGGCCTTCGACCCTTGGGCTAATATGGGCATCTCGGGTTGATATGACATGTGATATGAAAAATGTCATATAATAATCTATAAAGTATCATACATGGGCCACCAATATTTTAAAAACTGACATACACCAAATAAATATATATTACAAGTTTTGATATACTTTTATAGATCACACAACAAATAAGCCTTTATATTCAATATAATCAAACTAATGCAGATCACATGACTGGATACAAATAACACAGCAATTTATAAAGTTTTCTGATTCAAATCAAAACCTACTTAAAAAAATACATGAAAGGGATTATTTTTTTTTACAAGGGAGGTAATTTTATCTCACTTTACAATAGCTTTATGTTATTGACTGAATACAATGTATACTCCTATAACACTGTATAAATCAAGCTTAGATTGATTATTGATTATCGCTTAATGAAGTTTAGATTTTAAACATTTAACATCAAGTTGTGATATTAGACTACAAATGCATTGAGAGAGAACATTTTCCATTAAAGTAATAGACATGTTAGCAAACCAGCTTTAGTGAAATTTCAAAGAGAATTAAAGTGTCCTTGACATTAAATAGGTTACAGATGTCTCAAACGATTAGTGAAGAATTGAGGTCTTTTTATATGATGGAGATAAATCTGTTGGAATATTACAACAACTATGATTAAATTAGATAAGATTGTTTTTGTTGAATAAATTATATATAATCTAATCAGACATGTAGATAATTTTTCGGTGAATTCAAGAAACCATACTAAAGATCAGTTATATCTTCCACAAATACAAACGTTTGTTCTTCCTCCTGAGTTAAAGGAAGCTGAACAAGGGAAATAACCATCAAATTTTATTTAAAAAAAATAAAAAAATTGGTCAATAGGGGAAAGATTAAAATATAATATAAAAATATTTGCAACTTTTGTCTAGGCGAGTCCTGGACTTGTTACTTGTGTTTCGGTCTCACCATTTCTCACAAAACAATTGCAAGGAATGTACTAGTGGGATTCAAGACTTTTTGGTTGGGATTCATTAAAATTTTATCATACAAGGAATTCTGTATTGATAGTGGAAGAGTCAAAATGATGGCTGTTGTTAATACAGTGTAGTGTTGATTTGAATCACTGATACTGATACCAATGTTGGTGCACAACTTAGCAAGTAAATGGCAAACACCTTACTGTAGAGCACACAGTATGACAGGTCCATATACTTACATCATGTTAGTACCGTAAGCCATCAGTTTTAGTATTGGACTGTTTAATGAACAAAAATAATTGTTATTATTATATTTTACATAATTTTTATTATACAAAAGTAATAAGGCAATTTCGATGTTTTATGTAAAATTTGCTGACAAGGGAGGCAATCTGGTGGGCAACTCCAACATATATAATGTTGAAGGAGACAAAAATTTGTCGCTCGGTCGACAACCCCTGACAATCGGAAGGAAGTGTGTTGAAAATCTGCTTTTTAGTACGGTTCTGTAATTATATTTTTAATATCGGAAATATAGATATCAACAAAACAAAATATTCAAAATTATCAGTGATATAGAATTATGGAATCAAATTGCTCGGAGAGGGCATCAGATTGTGAAACTCAGATGTACTGACAAGATTTAAACATGCCCTTCTTATAATAATTTCAGAATAATAAAACAGTTTAGCTTTTAACAAAGGTAATAACATCCTTCAAATTTTGAAGACTTGTTGTACAGTATTACAATTAATCACATTAGCCCCCCCCCCCCCCCCCATTATGTTTGAATGGCACTTAATAAGGCAAACAATTGACCAAACAAAATGTTAGTAAGGAAAAGTTTAAATCTACTTGGTACTCTAAAGGATACGGGTATATTAATATTGAGACAACATGTATTATGGTTTTTTTTTATAGATATTTATTAATATCCACATCTAGGTTTCTTACACAATTAGACATAACTGAACATCATAGATTTATCTCTTAGCTTAACATATATATTTTTTAAAAGCTCACTTAATATAATATTTAAAAAAATTCAATTACAGCCAAGAATAATAGATGAATCAAATTTGTGAAAAATTGTTTGCTATTTTACATATAAGTGTATCATATTAAAAAATATGTAGATTATTTTAAACTCACAATTTATTATTATTTTCCTAATAATATACTTTGAAGCAGGTAATAACAAATGTATGTAAATAACGGAAAAGTTAATTAAGGTAAAATAAGTTGGCCATGATTTTAATATTTATTTAATTCATTTTAATAATGATAAACTTACTCTATTTCTTTCTGTTGTTCAAGTACAGCATCTACGGTGCTGCTATCTGTCGATTCAGGGGCACTCAATCTAGTAGGAATCACATCTCCATCTGTTACAGGGACATATCTGGATGGTGGGATCTCACTTTTATGACCAGCATCAAGCTCCTAGAAAATTAAAAGGTAAATAATTTGTGTTTCTTTTCAACATGACAGTACTGGTTGTATATGTGTTTTGTATTTTTTCCAAAATAGTTTTAGAAAAAGGATGTCGTCTGCTAGTGTGTACTGGTTCCTCATCATAATGTTCATAAAACAGAATACAGTATAAGGGTGTGATTATGTTAATTATTTTTAGCATTGGAAGCTATGGGAACCAAAGTTTTTCAAGAACCACTTATCCTTATTGAATTTTTATTTATGATTTGTTGTTCACTGTGCTGCATTGAATGAGTACATGTACCAAAAATGTTCTAACCACAAAAATTAAATTTAAATATCCTGTGATGTGATTAAAGTTATTTATTTCTTGTCAGTAAACAATACCTGGATTGGAATGCTATTTTTATTTTGTAGCAGAATAACAAGTTATGAATTAAATATTGTTTAACAATAAGTGATCATTTTTGTTTTTGTTATTGTTGTGATTACAAGATCAAATCACATTGTGAAATACTGTGGTTTCATTTATTTTGGTTGGTCTCATTTTACATGGATAAACAGGAAGTGTGATGTTCGTTGACATTTGAATTCATGGTTATGATACTTCTTACATTGCATATGCCTTCTCGCAGTGTAATAAATTTGGTAGTTTGATGATACCAACGAAAAGCACAAAAATTAATATTTAACAAATTAAAATGATTTAAAAGTCAATATTTTATTACCTAATTTGTGCCTTTTACTAGCTCATTAAATAAACATACAACAGACATGTCACACTTCTAGGACACATTATTTTGACAAGTTTACAATGTTTTTATTTGAATAAGATCTCACAAAATCCATAAAAGCATGCAAACCATAAAATTGTGGAGGTAATAAGATACTGATTTGTCACATAGAACTTTCTTTCAAACCGAAATCAGTGTTTGAATTAAGGTGCATTTACACAGTAAAATTTTCCTTCAAACTTTACCTATGCATCTGCTGTAAACACAAATGTGACACATATTCAACTCCATTCCAATATTTGACATACCAATCAAACATTTTTGACAACAGGTTTAGAATGTCAAATTTGTGTTTGAAACAGGTGAACAGGTAAAGTTTGTAGAGAATTTGAAGGAAAAATTGGACCATGTAAATGCACCTATTGACAGACATTTTCTACATTTTGATTTTTTACCTTTAACGAGGCATCTTCAGGTATGTCAAGATCAGCATTAGACTTAGATATCCATTCATCTCTCTGTGACTTGATCTTATCCATTAACTTTTTCAAAACTTTTTCTACAAGAAATACAATCAACAACTTGTATTAAGTTTTATTTCATATTAAAATTAACTGGTTTATGTTGTTACACTTCCAGAAAAAAATAACACATGGTAAAATTACTTATTTCATAAAAATAAAACAATTAAAAAGCAGACATTTCAGGAGTCTGTATCACAATGATTTAAAATAATAAAAATTTAAGTATATATAAACAAAAAATAGCTATTTACATTTAATAATAATTTTAAAAATTTGATAAATTAAAATAATTCTAACCATCTTCCCATAAAAGTATTTTTTTCTTTATAGTCTCAGAAGAAAAATACACATACAATGATTTCTTTACAACCTGTGTTCTGCTTATAATTTGCATGTAGCACTGTTTAAATTTGATAATATAAGTTTTACCAACCAGGTTTTTTAACAGGTGATTTCTCTCCTTGAGCTCTTGGTATATTGGTCATATCTTTTAACACTGGTGGAACTCTGGGTAATGTTGCTTCTTGTACTGTTGTATCCTCTGTTACCTCTGATACCTCTAATGATTCTAAGGCTGATGGTGTCTCAGGAGGAGGGTGAGGATCTAATGCCAGACTTAAATCACCAACGTAATCTTAATAAAAAAAACCATAAAGAGTATATTTAATGTGAAAGAAACTGATGTTATTAAATTGTTCTAAAATTCTATTTTTTGTAATTTTCTCGTCATGAATATATCTGAAATACTGTTATCTCAACCAATCATTGAAACACTGAAACCTTTCATTTTTTAAGGGAGTGAGTGAGTGATTGTTGTTTAACAACACCTCAGCAATTTTTCAGCTATATCATGGCAAGAACAAGTTAATTTTCAATGAGATGATGATGAGGTTCGCTTTGTACTAGACCAACACGTTGAGTTGGATTTTTATAGTGTTATCTCACTGAAACAACAGTCCACGGATAGACATGTCGCCTCACTCGGTCACATTATCCTGATTCCGAGCCAACCAGTCTTTGGTCTTTCTTCTTAATGTTGCATGCTTAGCAGAGAATCAACAAATACCAATTTTATAGTCTTTGGTTTGACCCAATTGGGACTCGAACCCACGCACTCGAGGAGATTACGCTAACCACTTCACCACCGATGTGGTCCTTTTTTCGATATTTTTTTTCTTTCTTTTTTTAAATTTTAAGTTAGATATGTATATCTGCTACTATTATAAAGATTTATTTGTATTCATTGTAATTAAATTTATTTTAATTTAAATCAATCATCAATAGATTTTACACAAGAAAAGGTTTGCTGCTTAGAAACTATCAGAATTACTTAGCATCAGTAGTTATCTCCCTTTAACCATTTATTTAAAAATGTGCTAAATAAAGGTCTTAACACACAAATTAAACGAAGACTATTTTATTATATCCCTTGTTAATTTGATTTAAGACAATTTACAGTCAACCCTGCCCATGCAGTCACCTCTATCAAGCAGTCACTTGTATTAAAATTTCACCTTTTTCTTTCCCTGTCATAGAAAATTTCATATGAATTGAAACTCTTTTAAGAGGTTACTTGTCATAAAAGACCACTTTTTCTTTGTCCCAAAGGTGACCTCTCAATACAGATTCGTCTGTACTAACAATTCCGACATTAAGAGATACATTACAATATTAAAATCTTACTTGTTTGTACCATGTACATATCTTCAAAGGCGGTCTCAAGATGTCTTTGGTGGTCTTCCCTGTCTTCCAATCTTCGGTGGGGTGGTTCAAATACTTGTTTCTATAAATAAAAAAATGCCATCACATTTTAATAGTGTTCAACACTTTGATTTTGACCCGTAAGGCCAAATAAAACTGAGTCAGTGAGTGTCACAAAGCTTATGTCAAATTAAACTATGATGAAGATTATCGTACCTTTGTCCAAAATTTATCTTTCAGATTTGTTAAGCTGTCTGTTTGAAGACAATATACAAATTTTACACACCTGTATATCAGTAATAAACTATAATTTTGGTGTAAATAAAATGAAAAGGAGAATATTGTAAAAGTCAATCTTCCATAATTTATTTGAAAACTACTTACTAGCTGGACATTTGATAGCACATCTTGTCAATAGTGCTAAAATAGACAAGTCTCTAGTTTTAAAACATTTTGATAATTTATTATTATAATTGGATCTATTTTCTGGCAAGATGTGTTCCATTTTTAAAAATATGAAAGATTTGAATGAACAAGATTATTAAAATTTTTACAACCAACCAACAGCCTAAATAGGTTATTTAGATAACAAAGCCGACAAATAAAACTCACAGGTATGTTTGCAACAATATTTAATCTTCTCTCTCTATCAGCTCTTTGTAAGTCACTAAGATCCATCAACATCTTGTCATAATCCTGAGGAAAAAAGAAGAAATACAATGTAAGGATCATCATATAGAAACACAATTCTCTCTTGCAGTAAGCTTTCCACCAAAACTAAAATTATTACAGAAAACAAGATATCTCAGATATCCAATAGTAAAATTCAAGGTCAATAAGATATATTTGATCACAATTCCTTTTTTAATTTTACTATGTATACTTACTTCTGAAAAGTATATAGCATTGTTGATTTGTTTTGCAAAAATGGATTTCTTATAGCATTGTTGCATCAAAGGCCTCTCCGTTGACATGAGATCAATGAGAAATCGGTTTTGAGATCCACAGAAGATTTATTGAGGATTTTGTCAAGGCAATATCAATGGCATCAGAACAACACCCGATAGTTACACATAGAAATAAATGGTAATTTTTCATATAAAGCTTGTTGCTTGATAATATATATTATTGTGTGAAAACAGCAAACAGAAAATTAACAAATTAACAATTAGCTACATTAAAAGGGAAATATCTCTACACAGAATACAAGATTAGGAGACATTGAACCAAAATTAATTGGTATATATACAATTACATTTATTATATTTTCCACAAGGGGCATCATAGAAAAGTGTTTAACCCAATCTATTGTTAATATCGACTATTGTTCTATTGTCAATGAGGTATATGCTGACATCCAGCCCAGGTTGAGGTATGATTAATAGCTTTAAGTGAGGATATTCATGAGGTAAATCAAATAATTGATGGGATTATCAGGTTTGTTATTGAAAACAATGATAACATACATGACTCAATATTTCTTTTTCTAGAGCATTGTTATGTCTGACTATAAATGATAACATACATGACTCAGTATTTCTTTTTCTAGAGCATTGTTATGTCCGACTCTAAATGATAACATACATGACTCAGTATTTCTTTTTCTAGAGCATTGTTATGTCTGACTCTAAATGATAACATACATGACTCAATATTTCTTTTTCTAGAGCATTGTTATGTCTGACTCTAAATGATAACATACATGACTCAATATTTCTTTTTCTAGAGCATTGTTATGTCTGACTCTAAATGATAACATACATGACTCAATATTTCTTTTTCTAGAGCATTGTTATGTCTGACTCTAAATGATAACATACATGACTCAATATTTCTTTTTCTAGAGCATTGTTATGTCTGACTCTAAATGATAACATACATGACTCAATATTTCTTTTTCTAGAGCATTGTTATGTCTGACTCTAGCTCTTGCCATCCTGTCGTTACTTAGTCGTACTAATTCTTGAGATTTCTCACGGATCCTTCGTTCTTCTTCTTCAGCAGCAACCCTAGCATCTTCCTGAAAATCAAAATATTGGTGATTTCAAAAGGATATTCAATTACGAGAGATTATCACAAACATAATGAAAATTATTTCCAAGGAAGACTAACATTTTTTAAATTGTAAATTTTTCCTTGTTAATCACAAAATATCCATAGTACTGACATAAATACTACTTAAATGTTTATAACAACATTCTCTTTTCAGTATTTGGGTTTCCCAGTTTTGGGACTATTTACTAATTTCCCGTAATTTATCAAGAGATAAGTGGAAAATCGTAAACATTTAAAAAACATGATAATGGTTTAGTTTTTGTTTTGCTCAAAAGGTTTGATACAAGTATAATTTTTGGAAGACAGCCAAAGAGAACTTAGAATAATTTTTCATAATATTGCTGCAATAAAACACAACAATACTAATAGTGTTAAGTTTATGTTGTTTAACACCACTTTCAACAATATTTCAGCTATATCGTGGTGGTCAGTTTTATTGTTGGAGGAAAACCGGAGAAAACCACCGAACTGTCACAAGTCACTGAGAAGCTTTATCACATAATGTTGTATTGATTACTCCTCGTCTGAGCGGGATTCGACTCACAACGTTAGTGGTGATGGGCACTGATTGAATAGGTACTATAAATTCAACTACCATATGATCACAACTACAACCGCCCCAACACAACAATAAAATATGGACATCAACTTCATATAAAATAATATCTCAAAATTTAGCAAATAATTGTCTAGTTATTAGTGATCAAATGGAAGTTACTTTCTTCTTCCTTTCATTTTTCTTTCTCATTGTTTTATATCTCATATCATTAAAATCTCTCACCTGAGTGACTGGGTTAGCCTTGTCTATTGAGTATTGTTCTAATATATGATAATGTGTAGTTGTAAAATTGTCAACATCTGTCATCCTAACAGGTTTTTCTGTAAAAAAAAAATGAATAAATAAATAAATTGCCATTCTAGTTTCAATTTTTGGAAATACATATAAAGGTTCAACAATTCAATTTCTTATTTTTTCAAAATCTGAAATACTGCCACTGAATGAAAACAATAATGCTAGACAAATCTTGCTGGTAACAACCTTATTGTTACTTGTCAAATTTCTCCCTGCAAGGATGTGTATTTCGTCAGCCCAAAACATCAACAAAACCATTTTTCATATATACAAAATCTTGTTGAGATGGGTCATCAATGTTATGTGGTTTTGCATATATGTACATTGTACATTGTCAGAAAATACAAAATTCATTTGTTTGAGCTTCAGGAACAATTAGAAATGCAAACCTAGTTAAAAAAAAAAGAAAGAAAAAAAAACGCAAGCCTCTGGCAAGCTCAATTGATCTGTTTTGTAGAAAGTGCATATACATATTATATTCAATAAAAAAATGAGAATTTGAAACCAAAGTTCCAAACAGATAAATCATAACTAAGATAGCAAAAAGATGTATTATTCATTACTACATATATAACTTACTGCCTTGCACATTGATAGTTAACAAGGGGTCTGGATCAGGGGGAGGTAATGCAGATATTCTCGCAGCTCTTTCCCTTTCTTCTGCCAATGCAGCTTCTCTGAAAATATTGATTTGAATCATGTCAGAGGAGATTGCATTAAAATGATGTTAAAATGGAGAATTATGGTAGTAATATGCTACACAATTACAAAACTGAATTGAAGATCCCGATTTAGAAAGGCAATCTAAATGTGCATATTATATTGAAAATGTATCTTTTTCTAATCTATTTGAAAAGCAAGATATATCTTTTTCTAATTTATGTGAAAAGCAATTAGTACTATTATCCTGATACTGGTGACATATTGTATAATGATTTATTGTTGTATTTAAATTAAGATCTGACAATATATTGATGCCAAAGAAAACTCTAGGCTTATTTAACAGTAGAATCAACTAAAATATTAACATAAATTTGACTAAATATCTTAATAATCTCAGTTTCACCAAATGTTCAACAATATTTTCCACAAATCTATTATACCTTGCTTTAATTTGCTTTGTTTCTTCAAACTCTCGAAATATTTTGTCCCTTCTAAGCTTGTCCATGGCAGCTGAACCTCGGGCGTCTGCTCGTCTGTTGTCCTCTTTTTGAAGCAGTTCTCTCTCCTCTGTCCTGTCATGCTATAAAGAGTATACATGCAGGGTTTTAATAGGTTTCAGAAAAGAAGGTACTTTTGAAATAATATAAGAGGTACCATTTAGTAAAAAGGGATATAGATGTAAATGAACTTGAGAGACTGTCCAACATTACACCTAGACACAAATTACAGTAAAGGAACTTGAGAGACTGTCCAACATTACACCTAGACACAAATTACAGTAGAGGAACTTGAGAGACTGTCCAACATTACACCTAGACACAAATTACAGTAAAGGAACTTGAGAGACTGTCCAACATTACACCTAGACACAAATTACAGTAAAGGAACTTGAGAGACTGTCCAACATTACACCTAGACACAAATTACAGTAAATGAACTTGAGAGACTGTCCAACATTACACCTAGACACAAATTACAGTAAAGGAACTTGAGAGACTGTCCAACATTACACCTAGACACAAATTACAGTAAAGGAACTTGAGAGACTGTCCAACATTACACCTAGACACAAATTACAGTAAAGGAACTTGAGAGACTGTCCAACATTACACCTAGACACAAATTACAGTAAAGGAACTTGAGAGACTGTCCAACATTACACCTAGACACAAATTACAGTAGAGGAACTTGAGAGACTGTCCAACATTACACCTAGACACAAATTACAGTAAAGGAACTTGAGAGACTGTCCAACATTACACCTAGACACAAATTACAGTAAAGGAACTTGAGAGACTGTCCAACATTACACCTAGACACAAATTACAGTAAAGGAACTTGAGAGACTGTCCAACATTACACCTAGACACAAATTACAGTAAAGGAACTTGAGAGACTGTCCAACATTACACCTAGACATAAATTACAGTAAAGGAACTTGAGAGACTGTCCAACATTACACCTAGACACAAATTACAGTAGAGGAACTTGAGAGACTGTCCAACATTACACCTAGACACAAATTACAGTAAAGGAACTTGAGAGACTGTCCAACATTACACCTAGACACAAATTACAGTAAAGGAACTTGCGAGACTGTCCAACATTACACCTAGACACAAATTACAGTAAATGAACTTGAGAGACTGTCCAACATTACACCTAGACACAAATTACAGTAAAGGAACTTGAGAGACTGTCCAACATTACACCTAGACACAAATTACAGTAAAGGAACTTGAGAGACTGTCCAACATTACACCTAGACACAAATTACAGTAAAGGAACTTGCGAGACTGTCCAACATTACACCTAGACATAAATTACAGTAAATGAACTTGAGAGACTGTCCAACATTACACCTAGACATAAATTACAGTAAATGAACAATACTTTTATTGCTGTTCTATATTTCACAGCCACACTAAAGGTGCAAAATGTTTAGAGGGTCTAGGGACATCCCCTCCCCCAAAATAAATAATAAAAATGGGGTGTTGAATCTAGCATTATTTTGGAAGATTGTCTCGTTTCCAGGTTTGCTTGTATTCAGCCAGATAACCTAGCTTTATCTCAAAGTTTGCTTAATTTCAGATCACATCAAAGAGAATTAAATCTTTGCAAGTTTTAGACTTTTATATAGCCACCACCTTCTTTTCATATGTTTTTGTATATACTTAAAATAAAACTGTCCATGACAATGGATATATGTTATTAATAAAATCATGTGTATTAAACTTAACAAAATGTTTGTATAGACACACAAATACATTCTGTAAAAACGATGACCTGTCGCTAGTGACTGACAAACTTTATAACACAATGTTGCATCGAGTACACCTCGCCATGAGTGGGATGTTAGGTCACACCTGATAAGAATTAATTGGATAGTGGCAATCATTGGTTACAAGTGTGGAAATTGTGGACACATTTTTTGTGTAAAATTAATAAACATAATAAATAAGACTTTAAACAATATGATATTAATTTCACCTCTTGATTTTTTTTAGAAATGATGCAAAAACAATCAGCATAGAAAGGGGTAATACTTTAAGTGCAGTTTAACAACTGATGTCATCAACTTACTTGGTCTCCAGCCTCTTTGTGACCTTGACCTATACTTTTTAGAGAATTTTCATACTGAGCCTCTAGCTTCCTCAACTTTTCTTCCTTCTCTTTTTCTAACTGGTTCTGAAATCAAATAAACTTTAACCTACATTTCATTTGGAAAATGAGAAAATATTCATTTATTATTCAAGATTTTATGTCAAAATCTCTAAGATTCTTTAAAGGACATAAATTCCATTAAAGAAAGTTAATATCATCTTCTGAAAAAAGTTCAAGTGACAGAGGACATCTTAATACATTTCTTATAAAATAGTACATTTCACATTTTTCTCCAGCAATTGGATTTGATTCTGAAAACACTGAATGATAGATGCCACCATTATTTCTTCAAGGAAATAATATCACTTTATATACCAGCCTCAATGCAGTCAATCTGTACATTCTACAGAACAAAATCAGTGTTAATAAAGCCCTGTAAAATGAGGTCTCATTTTGGGATCCCTTTCCTTTTTCATATTTATCAGATTCTGATTTTGCGATTTTTCTACTGAATTAACAAGTTTTGCATATAATCTGCAACATTTAGCAATTTTCATGAGAGATAGCTTCGGGCATGTCACATATTTTTTTTTGCCATTTCTCATCTTCCTGTTCAGTCTCTTCATTTGCTTATACTTATATAAGCAACTACACGCCACACTTCTTCAGATATGGACAATGAATAGTCATGCTAAAACTCTTTGAAAATCTTCTAAAAGAAACAGAGAATTTGACCTAATTCTATTCTTATTTACCTGTAGTTCTACTGCTAGTTTTTGAATCTGTCTATCTTTTTCGTCCTGTACAGCTTGTCTTATTTTAGTGGCATTTTGCTTGGACTGTTCTCTAACCTGTAAATACAGTATAATACATTAAAACAGAGAGTAATATTTCCAATATATACAGTAATGAGAAGCATCACTGACCTACATTGAATTCAAGTCACTTCGGCACCTGGTCATTTCGACACCTAGGATAGTCATTTCAGCCTCTAGTTAAATGGCACTTGGTCAAATCGACACATATGAATAATTATTATTTCTCAAAATAATAATGATGGCTTGGGTGTAGGCTTTATTGTCTTTCCCTCCACATGTACATTGCAACAACAAACCCGAAAGAAACACATCATATGTTAATCATGCGGCATGTATTTAATTTAACTATAGAATCTACTATACAAATCCTTGATTTAAATTAAAAGAAATAGTTAAAATTAATTAAACCTAATCAAATTTAATCGTAATAACTAACAATTTTTCGTTGATTGACTTTATAGATTGTAAATGATAAATATTTTATTATATTACTATATATTATATTCAATACTGATGCCGACTTGACCATGACCGGGTGCCGAAATAACCAAACGTTAGGTGCCGATTTGACTATTTAGATAGGTGCCGATTTGACCTGATACCCCTACATTTGTATCTCTACAAATATTTAGCTGCACATTTAAATAAAAAATTTAATGTATGGCTTAAAGCGATTCATTTACCAATGAAATAATATGTCATTAACTTTGATACAGTGTAATCTGAGGTAAAAAAAAATACCCAACTTATAAGTAAAGGGAAACAGCCAACTTATATTTCCAACTAAGGTAAGTGATTGGTCGATTGTTGGTTGCTTAATTATTTAACGTCCAGTAGAGATTTTAAGGAAATTTAAGAACTAGTCATGCATCATAACAGATACATTAAGAGATTTGAACAGAAATCATATTTATTACCAGCTTTACTGAAGTCTTTTAAATTTTGTCTGTATTATGTAAAATTAATGAGGCCATTGATTAACATTGGAGAACATTTTACTAGGTTAAACTATTCAATATCTTTAAATATGTCATTGTTATCCAATATTATTCAGAGAGCAATGAGTAGGATAAAGTTGATGTAATATTATACTGAAGTGTTAAGATAATCTAATAACTAGGGGATATTAAAAAAATAATGTATTCTTGAGACTTTAAGAACCACCTATGGGGTAATATAATACTTTGTACTTTTTAAAAGTAAAATTATATACAGTGAAATCTGTCTAAACCGAGACCTGAATAAAACCTGTATAAATTGAACACCTGTCTATTCTGAACACAAAAGTTGGTCCCAAGGAGGTTCAGTTTTAACAGGTTTTACTGTAAATTTACAAAAACTACTATGTTTAGAACTTAGAAGTCACATGTACTTTATCTATATGTACACAAGTGTTACAAATCATAACTGTTCTCTAGATCTTTTATAACAAATGTCATCAAAACTTTGACATATATTTATTATTTGCTAAGCGAAATTCTAAGTCTTTGAAAATTTTACTTCACTTTGACCTAATTGTTTATAAAGTTATATTTATCTTTTTTATTGGCTCTGTTTTCAAATGAGCAACAAAAGTGATGTAAACAAACTCTGACAAAAAAAAAAGAAAAACTTAAATTATATTAAATATATAAAGTAAATTCCTTTACACAGAAACTTTTTCTAATAATAAACTTTGTAGGGAAAACAATTTTACAAATACACATAACGATTACAATTTCCATATTCTATAGACATTGTTATCATGTTTATAAACCTACAATTTGTGAATATCTTGTAAATTATCCCATAAACAAAACAAACTAATCCTATGTTAAACAAAGTATATATGTGTATTAGTATATATACTGATTTATTGACAAGTTCTGTTTGGATAGCACCATTCCTATGTTTGTATTGTGAGAAAGCAGAAATAAGATTTATAAATTCATAAAGCCTTTTCTTTGATTTAAATAAACCAATATTTGTGATAGTGTGTGGTCTTTTTAGAGTGGAAGCGAATATGTGCTGGTTTAACCCCACCACATCTTTTTGCCTTATCCCAAGCAAAGTCCTGTATTTCCATGAGCAAATTTCACATTTTTTAGTTGTGTTCAATGATTTGTGGTAAGAGGTACATGTGTAGTTGCTCGTTTTGTTGATGCAGTGTAACGTGTCTAAACTGAAACCTGAAAAACAAAATCCTGTATAAACTGAATTCTAATAAAGTCCTAATGTAAAAAATTTCTGTTAATTTGACCTGTATAAACAAAACACCTGTTTATTCTGAACAAAAAGCTGGGGTCAAGGAGGTTCTGTTTACAAAAAGTGGTTAATAGTTGACCATCACTGTTTAAACCTTCTCCTCAGAATGCACATACTGTAAAAATTTGTATATAAAACTCACTATTTTTTGTCATGAAATTAATCATTGACCAGCCTGGGTGAGTATTAAAAGAAATCAGATTTTATTGTTACCAGAAAGGAAGCTCGCTTGGCATTGATGTTTACTGTGTGTCATGTCAATTTTGCATATGTATCCATTTTGGTAACCTCTTTTCGGGGGGTACTGAATGAAACAAGATTAATATGATAAAATACCAAAAAATCACAAAAATACTAACATTGTGATACAAAATGTTCATAAAAATGAAATATCCCCTTCAATGGAGAAATTAATCCAGTGTTGTTTGTCTGATATTGACATGATTATATTTAATAAATTTGTAACCCATTCTCCAAACAAAATTAGAATGTTTAATATTGACAATTTTTCAATCTGTGAGTAATGACTAGAATATTATGTAACAAGGTATTGTGATTATTAAAAGATAATTAGTTTTCGTTTAAATTTAAAAAATCTGAATTTTCCGATTTTTCAAACTTAAAACGAAATCTAACAAGATGAACTGTGAGCTAATGCTCACTTATGATACCCCCGCTCTTCGGCAAACAGGAAGTAGGAATCTGACAGGTCCAAAAACGCTTCCCACGATATGGGGTACCTATATGAAGCTTGTGACCAAATATCAGATTTCTGCCATCAATAGTTGCTGAGAAAAATGCGACTAAAAATGTGCATATACAAAATGTATGTTCAATGCGTATAAAAATCAACAAAATTGGCAAACAGGAAGTAGGAATCTGATGGGTCCAAAAACGCTTCCCACGATATGGGGTACCTATATGAAGCTTGTGACCAAATATCAGATTTCTGCCATCAATAGTTGCTGAGAAAAATGCGACGAAAAATGTGCATATATGTTCAATGTGTATAAAAACCAACTAAGTCGGCAAACAGGAAGTAGGAATCTGACGGGTCCAAAAACGCTACCCACAATATGGTATACCTATATGACGTTTGTGACCAAATATCAGATTTCTTTTTTTTTTACTTTTATTTTTTTAGACATTTTCAAAATATATACATAACAAACACAGACATTACACAACAGCACAGACAAAGACATTATTTGTACATACATTTTCAATACAAACATATGAAATGTCTCCATGCAATAAACCAAATACATAGTTTATTTAAGGATATATGTCATCAGACGTTGATTTACCCCCCTATATATAATTATATATACATGAGTTTCTAATATAAGTTTCTTATGTATAAATTATTTTCTTGCATGATGACAAAAGTAGACCACTATAAATTAAGTTCATGTATGTAACACCATTTATTATCATGTTTGTACATTTTATTTTCAACAAGTGCATTAATCTTTTCAATTTTCTCTTTTTGTTTAACTTTAATTTTGAAAATGTTA
The DNA here is from genome assembly GCA_963680875.1 of Bathymodiolus brooksi. Lineage (NCBI taxonomy): Eukaryota > Metazoa > Mollusca > Bivalvia > Mytilida > Modiolidae > Bathymodiolus > Bathymodiolus brooksi. Next base: position 128,479,893 of record OY804576.1, on the reverse strand, counting down.
AGGACTGGTTTTGTGTCAGTCCATTTACAACAGTGAATATAATTTCTTGCCACAAGGAATAAAAATGGAACAATTTTTTGCAAGGAGCTTTCATCTGAAAAAATACCTAAAACTGTTTCTTTTGGGGATAATTCAAAAACTTCTAAATCTAAAGCTGATGAAAGCCAGATATTAAATGAAGTCCAAAATCTCTTTGCCACAGGGCAGCCCCACAGATAGTGTAAGATGGAGTCTTCTTCTTGGTTACAGAAATTACATAATGCACTGTTTTTTATTCCCATTTTGTGTAATAACTTGTTATTTGGAAGTATATGATGCAGAAGTTTGAACTGAAAATTTCTTAATTTTGTATCATTTGTGATTCTATAAATATCATTAAACAACATACTACCATCTAGTTTAGTATCAAGTTTGTGTTCCCATTTCACAATGCCTTTTACAAAATTTTCTTTTTCATCTTTTTCTATGAAATATTTGTATATATATTTTGAAATATCTTTCCTCTCCATCATATTAGTTATCAAAGGTGGTTTCATTTCCAAATCATCAGTACTGTAGTGTTTTTTAATAACAGATATAATACCATAATATCAGATTTCTGCCATCAACATTTACTGAGAAAAATGCGGAAGGATGGACAGAGGTAAAACAGTATACCCTCCTCCCCCTTCGGGGAGTGGGGGTATAATTATCTTTATTTGACCATGGATGATGTGTGTATTATACATTATTATGTACATCAATGCGTACTATATACACATAAATATGGTAAATAATTATTTAAACATTTAAATTTTAGGTCTAAATTCTTGAAGTATATATCAACAATGTGGGTGGGGCTTTGCATATCTTTATTATATTTTTTTCATCATTGTAAATATTTACACAACAGTAATTCTCCATTGTATTACAAGTACAGTGGAACTTGTGCAATCCAACACCTGAGTATTCCGACATCCTGTACAAACCGACACATTTTCCTGCTCCCTTGGTGTGTTGAATTAGACAGGTTCCACTGTACTTAATTTGCAGGCACAAAACATTTGTACAGTAACATTTCTACATTTATGAACTTTTCAATTAATTTTTCAGGTAAACATAGGAGCCTTGTTTTGTAATCACATTTAAATTTATTATTTTATTGTTATTTTCTTAGTGAAAAATAGTGGAAATAATACAAATGAGAAGAGATTATCGCTAATATAAAACGAAAACAAAAAGGTTCACTAGGGCACTGACACTGATATGAAAAGAAAGTTTAAACAGTGATGATCACCAATTGCACCAATTATCAACAAAAATGAACAACTAAAAAAACTTAAATGTGTTCATTATTATGATATTTTTCCTTTCTTATACCTCTAAAGTAATGCAAATACCTACATGTACATGCTATGAAAAACGATTCAAAAGTTATTAAAAAGAAGACATATGGCTAAAAATTATAAATGTAATGGGCAATACACACAATAACATGATGAACTCAAATAGATGGCAAAAGAAATTAATTGCTTTTGTTTTCAGGCATGCTGAAATGGCCTTTCTTACTTGTATAATTCTTTGTTTACGTCTTCTTTCAGTTTCATCTTTGACCAGCTGTGCTTCTTCATTAGGACTCAGTCTATATTTACTTCTCTTGGCCTTCATTGTACCATCTGGAAAACATGAAAACAACTAATACAGTATTTCAACCAATTGTTTACTCTCACTAAGTATGGCAAGTCGAGTCCATTCTGAACAGAAATAAGTATATACCTATGAAACAACAGTGACCAAAATTATAATTCCTAAGGAAAAAGCGGTGGGGCAAAACTAGGTTTTGTCCCCCTTTTTTTGGAAAAAATTCAGAAAAAGCTGAATTTTAAGCATGGAAGCAGAAAATGTACAGTTAAACAAAAGATTTAAGGGTACAAATGTCTCCCCCCTAGTCAACTTCAAAAGCTTGCCCCACCCCACTTTTCAGTACACTTCTATGCCTCCGGTATATGCAAGCATTCTATTCTAACCAATAAATGCTATACCAGTAAAACAAAGATATATAGGTTCTATGAATACATGTTGTATTTGGTATTACGAACCTTTCTGTTCAGGAATTTCTGAATCCAAAACATTGTTTACAACATCATTTGAAATATCCAACATCATTACCCAATTGAATTTATCCAACAAAAACAAGCATACTAATAATTAAAACTGTAGCCTTTATCTTCTACAATTACATTCAAATAACTGATGACAAATTTCTCTTTTCATTGATCTACAAACTAGCAGGGACAAGTTTTCTATTCAGAATTGTACACGTTTTCAATATTAAAGGTAATCAACTGCATCTTGAACAATTACAGATCTACATTTACAATAATTTATCACTTACATAAATGATCAGATTAAATTTAAAAAACCTCTCCTGAGCTGCATTGTTTCCGATATCAATAAAAATATCTTCAAATCTTTGTACATTTTAAATGAATATTAACCCTAATGAAATATAATAAATTAAATTGACGATGGCCTTGTAATATTGTTGGCAATCATCCCTAAGTGCCAAGGCATCTCTAAATTTACAAAAAAGATTTGTGTCAATATAACTCTAGATACCCATTTTTTATATCTGAATTATTATTTTAGATCTACCTTAATGCACTACAAGGTAATATTTGAATACATCTCTATATCTGCCTAAGGCACGTTGTACTAAAAAAAAAAACTAACAACACTTCATGCTTATATTTGAAAGATCATAACATTCTAATTCCAGAGACTTTTAAGGATGCAAAAATATCTACGCAATACATTGTATAATATGGTGGATCTTGCAAATTTGTTTGTGATAGTCATACAGATATATTGAAGTCAATGATGGCACATCCAACCAACAGAGGTATGTCTAGATGTGCAGCGAGTATCTACGACTTTGAAAACACAAAGCAAACATTATCATGATGACAAGTATAGTTTGAAAATACATAGAAGACAACACTACTTACCTGCCCTTAAGCCTGCTTTGAAAACACAAAGCAATGAAACCAAAGACAAAGTACTCTAACGCATGACTTGAGATGAACATAAGATATTTAGCAGGTGTAGAATTATGATTATATAATATAAAATATCTTAGTTATAGTGTGACAATTTTAATGGTAGAGGAAACAGAGTACCTAGGCAGGGCTCAAACTCATTATAAACATTCGTGGAACTGATATATGAAGATGTAAATCAAACAGTATCATACAATAATGGCCACAGTGGCCCCTTGTGACAAAGGTTTTAACCTGAGAGATCTCAGTAATGCTGCCCTATGTTTGTTAGATTTGTGCTAGTTACAGGCATGTGGTCTTTCTTTGCAGGTATTTCAGTACTTAAACCTTTTCAGTTATTGCAAATCTAGGTTATGAAGAGGAGAAGAACGAAATGCAATTGACTGAATTGCCTCATTTACTTGATAAAGATAGTCTGTCATATATCAGGACATTATATTTGCACAATCTTTAGTCAAGATCTGTTCTTGTCTGAGAGGTTAAAAGTGGTTCAGTATAGTTCTATGTGCTATGAAATTGTCATCCACCTCATTACTGTTTAAGGTTACTGGTTTTAATAAATAGACATGTATATTTCAAAACCTTATATTAAACATTAAAAGAAATTGATCAATGAGTTGTTTAAATGATTGTTTTCATCAGTTTAGTACACAAAAGATAACAACTGGCAAGAAATACCATTAAACTTCCTTTTTAAATGGTTATATTTTTTTTAATGAAAACAGATATTCTGTATGAAGGAATGAAAATTGTATTGAAATATTAAAACAAAATTATTTAAAAGCCAAATGATGCACAAAATTCAAATAGGAAAAAAATGTATATATTGAAAAGTAAACATTGCATTAATTTACACTAAATTCCCATTTCAAACTAGACCTGTTATAGTAATTAATGTAATTTGAACATTGCAGGTATGATAGCAAGTTAGTTCTTTGTTAGAATGGTAGATCATCACTATTTTAAACTAAAAAGTTCTTTTCATAAACTGTCTATACGATCATATTTATTTATTAATTTGTAAATTCTCTGGTTTACTGATTTTGCCCCCCCCCCCCCCCCCCCCCTCCCTCCCCACCCATAAAAAATACTAAAAAGATCAAAAGGAGAACTTTATATAAAACAGACAATTTATTATTATATTTATATAAGACACATATTATACATGCTGTATATAACACTGTATGAGGTCTATAAATCTGTTTTAATGTATTTTAAACATGTTTAGCATCTTTAATCAGAATACAAAACAACTTGTACTTTTTACATGACATTTTTCACATGACAAGTTTTAAATACAAAACTTTGTTTGTATTAATGATTTATAACAAAAGTTTCATGTTTTCTTTCCATTTTTTAAAACATACATAAAAGCTTAATTACTGTTATAGTGTTCACATAATTCTATAAATCTACTTGAACTAAAATATTTTTCAACATCATAAAAGTTATTTACTTAAAAAACAACAACATTGTACATGGTATTTGAATAAGTATGTCAAGTTGGGTTTTCTTTCTGAGTAACGGTAGGTACAATGTAAGTAAAAAAAGATGTCATATACCTACAACATGAAAGATTTGGTACCATTTTAATTGAAAGTTAAGTTATTGTGTCAAATCGTCTTTTGTACAGTTAATCTGGATAAAAATATATTGACCCTGTCAAAAATTCTATAAATTACAAATATAGAGATTAGAAATGATGTACAGCAAAACCTGCCTAAATCATACCTTGTTGGGATCAACTTTTGTGTTTGAGATAGACAAGTGATCAGTTTAAATTAACCAATCAGATTAAAGCTTAGAACCTTTCAATTGTTACGAAATTCTACATACAATCAGTCATCGACTTTAGCAGTGGTCCGGTGGCCCACGGCCAGTGAAAATTGATTCGGACCAGTGACTTTCGCCAAATTTTTTCAATAAAATCTATATAAATATTCTAATTTTGAAGTTTTCTGGCCAGTAAATTCGAAAGTCTAATTTCGAAGACTGTACAATGTTGAATGACGACTTAAACTACATGGTACATGTATACAAAGATGTGCATGTATAACTATCATTGACCAGCAGTTCAGCTGCTAAATACATATGTACAAGCAGCAAAGAGAGAAAAGCAAATTGTGTTGTGCAAATAATATACTTCTTTTAATTTTTTTGGAGCTATAAATTTATCATCGACCAATAATCTTAAATTATCAATAATATTCACAAAACTTTAATTTCTAATATTTATAGATCAAACTTGACAAGGCATGCTTATATATTTTGTAAGTAAACAAAGAAAATATCAGATATATTTGTAATAATGGTAGAATACACAATATATATTTAAGCTGTCAACTCATAAATCATGATTATCAAGTTTAAAATTTGAAAAGACAGAAAATCCGTCAACACAGGAGATTATCCTAATCAGGGGTTTATAGACTCAGGTGTACCATTTGAATTTGTCTTTAGTAGTAAAAAAATATATGAAGCAAATGAAAACAGGAATTTTTCAAATTCATTAACTAACGAAGTCAACAATCAACAATAGCATTACATATTTGTTCCATTACCATCAGCTATCTGATGAAATCCTTGTATTTTTACTTTAAAAAATATGAACTGCTATCCCCCCACCTATCCCTTGAAAAGTTTTTTAATTTATGGTAATTTTGGCAGTGCCTTCCTTGCAGAACCAACAAATATGCTTCCAAATATGCAAAATTTCTGAATTTGGGCCATCTTTAGATCCATTTTCGAAAATACAACAGTATCCATTTTTTGACCTTAGGGCCTCTGGTTTGCAAACACGTAGGGTTACAATATCCCCCACCCCCCCAATCAAAACAAACATTTTTTCAGTGCCAAGGATTAATGTGTTTAAAATTCAGAGGAATCGATCAACTACAACTAAAGTTATAGAAACCATTGTGTCTACAGAGGAATGACGAGTCGTCAGCACCATAACATCAAATTACAGCAAAATGTTTCCTGTTATATGAAAACAATATTACAATTAATTACTTGCAATTCAAAAAGCACTCTTTTGTTTTCCAGACCTGTACGAAGATCATTACCAGTAGTTAAATGAATCCAGATAAACAATAAGGAGATCTTTAAAAAATGTTTTTTAATTAAATCAAAATTTACCAAATACTCATCTTCAATTTATAAATTGTTGATGACCTATCATGTTTTGTACAAAATATAGATGTACATGTAGATATAAAAAGACAGACTCAACCAATGTTCATTTAAATCTCATTATATTGTGATTACTAGTCTAATTTTTGGGGTGGTTGGGTAGGATAATTTTTAGAGTATTATGTTCCACAACAATTTAAACCTTTTTGTACTGTTGACTTTGAGATTATCAACCAATTGAAAATGTAGTACATTGGTGACATATATAATGTACATGCATTTACAATTTAGGTATTACAATTTTATTATGACACATTTCAGTTTTCTTCAAATATCATTTTACAAACACGATAAATAGAATGTTTCTTTCACACCAATTTGTTTGGCTCCTTAATTCTGAATTTAACCTAACCCGAATAATCCAGTCGTTATATTACGCTTTGCTCATCCAGCGATAGTGCCGATAGAGGGCGCAGTATTTTTGAGTTAAATTTACCCTAGACCTACTGTACCTGTCAAGTTTGAGATTTCATTTTGCAACAGGACTGGTGAAGCCAAATTTTCTGTGCTGACTTTTCAAAATGATTATTGCTGCAGCACAAAATGTACACTGTGTGACATGTGCATTTGTAAAAAGAATTATTTTCATATTTAGATACATGCTTTGTTGTTTTCCAAATATATCATGCATACATGTAGTAACCACAAAAGCTGTGATATTGAACTTTATATATCGCTTCCAAGATATTAAAGCCCCCCATATTGGTGGTAGAAATTGGCATAGGAACAATGTGACAAATGAAATATTTAGGGCATAAACACATAATACGCTATCGAAAAGTTATAAATGCAACTAACAAAAAAACCCAAAACATATCATTGATAGAGTGACACAGAAAAAATAAGTTAATTGTAAACAAGATATTTACTGTGAAATGTCAATCTGTAAATCTGACACAAGAAATGAATTATGAAAGCATTGAGTTCTCACAAAATGAAAATGATCAATGAAGAAAAAAAAGACTCCACAAAACCGAAGATTTGTTATAATGATCTCATGCTTCTTACATTGTACACATTTTTGATTGGCTTTTTAACATTAATGTGACTAATTCGATACAAAAACAATGAACAAAGTTGACCCCCTCCTCCTCCTGTCCCAACAACAGCAATGGCAGTGCTCATCTGATATCTCATACATGTAATATGGTTATGAACAGAGATAAATATGTAAACTTATTCATTGTGCATTACGTGATTGTAAATAACAAAAAGTCAAAATACACATTGCACGTGTTCTAATTAATAAAATGTCACAAACTCTACATTGGCAGTCTAAAGATTTATGTCCTAAATAATGCCATGTGATCGCAAAAAATCTCAAGATATTTTATATATATTGCTTATCTAAGGAAACTCTGCATTGTATCATGTTATAATTTTTCAAGATCTGTCTGGAAAAATACATGAGGAACTTACAATGTTCAGGTCCATCATGTTGGGAACCATTTGTTTCGATAAATCCTGCTATCCAATGATTTTTAGCAAACCTCTTACAAAAAGGTGTCTCCATTTTAAAACATAACTGCACTTAGTTTTAAATGGCTTTTACAACATTCCGGTACCAACTAGTAGTTTATCTTCTTTACTCCAAAAGTCGGCATAAGATTATATCACACAAGGTTTTAACTAAATCCCCAAACATGTAACAGCACACAAGCAATCATAAGTATATGGCCAAGGTGAACTAGATGGATGTCTGATAGCTAATAAGCTAGTTATATAGACTTCAAAATCCAGGTAATTTAACACAACAGTTCAATCAGGTTTTCCTTTACCAAATAATAAATGACAATGTCAATGGAATATGCATACCTTTACTTCTGATTAGAGCAAAAGACAAAATCATTCGCTTAAGAGATTTCACGGGCCAGTGACTGTGTATTGTTTTGTCTTATCTTTCATTGACTTTAGCCATTGATTCAAATTGTGTGGACATTGTTTACAATAGATACGAGGGTTGTTTCGGTTAATTTCCACAAAATACATTGTGAAAATGTTTCAGATTTACCTATTATAAAACTCACATGTTTGTTTCTTATTTATCTGTTGGTTTGCATAATTCTAAACGCCATCTATTTGTGATTAAAGGGTATACCGCTTTGGTTTTGACAGGTTCAGACATAAACACGAAAGTTTTAAACTTGCTGCTTCCGGTTGCGTGCGTTTGTACGACCCAGATTTGACAGATGCTCTTCCTGCCTTTCTTAGCAGACAGCTCACTGTGAGGTCTTTGCTGACGTGACACGTATCAAACTGTAAGTGCTTTCTAATAAACAACTACAATATGTTGCCTGTAAAAAAAATCCCTATATAATCAACCAAAACCATATTTTTTCAAAAAATTATTGTGAAGTCATTTCTGGATAGATTTTATTTTAACAAATTTTACACCAAAACATTCAAAATTGTTTATATTTTGATTGTTTATTTGCTCATTATGTTTATATGAGTGGTTTTTATTTGTACATAATATAAACAGGATTGTGAATTTTTAGGATTTATTTTTAGTTGAAATATATATAGGAAAATCAAAGTCAATTTTTATTTGTTAATGTTATGTTTAAATTTTGTACAAATGAAAACCACTCATATATCATATAAACATAAAGAGCAAATAAACAATCAAAATATAAACAATTCTGAATGTTTTGGTGTAAAATTTGTTAAAATCTATCCAGAAATGACTTCACAATAATTTTTTGAAAAAATATGGTTTTGGTTGATTATATAGGGATTTTTTTACATGGTGCAATACTTTTGGCCACATACTGTACGTATATACAATACTTGTGCACTGTCGAAGCATATTAGTAATATGTGTATGAGGCTTAGAAACGCGGGAAAAGGCGAGGCTTTGCCGAACCGTTTCGCGCCGAATACACATATTTACCTATATGCTTCGACAGTGCACATGTATTGTATTTATCCTGCAATTTTAAATCGTAAATAAACGTTTACTGGACGATGATAAAAGTATTTGAAATAATTTTATGTATGTATTTGAAAACAATATCCCCCGATGTGCCCCGTTTTACATTTGTATGTTCTATTTATAACTGACCAATATCAAAAAATATATTAGGCAGGCTATATTGGTCGGTAAATGCTGTCATTGCAGTATAAATCATTTTATTTTTTGATAAATTTGAAGTATTTCGTCTAAAATTTAGGCCAAGATTAGATTATACATGTAATGTATGGTCTATGGACAGTAGCTATTTTTAGTTTCAAAAATCTGTTAATCTTGTATATATACAATACTTGTGCACTGTCGAAGCATATGGGTAATATGTGTATGAGGCTTAGAAATGCGGGAAAAGGCGAGGCTTTGCCTCGCCTTTTCCCGCGTTTCGCGCCGAATACACATATTTACCTATATGCTTCGACAGTGCACATGTATTGTATTTATCCTGCAATTTTAAATCGTAAATAAACGTTTACTGGACGATGATAAAAGTATTTGAAATAATTTTATGTATGTATTTGAAAACAATATCCCCCGATGTGCCCCGTTTTACATTTGTATGTTCTATTTATAACTGACCAATATCAAAAAATGTTCTATTTATAACTGACCAATATCAAAAAATATATTAGGCAGGCTATATTGGTCGGTAAATGCTGTCATTGCAGGATAAATCATTTTATTTTTTGATAAATTTGAAGTATTTCGTCTAAAATTTAGGCCAAGATTAGATTATACATGTAATGTATGGTCTATGGACAGTAGCTATTTTTAGTTTCAAAAATCTGTCAATCTTGTATATATACAATACTTGTGCACTGTCGAAGCATATGGGTAATATGTGTATGAGGCTTAGAAACGCGGGAAAAGGCGAGGCAAAGCCTCGCCTTTTCCCGCGTTTCGCGCCGAATACACATATTTACCTATATGCTTCGACAGTGCACATGTATTGTATTTATCCTGCAATTTTAAATCGTAAATAAACGTTTACTGGACGATGATAAAAGTATTTGAAATAATTTTATGTATGTATTTGAAAACAATATCCCCCGATGTGCCCCGTTTTACATTTGTATGTTCTATTTATAACTGACCAATATAAAAAAATGTTCTATTTATAACTGACCAATATCAAAAAATATATTAGGCAGGCTATATTGGTCGGTAAATGCTGTCATTGCAGGATAAATCATTTTATTTTTTGATAAATTTGAAGTATTTCGTCTAAAATTTAGGCCAAGATGTATGGTCTATGGACAGTAGCTATTTTTAGTTTAAAAAATCTGTTAATCTTGTATATATACAATACTTGTGCACTGTCGAAGCATATGGGTAATATGTGTATGAGGCTTAGAAACGCGGGAAAAGGCGAGGCTTTGTCGAGCCTTTTCCCGCATTTCGCGCCAAATACACATATTTACCTATATGCTTCGACAGTGCACATGTATTGTATTTATCCTGCAATTTTAAATCGTAAATAAACGTTTACTGGACGATGATAAAAGTATTTGAAATAATTTTATGTATGTATTTGAAAACAATATCCCCCGATGTGCCCCGTTTTACATTTGTATGTTCTATTTATAACTGACCAATATCAAAAAATGTTCTATTTATAACTGACCAATATCAAAAAATATATTAGGCAGGCTATATTGGTCGGTAAATGCTGTCATTGCAGGATAAATCATTTTATTTTTTGATAAATTTGAAGTATTTCGTCTAAAATTTAGGCCAAGATTAGATTATACATGTAATGTATGGTCTATGGACAGTAGCTATTTTTAGTTTCAAAAATCTGTCAATCTTGTATATATACAATACTTGTGCACTGTCGAAGCATATGGGTAATATGTGTATGAGGCTTAGAAACGCGAGAAAAGCCTCGCCTTTTCCCGCGTTTCGCGCCGAATACACATATTTACCTATATGCTTCGACAGTGCACATGTATTGTATTTATCCTGCAATTTTAAATCGTAAATAAACGTTTACTGGACGATGATAAAAGTATTTGAAATAATTTTATGTATGTATTTGAAAACAATATCCCCCGATGTGCCCCGTTTTACATTTGTATGTTCTATTTATAACTGACCAATATCAAAAAATGTTCTATTTATAACTGACCAATATCAAAAAATATATTAGGCAGGCTATATTGGTCGGTAAATGCTGTCATTGCAGGATAAATCATTTTATTTTTTGATAAATTTGAAGTATTTCGTCTAAAATTTAGGCCAAGATTAGATTATACATGTAATGTATGGTCTATGGACAGTAGCTATTTTTAGTTTCAAAAATCTGTCAATCTTGTATATATACAATACTTGTGCACTGTCGAAGCATATGGGTAATATGTGTATGAGGCTTAGAAACGCGGGAAAAGGCGAGGCAAAGCCTCGCCTTTTCCCGCGTTTCGCGCCGAATACACATATTTACCTATATGCTTCGACAGTGCACATGTATTGTATTTATCCTGCAATTTTAAATCGTAAATAAACGTTTACTGGACGATGATAAAAGTATTTGAAATAATTTTATGTATGTATTTGAAAACAATATCCCCCGATGTGCCCCGTTTTACATTTGTATGTTCTATTTATAACTGACCAATATAAAAAAATGTTCTATTTATAACTGACCAATATCAAAAAATATATTAGGCAGGCTATATTGGTCGGTAAATGCTGTCATTGCAGGATAAATCATTTTATTTTTTGATAAATTTGAAGTATTTCGTCTAAAATTTAGGCCAAGATGTATGGTCTATGGACAGTAGCTATTTTTAGTTTAAAAAATCTGTTAATCTTGTATATATACAATACTTGTGCACTGTCGAAGCATATGGGTAATATGTGTATGAGGCTTAGAAACGCGGGAAAAGGCGAGGCTTTGTCGAGCCTTTTCCCGCATTTCGCGCCAAATACACATATTTACCTATATGCTTCGACAGTGCACATGTATTGTATTTATCCTGCAATTTTAAATCGTAAATAAACGTTTACTGGACGATGATAAAAGTATTTGAAATAATTTTATGTATGTATTTGAAAACAATATCCCCCGATGTGCCCCGTTTTACATTTGTATGTTCTATTTATAACTGACCAATATCAAAAAATGTTCTATTTATAACTGACCAATATCAAAAAATATATTAGGCAGGCTATATTGGTCGGTAAATGCTGTCATTGCAGGATAAATCATTTTATTTTTTGATAAATTTGAAGTATTTCGTCTAAAATTTAGGCCAAGATTAGATTATACATGTAATGTATGGTCTATGGACAGTAGCTATTTTTAGTTTCAAAAATCTGTCAATCTTGTATATATACAATACTTGTGCACTGTCGAAGCATATGGGTAATATGTGTATGAGGCTTAGAAACGCGAGAAAAGCCTCGCCTTTTCCCGCGTTTCGCGCCGAATACACATATTTACCTATATGCTTCGACAGTGCACATGTATTGTATTTATCCTGCAATTTTAAATCGTAAATAAACGTTTACTGGACGATGATAAAAGTATTTGAAATAATTTTATGTATGTATTTGAAAACAATATCCCCCGATGTGCCCCGTTTTACATTTGTATGTTCTATTTATAACTGACCAATATAAAAAAATGTTCTATTTATAACTGACCAATATCAAAAAATATATTAGGCAGGCTATATTGGTCGGTAAATGCTGTCATTGCAGGATAAATATAAAAAAAAGGCATGCATAATAAAGCTTTTCATTTATCTCAAGATTTCCATATTCATTTTTTGGGGCAAAATCTAAATAAATCTGAAATTGAATCATAAAAAAAATAATTGTTTTGATTCTGGCAAGGACTCTGGTCAAGAAAAAGCATAAACATAAAATCTAAAATGTATCAGTATGTGATATCTTGACCACGTCATATTAAGTAAAAAATAACGTCATAGTAAAGACAAGGATTTAAATAGTAGAATGGATATGAATCTCGTATTTTCTTGCTTTATCTCCTGTGGCGATGTTTTATTCATTCATTTTGAAATGCCTTGAGAATTCGTAGGAAAATCAACCAATTACACCAAAGTTCGTTCTATAAATCATCTATATACTACACTACAAAAAACAATCCTTGGATTTGCCCATATAGGTTCAATGGAAAAGGTTTTTTGATTTCTAAATAGGCCATCCCCATTTCCACCCAGAACGCCGCCATTTTGACAAATGATGGTAAACAATCCTTAATAAATACAAATTGGGAGCACTGTTTTCAATAAAACTCCTTCTTCATTGAAAAATATTACAAAAAAAATGTATTATCACAAAATGATGGCTCCGCTGCAATATTCGGTATGATGAGAGAAGAGAGGAGTTTGAAATTTAAATTCGAGTCTTGACCGCCCATAATAGGCGGGATTATGAAGGTCAAAAGGGCAAATCGATTAATGTCAATTATTGATGAAATATGGGCGATATATCTACAAAAAGTCGATACTTTATTAATGATTGATATTTATGACAAATATTTTCACTTTATACCTGTAATTATGGTTTTATATATTTACAAATACTGGTTTAAAATGTTGAAGTGATGAAAATTTTCACCATTAATCAAGGCACGTGCATCGTCAACGAATTGCACTATGGGTAATCTCACTTGTTCTCGACCCACGCAACATACTTACTTACAATTTATGTCAAATTTCGCGAGATTCATATCCATTTTATTATACAAATCCTTAGTAAAGACAATACGTCATATGTTTGCTTCTAGAGTACATATCTGATTCAAATATAGAATCAATTTGTCAAAATACTTCAAAGAATTGTACTAAATAATTTATAGCAAATAATTAAGTATAAACCTTGTTATTTTTATTGCTTTAAAAAAAAACCTCCAGTTTTCGTTTACAACGCAGAAATTTTTTCCATAGTACATGTATGAAACTTTTTTTTAATTTTTACCACATTTCTACTGTTAAGAGTGAGCTATTGCTCTCTTATTAGTTCACCTGGACCAAAGGTCCATGGGAACTATTGCCATCACTTGGCGTCCGTCATCTGTAAACTTTTCACATTTCAAGCTTCTTCTCCGAAACCACTGGGCCAATTGGAACCAAACTTAGCAGGAATGTTCCTTGGATGGTTCTCTACAAAAAGTTTCTGTTTTTCGTTCCAGTCGGATATTCAACATGGCTGCCAGGGCCAATAATATGCTCTGATTGGCTGAAATTTCAAAGATCCTCTTCTCTGAAACTAATGAACTGACTGAACCCAAACTGTAAATGATTGATCATTGGAATGTCCTTTACCAAGTTTCTGTTTTTTATGTGGATTGGAAATCCAAGATGGCTGCCACCGCATGACATAGATTAGCATTGGACCCTATGGGAAAATGTTCAAATGCCTTCTTCTCAGAAACTACAAATATGATTAAAACCAAACTGTACATGAATGTTCATTGGATGGTCCTCTATAAACTTTAGGTTTTTTGTTCCGATATGAAATTCAAAATGGCGGCTACGGCAGGACTTAGTTTAACATTGGACCCTATGGGAAAAATGTTTCAAAACGCTTCTTCTCTGAAACCATTGGACAATTGAAACCAAACTGCCCAGGAATGATCAATGGAAGGTCCTTTACAAAGTTTAGGCTTTTTATGTGATCAGAAATCCAAGATGGCCACCACTGCAGGAAATAGATTAACATTGGACCCGATATGAAATTCAGAATGGCGGCTATGGCAGGACTTAGTTTAACATTGGACCCTATGGGAAAATGTTCAAGTGCCTTCTTCTCAGAAACTACAAATCAGACTGAATCCAAACTAGACAGGAATGTTCATTGAATGGTCCTCTACAAAATTTAGGTTTTTTGTTCCGATATAAAATGGAAGATGGCGGCTACAGCAGGACTTACAAATGTAGTTAAACATTGGACCCTATGGCTATGGGAAAAGTGTCTCAAAACGTTTCCTCTCTGAAACCATTTGGACAATTTAAACCAAACTGCCCAGGAATGATCATTGGAAGGTCCTTTCGGAAATCCAAGATGGCCGCCACTGCAGGAAATAGATTAACATTGGACCCGATATGAAATTCAAAATGGCGGCTACGGCAGGACTTAGTTTAACATTAGACCCTATGGGGAAAATGTTTCAAAACACTTCTTCTCTTAAACCACTTGGACAATTGAAACCAAACTGCCCAGGAATAATCATTTGAAGGTCCTCTAATAAGTGTGGGATTTTTATGCCGATCTGAAATCCAAGATGCCTGCCACCGCAGGACATAGATTAACATTGGACCCTATGGGAAAATGTTCAAATATGAATATAATGAGGTATGGGGTAAATGTCAATGAGACAACCCCAAAGTCAAACTGTATCAGAAATGCCTTCTTCTCAGAAACTATAAATCAGACTCAATCCAAACTACACAGGAATGTTCACTGGATAGTTCTCTACAAAGTTTAGGTTTTTTTGTTCTGATATGAAATCCAAGATGGTGGCTACGGCAGGACTTAGTTTAACATTGGACCCTATGGGAAAATGTTTCAAAAACGCAAATCTGATTGAAGCCTGACTGTATATGAATGTTCATTGGATGGTTCTCTACAAAGTTTTTTTTTTTTGTTCTGATATAAAATTCAAGATGGCAGCTATGGCAGAACTTAAGTTTAACATTGAACCTTATGGGAAAATGTTTTAAAACACTTCTTTCTGAAACCAAACTTTTCAGGAATGTTCATTTGATGGGCCTCTACAAATTTAGTTTTTTTTATGCTGATTGGAAATCCAAACTAGCCACCATCTCAAGTCATAGATTTATGGGGGACCCAGTTGGAAATCAATCATTGGAAGGTCCTTTACAAACTTTGTGTTTTTTATGTTGATCGGAGTTCCAAGATGGCTACCACTGCAGGACATAGTTTTTACATAGGACCAATTGGTTCTTTTTATAACCAGGTGAACGATATAGCCTCTTGAGAGCCTCTGGTTGTATTCCTTTCCAAATATGGAACACCTCCAGTTATGGAGTATATTGCCTTATTGGTCTACCAATGACACAGTACTAGCTTAAAACACAGGAGATAAATAGGAGAGTTTAGCGAGCACTCGATAGATTTTAAACAAATCCACATTGAAAATTGTATATTCATAATGGAAATCAATGATAAAACCTGAGGATTTCTTATCAGCTCCACATCAGTGTACATCAATAAAAGCATACCGCCTGTGGTGACAACACCCTCCTATATTATAAACATATACATGTGCATTTCTAATTATGCAAGAATATTAATTGTGCAGTACGGTGCAAAAAATCCCCAAAAAAAGTTCAACATGGCTGTAATCGCTTCATTAATCACACAGGTCTGCTTAAAATAAAATAAAAATAAAAAAGACTAAATATTTAAACCTTTTAGGAATGATTTTCAATAGACTATCTAAGCGAGTACTCCAAATCTGCCCCCCCCCCAAAAAAAAAACCCTAACAAAACAAAACAAAAAACCCCAAAACCCCTTTAATATACTACATAGTACAGTATCTATAATAAAAAAAGATTTATTTAATTTTGAGTTGAGAATTTTATATTATATATATAATATATAGAACAATATTTCTCAATTCTTAAATCTTTTATTGGAGAAGAAAGTATTCAATAATTTTTATATTTCAGAATCTGTGGATTAAAAGATGAGGCAGTTAAAAGGAAAGGTAAAAGAAACAAGAAAAGAAAAAAGAGAAAGAAAACAGGAAAATCTAAAAAATAAAGAAAAATTATGGACTATAGTTATACCAGTGATGGTAACAATATCTGTAGTAATTGCAGCATATGTTTTGTTGAGTACACACTCTCTTTAAAAAAGAACATGCTCACCAAAATGATCTTTAATGTTGTGGGCTAAGGGAGACAAATCTTATTTTTATGTGAATATACTCAAGAAATATGGCACAGGGATGTTTGTGGATTTAACAGAATATTCATGTTTTATTTATGTACTGCAAGGAATTATAATGCCAGTTTATCAATATTTCTTCATACAGATTTTACAGCATTGAGACAGTTTAATAACTTTTTTGCAGCCCAGTGAACAAAATCTTTGACGTTTGTTGTTTTATTTACATACATTTATATTATGGATCTGTGTGTCATATTTGTTATGAATTTTACATTCTATTCATTGTTACAATAAAATATTTGTTGGGTAAATATATGTCCTTTTCTGTTGCAATACAAAACATGTAATTGAATTTTTTGTTGAAAGTGAGTGAGTGATTGTTGTTTAATAACGTAAAGTAAGCAATTTTTCAGCTCTAGACCTGGCAACACGCTTTGTTGGAATTTTATAATACTAGCTCACTGAAGTAACAGTCCGAGTAGATATGTTGCTTCACTCTGATTCCGAGCCAAACAGTCTTTGCTCTTACTCCTTATTGATGCGTGTTTAGCTGGAGAAGTAGCAGATACCAATTTTAAAGTCTGGTTCGATTTGAATTGGGCTTGAAACCATGATCTACTGCACTCGAGTCGAGAATGCTAAGCAGTACACCACCGATGCAGGTGTTACATTTGATGAGATGATGATGGTGTCCACTTTGTACTAGACCAACACACTTAGTTGGATTTTTATATGGTAACATTTCGTTCCACTCTCACACATGATTCTGATTCTGTACCAACTCGAGTATTATCAATATTTTTCAACAAAAGCACTCGGCTCAATGCAAAACCATTTTTCGGTACTGAGTGATAATGTGCATTACCTTTCATTTTATTTTTCTCTTTGGACGTTTGCTACTAAGGTATAAACCGGTAATTATAATGCAGTTCAAACACTTTATGTGGTGTAATTGGCTTGATGTGATGTAATACATATAAAATCCAAAACTTTTGTAAAAATTAATAATTGAAATATTTGACCAACCTGGTAGTACTATTAACGTTTTCTGCTTGGATGACATGATTAAAAATCCAATTCAACATCTTAGGTTAGTACTGACAAGCAACAAAAATAAATGTTCTTGCCATGCATTACTATTGGAATTAGAATTTTAGTGGTTGTATAAAAAAAATCAGTTCATTGTCTGTGCTAAAAAATCTAGCAAGGGGGAGATTACTCAATCAATATTGAGGGAAAAATTGATTTTATGGGTGTATTTATGCTACTTTCAACAATATTTCATTTGTATTGTGGTAGAAGATAATCTGGTGTAGGAAATTGCAGTACTGAGAGAAAATCACAATATCTTGGTTAAGTCACTGGCAATTAAAATGAAGTTCTAATTTAGTGTGCAAGAGACGTTCCTGGAATGACTCACCAGTTTTATTTTTTATTTCTGATCACACAAGATTATATCACATACACATTGCCACCATGGTCATGATCGTATAATAGTTGGATTTATAACTACGGTACCTGTGCAATCAGTGCCTATCACCACTAACTTTTTAAGTTCGAATCTTGCTCGGGCGAGATGTACTCGATACAACATTATGTGATAAAGTATGTAAGTGATATGTGACAGGTCAGTGGTTTTCTTCAGGTACTTTGGATTCCTCCACCAATAAACTGACCACCACGATATAACTGAAATATTAGTGAAAGGCATTAAACACCATAACCCTAACTCTGTACACTTTGCTATGGATGTGTATCAAACAAATATTAGTGGTAATGGGATTGATTATTGTTTAACATTAAGTTAGTAGTATTTCAGCTATATTCATAACAAGGTTACAAACAATAAATCATGTAGGCATTGAGTGGTCTAGGACGAATTGCTGATTAGAGATGTTTTCCCCTCTGTACCACAATAAAAATTCCTGCTTGGCTCTGAGAAACCCTAGAAATCAATGCAATATAATCAAAGTGCCAATAACACTGATGTAAAAATTTAGTTTGATTGTTTGTTGCTTAACATCCAGCGGCTAATATTCCATGCTATTCAACACAAGAACAAGTTAATTGGTGCCACTATTGGAGCAGGAACTGCTTACCCTTCCAGAGAAGCTGCGTTTTTACCCAAGTTTTTTTTTTAGTTCTTGTTGCTCAATCTTTTGTTTTCTGTGTAATGTCGACCATTGTTTGTCTTTTTATCCTTTGTATTTGTAAAGAAGTATGTTCTTTGGATTGTCAAGTGGTCAATGTCGAAACAAATTCAAGACATGATTAAATATGAAATAAATACAACAAAAAAACTAAATACGCATTCACAAGACTGAAATCAATAAAATGTAATGAAATAAATGATCAGTCTAAAACCACACATTTTGCACACCTCCCTGTAAAGTTGCACTTGGTCCATACTGTAGAAATATATGAATGGCATTTAAGCGGTATGTATAATGAATTATTCCTTCTCAATTAATCCTGTTGATTCAAATTTGATGACGAGAACAATATATGATACATGTCTCACTTCACTGCTGTATATTTATGAACCAAATCAGATTTCTTTATGGATAGACATATGTTATGCACAGACTTCTTGTGCATATGTAATAACAAAAATAAATATAAATATTATATTTTTGTGAAAATGTTGACAAGCTTTTATTATGGTCATTTAAAATCTCCTCTTCAAGATTTGTAATGAAATTTATATATACACGATATTCCAAAATCATTTGTACTGATTGATTGAAACTACAATATACACACAAACAATTTTTCATATCAGTAGAAGTTGGTTTTTCCAAATTATTGGTCAACAACTCACTTCATACATGTCATAACTATTTAAACAATCTCTTAACAGTTGTTAATCATTTTATATTCCTCAGAATTCTTCTACAATATGATGATTTAATTTCCTGTAATGCTTCATCTAAAACTTTTGTCATGTGAACTAAATTTACTGGATCTGTTTGAAGCACAGTTGTGTCCCTTAATCCAGACTCTTCTGTGTGAAGTTTAAATAATACTGTTGGTGTAGTCTGTCTTCTCAATGATCTACTTGCAACCTAAGAGAAAAAGAAATGTATATCTTTTAAATATTTAACATACAATATATTTATCATAATAAATAAGGGGTCCGTTGTGGTTGTGATCGTATGGTAGTTGGATTTACAACTACCTATGCAATCAGTGCCTATCACTTATAACGTGATTTCGAATCCTGCTCATGGGAAGGTGTACTCAATACAGCAATATGTGATAAAGTTTGTTATGAACTTACAGCAGGTCAGTGGTTTTCTACGGGTATTTTGATTTCCTCCCCCAATAAAACTGACCGGCACGATATGACTGAAATATTGCTGAAAGTGGCATCAAACTTCATAACCCTACCCCCTTACCCATAATAAATAAAATGGCTCCATCGGATGAACCATGATACTACAACAGCATGAGTAGACCTCAGGTGTCCTTAGCTTAACAAAGCAATATACTGGCAGGCTAATTACTGCAGTTTTGTTTTTATAGATATTTATATTGTATCAAGATATTCCTCATAATCAGAGAAATTTCCTGTCCAAATGTCTACATGAATGGTTCAAGCTGTATATAATGCCTGCTTGATTAAAAGAAATGGGATTCCCTTTGAATTACAAACAATATATACTGTATGTATTTTGATATTGCCAACAAAGAAAAGTAAGAACTTGTAGGCATGGTAACAGGAAAGGACCCCCTCCAGTACCCTTATGAAACCCTTTTGTTTCTGAGTAGGAGAGAAAGATGACCCTTAAAAAGCATTCAGTTCATGTCAGTGATGCAATACTCATTATCATTAACATTTGATTTAAGGTATTTCTATCCTCTCACTCTATCAGTTGTTACCTGTACATCAAATCGCCATTCTAAGTTGTGATAATGTGGTAGGTCCATGGACATTTCAGATAAAATCATTCTAATTTCCTTCCTGTTCTGTAGATATAATTGTAAAAGTGTCTGTCTCATCTCATCAGAAAATCCTAATGTTAAGATGGAATCCTGGAAATCTATTTCATTCAACTGAAATATGTAAACATGTTTTGTTGGTAAGTATTGTGTGTCTTGTTTACAACAGATAATGTATAATATAAGCCATGAATCAGAACAAGACAAAATCCATCATATTTTCAAAGAATTTGACAAGATTACAAAAAATATATGTATAATAAGATATCAATATGGTAGACATAATATGTAAGTTAGGTTAGAATATTGGTGTTTATCTTCAATTTCAGTAATTTGATATCTCTATCCTAACTAACAGCCATAAAATATATATTAAACAAATACATAAACACATATATCTGGGTCCTATGATACTGAGAGTTGAAAAAAACATTGCAATGAAATTTGGTTGTCTGGGGACCTCTGTCAACAACAGAAAAAAATATTCTTACCATTAGCTTGGAACTCTCTGTTAATAAATACATTAAACCTTCTACTCCATGTTGAACAGTTTCTGGATCTACTTTTAATTTTTCTAAAAAAAAAAAGATCAATCATAATAAATATGGAAATCTATCAAGTTTTGTATTTGGAAACACAAAAATGATAATATATGTTTCTTGTATTACAACACTACCTACAATAAAATTGTTGTTCTTATTTAATTAAGAAAAAAATATAACTTTCAAGAAACATGGAGGGCCCGAGTGGCTCAATGAGTTAGGTAGTTGGATTACCTAACAACTCATACAAGCCTATCACCAATACGACGTGGGTTCGCACCCGGCTTTATAAATTATAAAAAGGGTGCACTCGACTCACAGCCGCAAGTGATAAAGTTTACCAGTTGCTTGCACACGGTTGGTGGTTCTCTCCATGTATTCCTGCTTCTTCCACCACCAAAACTGGTCGCCATGATATAGCTGAAATATTGCTGAAAGTGGTGTTCAACACCAAAAATCAATCAAGAAACCTGATAAAATATGTAATATACTATAGGGCCAGCATCACAAAAAAGGATATACAAAAATGTATAGCAATCTCTCAAGCCCTTGTGGTCAGTATGTACATCAAGTCAATAGTACTATGAAAATGCTTAGAATTTAATTCACCCAAGTACCTTCATTGACATTTATAACAATTAGTTCCCCATCACAGTATATATTAAAACTTTGGAATTATCATTAACATTTGATTTAAGGTATTTCTACCTTAAAAGATTGAGGGTGGGGGGGTCAATTTAATTTGCCAAAGTACGTCACGGTTCATTCAAATGATCATCTCTACTCTGTTTACTTCTATTTGTCTGAATAGTTTTCTAGAAAATTTTGAAATCTGAAAAACTGAACAACAACTAACATGATGTAATAGTAAAACTACCATGGCCTTTGATCAGTTGAGTTACTTAACATAAAGCAATCTTCTCTCATGATATAATTTGAGTGTGTATATATGGTACAGACAAGAAATGCTTAACATGTTGTAACAAGGGAGATAATTTTAATTTTTTGAAGCATAGAGGATATATAACAATGACTACAATATTTTAGTTTTATCATGTTTACCACTGGAACATACCATGATATTTTTATGAAAAATACATGAATTATCTCAATTGTGTTTGTAAATTTTTATCAATCTTTTCGTAAGAGAACCACCATTTTTATTTTACAGGTGTTTCACAATCGTAAAATATTTGTTACTTACGTGCTGCACCTTGGTAAACTTTTGGGTTTGCTCCTTTTCTAATGAAGTCCATACTTATTCTGCAAAATTCTCGAACAACTGCAAATATGGAGAAATTTATATGTTTATACTTATGCAATGTATTTTACTGACTGACTTGTCAAGCTGATTTTTGGTTATGTTAAGTGATCAGTTTTTCACCTATAGTTTAAGGAGCCGTCGTGGCCATAAAGTAGTTGGATTTACAATTACCTGTGCAATCAGTGCCTATCACCACTAAAGTTGTGAGTTTAAATCCAGCTCATGGCAAGGTGTATTCAATACAACTTTATGTGATAAAGTTTGTCAATGACTTCAAACATGAGGACTTGTGCACATGCAGGATACTTAGTTACTGATATTTGATTTTGGAATGTTTCTCAGGTGTCATGGTAATGTTTTACTTTCACATGCCCATTTTTGATTTTTAGATTTGATGTCCCTGTGGTCTTTACATATATAGTCGAGGGTTTTATTGGATTATATTTGATTTCTTTGGAATATGCAAAGATGCAAACATATAATTTTGTTGTCACAGTTGTCTTTTCAATAATTGGTACAAATATACCTGTGCACTCGCACATGATGTGCAATTTGGCAATAATTGGTCCTCAACCAGTATTGACTATTGTACATGTATATGGCAATCAATTTTTACGTGATTAACATGTACTTGTATTTTGGTCTAAAGGAAAGTCTTAGGACGTTATGACTGGCATATTTATCTCTCGCTTCACAGGTCTCAATGCCAATAATGGGGCTGTCATGACCGTGATCGTATGGTACTGGTAGCTGGATTAACAACTACCTGTATAATCAGTGCCTATCACCACTAAAATTGTGAGTTCATACCCTGTTCATGACGATGTATACTCAATACAACATTATGTGATAAAGTTTGTCAGTGACTTGCGACAGGTCTCTGGTTTCCTTCACCAATATTGGGGAATAAAACACCGCCACAATATAAGTTATAACTGAAATATTGTTGAAAGTTGCCTTAAACATAATAAACCTAAACCAACTAATGCCAATGGCAATAGTAGTGGTACACAATAGAGCCTCTATTAGAGGGAGTGGACAACTCTGACCACAGGGGCTTTTTACGAATTATTTTTATCCCCGAGACGTGAGAGATAAAAAATATTTGGCCTGTGGCTGTGCTCCGACTCCTACTAGAGCACTAGGACTCCTAGTCTGACAACCTGAACCAGGTCTGAAACGGGAAGTGAATAATTATTCTGTATTGATGAAGACATATTACCATCATGGTCAGTATTTATAAGGAAGGAAAGATGTTCCTTATGGTGATCTTCAAACATAAGCAACATTTTAAAGTCTTGATGAAATGTTTCTCTTATGTTATTGAAATCTGTGTTTCGGAACGCCCACTTGTTATTACAGTAATGTGTTCATTTAAATTTTAAATGGTTATTTTTCAAACGTCTTCATCATCTTGATAAATAAGCTGTATTCTATCTTTCTGGTGAATCTTAAAATATATTTATAAAGCTTTTAATTGAATTCATATTCACAGATATCTCAAGTCGTTAATAAAATATACAATGGATATATAAATCTACACTTTATCACGTGTAAAGTTTGAGCACCATCCGGAAGTCCTCGCGCCTTCCCCCAAGTGAAAAAAGTCACTTGGGGAAAGGCGCGAGGAGTTCCGGATGGTTTGCGAACGGAAGTAAGACCGTTTTACGGTACCAACCGGTTGTTTACATCGAGAGGGAAAAGTTGAATATTCCTCAACATGCAAAAATCCTGATTTTTACGCACATGTTAAGATAGCAATGTCTTAAGTGGTTACATGTGTTGTATTAAAATTAGAAAGAATTTAAAAGTTACATAAATCACCCAACTGTATCTAACTTTCAAGTAAAAGCATGTTCAAAAATATTTAAAACAGGTAAAAACTTGTTCCAAAATAACAATAAAAATGTTATTTTCCTGTAATAAATTAGTTATTATGATTTTATTTTGATGTGTAAAATTATATTTTGGGGGAAATGGCACATGTTTGCAAAGGTTGGTATATATTGTTTTCCATTTCTGGCATTGCCTATATCAGTATATGATTAATATGAACCACATAGAGTTTCTCCCCGTCTATAAAATTGTTTACTGTCAACACAGTGATTTTACAGTAAACACAATAATCAAATTATAGGCAGTGAGCAAGTCCCAGTATCTGAACGGAGCGTGTAAAGCTATTTTCAGTGTCTCCCTTTCATTTTGAATGTGAAAAGTAAGCTAGAATTAATGACAAATGGCACAATTTAATTACAGTCTTGGCACCGGTGATTTCGTGCATACGTATTTAACATGTCAAATGCAAAATCATTGGAAAAGTTAAGATGGAGACTACTGCTATGTGAGGTTTAACTCTAATTATATTAAAAGATATAAAATGTTTTCAAATTTGAGCTTATTTTGAAGGAATAGGTATAAACTTCAATTTCGAAAACTTTCAAAATAAAATCTTTCCTTTATTCATTTTAAGACCCATCCTAAGTATACATGCGTGATATCACCGGACGTTGTAACATTTGTAAAAAATCGAGGGTTGGTTTGTTTACACTTCATTTTCACTGAAATGTTAAAAATTGTAGCGGAATCCGAATAAAGACTACAAAGATAATACTTTAAAGGGTAACTAGTTAACTCATACCACTGTCAATTCGTACCAAAATTTGCAAACTCGTACCATCGTCAACTCTTACCAATTCGAATTCAAATTAATTAATTGGCTTTTAATATTTGCATTATTTTTTTTTAATGGCAGTTGAAAGCAGTTTCAAAATAATTATGATTAATTGATTTCTTTTGATCTTTATATTATTATTTAATTAGGTGATCATGTTTTCTTAAGTCCTCTTTGAACTATAATTAAATTAACTAATTAATGTATGAGACATGCAACATAACCAACATTTATGCTTCAGACATTTGAAATACTAATCTAATGTTCTTCATAAGGACATGCCAAATTACATTTTATTTATAAAATTCCTTACTTAGTATGTCTGACGCACTTGACACAAAGGGATACGTTCAATATAATTATGATGCTGGTACGAGTTTACATTGGTACGAGTTGACTTCCTGTCGTACGAGTTGACTATGAAACCTTTAAAGTATTTGAGAATGATTTAAATTAATTCAATAAAATTTTGGTAAGCTGTGAAATTAACCACTGAACCCTTAGGTGTGCTATAACACTGGACAGCTCTGTACTCAATATGCTTCATCAGACCAAAGATTTTTTGACTGATAGAATTTGGTGCCGCTTGTCTGACAATTTCTGCTTTGTGTCCATACCCTGAAGAGTTATGTCATTGTATATTTTGTCATTTTATGTCTCAAAGTTAATCAAGGGAGTCATTATTATTTACATACATGTGAACTAAAAATAAGAGCTATAGATGTTGTCGTAAGACATTCATATTAAGCAATAACATTATATTGTTGCAGAGAAATAAGATGATGAAAATTATAAACTAAACCTTTTACATAAATTTGATAAAAAAACGATCAGAAAGAATCACCAAATAAGTCTTTTTTTTCCCTAAAATGAAACAACACATATTAAGTGCAAAAAATAAACAAATTTTTGACTGAATAAGCTGATTATATTATGAAGTCTACATCTTGTTTAGTGTTCAGAATTAAAATTGTAGCACTTGACTCATTCTTACTATTTTGTTCCATGCGTAAGATTTTATTGCTCATGTACCTTTTTGTATTTAGAAGTAAAATTAAATAATTCAGAAACATGCTATTTAAATCTTTCAAGTGTTTCAGAATAGTAAGATGGTAGAAATAGTAAATTAGACCTTTTAAACTAATTTTATATAAAACAAATTGCAATCAGCAATGGATCACCAGATAGCTAGGCCAAAAATAAAATATTGTTTGTTTCCCCTCCCACGACAGACCCGTTAAAAACACTGTGACCCGAACAATTTGTTGGCTGTTGCTGTTGCGAATTTTTTTTAATTGGTTTTTGGTGAGACCCTTGCGATGCCGGTGTGCATATGATTCAGAATCACAATTTCGGAACATCTCGGAATAGATGTTTCATGTATTAAGATACATCCAGTGGTGCTCCAGTTAGTTACGGAAAAATGGTATGCCACAAGTCTTCGTATTGACAAAAGACTATAATTGTATATTATTAACTCATCTTGATTTTTGGTCTTTTTTGTCTGAGCACTGTGTTCCTGTAAGAATAGAATTGTTTATATCAGTTACGAACTTTCACTAAAATGTCTGTAGTTTGGATTCTGTACAATATCACACAAGAAAAAACATCATCAAGGAATTAAAAAAATTGCCTACCTACCTACCCATACTCTGAAAACCTGAGTCGGGAAGGGGAAACAGATATTTTTAATGTTGGCCCTATTCTTTTTCCAAAAAAGAAGCAAATACAAATATAAATTTTTGTTTCTTGCAAACAAATAAACAAATTTTAAACTGACTAAGCTGATTTTATTATAAATACATTTTTACATCGTTTAGTATTCAGTATTAAAATTGTAGCATTTGACGCATTCTTACAAGGAAAAACATGATATTTGTTGTCACATATAGAAACATATAGTGTAATCCCAACATCTTATGTTTGGGACTGACAAAAGTTTGCAATATTTATTTTGTTGTGGATTTCACTTACATTTAATTTAGAAAGTAATGAAATGTATTCTTATTTTTTAGTTTTCTACTTTTTATCCCCTCGCCAACGAAGTTGCGATGGGATATAGTAGCGCTACTGTCCTTCCTTCCGTAACATCCTTGTGAACACTCTAGAATCAACATCCTTCAATGGATTTTGACCAAACTTGGTACATACTTAGTTCTTAAGAGAATCTGGAACTCTATTGATTTTCAAGGTCAAAGGTCAAGGTCACAGTGTCTAATTTTTACCCTGTAACATCCTTGTGAACACTCTAGAATCAACATCTTTCAATTGATTTTCACCAAACTTGGTACATTCCTAGTCCTTAAGAAAATCTGAAACCATATTGATTTTCAAGGTCAAAGGTCAAGGTCACTCAATTTTTTTTACCACATAGCATCCTTGTGAACACTCTAGAATCAACATCCTTCAATGGATTTTGACCAAACTTGTTACATACTTAGTCCTTAAGAAAATCTAAAACCCTATTGATTTTAAGGTCATAGGTCAAAGGTCAAGGTCACCGGGTCAATTTTTTTACTGCATAGCATCCTTGTGAAAACTGTAGAATCAGCATCCTTCGATGGATTTTGACCAAACTTAGTACATACTTAGTCCTTAAGAGAATCTGGAAACTTATTGATTTTCAAGGTCAAAGGTCAAGGTCACCAGGTCAAATTTTTAGGCGAGTATGACTGTTTATTTAGCTTATTCTTGACAAAATAGGAATATTTTGTTAAGTTTGGGAAGGAAGAGAAAAGCACTCTTACATCTCTATATCAGTGTACCAGAGATGTAATGATGGAAAGAATGCAAATCAGTAAAGGAACTTGAGAGAAAATTTTCTACCTTATGTATCCATATGGGACAAAAAAGTCTTACATATTTGGATTGACTTTGATGTCTTATTATAAAGTATTTATTGAAGTATTTGCATTTTTTATTTGTATAAGTCTATGGTCTGATTTGTGATAACTGCACAGCTACATTAACTTACATATAGTTCTAAAATTTGGAATTTCAATATAATACATATTCACACAAAGTGCCAGGAAACCAAATTTACTGCAAAAAAATAAATTGATGATTTTGTTTGTGAGGAATTATTGCATCCCTAATATAGTGTTGCAGGCCTGACAATGCAATTGCTAATTTGCTAATCCAAAGAAAGGCAAGAAACTGAAAAAAGCATGAAAATCCCAAACAACTGTGATGTATTATATAATCATACAGTTCCCAATCATGTTTCTTTACAGAAAAAGATTGTTTGACTTATTTTTCTCTGTTGTCAACATACCAAATGTCTTGACTTATCTTATCAGTTCATTTTCAAGTCTGTATATTATTGAAAGAAACAGTACTGTTCAAGTTCTCCCCCAGAGACAAAATATTCATTCTATTCCAAATTAAGATAAATATTCCCCCTAGTATCAAATATATGAAATAAATTTTACAATGATACTTGTAGATTTATTAGAGCATTCTTGTATCCTATATGAGTGGTAAAAGACCTGGAAACTGATCTGGTTTATAATGATCTCATTTAATGTACATATTATTTATGAAGGGGCTGTTCTTATGGTAGTTGGAATTTCAACTACCTGTGTGTAGTATCACTAAAGTTGTGGGTTCGAATCCAGCTCATAGCAAGTTGTACTCAATACAACATTATGTGATAAAGTTTGTCAGTGACTTGCGACAGGTCAATGGTTTTCTCCAGGTACTTCAGTTTCCTCCACCAATAAAATAGACAGTCTTAATATAGCTGAAATATTGTTGACAGTGGTGTTAAACACTATAACACAACCCCATATTATTTATACAGGTACATAATGTACATACAATTTATTTATCAGTAATAAAAAATAAAAAAATCATAACCTTGCTGCAAATCTTACTAATTACATATGATCTTGAAGATTAACATATATAAAGATATACATATAGATCTACTTTTTATGTTTCTACATGTGACCAAATATTGAATTGCCTTCATCAGAAAATAAGATTGTTTCTGCTTACTTTTTTAATAACATATTTTCAAATGTCCAACTTCCAAGCAGATGAGCAAAAATCAGGGTAAGGGAGGTAATATAAGTGAAACCCTAGGTGTAAATTTGCTTTTGGTAGGGACTAATTTCTGTGGAGCCTAAGTGGCCCTTGGAGACTAATTACATTTGTAAATTGATATTCTTTGAATTGCCAGAATACAAGAGCCATCAATTAAGTACATGAAGGCCAAGTTCTAATATTGATTTTTTTTTGCCTGTCAGCATTTACTCTGGTATTTAAATGTTGCGAATCGAGTTTCATGAAAGTTAAACACGAACAAAAAAAATTGATTAAATTCAATGTGTAAAAATAAATAATCAGAGCAATAGATCTGATTTTTCCTACTTGATAAAGATAAATTGACAAATACTTTATTATTATAACAAAATCATGTTTACTTAGCTTAACTTAATTTATACAACGACATTATTAGTATGGGTGGCTTTTAATAAAATATGTTTTCGTTTGAAATAAATTCTTATTAACATCTGGTAATCTGATCTGACTTGTTTGAAATACGTTGACACTGTTGTTTATGAAAATATCTAGCATACTTGCATATAAAATGAGAAAATTTGTTATCTTTATGGCTTGATGATATTTTCACAAATTAATTAATTATTTTGATGAAGTTACTCGAAAATTTCTGTAGCTTTTGAAATATGAGGATTAATGAGAGGATTACTTTTAATAATATATGGAATATGTCAAATTAAAAATGTAAGTTAAAATGCATATATACGATAATGTTTTAAAAGCCAAAATCACTGACTTTCATGAAATTCCACTATTAATATAGGAATGTCAGAGTTATTTGAAAAGTAAAATTAAGTATTAAACCTTTACATGTTATGGGTTTTTTTAAAAGCAGGATTAGTGTAAACAATATTTTATTTAAATAAACAAACATAAAATACATATGTAATTCAAGGTGAATATAAGATCGAATGGGATTGGTAAACAAGTGAAAACACTTTTACAAATTCCTATTCCTTGAAAGCAGAATTCACAGATTGATGGACTTTCATGTATTTTGTATAAGCTGTATTGTGTACATTGATTGAAGGTGGTTTGGTTTATGGGGTTTAATGCCACTTTCAACAACATTTCAGTTATTGAATGAATTTGAATATTTGCATTTGATCTACAAATACAATTCAAAATATGGACCTTTGATTACCTTCATGATTGTAAGTTTGCCCTTCTCAATAGTGAACTCAGTAATTAATTTAATGAAGAGCGGCTGTGTTAAATCTTGATCTCAGAATATTATCTACAGTTTTAGTTTTCTGATTTACTTGAAATTTTTAAACTAGTAATCGGGTAAACAAATTGAGATATCTAACATTTGTGATTTCTAAGTATGCACAAATATTTTGGGTTTTTTTCCAAGTATTAAGCGAAGTTATCATATTTGATTTGCTTGAAATTTTGAAACTAGCAGAAGATAGATAAAATACAATTTTTTTAAAAGTTCAGGCAGCTGGCTTGTTTGGACATTGATTTTCAAGATAAACTAGAGCATTTTCGCAAAAAACATGTTGACCTCAGTTAAAATAGGACAATTTAGATTAAGAATAAAAAGATGAAATCAAGAATTAAAAATCTTGAAAGTCTATTCTGGTTAGAAAACAAAAGAAAAAAAGAAAGTAACATATATATAATTTTACAAGGTTTTGCTTTTTTGAATTGCAGGTTATCGAGAGTTTATAAAAGCTCAGCTGACAAATGATTCCTTGAGTCATAGTATTATGGAGAAAATCACAGATTTATGGCAACAACTGCAACAAGATAATAGGTAGGAATTGTAATAGTTAGCTGTCCTTACAAAATTAAAATTCTAGAGTGATCTGTCTTAGAATGTGCCACTCCAGAAAGCTGAATTAAATGTCTAGCTTATTATCTGAAGCTCTTTGTAATTCTTGTGTCATTATTTCATACTTTTCTTTTACAAATTTAACTAAGCTTTATATAATTTTATGATATAACAGAATTCAGTCAGGTCAAAATTTACGTGTCATTTTTATCCTTCAGTAAGATTTCATATTGTTTCCATTTAAACAGATAAAAAGTTACATGTTTTTACATGTAGATGAATCACTTTATATAGAGTTATATTTTAATTGTGGTAAATTAAAATAGAACTGAACCATAAAATTTAATAGAAAAACGAGGACACATCATCATTATTGGGTTAAAGAAATGATTTATAATGTTATTAAAGTGGTATTTTATTATTAGTAAAAGTGGTCACGATTTTACGATAACTGAATGACCAATAACTCATCAAAGTATTATAAGTATATTATAAATATTAATCCACCTTTACAGAATCCCCAGTATTGGATATTTAAGACACTCGACATCTGGATCTCTGAAATGTTTTAAGTGGAATTATTTATTATGCGATAGATCCTCTCTTATATAAGTTTGCTCCTTCTCCAATGAAAAAGTGGCATTGTAAGAGTGTTAACCTTTCTTGGGTAGTATTTTATTATCCCAGTTCATCTGAAATCTTGTCTGATAAGAGGGATATCATTGTGTGGGAGGGGCCTTGTAAGAATGGGACTTGTACTGTAATACATGTATACGTCACACTCAATTTTTTTTAAAATATAAGAAAAAATTTATTTGGACATTACAATATTCAAATATGACATAAACTATTGACTTAGTTAACAATAGTCCTGAATTAAAATATCAGACTATATAAGGTGATGCTATGATGTGTAATAAAGGACTCAAAAATTGTATCTTCATTAGCAAAAGGTTACAATCTGCCTCCTCTTCTCTCTTGGCTGTGTTAGCTGTTATTCGTAATTCCAGTGGCAGTGCACTGCCATCTCCTGGATTTTGTAAGTTATGTCCCTTATAACGATAATATTTTCAGCCAATCGTCACAAGGCATTCATTTGACCTCATGTCAAATATGTACCGGTACATAGTTAACTGAAAAAACTTAATGTTTATTATGTGCTTTTTTGACAAATGCTCATGAATGACAAAACATAAACATATCCATTTTATATTTTCAATTTTCCAACAAAACATAGGTTTTTGTAAACATGCATTCTGAGTGATTGCAGCTAAAGCTGACTGCATCCAGTTTAAATCTAAATCATGTGACCATGAAAATCTGGTACACATGGCCAAAGGTGAAGAGGAAGGGAGATGGATCGTAACCACTGGCTGTCAAAGGTGATAAATCTCCTATGCCATTGTATATTCATCACCCCTCTTTATAAAACCAAAAATGGTGATATACAAGAATGTACTGTATTTAAACATTACTGAATTCATTAGAATTTTCTGTTGTCTACTGTGTGTGACTTTGCCATAAATCTAATACTTTGTCTTTTGTGTGAATGTTGATATTCTTGCAACTTGTTTTATGTAAAAAAAAAACCACACAAATTATAATATAGCATTTAACAATTTCTGCCTGAAAATAAAATAACTGTTACATTTCAGTGTTGTCCAGTAAAACAGAAAGAGGTAAATAGTGTGCTGTAACTCCCACCTTGACATATGATGTGAACACTAATATTATGATTTCTTATGGGAGATTTGATAATCATGTTACACCAAGAAAATGATTTCAGGTTTAATAAAATATTTTGACATCTTGTTCATACTTTTGTATTTGTTTGATGCTTGCTGCAATTAATACAAAATTTTAATTTTTAAGTGCAGTGATAGAATATTTTGAGGTACAACATATTTATTAATAATATAATAATTGTAAAATGCTGTGGTATTTCATTAAGCTTAAATTGAAAATGTAAATTACAAATGGAAACACTTTGACTTGATCCTCTTGAGTTTTGGCTTTCAACATACATGTATAGAAAACAAAATTAGAATTTACAACTGCACAATATCATGTACATGTATTTCACAATGTAAATTATACCACAACTTGTAGCAACTCACGAAAAAACAACCCCCATTTTTTATTTCATTTTTATTGATCATTTGATAAGCATATATACATTTGTACATGATTTCAAATCTCACTCAAATTAGAATTCTGTAGTTTTTTTTCTTATTTTCCTTTTTTTATTTTATAAATGTATTTATTTTAGACAGGACGTTTTTGTTTACAGATTATTATATTTTTATGATCTGATGATGTACAACAATAACAGTATTTTATTTGAAAATGAATAAATTTTAAATGCTATAAAATCAACTAAATTGAAATTAATGAATTATGAATAGTTTAAAAGTAGATTAGTATTTTTTTTTTTAATTTCAACAACTATGAAATATTTAGATCAGAGTAGTACACATTATGGCTGATGAACTTAAAGAAAAGTAAGTATCATGTGACAGTCATATGCATGGCTAGAGATGTACAAATTAGTTAGACAAATCACATTTGTTTGTAGATAGATAATTTGATTTTAAAAATTGGCCTTAACGAACACAGCCTCCAACTTATATTTATTTATTTTGGTAACTTATTGTAGACTGGTTCTGGATTACCAATTATCTACCAGATTTATGTCAGTCTATTGTAACTCGTTTGTGCCTTAATCAAATGCTAATTTTACATGTACCAAAAATATTACAAAATATTGGTAGTAAAGAATTAACAGTTTCTAAACATAGTTAAAAAAAGAATTGAAAAACAATGAATTATTTTTACCGGTAGTGTTAAATTCTGAATTTAAAAAACCATAGCTGAAATTTGAATATTATGCTCTGAATTTTTCTGTAAGAATTAAATGTCAAATTATGAACCAGGTGAGCAATTACGGACTCCTTTAGAGCCTCTGGTTCTTAATCTTGTCGCATATTTCAGATGAAATACACTTTCAATTATGACAAAATCTGATATTATTTCATATTCATATAAAATATGCCAGTCACCAATGATCTAATATTTTCTCTACAATGGACATCTTGTCTGTATGTATATGATCTATGTCAATATTTAGCTGTGAAAAGTCAAGTCACCTTAAATAAAAGAAACAGTAAATCAATAATAGATCTTCTCCTCTTTAAAACATTTTAAGAGTACTTAATCAATTTTGACTTTGTTTGTCTAATGGATATTAAATTTGATATGGACCTATATATAAATAAGAAATAGCTATAGTCACGATAGCTATGATGTACAAATAAAGTAGTAATTCGTGGTGATATTCAGGATGAACACAGTGAGTACACAGTGATAGTTGTAGATTATATTTTTGTACCACAGTGATCATGTATGATGCAAATAGTGTGTTTAAGCTTGCAGTGTTATATATATGTGTAGTTATGTTTTTTCTGTATATTGGTTATTTGCCTTTTTTCATCTTTGAAATTGCTGGGTACTAAATTCACTGTCTTATTTCTGATTTGGTAATAGTAAATTGATGATGTGTGTCTGAGTCAGAAACAGGATCAAACTTTCAAAATTACATGTTTTTTTGTGTAAAAATGGTTGCAAAAGTTTATTTATTACTTTTGTATTGGCAGTGAGTAAAAATAGATGCTGTAAATATATGGGAAGTTAGTGGGGACCCCCGGGAGATTATTATATTCAATATAGAAATATATGGGAAATAATAAGCTTCTGTATTTTTCTCTTTCCAGAGATTAGAATTACTTTATGAGAAAATAAATCTTTGAGTGAAATTTCTATGTTAAATTATAATAATCTTCAGGGGTCGCCACTAGCTTTCCATACTAAATAAAGTAAATAATAGTACACTGACAAAAGTTTTTTCTGTTTGTAATTAGTTGATAAGATGATATTTCAATATTTATGCAGTTAGCTTTTTTTCCAAAGCCATGCCAACCCTACCCATGATTGATACATACACAGGAACCAAATGTCAGTGTGACTGTTATTTAATAACAACCTAGTGTAAATCCTTTGTCTTGTAAGACATATGGTATTGAAGTATTGAAGACTTGACATCAAATTTGAAAGCCAGGCCAAGGTCATCAGTTCATTGTATTTCTTGCATGTCATTTCTCGACTGTTCAGATTAAAATTCAAAAGTAAATTTTATAATTGTAAGTAAGACTGAGTAT
The DNA here is from genome assembly GCA_963680875.1 of Bathymodiolus brooksi. Classification (NCBI taxonomy): domain Eukaryota; kingdom Metazoa; phylum Mollusca; class Bivalvia; order Mytilida; family Modiolidae; genus Bathymodiolus; species Bathymodiolus brooksi. The sequence continues at coordinate 128,444,332 of OY804576.1, read as the reverse complement.
TTTATAATTACAATTCTAGTGGATTAGAAAAGAATAGACGGGAATACGTGTTACATGTTTTTAAGTAAACTATGAACCCGTATAACACATTAAAGAATTAAGTTCAACAATCTTAAAATCGTGGGATTAGTAGTATTAAAAGAATTATCCTGTTCTAAAACCTGAATGCTTTGCTGACTTTGAGATTTTATGGAAATTTCATAAAAGGTAGGACTTTATGGAATTTGTTTGTTTTGAAATATGATTTGATCAAATGGGTGTAGTTTATCGATGTTTGTTATGACTTTCAGAAATGTTTTCAGTTGCATCTTATATATTACCAGACTTATTCTGGAAGGAAAGCCCAGACAGGTATATTTAATTGACTGGTGAAACACCTGGCCTTGGGTAGTTGTCTGGAAATTTTTTATTTAATACTTGTATTGGGCTTGAACCCACGTCAGTGCTACATGATAGGGTTCTGGTCAGATGTCAAAGAACTTAACCACTTGTTCACCCAGGCCCCTTATAAAATGAAAACATTATGTTTATTCAGAAATGTTAAATGCTTCCTCTATCTGCTTTATTCTAGATATAGAGGCAGTCCATCATTGAATGTTGTGCACTGACTATTATTGTAGACAGTGTTTAAAGGAATATTTTTTTCAGTAAAGCAAATTGTAGCAGCATACATGTACATATTTGGTTAATCTTTATAATATTCATACTTTCTTGTGAAGGCTGTTATCTTATTACCACAAGCCTAGCACAATTGACAAGAGTTCTGGCCCTGATACCAATATCATCACAAGTCTTAAAGGTTCACAAGCCTAGCACAATTGACAAGAGTTCTGGCCCTGATACCAATATTATCACAAGTCTTAAAGGGGTCAGACACCTACCCATGACAGGTTTCCCCAGTCAGTTCATTATGACTGTCAGGCTCTAAACCCCTGGCCCTGATACCATCAAAAGTCAAGGTTAAGGTTTTCAGACACCTACTCGTGACAGGTTTCCGCAGTCAGTTCATTATGACTCGGGCTCTAAACCCCCTTGTGTAAAATTGTATTGTTGTTTTAAACAAAGGAGAACTGGTTTTTAAAAAAATAAATGGTTTTTGTTAGTTTCTATGTAGAATATCTCAATGCTGACAATTTCTCTAATTGTTAACCTGGAGAATGTTTAGTTTCCATGAGGCCTCTGGTTTAATTCACCTGAACCCAATGCTAAGTACTGTATACATTTTTTGTACAACCATTTAATTAGTTATAAAGGATGGATGTTAATTAACATGAGAGACTATTCAATTTTACACTAAAACAAAAATTAAATAAAGGAACAGCATGGTAGGGTCTTCAAGGAGCCTATAAAAGGATTAATGGATAATCATACATCCAATATGGCAGCCTCATTTTTGTGTCTGACCCAATCCAGAGCCTGGATTTTCAACGTCGTATAATGTCATGGTCTTTTTTTATATTCACCGAGTTAAAGTGAGAGGTGATTGTTCGTTGTGTTGATATTGATGAAATTGTTGACCATCACTGTTTAAACTATCTTTTTGTAATTCTACATGTACATAGCCTCTGGTTTACTTACCACAGTACAGTAACACATTATATTTCAGGTTACCAAAAGGTGTGCTGACCTCAAACTGCGAGTCAGAGCTGCAGGATTTGATGCACCATATTGATTCTATGATGTCTAGTAAAAAACGTGACTGGGAGCATCAGATACAGAGTTTACAAGACAGAATGGATATCAAGGATAAAGAAACTATGTTACACAGGGCTACCATAGATCAGAAACATAAAGAGGTAGTAATATGGGATGGTTGTCACATGAGAAAAGGGGGGTACATAATTTGTATATGGGATAGGGTAATCAAACACAAGGTTTTCAATTTGAAACAGATATGAATATGGACAGAAGGCTGTACAGAGCTAATATTATCAACATAAGGAAATCATAAGTCACGTAATATTTTAGGTATTTTGAGTAGGGAGGTTCAATACATAGACAAATAGAGCATTTTACATGGGCAGCTATTGATCAGAAAGTGAGTGATTTTTGTTAAATGATAAGTTAGTAACATTTCAGCTATGCCATAGCAAGAACAAGTTACTTTTTATTGAAGTGCTGATAATGTCTCTTTGTGCTAAATCAACATTGCTGAGGTGGATTTTTATAGATGAACCTCACTGAATCAACATATGATACAGGTAGACATGTTGCTCCACTCAACACATTATCCAGTTACCAAGCCAATCAGTCTATACTTTTACTTGTCATTAGAGCTGCATATTGATAACCAAGAAGCAGCAAAGACCAATTTTATAGTCTTTGGTTTGATCTGACTGGGAATTGAACACATGATCTTCCACACTCAAGGCGAGCATGATAATCATAACACCACTAGTATGGTTTAAAGCAAATGCAGTCTTTTTGTTTAAAGGGATATTAAAGCTCGTTTTAACATATATTTTTTCAACTCGTGACAAAGGTTGTTTCTTTTTAAATTAATTGTGAAAACGATCCAAAAATACTTTGCACGCCCATATAATCCCTATTATCGTTAAAATATCACTTAAAAGGGTCGAAATGAATTTTTGTCCAGGAAGCAAAAATTCAATTAATGGAAAAACCGCAAGATATGACAGAAATATCAACGAATTATGTCACTTTTACCAAGTTTCATTGATAAAAGCTGGGTTAATGTTTCATAAATATCATTTATTGAACCAATTGCAAGTTTTCATGAGATACAAAAAATTACCATAATGAGCTTTAACATCCCTTTAAAAGTATAGCTATATCTTTCTACTTGTGCATGAAATAGTATTTACCCTAGGTTCAGTTCAATTTTCACTGATGCCTGATACTGTTCAGGACTTAATTCCATTGAAAATAAGAAAATCTGCAAATTTGAGGTTTTGTGGTTTATTACTTTATTTATGGTCTCAACACATTTCTTTCTATTTTGGCATTAATGTATTATTAATCATCAAATATAGGTCAAATTTAATTGTTACAATTGTGGGTGATTCCATTCAAGAGTTATACCCCTTTGAAATAGGTAAATCATCAAAGTTCAAGTTTGCAATGGTTTTTTTTATATTCTACTCTGCTGAAACCTTTTGATCATATATATGATTCTACCATGTGTAATAAGGAACTTTTTTCTTGCAATATAGAGTAGAATTCCCCAGTTTACTGTACTAGAGGTAAATATAACAAGATCAGTTTGGTTACTACCAGATTTTAGATTGGTATGTATTAATATGGTACATGTATTATAGAGTACAGTGAGGGTTGTCAATTTTTTCTTAGATTTATGATTTTTATTATTAATATTTAATAACAAATTTGAATATATAAAACATATTATATTTACCAGATCATTCCTTATCTTCAATATTTATGTTAAATGAATTTTAGATTGGACATCTTAGACAACAGTTAGAAACGATGGAGAAATCACACAGAGAGTTGGTCAGTTGTTATGAAGCTCAGTTATCTGCATTGAAATCAGAGGTTTGTTGTTCTTTCAACTTAGTTATTATCCTCTATGACTATGAAAGTATTGTTGTAATATAATATTTTATTTCTCTATTTTCTGTAAGCTGTTCTTTCAACTTAGTTATTATCCTCTATGACTATGAAAGTATTGTTGTAATATAATATTATTTCTCTATTTTCTGTAAGCTGTTCTTTCAATCTATGACTATGAAAGTATTGTTGTAATATAATATTTATTCCTCTATTTTCTGTAAGCTGTTCTGTCATTATATTTAATGTCACTTCATGACATTGAAACAATCATTTCTTCTTTATGCAGGGTTTATGGTCTTGGATTTAAAGAAATATTTCAAAGACTAAAATAACTGTTTATATTTTTATGTTATATGGTTAAAACAGCATGATGTGAATCCATATTCTCTGTGAACAGCTTTCATTTATTTCATACTACAGGACACAAAACATGAAATCATCGAGCAATATTTTATTGATGGATTACACTGGAAGATTTGATATTCTTCCGTAAATTGGTGCTTTCTGTATAAGAAAGCGCATAGAAGACAGGGTCGCCTGATGCTTACTGACTGGGATAAATGTCTAATAAAGTGTATTGATTTGGTCAACGTTACAGTTGCAACCATAATTAAACGTCATGAATAATTTAAAACCACCCCAAAAAATGGCAAATTTTGTCTTCAATGTTTTAGTCTGTGGGGTTTTGTCATTGTATTTAATGGAAGAAATTGGTTCTTGCATTCTGACAAAATTGAAGATCAGGATATCTTCCACTTGTGTGAGAAATTCTACATCCTTTAGCCCTGTTCTGCTTGCTAGTGAAAAGACAGAGATATTTGTACACTCCAAGGAAACATCCATATCTTCAATATGGACATGTGTATAGTAAGAACTTATTATTGATAAACATTTACACTCATCCTGTGATTTATGAATTGCCCCTGTATATGTATCACATTTACACTTCACTGCAACGGATGACATGTCTGATCAATCATTTTCTTAAAAAGATGATTATACTTGTCATAATTGATAATCTTGATTTGGACTCAATTTTCTTTCCTTTATTTACAGCTCCAGAAACTGAAGCGAGACTATGATAGGCTAAACAAGAAACATTCTAAACAATCTAAAGAATCTGAACGAGATAAAGATAGAACTAATGTTGAACTACAGGATAGCATGACGCAAGTCACAAGACTTTCCTCAAAACTAGAGGTATTAGTCATTTTCTTTAGAATTGAATTCATTGGCTCTGGTGTACATATAAAGCATAGATTTGTTATTTATGGTGAAAGAGCTTTTTGATGTTAACTAGGGTACACCATTTTGCTTCATTGTAAGTACTTGGAATAATGCTTCAGAAAATAGTAAACAAAAACAAAATCCTAATTTAAATGTTAATTAATATCATAATGTTCATTTTATAACAGATTTGTCAGATAACCATGGTCACAGTATGAAATATAGATTTCAGTCGGATTCTTACCGACTTTAAATAAATGTCCCCAACAAGCCCATTTTTTCTCAAACATAATAAACAGGTTATGCTCAGAGCAATCTTTATAAATTTGTTCAACTTATTGGGTTTTTTCCTGGTTGATATAGGTTTCAACATTTAAACCCAATACTGCATTTTATAAGGAGATTTTTTCCCATTTTTACATACCTGTGGTTTTGTTTGATAATTTCATATACATATAACATGGCTTTCTCAACAATCAAAACTCAGTTATTCTGACCATTTAAATTCGAATTTTAAACAATGGTTGTATTGTATTTAATTCACATTTGACTAATTTAACGTTTATTTTTCATATGCAATATTATGACCAAATGCCTAAAATTAGATAATTTGTCGAAAATATTAATTAATTTAGCTAAATTATATTTAAAAAAATTGGATTTTATAAATACAGTTATTCCCAAAGTCCGTCGGACATGTGGCAATGTCCAGTAAAAATTGGTTTGGTCCAGTAAAAGTTTATTCATTACTGGACCAAATGACCAGAAGGAATCAGACCACCTCCTCTGTGGAGTATGTGAATGTCCTATAAACTTGATGCTGGGTCCAGTAATTCATACTCCTATACTGGACCGAATGTCCATTCAACTTCTATTTACCTTTGGAAACACTGTTAAAATATCATAAATATCAAATTCTTTTTTCTTGGATTTCTGTATCATTGGTTGAAATGCTATAAACATTGAAAACATTAGTTTCTTAAATTAGTGATTTTAATGTTAATTTTAAGTAAAGTTATGAAAAAAATTGTAGGGGGGCATTGGATAGCATATGTTTTCTCTGTGGGGTTCTTATGGTAAAATTCATCCTTTTGAAGAAAAGAAGTCTAAGCCGAATGAATTTATGCAGCATCATTATATTTTAATAAATTTAATTTCAAAACTGGCTTTAAGACCTTAGAATGATTAAGAAATATGATCATATTTCATTAAAACCTAGCTTTGGACCAAATTTAATTGTGCTGTTTAGGGACTAAATATGTGATAATACAATGTGTATAACACCTTCCTCCTTACATTGTAGACAAAAGTCTTGTTTCTGATTGGCTGAAATTTTAGAAATATTCTTTTCTGAAACTACAAGTTCAAATGCTTTGTTAGTTTTAACAAATAATGTATGAGAGGTCGGTCCTCCACATCTTATAAATAAAGGATCACACTTTAAACATACCAGTCAAGTTTTCTTATAATGATGAAGTGATGCCAGGAGCTTTAAAAAATCACAGAGGGTTTGATGTAACGATCTCAGGGATTTCTGATCTATATAGAGAACTATGTATGGGACCATCCAATGATCATTTGGTTTTGAAATTAAATTATTCTTGATCATATAAAAAACTTTTTTTATGCCATGAAAATATCCATTTTTAATATATTTGTTGTACTTCACTGCAGTATAGGGGAATGAACTATGACAATATTTTCAAACAAGATTGGGATATTATAAAAAGTATAATGTAATTTGGTTTAAATTGGCTTGTTATTGGGTGAATACCAGTATACTATTGTTCCCCTCTCATGCTTTAAAGCAGATACTCAACCACCTTGTTTATATACATTTGAAAAATGTACGAATTCAAAGTAAATGAAATATAAAAATGTCAAATTAATGTGGACCAGAAACAAAACACTTGACCTTGACCTTGACCTGATAATAGATCTTAATCCAATATTTAACCAAACAATAGCACTTGAATTACAAATAATGAAAATTATAATCCTATAACAGTAATCATGATAAATCTATAAATCCAAGTCACTAACTCTAAAAGATCACTTTTCTCATACATGCAGATTGGATTTCATCTGCGAAATAGTATTTTGGAAATGAATGACTGGGATAGCTGTCTTTAAATGGTTTGTAATGTCTTTAACATTAATTAACTAACTTGCTGAATTTGTTAAATATTTTCGCTTTACAATATTTGCATATTATAGGACAAAGAGATCCAGGCTTATTCCAAATAAATTCTCCTTTATTCAGAATATTTTTTTCTATATAAGCCATTCTAAGTGGATGGTGTTACTAAAAATAGAAAATATTTTTCTGGAATTAGGAATATAAACAGAGGTCAAAGGACTGGGAGTTACAGAAAAGAACATTTGGGAAACAGATAGAAACTTTAGAGGCTCAAAGAAAAGCTATGACAGAAAAGTGTGAATTTATTCAGGTTGGTGTGTATGGTACCACACAGTGTGAAAACAAAATTGATTGTGTGAAATCACTTGTGTATTTTACTTAAACAATTGTAATAAGCATCACACCTTTCACATTTATTATGTAACATAGCCATTCAACAAAGAGTCATTTTCTAGGTCATAATCAAAGTTTTCCATTACTATTTTATTTTACTAGTTATTTGCATATAATATAAAAATACGATTTAGCATATATCTTTATAAACATTTAAATCTATTATTAATCTTTCTTTTATTTGTATATTTTTTCCAATATTTATTTGATGGACTTTGTAGATTTTAGTATTACGATATTGAAATTACTACTAAATTCTTAAAGCTTATACTAAATGCATCTTGTTTAATGGACTTTAAGTAAAATTGAATGTAAAGCTTTTGGTATAATGATATTGAAATTTCTTCTTAATTTTGATATACTATATCTATGTCTTGAATCTTTAACATGAATGCAGCCATGATCCTTTGTTTGATGAAATAATATTGTTACATCAGTGGTGGTTAAAATGTATTATTATACTTTATGCAAATTTCTTACATTATCCATTCATTTCATTGGACAAGTGGCATTTGTTAATATTCACTAACCTTTCATAAGCCCCGCCCATCCCTAACAACATGTGATAATATTAGCAACGGGTGTTAATGCCTAAAATTAACACCCGCTGAGCCCGAAGTTTGCCGATCCGGAAAAATTAACACCCGCTCTGGCCGAGGTTTACCGATTTTCAAAATTCTAAAATTACAAAAAAAAAAAATTTTGTTTTAAAGTTCAAAATTTCAAAATTTTCAAAAAATTTCAAAATTAAAATTTTTTCAAAAAAATTAAAAATTTTCATAAGCTTTCCAAAAATTTCAAAATGTTGTTGTTAATGTTAGTAAACTATCTTAATTTATGACTTTTTATTTTTTTAACAATTGTCCTAATAACATAATGCACACTTGAATCATTAGGCATTCAGTATAAAAAAAAACATACTGGCCTTGGATGAAGGTGTTAGGATGATTAACACACTCTGTGAAAAAATGATCACCCTTGTGTGTTAATCTACCCTAACACCTTCATCCAAGGGCAGTATGTTTATATTGTCTTCCCATTAAGACATTGTTAATTAATGATCAGTGAAACTAATTTCACAGCAAACATTAATTTTTTATATTAGGTTCAAACAGTTGAAATCATTGTAAATTTAAACCTTTATTTTCTGGAAATTATATATCTAGTGAACCAAAGCTTGATACATGAACTTAGTCACTATCTTTGAAGTTGATATATCTGGTATCCCGGGTAGTTTATTAAATAAAATAGAAAATTCAAAATGACACTTTTTTGTAGGATAATCATGATGATATGTTACTTTAATTGTCGCAAAATGTTTCATCGTGTGAACGTGCTGTCATCAGGACAATTTTCTAAGCATTTTTGGGGCTAAAGTGGGCTTGTAGGTATTCGGTAAATGACGTTACAAGTAGTACAAATCCTACAAATGTTGCCTGCAGACTTTTTGTATGGACATACTTCATTCTAAAGGCTTTGGTTTAGAAATGTAACTAAGGATCATGGTTGCTTGGCTTTGGTTTAGAAATGTTACTAAGGATCATGGTTGCTTGTAAGAGATAGCATTAATGAGTAGTTTATCATATAAACAGAATTTAATGTCTTACAGAAAATGTACTTGAATCTCATGTCTCAGGTAGTGTAATTAATATACATTTATCTATTGTAAGATATTCTCCACTCTCCAATTAAAATTAGATCTTTGATGTACCTTTAAAAAAAATTTCAGGCAACACACTAACACCTAATCACATCAGTTTAGGGTCATGTCATGGCTCAGAGTTTATACCAACCTATCAGTACTAAGCTTACATCCGATTGGTCAATATATTTAACTCTTTGCATATGAGTGGACAATCAAAGATAAATGAAAGTTGACCTGACATGGACCCCAAACAGGATGTTGTTGGATGTTAGTGTATTGCCAAAAAGAATTAAAAATAAAAGGTACAACAAGCATCTTATTTTGATTCAATTGGATATTCTCGAATATACTATACTTGTCTTTTTCTAATCCTGAAAAATATAACTCTTCTATATTGGAGTCAAAAAAGAGTTCTTTATAAGTGAAATTTTAAGGTTTCAAAAGTGTTATTTATGTAGCCCATTAAGTTTTTTAATTTATATTGCTCTTTTGTTTTTAAATATTTCTATAAAGTTTTATAGTTATTTTTTTTCCATATATTTTGTACATTCTTTCAGCTAGTATAAAAGCTTAATTTAACTATATCATGAAATAATATGAAAGTGCTGGATAAAAAAATAATTCAGGTTTTACCATTTATAAGGGTGCCTAAATATAAAAAAAAAAACTTTTTTAAAGATTACATCAATAAAAGTTATATATGTCTTTTGGTAATAAATTCTTTACTGCAAAATCATTGTCTCTGGCATGTTTTACTTGCATGGAGCTGCTAGATGTTTTCAAACATAGTAATGATGTGGAATGGAAGCTTGATTGTTTTGTATTTTATATACAAAAAATGTACAATTTTCCTGTTCTTTGATCTGTTATTTCTTAGTGAATGTAAACATGCTATATATATTGTTGAAAATTTGTCAAAGCCTACATTTTGACATGAATTATTTGGACATGATACACTTTAGTGATGACTATGCTAATTCTTTTTACTGCTGTATTGAGTATAAAGGAAATAAAAAAACAATTTTAATCCTTTAAATTAGAAATGGAGAGTAAATAATTGTTTTTCGAGAAAAGGTAGATTTTTGTATTTACATATATTAGTGTTTCATATATATATGTATATATAATAAGTATGATAAATACTGGTAGATAAATTTATAGATACAGTATGATATGCATGTATCATCTATAGTTGCCCATGTTTATCATATATTATATATTTTACCTCAACAACCAAATATTAAAATATTTATGTATAGATTATTCAGGCATTATTTCCAGACCCATTTTCTTAGTAATTTCAAAAAATAATGTTAAAAGTTTCTGGTACAAGATGTATTACATATATATGTGTCTTCTGAAGGTCAGTGTAGGAAAAGGAAATCGTCATGCCATCTTTCATGAATTTTTGCTGTGGTATTGATTTTCATCATCAGTTAAGACAAATACAGTCAAACTTGTCTATAAAGGACACCTCTATATAACAAATCACTGTCTATTAAGGGCAACCTCATTTTTCCCATTGATGAATAGTACATATAATTTTAACCTGTATATAAAGGGCAACTGCTGATAAAGGGTACATTTCCAGGTTGCCTTCAATGTCCTTTATTTACAGGTTTGACTGTATAGGCTCTGCTGTTTACTTTGCTAGAATTAAGACGTAACTTCATCACTAATTTTCTTCAATTAAAAATTCACATTTGATGATTTATTTTTGTTTCACGTTTGTGGCTAACCCATCATTTCAGAGTCAATCACAAACTTACCAGTCACAACTCAACAGACGTAAACAAATACTTGAAAACACAGAATATAGTCTAAAGTCACAAATATCACAACTTGAAGGACAGCTGAATCGAGCTAACGAATCGCAAGCATCACAGGTAAAACTCAATTTTATATCCTCTTGGTTGTTAATTACAGGTGAGGCAGTTATTTGTGTTATGAGAGGGAAGCAACTGCGAAATTAAGAATGAAATATGTTAAACGTAATTCAATATGATACATATTCATCTTTGTACATGTTATAGATATTTTAAGCTTTAGCTTGCTGTGGCATATTGCTTTTGCATAGCTGCATTTAAGGATACAGAAGTCAATGCTTTGAAAAAAAGAGGTAATATCAATATTATTCCCTGTACACCTACCATAATTTTTTATTCTACCAATATTGGTTGATAAATCATGCATTCCATCTGACCATATATCAGGGATGGTTCTTTTCTTCAATTATTTAAGGGTGGCTCAATGAGTTAGGTCGTTGGATCTATCAGCTCATACAGGCCTATCACAATAAGGTCGTTGGATCTATCAGCTCATACAGGCCTATCACCAATACGGCGTGGGTTCGCACCCATCTTTGTAAATTACAAAAAAGGGTGCACTCGACTCGCAGCTGCAAGTGATAAAGTTTACCAGTTGCTTGACCAGGGTCGGTGGTTCTCTCCCGGTACTCCGGCTTCCTCCACCACTAAAACTGGTCGCCATGATATAGCTGAAATATTGCTGAAAGTGGCGTTAAACACCAAAAATTCAAATTCATTCAATTATTTAACTGATTTTAGCTTTTTTCCTCTGTGAAAAACTCTGAAAGTTACAGGACATCATCAAAACAAGTAAAAAAAATATGGACATTTTGAAAGGGGATGTAAAATGATTTATTATTTTTCATTGATTTTCAGTCATTTTATTCTCTAACCAGAATCATCCCTGATTTATTGTCTTGTTGAATTGTATGTTATTTTTTCTGTATTGATGAATATCAACATAGATGTATTAATTCCATCTAACATTATTTCATGATTACCAGAACCTGTATTAATTAATCTTGATAATCTGATTATTGTAATATTTGTACATAAAGTTATTTATTTTCACAACCTAGCACAATGCTAACATTGCACATAAAAATTGTTGAATTAGATTTATTTTTTATATGACATCTGAGATTTATATATATGTATATATAATGATATGGACACAAGTCATCTATGAATGATTGGATTATTTTGTTATCATTGACTTATTCAAAAATATATTACTACAGAAATGGTTATTTTTGGGTGAAATATTCATATAAACACTTAAATTCTCAGAACAAATAAAAAAAAATTCTGTTTTCAAAATTGCTTAAAGTAAGGCTGTGAAATCTTATCCCTGTGACTCATGTTTAAAAAGTTAAAATTAATGGTGACATTTTAATTTATCCATGCCATGGTTAGAAAGAGTCAGTCGGTGACAAGTCAGTTTTGTATCTACAATTATTTAGAAAGCTTATGTTGGTCAAATTCTTTTTATTGCACTGTTTACTGGACAAATGTTATAAAATTCAGAATTATCAGAATTATTGTGGGAATGTCATTTTTTGTTAGAATTTTAATTGATAAGAACAATCCTAGTTAGAAACCAGTCGAATAATACAAAATATGTACTCTTTTTAAACAGGAAACAAAAGTTGAAAAATTGAAATCCTCTCTGGATGATGCAATTAACCACCACAAGAAAGCCATGGATGAAAATGAGAAATTACTGGCTGATCTTAAAAGGTCTAATAATCATGCAAGGGTATGTTGTAATTACAGTAGTCCTCCTCTTGAAGGCCACTTCCACTGAAGGCCACCTCTCTTATCAGGCCAGCAGATTTCAGATTCACTGAGTGTGTAGACTACAACTACATTGCCCTATTAAAGCGGCATTTGCGGTAGTGCCTACCGACAAAATTTGTGGGCGGAACTTATCATCAAAAATCCCCGCTGAAATTAACAGCATATTTATGAAACTGTATGTCACATGACCAACATGACTTAAAGGTCACATACCTCAGAAATTTGAATTTTCGAAGTGATTTTTGTAGTTTTTAGACTGATGAAGAATATTGTTTTTAATAAGACTGAAAGTTTCATAGGGAGGAACACTAGTGAACATGCCTGTCAAATATTTAGCTCCAAAAGTAACTGTGAAACTATATATCATTGATTTTTCCTCCTCAAGATAACCATGGTTGAAATAATGAACACTCTGAATGTTTGCTCCGCCCACAGCTATTTATGCCCACAGTCCCGGTTTAAGAGAGGAAACCCCTCTTATAATGCCACTTTTCCATTGTGAAAGGGATGGTCTTTTAAGAGAGGGACTACTTTATACTGAAGCTTGTCTAAGAGAGGGATTACTTTATACTGAAGCTTGTCTAAGACAGATACTACAGAGACTGAATATTTTGTTTGGAGAAGACAGAGATTTACATTAGACAGGATTTTAAAAAACTTTGTAATCTGTGCACTTTAATTTACATTCTAAATTTAATGGTTCCTGGTTCATTTGATAAGAAAGGATATGGATGTAAATGAACATGAGAGACTGTACACTTTTTACTAATTACATAAATTAAGTAAAGGAACAACACTTTTATAGCTCTTCTACATTTCAAAATCACAGTAGGATCTTTAGTAATGAAGAAAACTCATACCTTAGAATGAGTGTGAAACGGCTCCTTCCCTGCAGTTGAGCGGCACTCTTTAATATTCGATAAATGTTCATGCATGTTTCATATAGAAAAGATAAATACCCCCCCCCCCCCCCCTTGTTTTATCTACAAATAATATAGGTAATCAATGTACTTGAATTCTGAGTTACATCCTCTCTTAAATCAAAATTTCATTTGTAAAAGCTGCCCAAGGGAAAATGATTATCTATGTGAGTTTGATTTAAAGCTAACATATGTCATATTTTTTTAGAAACTTGAGGAAGAAAAACTTCAATATGAAGCTGACTTGAAAACTAAAGAAGATTTACTGAGAGCTATAGAACAAGATGGGGAGGCACAGGCTGAGGAGATGGGAAGAATGGAACAAGCTCTAGCAGAAAAAGACAGAATCATTCAGTAAATAAAGGCTTTTAATCAGAGACTTAGAAGATTAGGATAGACTAAAAGTGAAAAAAAAAAAAAATTTACAACTTTTTTCTATGATTTGCTCTTCTTAATAGATTTAGAATAGTTAGATATTGGCTTCAGACAATAGATCACTTTGGTATTTACCAGTACTGTGGAAATAGATTGATTTGTTTCCTGCACTCCCATTAAGTAATTAATTACCTAATTATAATTTTCTGTGGGCAAATTACAAACAAAAATTCTAAAACAGTGTTTAATAATCTGAATTAAAATGCTCTTGGGAACAGACTTTATGTAGACAGATATATTTGTTTCAAATTCTTACAAACTAATGTTTTGCAGCTGCAATATACTTGTAGTATATTGAGTCACATCATTATAAATTTTTTGTTTAGTGTTTTTTAAAACTGTTTAAAAGTAGTTATTATATAGATAGGTGTGATTTATGGGGATTTATCTGTGAAATAAATTCTGGTATCTCACATGTGAGATATCAGTTTTTTCCTCCCGGAACTACTTTTACACAACTATAAGTGTGTTATCGGTTATGTCTCTTGTTGTATTACAGTGAATACACACACGATTGTAAACTGAAACAATTAAAAATTAAAATTCCGCGAAATGTTGTTGACGACTTTGTCACAACATGACGTCATATGACGACTTCCAGTTTAAAACGTAAAGATCAGGCGTTCTTTGGCGTGGTGTACACTTCAATTTTGATAAAATTTAACTAAAATAAGTTTGCAAGGTAGGCATTTTAATTATTTTTGTGTATTGTTGTAAATGTGACATGTAGGATTTCACGTTTTCAAAACTCAGAAACTTGTCCTTCATTTAAATTTCAAATTTTTTCATCGAAGCGGTACCACTTGTTGGCATGTGTGGCCATATTGATTACACACTACCATTGCTCGTAGATTCATACGCGTGGAATGAAATATACAAATAAAAAAAATAATATATAAGTAATTTTGGAAGTCTATATAATAAACAGTATAGCTAAATCACACATTTTGAATATCATAATAAGACCACTCGTGACCAAATACACATTAAGGATTAAACTCATGGGTGGAACAGGTTCCACCCATTCGTTTATTCCTTATTCGTACTTTAATCACTCATGGTCTTATTTTGATATTCATAATCTACGATTAGTTATACTATATATATTCTATGAGTCATGTCAGTGTATTCTTTTAAGTTACTTATAAATCTGTTTGTACATTTTCTTAAATCATAAAATTACATTTTACTTTGTCACAACTTTTTTCACCATTTTTTCATCATTTGGATGCAATATTCAAGCTTTCTCTGTCATTCTATTCTAGTTCTTTAGGAAACATTAAGAATAAAGAAGAAAGTGAGCAAGTCAAACTACTGAGACAATCATTACAGGAAGCTAGAGAAGAAACAAGGTAAATATATTTCTGTAGAAAACATACTGTTAGCCTATAAACTTCTTTAAAGGAACATGGGTTTTTGGCTGCTTAGTTGTTAAAAGAATAAGGTTCGTTTAATATTTTATTCCAAACTTGTTAATGGTGTCTTTTTAAAGATTTTTGTGTAGCAGGTTTCTTTTGCAAAATCTAGGGACATTCTCTAGCAGGAAAATAACCACTTAAAATAACCGAAAGCTAAACAAGTATCCCAGATTTGCCCTCACTTCTCCGATATGACCGATAAGGTGAGTCTTGATGTTCATGTGTACAAGTGGACATCATCATCTCATTGAAATGCAACTTGTTCTCACGATAATATATAGCAGACAAATTGCTGACTTAGTGTTATGCAAAGATCACTCACTCCCCATGATATAACTTGTTTTAGAAATTGTAAGAGGAATGAGAAGAAGTTAAGAGAAGAGGTAACTAAGCTTCAGGACCACCTCAGACAGGCTGTAGAGGATTGTGAGAGGACCACAGATCAATTGGAAAAGAAGGTATATTAAAGTTTTAAACCACCATTAGTATGACAGGGTACATATTGTATGCTATTAGTATTCAATATGTGTATCTATTGTTATATATAATTTCAGTGGTAAACAAAACAATTTTTTAAATATATTAATATAAAGTGCTAACTTTGTCATTGACAAATTTTAAATAATTGTATATGATATTATAAAAACAGCATTGCACTCTGTTAAAGGAAACTAAACGTTTAATATTAGACTCCCCGTCAATCACTTGTTGTAGTCCTGGTCCTTCGTTAAAATTCTCAGTTAAATTAGTCTAATTTATATTTCCTTTGTATTGAATTTCATATTATAATTAATAAGGCTACCTTTTATTAGATATATGTGACCATTTAGATTTTTCATAGATTTATTTAATTTTTCTAACAAACAGTGTCTCACTTTTTTACAATTTCAGGAAAATCAACTGGTATGTTAACAATTGGTTTAATTATTGTTAAATGCTAGAAATTTGTTTTGTTCGTAGAAATATGTTTTGATTATTTCTTAAGTTTTTATAAAATTCACGACATGTTAACATTAACCCCCATCCATTTTCCTTGTTTTGATGCGCTACTAAAAAGCATTTGGGGGTGGGAGGTGGGGACAGTAAAGATGTTTAGTTTTTATAAAAGTCAAGACATGTTAACATTTACCCCCATCCATTTTCCTTGCTACTAAAAAGCATTTGAGGGTGGGAGGTGGGGGCAGTAAGGATGATGGATTAGGAAAAAGATAGTGCCCTCGTCTACTGATTATTTTTTCAAATGTATTTTATACAAAAAAAGCCACTTAGTTATGGTATTAAACACCACTTTCAAAAATATTTCAGTTTTATCGTGGCTGTCACTTTTATTAGTGAAGTAAACAAGCAAAAAAGACCTGATTGTATGTGTTCAATATATTTAGTATAAAAACACTTTGATTGTTAGACAATCATGGATAGAAATAATAATAATAAAAAGAAGAATTGCTATGAGATTTTTATTATCTGGGAGATGTCAGTTATTCTGAATTTTTCAGGTAATTTAGCTGGTATTTAGTCTCAAGAAATATCCAGATATCAACAACTTTAGGAATTATGGATAATATTCTAATTTTTTGCTTAGCAACACAAATATATATCTACAAAATATTTTATTTTACAATATCAAAGTTAAATCTTATAAAATCAACAGATGGGTAACACATTTTAGTCAGAGGGAGATATCTTCTTTTTAAAAATGCAGAATAGTCTTGTCATTTACAATAATTGCAATCTTTTTGGTTCGGTATTATCTTGATATATTTGTAATACTGTCCAAATGATATCTGTAGCTTTACATATAGATAGAAATCAATAGTAAAATATGAAGTTTGTTGAAACACTTGATAACAGAAAGTTTCCACAAAACAGATTGAGAAACAAACTACAGTGGAACTTGTGCAATCTGACACCTGAGTTTTCTGACATCATGTGACATCTGACAAAAACTTATGGTCCCAAAGTATATGTTAACTAAAATAAAACCTGAGTATTCCGACATCCTGTTCAATCTGACACATTTCCCTGGTCCCTTGGTTTGTCAGATTAGACAGGTTCTGACATCCTGTTCAATCTGACACATTTCCCTGGTCCCTTGGTTTGTCAGATTAGACAGATTCTGACATCCTGTTCAATCTGACACATTTCCCTGGTCCCTTGGTTTGTCAGATTAGACGGGTTCTGACATCCTGTTCAATCTGACACATTTCCCTGGTCCCTTGGTTTGTCAGATTAGACAGGTTCCACTGTATTTACTTTGTATGGTCTTAAGAATTCAGTTTTTATATTTAGATAGATAGATAACTCTGCATTTAAAAAGAAGAAATTTGGTTGTTATGTTTACATGGTAATGATATTATTCAGAACTGTTACAATTGTATAACTAGTCAAACTGATCTGTCATTTGTTAAAACTTCCATTGTTTTCTAGTTTGGTCCTTCAGTTGTTACTAACTTTACCATGAAAATGTTATGAATAACACAATAATTACTTAATGATAACATCCCTTCTACAGTGGACAATTGACCTTATAACAGGAGTGGCCTTTGTTGAGCAGGGGGCACTTTAAAAGTACTCTAGTAGACAATGAATATGACCTTATAATAAGAATGAGATTTGATGATATATGACTGATAGTGATATACTACAATATCAAATGTGTATTAGGAAAATTAGACAAAACTAGAAAATTAGATATAATATCTATGTATCTATGTACCAACATTTTTCATAAATCTTTTTATTACATAGATGCCTATGAATATTGAGATTTCCAAGTCAAATGAAAATTGATATTTCACCCAGTGAAATAAAAATGTTTATGTAAACGTGACATCACAGTACCAACATCGTCTCTGATAATGAAAAATAAGTTCCCTTTTAAATGTCTTATTACAGCAAACAAAAGTTTAAACTCTATGTTATAAATAGAATAACTACTGTTGCATTCCAAATATGAAAAAACAACGATGGCAATTCACTCATGTGTTAACGTGCATTCGTGATTTAAAGTTTTGTTCGATCACTCTTTTATTTTTGATATTCAGAATGCAAGAGTAGTTGTACAAAAAAAAGTTGCTTATGAGCAAATTTGATTAAAGTTGGAACATGTTATCTCTAACTCTGATAAATAACTTCATTACATGGTTGAAGTAGAATATGATCTGTTAAGAGTAGTTGTCATCTTGATTTAATCCAGCTCTCTCAGATGCTTGGTAGATTTATTGTTCTTTTGACCTATGAAACAGTGGGGTTCATTAAAGTGAAAAGGAACAAATTAGTTTAAATTTCAAGTCTTCAGAAGTTTTTGGGCATAGAAATCAGCACAAAACTTGAGAAGTTTATGGGTATAAAAAATCAACACAAATGTAAATAAAACTTGGATAAGATATTACTGATCTGTTGAACATATGCAATCAAGAAATAAAACAAATTTTATGTCAAAATTGATAACAATTCATGGTTAAATTATTTAAATATCGTGATTTCAGTGGTTAGCAATTGTATACTAAAAAAGGATAATATATTGAATATCATTTGTCTGTAATTATGGAAATTTTATTTGTACCAGAAGTATACCTTTGTATAAGGATGATTAATTATATATATATGTATAAGTATGAATCTTCTTATTTGAAAATTTTTAACAGAAAACAGAGTTACAGAAAATAGAATCTGGAGAAGTAAAAAGATTAAAGCAGGAAGTAAATCGTCTCAAAGAAAGTATTTCTATAAAACAGCAGTCACATGATGGTGAACTTGAGGGTATGAGGTCAGAGATCAGCAAATTAACCTCTGAACTTCATGAGAAAAGTGTGTCAAATTCTACTCTTACAGAACAGTCGGGCAACATGGAAAGACAACTCAGGAATGAAAGTGAAATATTTGAAAAGAAATCAGCAGAACTACAGGTTTGAATTCTTGGAAAATTTCAGAATTTTAATTATTAAGATGCAATAGATCTTTAATAAATTAGTTATCTCCCTTTATTTACAAAAACGATATTTTTAATAAGAACAAGTTTGCATTTGCTAGCAGAAATTTAGGTTTGCTAGCACATGAAATATCTCCTATCAAATGTTTTCTGGTTATAAAGAGCGGCATTAATACTGGTAGTAAACTAACCACAGAAAGCTCTTCATCATTTTGTCTTCAACTTCCTTTTTACCTAAGAAGAATGTTAAACAGAAGAGGGTGTCAACCGAGACAAATAAAATGACTTGTTATGCAACATTTTTGTGCACAGAATGAAATTAATACGAAAACCACTCAAGTCACAAGTAAGAAAATAAGTATATTTAACTAATAGAATGCAAAAGTCTAAATATTTGCTAGTTAATGAAAAAATAGTATTAAAAAAACCAATTGATTGATCATTTCGTCCTTATATGTTAGCTATAGTAGATATAACACATAGATAGTGGTAGTTACAGTACCTACTTTTAAGTTTAATTATATATCAATAATTTGTCATAAATTGTTAAATGTTGTCATTATATATTCATCAAAATTTCATTATCATCATTCATGACTTACATGCACCTATTAAATGTTAAGGTTGACATATGACTTACATGAGGAACATATATTAGCATTGTTTTCACCATACAACCAAAGTTAAGTTTGTATTTGAACTGTTTGTCATTTATCATGACCTTTGATTATAGCTTCCCATATCATTATCCATCACATGTTTCACATTTTGCTTCACATTATCATATTTTTCCATCACATATATTCATGTTTCACAATTCATTCATCACATTTTTTTCACGTTTTGTTCATCACATTTTGGTGGCAGTTGTTTTCTCTATTTTATAAGTGTTGATTTTAAAGCTTTCTCAAAAGAATCATGACTTCATTGTAATTATGAATATTAACTCAGATATCAATTCTGATTAATTTGGTATTCTTTCCTTCACATAGTTAGATAGATAGTTTATTTCCTTTTAGAAACAGGAAAAAATATTCACAAAAGCAGAATGGATTTTATTCAATATTATAGTATTTCTGTGGGAAGGTTATTAAAAGAAGAGAAGTTTGCTGAACACTATCAAACATTATGCATTAAGAACAAAAATAGTTCAAACGATTTGAGAAAAAAAATAATTAAACTTACAAAATTTGTAGTCAAAGCATCATCTCCAAATTCTTTAAGATTTTGAATTTCCATTATTATCATTTGAGTTATTTCACCCAGTCTTTTTGATGGTGCTACTCAACTTTCAAAATGTATAAAGGTATGTCTTAGAAGAGTAGGAATGATTCTTTTTCCATAAGTTTACCAGAATCCTACATTTTTTACCATAAATTTCATAACTTTGCAAATCAATTACTGTCACGTACTATATAAAACTTTGGATTGTGTTGTTTGAATGAAGCTTCACATGGACTTTTCTACAAATACAATGAAATTTTCTTCCTTTGAACCAAACCATTTTTATTCAAGATAGAATATCATAGGATTCTGGTTTATGAAAAATTAAATAATGTTGATATTGATAGATCAATAGAGGTAACTTTAATATACTTGAAAAATAAAAATATTCATTTAACTTGGAAATCATTATTTAGTATCTTTGTCATATTCATCTATTTTGCTGAAAATTCATGTGATTTTCAGTGATTTCATTCTAAAAACTCACTTATCATCCTAATTTTCATTTAGATTTCATTATCATCCACATTTTCAATTAGATTCATATGTTATAGATTAGATATCAACATATTTTTATATTTTCATCGATTTTCATAGTGCTGCGAATTCATTTTATATTTTATTTGTACCAAATTTCATATATACAAAAAAATCACCCTAATTTGATTGTTGAAAGAAAAATATTTAAGGTGCCATAAGGAGGCTGTTTTTTTTTTCATTTTTAATAATTCAAAATATTTTTGAGGTAGCTTTTATGCTTCTTTTTGGGGGAAGGCCAATATAAAAAATGTTGAGGTCATAGTTTATCAAATAACTTTCAAAACCCTCACATTTTGCATGATTGTTTAAGTAAAATTTGTTGAAAAAATTGTATTTGTTTCTTAGTTTTATCAATTCATAAAATTGGGATCAATAAAAATAAATGAATTCCCAGAATGCATCATCCATCCTGTTGTTACCTGTTATGGTAATAGTAGCTAACCCTTGTTTTGTCAACCCTCCCTGTTGTTAGGTTGCAAATGCACAGATTGAAGCACTTAGACTAGAAAACAGGCACTTGAGGCAGACGATCCTTCAACAGGCTCAGTCAAATGCAGAGAAGGGTCATACTCAGGAGCATTTCCGAGTGGTAAAAAGCTCATATGATTCAACTGTATCCAAACTAGAGGTAGAACTTATATCATTAATATATTGTTTTACATTTTATTTTTGAGTACAAAAGAATAAAAAATAAGAATCTTCTGTTAACAAGTTCCTCCAAATACACCTGAATACTAGCAATTCATATCTTTAGTCTTATATATCTAGATTTTACTGTATGAAAAAAGTAGTAAAAAAAAAATAAATCCATGACTATTATATTCAGAGAATTTTGCTGTTTTATGGATTTCTAAAGTTCATTTGTTTTTTTAAATGTATTGTCAAATATAAGGTTTCAATAGCTCTTTTCTAAACAATAGTGAACTATTTTATTCTTAAAATATAGGCAAATCCAGGACAAAAACAGGTTTGGTGAATTCTGGTTTGTCTATTTTGCAATTTGTTAATATTTTTAACTAATCTGCTTAAATGTGAATGAATGGTTGATTATTAATTATTGGAAAGCATTACGCTTAAACCTGTGTGTATTCTGAATGTGCCTGTTTTTATGTTTTGTATCAGTAATACATTTTTAAAGGCTTAGAGTCTTTGATGATAAAAGAAGAATACAAAAGGGGGGTTTGTTTTTAGTAGTGGCATATAATATATTTATTTATAAAAACAATAAATAGAGACATGATGTTACCCACTCTATAGACAAAGGCCTGCTGTTAATAATAAAAAGAACAAGTCATGTCATTCTTGTTAAACAATGTAAAAACAATCCTTTGTGGTGTTGCTGTACATGTTTGAAAAACTTACTAGAAAATTAAAAATAATTTTGATATCTGTTTATTGTCACAATAGAACCAGTTTGTATTGTTACAAAATAATGTAGTTGAATTGGATATAAATATTTTTATTACATATAGTGAAAGTATCTTGATTCGTTGGCACCAATGTTCATGGTTTCTACAAAATGCATCGATCCATGTGTTCTTGAATTTGTGGATTCGAACATTACAGACAACAATCAATAGAAAAATTGTATTTGTTGGATTTTAATTTTCGTAGTTTAAGTGAACCACGAAATCAGTGAAAATTAGAACTGCATTATTAATAATGATTTCACAGTATAAATATTTTCTTGTATAAGAATTAATACTTCCTCTGTACTTTTGTACCTGCCATGTTGTGACCAGAATAAAGTAAATCATTGATAATATTTGTTTTAGTAGTAAAAGCAATCAAATAAATGTCTGTTTAGAAAATGTTTATAGTATTTAAAGTTCCATAGGGTATTGTAGTTCTGTACAGAGGAATTAATAACCATTCCTCTGTATTAAACCACAGTACAAAAAAAGAGATTTTTATCAATAATAAATAATTTTCTTTTAAGTAAATTTTACAAAAAGTTATTGTTAAAAATCAAACAGGTGATTAGTGACATTTGATGCATATTTTTTCATCTTGTTTATTTTTCTTCTTGACTGTATTCCTTTTGTTACTTATTAATGGGAACAGTACACCTTTGACAAGTTTGAATGAAGTCTTTGTATAAGGTCCAGAGATTCATTGTAGGTGTATTTAAAATAACAGAATATTTCTTTGTCACTTTCAGCAAGAAAATCGACAACTACGTGATGATGTCAGTTCAATGAGAGAAGAAATGAATGACATGGAGGACAAATTTGAGGAACAGCTGAGGCAAGCATTGAAAGATTCAGAATCTTCAGCTCAGGAAATGAGAGATATTGAAGACAGGTAATGTATCTCTTTCTACCAGACTTTTTGCTTCTGATTATGACTTGTAACACAACTTTTAATTCTTGTAGTCTTGTAAATCGGGTAACATTTTTATCTATTTTATTCAGTTACATTTCTAATATAGCAAAAATATCAATTGATAAATTAAGAATTTTTGGAAATTTTCTAAAGTTTTACGGATTCCAAATTGAGATGTCTTTTCCAGTATATAAAGTGTGATAATTTTGTAGTATGATATTAAAATAACAGCATTGCAAGTTAACTTTACAAATTACAATACGTAAGTCATTGAGCTTTTTGATATACTGTTAATCAAATGATATTAATTATTACTAGTTTTTAATTTATTATTAACATACTACATTGTATGTGAAAATACCTATTACAAAATAAGAATCATATTGAAGATTTAGTCCAAAAAAAAAGAAGAAATTTAAGCAGATTACAGTAAAACTTGTCTAAGCCGAACCCAGTACAAAAAAAACAGAATCATGTACAAACGGAATTTTAAATAAAGTCCCATTGTAGGAAATCTTGTTAATTTAACCTGTATAAACCAAACACCTGTCTATTGCGAACACAAAAGCTGATCCCAAGGAGGTTCGGTTTAGAAAGGTTTTCACTCTAGGTAAAGAAAATATTGAAAAAGTGTAATTTTTCTTTGAATTTAATTTTCTCAGCAATTATGATGGGTAAGACATATGGTATAAACTTATAATAACATCTCACTCATTCCTATTTTTAGCACTATAGTTTGATATAACATGTGAAAATTCATATGATTACCAATTCTTTCTGTCTATTAGAAAATAAGGCACAAATTGTTTGAAGCTAAGGGGGGATAACTGTTTTAAGATTGAGATAAATCTAATTTGGTATAATGCACCATATTGAAGGTCAGTCTTCATGCTAACACACTTGCCTGAAGCCCGGGACAAGTAAAACTGGATTCAGACAAGTGAAAATTATGAAAGAATTTGTTTGAATAAATAGAAATTTTTTCCAAATTTGGCTTTCGGGCAAGTAGGTGAAAAATATTAAGGCAAAGTGCTGTAATGGTAAATGATGTTTCCCTGTAACTAACTTGTGGTTCTTATTTATTTGTTTCTGTATTATATTTTTAGCTTGGATTCTATATGTACAATTAAAAGGTGATATAATTGACATATGTTTGAATATCTGTCTCCATTGTTCTGTGTGAACTAAATACATTGTAACTCTATCATGTCTGGTGTGATTTCTAAATTAGCTTAACCACAACATGACTGACAAGGTCACACCCATAATTGGTGCTAAATACCAGTAAATCAGTTAAAACCACACAAACAGATGATAAACCCTCCAAAAATTGCATGTTGCATGACATTTGCATTGTTAATACATTTCTTTCTTTCATACACTCAAAATCTTTGTCCAAACTTTGTACATTTCTCTTTCAATAAAATCCTTCCTTTTTTTAAAGATTTTATTGTTTTAATATAAGAAAGTATCCAATTTTTTATACAGTAAAATATTGAAATGATCCAGAAGAAAAACATGTTTTTCATTTATATCACCCAATCTCTTATATTCTACTTTCTTACAACCCATAATTGTAACACATCTTTTAATATAGGCTGCATGAATATTACTTTATTTTCAGGGTAAAATATTTTTGCAAATCAGAATTGGTTTTAAAAACTAAATGTATTGAACATTCTGTTCAGTGTCATGAAGTTTTATATATGACAGTTGACATTTTCATGGTCATATTTATGTTATTTCAATGTTTCCAGTTATTTGTTGGTTTCCATATTCTTATTATATATATTTTTAGTAAATTTTTATTTGAAGTTCAATTTGTATACAGTTTTTCCGTTGAATGCCTTTGGAAAATTACTGTCGAGTTTTACAACAGATTTGTCTATAGCTCTTACTGTAAAGATATTAGGGTACTAAATGAAATTAATGCCAAAAATTAAAATTTGTATGTCTCCCTTTCTAGGCAGAGGGCGTGAGCATTAAATCTCATCCATGTCCGTACACCCATCTAGATGTCCTGCATTTGGTTGCTGCGCAATAACTTATCTTCCCCTAACACATATCATTGAAATTAATACATAAGGTTAGTTACCATAAAAGTAAGACGAGATTGATTGCAGACTTGACCACTTCTTTTGTTCTAGAGTTATGCCCCTTGTTATCTTTAGCAGGAAGTGGAGGCATCTGTATCCTATGGACACATTCTTCCATCTTTTGTTCTAGAGTTATGCCCCTTGTTATCTTCAGCAGGAAGTGGAGGCATCTGTATCCTATGGACACATTCTTCCATCTTTTGTTCTAGAGTTATGCCCCTTGTTATCTTCAGCAGGAAGTGGAGGCATCTGTATCCTATGGACACATTCTTCCATCTTTTGTTCTAGAGTTATGCCCCTTGTTATCTTCAGCAGGAAGTGGAGGCATCTGTATCATATGGACACATTCTTCCATCTTTTGTTCTAGAGTTATGCCCCTGTTATCTTTAGCAGGAAGTGGAGGCATCTGTATCATATGAACACATTCTTCCATCTTTTATTTCAAATCTTAATTTTATAGATTAAAGTTTAACATAAAATCTAGACTTGATTGAACTCATACTGTATAACTAACCAGGTGAGCAATACAGGCTATGGTAAGCCTTTAGTTTATTAATACAATCAATATTTAATCAAGTAATAAAAGCAATTCATCACATACTTGCCTCATCACAGTAACACCTAAATAAATTTGTGATTGTATATAAAACTTAATTGACATTCTCTTGTTTCAACTCTTAATTTACAAAACATGTGAAAAGGCATTAGCTTTATTGAATTAATTCATTTGAGCTAGGTTTGGAGTTTATAATGATATATTGTTGTGAATTGCTGTAGTATTTCACAGTTTAAGAGATATTAATGTCTTCATCATTATAACCTTTGTCTGTTATCGTTTTTGGAAGTATTTTTGTTGTTTCGGTATAATGGTTTAAATGCAAATAATATATATGCAAAAATCAGTAGATTTAAATTGACATCTGCTGTTTACCAGTATCTAATTTAAGTTCATAGATTTGTCACTATCAGTATGACAGTTTAAAAAATATATGGAAATTTTGTAATTTGATAAAAAGTAAAAACCTTTAAGAATTTGACACTTCACCATGTTTTTTTACCAATGAAATTAACACCTGTCTGAAATATTGTCAAATAAATGTCAATCTAATGAAACATTTTGTGTTTTAATTAATTTTTGACACAGATCTGTTCAGCAGTTGACCACTGAACTCACAGCATGATAATTTTGTAATACCATGTAATATGCCAACTATAATTTGTTTGTAGAATACTGTGATAAATATTGAATTGTGTTGCCTTTTTTTTTGTAATTTTCAATTTCTAAAAGATAGAAATATATTTGAAGGTGTCCATCATGTACTAATTTTTTCGATGATTTTTCTAGACGTATGTTAAGTATAGAGGAATCCGCCCAGAGAAGAATTAAAGCCATGGAACAACAAATGAACTCTACTATTCAGAGATACGAACAGGAAATAAAACTTCTACGCATGCAAAAATCTAGACTCGAAGACCAGCTGGACATGGATAGGAATGAAATTAATTTTAGTAAGTATTGGTTTGGTTTGGTTTTGGTGTTTTATCAATATTTCAGTTAAATCGTGGCAGTCACTTTTATTGGTGGAGGAAACTGGAGTACCTGCAGAAAACAAACTACCTACCACAAGTCACAGACAAAATTTATCACATTATGTTGTATCGAGTACACCTCGCCTGAGTGGGGTTCGAACTCACAATGTTAGTGATGATAGCATAGGCACTGATTGCACAGGTAGTTCTAAATCCAAATACAAATGTACCATATGATCACAACTACAACGTCGCTAGTAAATATTGGAGATAAGCAATATCCATATCTAGCATTCATTAAATGGGGCATTCCTAGAGCTGCGACACCATTTGATTAAAATACTGTAAGAAATTATGGTAGGGTAAGACTCTGATTTAAACCCTACATTAGTTCATCCTAATGTTTAGAAACCAAATGTTAACTTCAAACATGAGAGACCATAAGCAAATTCCATAATGCACACATATATACCTTAAAAGAGATTAATACAAGATTTACACAGAAATACCACATTGAAGGTAATGAAATTTAATAAACAGTATAATTTAAAGAAAATTCCTACTTGTTTTCAAGATTGTTTATGTTTACATATTGTATATCTATATAGAGTAGTCCCCCTTTTATGGGGCTGTCATGATCATGATCGTATGATAGTTAGATTTACAACTACCTATCCAACCAGTGTTTATTATCACTAAAGTTTTGAGTACTCCCGCTCATGGAGAGGTGTACAATATTATGTTATAAAGTTTGTCAGTGACTTGCGGCAGGTTTTCCTCAACCAATAAAACTGACTGCCATGATATAGCTGAAATATTGTTGAAACTGTCCCCCTTTTATAAGTCTAGCCCCTTCAGCAATGAAAAATTGGTCTTATAGGAGGGGAATTCTGTAGGCTGGGCACTTGACAATGTTAGATCATAGCAACTGATTAATAAAAGAGGATTGATTATAAAGAGAATTTATTCCACTTTATGCAATCTAAACAAAGATTCAAAATTGTTAAATCTAGCTTAACATATATTGATTAAAGATATTTTATCTTAATTAGATCATTTTGCATCATTTTTATTTTTTTTATGTAAAAGATGATATTCGTACAATATTTTTATTTATCAAATTCTACCATGCTTCTATGAAACTATCGGTAATTAGAAACATTCATAGAAATAGAATAACACCTGTAATAATGTTAAACCAGTAGCATTAATCGCTTCTTTTCAGGAGTTCATGCATGTGTAAACGGTGCCGATGCACTCAGAAACTGAATAAATGTCCGAAGGACGTTTATTTTAAAGTTTGTGAGTGCATCGGCACCGTATACACATGCATGAACTCCTGAAAAGAACCGTTTAATACTTATAATTCTTCAATGCAATACTGAACATAAAAATGTATTCTTGCATATCCCTGGTCTAAAAATAACACAAATTAAAATTCCGCGAAATGTTGTTGACGACTTTGGCACATTAACATCATGACGTCATATGAAGACTTCCAGTTTAAAACGTAAAGATCAGACGTCACTTGGCTTCGTGTATGCTTCAATTTTGATAAATATTTAACTAAAATAAGTTTGCAAGGTAGGCATTTTAGTTATTTTTGTGTATTGTTGTAAATATGACAAGTAGAATTTCACGTTTTCAAGATGGTGGATCCTTCCAGCTGAACCATTTAGTTACGACTTGTAGATTGAAAAGTTCATCGAGTTATGAACGAATCAAAAGCATACAGGTGACAGTGCTCTTGTCCAATCAAAAGGCATGAAAACAATATACATTAATTCTATAAGAATTATGATTATCAGATATATTATTTTGATAATCAGTAATTATATGGAAGAAAATTGGATATAAATGCATCAGTGCATTCCATATACGGTATGTCCAATTGCCAATATTTCCTCCACCAATAAAACCATGATATAACTGAAATATTGTTTAAAGTGGGGTTAAACACCATAAACCTAAACCAATTGCCAATATAATTAAAATTTAGATGGTTGCTGTATTTTT
The DNA here is from genome assembly GCA_963680875.1 of Bathymodiolus brooksi. Classification (NCBI taxonomy): domain Eukaryota; kingdom Metazoa; phylum Mollusca; class Bivalvia; order Mytilida; family Modiolidae; genus Bathymodiolus; species Bathymodiolus brooksi. The sequence goes on along the minus strand of OY804576.1, from coordinate 128,415,353 downwards.
TTTTAAACAAATCGTCACAAAAAAATGAAACATCTAATTTTCATTAGATTGTCCAAGTGCTAAATTTTGTGATGTTACTTTCAGAATTCATTGTTTTCTTTTCACAGGACCCAACAACGACCATGAAATTGACTTACATTCCATCGCATCAGAAGAGGACTATCATGAACTTAGGTCAAATGGAATCTATGCAAAACACAATGGCCATTATACTGGTGAAAACAGACATTACAACACTAGTGAAAACAGACATTACGCTAGTGATAGTGGACATTATACAAGTGAAAATGATCATTATGTCAGGGAAAATGAACATTATCCAAACGAAAATGGACATTTTGATTTACCATTGATGAATGGGGGCAATCAAAATGGAAATGATAACATTGACAACAGTTATTCTACGATACTTAGTAGTCGTCCAATGTCTATATCAGAAAGTATACAGGAACCATTAGATCCTGATGAGGTAAATTTTACAGTTGGTAATGTTTTGTAGGCACCTATATCAATAATCTAATGTTAAGAGGTTCATTTATTTTATGTCACCTCTTGAATGCCAAATTAAGTGTGGTATAACATTCTCTTATTCAGAACCTCTCTAGACTATTACTTGATTAAATTCTACTTTTTTTAGGGGCCATCGTGGTTGTATGGTAGTTGGATTTACAGCTACCTGTACAATCGGTGAGTGCCCTATCACCACTGAAGTTATGAATTTTAATCCCACTCATGGCATTGTGTACTCGATACAACATTATGTGTTAAAGTTTATCCGTGGTTTTATCTGGGTACTCCGGTTTACTACACCAATAAAGCTGAAATATTGTTGAAAGTGGTGTTGAACACTATAAGCATAAGCCTTGCCTAAATTCTTTTTAATTAGTTTATAATTTTAACCTAAGAAAATCCCAATTTTACTTGATTGTTGTATTAGTGTATTAAGGAAATTTTGATTGTTGTATTAAAGAAATGTTTAATTTATTTTATTTTTCTTACAGTTAAGTCCTAGAGATACAGTAGCTCAGAGATTCTTAGCAGCAGAAAACCAAAGAGCAAGAGAGTTAGAATTACTTATAGACTCACATATAGAAACACTAAAGAAAGGTACAGAAAACACCATCAAACGACACTCTAAAAGATAGTGCTAAGTTATTTATTCCAGTGCAATGAACTATGAACAATTTAGATATTGCATTTAAAGGATTTTAATAGCAAGGGAGACAATTCATTTCTGATACCAAGACTGAGGAATCACAGATACATTTGTGGTTGGACTAAGTTCAATATTATTTGACAATGATAAAATCATGAAGAAGAAATTCTGTTGTTAATTTGTTAGTTGTTGGTATTTGTAGAATATTAATTATTTATTGTAAATGTTGGAATGTTGCTGTACAAATGTTGTACACTATTTGTATTACCAAACAAGACTGAGAAAACATTCCTTTGTATTTATCTTAAATGTGTTTATCCATGAATTTTAGTTTCTCAGGTGCTGAAATATGAAGTGTGCTAAATTGTTTTTATTGTAAATTTTTTCCTCCTAGATAATTTTGTTTAATTTTTATACCCCTGCTCGACGAGAGGCGAGGGTATATAGGGATCCTCATGTCTGTTCATCCATCCGTCCGTCCGTCCATCACACTTTTGGTTTCCGGATAATAATTAAAGTACCACTCAACCAAATCTTTTCAAACTTTCACACATTGCTGTGTACCATAAAATACAGGTTACGTTTGATTACGGTGTATTTCACATTTACCGTTCATGAATTATGGCCCTTTTTCTCTTAGAAAATAGGGACTTTTTAGGTTTCCGGATGCTATTTAAAGTATGGCTCAACCAAATCTTTTCAAACTTTAACACAATGCTGTGGACCATTAAATACAGGTGAAATTCGATTACGGTGTATTTCACATTTACCGTTCCTCAGTTATGGCCCTTTTTCTCTTTGAAAATAGGGACTTTTTAGGTTTCCGGATGATATTTAAAGTATGGCTCAACCAAATCTTTTCAAAGCTTAACACAATGCTGTATACCATAAAATACAGGTTAAGTTTGATTATGGTGTATTTCATATTTACCATTCATAAGTTATGGCCCTTTTTCTCTTAGAAAATAGGGACTTTCTAGGTTTCCGGATGATATTTAAGGTACGACTCAACCAAATCTTTTCAAGCGTTAACACAATGCGATGTACCATAAAATACAGATTAAGTTCGATTATGGTGTAATTGACATTTACCATTCATGAATTATGGCCCTTTTTCTCTTAGAAGATAGGGACTTTAAAGGTTTCTGGATAAAAATTTGGAATGCAGAGGTATCTGTGATCACCAGATCAACTTTCTTTAGTTAAACATGGAATATGTTAACCAAGACAGTTATTTCATGTAAGGAGATGAAGATCCAGATCTTATTATGTATAATTGAAGCATGGTAATTTTTGTTTTGTGTACTTACCAATTGTATTGTATTTTTTATGTTTGACTTGATGTGCAATTATCAATTCCGTCCATTTATGTTTTTTTTAAGTGCATTAAATCAAATCCACTTGTGCTGATTTTTTGGGAAGTTGGCTGATGTTTTGGTTAAGTTAAAAAAAAATTCACTTTAGTCTTGGAAATATTTTTACTAACTTGATAGTTCCAAACTCCAACACATAATAAGAAATAAGGTGTAGGAATAATTTGTAATTTTAACTAAGATATTTTTAAACAATATCTCAAAGTCATAGTAAAGACCTGTTTACATACATTAAAATGTTACTACAGGGATCACACTTGGTAAATCAGGGCGACTTGACTTCCATGCCAGAGGAAGTGAGGAAAAATCTAGGAGACTTCCAAAGAACTTCTGGTTATCTTATTGACACTTTCCCCTTCTCTGTATGTCCCCATAGCTTTCTCAAACAAATGTCCACCTCAATGATTGTAGAATCCAAGCAACAAGATAGGAATGATAATATTGAATATGAAACCTATAGATCAAATTTTAGTAACATGAGACCTCCATATGCATCAGTAAAAGTATTGTTATTGATGTAAAAAGACTGACTTCCAAAACTGACTGGTCCTCTAAAACTTCCTTGTAATAACAGAAGTAGGGCAATTTCATTGAAACCAGGACGAAATAATTGCCCACTTCTCCTGGTTTTGTAAAGCCTGTTACAATATTGCTTCCATTTGTCCCTCACAAATGCTATTGATACATATTATATATCTGGGAATAAAACATTCAAAAGTGAACCTACATATTATTTGGGACCATTGTCAACTTTCATTGGCCATCACAAGTGTCAAAAATCTTCAATTTTTTAATCATTCTATATTTTTTGTGAAACATTGTCAGTTTGCTTTAAGAATTTTAGTTATTTTTCAACAAATGCAGTTTCACCAAAAAAACAAACTTACTTTTTAAAGTTTTCAAGCTTTGATACCCATCAATGGTTAAGTTTCTCCAGAACATTTCTGGTTTTAAATACCACATACAGTCAAACATGCTCATGTAGTTACCTCTATTGAGCAGTCACTTGTATTAAAAGGTCACAGTTTTCTTGTCCTGTCATAGAAAATTTCATAGGAATTGAACCTCTTTTAAGAGGTCACCTGTCTTAAAAGACCACTTTTCCTTTGTTTCAAAGGTGACCTCTTAGTACAGGTTTGACTGTATCTTGTTTTTATGTTAATTCTAACCTTTAGTTAATGATAGAGTATTACAAAAAAACAAGTTTGTTGTGCAATTGTGAGTGTGTGTTATAGAATAGAATCAAAGTCATCAAAGATATCTGTGATAAGGAGGACTTACGTCTCTATTATACTTAGAATAGTGAATAAGAGTGCTTGTGTAATTGTGTGTCAGTTTGTGTAATTATTTATGTGTGCTTGTGGTTATGTGGAAAATAGATTTCTTTAATAGGAAGAAAAGTTTGAACAAATTTCTGTACAAAATAATTTTTTCATGTGATGGAAATTAACATGTTAGAACTAATGAAATGTGATTTAGGATAAGACTGTACAGATAATGGGTTAGGGTTATGGTGTTTAATACCACTTAATGTTGTATCGAGTACACCTTGTCTGAGCGGGATTCTAACTCACAACGTTAGTGGTGATAGGCACTGATTGCACAGGTAGTTGTAAATCCAACTACCATACGATCACGACCACAATGGCCCCTACTGATAAATGGATCAATTTCTTTTCTAAATGAAGTTACCAGTATTATGAAGATTACAAAAATATTGATGATTACATGTCTAATTTGAAAATTTAATTGTTTTATTAATTTTTGACAGAATCCTCATGAGTGAAATGCATATAAATGTTCAGTTAGTTTGAAATGGTTTCCAGTAGTTTTTCTCATTTTATGTAATCATGATTATAGAAATAAATGTAATTAATTATCAAAGCCCATTTATGTCATGAACCTTCCAACATTTTATGAATGTTTACCTGATATACTATTTTCATTTGGTTATAATTCTAATTAAAATTAGTCAAACTTTTAGTAAACGGTCACCAAACGGTCAACGTTGAACAAAGGGAAAATGACCACATAAGAAAAGTGACAGCTTATTCAAGATCAATAGATCATTATAATCAGTTCCGGTCTGTAATGATTCATGTATCCATAGGTAATTAATTGGAAAAAATGGCTGTTGCTTTGTACTGCTGCTGTGATTTTTGGACAAGATACAGTTAATTAATGAATCATTCAATATTTTGATAGCTTAATTAGTACGATCATTTATTGAGAACACCTTGAAAGTTAATTACCGTTTAATTTTAAAGTCTAGAATGAAAACTGGTTGTTAATACTGGTAAACTGATAAAGTGGGATAACTTTGGCCAACGGCATTATTGAGTTGAATTGAAAATGGTTTTCAATGGGCTGTTTACAACAGGTGACCGTTTAGGTAAGTTTGACTTTATTAGTATAATAAGAGTATTTCTACTTTATAGTTTAAATTACTCCTCATTCTACATAAATTAAAATAGCATAAACATTTTCTCAGGGCAATAAGGTCACATTTTCTTAAAGGACATCATAACTCAGCATTATATCCATGTGGATTAGGGAGGCCCTAATTAATGCACTTTTACTGCTGATTACTTCATTCCTTGTAAATTACACACTAATTTATTAGAATTATTGTATATTTTTGAAATATTAATATATTTTGAGTAAATACTCTGAAGAATATTGTGTTGTGTTTTTTAGCCTCATTACTTGAAGAAGATAATGTAGCACTTATTTTCCTAAAATTCAGTTACTCATATTATATTTTAAGGAACTAGTCTCCTTATTTTCATTTGACTCTAGAATACATTTTTATACATTTAAAAAACAATATCTGGCCGATGTAAATTAAGTCATCAATACATTTTGAATGTAGAAGCTTGAAAGAGATGATCTGATTGGTTAATACATGTATATCTACATTTGTGTTGGCAGATGAAAATCTGTCTGAAATCAGTCACTATTGTTGTATACTAGTATGCTAGATTAGACCTTTTAAGGATGGTTGATGAAGCAAGTAGTGGTGTTTTAATCAGATTTATTGTGTAAAGGACAAAATCATCTGTGAAGAGGACAAATAGTGTTTTTGGACTGATGACTTCAACCACAACGTCAGATATTGTGTTTCAAATGCTTAAAAATATATTCTTCAACTGATTCCAATGACTTTGGCTCGTCTAATTTCAGTTGATCTAAGAGATTACTACATGTGAAGTTTTATAAAAATTGGTTCAGCAGCTGTATCCTGAATAGGATATTCAGACTTGTTCAAACTAGAGGCCCTGAGGTCACACAAGTCCAGTTTTCTTTATCATGATACATTTTCTGTCCCAGCGGGGCAATAATACCTTGTGAATAGCCTGACAATTAATTGAGAGTGCAACTATTTGTGGGTATTTGTACATCAAGATCTAATAACAGACAAACTTTCAATCTAACAAAGATTATCAAAGGATTTTGATAACAGGGCACCCACCTCCTGTGTATGTTCAAAATTTGTATCTTAACAAAGGGCCATAATTCTGGAAAATCTCATTGGACCAGAATGTCCTAACAATATGCACATCGGCACACTAGGAACTAACAAAAGACCAAGCTTCATTTAAATTTAGCAAAGACTGTAGGAGATCCAATGATACATAACCCCTCCACAACCAATTTCCAAGTTTGAATTTATACAAATGCAAGACCCAGATTCTAGTGTGGTCTAAAATTTTAAACTGAAATTAAGAAACTTAAAGAAATAATAATAATAACCTAAAGTAATAAAAGTGCTGTACCTTTACTTTAATATGTGATTAAGTATAAAGTTGCATAGTTTCCCATTTTCATTTATGAAAAGAAAGTTTAAACAGTGATGATCATAAATTCCACCAATATCATCAAAACAAATAATGTTAACTGAGCTCACTCATCACAAAAAAGAACACAACATATGATGTTGGAAATCCAGCTACTGGTTTTGGGACAGGCACAAAAATGTGGCAGTGTTAAACTGGTGCTGGATCCCCAACACCAATTCATATACAAACGATAAAAACCTGCAATTTGCTTCCACTCAAAAAGACCACATACTATCACAAAAATGAATGACAACATAAACATGGAGAGTACAATAGCAGGGTCAATGAATGACCATACTTAACCGACTACTAGCTAGGAAGGTAAGATCTGTTGGTTAGTCTTTAGACAAAAATCATAACAGATATTTCTAGCAGAATGAATATCAACTAGGAAGAACTGTTTTAGATACCTAAAACTTATGTCTCCCCTTAATGTGGCCATCTGTACAACAATAAGTTACACATTAGGAGTTGAATGATACTATTTAAAAAACAATTATTTGACCTTGAGGTCAAAGGTCAAGGTCCCACGAAGGTCATTACGGTATGCGACACACCGCCTTATGGTCATGCACCCACATACCAAATATCATTAACCTATCTCGAAAGACAAAAATGTTACGGCCCGGACAAAAAAATACTATTTAAAAAACAATTGTTTGACCTTGAGGTCAAAGGTCCCACGAAGGTCATTATGGTATGCGACACACCGCCTTATGGTCATGTACCCACATACCAAATATAATTTACCTATCTGGAAAGACAAAAAAGTTATGGTCCGGACAAGCTTTGCTGAGAAGAAGCGGAAGCGGAAGCAGAAGAAAAAATCAGACTAAAACAATATGTCTCCCTTCATTCGAAGGGGAGACATAATTAGTCATGAACATCCAAAGAAATCAATGGTCTTCGTGGTAGACCAGAATAAATAGGTCATCAAACTTTTGAAATCAAATATTGAACAAAAATGAGTAATACAATATGTAACAAGATATGATTATAATCTAACGATTATGAAGTCTCCCAAACCCGGCCAATGACACTATCTACCCACATATCAAATTTTGATGATATCGGACAATGTTGAATTTTTACCCACCATTTTTATGCCGTGTTTTGGCAGCCATTTTGAAAAATTTTTAAACGCAGAATTGCTCCTCTAATGGTGACCTATCACTGTCAAAATTTATGTCTATCATTATCCAGTTAGAAGTTATCAACATTAATGTACGAAATTTCAAGTTTCCCATAGGATTCTATAGTAACCCCCTTTGAACCCCCAAAAATATAGCTTTGACTCCCTTTACCACAAATCTGAAAACTTTACGATCAACTAGAAACATATATCTATAACTCCACCAAGTTTCATGAAATTCTGTCCTGTAGTTCCTGAGATCTGCCGTGGACAAGTTCACGGTGCACGGAAAGAAAGAACAAGAACAAGAACAAGAACAAGAATAATAATAATAATAATAAGAAACGGAGCAAAAACAATAAGTCTCCAAACGTTGTTTGGGAGACTTAATGAAATATAAATGTAGTAATTTAATTACTAGTTTGACCTACAAGTTCTACTTACAGATTGTCTATGTTTACATCCTTTCATACTAATGAAGCAGAGACCTCTCAGTGAGAGGACAGTCCATAAGTTGTGATCACTTTTTGTCCAATCTCATTTGCAATAAAAGAATATTAAACTAATGAAGCAGAATAGAGAAAGAAATTATAACCACAGGTTTCATAGTTCAAATTCAAATCGAGTGAGTGAGTGATTGTTGCTTAATGCCAAATGAGCAATTTTTCAGCTATATCATGCATGGCAAGGATAAATTACATTTAATGAAATGATGATAGTGTCTGCTTTGTTCTAGACCAACACACTTAATTGGATCTTTATAGCTCACTGAAACAACAGTCCGTGGGTAGACATGTCGCTCCACTTGGACACATTATCCTGATTTTGATTTAGTTTATGGTGTTTAACGCCACTTTCACACCATCAACCAAATTAAAATCAGGATAAGATTTTGAGCCAACCAGTCTGCTCTTACTCCTTAAAGCTGCGTGCTTAGTGGAGAAGCAGCAAATACCAATTTCATATTCTTTGGTTCAAATACAAATCAATTTAGATATTTCAAGGGATGTGTATTATATATCAATGTACAATAAATGACGATAAACAACACACAGTATCTGTAAATGCAGGTTTATTATCAATATCTATCATTGATATTTTAAATAATAAAACAAAAGTTCCACAAATAGTCTGATAAAACTAGTGCACATGTAATGATGCATTTGGCTATAAGCTAAACAAGAAAAATGTTTTGATGACAAATTCTGGAATTATTTATTACACTTAATATATAATATATTACACACAAGAATAATAATAAGTTGTTCAAAGCATAGATATTCATAATCTTTCGATTTCTTTATACATTGTAATTTAAAAAAAACAAAAAAAAAACAGCACTTTTTTAATTTTCAAATTAGAGCCAAAATATTTTACTCTGAATGGAAATATTTTTTAGAACTTAGGTAAATAACATTAAAAAAATAACAAATTATTGCTGTATCTTGCATTATTCAAATGATACAAAGACAACATAAAAAGCTGTTTGAACAATAACATCACATTGACTAGCTATATTATGAGGACCAATCAAATGATGTGTCAATGTTTATTGTTATTCTATTGGTCAATGGTCCAGTTATTGGTTATTCCAGATTTGATGAATGTATGGTAGTTCAAATTGACAGACTTCAACATTTATTATTGAACATTGAATACTTTTTTTGACCCTGTAAGTACCAATACATGGGTATATTTCTAAAAGTTACAAGTATTAAACTGATTGTTTTAACATCAACTCTCCAGTATAATTTAAATAATCACATACAATAACCATAACTATTTAAAGGGAAGTAAACTGTTCTATAAATAGAAAAAAGACGTCACTGGAGAACTGACGGAATTATAGAGATTAAGGTTGGGAGTATGTGTATAGACTGTAATACAGTATCCAAGGATTTCCACACAAAAGAAAATATCCATAACTTTCTATATTCTAATATCACCCATTAAAGTTAGTTAAACAGTTATATTTTATTACAATCTACAAAGGGAGATAATCCATGTATAATAGTCTCCCTTTGTCTCTTAAGTAAAGATACTGTTTCTCTTACCTAACTTAGAGAATCAATGTATCTCTATGTTTCTTAGACTTGTTTCCTTGAAGCAGCTGTATTTAATTAGTGAGCTATTATAAATAAACTACACTTTAACTGAGATTCACATGTTTTAAAGGGCATGATCAGGCATTATACAACAGACCTATTTTTTTGCATGATGATGAAATATGATAAAGCTGGCAGTTTATATTTGAACTAAATCATTCTTAAACAGAATATACAAAAGATTTGTCCAAATGTACCCTAAACTAAACAATGATTATGAACAGGAAAAGGATGAAAAAAGCCCTTTCTGTCAGTTCAAAGATATAATACGGTGTCCCACTTGAATACACAATAATGAGTAAAATAAACAAAATTAAACACTAATTTTGAATGGCCTTTTAAATTTGACATTTATGTAAAAAGAATTACATTTCACACTGAAAAGTAAAGTCTTATTTCGACAACATTCAAAACTGAAACACTTGCAAATACGCAACTTTAAAAAAAAAGTGAAATAATATTAAGTAAAATGGAGGACATTTTGGATTTAAATCACATGATCATATACAAGTCACATCTACATTAAAACAAATAACAATGTTTCAGAATTTTATATCACAGATGTTTTATAAATATAAGAAAAAAAAAAAAAAAATTTCTATGAAATTAAATAAAAAATATACAATTTGAATTTTCAGGAGATTTAATAATACTTAAGGTTCTCACAAAACATACTATCAACTGATAATACAGTGAACACTGTCAAAACCAAACCTCCATGTTCATAATAGACAGGTGCAGGGCACGAAATTAACGCTGGTCCGCTATCCCGAGGCTAGTAAAATCAGCGTCGGGCTAGAGGAACTCTCTTTAGAAGCTAGTCCGATGGGCTAGTTAAAATTTCCAATTGTCAATTATTGTTTCCACTTCATTAATTTTAATGACATAATTGAAAATCATAATTAGTCATTCATATTACTGTGTTTGCTTACACTGTACACAATTTACCTGTGGGAAATTCCCTCGATAGCAATTAGATCCTAGAGGGTGGTATACGAATTGATCAAATTACTTGATAATCTGGGTAACTCAGTGAGGGTTCTTAACAAGATAATCTAAGGTTCAAGAAATGTGGCGACACATTACCGGCGTAGAGCAACCAGCGAAAAAAATTAAATTAGATAATAATGAAAAATTGGAGAGAAAAAGGACGTATGATCAGGTCAAAAGAAAAAGAAAATTTCAAACAAGCTGGCAGAAAAACCGCAACTGGTTAGTTCACAACAGTGAAATAAACCGAATGACATGTTCAGTTTTCATACAATATGCTTCTTCCGATTTAGACAAAAAGGCAGTCTTTGTGACGGGGTCTTCCAACTTCAAGCTGGAATCTGTTATTTCCCATAAACTTCAGAGCAGCATCTAAGGTTAGTTGGTAAACAATTGGCAAAAGAAAATTCTACCGCAAACTCTGCAGCCGCGAAGATTGTACAGTCATTGAATAAAAATGTATTTAACAGAATGACAAATCTATTTCGTAATGTCCATGCTTTGATAAAAAAGAGATGTCCATTCACAGACTTTATATGGATGTGTGAACTTGATGAAATTAAAGGTGTTGACATTGGGGAAACATATAGAAATGAAAAAACAGGTTTTAGTAATTGTCCCCATGATGGTCGGGCTAGTAGAATAGATGGGGGGCTAGTTGATTTTTATATCTACTAGTTCCGCTGGCTAGATGAAATTTTTGCTTAAATTCTACCCCTGGACAGGTGTTTGATTTATAAAGGTTAAATCAACAAAGATTTTCTAAACTGTGACTTAATCAAAAGTTTGACATAAACAAAATTCCATTTTATTCAGGGCTTAGTTTAGACAGACTTCACTGTATCAGTACCAATTCATTAAACAAACTAATATCCATATTTGATGCATACATTTATATGGAATCAGTGTCACATAAATATTTAATGAATTGGAATCAAAATTATCACAAAAATATACAGCAGTACCCACTTAATATGTAGAATTAGAACATCACAGATAGTAAGTAACATTTGACACAGAAAGCACAATTATAATTGAACATATAAAAGAACACATTGACATTACAATTTGTAACACAAGAACAAAGACAAATCAAACAGTCCCTAGTTTTCTGATTTTCAGACACTATGTATTCCCTTTATACTCATAAATTTGAGTTGAATGGGAGATTATTCATTCTCACATTTAACACTACAGTACAAGGAAAACATGTTAACAATACAAAGTACATATCAGGGATAGAACATGATTACTATAGGAGACAACTGAAACACCAAATTTATTTTTTAAATTTCTTAGACGATATAAGTAAAAGTAGATCTAAAATACTTAGGTTAACTGTAATCTAAAACATTGTACAAGACACACAACTAAACATAAAAGATTCTTAATTTTTTATGCTGTATGTATTTTCTAGAAAACTGTTTTAATGCTTAAAGCTCTCATTTACTTGTTTGATTATTTTATATTTGACTTGTAAACAGAACCTTTTCATAATACAATGAATTCTATATTATTTTTTGGTCTATCAATGCAGATAACGGTATGCATTATATTATTTTGAAAATTCACCAAACTAGATTTCTAATTGAGAGCAGCACTTTAAAACAGCAATCTGTGCTTTGTCAGACTCTTCAAAAGAAAATAAACCAATGTTAAAATTCACAAATTTTCAGCAGCATTTTTTTTTGTTCCAAGAAATTTATTGCACATCTTATAGAACCTGGTTTATAGTACATCAATTTAAAACAATGTGCTGAACAAATTCTCCACACAAAAACATTCCAGGTTTGTTTCAATCAACTGACAACAACAATAGGTTTGCCTGGCTTTTTGTTTTGTTGAGCAGTGATCTGGTCGGCTCTTTCTTTCTTCATCCTCTCAGATTTAATGGTTCTAGATGTCAGGTGTAATGGAGGTAAGATCTTGTCAATCTTTGGAGAATTAGGGAATTTCAGCAGTGTTGCTACTTTATCTAATAAGGTTCTGAAAAGTAACAAATCAAAACCATAAGTCACCAAAATAATCTTTACAGCGATTTAGATCCAATATCTATCAACTATTTAAATAACTAATAGTCGAAAAATAAGATATTTTACTAGAGGCTCCCAGGAGCCTGTATAGCTCACCTGGGTATAATAACAACATCAGTCAATAAAACTTGATAACTTCGGTAAAAAAAATTAACAAATGTAGCCTTCGTCATTGCAGACCCCTTCTACAAAAAAAATTGGGCAGGGGTTCCCCCTTTAATGTAAGTTATCAAAATTGCTGTAAAAAAACATATATGTCAATGATTCTCAAAATTTAGCTTTTCCTACTTCACATTTTGTAATAGAGTTACTTCCCTTTGATTATTCGAGTAACCAAAAGCAGTGAGTCAACAAAAAAATGCATTTCAAGAGGAATAACTCTTCACAGTTGTCGCACATTTTTAACTGTGGGAAATTTTTTGTAGATCTTGACATGCTGAACATTTTTGCAGTTTAAACTTTCCCTCTATCTCTAATAGTTTTTGAGGTATAAGATGATAGTATTAAAATTGATGAAAAAAGGGCAATAACTCCAAAATGGGTAATGAGATTTACTTCAAAATTGCAGGGTAGGAAGATCTTGACATGCTGCAAATTTCTGCAATTTAAACTTATAGTTTTTGAAATATAAGACGAAAAGTATTATTATTTTTTTTAATTTGATGAAAAAAAGGCAAGAACTCCAAGATGGGTAATCAGATTTACTTCAAAATTGCAGGGTAGGTAGATCTCGACATGGTGCACATTTTTGCAATTTAAACTTAACATCTATCTCTTATAGTTTTTGAAATATAACACGAAAAGTATTAAAATTAAAAAAAAAAATTGATCGAAGGGCCGAACCCGCCGGACACATTTTTGGAAGAGAACCATCCAATGACTATTTCATCAAAATTTTGTTCTTATTGAGCAAATGGTTTCAGACAAGAAGATTTTTATGGGAATTTCCCAGAGGGTCCTATGTTAAATTAAGTTCGGCTGTGGTGGCCATCTTGGTCGGTGTTCTGAAATGCCGGACACAATTTTGGAAGAGGATCACCCAAGAATCAATTCAGCAAAGTTTGGTTGAGATTGGCTCAGTAGATTCAGAGGAGAAGACTTTTTTTAAATTTCATCCCCCCTTTTATCAAATTTGCATAATCGGTCAAAATTGGCAAAAGTTCAAAGTTCATAAAAAATCCTGTAATACATGTTAAAAAGCTCATCATTATTCTTATACAGTTCAAATTTGGGCACTTTCTGGCTTAAAATAGAGCAGTTTTGGCCATTTGAAGAAATTTCTATTTTTAGTAATGGCAGCCATCTTGGATACAGGACGGCGCTGACGGACACAATTTTGAAAGGGGACCACCCAAGGACCATTTCAGCAAAGTTTGGTTGAAATTGGCTAAGTAGTTTCAGAGGAGAAGATTTTTTTTAAATTTCATCCCCCCTTTTTTCTAATTTGCATAATCGGTCAAAATCGGCAAAAGTTCAAAGTTCATAAAAAATCCCATAATAAATGTTAAAAAGCTCATCATTATGCTTATACAGTTCAAATTTGGGCACTTCCTGGCTTAAAATAGAGCAGTTTTGGCCATTTGAAAAAAATTCTATTTTTAGTAATGGCGGCCATCTTGGATACAGGACGGCGCTGACGGACACAATTTTGAATGGGGACCACCCAAGGATCATTTCAGCAAAGTTTGGTTGAGATTGGTTCAGTAGTTTCAGAGGAGAAGATTTTTTTTTTAATTTCATCCCCCCTTTTTTCTAATTTGCATAATCGGTCAAAATCGGCAAAAGTTCAAAGTTCATAAAAAATCCCGTAATATATGTTAAAAAGCTCATCATTATGTTTATACAGTTCAAATTTGGACAATTTCTGGCTTAAAATAGAGCAGTTTTGGCCATTTGAAGAAATTTCTATATTTAGTAATTGCGGCCATCTTGGATACAGGACGGCGCTAACGGACACAATTTTGAAAGGGGACCACCCAAGGATCATTTCAGCAAGGTTTGGTTGAGATTGGCTCAGTAGTTTGAAAGGAGAAGACTTTTTTAAAATTTCATCCCCCTTTTTTTCAAATTTGCATAATCGGTCAAAATCAGCAAAAGTTCAAAGTTTATAAAAAATCCCGTAATACATGTTAAAAAGCTAATCAGTATGCTTATACAGTTCAAATTTGGGCACTTTCTGGCTTAAAATAGAGCAGTTTTGGCCATTTGAAAAAAATTCTATTTTTAGTAATGGCGGCCATCTTGGATACAGGACGGCGCTGACGGACACAATTTTGAAAGGGGACCACCCAAGGATCATTTCAGCAAAGTTTGGTTGAGATTGGCTCAGTAGTTTCAGAGGAGAAGATTTTTTTTTAATTTCATCCCCCCTTTTTTCTAATTTGCATAGTCGGTCAAAATGGGTAATGCGATTTACTTCAAAATTGCAGGGTAGGTAGATCTTGACATGCTGCACATTTTTGCAATTTAAACTTAACATCTATCTCTAAATAGTTTTTGAAATATAAGACGAAAAGTATTAAAATTAAAAAAAAAATTGATGAAAAAAGGGCAATAACTCCAAGATGAGTAATCAGATTTACTTCAAAATGGCAGGGTAGGTAGATCTTGACATCCTGAACATGTTTGCAGTTTCAACTTACCATCTGTCTCTTATAGTTTTTGAAATAAAGGACGAAAAGTATTAAAATTTAGAAAATTTGATGAAAAAAGGGAAATAACTCCAAAATGGGTAATGGGATTTACTTCAAAATTGCAGGGTGGGTAGATCTTGATATGCTGCACATTTTTCCAATTTAAAGTTAACCTTTATCTCTTATAGTTTTTAAAATATAAGACGAAAAGTATTAAAATTTTACAAATTTGATGAAAAAAGGCCAATAACTCCAAGATGGGTAATCAGATGTACTTCAAAATTGCAGGGTAGGTAGATCTTGATGTGCTGATCATTTTTACCCAATGTCAGATTTTTGATATTATTAACGGTTTTTGAGTTATTACCCAAAACCTGCAATTTTACCATATGTTCTATTTTTAGTAACAGTGGCCATGTTGGTTGGTGCACGACATCACCGGACACAATTTTGAAACTAGACACCCTAGTGATGATTCAGACCAAGTTTGGTTTCCATTGGTCTAGTACTTTCAGAGGAGAAGATTTTTGAAAAAGTTTACGACGTACGACGGACGCCAATTGATGGCAATAGCTCACATGACCCTTTGGGTCAGGTGAGCTAAAAAAGATGGGAAATATCCAAAAATTAAAATAGTCAAAAACTTGGGCTGACGAAAAATTCGAATGATTACGGTAGTAAAAATTTTTGTTTTCACATAGCTAGACTTTAGTGTAACAATTTTAGTGGTAGGGGCATATTTGTACCTTTAAAAAATTATTGGTGTGGTCTTGGGCCATAGAACAAAGAATGTTTTGTATAATATTGCATTTGGCTCACCAATCTTTTGACTTTGAGCATACCAGAGGAAGGTTATTCCAAATGTGTGTCGTGCGCACTAAATTAGATATCTACCTTTTAATTTCATTCTGAAAATGCATACCAGTTGTTATCTTTTACAATAACATCAAAACACAAGTGATGCACAAAATAATATTTCAAACTCTTACAATTACATTTTCGAATTACATTAAAAAAAAATCAGAAAGAATATATATATCATTTGTAGTATGACTTTTTGTGTCACTGAAATATTAGCATAGCATCCTGAGAAATATGAAATATAAAGATAGGAAAAGGAGTGTCTTTATCTAAGTTGGTAAATGTCAGTTTTACTGGGCCTGGAGTATCAAAATTATATGACAGGTTTAGGCCAATTATCCAATCAAAAAGGGAAATTCCATCACAAAATAGAATAAATATAGTTATTAAAACATGACTTTTTTTCCAACGATTTTTAATTTTGTAAAAATCAACCATTTTTTAGGTCAGATTTCTTCAACATAAAAGTTACCATTTAATATAATATTGTATTGATGTCTCTTAACCAACCAAACCTTGTTAAAATATCATTATAAGCCTTAGATGATGAACCTGTATAACTGTACCCTTAGCTTTATGACAAATTATATCAAAGGATCTCAAATATCACTGCAAATGCAAATCTAGTCTTTATTCCCATTTTTTAACAGTTACTAGAATTACACACAAATATGATTAGGCAGAGTTATTCCCCATGGATAGCTAAAAATAGATTACCTGTACAGTTCGGTACAATGAAACCATAAAGTATTAATCTTTAAATAAAATGTAAAACTAAGTGTACTAGAGAACAAGACTACTGTCCTCTACACATACACATACAACATAATTAGTTCATCACCAACAAAAAACTGACCCCCATGATATAACTAAAATATTGTTGAAAGTGGCATTAAACACCATGACCCTAACCCGATTATTTCATCAAGAGAAATACAGTAATCTCCCTCCTTTAAAGACACCCCTTCTTAAACGGGTGGTGGCCTTCCTTGAGGGGGACAGCTTAGTATGATTTTACTATCTCAGTACATCTAAAATCTGGCCTGATTAGAGGGTGGCCTTACTGTAAAACCATTTGATAAGATAAGAGTTATCTACTCTACATTCCCACCTATCACAACATAAAATGTAGTCAAAACAATGAGCTTGATCATTTTAAAAAGATGGTGTCATTTCGGTATGTGCTTCTACTTTCACAGTTGACAATTACTACTTCACTTCTTGTCAATCAAGTACTTTGTTTCTGTTTATTGAATAAAATAATGATCACTTCATCATAACAGAGATAATTTATGTTAACAATTTTTTTGAGTCTTTATAAATTTTGACTCGTTCAATTTCTTGAGTAGTTCACAGAGAGTAAATTAAAGTACAGTCCAACCTATATATAAAGGGCACTCAAGGGAACCTGAAAATTTGGCCTTGATGAGCAGTTGCCCTTTTAGGCTTTCTATAAAGGTTAAACTTATATGCACTATTCATTAATGGGGAAAATAAGACTACCCTTTATAGACAGTGATTTGTTATATAGAGGTGCTCTTTAAGGCAGGTTTGAATGTATTTGAATATTGGACCTAAAACCAAATATAATTCATTGAGACAACTAAGTTCAATATAACATGCTTAGACTGTCTTAAAAACAAATCTCTTGACACTTTGACGAGAGCTTTCACCTGTAGTTGTTGGCTGTTAGCAATCATCGTTAAATAAATAAAGAATTAAATTAAAATCTGTTGAAACAACTGCATATCAGATATTATGCTACATGTGATCCAAAAATCGTTTAATCGTTAATTCATGTATTATCATTTCATTGATTGATTGGTGTTTAATGCCAACTTTAGCAATATAAATATAAGAAAATTTTGAAGACATACGTAGATGATGACCTGATTTTAGAATTACCCAATCCAATAGTATCTTTATTCCAACTCGTTAATATGTCACTCCTTTTGGATTTGACAAAGCCTGTTGATCAATTGACAATCAATCAATCATCTTTATTCTCATAAACTATATACAACAGTGACATATCTAGCTTTGTGACAGAATGAGAACTAATTTCAAGGGTGTAACTTTATAATTACAGTGCGAAAATAATTGATCTCATGGGAAATCTCCATTATATTTTAACCATACAAACTGTGTTATTTCTATATTAAACTTTAAGGATACAGATTTATGTGTTATGTAGTTATAAAGAAAATCTTGATTAAGACACTTACTCTACTTTGATTTTCTTCTCGTTAAGGAATATAATATTATCATCTATTTCTTTTGGAGGTATATTTTCTGGAGCTACCAACTGTAAAAAAAAAGAAGACATATTCCATTGCAATGCAAAATTACACATCTCCCTTATAATATCACTCAATATATATTAGTATGTCATACAAATGTACCTGCAGACAGGAATTTCCCTACAACCATCATTTTGTTGTTATTTTTTATCAGTCATTTCCTCTTATCGATAATGTATTAATTTTTCCTTTTGATCTCACTGAGTGATATTTTTTTCATTTCAAATATTTTATTGATAAATCAATAGGATTGGATAACAGGCTATGCCTATACAAATCCTCTCCAACAACAAGATGGAACAATTTGAACACAATTTACATAAGACATAGAGCAATCTACCCATCATGTATACATGCAATTCATCTTAATTACCAAGCATAAACACATGTATATTAATAGCAGAATCATACAAACAAAACAAAAAAGATTTTTCCCTTTCTTTTCTTTTTTTTTTGTTAATAGGTATGATATAATATGTATATTAATAGCAGGATCATACAAAAAAAAGTTTTTTTTTCTTTTTTTCCCCTTTTTAATAGGTATGATATAATTTGGAATAGCCAAATTATGGCTTTATATTTAAGCTATTATTATTTATAATATTAATGATGATGAATTGGCATAGAATGATGGATAGACTGAACTTACATTTAACACACAATATATACAACATGTAAACTGAAATTATGAAATCAAAATCACTAATTAAGTGAGGTCCACCATATCAATATGAATTAACTCTTTTTCAGTATATATATTTATGATTGAATAAAGAGAATTTGGGAGAGATGGAGGAAGAAGAGACAAATAAGTAAATAAGGGGGGAAATATCTAAACAAAATAGTGATTGTGATTGAGATAGGCAAGTACAAATTGGGTAAAAGGGGGGAGGGGGAAGGGAGACCTGAATAATTGAAAGATTTACAGCTATTAATTAAGCTGAAAAATTTAAAGATTTGGAGCTACATGTATATATAGGAAGACTTTTCAATGTTATATGACCAGATACAAAGGAAAATCTATTGAATCATGTGAATCTTCTACTACCAGTAATGAAATGGTGAACAGCATCGAATATCTCAGTATTCTCCTCTACAGTAAGGATTGGTTAGCCTTTCAATAATATATCCAAATTTAAAACATCTTGAAACTTTCTTAGAGAATTAAAAAGTTGTAGTGATATTGTCAGTATCAATAAACTGACACTGAGTGATATTGTCAGTATCAATAAACTGACTCTGATACTGAAAATTATTAGTCAGTGTGAATAAGGGTAATAACAAAATTACAGAACACCGAGCAATCTTCCAAAGGGAAAGGCAAAACTCATAAGTCAACAAACAGACAAAATCAGTCAACAACCGGAAAACTGGGAAATCCGCAATGGTCCTGACTTGGTACAGGCATTTCCAAAGAAGTCAAACATATTATGAAAATACATATAAAATCGTCTACTTGTTGAAGGTCAATATTAAGTGGAAGTAGAAGTTACAAACATAGTACAACTCAACTGCAGGCTAGAGGCTGTTTCATCACAGGGAATGGGCTATGCTCATTGTTGAATCCTCTACTGTGACTATGAAATGTAGAACATTAATACAAGCACAGCTTCTTTACTTTAATATGTATCTAAGTATAAAATTAGATAGTATCTCATGTTCATTTGCTTCCATATCCTATTTGATTAAATGACTGCTTCAACTCTGTACAGGACAAAGAAATTTATTTTAAACAAATTTGAGTAATAAAAGAACAATAAACAAATAGGATTTCATTTGATTTAAACTTACCTTTAATTTTGTACCAACATTGAATTTACAGCTTCTTTGTTTGGCACTAAATGTAACAGATATATTCTCTTGGCCCATCACTCTGACAGCCAGATTTTTGTTAATACCAAAACAGATGGGTTGGAATGGTGGAGCATGTACATGAGTTTCTTGATCTTTCCAGGACCATTTCTTTTTCTTTGAACCTGTATTGTCTAATTCTAAACCTCCAAATTGGTCTAAATATAGTCTAAAATGTACAATATTGGTAAAAAAAAATTATTTAGTAATTATATACTGTAATAAAAAAAGTGAATGTAACATTAGCTTGATTTTTGGTCTCCTTTGTCTACAATCAATTTCTTCCTAAGCTATTTGAGAATCAACATACAGATCAATTGTAATTTCAACAAAACTGGGTTCAAATTGCAAATGACCATTTAAAAAAATACCACTTTTCACATTTTAGACATGTTGCCCAATTCAGATACATTATCCTGATTCCAAGTCAACCAGTCTTAATGTTGCGTTCTTACCTGACAAGCAGCAAATACCAATTATATAGTCTTTGGTTTGATCCAACCAGGGAACAAATACAAGAGCTACCCCACTAAGAGGCCTCCCCATGCAGTTCTACCAGTGTTGGTTATCTTTGTTTAAGTGAATATTATTTAATGCAAAGTAAGCAATGCTCTAGCTATATATGGCAATAAAACATTTTTAAAGCACATGTTCAAATGAAATAATGCTATTTGGTAAGACACTTACCTGACATTGCCATTGTCATGGTAACAACTGGCATAACCCTCGGGGTCAAAGGTTGCTAGAGTTTTAGGCTTCGGAAGATCTTCATGTAAAACATAATGATAGTGTCCCAATTTGACTGATGACACCAGAATAGCTAAATTTCCACTAGGATAGCTGATCAATATGTCAAGGTCAAATATCAAGACAAACAAAAGTGTTATTTTTAGATAGAATATCAAGTACACTGATGAATGTACTGTGAAAAGATTACATTGATGAATGTACTGTCAGTCTGTGAAAAGATTACATTGATGATAGCCTTACATATAGGGGAAAATTATATACTCTAATGAAGATCAAAATGACAGATGCCTAGATTAAACACTTATTATAATTAACCACTTAAAGATATGACTTATATATCATGTCTTAGAGCTAATAGTATGAGTTACAGTAGCCCCTCTCTTATAAGGCCATATCTGTAATGAATGAAAAAGATGGATGGCCTCTCTAAGGGGCTAATTTAGTAGTATTTTACTATCTCAGTGCATCTGAAATCTGGCCCTGATAAGAGGGATAGCCTTTGGCGAGAGGGGCATTATAGAAGGTTGACTACTGTATGTTCATTATTGAAGAGCATATTGTGAATAGAGACAGAACAGATGTAAGAGTACTCTCCCTTTACCTGTTTCTAAATGCGTAAAATGGAATTTTCCTCTCATTTTTATGTAACTTTTACTTTTAGAGATTGATAATTTGATCTTTAGGATACAAAACATTTCCTGTACCATCTGGAAACAAGGTCACAAATTTTTGTCCATCTTCATAATACTTCTCTACCACAAGTCTGTCTCTCCACTACAATTATATAAATTAAGTGAAATTAATAATGGGTTATATAATATATATACATACAAATGTATATCAAATATGTGTCAGGAAATACTTCCGAAAATGTATTCAACAATCAATAATTCATGTATAATATTATATTGAAAAAAATATAAACTAGAGGCTCAGCACTGAGCAATCTAATTAAAATTAGATCTACGCACTTGCTCCCTATTTTCTATCGATTTTTTTGGTCGCAGCATGTGTAGGATCTAAGAACACCCAGTTAAGGGTCGTGTCAGGGGTCAGTATGAATAAATTATCTGAAATTTATACTAGCCAATCAGAAATAGAATCGACTTCGCAAAACAACCAATCAGAGAACCGCTTTCTCTGTATCTTCGGTGTTGTGTAAAAGAACATGGCAGTCTCCATGCGATATGATTGACAGCGCTTCGACAGATATTTTACCACTATTTGGCATCGATGAGTTGAAACAGTAGCATAAAACAATTCTTGAATGTCTTATCGACAAAAAATATTGTATGGCAGTATTACCAACTGGTTTTGGAAAGTCACTGCCGTTTCAGTTTGGTAAATCGACAACTAACAAAAACAACAAATGACAAATTGATTGTATGCAGTCCACTTCATCAAGTTCATGACTTATAGTCTTGATGCAAGATCAAGTGGAGGGAATGTCGAAAATACCAGATATGAAAACAGCTTATGCAGGTCATTAATACATTATCATATCTTAATATGATAATAGGTGTTACCTAACTTGGGACGAAGTCCAATAATTTTTTTTTAAACAATATTAACTCAGATATATGGACCTATAATTTTTTTTCAAAGTAGACTGGGGGTGGATCCAGACTTTCTCAAACATTGTCGGCCATCGTTGTTTATGGTTGTCAAGGACTACTTCACGACCTATCTTACGATATTTTGAACAGGTTCCACTTCTCACGAGATTTAGAGCTAATGCGTAAGCAACTTGATTTTTTTTCTACATCCTTGTACCCGTACAATATGTCGTTTTTAGTACTTTGGTACTCGTGGCCCCAGAATTACTGCACATCGTTACGGAGTCGAATTCCACCAGTAACCCTGTATTGGTTTCCGGTTGCGTCATTTCCGGTGCAAGGAATTTTATCCATTAGTGCTATGGATCTGGAATCAAAATATTGCTATTTCTACCATAGTTGGGACTTCGTCCCATATTATTACCCATTCACGATTTGAAAAAGAGAGGGGCTTGTCTTTTTTTTTTTTTTGCAAGATGATGGTTTAAATTTAGGCTTAGTCTTTTAGGGCACTTAATTCTTAATAAAAAATAAAGAAACAAAAAAATGAAGTATGCAGAAAATTCATTTGGCCACACGGTTTCAGAGGAGAAGAATCTAAAAAATCAGCCAATCAGAAACAAGAATCGCCTGTGGCGGCCATGTTTGTTAACGGATTTGGACGGAATGAGCAATCTTTATAGAGGAACTTAGATAGATGCTTCCTGCCTAGTTTGGTTTAATTTGGCCAAGGAGTTTCAGAGGAGAAAACTTTTTTAACATTAGCCAATCAGAAACAAGAATTGCTCTTGGCAGCCATATTTGTTGGCCAAACGGAACGAAACGAAGAAACTTTATAGAGGACCTTACATAGATGCTTCCTGCCAAGTTTGGCTCCATTTGGCCAAGCAGTTTCAGAGAAGATTTTTTAAACATTAGCCAATCAGAAAAAAGAATTGCTCTTGGTGGCCATGTTTGTTGGTCGAATGGAACCAAATGAAGAACATTTATAGAGGATCTTACATAGATGCTTCCTGCCAAAGTTGGTTTAATTTGGCCAAGGAGTTTCAGAGGAGAAGATTTTTTTAACATTAGCCAATCAGAAACAAGAATTGCTCTTGGCAGCCATATTTGTTGACCAAACGGAACGAAACGAAGAAACTTTATAGAGAACCTTACATAGATGCTTCCTGCCAAGTTTGCAGTGCCTGAAATGGACGGTTGCCCAGTCACCAAATGCGACTAATATCTTATTCGGGCGACCAAAAGCTGCTCCAAATTAGGTAGTCACTGGCCCAACTAAAAGACCGTTAAAAATTGTTGTTTTACCGAAACCGGACATAAAACTGTAACTGCAACGGTAGATAACTCTTCTGTTCTAGTCGAAAACGGCTTGTTACGAGCACAGCGATTGGTCCAAATACATTTTTGTAGCCAATGAATACACAGTTAATGTAATTTACTGTTCTCCCCAATTATGTATTTTTATCGAACCAATCAATACACGTTTCCTACACGTTTTCATGTAATACACAAGTATTCACTAAATATTAGAAAAGAAACGTGTTTTTTTTGTTTCTTTGTGATTTAATTATTAAAATTGTTAAAAATCACGGACGAAGTGGAAAGTTGTGAACAATAAAGAGAATTCTGTCAACTTATAATGTTTGCGATCTGGTATCTTCCACGGTTCGGAAATTTATTCATTCAATCTGCTGCAAAATGTACATGTACGAATTTCATTTTACAGAAATTGGAAACCTTTTTGTGTCAATCCTTAGGTAATCATTGAAAAACTTTTCCCCAACAACGGAGAGAAAATCGTTGACAGTAATGTCAAACTACGGAAACGATCTGGCCTGTCCCTTCTTTTAAACTTTTCATAGTTCATGTACACGGCTACATTTTAATGACAATTGGGAGTGGTTTTCTTTTTTGGAACCAGAACTTTTGTTTAAAAATTAAAAAATAACAGGAAAAGTTAACAGTTGTTTATATAACAGAAAATGACAGCACCGTTTGTTATTTCAACAAAGTGAGATACTTATTTGGAATGAATAACTAACTGACATTACCCCGGACTGAGAAGTTATTTTACTTTAAAATCACTTCTTCTTAGTGAATTGAAACAAGTGATGTCACTCTTCACTCTGGGGAGTGCAAGAGCGGTCCTTGTAGTGGCATTAGTCTACTCTTTTCCGGAGGTCTTTAATGTGATCATGGCATTGATCTCCCCTTACACAAACCAGCCTTTTATTGTTCCTATCCGATGGACTAGCATCGTTTCTTAAGACCAACCTAGCCAATGGCGTCAAGGTTGTCAAAATAGTTATGACAAGTAAATTCAGGTTTCATTTGAGAGCAATATATATGCATTGGGGTGTTTTTGCAATTTCAGCTGCACACCTGTACCTACCAAAATTACCTTGAAGAGCCCCCCAACCCTCATGAGACTAGTAAAAGAATGAATTTTAATGTTATTGATAAAAACAATTAATCTGAAAACTGTTTATATATTGATATCTGATGTCTTTTTTTCATAGAAAAAAATGTCACAAAATGTTTGGGCCACAATTATGCCATTTGGACCAGTGACTCTAATTTTTTACTGGCCCAAAAAAAATAATTTCGGGCACTGCGTTTGGCTCCATTTGGTCAAGCAGTTTCAGAGGAGAAGATTTTTTTAACAGTAGCCAATCAGAAACAAGAATTGCCCTTGGTGGCCATATTTGTTGGCGGAACGGGACGAAATGAAGAAACTTTATAGAGTACCTTACATAGATGCTTTCTGCCAAGTTTGGTTCCATTTGGCCCAGTTGTTTCAGAGGAGAAGATTAAAATGTGAAAAAGTTAAAGGACGGACGACGGATGCAAAGTGATGGCAATACCTCACATGGCTTTTGGGCCAGGTGAGCTAAAAAGAAAGAAATATGCTAGTCTTACAATTCCAGTTAATGTCCACATTATACCATTGCTTCTAATACCTTTTAAAGCTTATCATATGTAAATATATGTAAATTTGCTATAAAATATCAGGATTATAAAACATACTAATACCAAATCCAACTAATAATACCTGATTTGACATTTCTAAATAGAATATATTTTAAAAAGATGAAAAAAAGTTTTAAACTTTTGAGAACTATCCCAGTGATGTCAATAAAATCATGTTTTTTTATTATACTTCCTAAGACAATCAATTGTTTCATCATAACATTAAATTACGAGACTTCTGTAATTCAAACTTCTCATAATGCAAACATATTTTGACAGCCCCTTATACATGTAGTTTGTTACCAGAAGGTAATTATTTCGAAAAAAAATAAAATGGTGTTAACTTTAAATTTATAATACTGTGGTGCTTTTGTAAATATTTACAGCCGATTTTTTAATAATTCAATAAATTGATTAATTATTTAGTACAATCATGTATTGAGAACATCTCTTGAAAGTCAATTACCAATGAAAAAAGTCTAGAATGAAAACTGAACAGAAAATACATTTAAACGATACGATGGAATAAATTTAGAATGACTGCTGACTGTGTAAGTGAGGTGAAAAGTTATTAGAGTTACAACAAAATGTAAATCAGGTCGGGAGAGTTTTAAACTGGCCATTTACAGCAGGTGTCCGTTAAGACAAGATTGTATGTGAATGATCATAACTGCCATCTTGAATCATATCTAATAATCTTTTTCTATATTTCTGTCACAGCTTTACCACCACAATATACAAGTAAACACAAACCTTTCCATCGGCAATCATGGCAGGATCTAACGGCTCTGGTGTGAACACATCGTTATCATCATCTGGTAGAACAGGACTAGGAGGTCGTATAGTCCATCCTTCATTTAAACACATCTGTGATGACAGCTGGTATTTAATGGTCTTCACTTGACGGGCAACTGAAAGTACATTGTATAAGGAAATGATTATAAGGTCAAATATTAAGTTAATTGAATATATAACATACTTTCCATTGATATGTCTGCTTCATTAGCATTTTATTGCATTTTTGTTTCATTTTCAAATGAGAACTTTGTTCATCATTTAAATAGCAATATTGAATTCTCAAATTATTTCCTTCACCAATAAAATTGACCACCACGATATAACTGAAATATTGTTGAAAGTGGCATTGAACACCATAACCCTAACCTCCTCAAATTATTACATGTTTGGACCAGTTGCTGTTTCTCATTCCATAAAATTTTGTCATATCCTGATATCACACTGAGGGTGACCCATCCCAAAATATTGTAGATTTTAGTGCTGATTTTAGAAGATGCTTGATTATCTAAAGTTGAAAAAATCAAGTATAGCTTAACCCCTTTGAAATTAATACACAAAGTAATATCAAACACATCTTATCTGGAGCCAAGATAGCTGGTCTGTACAGCTGATCACTGTAATCACTCCAAATGACTCCATAAATGTGAGAAATAGGAGTAGATTAACTCAATGGAAAATATGCTATAATTCTAAATAAAGTATAATATTTCAAAGAAATAAAAAATATTTGTACCTAGAAAATCCCAAAACAGGTAATATATTTAAAAAAATTTAAATGCATATTTGTTAAATGAGATATCATGCAAAATTATTTAATTCTAAAAATTATTGATGCGATTAATTTTAACAAGTTATAATTATTTGGTAATGTTCTCATTAACATGAATTAATTACTCTAAAATTAACTGAAAATGATTGGTTAAATTTTCAAATATTATAGATAAATCAGGGAAAATGCAAGAACAAGGTGGGATTTCTTCTATCCTGTTAATATGCTACTTTAAGGGAGGGTTAAAAATGACAAAGCTTGCAGGTGGGGAACTAATTATTCTTGTTTCATGCAATTTCAGGTGCTCTACGTTTACCGGTATATCATTTTCTACATTTACATCATTTTAATTGTATATTTTACACAATAAAAGAATAGAAAAAAAATTAATTGTGAAAAAGAAATTGTAAAATGTGAATTAATATATGTGTGCATTTAATATTTTGAAAAAATCTGTGAATTTTAAAAATGCATAGTGTGATTTAAGAATGAAGTTAATTTCAGCTTGGTATACAAAATATTACCAATCTTATCTCAATATTTTACCATATAAAAAGTTATGTCCCTTTGACTAAACATTTTCTCCCTATGACTGAAGATTTGGAAACATTTATCTTTTATAGACATTTAATTAAAATGTCCATCGATCATCTATTTACCTTCATAATGATCAGGTATGTCGGCATCAGGAAATGGAGTAACTAAATTACTCCCATCTTGCGAGTAAGATTTACTTTTGGCTACAAATTCAATATAGTAGTCAGAATCTTTTCTTGGCCAAACAGGTAAATTCTAAAAGTCAAACTTATTCTTTCCTTTCATTCCGTAAAATTTGAAAGGTAAAGCATTGTTTTATAAATTAATTATTTAAAAATAAATTGTCAAAAAAATTAAACAAAATGTAAAAATAATTAGAAAATAAAACAAGCCTTCAAAATACATTAACACAATTTTTTTTTTCATTTATACTGTTTAAAAAAGTACAAATTAAAAATTGACCCATCACCACAAAATCTTTTTAGAAGAGATAGAATTGTTGTCTTCACTTGATATAAATATTAGGAATTAAGAAGCATCAACCTCATCTGGGGTAACTGCTATTGACCCCTAACCTTATGCAAAATATGAATATTCATATATTGTATTAGGCATTTTATTCTCTCTGATAAGCTTGATAACATTGGGCTCCCATTGTTACTTCCAGTTGCATAAGTAGTAATTGCCATTATCATTGATATGTAGATCTTCATTTGGATCATTACAAATAATAATATCTATTATCAAGTAAGAATTGTGATACAAACATATTATCATTGATTTCATTGTGTAATAATGTAACATCACTGATGTCACAAATCCATGATAAACATATTATCATTGATTTCATTGTGTAATAATGTAACATCACTGATGTCACAAATCCATGATAAATATACTATCGTTGATATGTTTGGCTCAAAATGAACTTCTTAACACATCTCACATATCATTCATTGTCTTTGATGCTCTGAGAAATCTATTCTAGCAAAACAAATCAATGATAGTATAATCTTATTATTCACCAAAATATGAAAAATTATATACCCAATCACATGTAGATCATATATATCAAACAAATATATTTCCTTTGATTTTGTTTTATTTTACCACAATCCCATCATGGAAGGACACAAAAACAAGACTTTTATAAAATGAAAACTAGATAAGAAGCATGCCCCTGCACTTGATAATTATGGACAAAGTTGTTTTGTTAGGACTGATTTTTTAAAAATGAAGTGTGTCTGTAAGACACAAATGATGCCCCCCACCTGACCATAAGAAATTATAAACAAGTCAAAAGTTCTTTAACACTATGTATGATGTTCTATCATACTCAATTTGTATACAGATAGTACCTTTAATTTTTCATTCCTGTCAGATATGTAAAAATAAAGGTATTACCTGTGGTGAAATGGGTATAATTCTATCTAGAATCAGCTTAGTCGCGGGGGCATAAACAAATGACTAAGTCCAACTACCTGTCAGTATCAAATATTTGATGAAAATCAAAATCCTGTGGACATGCACACCTCCATTAGGTGTATAAACATCCTACAAAATATTAAAGCTGTAGCTCCAAAACTGTAGGAGGAGATAGCCGAACAAATCATGTATCTATATCCGGACGGACAAATGGACGGAAGGACGATCGGACGGACAGGGGTAAATTAATATGCCCCCCCGACTCTTCGTCGCGGGGGCATAAAAATCTATCAAAGCATAACAATTTTGTTGAAGTTTTAAGTTTGGAAGTTCATTCCTCAAATAATAAAAAATAATTCAATCCCATTAGCGACTGATATTGGCAATTACTGCTAGTTTAGCATCAGATATAGACTTACCTTCTCAGATGTATACATGAGAATGCATCTTATATTAAGATGCATGGGTAAAGAGAAAGAGTTACCAAATTATTTGTTTACCCATCAATTGGTTAAAACAAAGTTCTAACTGAATCAAAAATGACTGAGAATATATCACAAAAATAATCTTATTATCAATAAAATAAATATTATTCAAATATTGTATATAACATATTTTCGTTAAGAAATTATCTTTTTTTTTAAAGAGAATTTTTTTTTAATATATTTTCATATAAAACCTATTCCAACCTTCATTCTTTTGATTTCCATTTAACATTAAAAAAAACACAACATAATTTCAGCAAGATCAGGGTAAAATTCACAACCAGATATGTGATCTTTTTTTAACCATACAAAATGTATTATTTTCAACAATGCAAGTCAATATCAGGTTTTCTAAAATATTAAAATATTTAAGATTGTCAAAAATAGTATTAGGTTTAAACTGTAGTCACAGGTAAACATGCTATTTTCTACATGCAACATGCATTCTTCAAAATGAAAAACACAATGTCTGTTACTTACATGCTATAAAAAACGTTTTATCGTCAAATTATTTATTACAATCAGGTTTAGTATTTGCAAAGACAGAGTGAAGAAGAGAGAAAAAAAGATACATACAATTATACCAAGGTAGATCAGAAGACCAACAATACATGGTATTATAGAATAAGCATAGCAAGTTCCTCATTTAGAACTGGATAAATTTGCGCAAAGGTATATGTTGTGTTAAGACAACTTACACATTTTAAATTGATGGATAACATTTTCAAAAAATCACATTAAATATAAAAGTATTAATATTTAAAATTGGCACAGAATTTTCTTAATACAGTGACACTTGTCTGGTTTACAGGTTACAAGATTCCATTTTATTCAGTGTTCAGTTAGACAGCTATCACTGTAGTTCAGATCATGTGTGACCTTCCCCAACTCAGACCAGAGATCATTGTGGGATGACCTTCCTCAACTCAGACCAGAGATCATTGTGGGATAAAATATTGAGGAGTCCCAAACAAAAAGTCAGGAGTCCCTCTAGTGCATTCTTTAGTTTTTGCAAATAAAAAGGATAGTCCCAAAGAATTAAGTGGCGAGTCCAGGATTTGTCTAGACAAATTGTAAGTATCTCTGAACACCTTTAACATTTTAAAGATTACATTCTTTTATTTTTTAACTTTACTAATACATATATCTTATCCATCAATCTAAAAAATAATGTCCATCCCATTTTTTAGAATCTACTCCCTATGTGAAGCAAAAGCTAACTATATTAATTTCTAAATCTGATTCAAGAAAAGTAGAAGGTGTACGATCTTTTGATAATCATGCAGGATCCACTATCCATGATTCCAACCTACCCAACGGCTGTAGTGATGATTCTGGAGGTCTAACACGTGCAGCAGCAACAGCTGGTGCTGCTAAAACACACAGCAGATATATATATATAATCATAATCTCAGAAAAGCTTGAAAGATAGAATGATTTGACAGAAGAAATGTAGTAGACAGAAAGATGAAACCAAGCTGAGAAATTTGTGTGCATATCTTCTTCGAATAATGATTAAATTTCAAAGACTTTAAATTGATAAATAATGAAGTTGTTTAAATTAAAATCTTAAATTTATTTTAAATGAATCAATTTTATTTGTGGCAAAGAAATATAGTCCAAAAGTTGTCAATATTATACATAAATGGTTGGGTGTAGTATGTAATAATATATAATATACACCACTTTTTTGACTTATCAATTATCGATTGTTGAACAAGTCTATGCCTTCTGAACTCTTGTGTAGAATATTCATCTAGGGTGTTCAAAAGTTGGTCTGACCAAAAAAGTGAGCACTATATACAATTAATTACGGTAATCATTAAATTTAAAGTATATAAAACTTTTATAACTTTAGACAACATAAATTTTTCACATAGAAGAAAATACTGTCTCATTATGTCAATGTTAAAGGCTGCAAATTTTAATTGCCTTTGTGTATATCTAATTTATAAGTTTGAGAGAGAACCAATATCTCTTGAACTTCATCAAACATTTTTGTGGTATTTGGCTTGGCCTATATCTTAATTGTCAACAAAACTATCAACATTTGTTCCATATTTTCTTGCATATTTGGACAAGTGACAAAAAAACCAATCTTTTAAGTTTTCAAATTGAGATTATTATTTAAAATATTAAAATTAATTGATCTTTTTTAAAGAGTGGGCAATTGAGTAGGCTTAAATTACAACAAATAGTCATAACATAAACATTACATTTATAAGTCAGTGGTGACAAAAAATTGTTTGATAGTAAAATAAATAATTAACTTTATTACACGGAAATGAATCTTAAAACAAAATCGGCCATCTTAACATTTTACAACCATTGATATATACTGAATAGTACATGTTAAAATCTGTATCACATGCCGTATCAACCCGGGAACCCTATATTATCCCAAGGGCCACCGGCCCGAGGGGTGATATAGGTCGAGGGTTGATACGGCATGTGATACAGATTTTGACATGTAATGTTCATTATATCATATATTTCAACCATGCCTTTGATAATACATGTATTAAAAACTGAAAATTTTCAATTTTTTTTTTTAATTTTGAAAATTTATGAAAATTTGGATTTTTTTTGGAGAATTTAAATGTTTTTAAATTTGTTGGGTATACAATATAGAGTATACGATATAGGGTATGCGATATAGGGTATAAACGATATAGGCTTGGGACAATCATTGATAATGCATATACAAAACACCTGTATTTTAATCTAAATATATGATATATGTCAATCAGTCGCTAAGATATAGCTTTAGTTATTCTTCAAATTGTTATATCGACAGCCATTTTTGAAACGGTAAAATTTCAAAATGTTAGAAATCTCAATATTTTATAATCTGAGGTTATAATTACTAAAAACTAAGAAAGTGATGCTATACAATTTAACAGATTTATCAAACAAGATTTGACTGTGTTTTTGAATGAACATGACTTCAGATGAATTGTGATTGAAAAGAATAAAAACATGCTGTTTGTTATATTATGTATATTAATCTAAAAAAAATTGTCATGGTTTTTTGTTAAATTATATTAATTTAAAAATGTTAAACTAAATTAATTGATAAATTATCATGAAAATGAAATGTGATGAAATTGACAGTGTTGTTATAAAGATTTTTTTTTCTAAATTTCAGCAAAATAGGCAGAGATCATAAAGAACAGAGAAAAAAAGATTCCTTAAACACCAATGATATGTAAATTATGATAGAAGTTTATTTTATGTTAATGAAGTTTCTACAACCATCACCATTTTAAGAAATGGTAGCAGCCATTTTGCTTGCTTTAGCCATACATCATGCAACATTGTACTCGTTAATCCTGAAAGGTTTTCTTCATATATTCTAACTAACAATGTATTGCAACTCATAAAATTTTAAAAATCCTCCAGAACAATTTTCCTTATCTACCATTAGCAATAAAACAAAATTACTGTCAAATTAAAAATTTTAAACAGTGTGAAGTTATTGTATTATAAATTTCAGTGATTGCAATACAAGTTAAGGTAAATTTAACCCTTTCCTGTGCAAGAGAGACCTCATATAAACAGGATAATACATAACATCTTATTGAGTGAAATACAATGCATTATCATACAATATAATCATTGTCAATTAGCCATTCTGTAGATAGTAGTAAAGACATGCAAATTTATTTACAGAAATACATTAGCCTGTAACATACATTGGTTTTCTACATCTCCATATAATGATAATTGATCATTGATATCACACTTAGAAAAATCTTTTTGAACAATTGAATAGCAGTTGAAATTACCGCTCCCTAAATATGATAAAACAAATTTGATATGCAAATTTTCATGTTGAAATCACTGCTCCCTAAATACGATACACAAATTTGATATGCAAATTTTCATTGTCATTTGCATAGAAACAAGAATGAAATGCATAAATTTACCACAAGTAATCCGATTTTACCTCCTGATTTCCCAATAAGTTTATCGTAGGCGGTAAGATTTTATCTACTGATTTTCCAATTTACACAATAATTAAATGGTGAACAAAAAGTGAAATGTGATGATGATACAAGAAGGCAATATCATAGATTGGTGTCTGTCAATATACTGTATATTTGTAAGCAGGCAACATACATGTACATTAATATCAATAACATAATCTTCAATTCTGATATAAACCTCAATTTTTTGTCACAATATACTCTTGAACTCAGACATCATCCTCAACTATTTGAAGGAGGACAATATTTGGTAGAAGTTGGTAGAAATAAATGCTTGACCTGACAGGAAGTAAAACAGTCCCAATGTCAAATATTCCATCATATAAAGATATGGCAATGTTGACTTTAACAATGTCATCAGTGATGCTAATGTCAAGTCTCCCTGATTACAAACCTAACCTGTCTATACTTACATGCCATAAAGTTGGACTGTGTTGTCATTCCTGATACTTCCTGTTGTCGTCTTGCCATTTCTCTATCCTTCATCCTGTCAAAAATCAAAATTTTCATGATCTTCAAAAATCATAACTTAGTTTACACACTGTGCAATTTGCAGTACAAGTAGTTTGATGAAAAATAAACACTTTGTAGTTGATTTGACTTTAAAATGGTGTTACATTCTGTAGAACTATGATACAAGTTGTTCATGGTTATTACATACCAAGAAATACTATATATATTGTATACTAAAATGTAAGACATGAATTTTATCTTATATACAGTTAGATTTAAATCTCAAAGATTGGTCATTTCGAATTAAACCAGAATTCTCTGTAATTTCAAAATAATACACTTCAACAGAATTCTGTTATTTACAAGTTTATACCTAGGTATATGCTAGCAAAATTAAAATTATTAAAAACAGCAAACATAAAGGGTAAAATAAAGATGGAATCAATATTTCCTGATCATCTCAAGCTTCTCTTTGATGAACTTTAACCTACCAGTAATGTACTTTTTGTCTGCTCTCTCTGGAGCTGACCTACAAATAATATGAACTTTAACCCACAAATAATGTACCTTTTCTCTGCTCTCTCTTGAGCAGCCTTTTTAGCCTTTTTGTCAGAAAATGGTCCATGTGCTTTCACATTAATCATCTTATTTTTACTCTTCTGTTCTTCTTGCATGTTAAATGCAGCAGAAGTAGCAAACTCAAAGAATTCTCTGTATTTATCACAACAAAACAATTGGTCTGGTGGAAAATTCATCTGTTGGTCTAATGTAGGAAAGGGTTGTATATCATGTCCACAAAATTCACAAACACCACCAAATATACCACACTGGAAACCCTGATCATCCTTGGGGAAATCATCCTCCTCCTCAACCAAGCGGGCCTCTGGATCATCAACATCTATGTCTTTCTTTTCAGATTCTCTGTTATACTATAATTGAAAACAAATAACCATCAGTAATTCATACTTGTATTCTTTAAAAAAATTATGTTAAAATATTTTTTATGTTTTGTTTAAAACAAATATTTCCTCATTATATCGTAATCTGACTTATTAAAAAAATGAATACTATTCTGATCATTAAATACAATTCTATACAAAGGTATTAAAAAACGAAAAATTACATTTGTTAGATATGTTTTTATCTTTATCAAAATTAATTGCAAATTAACTTGAAATAAATGAAGTTTAAAATAACAAAAATCAACATCTTAAAAGCAAAAGACGAATACTTGCTAAAATTCATAAGCTTAGACAAAAAGCAAATCTTACACAATTATCAAGATTAGCTGCTAACTATATCACACAACACCCAAATATAAATCACTGGTTTCTAAAGCTATTGTTATCTACAACTACAGATATGAAATAGCAATCAATCATAAGCTGGACTTTCAGTAAGGGTACATTTACCCTCTTAAAATGATAATTGGTACCTCCTAATTTCAAAGAGTTGCATAAGATATTCATGAAAAATGTTCAAATTTTAAGAAAAAGTACTGCCTGTAAATAGTGAAGTGCTGGTACAATTGAAAAATATTGAAATCCCTGCATAAGCTAAATTTATATCATCTTCATCTTGCCCAAGAGTTTTTGAATGTATAATATTGTTTCCTCTAATTAAAAGTGTAACTTTTTGAGGATAACGGTCATGGGATTGGTTTTATTCTAACATGCATCATCATCAACAGGTTACAAGTTTACTAAAAATGATATGCCCATGCCTAATTTTTAAAGAAATATGTCTGGAGCAATTAAGGTTAGCATTCTGCTAAATTCAATCTTTATTTGAAAAGCGTGACATGTACAGAGATTTGGGGTATAAACATAGGACTCTTCAAAGTCTTCTTTAAACAGTCAATAAGCTACTGCTGAAAAATTTCATATGCCACATTTCTGGACTATATAAAGTCCATGTGGATTGTATGTCTAATTTGCAAAATACTCTTCAAACTTACAGGAAATGGTCCTTATTCAAGCAAAAAGAGTCTGACTAATAATCCACAATGTAATAAAAGTTATTGAACAAAAAAAATTGTATCACTGCATGTTTTCATTTTCAAAATTAAAAAACAAATTAGTAATACAGTCCTCTCCACAGTGCAATCTGTTATGATGTAAAATCAGTTATATTGAAAATATTTTTTTATCCCCATCAACCTCTTTGAGTACATATCAAGTCTAGTTATACTGAAGTTTGGTTATAATGAAAAGACTTCATGTTCCCCTTAAAATTTCATTATAAGTGGACTAGACTGTAGAACTAAAATCATACATGCAATCATACAACTGTAAAATATAACATTAGTTTCTAGTTATCAAAGTTAACTGATATATATAATACACAATTCTAACACCACACAAGTTATTTATTAGTAACTAAATCTACCACCACATAAAATAAATCAGCAATGAAATCTAATGTTATGAAAACTACAAACAACAGGTTATATCTAGAATAATGTCAATAACAAACAACCGTCACCACTACCAAACTTTGTTACCTGTAAAATCGGTGGAGGCCCTATACTTGGTAAATAATTATAATCCTCATCATGCCTCCTATAGCTGTCCTCATCTGAACTCTTTTAAAAACAGGAAATTCAATACTAAATACAAGCATTTGTATGAAAGAGATCCAACTTGTACATGAGATATTATGCAAGCTTATTTATATTTCTACATTTTGGGTGGATATTGCATTGATAATTTGAAGGCAATAGATATACAGTGGAACTTGTGCAATCTGACACATGAGTTTTCCGACATCCTGTGACATCAGACAAAAATGAATTTTTGTTAACTAAAATAAAACCTGAGTATTCCGACATCCTGTGACATCAGACAAAAATGAATTTCTGTTAACTAAAATCAAACCTGAGTATTCCGACATCCTGTGACATCAGACAAAAATGAATTTCTGTTAACTAAAATAAAACCTGAGTATTCCGACATCCTGTACAATCCGACACATTTCCCTGATCCCTTGGTGTGTCGTATTAGACAGGTTCCACTGTATATGTCAAAGTTCTCATAAGGTCAAAATATTTGTACAAATTGTTCATTCCACACAAGTTTCTTTATCACTGCTGAATTTGATACACAGTTTGGTAATTAAATTCTACAGACTTTACTGTTATTTGGTGTAAATGTGAAGCTGTTTTAATAACAAGTTTTGTCAAGCTTGACTTTACCAGAAATATCAAAATAAATGTAATTGCACCTGTATGATCAGGTACAAATTGAGTCGTTAATTAAATACTGAATTTCTTCATCCTTAATTAATATGAAACGTCCTCTAAAAAATACTTTTTTCTGGAAATATGGAACATATAAACTTACAGAATCAGAATCACTATCACTGAGTTCTAACTGAGGTATGCCATATTCCTCTGGTGTTGAGGGCCTCTCTTTAACTGGCTCTTCTTCTTCCCCCTCCTTAGCTAGAAATATAAATAAAGGATATTTAGTATATATCATGTTTATAGCATGTCCCATTTACAACATATACATGTACACAGTATACATGTGTATGTACAATATTTGTCAAATTTTTCACAAGACATTTTAATTTTGACATGAAGAGATGCTATAACATTGAATGTCTATGTTGAATGTGTTAATCAAAGTAAAACTACATCAAAAATCTGAAATGGCAGTGAACACAAAAATGGGATTTTTCTACGTTTATATCAAACATTGAGTGACAATTTTTTCAGGTAGTGTTAAATACCTTTTCCAGACAATAGCAAATGTACAAGAAGAGAAAAACTTAAAATTTAGTAATTAGACCTTTTTCTCAATTAATAATTTTCATTTGTGAAAGTGGAGGGGTTGGCGTGGTTACACTGTTACTCTTTTTACAAGTAATAAATAATGTACAAAAAAATGTATGTATACTAAACTAATTATTAAAGCTAAGGTACCCCTCTCAGATATAGGTGACTGTAGCCAAGTTTGACTATCCTGTTAATGTCCTTTCATGTTCTTGCTCCAAACACTTTTATATTATTTGGCTTAAAAATTATTTTGACTTTGATGAAGGTTACTCCAGAAACATGTAGTGCACACTAAATTAAATATCTCCAGTTTTATTAGTAATTAGTAAGCTGTGACAGTAACTTATTAGTAAGCTGTGACAGTAACTTATTAGTAAGCTGTGACAGTAACTTATTAGTAAGCTGTGACAGTAACTTATTAGTAAGCTGTGACAGTAACTTATTAGTAAGCTGTGACAGTAACTTATTAGTAAGCTGTGACAGTAACTTATTAGTAAGCTGTGACAGTAACTTATTAGTAAGCTGTGACAGTAACTTATTAGTAAGCTGTGACAGTAACTTATTAGTAAGCTGTGACAGTAACTTATTAGTAAGCTGTGACAGTAACTTATTAGTAAGCTGTGACAGTAACTTATTAGTAAGCTGTGACAGTAACTTATTAGTAAGCTGTGACAGTAACTTATTAGTAAGCTGTGACTGTAACTTA
Source organism: Bathymodiolus brooksi (assembly GCA_963680875.1). Classification (NCBI taxonomy): domain Eukaryota; kingdom Metazoa; phylum Mollusca; class Bivalvia; order Mytilida; family Modiolidae; genus Bathymodiolus; species Bathymodiolus brooksi. The sequence goes on along the minus strand of OY804576.1, from coordinate 128,376,861 downwards.
TCTCATTTGAAACACACGATGAGTTTCAATGATTCTGATATCTTCAATAATAAGTACATATAGAACAATTCTGCACGCACTCGTGTAAGGCAGCGATGAATTATTCTACACTGCCGCAGCTTAACAATATGCTTGACAGAACAAAAAATTATATAAAGTGAAACACCAAACAGTTAGTTTCTTTAAAGCTTTTGATTTTCCTTTGTAAATAAATGAGTATCAATTTCCTTCATGTTCTAAGCTTCCATGTAAAATGTTGAAATGTCTTTTATTTTAGTGGTCAATATAGTTATGATATGGTGTACCTGTGCATGTCATAAAGTTATATGCTATATGCTTATGCAAACATACATCTGCCATATTCTAACTACCGGTAAACAAAAGATTTCTTTTCTACAAGAAACTTGACTCAACACTGTTTGCCTGAAATCATTTGTTCCAGCAGATATTGTCCTTATAGTTATTGTGAGTGAGTGATCGTGCCAAGTGATCAATTGCAATTTTCAAATATTGGTAAATCATGCCGAATTATGAGATAATGATGGTGTCCGCTATGTACTAGACCAACACGCTTAAAATGTAATTAAATTTTTCTCACTGAAATAACACTCTATGGGTTGACACAGATGCAGCCATGAGTTATTGTAAATAACACTCTATGGGTATGACACAGATGCAGCCATGAGTTATTGTAAATAACACTCTATGGGTATGACACAGATGCAGCCATGAGTTATTGTAAATAACACTCTATGGGTATGACACAGATGCAGCCATGAGTTATTGTAAATAACACACTATGGGTATGACACAGATGCAGCCATGAGTTATTGTAAATAACACTCTATGGGTATGACACAGATGCAGCCATGAGTTATTGTAAATAACACTCTATGGGTAAAACACAGATGCAGCCATGAGTTATTGTAAATAACACTCTATGGGTAAAACACAGATGCAGCCATGAGTTATTGTAAATAACACTCTATGGGTATGACACAGATGCAGCCATGAGTTATTGTAAATAACACTCTATGGGTATGACACAGATGCAGCCATGAGTTATTGTAAATAACACTCTATGGTATGACACAGATGCAGCCATGAGTTATTGTAAATAACACTCTATGGGTATGACACAGATGCAGCCATGAGTTATTGTAAATAACACTCTATGGGTATGACACAGATGCAGCCATGAGTTATTGTAAATAACACTTTATGGGTATGACACAGATGCAGCCATGAGTTATTGTAAATAACACTTTATGGGTATGACACAGATGCAGCCATGAGTTATTGTAAATAACCTCTATGGGTATGACACAGATGCAGCCATGAGTTATTGTAAATAAAATAAATAAGTTTTGATTATCTACATTTTCCTATTCTAAAACTACATAAAGTGATTGTATACATAATAGATTTGGTGTAATGTAAAAAAAACAACAACATGTGCAATAATTTTTATGGATAGTACAATTCCTTATGTACCTTCCAACCTATTTAGTTTCAATAGTCTGGGTATAAAAAAAATACAAATATTTGCAAGTAACACTTCCCTGAAAGTTTCCTGAAAAGTGATTCACTGCAAGGTGTGTGACATGGTGCAAAAAAAAGTCCTCAAGGTATAAAGATAGTTCAGAGTTTTGCTTCAACTTGAAGTGTTAAATGAAGAATATTATAAGAAAACTGGGAGTGGCCTTTCAAAATTTCCAGTTAACACAAGAAAACAACCAATTTAAATCTGAATACTATGGTCTCAGCACAAAAAGATTGTTTTTGTTCAAAGTAATTACCTATCTTTCCACTTTCTAAAAGAAAGCCAAATTTTACTAAATATTTGGAAATACCTCATTCAACTTAGAAAATATTTTTAGCAGGGTTTTTAAGGGAAATGTATTTTGCCCATTAGTCTAAACATTTATATGTTGCATACAAATTCCTATTTTTTAAACATCTCAGAGAAACTGAGACTGCTACAGTAGCTGAATAGATAGAAACAGAGAGCTGTAATGCATTTATACAGCTATTTCGTCGATATTGTATAAAATAACTTTTCAATTATATTGTCATTGTGAAGTATAACTGTGCTTTATTACCTTGAGTCCGTGGACTTCTGTGACCATCTTCATGCTGTGATTGTGAACCTGAAACCAGAAGTGCAACCATCTACCAACCATCTATATGTGATTGAAGATTTAATATTTGCTTGGCATCCATTTTTATTAATACTGTATTATTTTTTCTTGCATATAACATGTTTTTTTTTATATTTGCAAAGGCCTATAAATCAATGGCAACAATTAAGAAATAATTGAAAATTTTATGTCTTTTATTCTATGAAACATGTATTTTGCGACCATTTTCTTATCATTTCTTTACCAAACAAATAAAAAAAACAATATTACACACAATATAAAGCCAGTTCTATTATTATTATTATTTCAACACAAAACAGTGTCTCTTGTCAAAAATTAATTATACGTGTAAACCACAAAGGAATTAAAAATATGTTAAATCTTTAATTTAAACAGGTCATATATTTATTTTTTTAATCCAAAGACCCTACTTAGGCCAAAGATGTATTCATTTAAAAATCTTTTAACAATAAACCAACTCCTTCTGAAAATGGGATTATATGTGTGAAATATATTGTTATTTACAAGCATACCATATCATTTTCCCTGATACAATTAAACAAGATGTATGTTTAATCATTTCTACAGAAAACTATACAAACTTCTACAATTAATTTTGTCATGCTTACAATCAAATAACAAGACATTTTATCTTTGTTTCACTGTTTAACTTACAGATATGTGGATCTCCATAGAATTTCATTTGTAAATTTATGAACTGTTTCAGAAATTGATATTGATCCATTTTAAGAATGTGTAAAGTTTTCTATGTACACAGTACTTACAATTAACAGTTGTATAAAAAATGTAGTTGTTTACTTTCGGTAATTCCAGTATGGTAAACATGATAATCATATTCAAATTTGCACTGAATACAGTGTTTTGGTCGGCCATTGTTCATTTACAAATATAAAAAGCATACCAGAAAGTGTCATGCCAACATGGCTTAGAGTCCAAGTGTGTAACTTCATTTGGGGTTAGGGTTATGGTGTTTAATGCCACTTTCAACAATATTTCAGCTATATTGTGGCAGTCAGTTTTATTGGTGGAGGAAACCAGTGTAACCAGTGCCATTTGGAGATCTTATGTTTTATCATTGGAAAAAATATTGGACTCCTAGCACCACATAGCTCTGAAGATATATTTTTTAAGATTTAAATATTATTCTACAATTCTGAATTTTATCATTCAACTGTCCAAATTAATATTAATATCTAAGAACATGCAATTAGCAAATTCACAAGCATAACACATGCATGCTAAAAGTTACACACAAAACCTGTTGAAAGTTATGAGATATATTTGTTTCATAGTATATAAAATTAAAATTCCATCATGCACCTCAATATTCAACAACTTAAATGTCATTGTTCAAAAAGGTTAGTTTTTCTTGTTTTTAAGGGGCATTTTATCTTTCCTGTCGAAGGACTATTAAGGAGTTTGAAATTATGATATCTCCACAAAAAATATTCCAAAGGCTTTAAATGGGGGGGGGGGTGCAACATCAATTCTGATTTTCTTACTGATGTCTGTCCTATAAAAAGGCTATTAAAGAAAATAATGAGTCACCTGCCATTTTTGAAAATAAGTTATCTCCCTTTCAAATGACTACTTAAATGATACAAATGACAGTCTCAAATATATGGTACTTTATCCTTACACTACATTGTGCCTGTACCAATGTCAATGTTGTTGATACACTGTATATATGAATAATCTTTATATCTGACCACTTACCAATAGCAAAAGTTTTAAGACAACCTAATTCAGAATATTCAGTGATTGTTTATGGTGGAATTGTTGACCATCACTGTTTAAACTTTATTTTCATCATTTTTAATATCATCACCATACAATGTAAGAGTGCATAACAACATTATTAAGATTTTTGTACACTTACAACATAATACAATTTAGTATTGGCATTCACTGTGTATTTGGTTGGTGAAAAAATTGATTAATTTGGTCTACATGCTTATCTTACCCTATAATGGTGTAAGGTAGGAATGAACTTGTCCACATTTCTAATCAAATGAAAAACTGACAATTTAAATGAACAATTTTTTTTGATGAGACCATTTTTACTAACAAACATATACTGATACAGAAGAAAGTATGAAATTATGGTCAAAATTTAATTGGTTTATGGTGCTTAACAACTTTCAACAATATTTCATTTATATTGTGTCAATCAAATTGGGGAAACACAAGCAATGAACTATGATGATGTAGTTGAAATTAAGAAAACATTTCTAAAAGAGAAATAGTCATATAATACTCAAATTACATTTGAATCAGTCTGGAATTATAGTTACAGTGTACATGTATGATGTATTTGTCAAAAATCTAATTTTTATGATTTTGTAATATTTTGTTGATATAAATGTATACTGTATGATCTACATGTATTTAAAACGTTACAAAACACAATCCTGCTAGAAACTGCAAAAAACACATATTGATCTAGAACTCACACACAAAAATTACTAGCGTCAATCAATAATATTAACAAAATTTGTTTTCAATAGAAAATTGATATAAAACCTTTAGAACTTCTACTAGAAATTGAAGATCTCTTGGATTTCTTACCTACAATATAATATCATTATTATTTAAACAAACGACATCTACAATACAAAAAAATAATTGTAGATGTTTCATAAATATTCTCATGTCAAACTGATTTCTTAAGACTTAAGTATATTTTTAATTTTTTTCTTTTTCATAAAATTTTAAAATGCATTACTGCAATTCAATTGCAAATAAATAATGATAATGTGATTAATTTGTTCTTAAAATTTCCTTTTGTAAAAAAAAATCCTTTATGCTGTCACCATAGCATAAACCAGCACCAACATTTTCTCAACAAAAGTCATCAATAAAGGAAAAAAAAAAGATTTGTCTTATGCAAATTTGTAAAGTAAAAATCGAATATTATCTCCCCCCCCCCCCCCTCCCCTCAAGAAAAACCTCAAACTTTTACCTCCCTTTTCCTAATTCCCAAATCAATAAAAAAAAAACTAAGCATTTACCTCCTATAACCACATTCCCAATCACAAAACCCCAAGTATCTATCTCCCTTATCTAAATTACCAATCACAAAAACCCCAATTAATTAACTCCCATTTCAAAATTGAATCATAAAATCCCAGGTATTCCCTCCCTTTTCCAAATTACCAATCACAAAAAATCCAAACATTTACCACCAACCTTTTTCAAAATACCAATAACTAAAAAAACCTAACATTTACCACCAACCTTTTTCAAAATACCAATAACTAAAAAAACCTAACATTTACCCCATTTCCAAATAACCAATCACAAAAATCTCAAATATTTACCTCCCATTTCCAAATTACGAATAAACTGAAGAAAACTTACTAGATCTTCCTGTTAATATTTTGGCCTCTTCTCCAGGATCATCATACCAATTCCAGTCTGTCTGTGTATTGAGTGTAATAAATGTTATCTCTCTACCATCATATGTCATTCTCCTCATCGATTCCCTATTTGCCAATGATTTACTGCAAAAAAAATATTTGAAAATAATCTGAAACTGATTAATGAAGTAAAATACAGTGAATCCTGTCTACACCCTGAATAAAACTGGAATCCTGTTATTCCTGTAGAAACCCAACTTTATATAAGTCCCAAATAATTGTAGGAAATCTTTGTTAATTTAACCTGTATAAACGGAAAAGTTCAGTATTTCAGTTATATTGTAGAAGCAAACTTTAATGGTTGAGAAAACCAGTTACAGGAGAAAATCACCATCCTGTACTTAAAATCACCAACAAATTTGTAGTTCAAATATATGGTAAAATCTCTATAAAGAAATAATGATATCATTGTATAATATATATACATGTCTATGTCTCTCTTTTTTACTTACTCTCCAGAAAATGTTACAGATCTTCTTGATATTTCATCTTTTACTTACTCTCCAGAAAATGTAACAGATCTTCTTGATGATAATTCATCGTCAGAATCTCTATCAATAGTAATGCTGGATTCTCGTCTAAATCCACGAACTATTGATGGTTTTGCACTGCCTGTTCCAGGTTTGTCCCCAAGTGATGCAGATGACACTACAAAGCAAAATTATCACAAATTTATAAATGTACAAAGATAAAACTAGGTAGATTAGTGAGCAAAAATTAAATTAAATCTACCATGAGTACACCTAAAATAGGATAAAAACTCAATTCAGGAACACTATTGCTAGGAATAAAAAATTTATGAAAATAATGTTACCCATGTTACAAATGGATACAAACTCTGGTTTCCATGAATTATTTCTTAAACATACAATGAACATCTACACATTGGATATAAAGCAATTTTCTTGTGTGAAAGTATTAGTGTTTAGGTTATTTTTTTAAAACTAAATATATTAACTGGGAATATATTAAAAACATAATTAAACACCAAATACACCATTTTTAAAGTATGAAATCAATGGTTTCAAGATTTAATTTCTAGAAACAACACCTAAAAATTGTTGAATCATCATAAAGTCTTATCTAAACGAAACTTTTTCTATCGGAAACCATTAAATTTGACCTATTCCATCCATCGCCATTCTAAATAAATAACAACTGTATGTCTATGCAGTGGAAAGTCATCCATGCATCTCACAAATAAAATAAATACATAAAAAATGTATGTATGCAATAGCTATCCTAAATTTCATTTAGGTCCAAAAGTTGATAATTTTTTTTATCAACAAGAGGTAGAAAAGTAAGTACATGTACATGTAGCTTAAAATGGTAATTCTTAAACCATTTCTAGAAGCATATTTTTCAACTTCAAATGATTTAAACACAAACAAATTATTTGTCTACAAAAGTACTTTTATTGTATTGCATTTTGAACTTTTGGGCAAAATTATTTCAATTCATCACATACAAAAAAAATGTATTTTTATGCAATATTTGTATCTAAAATTCATTTGCACATCGTAATTCTGTTCAACAACATAATGTTTGATCCTCACCTCTAGAAATGTTAGATTTAGTAGACCTGCTGTCATCATTTAAGTCCCCTTTACCATTTTCATCACCACTTAAATCAGAGTCAGTGTCCGAGTCTGAGTCCTCTTCTAGATTAGGATCACTATTTGTTCCAATTGGAGGTAATGGTTTAGAAGATGTTGGAAATTTAACAGAATTCCTTGAACCAGGCCTAGAACTAGTAGGTCTGGAATTTGGAGCACTTTCTGTTAAAACGGGTTCTTCGGGAGGATCCATTTCTGCAGTTCTTTTTAATCAATGATGAAAATCAAGGCATTGTCACATGAATGGCTACAATCAGACAATGAAATGTTAAATTCTATCCAAATGCAGCTAAAAATATTATCTTTCAACACATAAATTCCTATAAAAAAACTCAGTTACAGAACAGTCAAAGACATAACATGATAATTCCCTGTGACAAACGTTAATAATGTAATAACAATTTGTAATGCTATTTTCCAAGACACATTCCATGTTGGTTTTCATCAATAATACCTATTAATAATTCTATAGGACAAACATCAGGTGCACCTGATACATTAAAATATTCCATGCTTGTGTTGAGTGAGCGATTGTGGTTTAACGCCAATTCAGCAATTTTTCAGCTATATCATGGCAAGAATAAGTTCATTTTCAATAAGATGATGATGAGGTCAGTTTTGTACTTTACCAACACGCCGAGTTGGATTTTTATAGTGCTAGGTCACTGAAACAACAGTCCACGGGTAGACATGTTGCTCCACTCAGACACATTATTCTGATTCCGAGCCAACCAGTCTTTCCTCTTTCTCCTTAATGCTGCATGCTTAGCGGAGAAGCAACAAATATCAAATTTAGTCTTTGGTTTGACCTGACTGGGGCTCAAACCAACGATCTACCGCACTTGAGGCAAGCACGCTAACTATTACGCCACTGATGCAGTTTTTGCTTGTGTTGATGAATATTTGCAATATATGTAACTTTAACATTAATTATTAAACAAAAATATTATCTCCCTTCAACATCACAGTGATTGTGTCAATTAATATTTTTTCTTAAATTTTGCTATATAATTGAACTTGTTTTGTAATGTATTGACTATTAGTCTTTTGTTGCACATTTCAGGTAGAATCTACTTTGGCGGACCCCAGAAGTCAGATATTGTAATAATCAACATGCATGACCCATAACCTTTCATTTCGCTACCATGCGGATATGACAACAAAACTTAAGGGTTAGGGTCTGCTAAAGTAGAAGTACATACTCCCACATTTCATATGCAAGGTTCTGAATAAGGTTATTATTTTTATTTAAGAAAAGAATAATAAGTGAGAAATAGCTAGTTCTTAACTGTAGAAAGTGGTAAGAAAAAATTGAGTTGAATATTATGGAAACAAATTTCTTCATTGTACTGTCAATTTGATTATGTGCAAAAAAACATGACTGCTTCTGTTCCTATAAAAGCAATCAAAAATAGAAAAGTTTGTAGTTTAATTATTTCGAATAAATTAAGTTAAATTATTTGGAGAATTCTGAAGTATACATTTCTGTTAATAAAGGACAAAGTCCTTATAACGGTAGGCTGTCCGATTTTTCCTTCTATATTGATAGCCAAATATCTGTTCACCGGAAGTTTAAAAAATAGATCAATTGATAATTTAGAAATGCAAAAGAAATATATTTCAATGAAAAATTCAAAATTCTTGAATTATTTACTCTATGCAAAATCGAAATAAAATTCTGATAAAAAAATCTCTTTCTACGAAACTCCCGACGGAAGAGTGGTGTACAGTAGGTAAAATGAATGGAACAGCCATAACAAATCGGCTACAAAATTTATTCAAAATAACTTGTACAGATCATCGTATTATTGAAATTTTAGGACTTCATCCTTCAAACAGGTTGCCTGTCTCATATTATGTTAAGTCATATCTGAGCTAAATATGACAACAATTTTTCTTACATCTTTTCAGACTTTTGTCACTATTTCATATTTATTTTAGAAATGATTGAAATTAAGAAGAATTCCAAGGACATCGGACCAAATGCACCCAAGTTTCACTTCCAGTATAAACAATGACTAAAACATTAATTCATCTACGACATGTGAATAAAACATGTACACTGAAAACAATTCAAATGAAGGATATGTCGCTGCAGTATTTTATTTAAGTTTCACATAGAATAAAGATATTTATTTCATTTCCGACCGTTTCAACAGATTTAAAACTTTGTGATGTATCCTTGCACCTGCTTTTAATATATTCAAATGCCAATTCATTGGAAAAACATCATCAAATAGTCAACAGCAGAAATAGATTAGAATAATAACATTATATTTCTGTCACAATGAATAGTTTGCATGCACGGGGGTATAACTTTTTACACAAAAACTTCGGAAATCTCACAGCTCAACGTCAAAATGACAAATGACACTGTGTTGCAGTTGAAGATAACTTAAAATAATTTAAATTAAGGGTATGTGCAGTATTTTAAATTTGCATGGCTATATAATATTTTGCATAGAGTTAGTCCTATAAAGTTTAAGACAACTACCTATAAATTTTAAAGAACTGTCCTCCATTACAGTTTACATTGATGGTAATAGCGACGGTCATGTGACGAAAACGGACGTTGTGATTGGTTTGGTCTTTATCACAACACGTTAATTCAGATCCGGGAATCGACCGATGTTGACCCGGTGTTTATTTTTATGCACATGCGTATTTTTACTTTTACTTTCGGGATTAGCGCGGGTAAATACAAATATAAAATCAAATCAATTATCAAATATTTTTGATTAACCCAATCATGGACCCACAAGGGGCATACCTGAGAATCGAGCGATAAATAGGCTAGTCATATAAATTATATCTGATTCATAAGCATTTTTCTCAGCCGATCATTTTATATAATTATGAGTTTTGACTTTCCCTTTGTAAGATTGTTCGGAGTTCGGTAATTTTGTTATTACCTTTATTTAGCATAGGATGCTTTCATTTACTTTCTCCGCCTGGACATAGCCTGTCATAGGTACCCGATTTGTGGACCCCCCCCTTTTTTTTAATTCATCACTTTTGTGGGACGTTTTCATTATAAACAGTGTTGAACAACTTCAAACATTACCAAAAATTCAATCCGAGATCGATATAAGCCCATTTCTAAAAACACAAAAACCCTACTCTGTTGTTCAACACTGTTTATAGTGAAAACGTCCACAAATCGGGTGCCTATGCTCCTGGACGCATCGAAAGCTTTAATAAATGTTTGTATTGTTTGCTTTCTGTTCAAACGAGGATCTAGCTTCACTGAAACATTTAGTTCTAAAGCGTTGGTCTTGAAAGTGAGGTTTTGCTGATGTCATTTCAGTCATCATTTGCTTAAGATGTGATGGTGACAACATGATATCGACATTGGAAATACATTCTCAACGTGCTGCTATAGGATGACAAAATTCCGCATTGAAATTAGTTGATATTGTTGTATGACGGATTGTTACTAAGCTAAAATTTTATGAAAAAAACGCTGCCACCAATTTGTCACAGGTCAAGAAATTGTTGAACAAATTATAGTTTGAACATTCGGATTAATTATATAATTTCTTCCTTCAATATATATATATATAACATCAAACAGCATGTTCACTGTCCATACAATTAACCGCATCGGTGGTGCAATGGTTAGCGTGCTCGCCTCGAGCGCAGTAGATCGTGGGTTCCAGCCCCGGTCGGGTCACACCAAAGATCGTGGCTAATATAAAATTGGTATTTGTTGCTTAGAATAAAAAAAACTCCGCTAAGCACGGCAGCATTAGGAGAAAGACCAAAGACTGGTTGGCTCGGAATCAGAATAATGTGTCCGAGTGGAGCGACATATCTACCCGCGGACTGTTGTTTCAATGAACTAGTACTATAACTGAAATCCAACTCGGCGTGTTGGTCTAGTACAAAACGGACATCATCATCATCTCATTGAAAATTAACTTGTTCTCGCCATGATATTGCTGAAAATTGATGAATTGGCGTTAAACAACAATCACACACTCACTCATTGTCCAGACACTAACCTGAAGTCTGAATGATTTTAGACCAATTAAAAATGTATAAAAAACAAAAACAAAAAACAATAAAATGTCTACTGAAGAGATTTAAAGGTTAATGTAAGAAGGAGTGCTAATAGTATATCATTGAACTTAAAATCATAGGATGTATAAATATGCAGAAGTGTGTTTAATATCTTGCACATAATTCATCTTGAGGCCGGGTATATGTTGACCTTTGCAGTGGTAATATACAATTTGATTGGTCAATATTATTTTTTATGGAGCTTTCATATTGAGCGCGAATTTTTTATGCTCTGTGGCAAGGATACCACGGATACTTTCAGACATGCGACCTTTGACTCAGAAGAAGACAATCTCAATGATCAAAATCAAGGGTAACTCTTGGTTAAGTTGAAGTCATCATTTCGAAAGCTTTACGGTCGCCACCATGACTTGGTTGACCGTTATGAAATATCTGTGTCACAAATGACCACGGATATGTTCCACTTGTCGTAAACACTTCCCGGTCCTTTCCTCATTCATCACTTATCACCGGGTTTGTAACTAGATTAACACAACGGGTGCCACACGTGGAGCAGTAACTGCTTACCCTTCCGGAGCACCTGAGTTCACCCCCGGGTTTTAGTGGGGTTCGTGTTACTCGATCTTTATTTTTTATGTGTATGTTTTGTAGAATGTTGTTTTGTCCCTTTGTACTTTTTCTTTTGACCGCTGTGTTGTCTGTTTTTCTTCGATTTACTGATTTTGATTACCTCTTTAGTATCTTCAAACTCTTCTTGTAACGTCAATTAAAATGAACCCTGCGAGGTTTTATCTTAACAGTAAAATTGGATCGATGTCACATGTTTTATATTCTACAAACCACATTTTATCATGCTATACCAAATAGTTCTACATATGTGAGTTCTGCACATTGTACTTTTGAGGTCACAAAAATTAAAAGGTTTCCATCAATACAATTCCTGTTTTTCGCTGTTTTTATAACCATTTATTGTTTTATATTCATTATCACCTATAAGTCTGAAATGCAAAACAAATAATGTGTCCATTAAAAAATCGGTGTGCAAATATCAGAAACTATTTGTTGATTACTCGGTGTTCAAATAATTTGATAATGTAACACATCAAATGGGGACTAAATTGACTTTTGTATCCATATGATTATGTATCATAAAGGCAGCACTTAATCTCAGTAATTGTGTAATATAACACTACGTGGATCTTTTCCCCAGAAGTAGCACTAAATGATAATATTGATCCTTAAATATGAAAATGGAATGGCAATCGAGAAAGGAGTGGCGAAATGTACTAAAACAATTTATTACATCTATTCCCGTGAAGTACAGGTATTTCCTAGTGAAAAAATACCATTATTTTACCCAGTTAAATAAAACGTTTATTTCACTGCGTGACGTCGTAGTATCAATGAACAGGAGAGATAAATGTTTGTAGACACCAAAGGAGAAATCAGAATTCGCGAATCGAAGAGGAACAAACAACACAACACAACACCCAAAAGAAAAAAAAGGACAAAAGGGCAAACAACGATCTACAAAACATTACATAGAAAACTAAAGATCGATCAACACGAACCCACTACAAACTGGATCAAAATCAGGTTCTCTGGAAGGATAAGCAGTTCATGCTCCATATGTGTGTGGCATCCTTCGTGTTACTCCTGTTACAAACCCGATGATAAACCATGAATGAGGGAAACCGTCACTTGACAACAAAACAACAATTTATAAATAAAATTGTCCAACTAATATGTTATTCTTTGGTATGTAAGTTATGAACAAAGAAACATTCGTCTGGCAATTACTCAACAAAGGTTATGAGAACCAACCCCAAGCTTGTGTCATAACACCAGAAATGATATTGTTATTATTATTATTATTATACAATATTTATAAAGCGCCTATCTAATAAAACAATTACTCTAAGCGCTGTACAAAACACATAAAATGTTAATCCTATCAATAAAAGTAAAAGTAGCAATAAGAGTCAAGAATAAATAAAAAAATAAAAATAAAAAATAAATAAAAATAATGATGAGTCTTTACAAGTTTCTAAAAAATGACAACTGATTGCACATGTCCAAAAATAAATATAATTAAAAAGAGAGTTTAAAATCAAATACTGTCACCATAAGCTGCTCTAAAAAGATGAGTTTTTAAAAGTTTCTTGAAAACGCTAACTGATTGCACATGTCGAATGTTTTGAGGAAGACTGTTCCATAAAGTTGCGGCAGATTTGTTCAATCGGCGTTCACCGTAGGTTTTGGTGCGTATGCGTGGAGCCTTTAACAACTGTAAGTCTTCTGATCTTAATGCTCGAGTAGGTTGATATGCATTCACAAGTTCTTGTAGATAGACAGGTGCTAAGTTGTTGAGTGCCTTAAAAGTATATAACAGGATCTTATATTTAATTCGATACTGCACTGGTAGCCAATGTAAAGAGACGAGGACAGGCGTGATATGTTCATGTTTCCGTTTTCGTGATATTAATCGTGCAGCTGTGTTTTGTACCCGCTGAAGTTTAGAGAGAATGCTGGCATTCACCCCGTATAACAACGCATTTCCATAATCTAAACGTGAAATCACTAGCGAATTGACCAACGATTTGCAAGCATCATCAGTGATATAAGATCGTATACGTCCTATCTTGCGTATTTGGAGAAAACATGACTTAGAAACTGAACTTACTTGTTTCTCCATAGTCAGAGTTTTGTCGAAGAGGACACCTAAATTTTTCACAACAGATGCCTCGTTTACAATGTGTCCATCGAAGCTGATACTACAGTTGACAAAATCCTTCGTGCGTTGCTTTGTTGTAAAAATTATCAGTTCAGTCTTGTCTTGATTTAGCTTAAGCATGTTTGATTTCATCCATGCACTGATGTCACTAAGACAAGCCTCCATTCGAGTAGCTATATTGATCCAATTGTCAATAGGTTTGATTACTAGGTACGCTTGGGTGTCATCCGCATAACAATGATAGCTCATATTATGCCTTTTGCATATCTGCCCGATCGGCTTTGAGAACATGCAATATTTCTTCGGCCCCAGCACAGACCCTTGCGGAACACCAAACGATAGAATTTTCTCGGTTGATACGATATTTCCGATGTTGACACTTTGACTTCTATCACTCAAGTAAGAATTGATCCATGTCAATGCCTGCCCTGTTATTCCATATGAATAATGTAGACGTTCCATCAGAATAGGGTGGTCTATAACATCGAATGCTGCCGACAGATCTAACATGACCAACACAGCACAAGAGTTGTTATCTAGAGCTAACGTAATATCATGGTGTACCCGAAGTAAAGCAGTCTCAGTAGAATGGCAAGCACGGTAAGCAGATTGAAGATCATCGTGTAATGAGTTTGATTCTAAGTGTTCTTCAAGACGATTTGCCACTACTTTTTCAAGTATCTTAGATACGAACGGCAAGTTTGAAACTGGTCTGTAGTTTATTAGCACGTTCTGATCCAATCCGGGCTTCTTTAATAACGGTCGAACCACAGCTTTCCTGAACGTCGCTGGGACATATGATTCTGTTATAGATTTGTTGACTATTGTGGTGATTATCGGGAGTAAAGTTTCGATGCACTCTTTCAACAAAAAGGTCGGTAAAGGGTCGAGCTCACAAGATTTCAAAGGAGATCTCTGTATTATCTTACGAATTTCAGCAATTGATGTTGGCCGAAAATTTGTCAATTGAAAACCCTCGAATTTAACATCCGCGCTCAAAACATCTGGTGAATGCAGACTTTCCCTCGAAGCTTTTAGATTGTCTCTAATAGTCTCTATCTTCCCCAGGAAGAAATCACCGAATCTATTTGCTAGCTCTTCATCATCGTTATGTGTTGGTAATACCACTTCTTTTTTGTTTCCCATGATATCATTGCACATTTTGTAACGTCTCTTTTGATCGTTTCCGATTTCATTGATCTTAGTTGAAAAGAACTCCTTTTTACATGAATAGAGAAGTTTGATCACCATCGTGCACTTTTCCCGATAGATGTCCTTGTGGACACTTAACTGTGTTTCCGCATTTCTCTTTCAGCTTTGCGTCGTTCTGTTTTTGCACTGCGCAATTCGTCTGAGTACCAGGCAGTATTTGGACGTAAAATGATACTTTTGGATTGAAGTGGAGCATGTTTGTTGATGATTGAACTAGTTTCTTTATAATATTCTTGAACTAGTTCGTCTAAAGTCCCTCAGGATTTTGTAAAGGAACAGAATTTAATAAATCATTAGAGAGATCATTCAGGTCAATAGCACGATATTTCCTAAAAGTTACCGTACTGCGTATCTTCGGAGGTTTTGCAATACACAATTTAGTCAATATAGCAAATTGATCACATCTAGATTTTCCGTTAATTCCGCTTAGATTTGGATCAAATATTGATGGTATGCTCGAAAGTATGACACTGTTTTCACGCGTTATCACAACATCAAGAGTATGACCGCGGACATGAGTTGATCCAATGACATGTTGCTGTAGACCGTGATCTTGGAGCGTTTCAATTAGTTTTCTAGAATAGATGTCATTCGAATCGTCGAGATGAAAATTTAGATCACCAGTAATAAGAAGTTCACCTTGGGCGATAACAAAATTGTTCAAAAACTCCGACCACTCCTCAAAGAATGTTGAGGTTTTATACTGATTTCCTTTAGATGGAGGAGGTCGATAAACAACACAGAGGTGAAAATGATGGTTGTTGGCGCTTACTGTTCTCGTCATAAACTCAAAATGTGTGTAGGCAGTATGCTGAGGAGTTGGTTTAAGTTTTATTGTTGACATCATAAACTTATCAACCAATACGAATTTAAGTATATGCACGTTAATATGACTCAATCGAAACAAAATATTTGTATGGGTGTTTTAGAATATAATGATAATTAGGTAGTACATCTACAATCGCAGCGAATGCGTGTTTCTACTAATAAACGTCGATCAGAGTAGACCGACCACATTTATAGACATACAACAAACAAACTAGGACTGATGTATATACTCAAAGTTCCCTGTGGTTCTACTGGGAAAATCATACTCGTGTCCAAAAGGTATGGAAGCAGACACAGAAATGATAGAATGAAGATACAAGCTTTACAAAAGCCACATATTTTCATTTCGATTTGTTTACGTTTCACCGCTACCATATAAGACGTTGCCATTCCTGGTGCAGTGTTTGCTCCAATTCATTTAAAGTGTGAATCGGCGGTGTTCTTTCTCTTACTCGACGACCGATAACGTCCCAGATGTGCTCGATCGGGTTTAAATCAGGACTCCTAGCAGGCCATGGAAGTGTAGTTATCGACTCGTCACGCAAGTAATCTGTCACAACAAGAGCTCTGTGATGTCTGGCGTTGTCATCCATAAAGACATGCCTTGTATTCAGAGGATGATTGTCAAAGTGAGGCACAACACTTGCTTCAAGGATGTTTTGCTAATAGATTTGTCCATTGAGGTTGCCTCTTACTGTAATGAGGTCAAGCTTACAGTCATATGATACACATCCCCACACCATGACTGAGCCTCCTCCGACAGGAACAGTTTCAACAATGTTACGCTCAGCATAAGCAGTGTTCGGTTGTCGCCATACACGCACTCTACCATCTGTCACGTGCAACAAGAAGCGACTTTCGTCTGACCAATGAACTTTCCTCCACGAGGCCAAATTCCATTGACGACGCGTTTGGCACTATTGCAAACGGAAAGCTTTGTGTGCTTGTGTTAGCAAACATCTCTTTACAGGTCTTCTTGAACGATAGCCAACAGATGTCAGACGATTTCGGACTGTTCTTGCAGATAGCAACCGATGGGGCAACCACTGTCCTTTCAAAACAATTCGATTGGCGAACGGATTTCGTCTAACAAGGCGTTCTAGGGCATTGTCCTCTCTTCAGGATATAATACGGGACTTCCTGATCGCGGGCGAATCGATGTTTGTTAGCAATACGACTGACAGTAGAGTGGTGATGATCAATACGCTGGGCAATTTGTCTGAGTGACATACCTGCTTTTCGCATGCCAATGATTTGCCATCGCACTGCATTTGAAAGTTTTGGAGGATCTATTCTGCATCCAGAACAAAAGAATTAGAGTTACCGGTCTAAGCAATGTGTCGAGAAAGATACGTGGCAAAGGTAGTGATTTCATAGCCCTTGTATCGAGACAATGCACGTGCAAATGATGGTTATTATAGAGGACGATTATTGATTAGGTACAGGTATGCTTAAATGGAAGTTTAAATGGCCACTCAGGTGTAAAATATATATTGGGATTGTCTATCGAATAAAAATTATTCAGTTTCAAATTTAGAGTTGCAATATTGTTTTCCAGGTGTATATGTGGTATTAAATAAGTAATTTTGTATTACGTGGAAAACAGTAGATTTCACAAACGTCATAGAGCAGAATGATGATAGTTTATATAGTTACCTTTTTACCAATGACCTGTCATGCCCTAAAAATTTTCAATATCTTTCCAAACACAAATTTCCTAAAATCATAGCAATTAACTTTCTCAATCTAAAATTCATGTAATTGTAGCATTCCTTCACAAGACAGAAATGTCTCAAAAGGAAACTTAATTATGGGAAAGGCTAAACTTCATGTTCTTTCTATAATTGCTCCACTAATACAAAGTAAATAAAATAATAAAATAACACACTTGAGAAATCAAATACCAGGTTCATTGCAGGTTTACACGCTAAAACAAACAAAAAGATGTGTTCATAAACAAAACATTAAAAGTTTACAATGTCAGGAAGTAACCACGATTGGTCATGGCTGACAGTACAGAGTAAAAAGGTTTCGTTTTAAAAATAGATTTATACATACGTTCCATTGCTTAGCAGAACATGGATCGAACAAATGGAAATTTCGGTACAACTGGATGAGACTCCTCAAAGGAGTTAGTGAAACATATCTTCACTCGTTAAAATCATATTTCTTTTGGGGTGGTCGTGGTCCTGATCGTATGGTAGTTGGATTTACAACAACCTATGTAATCAGTGCCTATCATTTCTAACATTGTGAGCTGTTCGAATCTCGTTCAAGGCGAGGTGTTCTCGATATAACATTATGTGATAAAGTTTGACAGTGACTTACGGCAGTTCAGTGGTTTTCGTCGGGTTCTCCGGTTTCCTCCACCAATAAAAATGACTGAATGCTGTTGCAAGTGGGTTAAGCACCATAATTCGGACCTTTTTACTAAGACAGTTAATACATTTTAGGCTTTATTTTCCAAAGATGTGCATATTCATTTTAAATCACGAATATATATTGACAAAAAATAATCGTTGATCCATCGTTTCAGTAAAACCGTTTGGTATTCCAATAGATCCATCTGTTCTATAGCCATTATCGAGTCATAATCTAAAACGGCTATGTGGTCTTGTTTTTCGTTTCTAATGACAACACATATTTTTAAAAATATCCTAAAGCATTAATATCATCTGGCTATAGAAAGTCGGAAATGGTCGAATAAAATATACTGGGGAATATACTAGTTATCAAAATACTGCAAAAATAATTTATCCAAAACTGAAACGGATGGCACAAGGCAAAATAAGACAAATCTTAGATTTAATTAATTAGTATAAGTATTGAAATGTTTGAAACGATATATCATTCTTTTATCCATTATTTTGTAGGATTGATTGTTTAACGCCAGCTTTATTTTGTGGGTATTATATTGCATGTTATTTATCATCGTTATTTTAAAAAAATATCTTTCACTGAATTTCTTTTCACTTCAATATCTTTTTTTTTACAATCATTGGTATCGATTCATTTGTGAACTATGAATACATAATTCAATTATTGGAGTGTAATACGCTGTCCATGTACTCTTAAATACTAAGTTTGGATTCTATTGCCAATCAGGTGTTATTACAATGTATTGGTTAAGGTAGGGATGAATTTATCGACAGAAATCAATTGCAAATATATATAATTTTGTTTTAAAGCATTTAAAGAAAGTCTTTGACCAACAATAGTCTTACGATGTCTAATATTTATATAACTATTTACAACTGACTTCAGCGTTTGTTACGTATGACGTGATTATAATGAAGAGAATTCTTCCACTAAGCAATGGAAATAAATCTGCTGAAGATGTTTCACAAACTTCAAACACGACATGCAGTAAACGAGCAAGTATTATTTATAATCCTATCATCAACTTATGGAAGATATGTGGATCATATTCTCCTAAAGGAACACAGAATGAGAATTTGGTACATTTGATATACTGTGTACTGGTCCAATTTATAGTGCTTGCGTTCTCAGTTCGGTATCTGGCAGTGTTTAGATACGAAAGCCACAAGATATACGAAATTGTTGGCATCTTGGCCTACATCTGGCACTATTTTATTAATACCATAAGCTCAATAGGATATTTGAAATTGAACAGCACTTATATGGAAGGATTTTGTGAGTCGTTTGATTCATATCACAAAACATTTGGACTTACGTGCAATATCAGAAGAGCTTATACTATAATTTGCAGATTAGCGATTGCAACACCAATTGTTTCAATAGCATATCTCTTATGTTTCTACATTGTTTACCTCGTGAGGCGTGATGATGTGAGAAATCTGTTGATATCCTCTAATTTCACACCATTTGAAAACGAAACGGGGATTACGTTCATCATCGTTTTAGTTATTTTCAGTATATTTGCGTTTCTTTTCAACATGGTGATATTTTCAAACATTTTATTTTTACTTGTTAGTCTTCACATTTTTAAACTCGAGTTTAAACGACTGAATTTAAAAATTCAAGAAATTATCAAAGAAAATCAACTTGAATCGTTGGAAATGTTACGGCTGCAGCATGGAAATTTGATTGGCGTGCTGAATAAAGGAAACCAAATATTTCGCTATCTTGCTCTAACTGTTTACCTCTATGGAATACCCATTGCATGCTTAATGCTCTATGGAGCAACATCAAATCGTTTTGATATAGCCGATATTATTGCTATGGTGTGTACTTTAACGGGGGCTGTATTTGGCATGTTCCTCATCACATTTATGGGAGCTCTTCTAAATGATGCAGTAAGTATTATATTAAATTTAAAGTCTTACCTTTGTTTATATATCAAATACAATCATGCCTAGTGCATGCATCTTCCTATGGCTGTTGTACAAAAGAGAATGTTATTTTCGATAATGGAGCTTACATGTACTGCAAATAATTTATTTTTGAATATTGGTATCGTTGATGTTTAAAAAACGATGTTCGGTTAGTCTTTACCTCCAGTTGTTTGTAGGAGGACTCATGTCTTATTTACGTTATTTGTGTTTTGTTTGCGTATAGTGGTGTCCAACATATATTGTGTTGTGTTTTTGTTTTGTTTGTCCTCGCTTTGTGTATTGTGTTCCCAATGATGCCAGTTTATTTAATAGCACCACTGGTAATACTAACTAAGGTTTATCTCTTTATTTCATCTGTAGATGTATGCTTAGATATTTAGTATTTTCCTGTTCTTCAATATTTAGAATTTACGTAGGTTTGTATTGTATCTCTTTGGAAACTAAACGCACTGAAACAGTCAAATATAGAAATTTCAATATTAGTATTTTATTTTATAACATCAATCATTTTTTTATTTTATCACAAATGTAGTATTGGACGAATGTCAAAGTGAAATTTGTCTACAAGTTTGTAAACAAGACGTTAAAAACTGTTGTTCGACAGTATGACCCACTACAAAACATACAACACTCCACTGACAAACCTCAAACTCCAAAACCATTGATTGTTTGATTGCTGTTCAGAATTCCATCGGCTTCTAGTACTTGCATGGGTTAATCCATTACCTAGATTTCCACCGATTTATGTTAATTGCATTGCTTAATCCATGACCTAGATTTCCATTGGGTTCTGTAACTTTCATGGCTTAATCCATGCCCTAGAATTTCATTGGCGTCTGTTACCTACATGACTTATTCCATGATCTAGATTTCCATTGGTTTCTGTAACTTGCATGGCCATGGGTTAATCCATAACCTAGTATACCAGTGGAGTAATTCGCATTACAGCTTAACATTGATTTCAGACATTTATTGAAAATGAACGTATTCTTATCGTTCTTTTTTGTATAACATTTTCATGTGAGATAACAACGACAGATAGATTTGTTGTTATAATATACTATTAATGAATTACTTGGCTATTCTATTATTTCAGGTTCATGAACCTTTAGAAGAATTGTTTAAGATAGACATTAGTACTATTCCAAAACGAACAATTGCCAAGGTACATTATTTTGATGACTAAAGTACATGTTGTTATTTTGTAGGTCACATTGATTAATTTCGTTTTGTAATACTAATAATCTCTAAAAATATCGTATGCGAGTTGAAGAAGAATTTCTGAAACTCGGATGAAAGGTACGAAACTGTGACTTTTTTTTTGTTCTACATCCTTCTAGAGTAAAATTATCAGAAATGTCATTTCGAATGAAAGATATTTAGGATACACAATTAGAATTATCATGAATCTCGTGTATAAGTACCGTCTGGCATATATGGTTTGTGGATTTATATCTCTGCTATCACAATTAAAGTTCGCCGTGTCGAGGTGTACAAGAAAGAACTTTATGTGATAAAGTTTATCAGTATCTTACGGAAGATCAGTGGTTTTCTTCGGATACCTTGGTTTCTTCCACATATAAAACTGACCTCCACAATATTGCTGAAATATTAATGAAGGTGGCGTTAATCGCTCATAATCCAATCTCTTTTATCACACTGAGTGAAATCGTCAAATCTAAATTAGTATGAAATGAAACGTTAACCATTTGTGTTAATCTTTTTAAATAGAATATTGCTTTCGTTTTCTTTAAAATAAAGTATAATTATGAGATAGCTTACCAATCGTGCTTTGTTTTAATTTCAGATTCAACTATTTATAACCAGACTTACAGGACCTCCCATTGGTGTCAACGTTTTTAATCTGTTTGTTATTGATCACAATGCTATAATTATGGTATGTTTTAATAAATGATCTGGATCTTACTTTTACCACGTATGCTACCCCTCCCATTTCATTATTTTATTTTATAAAAAGATCACTATATAACACTTAAGTATGACTTTCTGGAACATACCAGAGTTTGAACATACCAAAAGGGTAATCAGAATCCGTAAATCGAAGAAGAATAGACAACATAATTGTCAAAAGTTAAAGTACAAAAGGACAAACAACGATCCACAAAGCATACACATAAAACTAAAGATCAAGTATACATTGTGATAGAGAGAGATTAGTTGACACCCACACCGACTACCTCCATGAGTAAACTGAACACGACTCACAACATAAATGCCATATCTGTTCAGGTTAGATGACAAGTTGTATTGAAGTAGTTGTGATTCCAAGTAATATTACTTTCCTTGAGTAGAAATGGTCTTACTTCCCTTGAACATTGGGCGATTGGATACTCACTCTACAACTTTTGTTCTTGTTTTTAAATAGGAAGTTATCCTTGTCGGTCAAACTTTCATACCATAATTTTCATCATTTATTAATTCATCTCTATTCCACGAGAACCAAGCCTTATAAAATACTTCTACCGTATGATTTTATATAGTCGCACGAGACACGCCCTTCTCAGCAAAATCATAAAAATTGACAATACAAAATCACGTTAATTGCATTATATTCCAACATTTACATATGGGTCGAAACATTGTATAAGGTCGAAACAGCGCATAGGCCGAACCATGGTATATGTTGAAACAGCGTATAGATCGAAACCGCGCATAGATCGAAACAGTGCATAGGTAGAAATATTGCATAGGTCGAAACAGCGCATATATCGATACAGTGTATAGGTCGAAACATTGTATATGTCGAAACATTGCATAGTCGAAACAGCGTATATGTCGAACATTTTCATGGAAATAAGTAACAACATAAACAACGTAAAAATACGGTACAGAGTTGTATCGTCCTCATCATTAATTGGCTGACTATTGTGGGATTTCTTGTATTATTCCCTTACCCTTCCTGAGCACCTGAGTTCACCCCCGGTTTTTAGTGGGGTTCGTGTTACTCGATCTTTAGTTTTATGTGTAGTGCTTTGTAGATCGTTGTTTGTACTTCTGTCCCTATTCTATCAGCCATTGTGTTATTGGTCTTTCTTTGATTTACGGATGCGGATTTCCCCTTTGGTATATTCAAATTCTTGTGTGAGTAAATCAAACCTGGGCATATAAATGAATATATAGTTTTAATTGACTAGTTTATAACACATTTCTGTACTCAAGAATTATCATATACATCTAAATTGTTTATTTTCAAAACGTTATCATGAATAATTTTGAAATTTTACTCATTTGAAGCCAATATTTTCACTTCCATATTTTCATTTTGAGTATGTTTCCAAAACTTCACTCCTATTGTTTTTCCTCCATCATTTCTAGTCCAACAATTTGGCAAATAGAGTTGCTAACATATCACATTTTTTAATTAAACAATAAGATATCAATTGAACTTAAAGAAACACTGCTACCATTTCCCCTGATTAGATTTGAATTGATTTGATTTTTGGTGTTTAACGCCACTTTCAACAATATTTCAGTTATATCATGGCGACCAGTTTTAGTGGTAGAGGAAGCCGGCTGCGAGTCGAGCGCACCCTTTTTTGTAATTTACAAAGCCGGGCGCGAACCCACGCCGCATTGGTGATAGGCTTGTATGAGTTGTTAGATCCAACGTCCTAACTCATTGAGCCACCCGGGCCCCTCCCCTCATTAGATTCAAGTTTAAACGTAATTTTTATATATAACAAATAGATATTGGAGATGTCTCCATGAAAAAAAAAAGAAACGTACACGACTAAATAATATACATAAACTAGGATGTCTCTATTTCAGGTGTTCGGTACGATCATATCATATGCAGTAATTGTTATACAGTTTAACCAGACATCGGAGTCATGTCAATGTTTTACAGCAAATTCAACAGTATAATAGTCAAAGCGTCTTATTAATTAAATATTACTTATAACAGGCGTATTGCTCTGTTTTGTTTTATTCAGCAATTCATTTTTGGAGATTATACCAAGAGGAAAAAACCTGTCAAATGAAGTTCTTTTTGTCAGATGACTTAGTTTATTTCTGGGAATCATACTTATATTGTAGATATTTAGAGTTTATTTCTGGGAATCATACTTATATTGTAGATATTTAGAGTTTATTTCTGGGGATCATACTTATATTGTAGATATTTAGAGTTTATTTCTGGGGATCATACTTATATTGTAGATATTTAGAGTTTATTTCTAGGGATCATACTTATATTGTAGATATTTAGAGTTTATTTCTGGGGATCATACTTATATTGTAGATATTTAGAGTTTATTTCTGGGGATCATGCTTATATTGTAGACATTTAGAGTTTATTTCTGGGGATCATACTTATATTGTAGATATTTAGAGTTTATTTCTGGGGATCATACTTATATTGTAGATATTTAGAGTTTATTTCTGGGAATCATACTTATATTGTAGATATTTAGAGTTTATTTCTGCGGATCATACTTATATTGTAGATATTTAGAGTTTATTTCTGGGGATCATACTTATATTGTAGATATTTAGTTTATTTCTGGGGATCATACTTATATTGTAGATATTTAGAGTTTATTTCTGGGGATCATACTTATATTGTAGATATTTAGAGTTTATTTCTGGGGATCATACTTATATTGTAGATATTTAGAGTTTATTTCTGGGGATCATACTTATATTGTAGATATTTAGAGCTTATTTCTGGGGATCATACTTATATATTGTAGATATTTAGAGTTTATTTCTGGGGATCATACTTATATTGTAGATATTTAGAGTTTATTTCTGGGGATCATACTTATATTGTAGATATTTAGAGTTTATTTCTGGGGATCATACTTATATTGTAGATATTTAGAGTTTATTTCTGGGAATCATACTTATATTGTAGATATTTAGAGTTTATTTCTGGGGATCATACTTATATTGTAGATATTTAGAGTTTATTTCTGGGGATCATACTTATATTGTAGATATTTAGAGTTTATTTCTGGGGATCATACTTATATTGTAGATATTTAGAGTTTATTTCTGGGGATCATACTTATATTGTAGATATTAGAGTTTATTTCTGGGGATCATACTTATATTGTAGATATTTAGAGTTTATTTCTGGGGATAATACTTATATTGTAGATATTTAGAGCTTATTTCTGGGGATCATACTTATATATTGTAGATATTTAGAGTTTATTTCTGGGGATCATACTTATATTGTAGATATTTAAAGTTTATTTCTGGGAATCATACTTATATTGTAGATATTTAGAGTTTATTTCTGGGGATCATACTTATATTGTAGATATTTAGAGTTTATTTCTGGGGATCATACTTATATTGTAGATATTTAGAGTTTATTTCTGGGGATCATACTTATATTGTAGATATTTAGAGTTTATTTCTGGGGATCATACTTATATTGTAGATATTTGAATTAAAACAGCACTATCATATTGTTTTCAGTGAAGATGAGATGTGTTGGTTCGTTTTTTTGATATTGTTAACAATCATTGCTTAAACTCTGTTTTCATAATTTCCCAACAGTCTATTTTTGAAAGAAATACACCGAAGAGGTAATCTGAACCCCTAAATCAAAGGACAGACAATGTAATGGCTAAAAGAAAAAGGACTTAAAGACAAACAATGATCTACAAAACACTATGTAGAAAATTAAAGATTGAGCACCACGAACCCTACTACCCTGAAATCCGGGAGTGAATTTGGGTGCTCCGGAAGAGTCAATAGTTCCTGTTCTACAAGTGACACCCGTCGTGTTACTCTTGGTTCAAACCCAGTACCAAGACATGAATGAGGAAATGACGAGATGGTGATTTTATTCCTATTTGATTTGTAGAGAGTTCATGTTTTGTTTATGTTATTTGTATTTATTTACATATACTGGTGTCCAACACGATTTCCATGTCAGATGATATTCGTGTCGTGAAACAAATAACACGACGGGTGTCATACGTGAATCAGGAACTGTTAACCCTTTTTAGTGGGATTCATGTTGCTCGATCTTTAGTTTTCTGTATAATGCTTTGTAGATCATTGTTTGTTATTTTGGCCATTGCATGGTTTGCCCTTCGATTTCCGACTTCGGATTACCCTTTTCGTGACTTTAATTTTTTGTTCCTACAAACGTAACATATCTGTGATCATTTGTGACATACATGTATATATTGAGTAACGAATGATTCGAATAAAACATTTTACATAGACAACATATTTCGTTCCGCCGTTTTATCATGACTTGTTTTATTTTTGCATGAAAAATATAAATTGATTAAATGAGCAGCATTTTAGCTATAATCACGAACAGAGCTATACAATACAAGGTGGATACAATAAATGGTGTGGGAAATTTTGCCTTGTAACGGACCATCAATGGTCACTGCAAATTGTCTTTTATGTACAAATAGAATGACATTCTCTATATACGAGGCACTTTTTCTTACGTCCCTTCGTAAGTGAGAGGATGTCACTTTTGAAACGGTTGTACTTGCAGAGAAGACATTATGTCCCATTTTATTTTCCATCATTCGCTCGAGATTGTTAGATATAGAAACCCGTAGGATACGGGGTGATACATTGCACCATTAGTTTAACTGAAAGTCCAAATGAAACACCAACACAGGGTAACATGGAGGAATATCCTGGACATATAAATATAATGCAAAATGTATATTAATGCAATAAATGAGGATATTTGTAAATTATGCAATACCAATTTAATATGTCGTATTTGTAATGGTGTTTGTAGATGAAAATCCTAGGCAACCCAATGTCCAGTAGTCACAATGAACAACCATTGGTTTATACTATCGATTACTTCAGACATTAATTGAAGATTTATGAATTGTGATCTCTATATCATTGTGATAATTATTAACTAAATGCTGTAGAAATTGATTTCTCATTTATATTCAAAAACTTATGAAGGCTTAAGAGATTGTCTTGTCAAAGGTAAGAAATATACAATTATTTTGACTTTAAACATATCTGATGAAGGTTATTTCATAAACTCACGGTGCGCACTAAATTAGAAATCTACGTTTTTATTACTTAATAAAATGAATAAGAAAAAATATCATATTGGCAGAACCGGCTGAATAATAATAAACAAATACTTTTTTCAATAATATCTACATTTTATTTATGAATGTGTTATGTACGTGGTACTTGCATTTGCATAAATGAACACGGCACATTAAATACCTTATGAAATAAACGTTAGAGAATACCGAAGCGGCAATCAAAATGGACAATCCAGTGAAACTGGCAAGACGAAGAAAAACAAAACAAAAACACAACACAACACATTATGTGTCGGACACCACTATACGTAAACAAACACAAATAAAGTAAATAAGACATGCATCCTCCTACAAACAACTGGAGGTAAAGAAGAACCGAACATCGTTTTATGCGGAAATCGTAACGGACATCACAACACGGAACTCATAATTATCTTTGTAAACCACTTATACCAATAGAAAAATAATAACCAAACACTTTTCAGAGCACAGTTTACAATAATATGCAAGCAATAAAACTGACCACCACGATATGATTAAAATATTGTTGAAAGTGACGTTAAACACCATAACCCTAACCCTTAATAATATGTTAGTAACATTAACTTTTCAAATAAAAAATTGACATTATTTAAAAAATAAAAATAAAATATACATCATTAAAGAAAAAATATATATAAATATACATCTTTGCATTAACGCATACAGTGTATTGTAGCTTTACTTTCTGTATTTTGTTTTCTTTTTAATTTACAAAGGTGTATGTTGCATTATAATGATGCCAGTTTTGGGAAAATCCAGGGTCTTTGTTGAAGGTGGTAAGCATAACACAGATGAAGATGCTAATAAAAATGACGAAAACGTGTCCACCGTATTTTCTCTTTTGCTAACTGTGATGAAAATATGTGGAATTCTTTTCATACATGCAGACGGAAATTGCAAGACAAGAAGAGAAATCTTAATAGTGCATGTCGTCTACTGTTTGAGCATTCAAACCATTGCATTTCTAAATGCACTTCGCTACATACTAGTATTTGTTAGTGAAGGTACTCGTTGGCAATGTCACATAGCGGTGTTATCCTTTGCATGGTTCTATTTTGTTATCGTGTACTTTGGAATTATGTGTCTCTTCTGTTGCAAGCACATGACGAAATTCTTCACATCGTTTGGTCAATATCATATTGACCACGGAATCCATTTCGATATCAAAAAGTACAAAAGGAACATACGTATTATGACGATTGTCTTATTTGTTGAAATAACAATAGCCAGTATTGGTCTGCCTGGAGCAATCATATTTGGTGAGATTCCTGCAGAATCTCTGTATGGAATGATCTTGTGGCCAATGCATACAGCTTCAGGATCTCTGTTAATAATAGCCGGTGTATCATATGCCGTGGTTTCCTTGTTTGCCCTTACAAGCTGCTTATCGATGGTGATGTTTTATTTATTTGTATTGGCCTGTATCAAGAAGGAGCTACAATACATATCATCTAGCTTGGCAGACCTGCGTCATAAGGAAGTAAGGAACATTACAACAGGTCTTGAAGATATTCGTCAACAGCACCAATCAATTGTTAACCTGTTATCGTCTGTTAATCCAATCTTGCAGCACGTTGTGGGTGGATTTTATGTCATGGGTATTCCAATCATCTGTTGTATGTTACATGGATTGTCATCTGGAACCATATCATTAGATGATCTTTATAGAATGATATTTACGATTCTAGGAAATATTGTTGGTATGTTTGTTTTAACATTCAAAGGAGCTGATATAAACAGTGAGGTATGCATACTTACATTAGTTAAAAGTAAATTACCCTAACGCCCATGTAGATTAATACTACCTAAAACAAAATAACGAATAATTATGACTTTATATCCATTATACTCAGATTGTGATATTTTGTTGTGTATTGTTTGAAATTGTATTTGTTGTATTTAATTTTATTATTGTTTTGAGGGCCACACGGAAGATTAGCTTATTGTTGCTAACTGTGTTACCCTCTTGAATTAAAGTCATTACTTACTTACTTCATTAGTAACTATAGATACAAATAGATCGGGAAACCAAAATGCTACAAAATAATTACAACCGCAGTGAACACAAAAAATATTTTTAAAAAATTCAAAATTCTATAGGTGTTTGTATCAAATCAGAATAATCTAGTTTCATTAATTAGTAATTATTTTATCATTAATTAAAATTTGCACTACTAAGACAAAGGACAAATACCAGCTAGAGAGAACAGTACAAAATAAAGTACAGTCTGGATAGAGCAACATTAACGACAATAAAACCAAACAATAATAATAATAAAAAAATACCCCAAAAATAAGGTACAGAAAGAGGAATAGATTATGAGATCCTCACAGAAAGAGGAAACATTGTATATTTCCAGTTGTGTCAATACTACACTTGTAATTTTCAGGCACATAAACCACTAGATATACTTTATGATTATGACTTGGCAATTCTACCTGAAAAAACAGTTAACCAGGTAACTAATATATAGAATTACAGATTCACAATATATATATATATATAAAAGGAAACAAATCACAAAAGAGTAGTGATGACGTAGATGTTACTACTGTTTAAATCACTCAAAACGAAACATGTCACTGAACAATTCACGATTCGGGTGATTATTTGCATCTCATCTATCCAAATGAACATGAAGTAAAGGATACTACTGACGCCCAAAGGTCTGCTTCTGTCCTTGACCTTCACCTTGAAATCGACCACGGTTGAAGATTAAGAACAAACCTCTCCGAAAAACGTGATGACATGACCTCACTTTTTCAATAGTCAACTTCCGTTTTATCAATATCACTATCCCAGCATCACCAGCGCACTGAGCTTACATCTCACAACTCATGCGTTATTCAAGGGTTTGTGCCCACTACAGTGAATGTATGTACAGAGCTCAGCTGCTAACACAAATGCTACTCAAATAAGGCTACGTTGCTCCAGGTTGAAGTCATTGCTACAAAATTTATACGGTCGTCGTGGTGATCTCATTGACTGTTACCAAATATCCACATCTCCTTTTCACGTAGATATTTTCTTTACTCTATCACCGAAAAGACTTTTAATGAACTTTATTATTGGAGTAACAAGATTGGTGTCTTATAAGAAGCAGGAATTGCTTACCCTTCTAAAGTACCTGGGTTCACCACCGTTTGTTTTGTGTTGTCAGTGTTGCACATCATTTTAGTTTTCTGAGATGTGCTGTGCTTTATGGTTTGTTTCTCTTCGTTCTTTGTCTTGTGTGCCCAATGTTCACAGTGGCCCTGGATTGTCCATTCTTGATTGTTCCTTCGGTTTCTTCAACGTTTACTTAAGAGGCTTAAATGTATTGATATATAATTTACCACGCGTTTCTATAATAAACTTTATAAAGTACCCTCGAAGTCAAATGATAGGAATGCCAAAGAGATAAAAGTCTTTGGGAGCATAAAAACCAAAGTGCTTCATATGATATCATGATTAAATATTGTACATCTTTCCACACTTACTCCATAAATTATAACAATAATCATCGCAAGATTCTGATCTGTTTCAAGTACATTTTACGACGGATAAAATAGCAATAACGTTCATGGATAGACATTCAAGGTGGTATTGGTTGATTTTCTTGTTCGGACATAAACTTTGAATTGACCAGAATTTTTCTTCAAAATTGACAAAGGGTATGTAGGGAAAGAGGGTCATACAAAGTATTAAAAATCTCTTTGGCTAGACATGATGCAAAACCGTCCATCCCGATAAAAAAAGGGTGGTGTCTTAGATGAAGATACGATAAAGATTTCATTGGTATATGTTAATCCCCAGTTTCTGAAATATGCAAAATATATTTTTCATTGCTATATCTTCCCACAAATATGTATTGCATTCTTGTTTTGACCAATCTGATTTAATTATTTATTTTCACTTACGAGGATTACATAAGCAAAGGCTACTAGTAGCTCTCCTCT
Source organism: Bathymodiolus brooksi (assembly GCA_963680875.1). Taxonomy (NCBI): domain Eukaryota; kingdom Metazoa; phylum Mollusca; class Bivalvia; order Mytilida; family Modiolidae; genus Bathymodiolus; species Bathymodiolus brooksi. Next base: position 128,345,548 of record OY804576.1, on the reverse strand, counting down.
GATATTCTCTGATATCCAATCTGATAACGACTGAATGCTTAAAAGCAGACAATAATGGATAGATAGCACTATTTACTAACACTCTTGATAAACATGTGGAATTGTTATTCATAGTTCATATGATTAGCAACGATGAAATATTGAGGTGAAAAAAAACCCTCCCCAATTTTAGAGAAAACGAATGGAAACTGAATGGATGTTTTGCTTTAAATGAAAAGCCTTTGGTGTCAATTTACCATAATAAATGGTCGATTTTATAAACTGTTATTTTCTTCTTTTTTTTAAATTGCCGTTGGATGAGCTAATACTTGCCGTAAATCTCTTTTCTTATAAAAAAATATAGTAAAAGTCGATTTGAATTTTTTGTCGTCATTCTGGTTTAACAACAATTGTTTAATTCATATGGCGCTTTAAAATCTGATTCAACCCACCATTTCTTTAGAAATGCCTGTACCAAGTCAGGGTCATTACGGTTTTCACAGTTTTCCGGTTGTTGACTGATTTTGTCTGTTTATATAATTATGAGTTTTGACTTTCCCTTTGTAAGATTGTTCGGAGTTCGGTAATTTTGTTATTACCCTTACGTCTACAAACTGAGGTAAGATGAAGCATAACAGTTACATATAAAACATCAATAATTGTATTTACATTTACCGATATTTCAAATATTACTATTATCTAATAATGCTGACCGTGGAAGTTTTTTAATCTTAAAGATGAACTCAATACATTATTTGAAAGAAATTTTGAAGATACCAAAGGGGTAATCAGAGACCGCAAATCGAAGGACAGACAACACAATGACCAAAAGAAAATGGACAAACGATCTACAAAATATTACATAGAAAATCAACGATAAAGCAACACAATCTCACTAAAACAGAGGGTGAACTCAAGTGATCTGGAAGGGAACCAGTAAAACTTGAGATAACCATTTGTCTACAGTTATTGGTACGAGCTTTAGAAACCAGAAGAAAAACGAACCTCCAGTAAGCGGTACATTCCTGTTTTCGTTGCGACTGTGTGTATACTGCAACGTCGTGCATGCAAAAAATTGTCACATGAACACACATAAAGGCACAAACATTGGACCCTATTTGGGTATCTACAACGCGGTCCATGTTCGACCATTGTCAATAATTCTTAGTTCTACATAATGACAAGGGTATCAGGGGAGATTATACGTCATGTAGACGCATAAAGCAAAGATTTAAACGTACACCTTTATAAAAGCGGTAATGTTGCGATTGCATATTATATATATATATAACAAAAGTCGGTGTAGCAAATTGAAATGCAAAGTATGAAAAATCATACGCTTTTGTCAAATGAATACGTATAGCTACAGATTTAAGATATACACTGTTTCCAATATTGTGTTTTAATATTTAGATATCAGTGTTTACAAACAGACTGATTGGTCCACCTATTGGTGTCAGTGTTTACGGTATGTTTGTTGTGGATTATTCCACCGTTCTCATGGTAAGTTACTGTTGATTATAAAATAAATTGTATCTGTTATTGTTGTTTCATAACTATACTGTTACAATAAAAGAAATTGAAAGTTAATACATAACAGTGACATGATTGGAGATGAAAAGTAAAACATAGTTAATTGTATTATGATACATAGCATATATTATTTTGATCTGTTTATTTATTTAATATTTTGTCTTTTGTTATGGCATCTCTCTATCCTGGTTAAGATCTTATGTATTGTTCCCATTTCATCCCCAGGTCATTTTCAGATAACAGTGAATTCGGAATAAAACATTGCCATTTATTATTGATAACTTATACCCAAAAGGCTTGAGTTATATCTACTGGCAATGAGATACTGGTATTGTAACAATTAATGTTCTGGAAGATTGATTGGTCGATTGTTGGCTTTACGTTCCGACTTCAATACCTGACATACTCACTATAGTGTGTTGTGGTGTGCTTGAAACTAAACGTCATTGATGAAATGATAGTAATTAGTTTAGAACATCATTCGTGAGAGCTGTGGTGTTTTTCATGCAATTTGTCTTGTGTTATAATATTTTACTATATATATATATATCAATGATCATTATAATCTTAGCTCATAATAATACCGATTATCTGATATCTCAGAGGATAGTCGTTTGCAAAATCTTCTAAACCCGTGGTCTTATAAACATCACAGAACCACATTTTTAGCTACATGATTTATTGTTTCTAACTCTGTTCTTTTCATGAATATAGCTTAAATACTGCTCACCTGACGTTAATCAACAATCAATCGCTCATACCATTTAAAACATTCAAAAACTAGGTTTAAGGTAATACATTTACACCATGATATAATTGATATACTGTAAATAAAGGTAATAACAAAATTACCGAACTCCGAACAATCTTACAAAGGGAAAGTCAAAACTCATAATTATATAAACAGACAAAATCAGTCAACAACCGGAAAACTGTGAAAACCGTAATGACCCTGACTTGGTACAGGCATTTCTAAAGAAATGGTGGGTTGAATCAGATTTTAAGCTAGAGCTAGCGACCATTTAATTAGACTTTTGTACATTGTATTTGTCTTCAAATTTATTAAATCTAGTTTAACTCCGCCACTATTTAATGAAATGCCTGAAGTGAGTGGTCATGAACATGTGCTTACTTAGGAATATCGATTTTTCCTCTTTCTATGATTTTTGATAGGATTTTGGAATAGTCCAGACAATGGGGTCTATTTTTCTTATTGTTTTCATTCTATTTCATATTTCAGGTATTTGGTACAATAATCACCTATGCTATTATTGTAATTCAATTCTCATCGTCTGTCCCAGTCTGTAACAGTGTGGCATTTAACAACACCAATACAACGGACATCGTGTAACATTGTTTTTTTTAAGAAACAAATTATATATGTATTTAAATTGAATCAATCAATAAATATGTAAATGTACATATATTGCTTTGCATTATAAGTGTACATGTTGGGTTTGTGGAACATAACAACAGGTGTGTACTAATGTCTAAAAGCACAAGTATATTATGTTTAGCGTCCAAACCTTATCAAGCTCAATAGCCATTTTGGCAATTATTTGAGAGATGTCGCCAGGGCAGGTAAGCGATATCACGGTCTTTTTTTTAGCACAAAATATGTCAATAAAACATCGTTTAATTTAATATTATTTAATTACAGCAAATGAATCAGTATACGTCTATATATTGACAAGAAAAATTTTAAGATACCAAATAGGTAATCTGAAGCTGTAGCAAGACAAACAATGGAATGGCCAAAATAAAAAGTACAAACATATTGGTTGACAGAACACTACACAAAAACAAAGATTGGGAAATAAAAAATGTGAAGACATGTAATGCTTTAACGATCCCAATAAAACTGGGCTAAATTAAGTGCCCTGAAAGTAGTTCCTTCTCCATTAGTAGCACGTGACGTGTTAAACATTCAGCGGTAAGTCATGAAGGGGTATGATTGATTGATTGGTGTTTAAAGCCAACCTTAACAGTATTTCAGCTATGAAGGGGGTATGAGGGACCTGATTGCGACAAAAGTCGCGTCAATTTTTGTTATTTTGATATAGGTTCAAGTAGACACTGGGCTGTTTGGATGTCGATGTATTACCCGAATACAATTTGGCTATCCTGTTTAGGCTCCTTGGTTTTCTTGATCTCAAAGACTTTTATATTATGTGGCTTTCCAATCTTTTGACTTTGAGCACCTGCTGAAGTTTATTCTAGAAAGGTGACGTGCAAAATAAATTTGATATCTACGTTGTCTTTGCAGTCCCAATCGGATTAAGCAAAACACTAAGAAATAGGTACTTGATGATTCACTTTGGAACATGTATCATTAAGGAGTTAGAACAGAAATTGGTTTCTAAACACCACACACTCATGCATGTATCTTCCAAGGGAATGTAGCATTTGTCTCATACAGCACGTGATGACCCTTTCGGAGAAATTATGCCTCACAACTACGAAAGTGGAAATTAATTCTATACCAGTGGTTCCCTTATGTTGAGAGTGTTTAATAAGAAGGATATAACGTAGCAGTCATTTATATGAGCGAGGATAATATTTGCTCGTATTCTTCCTTCAAATATATAACTTTCATGGACATTAATTAACTATTTCACCAAAAGCTTTACTCCCCGTTAATATGGATTTGTAGATCACAACAACTGTCACTCAAGAAGCTTCTGAAAGATTAGTTCTGACTCTCATGTTGGTGTCATTCAATATCTTTTTATAATCTAAATGCTTTAACGAATTCAATAAAAATCATTTTTTTCCGAAAAAGTACGTAATTTAGGAAACAAAAAAACCTAAAATCTTTAATGGACATTCTACTTTTAACAAATGAATAATGTTTAATATTGATTTCCTCTATTGTCAAATAAGAAGTAGACAAATTATATGTTTTAGTACGATTCTATGAACTTTAAAACCCATTCTACTGGCTCTTATACTTCATTATTTGCCTCTTCGGTATTCTCTATAAAGTTTATTGAAATAAAGTACTTAATTGAGGAAGCTAACAATTTCAATTGATAATTTTTAAATAATAAGAGCAAAATTTGAAAGCAAACAGTTAGTGATAACATGAAAACAAAAAACAAGAATACCACGCTGTTAGAACAATTCCAAAATCAAATATCAAATTCGTAGAAAGAGGCAAAATGGATACCCTTAACACACCAATACATGATCGCCCACTTTCCTGGTTTGGTACAGGAACTTCAATAAAGAGTGGCGAGGTTAAACTAGTTTTATGGGCTCAAACCTTCCTATTTACTGAGGTCATGCAAAAGTGCGTTCCAGATGCGAGTAAAATGTCATCACCAGGCGAACAGTGGTTTTATAAAGAACGCAATAATCTTGAAAATTATACATAATGAATGTAATTTACAATTTCCTGATTTTGTTCCCTCCATTTCATCAACATTTACAGTCTTTCCTGTGTCCTATACAACGTTCAAAACAGCTCCCAATTCCTCGAACAAACTTCTTACTTGATTGGTTGACTAATTGATTCCTGCACAACCTCACCTGAGGTATATGCATCACGAGAACAAGATTACAAGCACATTCAGTATTTTGGTCACCAGATGGCACCGGGAATTCCTATAAATGATTGTGTTGATGGCACGGGGTAACGTTTGGTAAAATCGGATACGAGGTGCATATATGGTTTGAAAAATCCACCCAAATCACATAGCCTCCCGGCATGAATATCTTAACAATTTAATAATTCGCAATAAGAAAAGTATACATTCAAATGTTGTGCAGATTTGATGACCCATTTATATATTGAATTAAACCCGAACAACAAAAAATACAAGAAGGGCAATTCCATGCCATAATTCCAAGACGAACAGACAATTCATGTTCCAGAAAACAAAATGATCAGATAGAACTGCATCAATATTGTGTATAAAAGCTAAATTGTTGTAAAAAGTTGAGAGCTTGTAGAAATACGGCCCATTCATAGCTGACAATCCATTGCCAAACTAAAGTGGAAAATTTACGACCCAATCATACATCTGAAAGCTGAAAAAGTCTACCCATTCCAGCAAAACATCTGTATATAGGAAGTGAACCCTGTGAGTATGACTTAAACCTTTAAGTCGGGAATAGGAACTTCGACTTTGAAGTGGTAAAGGAAAAGACATCCACAACTTAACAAAGGCTAACATGTCTCTACAAAAAGAAGAACGTCAATAAAGGGACCCCATACGCATGTCTGTATCTAGGTGGAAACATAGATATATTAATATAAGTATTATATCTTAAACTGAATGTTTACACTGTGATACATTCTATATTTAAAACTAATAACTTAAGCATTTTCCTGTATAATTAATTCACAACATTTATTATATATGTGAATTTATTAATTTGTGGTTTTTTTTTGCGCATAGTGGTGTCCAACATATTGCCCTATTATATGTCTTTTGCGTTCTTAGTTCCCTGTTGTGACATGCATCCACTACGATCTCTGCACATATACGATGCTTGATTCGTCCAGTTATTTGTAGGAGAGCTCGTGTCTTATTTATGTTATTTGTAGGAGAGCTCGTGTCTTATTTATGTTATTTGTAGGAGATCTCGTGTCTTATTCATGTTGTTTGTAGGAGAGCTCGTGTCATAGTTATGTTATTTGTAGGAGAGCTCGTATCTTATTTATGTTATTTGTAGGAGAGCTCGTGTCTTATTTATGCTATTTGTAGGAGGGCTCGTATTTTTTTATGTTATTTGTAGGAGAGCTCGTGTCTTATTTATGTTATTTGTAGGAGAACTCGTGTCTTATTTATGTCCTTTGTAGGAGAGCTCGTTTCTTATTTATGTTATTTGTAGGAGAGCTCGTGTTTTATTTATGTTATTTGTAGGAGAGCTCATGTCTTATTTATGTTATTTGTAGGAGAGCTCGTGTCTTATTTATGTTATTTGTAGGAGGTCTCGTGTCTTATTTATGTTATTTGTAGGAGGTCTCGTGTCTTATTTATGTTATTTGTAGGAGAGCTCGTGTCTTATTTATGTTGTTTGTAGGAGAGCTCGTGTCTTATTTATGTTGTTTGTAGGAGGTCTCTTGTCTTATTTATGTTGTTTGTAGGAGGTCTCTTGTCTTATTTATGTTGTTTGTAGGAGGTCTCTTGTCTTATTTATGTTGTTTGTAGGAGGTCTCTTGTCTTATTTATGTTATTTGTGTTTGTTTGCGCATGGTGGTGTCAAACACGTTTTAATGACGGTTGTCTTATAAGAAACAGAATCTGCTTCGCGAGCACCTGGGTTGTCTATTCTTGATTGCCCATTCTGTTTTTTCCAAGAAGAGTTTGAAGGTACCAAAGGCGTCATCACAATCCATCCGCGAGTTTGTGATATTACTTTGCATAGAATAGCCCACAACATCGTCTCGCTATCGTAGACGACATGTACAAGAAGAGTTTGAAGATTCCAAAGGGGTAATCAGAATCCGTAAATCGAAGAACACGCAACATAATGGCTAAAAGTAAAGGACAGACAACATAATGGCTAAAAGTAAAGGACAGACAACATAATGACTAAAAGTAAAGGACAGACAACACAATGACTAAAAGTAAAGAACACACAACATAATGGCTAAAAGTAAAGGACAGACAACATAATGGCTAAAAGAAATAATACAAAGGGACAAACAACGATCCATAAAACCTACACATAAAACTAAAGATCGAGTAACAGGAATCCCACTAAAAACCAGGGGTGAACTCAGGTGCTCCTGAATGGTAAGCAGTTCCTGCTCCACTAGTGACATCCGTCGTGTTAATCTAGTTACAAACCCGGTGATAAATCATGAATGAGGAATGGAGCGGGAAGTTTGTTTTCGTCTATGCACCAAATTACTGAAATGAATAATACACGTTAAAATATGAACATATCAGGAAAGATTGTCAGTATTGAAAATACGACAAATATGGCTGTTAATTCAAACAAGACCACATTTGATTCCAACAAATAAAGAACATGACCAAGAGGATTAAGCTGTCAAACGTTTGGTGTTCACTGTAAAACATTATTTATTAATAATAAAAAATGATGTTCTGTATTATGCCAGGAAGCACCCGACTATGGATATTTGGATGGGTCGTTGCTTTTCTCAGGTTTCCTCCATCAATTAATCCAATCACCAAAATCTACCTGAAGTCGTAGTTTAGAAGTGTTTATTGCACTTATTATAAATCTGCAATCTACAATATCATATGACTACCATAGCAACCGACAATATCATATGACTACCATCAATCTACAATATCATATGACTACCATAGCAACCGACAATATCATATGACTACCATCAATCTACAATATCATATGACTACCATAGCGACCGACAATATCATATGACTACCATCAATCTACAATATCATATGACTACCATAGCAACCGACAATATCATATGACTACCATCAATCTACAATATCATATGACTACCATAGCGACCAACAATATCATATGACTACCATCAATCTACAATATCATATGACTACCATAGCAACCGACAATATCATATGACTACCATCAATCTACAATATCATATGACTACCATAGCGACCGACAATATCATATGACTACCATCAATCTACATTATCATATGACTACCATAGCGACCGACAATATCATATGACTACCATCAATCTACAATATCATATGACTACCATAGCGACCGACAATATCATATGACTACCATCAATCTACAATATCATATGACTACCATCAATCTACAATATCATATGACTACCATAGCGACCGACAATGCACTTAAATCTGTAAATGTAATCAGTAAAAATATCGTAGGGTATATATTTATAACTGACTTAAAGGAATAAGATCCATAACTCTGTAATACTGTCATGATTGGTTTGTAGACCTCGTTTCTCTTACAGGTAGTGTAGTCTGATAATCTAGTTTTACATAAGGACCTGTTCATTGTAGTAATTAAAATATTTGTATGGTTCATTGTCTGTTGATGTAAATATATCGACCACTAATTATTCAAAATCTGCTATTAATGCATTTTATTTATTCAAAAAAGAAAATCTTTTATATAATTTCCCTCGTGTGATCTTGAATGGTTTTATTCAAACAAGATTATTGTAGCGAGAAAATCAGTAACATTTCCCGAATTAGTTTTAAATATACCAAACAAAATAATACAAAGTTAAACGGTAGAGAATATAGATGATATCGCAACTTAGAAAAATAATATAGGTTAATGGACGTTAATAGAGAAGGAAAATAGTTACTTTGTAAGATAATATTTTCCAAAAAATCAAACATCAAATAAAAAATTATTTTAAGAATAATTAAAAGCAAAAAATCTTGATTTAATTTAATTGTTGTATATATATGATTCAAAATCACTAATAATCGACTAAATACTAGAAGTGAGATTTCTAAACATTTCAATTTTACGTCTGCAGTTTGAAAATAAACGTTAGAGAAACCGAAGGGCAATCAAGAATGGACAATCCAGAGAAACTAGAAAGTAGTATTGCAACCTAAACTACCACGAAAATATATAATTATAACGTGTCATGCAAGGATACTACCCTTTCTTTATAGCCTAGTGCATACTGCAAGTTGTCGTTTACATGTGTGGCGTTCTCCATATGCGAAACACACGTAATAAATATATTCCTATTCCTTTTTGTCATCATCTTTACCTATCTGCAACTTTTAAGCAATGTTTCACAGAATTTGAAGTCACTGAACTCAGCTTCCATATTGCTTACATGTGAACGCCGCACGTGCTATTTGATTGCAGACAGGTAAAGATGATGAAAAAAGGTAATAGGAATATCAAAAATATATTTATTATGCTTCAAAGGGGTACCAATATTATGGCGAATCAGGTAAAGACAACAATACAAAACTATTTTGAAAAAAGTGTTGTATGAAAATTTGACATTTGAGGTTCTTCCCTTGTGTTTTTTTTAAGAGTTGTCTGTCGAGGGATAACAAAAAATCGTAACAAACCCCTGTGGTTAAATGTCTGCATGATGATTATCGTCAATTTTCATTCGACGATCATTGACGAGCTTAAAAAAAATATATTTTTGACGTTTGATCACTGCAGAATCAGATTCTCTGTCTACCACCAGTGGCTTAACATATTTCTCAACTTTCACAGTTTTCCGGTTGTTGACTGATTTTGTCTGTTTATATAATTATGAGTTTTGACTTTCCCTTTGTAAGATTGTTCGGAGTTCGGTAATTTTGTTATTACCTTTATTAATTAATTATTGATAATTAAATTTTCAAATCTCGAGTGGACATCTTATAACAAAAGTGAATCACACACATTAATGTGTTGTAGAATTACTTAACTCGGGAACACACGTCTGTGACAAAGAAAACTGGATAACAATCACAGCATATGAAATTATAGTGCCAAATACCTGGAAAAGAAAACAATGACATTGTCAGCAACAACAACAAAAAACATCAACAATATCGAGGACAAATGCATTTAAATAAACCCAAACGTAGATATACAGTCTTAAATTATTAGTGCACACGACGCGTTTCTGGAATTGCCGAAGATTGTTATTTATATTGCCTTCACATTGTACCATCTACGCAGAAATTCAGATTTTCTTCTCGACCCGTCACTTACTCTGTATTTTTTAATAAGAAACGAACATGGGTAAATTTTTCTTACACTAGACCATCACCAAATCACTCCCACTGGTCAAATGTAGCTGCTTCATACAATAAGTGTGATTGATTGATTGATTTGTGTTTAACGCCAATCAATCAATCGGTCACACTTATTGCATGTTAAAGACAAATTCCAAGCAGCTACAATAGGTGTGTCATTCTTCAAACAAGATGTAATAATAATGTCGAGTGGCGTATTTGATCTGTTTCGCAGTATTAACGGCGGATTATAGTAGGCGGTAGGTTTAACGATATTTGTTTAAAACCACCCATATTAACATCTATAATAATTTCAGTCATATACGTCAACATCCGTTGGAAGAAATCATTAGTATATAGTAAAGATAAATGGTCTTACCATCAGAATGGTTGAGTGGTCAATCACAAATAAACCATAGACACTGATTCCTATCTGTGGTCCTGTTAGCCTAGACACGAATAACTGAATCTATCAAAAATACATAAAAAATGTTAAGTTTTGAAAGACATTTGAGATAGCAAATACAAATGTGGCAGGATCAATAAAAGTGAAGATATCAAATAAGTTAATGGGGGACAACTCTTCTGCTAATGTCTATGTTTCTGTTAATGGCAGTACAATAAATAGCCGAACAACTGAACACATTTTGTTAACATTTAACAATAATATATACGTCACAAATCATAATCAGAGAAACGAAATCGCTTTTTCAAAAGACAGTCTTCTCCTTAGAAATAGAATAGGCAATATAATGTCTTTAAAGAGAGAGTACAGATATATATCAAATCGTTTTGGACTTTTTAACCTTTCAAATCAATATAAAATAAGTTTTATCAAAAATTGTTATATTCAGCTTGTTTTTAACAAGTAAGTTATTGTTGTGTTACATTTCAGTTTTAATCATTGGGAATTTTTTTTTATTTTGTCGCCATGATATAGCTGAAATATTGCTGAAAGTGGCGTTAAACACAATAGATAAAATCAAATCATTACTTTTTTTTAAATAACACACTATCGGAACAATTGCACAATTCAATAGCAAAATCACAGAAACAGAAGCAAACTGGATACCCCTAAGAAGCATATACATAACCGCTTACTTTCCTGTCTTGGCAATGGCACGTCAACAAAACGTGGCTGTTATAGTGACAGCCGGAACCTTTGAGCCGTAATGAAAGCAGGAGGTTTGGCGCTTTAAAATCTGATTCAACCCACCATTTCTTTAGAAATGCCTGTACCAAGTCAGGGTCATTACGGTTTTCACAGTTTTCCGGTTGTTGACTGATTTTGTCTGTTTATATAATTATGAGTTTTGACTTTCCCTTTGTAAGATTGTTCGGAGTTCGGGAATTGTGTTATTACCCTTATTTAAGATAGTTTTATGCAGTGAAAAGTTATCAACAACCATGCAATGAAATATAACAGAATATGAATGGTAATTGAAATCTTTTCCATTGTTTTCATATAGTCATGAAATGTTGGTAGATGTTTACCTGACTGACAGTTAACTGTGATTCATGGCTGGTTTTTATGGTGAACAGATCACACAGTGGTGCATGTGCCTGAAAAAAGTAGTCACACACAGTCACTAGTAATTTGCTTCTAATTATTTTAAATAATATTAAATAGTTAATGGTGAAATTTCTCAGTGAGGTACAGCCGATATTTTCATAGTAAAAACGAATATGATTCTTTCACTCACGAACTGTCGTCACAATGATTGTCTTCAACCTTTATGCTAAGGAATACACTTATAACAACAATTAAAGTATCTTGGTTTTCAATGTGCATTGTACCTATAAAATGTACAGGATCTGCTTATCGTACGTGAGTGCCTGGCTCCCCCCGTTTTTTTTGGTGGGCTCCGTGTTGTTCATCTTTTTAGTTTTCTGTGCCGGTTTTGTTTTGTTCTGTTTGTCTGCGTTCAGTTATCTGTGTTCAAAGTTGCATGTGTCACTGGATTGTCATTTATTGACTACCCACCGACTTCCCATTCGGTTTTCTCTGAAGTTTATAGAACAGAATAATCAGAAAAACTTATCTGTCTTCGTTAAAGACAGACGCAACGCATGGGAATAGAAGTAGGACATAGTTTCTTCGCTGTGTGGTACTATCTCTCCGACAGAGGGGTCCACTAGTTGTAGGGGACGAATCAGATGCACAATTCGCTATTAGTACTGAACGTTAATGAGTAAGTGCAAAGGTTATGGAGAAGGACACTCACCTTTTACATAAAGGACAAGATTATAATTTATACGAACAATTTTGTTACGATTGGTCGTTGGTTGTCCTTTACAAAGCGCAATTGTTCGACCCTACTCATTATTATATATTATTGTTTTCCTGTGGCATTTAGATTCCGACCATAGGCCCATAAAAGCCCCATACGAAATAATTTAAAAATCAAACCAAACATGCCACTCGTGTCAGAACTACTAATTTAATTCGCACATGCGCGATCAAATGATGAGTAAATCAATGACTAGACATATTTTTGATAATAATGAAAAACGGATAAATGATTTTGTCCATGATAATTATTGCAATTCACAATAAGAGACACAATAACTCTGTAACCATTCTAATGTCCATAGCAACACAATGGACTTTGTCTAAAAACCGTTTCATATTTACACACCACTCAGTTATCAAATTTTGTACGGTTACAATGTTGGAAATTTATTTTCTGGAAAACAGAATATGAATATATTGTCTTCTCTGTTTTATTAAATGTGATGCAATACATCTTTTTATATCGTTCAGCCACTGTAGGACCATAATTGGGTTGTAAATATAGTTTTCTAAAATATTCTAAATTAGTCAAAACAACAGTTTTTCCATGTTTTATGAAAAATTAAACCCCCCGAATTCTCCTTTGGTCTTAAATGATCATAACATGTGGAAAACTGTTGTTTAACCTATCAATAAAGAGTTTACGATTATATATCTGTCTAAGATATAATTTCTTTAAGGCTGGTGACATTTTTAGATGGTCTTACTTGTCAAGATTACGATTGATTGTTGTTTATTATCAAGTGGAAATAATCTAGTAAAGTTTGAAGATACCATAGGGGTAATCAGAAGCCGTAATTCGAAGGACAGATAATATAATGAACAACACAATTTCCATTTCACATAATTTTCGTGTCGCTTTACACTAGTACGACCAGTGAACTAGCGAAACAGGAACCGTTAACCCTTCTAGAGCACCGGAGTTCATCCCCGGGTTTTTTTCGTGGGGTTCGTGTAACTCAATCTTTAGTTTTCTGTGTAGTGTTTTGGAGATCATTGTGTGCTCTTTTTCTTTGGCCATTGCATTGAATGTCCTTCGATTTACTTCTTCTGATTACCCCCTATGGTACCTCCAAACCTTTCTTATGTCAGCTCTCTACCATTTACAACAAATTATATACATGGAACATGGTGTAGTGTTGGATAAGAATAAAAAAAACAAAAAACAAACAAGCTAACAGTCGGACGACGAGTGATAGCAATACCTGACCACCACCTTTAGTTAAAATGAGCTAAATACCGGATAGTGAGGTCGAAGGTTTACTATCTCTCTATTGGTAACAGAAATTTCTTTAATTTTCAGTTCATAATGAGGACATGTATTGATAAACATCAAAACTTACAGCCTCATTCAGGTTAGCTCCACTAAATGTGATGATAAACATTCCAATCACAGATAGGGCCAATGCAGTTGCCATGGGAATAAGATCAACTATGTCTAGGCTTTTTGTCATCATTCCGTATAACATTAAACAGACAATTGGTATTCCGTAGGCGTAGGTAATACCAACAACGTGACGAAACATTTGATTTCCGGTTTCCACTAAATGTGCAATGTGTTCATGTTGAAGACGTAAATGTTCAATGTTCTCTAGTTGGTTGTTATTGATGATGTTCTGAATTTTTTTCCTTACATGCTGGAATTCGTGTTTGAGTATATGAACATTTGTCAATAAAAACAAAATGTTAGAATCGAATATTAAATGATAAAATAGAGCGCATACTCCCATCACTAAACCAGCAATAATAAGTACTATACCTTCTTCGTCATCAAAAGGTGTGAGGCGTGATGTGATCAGAAGGGTTTTTCCCTTAATGTTATAAATCATCCATACAGTTCCACCCAGAACCGATATCACTAAAAATGTAGAAATTCCTCCCACAATTCTACTGAGCATCTTCCGAATTTTCGAAATGTCAAGATCTATTCCATGTTTTGCACCATACCTGTCAACTTCTGTATAAAACGGTGCCAAAAACCGGAAGTTCGAATAGAAGCAAACAATTGAGAACACAATTACTGTTACATAGAAATATAAAAAGCCAATTAATCCAGTTGTCTTGTACACCGGATTGCTGTTTGATCTAAAAACGTTAAAATATTTCAAACATGTTACTAGAACAATCAGTTGTATTACTAGACAGTATACAAAATGAGCACTACACATCAATTTACCAGTCTTTATAGACCGGGATGAATATGATCCACACAGTTTTAAGAACTTTGTTAAGGGGTCATACATATCACTGGCTTTTTCAACATTTTTAGATAGCTGTCTTTCCTCACTTTCTTCTGAAATACTTTTTAATGGTGAATTTGCTGGCTTTACTCTGATCATCATGTGCAATAATTCGTAATTTGCGCTTTGTTGTTTTACCCATCTGTCCCACACTTTACTGCATTACTGTTATCCGTGTGAATCACCTTTCATTGTGTATTGATTTTCTGCAATACACGATTTTGTGTTCAACAGGACCAGGAGGGATTTCCCAAATAATATTTACTTATTGATAAAGCTTTTAACGTACAAAGACGGTGCTTAACTGTTGCAATCTATACAGCTCGTCAATAAATACTTCCTGTAAATCATTTCAATATATTGTATGCATTATGACAAATTCATTGATGCAGTTTTTTACTAGAAGGCACGTAGGTGTGAGATATTCCAATAAACAGTTAGGAAGAGTATGTTTGTATAAAAACGTAAAATAGAAAAGTAGACAGATAATCAACATCTCATCCTATTATCCTGCTATTCACCCTTATCCTGCTGCCATTTCACACAGTCGTAATTTAGGTAGTCAAAATGTAAAGTCTCAATATATGAAGAGTTTGAAGATACCAAAGGCGTAATCAGAATCCGTAAATCGAAGGACAGACAGCACAATGGCAAAAAGAAAAGGACAGGACAAACAACGATCTACAAAACATTACACATAAAACTAAAGATCGAGTAACACGAACCCCACTAAAACCGGGTGTGAACTCGGGTGCTCCAGAATGATGCGCAGTTCCTACTCTCTGTTCTACTTGTCGTGTTAATCTAGTTACAAACCCGGTGATAGATCATGAATGAGGAAAGGACCGGTAAGTGTTTACGACAAGTGGAACATATCTGTGGTAATTTCTGATACAGATATTTCATAAGAAAAGTTTTATGTGTAGTGTTTTGTAGATCATTGCTTGTCCTTTTGTCCTTTTTCTCCCTATTGTTTGTTCTTCTCTAATTTACGGCTTCTAATTACTCTGTTCTGTTGAAGTAATAAAATATAAGTATTTAATTGATGATGCAAAATCAATCATATTACTGAAATTTAATGAAAACCGGAAAAGGAAGTAAAAATAGTAAATTATGGAAATACCTTACGAGACATAAGAATAGAAAACACTGATGATGGGAACAAAATTACCGACCAAACTCCAATATTAATTAATTTATTGACCATTATATAAATATTGCTGTAAAGTGGTAAATGGCATAAATATAGCGAATACAATACAGAGAACAAATCAGACACCTTTATATCGGCTAGGATTCTGTTAGAAAAGTTTAAAGATACCAAATGAGTAATTAGAAGCCGTAAATTAGAGAAGAACAGACAATAGAGAGAAAAAGGACAAGCAATGATCTACAAAACACTACACATAAAACTAAAGATAGAGTACCACGAACCCTACTAAAAACCGTGGGTAAGTAAACGTTAGAGAATATCGAAGGGGCAATAAAAAATGGATAATCCAGAGAAATTGGAAACACAGATCACACAATACAAGAAAAACACAACACAATATGTGTTAGACACCACTATACGCAAACAAACACAAATAACGTAAACTCGGGTAGCGTTCACTAATGACAAAAGTTAAATGTGACAAACTGCCCCAAACCAGGTTATATCGTAAAACCTGTTCATAAATTGAACATATTCCTTAAATATTTTGAAAGTATAACACCATCTTATATCAACGACGTCTTAAATACACGTCAATACATGTTGTTTTACAATACTAGTTAATACCCGCAGAACACATAGTCCAAGCCGAGATGTAGATGTAATGCTTGAAATGAAAATACCGAAGGGAGAAGAGGGACAGATAATGTGAAGACCATAAGAGGACAAAAAGGATAAACAATGCTTTACAAAACTGCAAAGAAATCTTGCCTGAGCAACATAAACCCCACTAAAAGCCGGGGGGTAAACACAGGGCTCCGGAAGGGTAAGTAGTATTCCATCTTCATTAGTGGACTCGTCATGTTACTCTTTTCACAAATCCGGTGATGTCCTGATAGAGGAAAGGGTTGGTTTGGTTTGGTTTATTGTATTTAACGCCATTTTCAACAATATTTCAGTAATATCGTGGTGGTCAGTTTTATTGGTGAGGGAAACGGGAGAAAATCACCGACCTGTCGCAAGTCACTGACAAACTTCACCACATAACGTTGTATGGAATACATCTCGCCTGAGCGGGGTTCGAACTCACAACGTTAGTGATAATATGCACTGATTGCATAGGTAGTTATAAATCCAACTACCATACGATCGCGACCACAACGGCCCCCGAAAGAGGAAAGGAAGACGTGATTGTGATTATCAAAAACGGAACATATATACGTGTTCATATGTGACACATATACTCCATACACGTTAAATAAGTCACTATGGCGACCGTAAATGTTCACAAATGCATGAAGGTCGTCAAATTCGTAAATTGTCTTGTTATAAACGTGTTGGTATGCAAAAATATAATATAAAAAATATGTTCTAAGCTATTCTCTGTGCTGAAAAGGCGTAATCAAATAAAACATATGATCATTTCTCGTCATCTGTTGACGGAATTCTCATTAATTATGCCTCGACTGGAGTTCCGATGTTTACCGAGGAAGTAACTGGTATTGACCCATATTCCTGATTATGGATGATAAGGTAGGATATATTCTAATAATTATCAAAAATTGGTGTTTTCTGTTCATATTTTTAAAAATTATTTTCTGTTCACTAACACTTGTTGAAATTATTATTTTTTTCATCCGCCGGAATTGCACATGTGTACAGTAGGTGTTCATATATACAAATGTATTTGCGCATAATGGACGACGTCATCTCTCTTGCCCTAATCACAGATCGAATTCTTCTGGTTAGACTTTGGTGCAGTGACCGAATATAACACGATGACAGTTCAGTCCATATTTTATTAACAAATCGTACTAAATCCTGTTTGGTTTGGATTTACAAACGTTTTCAATAATGTGTAAATCTGGGCTTTGAGATGGCCAAGGTAAAGCTAAAATTCCGTTTTCGGTTTTCCATGCAGTAGTCTGCGGGGAAACATAACACGGAGCATTGTCCTCTTGCAAAGTCCACGGGTTATTTGCAAAATGCCTGGCAACAACAGGTTCCAAATTGTCATCGAGAATCGAAATATTCTTCTCACTGTTAATGCTTCCATCAAATGGGGTGAGTGTCCCTACTCCAAAGTAGGTAATACAGCCCCAAGACATTGCCGAGAACTTTACGTTTCTGTCTTTATTTGGAACAACAGTCAGGGTGGAGCCGTTCATCCTTCTTCCATACAGACATTTTCTTGTCAGCACCAATCTCTACTTTCGTTTCATCACTAATAATGATCTTAGCCCAGTCGTTTTCAACGGACCAGTTTACTGTCGACCTACAAAATCGAAGTCGTTTTTCCCCGATTGAATGCACCTATCGTACTTTTCTTGGACACATGCTGGCGTTTGAAACCTGAATCAAAAGGTCGTCGTCTAATTGAATAATTTAAAAAAAATAGCCATGTTGTTAAAATTAGATGTCGCGTCCTTTAAAGTTGATTGGCGGTTGCTCCGAACAATACGCAATAAGACCCGGGTATCCAGGCGTGTGCATCTTTTTTTCCTTCCACTTCGAGGAACATTTTAAATGGTACCACGCACACGGTAACATTTAAGAAAATTATAAACCGTCCGTGGTTTAATGTCCAGGAGTTCACCGATTTTTACCCCATGAAAAACCTTGGGTTGAAAGGTCTACAATAACTTTTTCACGTCTCACTCGGTCTGGTGTCAACTCCTTACTCTTAGGTGCCATGTTGGAAGCAGACGATGAAAGTAAATAAAAAAGGGAAATAACTCGAAAATAATTGTGTTTACTGAAACAAGACACCTTATATTTGTTCCAAGAAACGTTTTATCGGAATCGGATACGTATTTATTCTACAGTACTGCAATCAATATTGACAAAAAAATAATCCTGGCGTCGGCCATTTTCTATGCGCCAATGTATATGGCAAACTATTGTAGTTGTGTTGAAATCAGAGGTTATGTGCATATGATGTCAGTAAATGTTGCATAAAAGGTATTAGTGAGATGTACAAATTTAGATGTTCATTAACTTAATTTATTCCACTATATATATCATTAAAATATATATTCATACATATTAAGATTATGTGTTTTATTAAACATTATATACTTATATTATGATAGGGACAATAATAACTGTCTGTAAGCCTATACCTCCTCAGTCAAATTGAAAGAAAAAATACAATGTTATTTATATATGCTTGCCTTGAAATATACATGTACATACATATAATGATTAATGTTTGTTATTTTGTATTGTGTTTGATGACAATCCAGATTTTGGATTTTAAATCAATAAAATCTTTGACTTTGACTTTATGATGACCCATTGTTGCATTGCTATCCGGGGAAATTACAACCCTGAAAAGGACTTCCTTCCCCATTGAAATAAACATAATAGTTTTCCATTGATTTGAATGGGAACCAGTAATAATAATATGAAAAACAAAAAATATCACTGTCGAAACATTTCCAAATTCTGATATCAAAATCGCAAAAAAATGCAAAATCGGTACCCCCTATTTAAACACACAAATACAAGACCACTCATTTTCCTGGCTTGGTACAGGCACTTTAATTTCAAAAAGGCGTCGGGGTTAAACTAGTTTTACTTGTCCAAACCTCTCCTCTAAGTGAAATGAAATGCCAACCCTCAAGTATAACCGGGCGAATAGTGTGCTATTTAATCTTGAACATTATACATTATATATTTAATCTAAATATTAGATAGTATACAAGGCCATCGCATGACATAATACATTAATGAAATTTTAACGGCTTGTATGCCTCTAACAACTAGAACCCCTAGCTTCATTAGCAGCAATCTTTTATCAAGGAAATCCTGATAAACCACAAGCTCCGGAATGCCTTATCAACTGAAAGATTATTTTCCATACATGTGCTACATATATATATATATACAGGGAGTGGATGTAGTCGAGTGGTCTAGGGCGCTGGACGTAAGGCTAAGCGAATGGTGCTGCAGTGTAACAATGGTGTGGGTTCAAATCCCGTCGAGGGAAGAACAAAAATTTGACAGCTCTAAAATCTAATTCTAACACTGTTTGGTTTAATTTTCAGACGTATATATATATATATATATATATAATGTTCACTATTTTACTATTGCAATAATTACTTTTGGCTACTGAACCAATGGTTCCTATTGGTTAAGTTGTAGTCATCACTTTGACAGTTTTACGATCGCCACCATGACTTGGTTAACCGTTATGGAATATATGTGTAACAGATGACCACGAATATGTTCCACTTGTCGTAAGCACTTCCCGGTCCTTATATCATACATGACTTATCATCGGTTTTGTAACTAGAGTAACACGACGAGTACCACTAATGGAGCAGGAACTCCTTTCCCTTTCCCTTCATCCCCGGTTTGATGGGGTTCGATCTTTAGTTTTATGTGTAGTGTTTGGATCGTTGTTTGTCCGTTTGTCCTACTCTCTTTTGGTCATTGTGTTTTCTGTCCTTCTATTTACGGATTCTGATTAGTCCGTTGGTATCTTTAAACTCTTCTTCGTTCTTAACCGACCCTCATTTCCAATTTCTAGTTCTAGGTCAAGTTATGACGCGCATTTAGCTGTATCTGTGGAGTCAATTATTCCATGTTCAATGGGATAGATGCGATCACAGTCACCAAACCCTAAATTATTTGGTTGAAAGGTCATCATCTATTTAGTGGAACATGAAATTAAAGGACCAGACTAGTGTCTTTTTTCTTGAGACACCCCTGCATGACATTTGATTCATACGAATAAAGGAACAAGTCGACGAGAAGAGGTGCACAGTTGGTACCCATAGGAATGCCAATTGCCCTCTAGAAAACAACATTCACCAATTATAGCAAAAATATTTTCTATTAAAAAACTGGAGAATTTTGATGATGACATTTTTAGAGAACTTTTTGTTAGAATCAAAGTGGGTTTTATCTCACGAAATAAGAGTTGTCCCTAACTAAAACAAGATATTTGAATCAATTCTTTTTATCTGTCTTGTAGCTTAAACTGGAGAATAGTCGTGCAAAAGTGTAGAAAAGTCAATTGTTTTAATGCTACTGCATGAGGACAGTGATCATGATAATTTGTACTGTTTACTGAACTGATCTTTAGCAGTTGTCAGAATTCACATCTGATTCTCACCATCCCTCGGATAGCTAGTGTCAAAGTTTGAAGATCGGCTTTGACAACCGATATAATAAACATCAATAATTTAAAAGAGGGTTTGTGATTAGTTTATGGTGTTAAACGCCACTTTCAATACATTTTCAGTTATATCGTGGCGGTAAAGAGGGTTTGTAAAATATTTGGCAGACCCATTAGTATAACACTGTATGATAATATCTTCTGACTCTAATTCGTTGCCTTTCAATATATGATATCATTGATTGATAGCACATACAAAAAGAAATAAACAAATACAAATTCCCTTAATTTAATTACAACAATTAGGAACATAGCAAGAGGTGCAATATGTCATAGGTGAGTAGAATTAGTTGGCACAATTTCGCACGTCTGTGTAATCGTAAACTGTACGACGATGACCGCATAGGAAATTATAGTCCCAAATACCTGAAATATAATACATTATTTATTAATAACACTGTGCATAAGTACACGAAAATACAGCCCCATATACATGAAATATATTATAATAAAGCAGCACATATGTAATTAGAAGTATGGTGATTCATTAGTTTGTCTATAACATCTATATATAGTTTGTCTAATTATTCTTATACAATTTCTATTCCATTTCTCTATATCATTCCCCCCTAACCCATCCTGATATGGACAACCTTTTGTTTTAAAATAATAGATTAATACATCACAAAAATGTATTGACTCATTCTCACGGAACTGCGACTATTGCAGGAAAATATTCCCAAAATATTTTGTCAAGATAAACGAATTTATAGGTTGTCATCAGGAAACTGACTATACTGGCCGTTAAAGCCCAACATATTTTCAACGTTTGATGATGTTTTCACAATAATATGTATCGACAACGAACCACCTATGCAATGATTTTTTTTTAGCAAATTTGAAAATAGACCTACACTTATTTATTTGTTCTGCATATGTATTTGAATGTTGGTAAAAATATGACAAGAAGTTATCCACAATAAAAATATGTCAAGGTTCCATCGCTGAAGCGCTGATTTTGTTTCAAAATATAGGTTTCAATAATATCAATAGAGCAAGGAAATGATAATTTTCAAAATGCTGTTACCTTTCATTTCCCTTACAATTACAACCTGATAACATATGAGATAAATAAGTGGCCATAGAACCCTTGCAATCCTTTATTTACCAGATCAGACACCAAATCTTTAAATTGAAGAACAAAACAATGAACGTATTTATCAATCTTGTCCCGTAAATTCAAAGGAGTGTCCCGTAGATTATTACTTTGCAAAATGGTATACTACTTTGTACTTCAGAAAAAAAACCAAACGTGGTCTTTAGAGAAATGTTACTGTTTTACTGATTAAAAGGAAACAGACAAGATGATGGTCTCTCTTGGTCCATAACATTAATAAAATCAAACGCATAAAATCATTTAAAAAGTACATGTTTACTGGAACATCCTAGTTTCGCGAACAAAATAAACATTTTAGAAATAACTAAACGGAATACGGCAACATAACAATTTGAATACTTTGATAACAGTCAAATAGAGTCTAGATCGTCATCAATAGTGAAAACGACTTGTCCCGTAGGTTAGTTAGGGTATGCCTCTATAAACTCCATGACATCATCAGAAACACGGAACATCTGCCCTCCTTTTCCAGTGGCTATTGTGTACTGGATTTGGGAATTATATGTTTGCTGTTAATCCATAACGTGTCATGTTTGTTTGGCCAATATGTAGAGTCCTACCACAAACGCCGTCCTCTAAAAACTTTTCCGATGTAGCAACTTCTATCATAAGCAGCTAAAACATAATCGCCCTTGCTACATGCAATTTATTTATTTTGTTGTCTAGTAGTAATGGTCGTAATATTTTTTAAATGAAAGAATCAAGGTCAGTGTTTTTTGAAACGATGTACATTGTCCATTAAAGTGGTAAACATCCTAGTTATTTACATGAATATAAAGCTTTTTTTTATTGGCGAGATTGACATTTTGTACCCCCTTGTACACGAACGTGTCTAATTTCTATTCACGTAGTCATTTCAGAAAGTTGTTATTCGTGAGAAAATTGTTATACCATGAAGAAAAAAAGTACAATAATCAATGGATTAAACTAGTTGGTACTGAGATGCCCTTTTATTTTTTTTACCTGCGAAAGCAATTGTTGCGGTGAAATTGCGCCATTACATGTAAACAGTCATTAGTAAAATAAAATATTGGAATGGTGAAGAAATCCATCATAATTTCTGACTAGTTTAGTTTATAAAAATATTTGTTGACATTTCATGCTATGAGTACTATGAAAAGAAAGTTCAAACACAGTGATAGTCAATAATTCCACAAATATAAACAAAACAAATAATCAACTCTCACCTTACCTCACTCAACACAAAAGAGGACCACGACATATTACATTTGCGATCCAGGTCCTGGTTTGAAACAGGCACCAAAAACTGTGCGGGGATTAACCGGTAAATGGGATACCCCCCCCCCCCCCTCTTTCTTGATAATGGGATCTCCACAGACAATGCACATGTAAACAAACAATAAAAAATCTATACAGATTCGCTTCAACTCAAAAAGTATGAAATATGGTCCAAGTAAAAACTTGGGTTAAACTTTTCTGTTTTAGATACGAGCAGGTCCAATATACAGCAATATAAAATTCCTGAATATAAACCTAAAGAACAATTAACTTATACATTTTAAGATGATCGTGATGGTTGTTCCATGTTATGTAAATCATAATTGTTAAGTAGATAATTGATTGGTCGAAACTGTTCAATGTGACATAGCGATCAAGTTCAAGATAGTTTTGTAAGCAAGTGAAATATAGCGAAAAAGATACCATGTGGCAAGCGATACTAAAATTGAAGATCTCTTCAAAGCAAAGACCCAATTAACATACATGCATTAGTTGTTTATTTTAGAATTTGATAGACTAAAGTTTGGGACATAATTCAAATGATGGTCTCTTCTGTATTTTTTGTTCACATCCAGAAAAATACAACACAAAAATGACCCCAAACAAACAATCAAACAAACAAATAATAAGTAAATTAATAAATAAAACAATAAAAATAAATAAAGAAAATCACAGATAGCAAAACGATAATCCAAGATGGCAACAATCATGCAGGCATAGTGAAACCCGCCGCTATAAAAAGTATGGAAACTATTTATTTCTATGTAATACTCCATCTGTCAGTCTATATGTACCGCTAAGTAACACTGACATTTTTATGTGGTAATATTATCAATACATTTATGCCAGAAAAACACCTGTATACAGTTGAAAGTGTTAAGTAAACAAACAGAATGACCGGCAAGTCGAATACACCCAATAACGTTGGGCAACATGAAAGAAGTAGATGTCAATCACGAAAAAGACAACAATCAAGTCCATCTGATGAAAGCATGACACCCCCTACTAGATCAAGGCAAGATCAATTTCAACCTATTAGTGAAAAAGAGACAGTATTTAAAACTCAAGGGCAGTCGTGCAATTTGAATGACTTGATTAAGTCCACACTCCTTACATCACCTGTTTTAGATTCAGTTATTTCCTATATATATGGAAAAGTAAAGTCGAAAGCTGAAAGGCACCTAAAGAATATCATTACATCTGCTGTAGCAGAAGCCGTGTCAAATGCATTGAAACCATTGATAGACATGATACAAAGTCAAGGAGAAACAATTGCATGTCTACAACAAGACAACACAACACTTAGACAAGACAATGCCAATCTATGTAAATATATTATACATCTAAGTGAGCAAACTGAGGAGCTGGAGCAGTATGGAAGACGAACATCACTCCGATTCCACAATGTCCCAATGAGAGACATAGACAAACAAAGGACGGATAATATCATCGTAGACATAGTTAAAAACAAGATGATAATGATTAACTTCTCAGTGGACGATAACAATAGGTCGCATATAGTTGGCAACATAAACCAGGGAAAAGGACAAATTATATGTAGGCTAAGAAACTGGAAAAACAACATATACCAACTGAAAATAAATTTAAAATATAATGCTTACCACATATTTGTGACAGAGGACTTAACTAAGCATCGCTAAGGAATTAAATTTGCTAGAAAAGCCAAGACGATCAGTTCCTTTTGGACATTTGATGGAAGAATTTTTGCAAAGGTGACCCAATAATCTGATAAACAGCTAATAAAAAATCTGGATTATGTCTACGACTTCTTTTATACCATATACTGTTTCCTTATGGAACCATCTAGATTTAAATAGCCCAAATATATCATGTTCTAAATCTAGAATTAAGGAAAATACTATTAAATCCCGGGAGTTTTATGGTGAAGGGTCCATAAAACTAAGCATGATTCATGCTAGACCACGACATTACTGCAGCTCATTGAATTCTGATTTATTTCGCATATATACAAAACATGTATTACAAATGACCCAAAATGCCAACATGAAGCACCTTTCGAAGATTCAATTCATTATCTAATGGAATGTCAATTATTCCAAAAAAAGGAGATTGTCTTCTTAGAAACTTAAGAGAAACTCACAAGAATATCGAAACATTACTTTTTGGAAACGATGAAATTAATATAACCGAAAAGTCTATGATTTTCAATAAAGTTCGAGCATATATTAGACAAACAAAAAGATTTTAATCAGTGGTCGGTCATCTGGTCTACATCAACATCAACTTACTTCGCATGTTTCACTATATTGTGCTAAATATTATCTATATTTATGTATGTGCTAGATTTGTTGACATTATTATATATGTGTATTACTTGTAGGCAGAGGACAGTCCACAAGTTGTGATAACCTTTTGTCCAGTAAGGGTAATAACAAAATTACCGACGGTAATCGAGTTATCCGGAATAAATTAAGCTCAAGCTTACTGCAAACGGAAATAATTTTATCCGATTATATTAAGAAGTAAGGGTAATAACAAAATTACCGAACTCCGAACAATCTTACAAAGGGAAAGTCAAAACTCATAAGTATATAAACAGACAAAATCAGTCAACGACCGGAAAACTGTGAAAACCGTAATTCCATTGCTGTTTTATTTGCAATAAAATAATATTAAATCTAAATAGCAACACGGACCACAACAAAAAACCTGGTGTGAATCCATGTCCTCGCGAATGGTCAAAGTCTTGTCGTATTATTGCACAAAGGTCTTACCATAAGAATGGTCGATTTGTTAATTACAAATAGCCCATAGACACTGACACCTATTGGTGGTCCCGTAAGTTTGGCAATGAACAGCTGAATCTATGGAAAGGCAGATAAGAAGACATGAATGCACGTGTAGAATACTATTAAAATACAATGAAAAATAACATTAACTACAAAATTATAAAAAAAAACTTGTAGAAAAGATAGCATAATATTCTGCTATCCATTTTTGTGTTTACATGAAACCAATATGTTTTTTTTAACTCTTCTTTGTCTAAAGACTAATATACTCACTATATATGCATTTTAATGTGTAGTATTGCTTTGTGTGTATTAAATGTATGTAAGCCTCAGTAATATCATGGACGTCTGAGGTCATATGTAAACAGGAATATAGAAAATGATTCAGAATGCTTTGTGTAAAATATTATATTATCAGAAGTGTATGTTTACTATGCTGTTAGTATAGAACTAAACTCCATTAACTATTGGCGGGAAGTATTTGACTCTTCATGTAAGTCTCGGACATAACATCAGTCTATTGATTTTAATAAAGAAATGTATATATATTTCTATGTGAACTACAAAATCCTGTTTAATATATAATGAAACGCGGACAAAAAGTGTGATTCATAATTGTAATACAAAACTTTCTTTTCAAATTAACCGACATGTTTTAAAGTCTGAATTCTAGTTAGATCGTAGTCATGGTTACCTGATTAACGGTCTGCTGTGATTCATTACTGACCTCTTCTCTGAAAAGATCCTGCAATGGTGCATGCGCCTAGAGTAAATACAAAAAAATAGTGTTAGTTAGCACACGATGTACTGAAACAGCATTAGAACACCATAAAATTATGTATAGTCTTACTACCAGAATCTTAACACTTTCCCGGGATGTAAATATCAGAAAATCAAGTAGCACAAAATATCTGTCGACGAAATTGTTCTGGAACCGACTGTCCTTCATTAAATTACCTAGCGATTATATGTCACCCCCTTTCATATTGTGGCAATCAAAACAACCGTTCACAGGCCAATCCAAGTGCCACATTTTACCTTTATGGTTTATTGTCTGCTTACTTTACTTGTTCTCATCGTGAATATAGCCGAACTATTAACAATCAGGTAAATCTCCGTTAGTCATAGATTACCTTACACGATTTTGGCTATCCTGTTGAGGCTCAATTGTTGTCGTGTCCTCATAGATTCTTAAATTATTTGGCTTTCCAATATTTTGACTATCTGATTAATGTTATTTCAAAAAGGTGTCGTGCGCACTACATTAAATATATACATGTTGTATTACTTCTCGTCATGGTTATAGCTAAATTAATCTTAGCATTTACCAGTAAAACAAAGAATACAACAATCAAAGTTTGCATAGATGTAAATGTCACTACAGAAAATTCAATTGTTTCGAGCAAGCTACATCTGTCGGTCTCAGGGGTTCTGTGTCCGTTCACAAATGACCTAGATGTTACACGCTCGAAATAAAGCCATATTCCTACTCATTGGTCCATATAAAATGATAGGATTAATTTGATTTGATTTTGAATTTTGGTGTTTAACGCCACTTTCAGCAATATTTCAGCTATATCATGGCGACCAGTTTTAGTGGTGGAAGAAGCCGGAGTACCCGGAGAGAACCATGGGCAAGCAACTGGTAAGCTTTATCACTTGCGGCTGCGAGTCGAGTGCACCCTTTTTTGTAGTTTACAAAGCCGGGTGCGAACCCACGCCGTATTGGTGATAGGCTTGTATGAGTTGTTAGGTAATCCAACTACCTAACTCATTGAGCCACCTGGGTCCTCAAAACATAGGAAGGTGAGCAAATACTTATATGTACTTGAAAATAAGACATTGAGAAAGAATAGGTATTAAAAATGTTTACCAGCGGCTCAAACTACAAATGATTTTTTTGGTGTTTGGCATAGAGACTATTTGCGTCTTTGTGTTTCATGTCAAATCATTATATAGATAACAAAATGGCACACTCTCTACAAACTATTTTATTTCAAAGAGCTCTTTTTACATCATAGGAATAATAAATTGCTCATTTCCATTAAGTCCTGTGTTCCAAATTAACATATTACTCAATATGATAGATATTTAAACTCTAATTTGTCTAGTGATTGAAAGCAAGACAGATTTTGAACTTCAGTTTTAATTTAACATTAAAAAGAATTTGATTTTCTTTCATTGTACTCACTTTATCATTCAGATCTGCCCCCATGAATGTTGTTATGAACATTTCAATAACAGCAGTAGCTAACATGCTCGACATTGCAAAGACGTCTGCAATGTCAAATTTACTTGTGGTCACTCCATAAAATATTAAGCATACAATAGGGATTCCATAGCCATAAGTAATGCCAGCAACATGACGGAACATTTGATTTCCGGTCTCAACGATTACGGTAAGGTTGTGGTGTTGAAGACGTAATTGTTCCAAATTGTCTAATTGCTTGTTGTTTATGTTTTCATGAATGGTTCTCCATACATGCTGGAATTCGCCTTTTATTATATGCAATGTTGTCAGTAGAAACATGACGTTAGAATACAATTATTTCTATTACTATGGATACTATAAGAAATGCAAAGCCTTCTTCCTCGTCAAAGGGTGTATAAAGAGATTTAATTGGAAGAGCTTTTCTTTCTACATGGAAATATACTACAGCAATTAGGTAGAAAGAACAATTATTATTAATGTTGCTACAACAATTCTTCGTAGCCATGTTTTAGTTTTCGATATATCTAGAAATAGTCCATATTTATAGTAATATTTGTCTACTGTGACATAGAACAGAGACACAAACTTGTAATTTGAATGAAAACAAACAAATGGCAAGAAAGCCATTATCACATAGTAATATGAAAATGCAACCAGTCCAATAGTCTTATAGAGCTGATCTCCATGTCAGAATACTGTAAAATAACGGGCCGATATTATCAAAACAATTAATTGCAATATGATACAATAGATAAAGTGACCAGGGCACACAGCTTTACTGGTCTTTCCAGATTGTACTGAACAAGAATCACATATTTTAAAAAGTGTTGTTATCTATTCATACATATCGCTTGCTTTTTCATTTTTCTGATTTTTTTGTGTTTCCCCTTGTCCAGATGAATTAACAACCTCTGGTCTCACTCGGATCATTCTGTACCTGGAATCTTGCTATTGGTGGTGTATATAAATATATAGAGTGATTCAATCCGATTCATATATATTTCGTCGTCATCCTATATTTCTATGCTGTATTTCGTATACACTTAATTCATGTTCAAATTGCCTTCAATCTGCAGAAAAATGATGCACAGACACATAAGTAAAAAGGATTTCATGATCTCACCATTTCTTTAGAAATGCCTGTACCAAGTCAGGGTCATTACGGTTTTCACAGTTTTCCGGTTGTTGACTGATTTTGTCTGTTTATATACTTATGAGTTTTGACTTTCCCTTTGTAAGATTGTTCGGAGTTCGGTAATTTTGTTATTACCCTTATTTAGGATATTTTTATTTGAATAACAATCAATAACATATTTGATTTACAACATTTCAATACATAAATAGTCTTTTTATCCATTCCGGAAATAAATATTTATTTTTACGAGTTATTTCCCCTTGGAGAACATAATAATTGATTGTCAATGAAGATCAAATAGAAAAATCACATTTTGACATATAACGTGTGTAATTTGTGAATGTTTGAAATATTTAATTTCATATATTCTTTGATTTTGCTGTAAACGATTGTTATCAGTAATATTATGTTAGTGTTAATGGATTGAAACATTTACAGATTACATTTCAGCTTGGCATTTTTTGCACTGACTACTTGACTGGCAATCACGACATAAGCTGTGTCCGTTGAATCTGGAGTTCCCAATATTATTTGTTCCGACAACGTGGTATTTTTTGGTTTTCATTTTATACTCACACGACTATTTGCAGATCACACTATCGGTGTTTGACTTGTCATGATCCATTAAATTTCAAATCAAATGTGTACAGTTGATATTTTCATTTGTCACTTGTATTACATTGTTTCTATGGTCAGTTTATATGTATAAATACTAAACATTATTGCATTTGACAACAGATTAGATGATAGTAAAAGTATTGTCTGTATACATTTA
Source organism: Bathymodiolus brooksi (assembly GCA_963680875.1). Taxonomy (NCBI): domain Eukaryota; kingdom Metazoa; phylum Mollusca; class Bivalvia; order Mytilida; family Modiolidae; genus Bathymodiolus; species Bathymodiolus brooksi. Next base: position 128,315,252 of record OY804576.1, on the reverse strand, counting down.
TGTAATATAGGGTGCATATCTGTAAAAATTAACTGATTGTTTAATGTAAAATGAGAGATATTTATGATGAAAATAATTACAAACAATAATTCATGTTAGTAAAATGATGACACTGAAATTTTGTTTTGCAACTTGGCTTCTAGGTACAAGGTGTATGATATTCTCCATAAATGAAGCACCCATTTATGTTCCAATCCTAAAAGCGAGCTGCGCACAACTAACAGACACCCCTTTCAGATGTATTGAACAGAGAAGAAACTCAAAGGTTCCAAAGGAGGTGCTATTAAAAAAGCCTTAAGAATCCTATATTAATCTTTGGCCTGTTATGGTGGTGATTTTGTTTAATCATAAAAAACATAGGCTTTGTTAGAGACCACACAGTGATCACTCATGAACAGTTGTATTAAAAAAATGTCAAAAATATTTTTTTATCAATGTGTGACGTAAAAGTGTTTTTGACATTTACTTCACTGAATATGGTACTGCTTTGACAACTATGTTACCTATTTTGTTCCTGTATTTAAATACTGTTATAGTGACAGCCGGAACCTTTGAACCATAATGAGAGCGGGAGGTTTGGCGCTTTAAAATCTGATTCAACCCACCATTTCTTTAGAAATGCCTGTACCAAGTCAGGGTCATCACGGTTTTCACAGTTTGTTGACTGATTTTGTCTGTTAATATAATTATGAGTTTTGACTTTCCCTTTGTAAGATTGTTCGGAGTTCGGTAATTTTGTTATTACCCTTATTCATGTGTTTCTGGTGAAAAACTGTTTTGCATTTCCCCATAGTATATTTTGTTGAACTTAGTTTTGAAGTGATGGCCATTTAGGCTCCCCGATCTAGACAAATAATCTACAATTTGTGAAATGTAAAAGAACATCAAGAAAAATAAATTTCAAAATAGGAGAGGAAGAGGCCAAATAAAAACTATTTGGATTTCTACCCTAATAAGAAAAATGTCAACTTTGTAAGGGTAAACCATGTGTAGTTACGGTTGATCATGTTTTTTTTTATTAATATTTCTATAAAGAGCCGTCTTGATCGTGATTATATGGTAGTTGGATTTACTACCATCTGTGTCTATCACCACAAATGTTGTGCTTTCGAATCCCGCTCATGGCGAGGTACACTCGATGCAACTTTATGTGATCAAGTTTGTCAGTGACAGGCGGCAGGTCGGTGGTTTTCTCTATACAACTTTATGTGATCAAGTTTGTCAGTGACAGGCGGCAGGTCGGTGGTTTTCTCTATACAACTTTATGTGATCAAGTTTGTCAGTGACAGGCGGCAGGTCGGTGGTTTTCTCTATACAACTTTATGTGATCAAGTTTGTCAGTGACAGGCGGCAGGTCGGTGGTTTTCTCTATACAACTTTATGTGATCAAGTTTGTCAGTGACAGGCGGCAGGTCGGTGGTTTTCTCTATACAACTTTATGTGATCAAGTTTGTCAGTGACAGGCGGCAGGTCGGTGGTTTTCTCTATACAACTTTATGTGATCAAGTTTGTCAGTGACAGGCGGCAGGTCGGTGGTTTTCTCTATACAACTTTATGTGATCAAGTTTGTCAGTGACAGGCGGCAGGTCGGTGGTTTTCTCTATACAACTTTATGTGATCAAGTTTGTCAGTGACAGGCGGCAGGTCGGTGGTTTTCTCTATACAACTTTATGTGATCAAGTTTGTCAGTGACAGGCGGCAGGTCGGTGGTTTTCTCTATACAACTTTATGTGATCAAGTTTGTCAGTGACAGGCGGCAGGTCGGTGGTTTTCTCTATACAACTTTATGTGATCAAGTTTGTCAGTGACAGGCGGCAGGTCGGTGGTTTTCTCTATGCAACTTTATGTGATCAAGTTTGTCAGTGACAGGCGGCAGGTCGGTGGTTTTCTCTATACAACTTTATGTGATCAAGTTTGTCAGTGACAGGCGGCAGGTCGGTGGTTTTCTCTATACAACTTTATGTGATCAAGTTTGTCAGTGACAGGCGGCAGGTCGGTAGTTTTCTCTATACAACTTTATGTGATCAAGTTTGTCAGTGACAGGCGGCAGGTCGGTGGTTTTCTCTATACAACTTTATGTGATCAAGTTTGTCAGTGACAGGCGGCAGGTCGGTGGTTTTCTCTATGCAACTTTATGTGATCAAGTTTGTCAGTGACAGGCGGCAGGTCGGTGGTTTTCTCTATACAACTTTATGTGATCAAGTTTGTCAGTGACAGGCGGCAGGTCGGTGGTTTTCTCTATACAACTTTATGTGATCAAGTTTGTCAGTGACAGGCGGCAGGTCGGTGGTTTTCTCTATACAACTTTATGTGATCAAGTTTGTCAGTGACAGGCGGCAGGTCGGTGGTTTTCTCTATACAACTTTATGTGATCAAGTTTGTCAGTGACAGGCGGCAGGTCGGTAGTTTTCTCTCGGTACTCCGGTTTCCTCTACAATTAAAACTGAACGTCACGATGTAGCTAAATTATTTAGGTTAAGTCATGTGGTGACACACACAAGAAACGACACAAAGATCATGTACACCATAATACATTTCCTAACAACTGAGTAAATTTTGACCAATAAAAATTCGAGGCACAGTGAAAAAAGGCCCCATTGGCTCTGGCGCCAAGTTGAATATTGGACCTGCGTCGAAATCACCAATTCTGATGAGGATTGAACACTTAGAAAATAAAACAATGACTGATAGTATAGCACGAGGACCGATTATTATAACCATCATCGGTGCGGAATGTACAAAGACGTACAAGTTCAGAATAAAGTAACTAGGAAACATACTAGTGACGTAATTAAAATTTACGATTGTCTCCAAATTCAGATAACTTACCTTCATCCTGCCTTTATACCATCTAAATCACATTAAACAATTGTTTAACTAAATACAGTTGATCTGATTAGACACACATCTTTACAATTGACTAATGGGTACGGTAAAATTTCATTTGTGCTTAGTGTAGAAAAGTTCCTGTTTTCCTCTGTAGATTCTTATGGGGAAAATAGTTTTAATATATTGATGATTTCATCCGTAATCCTCATTCAAATCCAATTTATTGATGACTGTTTGCTATATTTGAGACTATAAATTATAATCCGAACTGTTTGCATTGATTTTTATCTCTAAATCATATGACTATCACCATAGTAATTGCTGATTACGTTGAAAATACATGTTTAAATCCTAATTGAATTTATATTAAAATATGTCTTATTTACAAACTTTTAGAATAATACTTTAAGAAGAGTTTGAAGATACCAAAGGGGTAATCAGAATCCGTATATCGGAGAAGAACAGACAACACAATGGCCAAAAGAAAAAGTACAAAAGGACAAACAACGAGCTACAAAACGTACACATAAAACTAAAGTATCGAGTAACACGAACCCCACTAAAAACCGGAGGTGAACTCATGTGCTCCGGAAGGTTAAGTAGTTCTTGCTCCAGTAGTAACATCCATCGTGTTAATCTAGTTGCAAACCCGATGACAAGTCATGAATGGGGGAAATGACCGGGAAGTGCTTACGACAAGTGGAACATATCCGTGATTATTTGTGACACAGATATTCTATAACGGTCAACCAAGTCATGGTGGCGACCGTAAAACTTTCTAAGTGATGACTTTAACTTAACTAAAAGGAACTCTTGGTTCAGTAGCTTCCTTGTTAGCAGCAACCCTCTATCAAGGAGCCACAAGCTCTGGAATATTGTATCAATTGAGAGATATATACTCCATACTGCTGGAATGTTGCTACATATGAATGGAAAGTTTACAATGGGAAAATTGAAATCATCTCTTTACTTTGTTTACATATATAATTGAAATGATACCAACGTTGTCTCACGTGAGACTGTATCTCGGGTCTGAATACTGTTCACACACAGTTTGGATTAAAAGGTTTTTTCCCTTTTTCCATAGCGTCCTATGTTAAACTATGTCTTGCAGTTGCAGTCATTCTTGTTCAGTTGAATTTCCGTCAAGTTTGTGATTTACTAGAAAAGGTGTTGCATTCGTTTTACAATAGCTTTGTGTTTAAGTATGATCCATGGTGGTGGTCATGTTGGATTTCACGTCATCTTTAAGAAGAGTCAAGTTTCCTTTCTAACGGTAAATTTGTGTCAAAGAAGATTGTAGAATTTTACCAATAGGTTTTATTGAACTTTAACATGTGGCGGCGGTCATCTTTGATTCTCATCAAAATTTAAATACCCATCCAATGCTCATTCATGTACAGTGTGGAATAAATGATGTTCAGGCATCTGAGAAAAGCTTGAAGATTCATAAAAGAAGTTAATTTTGTCAGTTGCATTTAGCGTCCTATATTAAACTACATGTATGTCTCACGTTGGCGGCCTATTGAAAGGTCACATCAGCTTCAGATACTCAAAATTTACGGAATATTCTCAGGTTGTATCAAATAGTTCATTGTGTTATGATTAGAAGAGTTTTAAATTCCAGCCAACCGACCCTGGCTTCCATGCTGCTTTTACAAAATACAAATTCTATCAATGACCTTCCAATGACAATTCCTGTCAAGCCTTTTTCAAATTGCACTAGTGTGTTTGCAGCAGATGATTGTAATATAACATGATGTACAACATGTAGTCTCCCTCAGAGTAGAGTCTAAATTTGTTAATTTTAATTCGACCCTTCTTATTTGTTTAAAATTTGTTTTTATTGAAATGTTGGATAAACTTATTACATACATAATGTTTTGGTACAAGACTATGTATCAGGTCTTGCCTGTATCGCGAACTAACCGCATCCCAACTCGTCGATATCGTGATTCGCAGTGATACAGGTTCACACAACAGGCTTGACCTGATACAAAGTCTTGTACCAACACGCTATGTAAGCAATGGGTATGTATATCATTCCACGATCATAGTGCTAGTTCACAGTAAATCAATTAATAGCCAGCATTATCGAGTAAGAGTATTTCCTAGTTGGCTCGTAGTAACTGTTTGTTTTTTGAGTTGAGCGATATGTCTACCTGTGATAAGTAATTCAACTACAAGTTCACAAGCAATAGATGTATGCATGTGACCTGCTAGCAACCACTCACTGTAAGTTGTTTGATCGACTACTTGTTTAACGTCACTTGAGCAGAATAATATGATGAGTAGAACAAGTTTACAGACAGTAAATCAGGTAACCATTTGGCTCTAGGGGGTTACTATCGGAAGATGCCTTAATTGCTACAGGAAATGATGGACAGTGACGACAATGTTTGTTATTATATGTTGTTTAACACCATGACTTTCGTAATATTACAACAATATCATAGTGCCATTTCTTTTATTAAATATGTTTTAAAGTTAAGGAAGGGTAACCAAGAGGATAAGACGTAATATATGTACGTCTATAAAGCTATATCAACAAATGAAAATTATTAATGAAAAAGATAAAAACAATACTATAAACTGAAAGAATATTATTTGTGTTTGTTGTATAATACCATCTTTGATAATATTTCAGCCGTATCGTGGCGTGCAGTTTTTATTTATAGTGTTTCGAAGTTCATTTTTTGTCTTTTCGTTCTTTTCCTGTTGGCCATTGTATTGTCTATCGTTCGATTTACCGCTACCCCTTTGGTACCTTCAAATATATGATAAACTAAATAAGCATATAAATTAAATTAAACAATTCTTGTTGATATTATTGGTTGTTTAACGTTATTGTTGACAATATTCTAGTCATATGGTGGTGTGAAATTTAATAAATTTAAAATATAAAAAGAAAATAATAATGGGTTTAGTTTTTAGTGTCGATCGTCATTTTCAATTTTCTGGATAATTTAAATATTCGTTCATTTTCCAAATTTCATCTATCCAATCATTTCATTTTTCTACACTTACCATTCCCCATGAAAATTAAAAAAATATATTTAAAAGAAATTCATTTACATTTAACAAAAAATACCACACTGTCTGAACAAAATCAAAACCGTAGAAGGGGTGAAACTCGATATCCCCAAACACGCAAATACCTGATCGCTCAGTTTCCTTGCTTGATACAGACACTTTAAAAGAAGTATCGGGGTTAAACTAATTTTATGGGCCAAAACATAATCCAATTGCCTTTCACATGTGACTAAAATGCTAACCCTCGCATATAACCGGGTGGACATCGTTATATTAAGAACGCTATTATCTTGAACATTACACATAATATATTTAATCTCCTTGACACAGAAGTTGTCATATGTATAATATTAGTTCTATTAATGAGACCCCATGGTCTCAACCATTATCTATATATTAGATAGTACAATGGAACCTGTCTAATCTGACACACCAAGGGACCAGGGAAATGTGTCGGATTGTACAAGATGTAGGAATACTCGGGGTTTATTTTAGTTAACAGAAATACTTTGGAACTATAAATTTTTGTCGGATGTCACAGGATGTCGGAAAACTCAGGTGTCGGATTGCACAAGTTTCACTGTATACATAACTTGTTTTTAAAAGTGGACGACTATATAGAATGTTTGTCTGATACTACTAACATCCGTTTAATCAACTAAGCATGTTCTGTAACTAGTATAAACAGTATTACATGAACTTTAAATAGTAAGAAATATCACACAAGTTCAAATGTTACTGTACAAATCGATTTCTTAAATAACACACAATTACATCCATATACGACATGTGCACACTAATCAGTTGAAGAGTTCTTTGTATAGAGTGCTGTTAAGGTATAGAAGTCTATTTTGGTGTTGTTGTTTTTTTTTATATTTGACAACATACAGGCAAAATAGTATAAAAGATAGTTTGGACAACCCAACAAAAGCGTCTTTGTAATTGAATGGTCACCTATTTTACAAGAGTTGAACGTTGAATTAACACACTTCCACGTTAACTCATAGGGGCAAAGTATGTACATCTTGTTTTAACCACCACACACAAATAGAGGACACCGGTTTCGTAAGGGTTATAACCTGCAGTGGTAAAATAACCAGTTCTATTTCTGCACATCATGGAACAAGTCTCATACTTTTTTTTTGTTTACCTGTTTTGTTCAAGTATTGTTATACATACTGTTATAGTGACAGCCGGAAACTTTGAGCCGTAATGAAAGGGGGAGGTTTGGCGCTTTAAAATCTGATTCAACCCACCATTTCTTTAGAAATGCCTGTACCAAGTCAGGGTCATTACGGTTTTCACAGTTTTCCGGTTGTTGACTGATTTTGTCTGTTTATATACTTACGAGTTTTGACTTTCCCTTTGTAAGATTGTTCGGAGTTCGGTAATTTTGTTATTACCCTTATTTAGGATATTTTTATTTGAATAACAATCAATAACATATTTGATTTACAACATTTCAATACATAAATAGTCTTTTTATCCATTCCGGAAATAAATATTTATTTTTACGAGTTATTTCCCCTTGGAGAACATAATAATTGATTGTCAATGAAGATCAAATAGAAAAATCACATTTTGACATATAACGTGTGTAATTTGTGAATGTTTGAAATATTTAATTTCATATATTCTTTGATTTTGCTGTAAACGATTGTTATCAGTAATATTATGTTAGTGTTAATGGATTGAAACATTTACAGATTACATTTCAGCTTGGCATTTTTTGCACTGACTACTTGACTGGCAATCACGACATAAGCTGTGTCCGTTGAATCTGGAGTTCCCAATATTATTTGTTCCGACAACGTGGTATTTTTTGGTTTTCATTTTATACTCACACGACTATTTGCAGATCACTCTATCGGTGTTTGACTTGTCATGATCCATTAAATTTCAAATCAAATGTGTACAGTTGATATTTTCATTTGTCACTTGTATTACATTGTTTCTATGGTCAGTTTATATGTATAAATACTAAACATTATCGCATTTGACAACAGATTAGATGATAGTAAAAGTATTGTCTGTATACATTTATGTAATATAGGGTGCATATCTGTAAAAATTAACTGATTGTTTAATGTAAAATGAGAGATATTTATGATGAAAATAATTACAAACAATAATTCATGTTAGTAAAATGATGACACTGAAATTTTGTTTTGCAACTTGGCTTCCAGGTACAAGGTGTATGATATTCTCCATAAATGAAGCACCCATTTATGTTCCAATCCTAAAAGCGAGCTGCGCACAACTAACAGACACCCCTTTCAGATGTATTGAACAGAGAAGAAACTCAAAGGTTCCAAAGGAGGTGCTATTAAAAAAGCCTTAAGAATCCTATATTAATCTTTGGCCTGTTATGGTGGTGATTTTGTTTAATCATAAAAAACATAGGCTTTGTTAGAGACCACACAGTGATCACTCATGAACAGTTGTATTAAAAAAATGTCAAAAATATTTTTTTATCAATGTGTGACGTAAAAGTGATTTTGACATTTACTTCACTGAATATGGTACTGCTTTGACAACTATTTTACCTATTTTGTTCCTGTATTTAAATACTGTTATAGTGACAGCCGGAACCTTTGAACCATAATGAGAGCGGGAGGTTTGGCGCTTTAAAATCTGATTCAACCCACCATTTCTTTAGAAATGCCTGTACCAAGTCAGGGTCATCACGGTTTTCACAGTTTGTTGACTGATTTTGTCTGTTTATATAATTATGAGTTTTGACTTTCCCTTTGTAAGATTGTTCGGAGTTCGGTAATTTTGTTATTACCCTTATTCATGTGTTTCTGGTGAAAAACTGTTTTGCATTTCCCCATAGTATATTTTGTTGAACTTAGTTTTGAAGTGATGGCCATTTAGGCTCCCCGATCTAGACAAATAATCTACAATTTGTGAAATGTAAAAGAACATCAAGAAAAATAAATTTCAAAATAGGAGAGGAAGAGGCCAAATAAAAACTATTTGGATTTCTGCCCTAATAAGAAAAATGTCAACTTTGTAAGGGTAAACCATGTGTAGTTACGGTTGATCATGGTTTTTTTTATTAATATTTCTATAAAGAGCCGTCTTGATCGTGATTATATGGTAGTTGGATTTACTACCATCTGTGTCTATCACCACAAATGTTGTGCTTTCGAATCCCGCTCATGGCGAGGTACACTCGATACAACTTTATGTGATCAAGTTTGTCAGTGACAGGCGGCAGGTCGATGGTTTTCTCTCGGTACTCCGGTTTCCTCTACAATTAAAACTGAACGTCACGATAGAATAATACTTTAAGAAGAGTTTGAAGATACCAAAGGGGTAATCAGAATCCGTATATCGGAGAAGAACAGACAACACAATGGCCAAAAGAAAAAGGACAAAAGGACAAACAACGAGCTACAAAACGTACACATAAAACTAAAGTATCGAGTAACACGAACCCCACTAAAAACCGGAGGTGAACTCATGTGCTCCGGAAGGTTAAGTAGTTCTTGCTCCACTAGTGACATCCATCGTGTTAATCTAGTTGCAAACCCGATGACAAGTCATGAATGGGGGAAATGACCGGGAAGTGCTTACGACAAGTGGAACATATCCGTGGTTATTTGTGACACAGATATTCTATAACGGTCAACCAAGTCATGGTGGCGACCGTAAAACTTTCTAAGTGATGACTTTAACTTAACTAAAAGGAACCCTTGGTTCAGTAGCTTCCTTGTTAGCAGCAACCCTCTATCAAGGAGCCACAAGCTCTGGAATATTGTATCAATTGAGAGATATATACTCCATACTGCTGGAATGTTGCTACATATGAATGGAAATTTTACAATGGGAAAATTGAAATCATCTCTTTACTTTGTTTACATATATAATTGAAATGATACCAACGTTGTCTCACGTGAGACTGTATCTCTGGTCTGAATACTGTTCACACACAGTTTGGATTAAAAGTTTTTTTCCCCTTTTTCCATAGCGTCCTATGTTAAACTATGTCTTGCAGTTGCAGTCATTCTTGTTCAGTTGAATTTCCGTCAAATTTGTGATTTACTAGAAAAGGTGTTGCATTCGTTTTACAATAGCTTTGTGTTTAAGTATGATCCATGGTGGTGGTCATGTTGGATTTCACGTCATCTTTAAGAAGAGTCAAGTTTCCTTTCTAACGGTAAATTTGTGTCAAAGAAGATTGTAGAATTTTACCAATAGGTTTTGTTGAACTTTAACATGTGGCGGCGGTCATCTTTGATTCTCATCAAAATTTAAATACCCATCCAATGCTCATTCATGTACAGTGTGGAATAAATGATGTTCAGGCATCTGAGAAAAGCTTGAAGATTCATAAAAGAAGTTAATTTTGTCAGTTGCATTTAGCGTCCTATATTAAACTACATGTATGTCTCACGTTGGCGGCCTATTGAAAGGTCACATCAGCTTCAGATACTCAAAATTTACGGAATATTCTCAGGTTGTATCAAATAGTTCATTGTGTTATGATTAGAAGAGTTTTAAATTCCAGCCAACCGACCCTGGCTTCCATGCTGCTTTTACAAAATACAAATTCTATCAATGACCTTCCAATGACAATTCCTGTCAAGCCTTTTTCAAATTGCACTAGTGTGTTTGCAGCAGATGATTGTAATATAACATGATGTACAACATGTAGTCTCCCTCAGAGTGTACAACATGTAGTCTCCCTCAGAGTAGAGTCTAAATTTGTTAATTTTAATTCGACCCTTATTATTTGTTTAAAATTTGTTTTTATTGAAATGTTGGATAAACTTATTACATACATAATGTTTTGGTACAAGACTATGTATCAGGTCTTGCCTGTATCGCGAACTAACCGCATCCCAACTCGTCGATATCGTGATTCGCAGTGATACTGGTTCACACAACAGGCTTGACCTGATACAAAGTCTTGTACCAACACGCTATGTAAGCAATGGGTATGTATATCATTCCACGATCATAGTGCTAGTTCACAGTAAATCAATTAATAGCCAGCATTATCGAGTAAGAGTATTTCCTAGTTGGCTCGTAGTAACTGTTTGTTTTTTGAGTTGAGCGATATGTCTACCTGTGATAAGTAATTCAACTACAAGTTCACAAGCAATAGATATATGTATGTGACCTGCTAGCAACCACTCACTGTCTCGTTTTGGAGCTAAAGTAAGTTGTTTGATCGACTACTTGTTTAACGTCACTTGAGCAGAATAATATCATGAGTAGAACAAGTTTACAGACAGTAAATCAGGTAACCATTTGGCTCTAGGGGGTTACTATCGGAAGATGCCTTAATTGCTACAGGAAATGATGGACAGTGACGACAATGTTTGTTATTATATGTTGTTTAACACCATGTCTTTCGTAATATTACAACAATATCATAGTGCCATTTCTTTTATTAAATATGTTTTAAAGTTAAGGAAGGGTAACCAAGAGGCTAAGACGTAACTTATGTACGTCTATAAAGCTATATCAACAAATGAAAATTATTAATGAAAAAGATAAAAACAATACTATAAACTGAAAGAATATTATTTGTGCTTGTTGTATAATACCATCTTTGATAATATTTCAGCCGTATCGTGGCGTGCAGTTTTTATTTATAGTGTTTCGAAGTTCATTTTTTGTCTTTTCGTTCTTTTCCTGTTGGCCATTGTATTGTCTATCGTTCGATTTACCGCTACCCCTTTGGTACCTTCAAATATATGATAAACTAAATAAGCATATAAATTAAATTAAACAATTCTTGTTGATATTATTGGTTGTTTAACGTTATTGTTGACAATATTCTAGTCATATGGTGGTGTGAAATTTAATAAATTTAAAATATAAAAAGAAAATAATAATGGGTTTAGTTTTTAGTGTCGATCGTCATTTTCAATTTTCTGGATAATTTAAATATTCGTTCATTTTCCAAATTTCATCTATCCAATCATTTCATTTTTCTACACTTACCATTCCCCATGAAAATTAAAAAAATATATTTAAAAGAAATTCATTTACATTTAACAAAAAATACCACACTGTCTGAACAAAATCAAAACCGTAGAAGGGGTGAAACTCGATATCCCCAAACACGCAAATACCTGATCGCTCAGTTTCCTTGCTTGATACAGACACTTTAAAAGAAGTATCGGGGTTAAACTAATTTTATGGGCCAAAACATAATCCAATTGCCTTTCACATGTGACTAAAATGCTAACCCTCGCATATAACCGGGTGGACATCGTTATATTAAGAACGCTATTATCTTGAACATTACACATAATATATTTAATCTCCTTGACACAGAAGTTGTCATATGTATAATATTAGTTCTATTAATGAGACCCCATGGTCTCAACCATTATCTATATATTAGATAGTACAATGGAACCTGTCTAATCTGACACACCAAGGGACCAGGGAAATGTGTCGGATTGTACAAGATGTAGGAATACTCGGGGTTTATTTTAGTTAACAGAAATACTTTGGAACTATAAATTTTTGTCGGATGTCACAGGATGTCGGAAAACTCAGGTGTCGGATTGCACAAGTTTCACTGTATACATAACTTGTTTTTAAAAGTGGACGACTATATAGAATGTTTGTCTGATACTACTAACATCCGTTTAATCAACTAAGCATGTTCTGTAACTAGTATAAACAGTATTACATGAACTTTAAATAGTAAGAAATATCACACAAGTTCAAATGTTACTGTACAAATCGATTTCTTAAATAACACACAATTACATCCATATACGACATGTGCACACTAATCAGTTGAAGAGTTCTTTGTATAGAGTGCTGTTAAGGTATAGAAGTCTATTTTGGTGTTGTTGTTTTTTTTTTATATTTGACAACATACAGGCAAAATAGTATAAAAGATAGTTTGGACAACCCAACAAAAGCGTCTTTGTAATTGAATGGTCACCTATTTTACAAGAGTTGAACGTTGAATTAACACACTTCCACGTTAACTCATAGGGGCAAAGTATGTACATCTTGTTTTAACCACCACACACAAATAGAGGACACCGGTTTCGTAAGGGTTATAACCTGCAGTGGTAAAATAACCAGTTCTATTTCTGCACATCATGGAACAAGTCTCATACTTTTTTTTTGTTTACCTGTTTTGTTCAAGTATTGTTATACATACTGTTATAGTGACAGCCGGAAACTTTGAGCCGTAATGAAAGGGGGAGGTTTGGCGCTTTAAAATCTGATTCAACCCACCATTTCTTTAGAAATGCCTGTACCAAGTCAGGGTCATTACGGTTTTCACAGTTTTCCGGTTGTTGACTGATTTTGTCTGTTTATATAGTTATGAGTTTTGACTTTCCCTTTGTAAGATTGAATGATGACGCAATTGTCAACTTAATTTACTAGAGTTGAATTAATGTAAACACTTCCACAGTCTTGTGTTATGGAAAACTGGATAACGATGACAGCATAGGAAATAATGGTTCCAAAAACCTAGAACAAATAAAGATATATGTTGATTAGTTTTGAATATAAGGCAGTAACAACACTCATTTGAAGATGCAATATAAATACAGTGTCTTAAACATCTGATTGCAAAAGAACCCCCGGTCTTTAATGGGGTTCGTGTTACTCGATCTTTAGTTTTATATGTATGTTTTGTAGATCGTTTTTTTTGTCCTTTTGTACTTTTTCGTTTGACCATTGCGTTGTCTGTTCTTCGATTTACGGATTCGGATTACCTCTTTGGTATCTTCAAACTCTTCTTTATATAAATTTACATTACCACGTGGCACTGTTTGTACCATTTTAAGAAATAATAGTACTTACATGTTAACTTTTTGATTTTTGTTATTGCCACAGTGTCTTGTAAACAAATATTGCAGTGCATACAAACAATGCATGTTATCGATCAATCATAGAACAGACATGGTGTGCTCATTTTGTTTAAACACTATCTCCATATTTTGTTTTTCTTTCTGTATATCATAATGTTATTTTAATTTTCTTTTGGTCTATAATTCATGCTGTCCTGTTTGATCAAACTGTAAGTCAATATCACTGATAAGTGAGCAATACTTTTGTCGTCTTTAAGACAAGTGGTAATTCAATCGTCTCGGGTTATATTTGTTTCCTTGTGTGGTCATCTACCATAACACCTTCCATGGAAGGCAGTATGTGATTTTTGTTTTATTAAACTGAATGACATTTCACTGGTATTGTATTAAAATATTTATCTATGTATTGATTTCATAGTGTTCTTTTCATTTAATTTTGTGTAATAGGTCTCATTATAGTTCTAGAAATACAGAAAATAAACCATAAGATTTATCAACTTGAAATTATCATTATAATTTGAATAGAACAGAACAAATTGTGCTGTCGCAATGTGTCGTCTGCTGCTAAGCTTTTAGAGTAATCGACAAAACTCGGATGGAAAGTGTTTTTTTTTTTCGGATTTAGCAATGTTCGGTTGGAGTTGGTGATATTACTCAGAGGGTGTTTTTTTAATGTAAATATTGAACATACCAGAAGTATAATTGAGCGGTCAATCACAAACAAACCATAGATATTGACGCCGATGGAGGGTCCAGTTAGTCTAGATATGAATAGTTGAAGCTGAAACTGTTCAAGACATTAGATAGTTAAGTGATTTATAAACTACATGTGTACAGAATATAAAAAAAAATATTCATTAGTAATCTAGTAATAATATGACAAACTCTTGCCAAATTTGGACAAGAATCCTATATATAGTCATCGGTAAAATGAGAGCCATATGTATAGATGGTTGATCGGATTATATCATAGATAATGTATGTATCCGGTCATTATAGAACATCAAAACAACAATTAAACGTTTTATTACAAAATTATTGATTTGATGTAATGCTACTTATATATGCATAATGTATTTATACACCTTTTGTGATACAATCGATCTCCATGGTTTTCAAGTCGAACGGACCGATCATATTTCTTTGAGGGTAATCGAGTTATCCGGAATAAATTAAGCTCAAGCTTACTGCAAGCGGAAATAATTTTATTCGATTATATTAAGAAATGACTTGCCCAAGCTCGAACTACTGAATTGTTTGTAGTGTACAAATCCATTTAGTTTAATTTAATAGTTACCTTATTAACAGTCTTTTGTGATTCCGTACTGATGTACATCTTAAAGAGGTCATCTAACGGAGCATGCGCCTAGAATACAATAGTGATAAAGAGATAGTGTACTTAATCAAGTAGCATTATTTTGAAATGCAAAAACTTTAATTTGTCAAAACCTACTTAACCAATTAAAGATTCATATTATATATTTTTATTCCTGTTGCTCTTCCTGATAATTTACCTCCGTATGTAATTTACTGCGATATTAATAAGTAGCATAACAGTTATAAACACGACGTGAACAGGCGTACACAAAAATTTAAATACGTGTACAAGATAAAATGGTGTCCATGGGTATTTTGATTGCCACAAGTAAAAGAGTTAATGATGGATATAGTTGAAAAATCTTGTAAATCAGTGGACCACTAACAAGGGCAGGCACTCATGAACTACCACGGGCGAGTTTTGTATTTGATGCGTCTCGCACCAACAGAGGATATAATTGTTTTGGGATGTGTTATATTCTACTGTATCATTCATAAATAAAGATAATGCAAATTATTATACTGGACAACGTTGAAATAAAAAACGTTCTATCTTCAGATTGTGGAACAATTCTCTTTTATACCTTGCATAAATTATATAATAAATTAAACTAAACATGTTAGACAAAATGCGCTGAGAAGATAACAGTCACATTAAAAACGTAGATATCAATATTAGAGCGCGCAAAGCTTTTCTGGAATAATCTCCATCATGTACGCTCAGAATCTCCATCATGTACGCTCAGAATCAACATCATGTACGCTCAGAATCAACATCATGTACGCTCAAAATCTCCATCATGTACGCTCAGAATCAAAAGAATGGAAACGTAACTACTTTAACAGAATTGGAAGCAAGTAAACTAAACAAAATGTCTAAAATTGACAGCCAAAATCAGCTATGGTCAACTATAAATACATTTGATTAAAATGAAAACGTGCTTGACCCGTATGGTTGCGTAAATTCTACATTAATAAAACTTACAGCATCATTCAAGTTAGCCCCAATGAATGTTATTGCAAACATCCCCACGACGGCACAAATCACAACACTGATCATGGCCATTGTATCAGTAATGTTTAGTTTTTCTACTGTTGTTCCATACAACATTACACAACTTATTGGTATCCCATAGGCATACGATATAGCAGCGACGTGACGAAACATGGGATTTCCTGTATTGACCAATCCAATTATGTCTTCATGTTGCTGACGTAATGTGTCCAAGTTGATTGGTTGGTTTTCTGCAAGGCTTTGTTTTAGTTTGTGACTTATAGTCTTGAATTCACGTGTAAGTATATGCAGACTTACAAGTAAATATATAAGATTAGAAGCTAAAATTAAAATATAGAGAGGTGAAGTGCTTCCAATTACTGCTACGGCCAAAATGAAAACCAGACCTTCCTCTCTATCGAAAGGTGAAAAATTAGCCGTAATGAGTACGTCCTGTCCTTCATAACTAACGATGATGAATGGAATCCCAATTAGAGCAGATACTACTATGATCAAACTAGATGTCACTACTATTTTGCGATGGACATGTTTTCTCTTAGTAATGTTAAAACACATTCCATATTGATGACAGTATTTGTCGATGCCATTAAGAAATATTGACAAATGGTTGCAATTGGAATATAAATTAGTCATTGAATAGGTGGTTACTATAGCATAGTAATACAAATATCCAATTAGTCCAACAGTTTTATACAACTGACTGATACCATGTCTAAAAACCGTCATATATCGTACCATCATTCCAAACATCAGTAACTGTACAACAAAACAGTAGACGTAGTGACATGTCCAAACACGTTTTCCGTTTTTCACAGGTCGGTCTGAAAACGAGCCACATAATTTTAAAAGCTTTGTAATCGGTTCAAAGCAATCACTTGCTCTTTCATTTTCGCATCCCCTTTCCTCGAATTCGGATGAAGTAGATTCAATTGTTGGCTTGATCCTGGACATCTTGTGAACTCTATCGTTATCACTGTTATATTTATAAAATAAAATAAAAATAACTTGTACGCTGAGTCATGTTAATATGATTATTGCGAACCGTTCCATAATATTATTGACAAGATATTTTTACATTAAAAGCCTGTCACAAGGGACACAAAGTTTATTCCGCGCTTTTAATGTACAAATCAAAGATAAACAAACTTCCATCGTATATTTGTTTATCATAACAATACTACCACTACAATAATTTCAATTTACTGAAACACGGCATTAATAGTAGATACCTATATTTACATAGAAAAAATGGCTTAAATTACACTTCCCTCCAGAAATGTTATTTTATTATTTTAAACAGATGATATTCATAAGTTATTCCTTTGAATGGAATCCTATCTCAATAGTATAATATATTTGATTAAAGGAGATAGACGCACAGCAATAGTAGAATTAACAGCATACCCTTCCGGAGCACATGAGTTCACTCCCGGTTTTCAGTGGGGTTAGAGTTGATAAATATTTAATTTTCTGTGTATTGTTTTAAAGATCATTGTTTGTGACTTTGTCCTTTTTCTTTTGGTTATTGTGTTGTCTGTTCCTCGTTGATTTACGATTTCTCATTACCCCTTTGGTATTCTCAAAATTGTCTTGCCTGTTCATAGTCGAAATATCTGTTTTAAATTGAATAATTCGGTGCTAAGTGTTTCCGTTAAAGTGTTACACATGTTGTCATTGACTGTAAAGGTGTAAAAATGCTAATAAATTTCGTGAGGATTTTCTACATTTTTGGGGCTTTTTACGAGCCTATCTGGTAATTTTGTCCAAGTTTAACCTTTCCAACACCATATATTTTCTGAAATTTACATGATTCCTCTACGTTCTGTGAGAATATCATGGATTGTTTAATATCTTGCAGTGAAATACTATACGCTTCCGGACATCCTCTACTCTAAAAATAGCAGCATTCATCCCCAGAAATTCAATATGTATATGTCATGCATCAAGACCCTACAACGGTATTAAAATTCGACTAACATGCAATCCAAATTTGAGGTCAAAATAATCCTTATAATAACAATTTTATTTATGCCATTACATTTCAATTTGTTCTTTCAAAAGGACTACTAAGTTCTGCTTGGTGAATTAACCCATGGATCAATCGGACCAATGTTAATCATTTCTGGCATACGTATTAAATACAGCAATAGCCTTCTAACCCCATGTGTACAATATACATCGCTGCCTTTTTATGATGATCATGCGTTGTAACCAATGACAAATTAACCTCATATATAGTTATGTTATTGTGACCTTTATATAAGCTATGACCAATTAATTGATATACTTACCTATATTACTTGTATGTTGTTAGCCTGTAGAGAAGACATCTAATAATTCGAATGTAAATCACATTACATAGACTGTTTGATAAAGTATTATGTATTGACAATTCATTTGGCAACCCTACCAACATTTACGAAAGTCCTGATTTCCTAAATAATGTAATTATTATAAAACTAAGGTATTTCTTTATGTATTAACTGTGTGCCTCTCCTCACCGAAATGTTTCTTTAATCGTATGAAGCAGGTTGCATGCAGGGGCTCCCGAAGACAAGAAGATAGCCCGATCTATGAATTACATGTCACACTGTGTAGATGATGTCATAGGACAGGATGAAAATGAGGACCTCTCAGTGCGATTTGATTTATTGTTTGTAAACTTTAATCGCCATGAATATAGGTGAAGTAATGTTTACCCGAGGTTAATCAGCAATCAATCAATACATTACTAGCCGTCTGTCCCTGTGTTACTTTTTACTAAAATTACACCTCGTTTTACTGAACAAAACGTATTTAACGTGTACATTCATGTGCAATAGGTTTGCGAGACATTTTGTTTACTGATTAACTTAACAGTCAAAGCGACACAACTCCAGGCGAAGAAATTACAATATATGGTCATATATGTCATATTTTATTTTTTATAAGTACCAGAACCACAGTCCCTTGTCACGACCATTTTTATTTGGTTTATACCGGGTTCTGTGTTAAAAGATGTCCGTGCTAATATAATAATGCGAAAAGATAGGGCATGCCTCTTAAGCAGTAAGACAAATGACAAACAATCTCAATGTTTACACTATAATATTTGATTCGAATTCAACGTTCTGTTTGAAGTACCATACGTTTGCACACAACACAATGTCCTGCACCGGTAAGTTGCTAATGATGAGATGTTTTACACATATGTTTTTGTAGACCAACGTTTTAATGACATATATTATACTGGGTCCAAAATAGTATGTACATATCAACCACATACGAGGTAATCAAGCGGTATTGAAGTATGTCATAGTTTCTGCGTTGCTGAAGCAACCAGTGGCGGATTTAGAAGGGGGCGTGCGGGGCGTGCGCCCCCCCCCCCCCCTAAAATTCGCAAAGCATATGTTATACAACATTAATTAAGCAGTTCAATAAATAACTTTTTCATGAATGGTTAACTCGTGACTTGTAGTAAAATATTCTTACACATTGTAAATACACGTTGGATGTGTTCGCTGATTCATATATGACATCGCGCAAGATGTTGGTACCACTGAGCGTAACGTCAAAAAGTTACGTTTTTAGGCTTTTTACGCTTGATTGGCATAGACGTAATTTAACCTTTATAACGTTCATGATATTTTTTTTACAAATACAAATATATTTTTCTCAAAAACTATATATTGTATTAAAAGTGACCACAGCATATTTCAACAATTTAATTGGTATACTAATACATGTAGGTAAATCATCGAACATAGTCACACATTTTGATACAGTCAATTATAGATTGACGGGTAGAGTCAAATAACTTAACTAAAAGCCCGTCGCTGCTGGAGTTTTCAATATCATCTTCATCGCAAATAAAGACCACAGAGGCTGCTGGTATTAGTGCCAATTTACGACGAATTAAAGAAAATTTTAGTGGATCACCGTCTATGCTTTGAAAATAATTTCCTTCTATCACGTTAGAATTCGAGTTGAATCGAACGCTCCAACTGTCTGTTTTGTCATGATTTAACGTAAACGATTCAGAATTTGCTTTTACCAGGTAGAAATCGTACTGTGTGTCCTCGCACAAAACCGCAAATATTGCCTTTTTACTAATGAGATCGGATAATGGTGCATTTTCGTCTTCTGCGTCATCTGTATCCGAGCTAGATGTGTTAGCATTTACTGTTTCTGGTATGACTTTGTATGTGACAAACTTGTCTATGAATTTGAGATTTTCGCACTGTATGCTCAAGTCTAAAAGACACGGGTCGCATGCGTAGCATGACAAAGACCTTATTGATATATCGCCCTTTTGAATTGCGACGGCTTGGTGGATAGACCGAATCGCTGGAATTGGTATATAAAGCCGTGGTTCGGTTCGCGGAATAGTTTCAATATATCTAAAAATCCTCCGCTTACAGCCGTCAGACTTTGGTTGGATGAGATTTTCATTACAAAAATCAAAGAAATCCTTTGCTGACTGAATTGATGTTTTCCCTCTAACCACTGCTAAATCGGCTTGGTTTTTCAAAAAACCACCGGCTGCGTCCTGGGGACCCTTCGCATGGGCTGTTTCAAAAAAGTTTCTGACTATTTTTCTGTAGCCAAATTCTCGAAACGAGTTCGATAAATCACCGAGACAGTGACGACTTTTATACTGACTCGCACATCCGTCACAAAATTCATGCATGACATCTACATCACAAGAAATCGATCGTAAATATTCTGCAATTTGATTTTGCACATAGTGAGTAAAATGGTGATCATGTTTTTCGTCGTTTGAAATAACATGTAAATGTTCCGTAATGACATGGGGATCATCGGTCGTACTTTGCATACCGTCCGCGTTCAACATAGCATGTCTATAAATTAATGTTACATGTATTGACACTTCTTGTTTTTGATAATAGTCTGACTGGATCTCCGTCTGTTCTTTGCACTTGAAAATTTTCCGAAAAGTCATGTACAGTTATACAATGTTTCAATGGTAAATTTTTAACTAATGACTTTAATTGCGTATTTTGCCACTTAGCCCTAAACATATGGGACGGGAATTTGTCTAATAATTTTAAGAAATAACTAATCATTTCTCCTGGTTTACTTATTTTCTGAACTAACATCAATTTTTTCTTTAAACCCGTTTTCGTTTTAATGTCTATGTACTCGAAACACTTCCAGTTTACATCTAGGGAATATGAATTGACACTGGTTTCATCGGGATCAGTATAAAACTTAGACACACCACAGTCGTTACAATTTCTATTGATGCATGTCTTAAGATGGAAACCTTCATCAGTTTTTGCACAAAGAGTCTCGTTACAAATTTCATAAACATCTTTATAAATTTTTAATTGATTAGATTCTTCACGAGTACGGTTAATTTTTCTGCGGTTTTCCATTACACATTTAAAAACGTACTTTATTTCTAAATGATATCGGCAACAACATGTAACGCGATCTTTTTTGTTGGCAGATCGAACGAAGAACGGTTTACACCTCTCAAACACGCGTTGTGAAACATTAATGTTCGGAAAGGCACTTTGAAAGTCATGAAACACTTCCGTTTGAGTTTTTTCCAGAATTTGCACTGGGTGTGATGAGTATTTTTTGGGGCCTAAGCGAACTCGTTTCACATCGTTTTTGTTTCCGGTTGGATGTGAATTTTCCGGGGAACACCAAAAATTATACATTAGTTTTTGAGTGTCATCACTTAGCGCATCACACCTTGTCTTACGTTTAGTGTATATGTACGGTGCACTCTCGGAGTGTAATATTTTTTTCTTGTATGTTGTTGCCCTAGATATTCTTTTTTGAGACACTTCTAGCACCCGCGCTAAAGATTTTTTTGCCCTTGATTCCACTATATTTTCGCCACTTGCCGATGCTGTAATTAAGTTAACCGCTGCTCTCGCTTCGTCCGATCGTCGATGTTTTGCCTTTTTGATAGTTTCCTTCATGTTTTCAACAACAGTTGATGCCAATTTATCTTCGGGAGTCGATATTATTTTGTTTTCCTCAAGAATTTGTATAGTCGGCGATTTTGTCTTCAGATAAGCGGCAATAGCAGACGCACGCTTAATTGGAGTTTGTGGTAAGCACGATTTAAGTTTCTGCAAAAGTCTACATTTGGACATGCGATTTGGAAATTCTAAATCGTTTGAAACAGTTACTGCATCTTCATCACAATTTGCTGTTGCAATCAATTTTTTTTTATTCTCACGCCAGCGTTTTTGGCGTTCTCTTTTCAAGGTTTTCCTCTCTTGGATAACCGATTTGGTTTCTCTCTTTTTTGCTCTTTCTTTTTGTTTTCTTTCTTTATTTCCTGTGCGTTTCTTTGCTTCGGTTTCTCTTTGTTTCCGTTTCCGTAACGTTGCATTTGATACTTGTTTGAAATTACATTTATCTGGAAGAAAACATTTATGCTTAACCTATTTATTTTCTATTACATGTATATTGATTTAATTTATTAAGATAAAACATCGGGTTCTATGGTAAGTTTTTTTTCATTTTTAAATGAGAAAAATAAAAGGCGAGTCTTGTAATGGCATATGCAAGTTTATTTTAACAAATGTTTTAAAAGAACAGCAAACATAATATGCCCCACGATTGAGGTCATCCCTTCACAAGTTATAAATTATCAAATTTTTGATTGACGGCTACAGGATTCCAATACAAGAAGCAGGGCCTGCATACACTTCAGGAGAACTTGAAGTCGCCACAGTTTTTTCAGGGTCCTTGTTTCTAATTTATTTTTAGTTTTTTGTGTTGTGTGTCTGGTTTTTTTTTGGTTTTTTTTTTTTTTGTCGTCGTGTGTCTTTCTTGTTCCCGGGTTTGTCTTTGTCAATCTATTTGCCTCCGTCTTGACCCGCGCTTCGGTTGTCTTTCCCTTATTCTTTTTTATTTTTTTTTATTTTTTTTGGGGACAATGAATATACTTTAATGCAATTTAAATATTTAATCGAAGTCCCAAAACAAAATATTTATTTTATTTCTCCCTAATTAAAATATTTTTTCTTCAAAATTTAGTATCAGATTCCCTTCACATGCAGTTAAATGGTCGATCTCTTTAGATGTAGTTGTTGCACTGAACTAGTTCTTCATGAACAATTTGATTCTTACCTGTGGGTTTTGTATTTTCAATTTTTTTCTTCCTCCAATTTGTTTTCTGTTCTGCTAAAATTTGAATCTTTCGCAGTTTATTCTGCTTTATTCGTTCAGCAGCTGTTATTGTTTTCATTATATCAGTTACCTTTTTTGTCTGAAATATTTGAAATTGATGTGCACATTCTTATTTTGTATCGCACACTTAATTTAGCCTTCAATTTAAGCCATAGAACTTTATACATAGAGACATGCATGTCGTATCGTTTAAAGCATGAACACAAACAGAAACGTTTTGAAAAAAAATTCTTAAAAGCAACGTTTTCTTCATAACGTCACATTTCAAGCCACGACGTTGTTTTTTGGCCTTGTGACATTTGACAACGAAATAGCGAATTTCGGAACATTTCGTTATTTCAAAAGGTATCGATTAAATCAAATACTCAAAAGAATTCCAGGAAAATGCACATTTTGAATATGTTTATTAATCTAATTGAAAAAAACGCGATGTTGTAATCGCCTGAGCGTAAAAATTGAATCTGATGAAAATCAAACACGAACTTGTGCCATTTCTACAAAGTGTGACATTTTACTGCGAAATCTTAAAAACTGAAGTACAAAGCTGCAGTAAGGGAAAATAAATTTCTTGATGTACTATCAAGATCATGACAAATTGCACATTTCAAATATGAGCAAAATTTTTAAATTTTTTATTCAAAGCTAGACAATAAAATCTTTCAAAAGTCGTATCAAAGAGTCCGAATACCGAAAAACAGCAACATTTTCTGAATGTGATATGAGGCTCCATAAAATAGAATGGAGTATTGCGGAAAGAATTATATATATTATCGCTTGATTTTGTTTTCATGTCGTGAGGCATACTAGTAGAATATACATGTAGGGTAGATTTTTTCCGAAAGCATCGAAGCATTTAAAAAGTAATCAGATTTGATCGTGTTTGAATCTTTTGAAAACGTCGTACAACGTTTTGTGACATCTTCGGTTGATCTTGGATTAACGTGATTAGCATTAACAAATTAATCCATTTCTATTGTAACGCCTTGAAATGTGTAGAATATTAGTCAAAGAAAAGAATGATGCTGAAATCGAATTAAATTATTTTGATCTTTGCGTGTTTTTTTCATATTTACGTCTACTCACCAGATCAATTATGATATTTTTTACGAGCGTCTACAGACTTTTGCGGCTTCCTGTTGTGGCAATTCTCACCAAAGTACGCTAATGACGTCATTTATTTCAAGACGTAGCAATAACTGGTGATCATATGACGTAATTGTTCAAATCTGGTGATTTTCCAGTTCACCACTTTTGGGGGGGGGGGGGGGGGGGGGGGTTCGAAATACCAGAACTGATCCGTAATTGTGTTACGCGTCTACAGCGTTAAAAATGCCCTTTGAGCGTTTTTCTCATTTACTCACTGAGAAATTATTGTTATATCGGCGAAAATTGTTATTAAAGAACAATTTTTGGAACTAACTCTTTAATTTGATATATACCACTTACTGGTTTATGAGAATATGATAGTTTATCAAACGCGTAGCATCCGTATGCACAAGTATTACGACGTGGTACCAACATCTTGCGCGACGTCATATGTATTCGCCGTCAGTAGTTCAAAGATTATTCCATTCTGATTGGTTCCGAGGTACCAGACGTCAACTATTTTCTCACGCTAATTAAACATTATTTCTGCAGTCAATTTTACAACTACATGTACACGTGCTATTTAGAAATTATAAAATGGACGAAAATTCTAGGCCAAGAAAACAAGCAAGATTGGATACATTTCTGATTCCTCGACAAGACGAGAAAAGTCAAAGGTAAACTAAAAAGTAAATTCAATCAATACTTCGAATAATTAATTTAACAATTGATCTCATTTATAAAACATACAACGAAAACTTATAACGAGAGAATCAGATGATGAAACTGAGACAGTGTGTAGAAACTTGAGTGTCCCAAGAAAATGGTCACTTCTCTTTAAATAATGGTTCAAATAGTTCTTGAATTCGAAATTCTGCAATTTCATATGAAAAACAAATATAAGTTTGATTTGTATACAAATACCCGAAAATGTTGCCTTTTACTTTTCAAGTAAAGATCAGTAAAAATATGCGTTGGCATATTGTACATTAAAATACAAAAGTAACATATTAATTAAAAAAAAAATTAGCGGCAATTTATTTGTAACAATCTCTGCATCTGCCCGAGGTATCTGCACAAGAAAGTGTGAACAAATCCTTTGTCCGAGTACGTTTATATTATTTATATCTACCAATGGATGTCTGTGCAATTTTTTTACACATTTTTAACAAAAAATTCTGACTACAATTTATTTGTAATAAATTAATATCTAAAACTGTACATGAAAGTGTGAAAATAATCTCGACAAAATGGTTTATGCATATCTCACACCTGATTTCCGTAAACATATATATATATATATTTCTCGAGAACTTTGATACATTTTTTTTGTTTTATCTTTTATTGTAATGAGGTTTTTACGCCCGTTGCTCAAACACTTGATGTCCGTCCGTCCGTCCGTCTGTAAGATTTCTGCAATCCGCAACTCCCCTGACTGTAACCATGCAATTGATTGACTTAAACAATATAATGTACTTGAAATACATTGTAGATGTGCACAATGGTTTTTAGATTTTTCATTGAAGGCCAGATGGAGGGGTGGGAGGATGATTCTGCAATCCGCAACTCCTAAATAACCACTCAATGGATTGAAGTGAAACTTAAACTACAATTTTGACATACAATGTAGTTTGCTCACCACGGTTTTATTTTTAGAATTGGAGGTTAGAGATAGGAGGGAGATTCTGTATTCTGCTTTTTTGGCGTAAAATCGTGAATTTTCACACGAAATACCCAAAAAATTTCGCGCCTCCCTCCGCTCGGCGCAATTGTTTTTAAGTGCGCCCCCCCCCCCTAACTTGAAATCCTGGATCCGCCCCTGGCAACCACTCCTGGAGGGAGATACCTGTTGTACGGTACTATTTAGTTATAAAAGACAAGTTTGAAGATACCAAAGGGGTAAACGAAGCCGTAAATCGTAGATAGACAAACAATACAATGGCTAACCGAAAAAGGACAAACAATGATATACAACATACTACACAGAGAACTAAGGATCGAGCAACACGGCAGCACGAACCCTACTAAAAACTGTGGGTGAACTCATGTACTCTTGAAGGTTATGCAGTTCCTGCTCCACATGGGGCCTCCATCGTGTTATTCTTGTTACAACGAAGTATAGAATTTGCCTCTGTTTCTACGATATTCCGAATAGACTTTGAAAATAACGACATCTTTGTAGAGGACATGTCACATATCATTTGTACTATACAAAAGGTCTTTTGGAAGTGTAGCTTCGGAGATTTAAGAAAAAATATATCTGTCAATTAAGATCAATAATTGTCCATGGCAGTCATGACGAAATGTGGAATTTCTGTAGAGGATCTCCAAAACATCATTTTTATAAAGCTTGGTCCAGTAGTTCCAAAAGAGAGGGATTTAAAAGTTTCAGCCATATAGAAATAATAATTGCCAATTTCGGCCACGCTTAATTTTCTGTTGGATCGTAGAGAACCTCACAAGCATCATCCCTGCAAATTGTGGTTGCAATTGGATCAGTATTTTTAAGCTTCGGCCAATCGGACCCAAAATTGCCCATGGTGGTCATGTTTTTGTCGAACGAAGACGAAAAGAGGATTTCTTTTCTATAGAGGACCTCATAGACATAATTTCTGCAAAGTTTGACTCCTAATATTCCAGCGCCGGTGTTACATACTCATTTTTCCCCCTACTCATTTTTCACCCCGGATAAATGAGTATATACTAGTTTTTCCCCCGGAAAGATCAGTATATACTCATTTTCCCCCCGGAAAGATCAGTATATACTCATCTTTCCCCCTGATTTTTAGGGGGGAAATCTGAGTATATACCGAAGTTTCCCCCTCATACTCAATTCTCCCCCTATGCACTGATAGACTATACAAGGGCAATAACTCCTATAAGGGGTCGACCCTATGGAGACTTTTGTAGAGCTTTTGATGCTGAAGAAGGAAGATCACCTCTATTTTTCTCTATCTGTAATACTTTTTGAAATATTAGCCAATGACTGCAGTTTGACCCCTATGTTCTATTTTTAGCCATTGCGGCCATATTTTTTCATCGACGGATATATAATTCACAAACTATAGTCTATACACCCTAAGGATCATTCATACCAAGTTTGGTTAAATTATGTTCAGTGGTTCTCAAGAAGAATATCAAAATGTAAAAAGTTAACGGACAGACGACGAACGCAATGTGATGGCAAAAGCTCACCCTGACTTTTAGTCAGGTGAGCTAAAAAGGGGGGTTCCAGTCTAATCTTTGCCGAATTTCACGGATTTTTCAAATTTTGCCGAGCAAAAGGAGGGGGGGTTCCGACCACCGGAACCCCCCTGGATCCGCCAATGGTTATCTGTTAATTTATTCTTAAGAATTTTAACTGTTTACACTACACCGAGACACAACATAATTAGCTTTAAACTAAACAAACTATTTTGTGGTAGCTTGTTTGTTTGTAATCGATCATTTTAAATAAAGATCAGTAACTATAGAATGGCAGTGTCCATCAATGACGCATAACTGTGAATGATACAATTATTAGTGTGGATTTGTTTTACCGAACATAATTATACCAATTTATCATATTATGTTCATTTCAAATGATGAACTAAACGGTAACAGTATTCTCTAAATTAAATTACTACTATGAGGGGGGAAGGACCCTTTTCAGGACTCCGGGATGGTGTTTTTTTAAGCTCGAGAATTCGGGATTGACCATTTCGGGATTCGGGATTGAAATTTTATTATATTCGGGACTTCTGGATTTCAAGTTTTTTTAGTTCGGGACTAAGGGGATTTCAAGTTTTTTAGTTCTGGGTTTCGGGGTCAGACCCCCTCCTAACCCCCTCTACTATATCAGCACAACTATTTTTTGCTTCGTTTCATGATCAAATTATTATAAAATTGAGCCATCTTGATAAATGCGTTTGCCTCCATCTTTTTTTATTGATCTACCGAAAGTGGTAGCACTATAATACCATATTCACACGTATTCCGGATTGAAATCGAATTTAAATCCGTTATAATTGTCGTATCGGATTTGAAATCAGTTAGCGTTCGCATATGGTCAACCAATGCGTAATTGTTCGTCTGCATTGAATTTATCTGTGGTTTGCATATTAACTAGAAATTGTACTGAGGGATCTGGTGTTTGTTTAGATCGGATGAGGGATTGTTTCCGATTCGTCAACAAATGGTCATCAGGAGACATTGGGAACATTGTTAGTTTTTCAATAATCTTTTTTCAAGAACCACTGAAGCGATGGTATGGAAACGTGATTTGTATGTTCATTTTAAGGTCCTTGACAGGTCTTGTTACTTTTTGAGCCCATCGGAAATTCAAAATCGTTGCCAGCGGAGGTCAAAGTTTGCTTTGAAACCATATGTAAAGCAACATTTTCATGGTCTACTTGAAAAACACTGAACAGAATTTAACCACACTTGGCAGAGGTGTTCACTATTATGTCCTACGCAAGTGTTGTTACTTTTCATGCCGATTTGTTAAAAAATGAATAAAAGAAGAATGTGTCCGAGGACACGGAGTTCTCCGCTTTCAGCTAAGTGGGCCTAACTTCCAAGCCGTATATGGGATCTGGCTGAAATTGAACTTGACCTGCATATTATGGTTGTAAACATTGTCTTGAAATTTCAGAGTCCTTTACAGGTGATAATGGTTTTTATGCCGATTGGAAATTCAAAATGGTCGACAGCGAAGGTCAAAATTGCTTTGAAAACCTATGAATTACATTTTCGTAATATCCTTGAGAACCACTGAACATAATTTAACCAATTTAACTTTGAGGGTGTTCACTGAGGTACTACACAAATGTTGTTTCTTTGGTGCAGATTGATAGGAGACTTTGAACATTCTGATTGATCAGTTTTCAAGAACCACTGAAGGCATTGTCGGGGGAAATTTATTAAAGTAGTCGTCCTGCTCACTACCTTTCTCACCTTTCCTCTCCATCCTCTTCCTCACTGCCTCTCTCTTTCCTTCCTCTCCATCCTCCTCCTCACTACCTCTCTCCCTCCTTCCTCTGTCATCCTCCTCACTACCGCTCTCCTTCCTTCCTCTCAACTTCTCTCCTTGCTTCCTTTCCCTCATTCCTATCCATCCTTCTCACTATCTCTCTCCCTCCTTCCTCTCAGTCATCCTCACCACCTCTCCATCCTTCATTCCTTTCAATCCGCCATCTCATTACCTCTTCTCTTTCCTGTAATATTATCATCCACCTCATTACCTCTGTCTTTCTTCCGTCTCCATCCTCCTTATTAACTCTTCCTAATTACCTTCTCCGTATACTTTTCTCCTCCGTCCTCATCATCATCATCCTTATTACCTCCTCCTCACTACTTCTCTCCTTCTCGTTTACCTTTGTCACTTCGTCCTTTCTATCCTCTTCCTTCAAATCTCCTCTTCACTACCTGTTTCACTACTTCCTCATCATTATCCTCCTCACTATCTCCATCCTTTTCCATATTGACTCCCTCCCTAATTCCTCCCCGTCATCCTCCTTATTTTATACCTCTATCTCTCCTTCCTCTCCATCATCTTTTTACCATTCTCCCTCCGTCCTCTCTATCCTTCTCTTTATATTCCTTCCTTCCTGCCCTCTTCCTCATACCTGTCAGCTGTGCCTTCAAGCACTTAGCAAACTTGAGTTTTTCTCACTTGCACTAAGGAAGATCGCTTTATCACTCAAAAATGTTTTCCCATCCTTTCCTCCTACCTCCTTATCCGTTCTCACTCCATGTTCATGCTTGCCTTAGTTATTACTATCATCATTGTTGATACCCTCTTTCGTCCACATTTAACTATTATGTCTTCCACCATATACATGTATATAAGTGTACACAAGAAAAACCCTATTAAAATAGGAGAGGGGAAAAACTAGCATGGGGGGAAAAATGAGTATGTGTTAACACATACTTGGTTTTCCGGGGGGAAAATTCAGTATATACTCATTTTTCCGGGGGGGAAATCTCAGTATATACTCATTTTTCCGGGGGGAAAACTCAGTATATACTCATTTTTCCGGGGAGAAAAATGAGTATGTAACACCGGTAGTAGATGATGATATAAATGTGACATGTTAACGATGGACGGACAAAGGACTCATAGTGATTGCAATAGCAATCATGATCAAATGGGCTAATAGACTCTTGTTGACAGAACACAACTGGCTAAAATGTATATCAACTCTGATTTGCTGATATGTTATCATGTGTTTCTATTTTACATATTGTTCTGATTTTTTTCTCTCTTGCTCTAACGTATTACTTTTATTTGAGTCATATATCAATTTTAATGTTTTGTTTTTAAACGAACGAGCAATGAACCCGATTTGAGATGTGGTATATATCAATTTTAATGTTTTACGAGCGAGCATTGAACGCAAGATCACCAACCGCAGAGGGCAACGTTATATCATGAAACTAATTGTACAAGCTTTCAATGCGAAGATGCATACAATTCTCGATATTTTTGTATTGTTTTCTGTTTTGATAATTTGTTTTATGTTCTGTTTAGACAGTACTAAAACCTACTGCTCTATCTGTGCTTTATATGCCTTACCCGACCAGTAGCAAAACCCATACCCGGTAACTCTAAGCGTCTTTTGTCTTATATATCTCGAATATCTCGCTTAAAAAACTGATAAAACAAATAGCTGCGTGTGTACTTGATCAAGCAATGTGACGTCGTTTAAATAAAAACTTTAAAAAAGACGTTATAAGTGTGCAAACGTGTTACTTTACAAAAACGTACACGATTTCTGACATGGGTGGGTGACTATTTGAACAAATTATTCACATCATTCCTAAGTTATTTCATGTATTCATATAGGACCGTGGTGCTTACAAACGTAAACATACTCGTTCCTACTAGAATGAAATTATTCTTGGAAGCCATAGTTTTTATAAAGTTTGTTACATTATATTCGTTGCATTTTATCCTTCCCTAAAGCCCGGTATACACGATGCAAGTTTTGCATCCAAGTCTCCATTCAAGTTTCTTGAATTCAAGTTTTTTGATCGTGTATACCATACAAGAAACTTGAATCAAAAAAATGAACGGACTTGGATGGAATAGAAATGCATCCTATTTTTTTTCAACTTGGATGGAACTTGGATGGAGATTGACCAATCAGAAGACAGAATCCTTATCAGCATCAATTTGTGAATGTAAATAATAACAACTACACGTGTTGTGCAAAGATGGCGGGAAAAGAGGAAACTCCAAAATGCAGGAAAAAGACAGTTACATGGACTAATGAAATGATTGAAGATCTATTAGACTTCATAGAAATACATCCCATTGTTGCCTTCGAAGCCATTTACGAGCCCATGTTGACCCCTTTTTGGAGCTTAATCTCCTTCGCAGTACAATTGTACATAATAATGCAATACAAAGGGCAGCACCCTCCTCTCCTCCCAAAAATGCCATTTTGTTTGTTGTATCTCCCGCCAAAACTTGTGTGTATTCATCAAAATTTCTTGCATCGTGTATACACAAACTTGAATTCAAATTTTCTTGATCCAAGTTTTCTTGAATGGAGACTTGGATGCAAAACTTATATCGTTTATACCGGGCTTAACATCGAGATAAATTTGTTAACGAAAATAATGTTTCCTATGTTAAAACTGGATACAAATTATGGCTTCCATGAATTATTTCTTAAATATAGACAAATTAAGGCTGAGAAGGCATGCAGCTTTACTTAACATCTGAAATGTATTTGAATTTTTTGAAAAAATAAATAGTAATCTATGCAGGGTGTGTTAGAGATCTGATTTTGGCACCATTAAAATTTTGATGCTCCGTGTTAGAAATATTCGTCTGTTAGATTGCAACAGGCGGTGTGGTATTTTTTGTTTTTCATTTTTTTTATAAGAACTTTCAAACTATCGTCATATTGCTCTGACGTGTGGCATATGAACAACCATGGATATGATGTGTTTAATTAAAATTTCAAGCCACGATATGGCTGAAATAGTGTCAAAGATTGTGTTAAACAACACATAATTTAATAATGACACATTCCATTTTTCGCGTTTTTTTTGGGGTGATTTTGTTTAATGGTAGAGAATACCTTCGAGACTAATAGTCCACCAGCAGAGGTATCGCCCCCCCCCCCCCCCCCCCCCCCCCCATGTTACAAAACAAAAATTTGGTCTCCACTGGTTCTATAGTTCAAAATCTGGTGTTCATGTTTATCATCAACGTTTTTATTAGGATTTTTAAACATTTTTATTGATTACTGAGCCCGAGGTTTTATTTACGGCCGCTAAAACACGGAGCAAAATTGACACTCTTCTGTACAGAGTTACAATCAAACTTTAACGAGGACGACGCATGCCACAGGCTAATGTGAATTAAAATATATCTAAGTGTATTCATGAGAAAAATAATTACTTTTTTTTATATGCAACAATGATTACTGCATGCTCGTCGATCATGCTTAAGTTTAGGTTTTGTGACAAGCCATTTTAAATTTCAGCAAAAATCTTGAAACAAGACCCTCGCATTTCAATTATCAACCAAACAAAATGCTAAAACTTTGAAAACAAGCATGAAATGCTATGGTTTGTGTACAAAACTAGATGTTCACAAGGATCGTAACCAAAACACTTGTTATTCATATCCCATATTAGATTCGATTTTACCGATATTTCTTCATTGGAAATCCCTTGATCTTAATCTTACGTATCAAATCTTTTTTTATTCGTTTCATTTTAG
The DNA here is from genome assembly GCA_963680875.1 of Bathymodiolus brooksi. Classification (NCBI taxonomy): domain Eukaryota; kingdom Metazoa; phylum Mollusca; class Bivalvia; order Mytilida; family Modiolidae; genus Bathymodiolus; species Bathymodiolus brooksi. The sequence continues at coordinate 128,282,287 of OY804576.1, read as the reverse complement.
TTTGATTAGTATCAATAAAGGTATTTGGGCGGATATTTATTAATCCACCAAAGGTAATTTGTTATTCAAATTATGACTTATTATTTTTATCGTCTGATTATTTAAAGCTTTTTCTCATGTAACATCTGTGATCTACATCAGCCTGTGGAAATTAAATTTTGAGTGGTTATCGTGTACACTATGTACTCTTGCAATTTATACTCAGAGAACGCCATTGTAATCAATCAAAGTGTAGTTGGTTGATGTCCAATGTATTATCTGTAATATATGTTATAAACACTGTAATAACACAGAAATATGCAACCATTAGTGACGTGATATTGAAATGGCGAAAAAATCTGGTAAGACATTTTCATTTTGTTTTAACGTTTTTGATATGATTTTTTAATCTAACATAGATAATGATATGAAAAAATTAGAGTGTCCACACTCTACTAACCTAAAAATATGCAATCATCAGTGACTTGATATTAAAAAGGGGAAAATCTGGTAATACATTTTGTTTTAAAGTTTTTGATATGATTTTCAAATTTAACATAATTATTGAGAAAAATGAAAGGATCGTGCACCTTGATAATTATGACAGAAAATAATGTTGAATATCTATCAAATAAAGTATATACGACAATCGGTAAGATTCATTTTGAAAATTTGAATGCATTTTAGGGATCTTTCGTCAAATAAGACCGAAAAAGAAATACATGTGTTTGTCTACTATCGATATCATACCTTACGTAAGGCCATCAAGTGGCTCATAGAACACATTAATTAATTAAATTGACATTTGATATATAACCCACAACACCTTTGGCCTAATGACCGTCGGACTAAGGACTGTCTGACAAATGACTGGTATTAATGACTGTCAGACGACCCATAACTATATCACCGCATTCATTTTGTTCCGCTAGGGATAAGCTATATACCTCTGTTGTGTTTTCGTATCATGTACTGTCAATAAGGTCATGTATAAGCATTTTATATTGTATTATTGATGATTTTGTTGATGTTTGTCTTCTGGTTACTATTGTTTTTATTTTGTTTGATTTGGAAAATATTTAGTAAATCGAAAAAAAAAATCATTATAACGACATCCACGCTACATTCTATGAAAACTCTTTTAAAACCAGATGTGATACTTAAGCAATTCAAAATTCAAAATGTGAAGTAGGTTCTACAACGTTGCTAAATATTTGGCGCCATGCATCTTGTAAAATTAGTTATCTCAGTTGCTACATGTACACTATTAAATAAATTACCAAAATCTTCAAAATTTCCATTTAACTCCTACTGATGTCTAAATGCATTCTGTAATTTTATCTAATTAATTTGTGATATAATTTGTTTATTCTATCAATATCTCTACATATTTTCTCACTGATTTACATATATATCATCTGTCAATCAAGCAATCGGAAATATTTATACTTCATTGTAAATATATCAATATTTTATCACTTCTCATAATTTATAATGTATACAACTGATTTCTACATAGATTGAAGAGCGACCTATAAGAAAGAAAAAAATATGCACCAGTTAAATAAATGTGCGCACCTCAAAAATATAATGTGGGCACCCAAATTGTTATATTGTGTATAGCATTTAATATTTATGGTGCACAGCAAATAATATGTTGTGCACACCATATAATAAAATGTGCGCACACACATAATTATAATGTGTACAGCATTAATGTTTATAGGGTGCGCAATAAACAATATACTGTGCATACCAACAACCAGATGATAAAATATGCGCACCCTAATTGTAATGTACACAACATTTAATATATGGTGCTACCAAAATAATTATAATGCGCACACCAAATCTGTTTCACATATTTCAGATCGAATAATGCACAACGTTTTCAACTAATTTTGAGTTTTTGGTGCCGATCAAACAAAAAATAATAATCATAGATGGGCACAACCACGGAACTTGTTTAAATAGAATTCTACGTATAATCTTCTCCGAAATTGTATTGAATGCGGGGTATTGATAATTAGTTGATTTTTTGGGTTTCTAAATACAAACTGTTCACCACCGTGAGACAAAGCTCATTTATCTATCACCATGATTTTAGCCTGAACTTCAATTATATATATAGCTTTGTGCTAAGCACGTCAACTTAAGCAAACAACTCTGCTCGTTTTGGATAGTAAATGAATTGAGACGATTCCAGTTTCATGTCATTTATTAAATGACCTATATATGAATACAACAAGGGGAGTGTAACTTAAACAGATACATTGAAACAAATCTGACATAATCTCAAACATGCAAGTACACTCCCCAACAACAAATGTATACTATACAAAAGGGGTGGCGACTAAAAATGGTCACCTAAAAAACATGAAAGATATATGGCAGCATACAAGTGGTACTATGTACATAAGGTGTATTATGTTTGGGGTGGATGGGGGGGGGGGGACTAAAATTTTTGATGCGAAAAATCGTGCGTGTCCGCTCCAGAAATTTGTCAACCATTACACGTGACTGAAACTGACCACTGTCATTGGTCAGTAGCAATTTTTTTCTAAAATTAAATATTAAAATGTATACTTTTTGAAATAGGAATAAATATTTATTAACTTGTTATAATTAAACTGATTTCTCCATATTATAACTAAATTTAAAATTATAATTAATTTGTAAATATTACATAATACATGTATGCCAACGTCACCATCAGATCATGGGCTATATAAATAATTCTATCAAGATAAAATATGATTATTGCAAATATATTGTCGGTTGTTTTCCGATGAAGAAACCAAGATGAATAGCCCACAGATGCATGTTCATCAAAAACAAAATTTAGAAAAATTATGTAAATTTATACGAAATATAAATAAATGTTTTGTTCTCTAGGCTGTCTCACACCCATGTCTTTGTTGTATATACTGTATATATGTTTATATCTATTCTGTATTTGTTATATGTATATGTATGTCTTCTCTGTACCGTTGTATATGGCTTATGAGAATAAAGATGATTAATTGATCCAAGATCCAAAATGACCGCCGTCCACCAAGTGGATTTATAAATAAGAATGTGGAGTCCTTTGCCGAAAATTAACAGAATGCTATTAGATAAATAGCTGGTACAATAGTTGTAACAGTCATATATAAAAACAGAAAAAATATGTTTGAAGGAAGAATATACTACAAAGTTTCCGTCACACTAAAACCCCGTTGATTTGTACGATTTCGATCTTGGTAAATAACTTGTGATATTTGAAAATAATGTCGCAGGTCTATTGTGTGAATAAAACGACAAAAATGATCGTTTTGGACAAAGAAATCACAGTCGCTCGTGGCACGGAATTTAGCTTGTTCATGTCCATAAAAGTTAAATTAAGGAAAAAGAGATGAAATAATAAAGAAATAGATATGTAAACAGAAAGCTAAAAAGGGGTGGTGGTAATTCCGTGCAACGAGCGCATGTGAATGAAATGTATAAAATTTGTTTTCTACCAACAAAAGGAAAAGTTTGTAGTGCTATTTTCGATCTCAAATATAAAGTTTGTTTTTGTTTTTATTGTCAATGGAAGTAAAAACAATTTCGGTGTATATAATTTGCCAAGTTAAATTTTGATCCATGTCTTTGTTCAATGGGTGCTTGAGCTAGGAAACAGCACCCCTCTTTTTGTACCCACTCTCTTATATCCCCCCTCCAAATTTTTTTTTCGAAACATCCTGAAAAATAAACTTTTGCTCCATGTCAAACTTTCACTGTTAGTAACCCTAAACTCTAATGAACCAATCACAATCAAGAGAGTAAAGTGTGGGTTTGTGATATATACACACCACACTTTTAACAAAGAGATGTCCACCTTACTATGGTACAATTACTCTGTTTTATTTATAGAAAGAGCATACAATACGATTTTGTATATACTATTAAAGAACTGTTGTCTGTTGGAGAAGTAGGGACTTGACAGAACAAGAAACAATGATTTATCATGTGGCTCTCAAGTATTATAAGTTGTAATATCCAGATGGTAAATTAGAAATTGGTTAATATATTCAAGATCTTGCTTTGCAATTGCCCTAATTGTCGTAATACTCCATCTGAAAGAAAATACAATACTCCATAGTTTTATCAAGAGAGCTACGTAACACTAATAACGTAATTATGCTAAATACAATAAAACAATTTACTAATAAAAGAATTAAATAATTGACATACCATTTATTTACTTTTATTTCTAATAATAAAACGGAAACTACAAATGTGATAAAATATTCTCTTAAAGCTAGGAACTTTTACAACATGTAATAATTATTTTCAGATGAGATTTAATTACTATATAATAAATAGATTACTCAAAATGTGCAATGCATATGCCCTTGCTATTCGTTGAATAGTTTACTATATTAATTTGGTCAACAAAGTTGTCACTAAGAACATAACAAATTGCTGTATTGGCAAACGTTTCTATCAAGATATAAATATTTGACGGATTCTTTAGACAGATATATTTACTTTATACAAATTTCAAACAAGTGCAGACATGTTCGCCATTATCGAAAAAGAATAAATGGTGATCACTTTCATTATACTCAACATTTATTCCGTAACTTCGATCGAGTGTAGTAAATCGTGGGTTTGATCCCCGGTAGTGTCAAACCAAAGGCTTCTCCGGAGAAAAATTTCGTTTCATTTTATATTCACAGTTTATTGTAGAACTTAATTGGTTGAGATCAAAGTGCATATTCTCGTAAATATTTATATTTTCATACTGTGGGATAGACGTAAACACATGATTAAGTTACCAATTAATAAATTTATTAATAGCATTGTTTCCTACAATAATAAGTAATATTTCGGAATAGCTAATGGCGAAACGAATTCCCACAGGTATACATCTAGTAAACTATATATTTATGTCACATGGTATAACATTGACGAATTGTATAAGATACATGGTGTAGTTAATTACACGTGTTCACTTAGATAATATTACACTTTAGCTCGTTTTGTATGTAAGTGTATAAAATATATTTAAGATGTTGTAAATTATGGTATCAACAATGCTCGACGTTCAGGTGAATGCATGCAATATCAGGTAAGGTACTTATTATTTTTATTTACCAAAAAAGGAAAAAAAGAGCATAGCGAAAGTGATTTGCCATTGAAATTTCTCTGTCACAGTAAATAATATTAATGATAACCATTGCGGGTGTACACTTTCAACAAGTATATATTAGTTGAAGCTGGGCGGTCAGGTTTACTTGGTGAAAAAGGAAGAAATCAACTAACCTATAACCTAAGTCATTTTATTTAAATATTATAACATGCCTCAGTACTGTAAATATTCGGACAGATTTGAATAAATTCAGCGATTTATTGTGATTTTTTTTTCATATTCCATTTTAATCTAAACGTTTTCATTGTTTCTCATTACACCCTATCAACAGCCCTCTACCTACTAAACACAATGCACATTTTGTTTATATCCTCTAGTAAGTATTTTAGATACAAAACGCGTTTGTTCCATTTCAAATGTGACAAAAATATCTACTATTGTTCATACCAAACTTGACAAATAGCAATATATAAACATATAAACACAATAAATAATATCATTGATTTGTGACAAAATTATAGATAATAATTTATCATACAACATGTGTTGTACAATAAAGGTAAACGAATACAGTTTAGAGTGAGTGAGTGAGCTAACGCCAAATGAACAATTCTACAGATATATAGTGGCGAGAACAAGTTACATTTTGCACACTAACCATTACATCACAGATGCGGTAAGTACACAAACAACTATCTCCCGATACCTGATTCATGTATAGCAAACGGTAAGAAATGATAACAGTATAGAGTGGACGTGATAGAAGACACTTTTGAAATTATTTTGAAATCATTGGAACGACATCTGTTTCTGCTCCTTTCAGTGCAATTTGTCGGATGTTTTTGAACATTTTAACATTGCAGGATAAAACGCATTATTCTATATTAGTAAATGCTTTTGTATAGATTTCTATCAAAATCATTCTTTAAAATAAAAAAGACGTATTCACCGCCTCAATTTTAATATTCATCGCGGTAAATCTCACGGTTACTATTTTTGGAACATGAAATTTCATTTAGGAACATTCTATTTTAATCAACCAATGAAAAAAGTAGTTCATTTGCCGCATCCGTCAATACAAAAACAAAATGTGGTCTATAGATGCAGACGTACCGCCGGTGTCCAAAACAAATATTTGCCACTTTGTCGGACGGAACATTGAAAAATATATTAAATGATAAAGATTCAGATAATAGCATGGTTATGTAAACAATGTTGTAGCACTACCTCAGGACAGTGGACATGTAACTTTTTATTTCAGAATACCACTATTTCCTCAACATATAGAATACAACAATTACTGTCTTTTGATTCTGTAAATTTGTGGATTTATTGACTTGAAAAAAATGATATTAACTTCGTCCTTTCGAGCTCAGTGAATATAATTTTTTTCAAAAGTCAATAAATCCACACATTTACCTCATCAAAAGACAGTAATTGTATAATATGCGTCATTTGTTCGCAAAATATTTAAAAAAAAAAAGATTTCCATTCGCTGCGAAACAGACCAGAAAAGCTTGCTTTCCTTTACAATACATGTATTGTATATATTTCGCACATGTTCGTGTTTATTTCAATGACAGCAGGCTTATCTGTTATGCTATATTTTGTTATTTCGATAACTGGTAATAAATTATACAATACTTGTATTGACTAAAATCTAACCCTACAATATTTATAACACAGAATAAAGATCATAAATAATGACAATGAGACAATTACAATAACATTGTCATTTTTATTTTGATAAAACGTCTCGGTATGATAGTATACAATGTTAAAAACTGCCTTATGTGTAAAGTGACTGTTTGCTATCATTTTGTCTTCAATTTCCATACAATGCTTTCTGAATCACCAGTAAATGAACAAAAGTACAACCAACTTAACAGGATGGTGACTAAATAAATATTCCTCGGAACAGCTTGTGATTTGCATCAGCTACAAAATCTCCGAGGGTCAATTCAATATATAATTGGATGACATTCCAAAATGTACTTTTTTGAACAATCAATGCCATATTACAGACCCTAGTGAAATATTTTTTACGAATGAATTCCAGAAAATGTACTTGTTATACACAGTAGTTGGTTCGTATACAAAAAGCCGGAGGAATTGTATCCTATTTATCCTTTTTGTATACACGGTGTCTTCTTGAAACGCCACAAGGGAACCCCTGTGACATTGTTTCTTTGCTGCGGTGTCCTCTAGTTATGTGCAACGAATCAAATTAACAAATCGCCTTGGGGACGTGATGTAAATGAGTGCCTCGTGTGACTATGAGAATGAGATGCTTCTTGCAGGTAAAACACAACTCGCAATAGTCTGTTATGAGTACTCGTTAGTGGTCCCGTTACGAGGCAAAATTTCCAACGATCTCAATTATTACCTCTTTTTCTTGTGAAAATCTAAACTGGCCTCATTTGGGTCATCCCAGGTCGAAATTTTTACTTGCATGATTTATTGTTTATAGCCGACTTGTTCTAGTCAGGAATATAGCTCAAATACTCTTTATTTGATGTTAAACAGAAATCAATAAATCTGTTTCTGTGCTTGGCGAACACTCATCATTAAATGCCTACTTTCATTAAGATAAAGAACTCCATTAAACGCACTGTCAATTTTTGTTTCATATAAATAAAACTGATATCTGAATCAGATATCAGTTTTATTTATATGAAACAAAAATAATATGATTTGTAAGTAATTTAAAAAAGTGTAAAATGTTCATTTGATTTTGAACCAACGTTCCTTCCTATATATAAGCGTTTTGCTACAATATAATAAATGTTAAAATAAAGCATTTCTTTGATATATGTATTTTTCCATAAAGCCATTGCCATGGTGTAATACTTTTTTTTAAAGTTGATACAGACCACACAATAAGAAGAGTTTGAAAATACTAAAGGGGTAATCAGAATCCGTAAATCGAGGAAGGACAGACAACACAATGGCCAAAAGAAAAAAGGACAAAATGACTAAAAATAGCAGAATAACTGTTCCATTGACATCAGAAAAAGTTCAACCAATCAGACTACGTGTCTTCCATCACGTGTTACATGTTCTTTGAAAATTAATGTTTTCAAGAATTTTTCGTTTATTAAATGGGATGCTTTAGTACTCCGCAAAACTGTAATATTAAGTGTTGAGCCAATGCTAAGTAAATGCTTAGATGGCTTTTTTTCCTGTGGGTATTGGTTTCCTTTAGTTGTTATGCTCCCGCTACGAAATTGCGGTAGCCAAATTGCTTTACCATGAAAAACTACAGCAGTAGCTTCTTGTATTTGTTTTGGTGGTTTTATCTTTTTACATTCCATGATCTTTACGTGATAAAACATCAAATATGACGTTATTATCTTAAATAATCTGCATTATATGATTTCTCTCAATTTTAACTGGGTTTAGTTTCAGTGATATGTACATGTTTTACTTTGGATGAATATACTAACAATTCTGTTGCCTCGAAATTATTTTTCGATATTCCTAATTTCAATATTTCAGAGTTAAGTTTGTTCTATAATTCGTTAGTTTTTCCATTTTTAAAAATAAATATTTTTTTAAAAGCTTGTAAAATTCTAGTTCTGATGGATAAATAGTGAGTGATAATTGACTCTAGTCTTTGTGTCACAATTTTGATTCTGGGATAAACTACATCCAATTATTTATACAAATAAAGAGGTTATTCATTCTAAATTAATGACATATTAATATTTAATTAAAGGGAAATAATAACGAACTATATAAAATGTAACGAAATTAACAATGAAATATTGAATTATTAGTATTATTTGTATTTAATGTGCTTGATAATTGATGTAATAATATGTATTTACTTTGTATTTATTTTAACTCTCACATTCTGCAACCTTTGTAACATTGGTTGAGAGAATACAGTTATTAATTAGGAATTTCGAGAATGACATTTTTCGATGTACAAATTGTGCCGTTTATACTACATTAACGGAAACGAAACGGGTACCATTCCGTCCGTATACTCAAATAAATATATTGAATATAGTTTGGCATTGTTCTGTAAAGATGTTAATTTTCAAGTCCGCCATATCGTTTTACAAAATGACATTGGATATCTTTTATGCATGCAAGGCACATATCATGACCAATTTGAAAACACGCCAGTGTTTATTGAAAGCTTATATGCTGTTGACCATTACTGTTTAAGCTTTCTATTCATAGCATCATAATGTATATACTAGTTCCTTTCATTAACATTATTGACCTTTAACATGGCAACGATTGTACTCCCACTTACAAGATGGACAATTGAAACAAATACATTTTAGCATTTTTCATTCCGATTGGCGTCAAAGTCACAAATGACGTCAGAATCTTGGAATAATCGAGCGAGTTAGAATCTTTATTCCCACCTTTTATTACGTTATTGGGTAACTGACTTAATGTAATAACGAAATATTAATCTTAATTATTAAATTTCGCTTCCTGGTATATTGCTTTTATAATCATTTGAAGTATGGGAAATAAAGAAAGTTCAAAGGTTCTGATTCTTAATAACCAAATAATCATTGAACATTCTTAATTAATTATGCATAGAGGTTTTACTTTGCATAAGCCGAATAGCATTAATATTTATTAAAATTAAGAATATTGTTTATCCTTTGAGCTTATAGTTAAACTTTTACCAGAAGAACAGTGTTGCATACTAAATTCAAGCATGAACGAGTAAAGCTGTAAAGGTACCGTAAAGCATTAATTAGAAGGAAACAAAATATTGGATTTTTTTTTTATCTCATATAATTTTCAAAAAAATATTTTGCATATCAAATTATTGTTTGGTATATGGTATTGTTGCAATAATAACTTATATACTGTTTTTAACCAATGACTTTCATTTCTAGAACTTTATTAGGAATATATTTTTTTTATTATCATTTTATAGGTTTGGAAATAGCAGGATTTGCAGTCTTTATTAACTACATAGCTGTTACCTCTGTTTGGATAGTGGTGATACAATTATGGGAGAAATTCATACAGATTAGTGTTCATTACCATGCCATGTTATAACAAAGATATTTTACAGAATAAGACATTGATTGAAATTTGTATTCTTTGGTCGATGAAATGGAAGATCTTCATTAAAAATAGGAAATTGTAACTTTGATTGCTTTTATATGATAGCACCCATATCCATCAAATCCAGGGATTTATGAGACAAATCGTATAATACCATGTAATCTGTGTATTGTCATTACGGTAAAACACCATAGGATACGAAAGTGTGGCGATAACGGACATATTACAACAATGGCTGACAATGCTACTGTTTCAATGGAAGACTTTCCTAGCTATGTGGCATCAATAAATATCTGGAAATATACTCCCCCGATTCTGATAGTCGTTGGTACATTTGCTAATATATTGTCTATTATTGTACTACTGAGAAAATCCATGCGTACTTCGACAACGATGTTCTACTTAACAGTTTTAGCATGTGGAGATATCCTCGTACTGTATACTGGACTATTAAGATATTGGATACAGTATGCGTTCGACATTAAACTGCGCGAGTTTTCAAATTTTGGATGTAAATTGCATGTTTTCCTTGTGTATTTCTCACTGGATTTTAGTACATGGATTTTGGTAGCAGTAACAATAGACCGCTGTATATTTGTATGTCTACCATTTAAGAGTAGAACTTACTGCACCATGAAACATGCGAAAATTGCTGTGGTGACGATTTGTGGTGTAATATTCTTACTGAACTCCCATTTATTCGGGACAGTAGCATTAGATGACACATTGGGATGCTATGGAGTGTCAAGTTTTATCCTGTCAGTGTGGCCATGGATTGACTTCTGTGTTTTCTGCATTGGTCCTTTCACTGTTATGATAATATGTAACATCTTTATAATACGACAGATCGTATTGTCTAACAAGAGAATCGAGAGCCACAGTGGTTCGGGTATGTTAAGTCCTAAAACGGCAATTCCGTCTACCTCTATAGCCGGCAATAATAACGGTAACATAGCAACTAACAATGCGTTACAAAATAAGGCTAAAAAAAATAAAAGTAAGAAACGTCTTAGGAAGATTTCCAATGTGACTATCATGTTGTTAACTGTTAATATTGTTTACTTTAGCTGTACTTTACCGATTGCTGTATATTTAATTGGATACAAGTTTTGGGTACCTGGAGCATCAAAGGAAAGGCGGGCGACATTGGATCTAGTTTGGGCTATTTCTAATTTCCTGCAGTATATGAACAATACAATTCATTTCTTTATGTACTGCTTAACGAGTCCAAAATTCAGGAAAGAACTATTTTATTTGTTCAATATTAAAAGCAAAACTCAGGAATTTGAACAATCGAAACTGTACAATACTGACCATCCTGACCCGTTGAAAACAACAAAATACTAAGACAATATGTTACAAATTTACCTCTCTGTATATAGATTGTTTAGCGGCATTAAATATATTACATAAATATGTGAAAATGTAGTCAAAATGACATATATTTATTACAAGTAAAAGTCAGTAATTCTCTATGTGGTTAAGGGTGTACGACACGCTATTTATATACAACTGAAGTAAAAGTCAGTAATTCTCTATGTGGTTAAGGGTGTACGACACGCCATTTATATACAACTGAAGTAAAAGTCAGTAATTCTCTATGTGGTTAAGGGTGTACGACACGCTATTTATATACAACTGAAGTAAAAGTCAGTAATTCTCTATGTGGTTAAGGGTGTACGACACGCTATTTATATACAACTGAAGTAAAAGTCAGTAATTCTCTATGTGGTTAAGGGTGTACGACACGCTATTTATATACAACTGAAGTAAAAGTCAGTAATTCTCTATGTGGCAGTAATTCTCTATGTGGTTAAGGGTGTACGACACGCTATTTATATACAACTGAAGTAAAAGTCAGTAATTCTCTATGTGGCAGTAATTCTCTATGTGGTTAAGGGTGTACGACATGCTATTTATATACAATTGAAAATTTAACCCAACAGCGTTAGAATTAGATTTTTATTTTAAAATATTTTGTTCTTTTCTCAGCGGGGTTTAGTACGCACACCGAACCACATGCGCTATATTAAAAAAATATAGCTTAAACAGTCTTAAGACATGTATTGTGTCTATAGATTCGCTTTACGATGAAAGGTTTCATTTCTGTCATTGAAGATATATTTCTGTATAACGCTTGTGGTCGAGTGGTCTCGGAAGCTTAAAACAAGACTAACGGATTGCTGCTGTGTTGTATCAAAGGTGATAAATCGAATTCCGCTGAGGGTAGAAACAAAATGTTAGCTCATAAATCTAATTTTAAAACTGTTAGGTTTCATTTTCAGACGTCAATAAATATTTACTATTATCTCAGGGTCTCAAGTAACATTGAATCATATTCAATCAGATGTTTTCACACATATTTCAAAGGGGGCCGTCATGGTCGTTATCTTATGATGTTGTGAGTTCGAATCTCGGTCAGGGTGATGCGTACAACATTATGTGATAAAGTTTGTCAGTTACTTAGTATAAACATATTTATTCATGATAAACTGGTATAATGTTACAATACACAAATTTTTGTTTTAAGGTGTCAAACCACTAATTAATTTCTTTAAGGTTTTCTACTAAATTTGTGTTTTTTCGAGCCTACCTGGTCATTTTATCTTAAGTTTAACCTTTCGAAGACCATATATTTTCTGAAACGTACATGATTCCTCTACGTTCTGTCAAAATATCAGGGCATGTTTAAAATCTTGCAGTGAAATGCCATGCTACGAAAAGCACCTACTCTAAAAATAGCTAGGTCATCCCCAAGAAATTCACTATTTATAGGTCATGCATCAAATCCTCCATAGAGGTATTAAAATACAACTAAATCCATCAAATTTGCGCTCAAAATAATCCCTATTTATTTAACTTCAATTATCAATTTTAATTAGTCCATTCCATTCAGTAGTTTTCACAATACTACAAAGTGAAAGGAACTTTTTTCTTGAAAAGGGACTACTTTCGTATATGTTCCAAGCTCTGATTGGTGAATTAGTGGTTTGACACCTAAAGAGCATACAAACTTGTTTCTTTCACCATTTGTTGGCCTAATTTCTATTCCTTAGACAATATCAACCCAAGAAAGCCTCATAAGGTATGTGGCTGTCTGATATTTGCAAGTATAAGTGTTCAAATGCAAAGGTACCCCCTTGAAGATTTTTAATGAAAATATCTCCATTTACAGCTGTTGAGTTCAGATTGTGTAATATACCAAAACTTACCTATTCTCTTATATTTTACAGTTATTAAGCTAGTTTCTAACATAATAAGCAATCTTAACACCTCAGTTGTATATTTAATAGCTAAATACTATGAAATGTTTGCATTTAGCCCCCCCTTTTTTCGTCCCATAAAATGAGCTCATATCATTCTTAATTTTGTTAATTCATGCTTTTATCCCATAAATTATGTGGTTTAAGACATAAAATATGTTTTGGTATATACATCTTTAGTTGAAATTCCTTCTAATTCCATCAAATTTGCAAAAATATGATTTATTGATATTCAAGTCTTGGAATTTCTGATGGTGCACAACTATAATTTCCCCCAAAACGCAATAAATATATGCTTCCACATCGTTTTTTCTACTGTTTAAGTAAGCTGGATGTTCAAATGTACTGTTACAGCCAAATAATACTCTAAAACATGAAATTCAAATTGACAATTTGAAAAATTAACAGAAAATGCTAAGCAGTCAAAATAAATTTTTTGGGATCACTTAAATTACCAGGTTTTTACTACATAATTTTCAATTAAAACTGCTTTCTATAGCCTTATATTATTTTGCAAGTACATTGTACATGTATTCTAACTGAAACTATCAAAATTTACCAGGAAAAATGTGTACGATTGAAATAAATCCAATCATGATATCACCATATCCTATATTTGAAGTCAACAAACTGCCGCATGATGAAATTTTTTAAATTATTAATATCAACTATATTTTCAATATTATATGCCCTTCTACTGCAAAAACACATTCAATGACATATTCCCAATAATTATAAAGTCATAAAGAAAAAGAAAATGAGTTGCAATACCCGGTGTCCATGTATATCCAGTGTTTGGGAGCAATATTCCAAAATATTACATAACATGCATTTTGACCATGTAATCTGACACCACAATGCATTTTGTAACATTTTTGTATGAAAAATGTCACTCTGGATCTGTTGTGACATGTTTAGGCTAATTTGAACATGATAGCAACAAAAGATAATTTTGACGTTTTTGTCTTAAGGTGTCAAACCACTAATTAATTTCTTTAAGGTTTTCTACTAAATTTGTGTTTTTTCGAGCCTACCTGGTCATTTTATCTTAAGTTTAACCTTTCGAAGACCATATATTTTCTGAAACATACATGATTCCTCTACGTTCTGTCAAAATATCAGGGCCACAGGTGCCCGTAGACAGGACCAATTTATTTTCGTTTATTTTCTTATTTCTGATATATTTCGCTTGGAAAATATATGGGAATACTGACAAACAGGTTTTCTGACACGTCCGGGTCGACTGATGTATATATAGGTAGAAGGTAAGTCACTCTCGTTTTGTTTATCAGAGGTACCACTTGGTTTCAAACCAAAAAAAAATAATTATAACTTTCCAAACATCACATGTCTGTGGCTTCTTTCCTTTCAATAATGAATATACTCCTTAGAATCGGTCACTTTTATCCATTCGAATCACAATGGACGGCTCCGCTGAACGATTTTATCCTTGAAAACACTCGCTGACTTCGACATTTTGATTAATGCGAGTAGAAATGACGGAAGTGGTGTAAGCGCGACCTCTAGCGGCCTTTCGAGATGTTCAGAATTTGCCTGAAACAATAAAAAATACCGAGAATTACGAACGAAAAGTTCGGGAAATTAAAAGGCGGACTTTTTTTAAGTGGAAAAAAACTGCGAAAAGAAGATACTTACGGAATACCTGCTTACATCCAAATATGAGTGATTTTATCGCCCCAACATTGATAAATTGGCTTATTGAAAATTTAGAATCTGCACAAGATATAGAATATGTAGATTTAACTGAAATAAATAAAAAATATAAAGCCAAGGCTTCTGGACTTTCGGTAGGAAATTCCTTAAAAAATATATTCAGTAATGTCAAAGTTGAGCAAGGTCGTGCTAAACATGATTGGACTAAAAGGACAAAACGGTATTATGGTATTACTTGGAAATCCCAAAGCAATTCACATATTGCATTCAGTCATATTTCTTCAGTGATCCCAGATGATTTTTTTGTGCTGTCAAAACTTACAGACAGCATTATAATAGGGTATTTCACTGGTGACATAGTAAATGGCAGTAAAGTTCTTCTAGAAATCATTTTAAGCAGTAACAAAAGTTGGAAAGTTCTGATAAGAGGGAAAACAGTAAACCCGGGAAAGATAGGTCTTGATGAATTATACAATTTAGATTCAGTGTTAGAAATTGTTCGCCAAATGAAATACTGTAGGGCAGTTCCTGAAGTTGTAAAATCAAAGGATAACTTGGCTTACTTTAAAGACTTTATATCCAAAGTGGGATATGAAAACTCCTCAGAAGTGTGCTTCCGGTCAAACAGCTGCACACAAATATTGCCATTTAAAACTGCAAACATCATCTCAGATACTTGTCTTTACTGCAAAAAATTACAAAGTCAAATAAAAGTGAAACAGAGAATACTTGTACTGTTGACATCACAAAACAAGATATTCAAAGTATACAACAAGTAACAGTAAGTAACTCCTTGAGTGAAATGGCCCTCCCTGATGAGAATGATGTTACATTATGTGAAAATGATGATAATGACATGTCAATTATTTTGAATAAAATATTTCCTGATTGTCCTGATAAAATGAAAACCTTTCTTTTTTCACAAAAAATGGCACTTGAGAGGCATCCAAATGGGCGTCGGTGGAACAGAGACATTGTCCGCTTGTGTTTAAGTCTTTGGTGAAGGAGCCCTCATGGCTATACTGATCTAAGAAACAGCAAATTTGTGTTCCTACCTTCTCAAAAACTATTGCAGAGGTATAAAACTCAGGTGGACCAAGAGTCAGGTTTCAAAAAAGATATACTGCATTGGATGAGAAATGAGGCTGCCCTTAAGAACATTCCTCCAGAAGGATATGAAGGGGGGCTCATCATAGATGAGATGTCAATTCAGCCTGACCTTCAATTTAAAAAACGAGGTGGAGACATACAGTTAATAGGCTTTGCTGAATGTACCCCAGAGTCCCTTGTCTTTGACCAAATTTCATCAGGTAAAAAGCAGAGAATACTGGCAACCCATGCACTTCAATTTCTGTTCCTAGGATTTACTGGGTTTAGATTCCCATGTGCCCATTTTCCATCAACTACCGCATCAGGATATGAGCTTTATCTCTTGCTTTGGGAGGCAGTTAATATGTTATCTAGTTTTGGGTTCAAAGTACAATATATCATTATGGATGGTGCACAATCCAACAGAGATTTGTTTAAGCTCTTGATACCTGATTTTTGCTCACTCGCACCTGTAACTTGTGGATTCAAAAATATTTACTGTTATGACAATCCAAAAATATTTTTCATAATGGACATTTCTCATGTGGTTAAAAAAATTCGCAATAATATATTGAAAAGCGGAAAAGTTTCTCATTGTAAGAGACATTTGATGATTGATGACAAATACATAGAATGGGAACATTTTAAACGGGCATATTTGTGGGATATAGCTAGTCACCCCTTTCCTGTTCATCATAAACTAACACAGGAGCACATATTTTTAACCCCTGAGGCCAAGATGAGAAACCACTTGGCTGAAGATATCCTTAATAGTGACATGTTACATTTGATGGAACTTTATCAAAAAAATCTTGGCAATGAAGGTGCTTTTCTCAATGCCACTATTGCGTTGCTCAAGTGCACAAGTGTTCTGATTGATTTCTGCAGGGATCCTAGACCTATTACTGACACAAGTGATGACCGTTTAAAACAAAATCATGATGCTATGAGTTGGTTCATTCAATGGGAAAATAGTGTAAAAAGTAATGAAAAAATCAGAAACAAAGAAAAATGTTTGATTTCACATCAGACACGTCAAGACATTATTTCTGCTATACTTGGATTTGAGGGGTTATGTACCTATAAACTGAACAAATCAAATGCTAGTATCATACCCAATAGAGTAAATAGTGATGTTATTGAGAACATCTTCTGTCAGCAACGGACAATGCATAATGGTGCAAATGCCAATCCTACATACCTTGGCTACTGCCACACCATGAACTCTGTTATTCTTGGACAGGCTTCAGTTTCCAGAAAGTCAAACACTGGTGGTGCAGCAGGTGCCTGCTTACCCGAGATGTCTGAAAAGGTAAGAAATGGCTATTAAGAACAAAGTATTATAATGCTAAAACATTGCAGTGGCATAGGAATTAATTTATTTGTCCAATCAAAAGAAAGGAATTTATTTATTAATGTTTATTTTGGAGCAGGGTCTTCGTTGGGATGTTATAAAATCTGTATTGACAGATCATCCGCTTGTATTCACTTTGTCTGGGGCCATACACAACTTGACATACAGAATGGGTTACGGTTAATCATTGAAGGCTGTATGCCAATCTCTGTACGACGTATAATTATTTTTTTTGTGGTCTGGTGTCTTGTTATCATTTATTCGATATCTCCTCATTTTATTATCCCCCCTTTAACACAACAGCTCCTACACCAGTATATTGCCCCCCCCCCCCCCCCCCCTTACTCTTTCAGATGTTTTTGGGACATAAATTTTAGTTTCATTTTGTTTAAGTTCATCTTTTTAGGAAACCTTGATATTTTTAGTCTTGAAGACCAAAAATTAAGACATATGAAATACAGGTATCTCAATAATATTTGAAAATGAGGGTCAATTAGGCCTAATCATACCTAATCCTTTATTCAATATGCAAAACTGATAAATGTTTCTACATAAATCAAGATGTTCATATATACAGTATTGTTTAAGATTAGGATATTTGCTTAATTTTTCATAATTCACTGGTAGTTGAACTTACAAATATGTCACCAACTAACACAGAGAAAGTAAATGTACATGTGTCTTATGTATCAAGTTCTAGTTAAAAATTCACATGGGAGCATCTTACATGTATGACATTGTAGTTTCATGGGTAGCTATGAGGAAAATCTTATATGATATTGACATACTCATACAATATTTCTATAACTTGAAATTTTTGTGGGGTGCTCATGCATTTATTATTTTTTTTCATATGTTCAGAACAAGTTTTATCTCATAATATTTATTTTTTTAGGAAAAGGGGGGTGTCCATATTATTTTCTAAAACATGTCTTGTATTTCTCTTCATTTCGGCATATACATGTATAATTTTGTTTTTCCTCATAGCCCCCTTATTATTATAGAAATGTATTTTTACCTTTACTGGCACATTGCACAGATGAATGGCTCGTCACCAGAAAGACGACACCATTCAGACTCATCCTCTAAGTTTGCACACTGTCGATGGTACCAAAGGGAACACAAATTGCAGCATATCCAGTCCTCTCCATCCATACATGTATATGCTTTGTTGCAGATGGCACAGTTTTCATCATTATCATCTGTTGTCTTTTTCTTCCGTTTTCCTTTCCCCTTTTCCTTTCCTTTTCCGTTCACTTTACTTATAGTTTGTTTCCGTTTTCTTTTTTCAGGTACAGGTGCAGTATAATCAGTATTAGTAGGCGAAAGGGGTTCAGGAGTTGAAAGGGGATTTATGCCACTTGGTCCAGGCTGTTCACCATCAATTGGGGTTTCCTCCTCATGTGAATGTAAGCTTACTGAATCTAAAATTCCTTTCACGAGAACATTAATAATTGCATCTTTCATTTGCTGAGCACTAACTTTAATCTTATATTGCTGACATATCAATATAAGGTCCTTCTTTGTGAATGAGTGTTCATTTAAAAAAATTCTGTTTTGCATCAGTTCTGATTTCAACCTTAGCATTGAAACTTCCTTATTACTAGAATTATCTTCATTAAAAAATGTGATATTGAAAGATTTAGGCATTTGTTTGGTTTTTTTCATGACTTTTTTTCTTAAGGCAATACCTTTTTCCTTTTTTAGATATGTCAAATAGGTTTTCCTGAATTGGCTAAAGCTAACCTTAAGATATAGTATGACAGCACATTGAAATAATACAATATAAGAATCACAGGACATTACTATGTCATCCAAAATTTCAGAAATATCATCATTATTCCTTTCAATTTGACATAGGGTTCTAGAATTTGTAACACAATTGACCCAAGCTTGAAAAAGTTCATAATCAGTGATTACTTCATCTTTCACCACTCTAAACAAAAATTCACCCATATCTACTAATCTTTTATGAGTGAGTCTTTCCCGGCAAAACAATTCTAAAGTTTTGAAAAATTCAAAAGTAAAATCTGATATATTTGTTAAACTTTCTCGTTCATTTTGCTTTCTTTTCACTTCAGATAAAGTGTCTGGATTTGTTGTCGAAGCAATCAATTCATCATATGATGAGCATAAAGAGATCAAAATGTTCATTTCACATTGGTAGTTGCTAAGGTCCACTTCCTTACCCTTAACATATAAACAATTTCGAATCTTTTTGGATAAATTGTATTTTAGTTTTGCTAGGACATAGCCACTAACATATCTCAATTTTGCATTTCCAGCTGAATCAATATTCTCAGGCAGTTTCTGGAAAGGCTCGGGTTCAGAAAGTTTGAGGTAAGTTGATAGTTCTGTGAAAAAACTTCTTTCCAAATTAAACATTACTGCAGTTAAAACCTGAAGAGCTGGACCTTTGACATCTTGTTGATACTTCTTAAGTAATGAAATGCTTTTTCTTCATTTTCATCAGAACTGATATATTTATTGAATTACCTGAAATAGTCATTTCTATGCTTCTGACAATAACTTATCTCCCCTTCTGGAAAACAATTAAGTCCTATATCATCCATAATAGAAGATTGACACTGGAACCAATCATCATACAGTTTATAATTTTTCAAAATGGCATCTTTAAATGCTACAATTTTGTCCTCCACAGGAGTATCCTTAAATGTTTTTAAAACAGAATCAAGCACATTCCTTGAATGTAAAAAAACATCAGCAATAGGCTCCAAATCAAAATGATTTTCTATGAAATCAATTTTGTCTATTTCAGAATAAAAAAAATCTGAATCATCCAGAATCAAAGTTTCATCTAAATTGTCATTGTCATGATGATCATTATCATCATCACTAGCAATATCATCATCACCATAGTCACTTGGATTATCTGAACAAATTTCATATGAATTGTTACAACAACTTAAATCATTTTTGACAACTCCAATTGAAAAGCTTCCATGAAAATTATACACATATGAAGGATGCTTTCTGCATAGGTGTTTTTTAAAGTTTACAACTTTTAATCCTTCAACTGATACTGCCCTACCTACCGCAACACCAAGTTGTCCTGGTTGAACACAATTCTCACAATCAACTACAAGTTCTGGTAGTGTCATTCCTTGAGATTTATGTATGGTTATACCATAGCAAGCTTTTAAGGGAAACTGGACTCTCTTTGCAATAACAATTTTTTCAACTGGGTCAAATGTTGTAAAAATCTCTCTTGAAATACTAACAAAAACTGGCTTTTCATTTATCAAAAATTTAACTTCAATGGAATCTGCATCCAATTTTTTTACTACACCACGAAGCCCGTTCACTAAAGTGTCACTCAAATTACGAATAAGCATTACAGGACAATTTATTTTCAATCCTAAATTTTTTAGTGCAACAAATTTATTTAAATAATGTTGTGATCCCTCATCCTGTGAATGATATACCTTCATCTCTCCTTCCAGGGACTGTAATTTATGATAATTATACACATCAACTTCTAAATTTCGAGCAAATAGGTGAACACTTGACTCCTCATTAGGAATTGGACGGTCCATAGACTTTAAAAATGCATTACCGTCATCTGAAAGATCACCAGTTTCAAGCTCATTTATAGTTTTAATCAACATAGGGTTATCCTGTCTGTGTATTATGTTCAAATTTATTTTGTGTGGAAAGTAGGTTTCAAACCAAGGCAAAACAAAGCAATGTTTTCCAGAATCCCCATACAGTTCATTTTCAACTGGCTTCAGTTGGTAAAAATCACCAACTAGTATAACTTTGATCCCTCCAAAGAGGTGAGGAGAATTTCGAACTGTTTTACACAACAATTGTACTTGGTTCAAAACCTTGGCACCGATCATAGATATTTCATCAACAATAAGTGTTTGAACAGTCTCAATATTGTTTTTAGCAGAAAGAAACCTTTCATCAGTTTTAACTAAATGAATAAGTTCTTCATCTAAATGCCTGCCATCCTCAATACCAGACCACTTATGTAAAGTTTTTGCCCCAAATTCAGTGTAGTTTGTTGCAGCTATACCAGTGGAACACACTATTGCCACCTTTTTATTTACCTTTGTCCTTAAATGTTTAATTATTATCTTTACAAGGAAGGATTTTCCTGTTCCCCCTTGTCCTGTTATAAGCAAATTGTGGCCGTTTATAGCCAAATTAAAAGCCGACTTTTGATCTTCATCCATCGTTGTTTGTTTTCTTTTAATTTCCCGGACTTTTCGTTCGTAATTCTCGGTATTTTTTATTGTTTCAGGCAAAATTCTGAACATCTCGAAAGGCCGCTAGAGGTCGCGCTTACACCACTTCCGTCATTTCTACTCGCATCAATCAAAATGTCGAAGTCAGCGAGTGATTTCAAGGATAAAATCGTTCAGCGGAGCCGTCCATTGTGATTCGAATGGATAAAAGTGACCGATTCTAAGGAATATATTCATTATTGAAAGGAAGAAGCCACAGACATGTGATGTTTGGAAAGTTATAATTATTTTTTTTTAGTTTGAAACCAAGTGGTACCTCTGATAAACAAAACGAGAGTGACTTACCTTCTACCTATATATACATCAGTCGACCCGGACGTGTCAGAAAACCTGTTTGTCAGTATTCCCATATATTTTCCAAGCGAAATATATCAGAAATAAGAAAATAAACGAAAATAAATTGGTGGGCGGTACCACGACATGGGGTACCATATGGGGGTCCTGTCTACGGGCACCTGTGATCAGGGCATGTTTAAAATCTTGCAGTGAAATGCCATGCTACGGAAAGCACCTACTCTAAAAATAGTTAGGTCATCCCCAAGAAATTCACTATTTATAGGTCATGCATCAAATCCTCCATAGAGGTATTAAAATACAACTAAATCCATCAAATTTGCGCTCAAAATAATCCCTATTTATTTAACTTCAATTATCAATTTTAATTAGTCCATTCCATTCAGTAGTTTTCACAATACTACAAAGTGAAAGGAACTTTTTTCTTGAAAAGGGACTGCTTTCGTATATTTTCCAAGCTCTGATTGGTGACTTAGTGGTTTGACACCTAAACATGACAGGATTCGGAAACAAGCTAAGCTTATACTAATCCATCTCCTGTGAATTATAATTGACTAATATAGCAAACAAGTTATAGAACATGCTACATGACAAATCTACATTTCAAACCACCAAGTACGTATACGTGGTTTGTTGTAATACAACACTTTAAAGTCAAAATAACACGTTGAAAGACATGGCTATCTGGATCTAAATGATCAGTTGTACGGGAAATTATATTGGGTTTATTTCTATATTTTAAGTAATTTCCTAACCCATTTTTCAAGTGATACAATAGTGATTGGAAGCTTAAACTGAACGCTTTGGAGTTTGGTGATTGTTAACTGGAAGCAATAGTACAAAACATGTATATAATAAAAGGTTGAAGATACCAGCAATAGTATATAATAAAAGATTGAAGATACCAGCAATAGTATATAATAAAAGGTTGAAGATACCAGCAATAGTATATAATAAAAGGTTGAAGATACCAGCAATAGTATATAATAAAAGGTTGAAGATACCAGCAATAGTATATAATAAAAGGTTGAAGATACCAGCAATAGTATATAATAAAAGTTTGAAGATACCAGCAATAGTATATAATAAAAGGTTGAAGATACCAGCAATAGTATATAATAAAAGGTTGAAGATACCAGCAATAGTATATAATAAAAGTTTGAAGATACCAGCAATAGTATATAATAAAAGGTTGAAGATACCAGCAATAGTATATAATAAAAGGTTGAAGATACCAGCAATAGTATATAATAAAAGATTGAAGATACCAGCAATAGTATATAATAAAAGATTGAAGATACCAGCAATAATATATAATAAAAGATTGAAGATACCAGCAATAGTATATAATAAAAGGTTGAAGATACCAGCAATAGTATATAATAAAAGGTTGAAGATATCAGCAATAGTATATAATAAAAGGTTGAAGATACCAGCAATAGTATATAATAAAAGTTTGAAGATACCAGCAATAGTATATAATAAAAGGTTGAAGATACCAGCAATAGTATATAATAAAAGGTTGAAGATACCAGCAATAGTATATAATAAAAGATTGAAGATACCAGCAATAGTATATAATAAAAGATTGAAGATACCAGCAATAATATATAATAAAAGATTGAAGATACCAGCAATAGTATATAATAAAAGTTTGAAGATACCAGCAATAGTATATAATAAAAGGTTGAAGATACCAGCAATAGTATATAATAAAAGATTGAAGATACCAAAGGGGTAAACAGAAAATAATTAAAAAAAATACGGGCAATACAATGGTCCAAAAACGTAATGAGAGCGGGAGGTTTGGCGCTTTAAAATCTGATTCAACCCACCATTTCTTTAAAAATGCCTGTATCAAGTCAGGGTCATTACGGTTTTCACAGTTTTCCGGTTGTTGACTGATTTTTGTCTGTTTGTATAATTATGAGTTTTGACTTTCCCTTTGGAAGATTGTTCGGAGTTCGGTAATTTTGTTATTACCCTTATGGTCCAAATCAAACGGACACAAGGACAAACAATGATCTACAAAACACTATACAGAAAACTAAAGATTGAGCATCACGAACCTCTTAAAAACCATGTGAAATCAGGTGCTACGGAAGAGTAAGCAATTCCTGACTAGTGACACCTGTTGTGTTACTGGCACCTGTCGTGTTACTCAAGTTGCAAACTCGGTGATAGGTAATGAATGGGGACAGAACCGGATTCTGGTTACGACAAACAGAATAAATCCATGGTTATTTGTGACACAGATATTCCGTAATGGTTAACCAAGTCGGGTTTGACCCGACTGAGGTTCGAACCCGAGATATACTACATTCGAGGCATGCACGATAACATTACACCGCTGATGCGGTTCACCATTTAGATGCACAGGAAATTAATTAATCGTTCCATCACAATATACGAAACGTCAGGTAAATCACCATACCAATATATGATTGAAATCGGAAGTGAGGTACCATACTAATACATGTTTGAAATGTTACGTGAAGCACCACAGAGGAGTAAAAGGAAAAGGCTAAAATAATAAATATTTAGTGTTTGATATCATCATATTATGTATTTTCAAAAAGAACAACATTTGGAGAAAACCACACACAATTCAGTATAAATTAAACTGAAAACAAATGTGATGGTCAATGGATGAAAAATTGAGCACGTAATGTTCAGTAAATTGTTTTACCACTTTAATTTATTGTCGATTAAATCTGACAATATATTTTTCATATTAATTTTGTAACTACTGTTTGTTTGAAATGATTTAGGTATACATTTGTCTATTCTGTTCGGATGACAACAACAAATGAGAGGTTATCGACACCTTATGTTGTTATTCATATCTTGCACTGATCTCTGTTGTTTCTCTGGGCTGTCGTGGTCGCGATCGTATGGTAGTTGGATTTACAACTACCTATGCAATCAGTGCCTATCACCACTGAAGTTGTGTGCTCGAGTGATACTTAGGCGAGATGTACTCGATACAACATTCATTATGTGATAAAGTTTTTCAGTGATTTGTAGCAGGTCTGTGATTTTCTCCGGGTACTCTGGTTTCCTCCACCAGTAAAACTGACCGTCACAATATAACTGAAATATTGTTGAAACCCAAACCCCTGTCGATTGTTCGGATCAATCGTGACTAGATTTAATACATTGCAGTATCTAATATTAACTATGAAGCCATTCGATACAGCCTATCTGATACAAAGCCTTGTCTTAGGAAAATGTGTGACAAATGGTATACTTCAGTCGGTTCTACCTTCATTACGTCATCAATTTGAAATGCGGGAATATAATTTAATTGTAATAAATTTGTTCGTTTTAGTTCAGCTCATTATTATTTTGTTTAAAATTTGTTTTTTTACTGAAATATTAAATAAACGTATTACATACAACGTATGTAAGTACAATGCTTTGCACCAGGTCTCATCTGTAATGACTCGTTGTGATACTGGTTCACACAAAATCAAACACCAACACACTATATATGTAATGGGTGTTTATTTAAGGTATTGTAATTTTCGAAAATAAATATAATTTCTAAAACCATGTCAGTCCTGAAATACTGACTACTGGGCAAATGATACCTTCAGGGACGAATATTCCCCCAGCAGAGGTATCGATCCAGTTATAGTAATAATAAACGTAGAAATATAATTTAGTGCGCATGATCGCGACATGATTCTGTAATAAACATCATCTGGTATGCTCATAGTAAAAAGATTTAAAAAAAAACACTGTTTTTTTGCTTTATATTTTATTTTCATTTAATTTTATCATTATTATTTGTTTTTGTCTGTTCTTTCTTTAATTCTTTAATATTAGTCTTTTGCGTTGTTTTATAAAAATGACTATTTAAAAACAAACAATACCCAAAAATAATCAAAACAGACAAAACCGTGTATGTTTAATGCATAAATGAGTATAACTGAGTTCTATTTTAAACAAACATTTCTCTTGAAAATTGCAACATCTGGTTTTTTTTATTTGCTTTCGTTATTAAATGTGCTGCAAAACTATGAAAAATAAAACTTTTATACGAATTGAGATGATAATGTTAAAATTTTACATTCTATCCTGTATTGTGTTTGTTACAATTTTTGTTTTAATCGAAAGTAACAGATGGGCTATATTCTCAAATATTTATATTGATTCAAATTAAGTATTCATGTATGCGCTGTGAGGAAAACTGCCCGTAGCCATCGGCCGTCGGAAATACAAAGCCACTCGTAGCCATCGGATGTTGGTAATCCTGGCTAAATAAATAATGTATTGAATATTTATAGAAGAGATGTGAATTAGTACCACACATTATGTGAAGTCAGTTAATATTGTATGGAGTGACAGTGTTGTGTCCAAAATATTGATGTTGCTAGTTGATGACAATTTCGGCAAAAATGTCGGATTGAATATAATTCTTTCTTAAATATAAACTAAAACATTTTGTTTCCACTGGAAGAGAAAACGTGTATTTTACATAAAGTTTAAAGATACTACCTTCAATATATATATTTCATATATTTATCGTAATGTTTTCATGGTCTTACCCGACATTGATTTGTACGTCCTTATTTATCAAGGTGTACATGTACATGTACACATGTATATACTGTATCCAGGTGAAATAAGATAATAAGGTGTCAATTTCTTAGTTTAAGATATCAT
The DNA here is from genome assembly GCA_963680875.1 of Bathymodiolus brooksi. Taxonomy (NCBI): domain Eukaryota; kingdom Metazoa; phylum Mollusca; class Bivalvia; order Mytilida; family Modiolidae; genus Bathymodiolus; species Bathymodiolus brooksi. Next base: position 128,255,527 of record OY804576.1, on the reverse strand, counting down.
GTCAAATTATGTTATTAGACCAGCAAAACGTGAAGATTGTGAACAAATTGCCGATTTGATAAAGGTACGTGTGTTCACTCCATGACAATTGTGTACATGACATGTGCTATATCATGCGTGTAACTTGATAATAATAATAAAGTCTATTTTTAAAAGGGAATAACGATTTGATTGGGGGAGAGCTGCAATGTAGGAATTTCGTGGGGGGAAAAAACCTCAGACCCAGAAATATGCTGGCAAAAATAACTAGGACATGCCATAAAAAAATACTTGATGATAGATAAAACAAAAAATTATATATGTCTTGCAGATTTAGAAAATCGACCGACCTCCTTGATCATAATAATGAACTTTATAATATAAAATATAAAGAATAGTATTATAAATCACCTTTACCCTGCATTGATCACGTATCCAAAAAAGAACCATTGCTTTCGGAAGAAAATTGACTAAATTAGGTTTTAGTAATATGTAGATTTCCAAAATGACGAGGCAAACGAGAGACATTGTACTACCTAATTTCAACATGAATGAAGATTAGTTTTTTTAAAAGATATTAGATGTACATATAGATTTTTTAAAGATAATTTTGAATTAAAAATACTAGGCCTACTTATAGACACGTTGGTTGTATATTTGTTCATTCTCACGCATTCCTGGGATGGAAATCGAGCTCTCTCTAAATGAAATTGCACCCCAAAATCCGGAGAATATATAACATATACTATTAAGATTAGATTTAGGATTAGCGTTAGATCTTTATGCGCGACATATCATAAAATTAAAGATCTTATTATTATTTGATTGGGGCATAGTTTTATCCATCGCAGGTCCGGGTTGATCAACCGATATCAATTTTTATCCAAGTATATCCTTTAACAAACCCCGTACATCGTATGAACACACTGTTTTATTTGTTTTATTTCATTGCATATGCGTGAACTTATAATAAGGGAGTATTTCAATTTGCAGGAATTGGCAGTGTATGAAAAGTTAGAGGACCAAGTAAAAATTACAGCTGATGGTATGTTTATCTTTTAATGAACGAACCCATTTTACACAACGTTTGATATTTCCTTTGTGTTGGAAGGTCTTTATTAGATGGCTATACCAAAAAGGACAAGAGCAAATGTACTGCCGAGACTTTTAAAACGTTTAAGCCGGTTTTATATAGTATATGCAAGACGTAATTAACAGTTCTAAAAAGTATCAATCATAATATATGTTCAATTTATTCCAGTGATTTTAAAATGACTGATCGTTGTTAGTGCAAACTAAATTTTCAGCACAACATTGCTTTTAACATCTCCGGATGTAAAGGGATAAACAGATGGTAGACTATGTTGAAGTCATCGCTACAAAAATCATACTGTCCTCATCACGATTTGGGTTTTATTTTTTATTTATTTTTTCCTATAGTCAGGATTTTATAAATTCCCTTACATCACCACCTCACTAGGGTGTGACAGGAGTTTTCAAAAATAAATTTTGTGACTACATTGGTTTTACATTTTGATAAACAAAATAAAGAAATAATAATATATAATAGTAATAAACACTTTCATTCATCTTTCACACACACTCTCTTACCATTTTGTTTTTCTAAAATATTTGATTGCTCCTGACATTTTGTACTTATTCAAAAAAGCTGAAAAAAGAATCTCATCACTATATGAATCAAACAAACAAAAAATATTATGATTAGTTGAAAATATATTGTAAGGGGGTCCACATTTTTTCAAATGCTAAAATGATATTGTTTTTCTTTGATATATATTGTTCAAGTGAACGGTACCACATACTTTTATGTTTAAATTCTACAATATTTAGCCTTTGTTCATTGAGTTTGCACTTGAAGATGTAATTTTTTGCAATAATTGAAATCTAATTAACAAGAAGATCCCCTGACTTAAAACCAAAGAAATATTCTTTTTTGTCAAAAATCAAATTCTTGTAATATTGTTTTAATTGTTTTGACAAAGATTTGAGAAAAATTTGTGTTACAGGACAGTCAAAGAATAGATGTTCAATAGTTTCATCATGAATTTTGCAAAATGTACATAAATTAGTATTCTTGAGCTTTATTTTATGTAAAAAGGAATTGGTAGGAATGATCCTGTGTAACAATTTAAATTGAAAATTTTGAAGATATGAGTTTCTACAAGATTTTTTTAAAATAATAAAATATTTTGACCAATTTGTTATTTCACAATTAAGAAGTTTTTCCCATTTGGAAAATGTTTCTGTTGGTAAAGAAATGATTGCATTCACAAGACCTTTATAAACAAACCTAACATTTTTACTATGAACTATTCTTTCTAAATAGGCATCCCTTTTACTAAGTATGTCGAAATTTACATTTACACAGTTTTCCTTCAGATGATCTTTGATGTACTTGGGAACATTTGACACCAGACTATAGTACTTCAAAAAATTATTGGTATTCAGTTTATTTCTAGTCTGTTCAAAAGTATAAAAATTACCAGAATGAGGGTCAATAAGATCACATAAATACTGCACATTATGTTCTATCCATCTAATATAATAATTCAAATCAGTTACTGGTACAAAATTTAGGATATCAAGAGACAATAGTTCATTTGTATTCATCTTTGTATAAGGTTTTGCTAAATGATAGCTAGACAGAACATCTTTCCAAAAAGGATTTGTAACTTCATAGCAACTTCCTTTAGCTTTTCTTTCTGAAAAGTTAAAATTCTTTTACCGCCATAGCTTTGAAGATTGAATAATAATACTTTTTGCCAATCACCATCTAAATTGGAAAATAATCGTTTAATCCAACCTACTTTCAGATAAATATTAAATGATTGAAGATCTATCATTTTCAAACCCTCCTGATATATATCACCGATTAAAGTACTTCGCTTTATCTTATCTGACTTCCCGTTCCATATGAATTTATAAAAAAGTGAATTTAAATCATTTATTTTTGTCTGAGGTAAATTTGGTAGAGATGTCAGTAAATGAATTAGCTTTGGTAGTGCAAGAGTTTTTATAACTGTAATTTTACCAAGTAATGTCAGTTTTCTATGCTGCCAACTTTTTAGTATTGCCTTAACCTCCTTGATTTTTTTGGTAAAATTTATATCTGTAATACAGTTTAGATCAAGTGAAAAATCAATTCCCAAAACCTTAAAGTTTTCATGAGACCAATTTAGTTTCATATTTGGACAAATAATTTGATCTGAATACTTCTTGTTTCCATCCCACACAGCTTTTGTTTTGGATGAATTCATTTTTAAACCAGACACCTTGTAAAAAGATTCAAAACATTCAAGAGCCTCCCTCAATGAATTTTCACTCCCATCTAGAATAAGAAAGGTATCATCATGGGTGTCATTTTGGCTCGGAATCAGAATAATGTGTACGAGTGAAGCAACACATCAACCTGCGAACTGTTGTTTCAGTGAGATAGTACTGTAGAAATTCAACTAGGCGTGTTTTTTCATTGCAAAGCAGACGTCCTCTCATCGAAATGTAACTTGTTCTCGCCATGATATGGCTGAATGGTTGCTTACTTGGCGTTAAACAACAATCAATCACTCCCTCACTGTTTCAGTAGTGCTTTGCTCAAATAAACATTAAAATAAAGACTCCTATATCTTTTATTAATAATTTTTATTTCAGTATTAAGGAGGGATGGTTTCGGAGAGGACGTTTTCTATCACTGTTTCGTAGCAGAAACCAAAGGAGGTATTGTTCTAATTTTAACACACAGTTTGTTAAGTAGAAAATGTGACAAGAGTTATGAAAAGAAAGTTTAAACAGTGATGATAAACAATTCCAAAAATATAAATTAAACAAAGATTTACCCCTTACATCAAATCATTGAACACGCACATATAAAAATAACACGACATATGGCTTTGGAAATCCATGTTTTGGCTAGGGACTGTTTTCTCACTTAATATCACTAACCTGCTGTTACTTGCTCTGGGCATGAATATATCTAATATTCTTCACACGTTCATCAAATATTACATTGAAACGTCTTTTCTCGCATTCCAATAGCTATGACATCGTGAAAAAGTAGTCAGGTACAGAACATCTTTTGCAACGTCGCGCCATTCTTTATTCTTTCATGACCATGATACAACATGTTGTATTGGGCATGCTACTTTCTTTAATTTCACAGGACAGCTTTCATAATGTTAGATAAATATCCTTATGAGAAATGTCATTCTTTTTTATTTTGGTGTTTTTATTTTGACAAGGAAACAAACTCTTCAGATAGTATAATTATAAATTGTCATTCTTGACATTACAGCACTAATTTATAAATCAGCTATTCCGAGTATTTTCATTTTTCTGCTAGCCATGATAAAAATAGTTCTCTTCTGTTCCATATCCCTTTTTATTGTAACTTAGTGGATTTCCTTATGCTTGTCCTAAGATACGGATGAGGCCGTCGTGATCGTGAATGTATGGTAGTTGCAGTAACAGTTTCCTATGCAATCGGTTATGAGTTCGATTTGCGCACATACTGGATACAACATTGTGTGACAAAGTTAGTCAGTTATTTCTGACAGGTCGTTTTTTTTTCTGGATAATCCGGCTTCCTCCACTGATAAAACATGATATAATCAAGGTATTATTGAAAGAGGCATTAAACACTAATAATTTTAACTCTTCATCAAAGTGTTGACGTCTAAAATAAAATATCAATTCAGCGCTATTGTCATCGACATGTCGGGAACATCGATGGTTTTCAACAAGTAATGACCTCCATAATATCATTGAAATATTATTCGCAGTTGTGTCTTGCACTCATTGTCCCCTATACAATTGTATTTTATGTATAAGAAAATGTTGACAATACCGAAAAGGTAATAAGAAGCTGAAAAAAGGGAGGACATACAGTACAATGGCCAAATGAAAACAGACAATAGGACAAATAATGATCTACCAAGAACACTACACAGATTGATCAATACGAACCCCACTGAACACAGGTACCTTGGAAGGGTAAACAGAATTTTGCATTAAATATTAATAATGATAAATGACTAATAAATGGCAAGATATGTCTTTTTTTCAGATGCCCCTTTTCTAGTAGGATATGCCCTTTATTTCTACACATATTCTACGTGGGATGGTAGAGTTCTCTACATGGAAGATCTATACGTTAAACCTGAATTCAGAGGAAACAAAATCGGAACACAGTTATGGAAGGCTGTAACTAAGGTAACTAATACTATATGGTATGTATATGTGTATTTCAGCACAAACTCCAGAAAAATGAATACTGAAAAGTGCGCAGTGTCAGGTTATGGATGTTTAATGCAAGTTTTAACAGTATGTTAGCTATATCATAGTAGACTGGTTTATTAGCGGGGAAAACCGGAGAAAATCACCTTCCGAAATTCACTTGTCATGCTATATCACAAGATATAGTATCGAGTTCACATTTCCATGAGCAGAACTAACGACGTTAATTGTGGTAGACACTGATCCACGTGCAGATATAAATTCAACGATTGCGGTCATAATAGCCACAAAAAATATTCTGCTTTCTTATAATTCTGAAATTGTATCGAAGATGTATGCACTGTCTACTGTCTAACTTTTGTCTCGATTGTCTGACTTTACTTCCACACATTTTTAGCTGTCTTTAGAAGTCCCTATTTGTCGCGACATACCCAATATTATATTGAAAATGTCTAGTTTTACCTGACTCATTCTGAACTGTCATTATACTGTTCAATAATTGTATACCTCTGTAGTATTGATTTTTCAGCTTATTTGTGTTCAGTGTTTGTTGTATATTCATATAGTGATTATATATTTTGTTATATTTAGGTTGGAATAGAAAAGAAATGTGTTCGGATGCAGTGGGTTGTGTTAAACTGGAACATTCCTTCTATTGAATACTACAAACGTCAAGGAGCATTCGATCTTACAGAAAAAGAAAAGTGGCACATTTTTCGGATGAATGAAAATGAAATGAAAGATTTTGTCAGTTGATGATTTGAAATAAATAGAAATATGTGTCCTTTGTTTTTTGAATAACAGTTTACAAATGTAATAGAAAAATAGTAGAAGCAGGGACAAATTGAAAACTTCTAACACACAGACATGACGCTGACTTCTAACACACAGACATGACGCTCACTTCTAACACACAGACATGACGGCCACTTCTAACACACAGACATGACGCTCACCTCTAACACACAGACATGACGCTCACTTCTAACACACAGACATGACGCTCACTTCTAACACACAGACATGACGCTCACTTCTAACACACAGACATGACGCTAACTTCTAACACAGCTCACTCTCCTCACTTGTTACATGCATGTTATCAAATGGCGGGGTTGAAATAGTTAAATGGGCCCAAACCTCTCCTCTGGGTGAAATAATGCGGTTGCAATTGTCTTCCACATGAGATTACAACATAATTTTCATTTGAATGTTTGATACTGTCCACTTTGTGTACAGACCGGACGTTGAGCCACTTTCAACATAATTCTTCGGCCGTCGCATGGGTATTCGTGACAGTTCACAATGCTCTAACAGATGCCTTCGCGATTAGAGGGGGTTGTCTGATTATACGGAAAACCTGTTCATTGTCCATACTGTGCGACGAGTGTGGAGAAAAACACTCTCCCTCAACATCAAATACCTATTTTGCGGATTTCCAATGGAACTCAAAAGTCATTTCCCTCGGTTGTCCCATCTTTCCCTTTTATTTCTGTATAGGTTCTAAATATTGTTGAATCTGTACTCGTCCTGAATATGCATGAACTATTTGCCACTGGGTGTTATGCATCTACCGATCATTCACTCATCCACCGTTGTCGCGAACTTTGTTTTACATTGTAATCTCCTTCAAAACTACCGAAACAAATGAGAGGATGATCCTCAGGTATACATAAAATAGGACATTCCGATTGGAACAAATGTTTTCGCACCAACCAGCGATAGAAATGCTGCAATATTTGTTGTGCAGAATTATTGTGATATGTAGATTTAAGTTGTACAAACAAAGGTTACAAGATCTGGATGGTCAACAATATAACATAGGATACATTTTGGGAAATATATATGTCATTTTCTCAAGATTTAGTAATAAAAATGAATTGTATACGGTATGAATCATTATTGTGATATGGGGATCCAAGTGTTCACAAATAAAGGACCCGGTGTGTATTGAGTCAGTACCCTCGCAGTCTAATGTTTACATTGGCTGAAATGAAGAGAAAAAAAGTAAACAGCATTCTCAAGAAACAATAACGAAAATGTTTTCAACTACCTGTGCAATTAGTGCCTATCACCACTAAAGTTGTGAGATCGGATCCCGCGAAGTGTCCTCGATACAACATTATGTGATAAAGTTTGTCAATGACTTGGAGCAGGTCTGTCGTTTTCTCCGGGAACTCCGATTTCCTTCACCAATTACACTAACCGCCACGATATAACTAAAATATTGTTGAACTACCCAAGTACATAGTTTAACATATAGACTGTAATTGAAAAAATATATAACATATTTTTTTCTTTAGAACGAGTTAAATACTATTGAAAGTGCTATGAATCATCATATGTAGATCCAAATTTAGATAGGACACGATAATGTAAATATCTGACAATTTAAGCTTCATTCATCAGTACGAAACGTCTGCAATAATTTGTTGCTGAAGTAATGGGTGAAACAAATGTGTCCAAATCGGTATGATATTTCATACACGCCTATGAACACTATACTGGGTATTGATAAAGGTACCAAGGGCTCAACCCACAGAGCTGCGTAGGGACGAGATATTTAGTCTTTGGTAGTGGCTACAATGCACCTACCATTTTCGGTCTCTAAATAAGAGGAATATAACGTGCATGGAGCGCGATCCTCCCTAATATATTTAATACTAAATACGTATTATAATCTGAAGACCTCGATTCACCTCCGGTGTTTTGATGGGGTTCGTGTTGCTCATCTTTTTAGTTTTCTGTATTATGTTGTGTGTGTGCTTTCTTTTGTTTGTCTTCGGCCTGTGTATTGCGTGCCCACAATTGCTAGTGTCTATGGATTGTCCATTCTTCATTGCCCATTCTGTTTTCTCTAAAGCTTACTTAATCATGAATATAAGATATTGGAACTGCCAATATATACGCTCTCTCGTTTATATGTGCGAGGTATAGGTCCATTTGATGTGCCTCTCAACCCATAATGTGTGTTAAATTGACCTTCTTGTCATGGGGTGATTGCACACATATTTTGTTAACATTTATATTCAATAGGTGAATAGGTTAATCATCTTCAATGTAAATGTGTGATATTTATAGATATATGAAACACTCTAAATAGAATATTATGTGGAACGTTTAGTAATTGTTAGATATGATATCGTTCTTGTTTACACTATTTGTCAACATGTCTAGAACATCAGCAGGTATGAACTGACATTATATATTCTTCTTTATTCAAAGCTACACTATTATATATTCAGCACTCGAGACTGATCTAATATTATCACAGATAGTAAGTATTATATACCGGTATATAATACGAATTAACTTATTTAAACCAACGAACCCGAAGGATGAGTTGGTCTAAATAAGTTCATGAGTAAGATCCATGGTATTTATGGTTTGTAACATAAATCAATATTGGGTGCTTTCCTCGAGGTCCGCAAAATCATGGAATAACATCAACATCATGGAATAAGATCAAGATCTTCATGTTAGACCATGGTTTGTAAAAGTTCACTATTTTTAAGTTGATTACTGCATAAAAACATCAAAGGAAAAATGCATATGTATGTTACAAAATATATTATTACATGGTTGTGGCATGTAGTAAGACAAGTTTGAAGATTCCAAAGGGGTAATATTCCCCAAAAGTTTACTATAATTTCATAGTCAAGCTCTATGACAAGTACTCATCTGTAAGTGGCCGGTTTTGTATTTCCAATGTTCCATGAGTTTAAAATATTGGTATATATTATTTGATCAGATTAGGAATGATTTTACAAAACAACGTGCATGATACAACGATACTTACATATACAATGCATATTAATTTTATTTCTGTACGAAAATCCAAATAACATGAAAAAAAAAAAAAAAACACTGTCGGAACAGTTCTAAACTCTAATAGAAAAATACCACACTGTCGGAACAGTTCCAAACTCTAATAGAAAAACAAAAAATACCACACTGTCGGAACAGTTCCAAACTCTAATAGAAAAACAAAAAATACCACACTGTCGGAACAGTTCCAAACTCTAATAGAAAAACAAAAAATACCACACTGTCGGAACAGTTCTAAACTCTAATAGAAAAACAAAAAATACCACACTGTCGGAACAGTTCCAAACTCTAATAGAAAAACAAAAAATACCACACTGTCGGAACAGTTCTAAACTCTAATAGAAAAACAAAAAATACCACACTGTCGGAACAGTTCCAAACTCTAATAGTTAAACAAAAAATACCACACTGTCGGAACAGTTCCAAACTCTAATAGAAAACAAAAAATACCACACTGTCGGAACAGTTCTAAACTCTAATAGAAAAACAAAAAATACCACACTGTCGGAACAGTTCCAAACTCTAATAGAAAAACAAAAAATACCACACTGTCGGAACAGTTCTAAACTCTAATAGAAAAACAAAAAATACCACACTGTCGGAACAGTTCCAAACTCTAATAGAAAAACAAAAAATACCACACTGTCGGAACAGTTCCAAACTCTAATAGAAAAACAAAAAATACCACACTGTCGGAACAGTTCCAAACTCTAATAGAAAAACAAAAAATACCACACTGTCGGAACAGTTCTAAACTCTAATAGAAAAACAAAAAATACCACACTGTCGGAACAGTTCCAAACTCTAATAGAAAAACAAAAAATACCACACTGTCGGAACAGTTCTAAGCTCTAATAGAAAAACAAAAAATACCACACTGTCGGAACAGTTCCAAACTCTAATAGAAAAACAAAAAATACCACACTGTCGGAACAGTTCCAAACTCTAATAGAAAAACAAAAAATACCACACTGTCGGAACAGTTCCAAACTCTAATAGAAAAACAAAAAATACCACTCTGTCGGAACAGTTCCAAACTCTAATAGAAAAACAAAAAATACCACACTGTCGGAACAGTTCCAAACTCTAATAGAAAAACAAAAAATACCACACTGTCGGAACAGTTCTAAACTCTAATAGAAAAACAAAAAATACCACACTGTCGGAACAGTTCCAAACTCTAATAGAAAAACAAAAAATACCACACTGTCGGAACAGTTCCAAACTCTAATAGAAAAACAAAAAATACCACACTGTCGGAACAGTTCCAAACTCTAATAGAAAAACAAAAAATACCACACTGTCGGAACAGTTCTAAACTCTAATAGAAAAACAAAAAATACCACACTGTCGGAACAGTTCCAAACTCTAATAGAAAAACAAAAAATACCACACTGTCGGAACAGTTCTAAACTCTAATAGAAAAACAAAAAATACCACACTGTCGGAACAGTTCCAAACTCTAATAGAAAAACAAAAAATACCACACTGTCGGAACAGTTCCAAACTCTAATAGAAAAACAAAAAATACCACACTGTCGGAACAGTTCCAAACTCTAATAGAAAAACAAAAAATACCACACTGTCGGAACAGTTCCAAACTCTAATAGAAAAACAAAAAATACCACACTGTCGGAACAGTTCCAAACTCTAATAGAAAAACAAAAAATACCACTCTGTCGGAACAGTTCCAAACTCTAATAGAAAAACAAAAAATACCACACTGTCGGAACAGTTCCAAACTCTAATAGAAAAACAAAAAATACCACACTGTCGGAACAGTTCCAAACTCTAATAGAAAAACAAAAATACCACACTGTCGGAACAGTTCCAAACTCTAATAGAAAAACAAAAAATACCACACTGTCGGAACAGTTCTAAACTCTAATAGAAAAACAAAAAATACCACACTGTCGGAACAGTTCTAAACTCTAATAGAAAAACAAAAAATACCACACTGTCGGAACAGTTCCAAACTCTAATAGAAAAACAAAATATACCACACTGTCGGAACAGTTCTAAACTCTAATATAAAAATCGTAGAAATAGGCAGAATCGATACTGCTAACACAAATCTGCTTACTTTCCCGGATTGGCATAGACACTTCAATAAAAAGTGGCAGGGTTAAAATAACAGATCTATCAGTGGAAATATTTATAATATCATTTATGCCAGAAATATGTTGAATAAAGAATGGAATTCTCAGACGGGAATTATCATCTTTGTCAAATCAAAATTAAAGTTACATTATTTTTTGTTAAAATGGCCAACAGACAGTGTGGTATTTGTTTTTCATTTTGTTACTTGAATTTTGGTGTAACTATATTTCTACAAAAGTGTACAATTACTTATTTCTACATATTACAATCTAGAGAAAAAACATGTTAATATTATATAAGGCAGGTTATGTGCTCAGCGCCATTTATAACAATGCTTCAGTTATGTTGTGGGGTAAAATTTATTTGAGTACACCGACCTGTATTAAATTGCGGTTAACTGCATGTGTGCCTGTAACTTGTACATTAATTGATGCATGAAACAATATTTTGCTTCTGTTAAAATTGTTCATTTAAGTTTTGCAAATTTGGTTGTTTTTCAATTATACATTTTAGACTTTTTGAAAGCTTTACAAAATGGAGAAACCATTCTTATTGCTGAAGGATACGTGCGTGAATTTGGGCGAAGAGGGTACCTAAAGATGGGACCTTTCATACCGGAAGTGGTATTAGACCATCCGGAATTGGTTAAGAATATGCACGAGGAATTTGTTCACGCCGGGAGTGATGTAGTTCAAGCATTTACGGTTAGTTGTTCGACATTTTGATAAATCACCCTTTTGTCTTATAAAGCGTACATGGTGAAGAAAGGATTATATCCTTATTAATACTTCAACAAAACAGTTATAGCAAATTCCTGCGCCTATTTGCATAAATGTAATTTAGTGCAACACAATTAGAATTTGATTAATCTAAAATATAATGGGAATGGATCTAATATTTAGGTTTCATGAATTTATGTTTCATAATTCGCCGCTTGAGAAATTCATTTATTCTGGAAATACAACACGCGAATGTAACCAACTGCAAATCTCTGACAAACCTATTTCTTTTGTTGTTTTTTTATGTTTCTTTCAAGTGACAAATGAAAATGAATTGTTTTTATTAGAAAGCAATGTTCTTCGAACAACAGAATATTGTGTGACAGATTTAACCTATCATGTAATATATAACACTCCACGAACAACAGAATATTGTGTTACAGATTTAACCCATCATGTAATATATAACACTCCACGAACAACAGAATATTGTGTGACAGATTTAACCCATCATGTAATATATAACACTCCACGAACAACAGAATATTGTGTGACAGATTTAACCCATCATGTAATATATAACACTCCACGAACAACAAATATTGTGTGACAGATTTAACCTATCATGTAATATATAACACTCCACGAACAACATAATATTGTGTAACAGATTTAACCCATCATGTAATATATAACACTCCACGAACAACAGAATATTGTGTGACAGATTTAACCCATCATGTAATATATAACACTCCACGAACAACAGAATATTGTGTGACAGATTTAACCTATCATGTAATATATAACACTCCACGAACAACAGAATATTGTGTGACAGATTTAACCCATCATATAATATATAACACTCCACGAACAACAGAATATTGTGTGACAGATTTAACCCATCATGTAATATATAGCACTCCACGAACAACAGAATATTGTGTGACATATTTAAGCCATCATGTAATATATAACACTCCACGAACAACAGAATATTGTGTGACAGATTTAACCCATCATGTAATATATAACACTCCACGAACAACAGAATATTGTGTGACAGATTTAACCTATCATGTAATATATAACACTCCACGAACAACAGAATATTGTGTGACAGATTTAACCCATCATGTAATATATAACACTCCACGAACAACAGAATATTGTGTGACAGATTTAACCCATCATGTAATATATAACACTCCACGAACAACAGAATATTGTGTGACAGATTTAACCCATCATGTAATATATAACACTCCACGAACAACAGAATATTGTGTGACAGATTTAACCCATCATGTAATATATAACACTCCACGAACAACAGAATATTGTGTGACAGATTTAACCCATCATGTAATATATAACACTCCTCGAACAACAGAATATTGTGTGACAGATTTAACCCATCATGTAATATATAACACTCCACGAACAACAGAATATTGTGTGACAGATTTAACCCATCATGTAATATATAACACTCCACGAACAACAGAATATTGTTTGACAGATTTAACCCATCATGTAATATATAACACTCCACGAACAACAAAATATTGTGTGACAGATTTAACCCATCATGTAATATATAACACTCCACGAACAACAGAATATTGTGTGACAGATTTAACCCATCATGTAATATATAACACTCCACGAACAACAGAATATTGTGTGACAGATTTAACCCATCATGTAATATATAACACTCCACGAACAACAGAATATTGTGTGACAGATTTAACCCATCATGTAATATATAACACTCCACTATAGTAACCTGTATATATACCAACTACATGTGAAATCAGTACCTATCACCACAACAGTAGTGGGTTCGAATCCCGCTCTTGGTGACGTGTACTCGATACAACATGATGTGATAAAGTTTGTCAGTGACTTGCTGCAGGTCGGTTGTTTTATCCTGCTACTCTGATTTCACCCACCAATAAAACTGACCTCCACGATATAACTAAAATATTGTCCAGGACATGCCAGAGCTTGTGGTTCCTATCCTATAATGTACTTTAGCGTTATATTTGTGTTGTTTTACTTTTATCTTTGTATCAATTAATTTAGTATTACGGTCATCGAGAGAAATTAAAGTCAATCGGTAGGGAGGATGATTTGGAAAAACTAAACAGAAAGGCACTGCAAATGGCTAAGAAAGTTGCAGTGGACAATAATAAATGGATGGCTGCAGGTGTGTGTAATACTTGTGTATATCAACCAGACAATCAGGAAGCATACGATGCTGCCAAGCTTATATTTAAGGTTAGATTACATTGTATTGTATTCTCTGAACATACAATTGTTTACATGAAACGTTAACATAATTATGCATAAATAAGGAAGGCAATGTATTTGCTATTAAATATTGGCATGTGGCAATCCGATTTAAAGTAGATATTTGTTTTTCTTTTCTTTTGATGTTTTTTTGTGTAAAGATAGTGTTACGCAAAACAAATAACCATAAAATAAACGTTTAATGGTAATTGGAATTTGGAATTTCTCTGCATGATAATTAAAGGATGTACCGTACAATTTCACCTAAGCATATCGGAAGTAGTACATGCAGGACTCTCCATTGTAAAAGAAAACTGCAAGTGACTGATTTACAAATTTTGTATTTTCATTTTCTCAGTTTCTAAATTTATTGCAGGAACAAATCGAGTGGGCAGTAGAAGAAAATGCTGACTTTATAATTGGGGAAACGTTCAATGACTTTGGAGAAGCAATGCTAGCTCTGAAATCAATAAAAGAATTTGGCAAAGGTGTGTATCGATTGACAAAAATAGGGGATTATCACGCCAGCACAAATTCAGTAATATTATGACGGTTTATTTGTAGAATAAACAGGAATACACAGAGATCACACAAGCAACAGACAAATTTTATCGCAAAATTTGATCGAATACATGTTGTCAGGAGAATATAATGGTAATTAATCAGACTGTGTTGTCAGAATACCTACTCATTGAATTGTTCTTTAAATAACTGCATGCAAATTGTGAAATAATATAACATAGTACTGACTTCTTTTTTGTTTTTGTCATTATTAAGGTTTACCTGCTGTTATTACATTAGCAGCATATTGGCCTGACATTACAACAGATAATGTTCCAATACCGGAGGCTTGTAGACGATTAGAAGAAGAGGGAGCTGCTGTTGTTGGACTAAACTGTGCTAGAGGACCTCGGACAATGCTTCCTCTGATGAAAGAAATAAGAAAACTTTGCAGAGTGAGTATATGCGTACACGTGTGCACTAAATGCGTACATTGAAATTAGCCTTATCTTTTCTGTTATAATGTAGTCGTTACTTTATTTGAATTGTCAGCTTATTCCGTGAATTCACAGACATCGTTGGTTAAATGTCGGCCTTTGAATATTTCTAAAGTACCCACAATTGATTGAAAGCACTAGGGATTAATAAGTAAAAAATATTCGTTGTTCTAAATACAACATACATTTTCTCATTGTTGTTGATTATATTGAAAATTGTCAAATTAACTAGTAATTAAAAAAAAACCAGACGCGTCGTGTGCCCTAAATTAGATACATACGTTTTTGTTACTATCACTGGGTCGATACATGTGATGGTCGACTACGTGTACCAGTTCCCGATAGGATATAAATCGCACAGAAAATTAAAGATTGAGCAAAGATAACGCCATAAAAACAGGGCTGAACTCAGGATTGATGAGCAGTTCCTACTCCACGGTTAGTACATATACGCTTAGGGACGGACCATTTAACTTCCGGGGGGGGGGGGGGTGTTATGTTTTTTTTCTAAAAAAATATTCTGATTTCGGTGGAGGAAATTTGTTTTTATCTGATTCAGAGTTTTTGTCATATAACCTAATGTTGAATTCTGGAAAAAAATTTCGAGCTTCGCGCGAAAAAAACCCATACCCCGCCTCCACCCCCACCCCCCTGCAAGTTAAATGGTCTGTCCCTTAGTTGCATATGCATTTATATACTGGAATAACTGTGAAAATTAATTTCCTGCTTGGTGGTCTACAAGGGTGTCGGTTCTTGTCGTTCTGAAATATGATATTTTTGAGTTAAATTTAAAGAAATAATTCATTCAAAACTTTACTGAAATGATACATGGATCTCAATGACAATTATTAAACTAATTTAATTTCAATATTAATCACTTCCAACATAGGGTAACACTGATAAATTTACCAACTTAAAAGGCGAACGTATAGAGCAACTTATTTGCTTTATTTGTTTGTTTTTCGTTATTGCTTTGGGCTACTTTTATCGCATTCTGTATTTTTCTGTAAAATTCAAATATATAAGTAGAGATTCTCGTGTTATTTTAATTTCCAGTATTGTCTTGTTCTGAAACCCTTAAAAGATTAATATTTGGAAATAAATAATTACGTGAATCGTATGTTCATAGTCTCAGTACACTTACTTCTTTGATACACACGGAAATACAGGCCAGTAACGAATATATGTAAAACTATGTAGAATTCCTCAATAATTGTTTTCACAATATGCTATTTTATATACATATCAGAACACATTTTATTCAGACTGTGTCAGCCAGTGCAAGTTTATATTATCGATACAGTGATTGAAAGGTTCAACATTACCTCTTTCATCATTACACCATGCACGCACACCATTCCCCAGTACACCTTCCATGTTTATTTGGTGGTTGTGGTTGATGGTGTTTAACGTCACTTTCAACAATATTTCAGTTATATCGTGGCGGTCAGTTTTATTGATGGATGAAACCAGAGTACCAGAGAAAACCACCGACCTGTTGCAAGTCAATGACAAACTTTATCACTGGATGTTGTATCGAGTACACTTCGCCGTGGGGTTCAAACTCACAACTATAGTGGTTATAGGTACTGATTACACAGATAGTTGTAAATCCAACTACATGTAGCATACGATCACGACCACGACGGGTAGTACTCGTTTATTTTGGAATATTGAGCATGTCATGTACCGTACTGTATTGACATGTTATTATTGTTATTTACAGGGGCCACTTGCTGCTTTACCTGTACCGTTTAGGACTAATGATGACTGCAAAACATTTCAGTCATTAAAAGATCCAGAAACAGGTAAGAAACATTTGAAAGATACCAAAGTGGTAATTAGAAGCAGTAAGTCGAAGACGGGCATTCAATACAATGGTCAAATGAAAAGGTTAAAAGACGGGCATTCAATGCAATGGTCAAATGAAAAAGATAGAAGACGGGCATTCAATACAATGGTCAAATGAAAAGGTTAAAAGACGGGTATTCAGTACAATGGTCAAATGAAAAGGATAAAAGACGGGCATTCAATACAATGGTCAAATGAAAAGGTTAAAGGCCAAACAATGAATCACAAAACACTACACAGAAAACTAGTTATTGAGAAACATGAATCCCACTAAGTATCATTTGGGTTAGGGATATATTTATTGGTGAAGGACACCGGAGTACCCGGAAAAATTCACCGACCTGCCGCAAGTTACTGACAAACTTTATCACATAATGTTGTATCGAGTTCACCTCGCCATGAGCGGGATTCGAACTAAATGTCACTTGAACCTTTTGAAAAGTAACATATGTCTAATAGTATTTCGGATATATGTGGTGTTCTGGATACACAGAGGTGGTAATACAATAATGAATATATTCATATAAAAACGTAAATTATACAGAAAGTATTACACCTTTTGCTATAATAACACATTAGTTCCGAACGAATGTTAAACTGACATTGATTCTTTAACTGATTTGAAAAAAACAAGAACCAAACAAAAAACATATTAATTATCATTATGACACTTCTAAAGTTTGAAACATACAATATTCAGTCGACAAATATCCCGTTACTTTAAAATACATATATGAATACTCATTTCTTGGGGGACTGTACTAGTTGCACAAAACTTAAGAAGCTGTAAATCGAAGAAAGTGAGACAATACAATGGCAAAAAGAAAAAAGGACAAAAGGACAAACAATTTTCTTCAATACATTACACAGAAAACTTCAGATCGAGCAACACGAACACCATTAAGAACCAGGGGTGAAATCATGTGTTCCGGAAGGGTAGGCAGCTATTGCTCTAAATGTGGCACCCGTGGATGCGATCAACTTAGATAACATATTGTGCAATATCGGTTGATTCTCTGTGGATTCTGGTTTTCTCCACCGAAAAAAATTACAACCACAATCTAAACAAATATAATCTATCTCCATGAAACCGAAACATAAAAATGTCATTTGTATTTTAGGCGCTTACGTCTACCCAAATGATATAGAATGTGTAAGATGCAGTAACAGCGATATAAGGAAATTCGCAGAGGAAGCAAAAGAAATGGGAATTCAGTATGTAGGCCTATGTTGTGGTAATTGTAGCCTTTATTTCCGGGAGTTGGCAGAAGCCTTTGGTAGAAAACCAGCCGCATCTCGATTTTCTACGGAACTCTCTAAAAGTCACATATTAGGAGCACCAACAGGACACGTGTACTCAAGAGCAGACCTGATCCGTCAATTTATGTATGGCACGACAGACACATAGAACGTATTGAAAACAACTGTTTTGATTCGAGTAATATTGATTGTTTTAATTAAATTATAATATGTAAATGTAATTATAATGAAAACGTCGATAACTAATAAATCATGACAGTGGCGAAACACAGACTCCTGGGCGGATGATATCCTTCCATACATTCGAATGCAACTATTACTATGTCAATGGTATGATTAAATTTTGATTTGTTTGTTTCATAAAATGTTGTCATCTTCCAATCAATGTAATCAATCCATAATCATTGTATTAAATCCTTTGTTAATTGTTCTGCCCGAAAGGGCTCTTTAATTGGAAATAAAAATATTTGTATTTGTATTTGTATTGTATTGTATCCCCCATGACATCCCATGCATGTATCCCCCATGACATCCCAATTCCAAAATCTAGTTGACAGTGATTCCCAAAATTATATGTGAAATATATCTATATGAACAATCAGTTGAGTTGAGACATAATTAACCAATTCATAGCATTTACCGAAAGGATGACCCAAGGTTAGGTTTCTCATAACGCATATCGAATATTACCCTCTTAATTCAAAATATTAAAGCGTGAGTTTAACCCGATTGAAATAAAACCATTCGAGTTACGTCCCTTTGTACATTTGATTACAAATTGTCGTTGATTTGTTCTGGGATTTATTGTAGATGAACACAACACTATGCATACATCACCAGAGTATTACTTTTCAATAATTTGACACTGTCCAATCTTTTGACATTGAGCGTGCCTGGTGAAGGTTTTTCCGGAAACGCGCACAAAACTAGCTAAATACGTTTTTATTACACTGCCACGGGTACGTCCATACCCACAATTCTTTGAATATTCTACACAGGAGTATCCAATCACAAAAAACGACGCTAAGACTGCACCTGGTGTCAAGGTGTTCACAATACTGATAATTTAAATTCCTAAACAATGCAGTCATTTAAAACGAAGGTCAATCTACCCTAGGCATAAGTTATTAACATCAGCCGATTTTTGCAATCCTTTTTATGCCCTTTGACCTACTTGCTCCCAAAGACTTAAAATCTGTTTTTGTTTCTATTCTTATAACAATAAGAGCACCTAATGCAGATTATCGAAGAATTGCGTTCTTGTACTAAAGTAGCCATCTACGTTTTCATTATGATATATGTCATGGAAGAGACCACATCGATGATATAATAGTTAGCATGCTAGCCTAGAGTGTGGTATATTGTGTGTTCAAGCTCCAGTCGGTCGAACAAAAGATTATAAAATCGGTATGCGTTGCTTCTCTGCTAATCATGCAGCAAACTCACATTAAATTCCTCATATCAAAATACTTAAAACTAAGTATCTTAGCACTTGATAATTTGTTAATTGGTTCGAGTACCGACTGTGAATCTGATGTACACCATTTTACTAATTCTATATTTTGATCGTTTATTCCATCGAAACTAGTTTACGGTTCCTCACATAAATCACTGGCCTGGTGTATTAGATATATTTATTACTGAAATTTACAGTTCCAAAATAATGTAATTATTTTTAAAACTAAGATTCTCCTCCCTCAGACATAGGTGACCTTAAACGATTTTGGCTAACCTGATTGACCCTTCATTGCTCCCAAAACCTTTATTATTTGGCTTTCCAATCTTTCGATTTTGAGCATACCTGATGAAGGTTATTCCAGAAACGCGTCATGTGCACTAAATTTGATATCTACGTTTTTATTACAATCCTTGATATATGTTCTCTACAATGTTTTGTCATTTGTACTACAGAAGCTAAAGCCAAATTGCTTGCTCTAAGGTTTATTTCTTCGGGTAATAAATCTAAACCATGATATACTCAGATACATTTTAGTGGCTCTTGACAGTTGATGTTTGTTTGTTTGTTTGTTTCAACAATATTTCAGTTATATCGTGGAAGTCAGTTTTATTGGTGGAGGAAACCGGAGTACCCGGAGAAAACCACCGACAAACTTTATCACATAATGTTGTATCGTCTAAGTGGGATTCGAACTCACAGCGTTAGTGGTGATAGGTATTGATTGCATAGGTAGTTGTAAATCCAAATACCATACGATCACGACCACGACGACCCCTTCTTGACAATTAAAGGTTACAAATGTCAAAACACTGTTATTTTGAACAATTATCGCAATTTATTTTAAAAAAAAACAACATTTAGGCTATTGAAGAGAGGATTGTTTACAGCTGAATACCTTCTCGCATGGAACACAGTCGTGGAACAGGATTCGAAGGATGTTTCGAACGACCCAATACTTGACTGTTCTATTCATAATACAGATTTTAAACCATTGTCATTTTTAGAATTGGTCAGTTTAATTGGAACTTCTAAAATAATAAATAATGCATAAAATCTATAATTAACTAAATTCTTTGTTCCTACGGTAAAATTCACACTAACTATATAATTCTGACACGTTGTGGTATAATCCAAATGATCAACAGCGATCCGAAAGTATTCCATGAAGAACATGTCTTAGATAACTGTATGGATGGTCTTGAAAACAGACGAACTGTAGATGCAGCCACTCTGTAACACACTTGTTGCCAAATGTTACAAGTGGATGCCATATATTTAAAAAAAATATATATAAAGTAAAACTTGCTCAAACTCAGCCTCTTTGGGACCAACTTTTATGTTCGGAAGTTCAATAAACAGGTGTTTGGTTGATACAGATTAAATTAACAATGATTTCTTACTTTGAGATTTTGTTTAAAGTTCGGTTTATGCAGGATTTCGGTTTATCCAGGTGTTCGATTTAGATAGGTTTCACTGTATTGCATAAGGACTTCTATATTTCTGATCTTTTAAATTCTAATATTATTCGATCAGCTTAAGTTAACATTTTCATAGCTGATTTTACATGTATATTATCTTAACTCATAATTCCATGTTAACTTTGAATAAATCTAATAAAAATTGCACGCCATGTTATAGATGAAATATTTCAAAAGACGATGTTAAACAACAAATAATAATCATTATTTTATTTCGATTTCGAGATTTTGATTCCATCCATGGTGGAAAACTTACCATTTGCAAAAACTTAAGACAAGTTTGAAGATACCAAAGGGGTAAAACAGAAGCTGAAAACCGAAGGATAGATAGACAATAGAATGGCCGAAAGCAAAACTAAAAAGATGAACAATATGCGTTTCATTACGTTTTTTTTAAATAATGTTCTACGGTCGTCACAGAAAGCTATTAATAAATGTTAAAATCTATTTATTCTATATCTTTATTGACCAAAGTACATAAATACTATAGGCATATAGTTATATTACATTGCAAATAATACTATATTAGGTATATACAAAAGCAGAAGGTTATGCAGAAACAATTAAATCATCTCTAAGTTTAAAGGATCTAAGTAAAAATGTTCCAAGGTTACATAACTCTTTAATGTTGTTTGAACTTAATAGTTGTATAAATTTATGCATTGAAGGTTTTTTTCCAAATCAAATATTATAAATATTCCACCGGGGAAGCAGCTACCATACTGACTTTTTGTTGTTACTTCAAGACAATATAATTTTTCGGATATTGTATGAATAAGGAATCAGAAAATATGGGCTTACTTCCTTACAATTTCGAACTGCAATATTCTATGGAGGAAACGAACAGTCGCTATAACATTTATTCGCCGAGACAACAGTCACTTGAACACTGGACCATCCCTTTTTCTGTACGACGACCCCGGAAAACACCTACCAAAAATAACGTTTCCTTTAAGACAAATATTACGGTTGTATTAAAATATGTGTCGTCAGCAATTTTACACTATATTTGGTTTAAGTGGAAGG
Source organism: Bathymodiolus brooksi (assembly GCA_963680875.1). Classification (NCBI taxonomy): domain Eukaryota; kingdom Metazoa; phylum Mollusca; class Bivalvia; order Mytilida; family Modiolidae; genus Bathymodiolus; species Bathymodiolus brooksi. Next base: position 128,233,278 of record OY804576.1, on the reverse strand, counting down.
AAACAGGAATAGATTTTATGACGTAGAATATTACTATTTATATTTTTTAATTCTAAACAGTTCCACAAATATCAACAGTGACTAACATGCGAGAAAATCAAGATTGTAATTTTCCAACCGTCTGCATGACTTTTCAATTGAATATTTACAAAGATAGAAATGCCTGAGCTACTTTACTATATCAATTTCTTGTTTTCTCGTGAGTCATTATTTAAAAAAGTCCTCACTTCCTTATAGACACCGAAATAACATTAACCTTGTCATATTAACCTATTAGAAGATCCATGGGGAAAGTCCCCAATCAATCACATTATATTATTTTGCAGCTTAATGATAATGATATCAAATGTTCCCATTTTAAGATATCTTTAAATAGACAACATAGTAATTTAAAAGTCCCTATACTACAATGCTGTCTTTTCCTTTTCCTTTGATCAACACAGATATCCTCTTTACCTGTATAATAGTATACTGAACGTCAAAATATAATTACAATTACAAAATGTAATAACAGGAAAATACTGTACTATATTGATAATGTTGTATCTCAATAAAGGTTAGGATTAGAGTTATGGTGTTTAGCGCCACTTCAAAAAATTTCAGTTATATCGTAAAGGTCAGCTTTTCTGGTGGAGAAAACCACCGATCTGTCGAAGTCACTGACAAACTTTATCACATAATGTTGTATCTTAATAAGGGTTAGCGGTTATGGTGTTTAGCGCCACTCTCAACAATATTTCAGTTATGTCGTGGAGTACAGGTTTATTTGTGTATCTAAATAAGGGAAAGATAAAATAACTACGAGAACACAAATTAACATTGTGGATAGAAAGAGAACAGTACATAAATTAACATTGTGGATAGAAAGAGAACAGTACATAAATTAACATTGTGGATAGAAAGAGAACAGTACATAAATTAACATTGTGGATAGAAAGAGAACAGTACATAAATTAACATTGTGGATAGAAAGAGAACAGTACATAAATTAACATTGTGGATAGAAAGAGAACAGTACATAAATTAACATTGTGGATAGAAAGACAACAACAACTTAATAAAACAAAGAAATAATCCATAAATCTATATTTTTCAGAAATTCACAGACGAATATAAAATGCATATCAGGAGACAAATACGTTACATGTAATCATTATTAACACCGAGGTTCTCCTTTCTCAGACATAACAGAATTTATCTATCCTGTTTAGACCCTTTGGTTTACCTTTGGCTTGAACGTACATGATGAAGGTTATTCCAGAAACGTACATGATGAAGGTTATTCCAGAAACGTACATGATGAAGGTTATTCCAGAAACGTACCTGATGAAGGTTATTCAAGAAACATACCTGATGAAGGTTATTCCAGAAACGTACATGATGAAGGTTATTCCAGAAACGTACATGATGAAGGTTATTCCAGAAACGTACATGATGAAGGTTATTCCAGAAACGTACCTGATGAAGGTTATTCCAGAAACGTACATGATGAAGGTTATTCCAGAAACGTACCTGATGAAGGTTATTCACGAAACATACCTGATGAAGGTTATTCCAGAAACGTACCTGATGAAGGTTATTCCAGAAACGTACCTGATGAAGTTTATTCCAGAAACGTACCTGATGAAGGTTATTCCAGAAACGTACCTGATGAAGGTTATTCCAGAAACGTACATGATGAAGGTTATTCCAGAAACGTACCTGATGAAGGTTATTCAAGAAACATACCTGATGAAGGTTATTCAAGAAACATACCTGATGAAGGTTATTCCAGAAACGTACCTGATGAAGGTTATTCAAGAAACATACCTGATGAAGGTTATTCAAGAAACATACCTGATGAAGGTTATTCCAGAAACATACCTGATGAAGGTTATTCCAGAAACGTACCTGATGAAGGTTATTCCAGAAACGTACCTGATGAAGGTTATTCAAGAAACGTACCTGATGAAGGTTATTCCAGAAACGTACCTGATGAAGGTTATTCCAGAAACGTACATGATGAAGGTTATTCCAGAAACGTACCTGATGAAGGTTATTCAAGAAACATACCTGATGAAGGTTATTCCAGAAACATACCTGATGAAGGTTATTCCAGAAACGTACCTGATGAAGGTTATTCAAGAAACATACCTGATGAAGGTTATTCAAGAAACATACCTGATGAAGGTTATTCCAGAAACATACCTGATGAAGGTTATTCCAGAAACGTACCTGATGAAGGTTATTCCAGAAACGTACCTGATGAAGGTTATTCAAGAAACATACCTGATGAAGGTTATTCCAGAAACGTACCTGATGTAGGTTATTCCAGAAACATACCTGATGAAGGTTATTCCAGAAATGTACCTCATAAAGGTTATTCAAGAAACATACCTGATGAAGGTTATTCCAGAAACGTACCTGATGAAGGTTATTCCAGAAACGTACCTGATGAAGGTTATTCAAGAAACATACCTGATGAAGGTTATTCCAGAAACGTACCTGATGAAGGTTATTCAAGAAACGTACCTGATGAAGGTTATTCAAGAAACCTACCTGATGAAGGTTATTCCAGAAACATACCTGATGAAGGTTATTCCAGAAACGTACCTGATGAAGGTTATTCAAGAAACATACCTGATGAAGGTTATTCAAGAAACATACCTGATGAAGGTTATTCCAGAAACATACCTGATGAAGATTATTCAAGAAACATACCTGATGAAGGTTATTCCAGAAACATACCTGATGAAGGTTATTTAAGAAACATACCTGATGAAGGTTATTCCAAAAACGTACCTGATGAAGGTTATTCCAGAAACGTACCTGATGAAGGTTATACAAGAAACATACCTGATGAAGGTTATTCCAGAAACGCACCTGGTGAAGGTTATTCAAGAAACATACCTGATGAAGGTTATTCCAGAAAAGTACCTGATGAAGGTTATTCCAGAAACATACCTGATGAAGGTTATTCCAGAAACATACCTGATGAAGGTTATTCCAGAAACGTACATGATGAAGGTTATTCCAGAAACGTACCTGATGAAGGTTATTCAAGAAACATACATGATGAAGGTTATTCCGGAAACATACCTGATGAAGGTTATTCCAGAAACGTACCTGATGAAGGTTATTCAAGAAACATACCTGATGAAGGTTATTCTAGAAACGTACCTGAAGAAGGTTATTCTAGAAACGTACCTGAAGAAGGTTATTCTAGAAACGTACCTGATGAAGGTTATTCAAGAAACATACCTGATGAAGGTTATTCCAGAAACGTACCTGATGAAGGTTATTCCAGAAACGTACCTGATGAAGGTTATCCCAGAAACGTACATGATGAAGGTTATTCTAGAAACATACCTGATGAAGGTTATTATAGAAACGTACCTGATGAAGGTTATTCCAGAAACGTACCTGATGAAGGTTATTCTAGAAACATACCTGATGAAGGTTATTCTAGAAACGTACCTGATGAAGGTTATTCAAGAAACATACCTGATGAAGGTTATTCCAGAAACGTACCTGATGAAGGTTATTCTAGAAACATACCTGATGAAGGTTATTCTAGAAACGTACCTGATGAAGGTTATTCCAGAAACGTACCTGATGAAGGTATTCTAGAAACGTACCTGATGAAGGTTATTCCAGAAACATACCTGATGAAGGTTATTCTAGAAACATACCTGATGAAGGTTATTCCAGAAACATACCTGATGAAGGTTATTCCAGAAACGTACATGATGAAGGTTATTCCAGAAACGTACCTGATGAAGGTTATTCAAGAAACATACATGATGAAGGTTATTCCGGAAACATACCTGATGAAGGTTATTCCAGAAACGTACCTGATGAAGGTTATTCAAGAAACATACCTGATGAAGGTTATTCTAGAAACGTACCTGAAGAAGGTTATTCTAGAAACGTACCTGAAGAAGGTTATTCTAGAAACGTACCTGATGAAGGTTATTCAAGAAACATACCTGATGAAGGTTATTCCAGAAACGTACCTGATGAAGGTTATTCCAGAAACGTACCTGATGAAGGTTATCCCAGAAACGTACATGATGAAGGTTATTCTAGAAACATACCTGATGAAGGTTATTATAGAAACGTACCTGATGAAGGTTATTCCAGAAACGTACCTGATGAAGGTTATTCTAGAAACATACCTGATGAAGGTTATTCTAGAAACGTACCTGATGAAGGTTATTCAAGAAACATACCTGATGAAGGTTATTCCAGAAACGTACCTGATGAAGGTTATTCTAGAAACATACCTGATGAAGGTTATTCTAGAAACGTACCTGATGAAGGTTATTCCAGAAACGTACCTGATGAAGGTATTCTAGAAACGTACCTGATGAAGGTTATTCCAGAAACATACCTGATGAAGGTTATTCTAGAAACATACCTGATGAAGGTTATTCTAGAAACGTACCTGATGAAGGTTATTCCAGAAACGTACATGATGAAGGTTATTCCAGAAACGCGTCGTCCGCACTAAATGTTATAGCTACGAATACAATTCAATAACGAAAGAAAAAAGGTGGTTGTCACATTCACAATTATATTAAAAGGGTACACCATTTTTGTATAAGTATAATGTGTAGGTCAGTTTAATCGATGCAAAAAATGCAAAAAATTATCAACAATTAGCAATTAATGACAATCACGTATTTTGCTGAGTTAGATTACTGACAAATGCTTTCTAGTGTTATGGTGTTGAGGTGAACGCCACTTTCAATAATATTTCGGTTATATCGTTGCGGTCAGTTATATTAGTGGAGGAAACCGGAGAAAACCAACGACCTGTCACAAGTCACTGACAAACTTTATCGCATAATGGAGTATCGAGTACACCTGGCCTGAGTGGGATTCGAACTCACAACATTAGTGGTGGTATACACTGATTGCAGAGGTAGTTGTAAATCTTACTACCATACGATCACGACGACCCCCAAATGCTTTCTATGTAACATATAATAAGGATGGATGTATGTATAAAATATATAGATAGACAAACACGGACATCCATCTTAAGCTCTTGTATTATGAAAAGCTACGGAACAATCAATTCGTTGCTGTTTAGCCTCTCTCGGTCCCCATTGTGGGCGAGGGTCTTCAATAATAATTCAATAATCGCATAAGAAAAGTTTGAAGATACCAAAGGGGGTAATCGAAGAATTACAGACAATACAATGGGCAAGGGAAAAAGCACAAACGGACGAACAACGATCTACAAAACACTACACAGAAAACTAAAGATTAAGCAACACGCATCCCACTAAAAAAGAGGTGAGCTCAGGTGCCCCGAAAGGGTAATTCATGCTCTAAATAAATATAAAACGGTTCCTAGTTACCTTGTAGATTCTGGAAATCTTACCTGACTTGTCTTACTATAAAATATATGTCACTCAAATAACATTGTACTTGATATTTACTAATGCATTACTAATGGTATTTTCAGTAATGATTGTGAAAGTAAAACTAGTTTTGATAAAAACCTGAAATTAAACACCAATGTTAAGACTGTATAGAACTAACATTGACTTATATTTTGATCACGTATACTTTATGATAGACTACGATGTCACCTACCTGTATATCGATTTACAAAAAAATATTTTATCCTTTTATTCGGGTTTAGTAAAATTAAATTTGAAAATATTTTTATTTTATTTTGAAAGTAACTTGTAAAATATATAGTCAAACTAAGAATTTTTTACATAGAGATAATTCAGACCAACCAAGATCACACCTGCTATGAATCACATTCATTAGTTTTATCGGCGGACAGGGCCATTCGTGGCCACTTTAGCATAAATACTTAAACACGAATAACAACATTTTGTTCATTAGGAACATTGATACAGACTGTAACAGCGTTCGGAAATACGGTTACAGATAGTGAGAGCGTTTTGTTGTTCGGAAGAGTTTGAAGATACCAAAGGGGTTATCAGAATCCGTAAATCGAAGAAGAACAGACAACACAATGGCTAATAGAAAAAGGACAAAAGGACAAACAACGATCTACAAAAACTAAACATAAACTAAAGATCGAGTAACACGAACCCCACCAAAAACCGGAGGTGAACTCAGGTGCTCTGCTCCACTAGTGGCACCCGTCGTGTAAATTTAGTTTCAAATCCGGTGATAGGTCACGAATAAGGAAAGGACCGGGAAATGCTTACGACAAGTGGAACACATCCTTGGTCATTTGTGACATTGATATTCCATAACGGTCTACCATGTCATGGTGGGACCGCAAAACTTTCGAAGTGATGACTTCAGCTTAACCAAGAGGAACCCTTGAGTCAGTCATTTCCTTGTTATCAGCAACCCTCTATCAAGGAAATCCTGATAGGAACTACAAGCTCTGGAATATCGTATCAACTTAGAGATGTATACTCCATATGCAGGTGCTGCTGGAAGGTTGCTACATATATGTTTGCTGTTTGCTGGGAAACTTTGCTTACTTGATAACAAATGGTTACAGATCTATTACATAAAGAGATTTGTCGTCCATTTCAGTGCATTGTCAGCTATATAGTGACTACCAGACTGAATAGAGGAAAACAACCTTGACCTGGCGGATATAACAAACTGGCACGTGACACCATTGGTAGGTGTCTAACAACCTCAGCTTGAGGTGGGAATCGGGGAGCGACCTATGCCAGTGATGTTAGGCTTGTCGTCAATGACCTTAAGCATTTCGCAACCCAGAGTCCTAGATGTGACAGATTGATAACTTATAGGCTACCAACCTGCTAACAGATTTTTCTTTAATTCCCGCGCTTATTATATTGTCTCTAGAGTGCTTTTAACATAGAAGTTTAAACATTTGTTTTCATTTTTCTGTATATGTGTATATGGAAGGTAAACTATTGACGATTTTAAAGTATACTTGAAAAAAAAACCACTGTTTATCTTGGTTAGTGCAATTAAATGTAGTTTTAAATCAAGGTGGTATATACCTTTGTTAGGAATTCTGACTAATATGATTTTTATAGAGTTGTAGAAACACTTAAAGCAGGATTAACGTCAACCCGTACAATAGCTTATAGCAATATTCTAAGCGTTTTTCGGTCCGAGTATCAACAAGAATCCGACTTTATTTCCTTTCTTCAGTAATAGAAAAATCATTATGAAATAGCATGTAATACTTTAAATTTTCGAAATGAATATTTTACAATATTTAATTATGTTCAATACGTCTTTGTTGTTCTATTAAGAGATAATTGTACTGCATTGTCATATTTGCCGACTTCAATCGTTGGTTTAATGTGTGAAAATAACAACCAATGCATGAATTCGTTGTATACGAGAGTGGTGGTGTTCTCGTACTTAAGACGATATATCTTCAATAACTACAATACTTTCATCACCCAATATTATCCTATCCCTGACGCAAGACCGGATGTATAGAAGTATGACCTAATTTCTCTATGGTCAAATACATCCACTGATTGTGCAGGACGAGTCAAATACACATAGCAAGAGGTAATATTTTCTCATGATTTGAGAATGTTCCCCTGTACGGGGAGATAAGGACAAGTTACATCAGCTCTTATTGGGAGTGGTCGTTGATGCTCTATTAGAAAGTACGATTTTCTATCTACCGATTATCTCCCCTTTTCCTTAAGGAAATAAACAATATCCGCCCATCCAAATGTCACATTTTACCTACATTTGTTGTTTGTAAGTCTGTTCTAGATACAATATAGCTGAGATAATATGTTACATAACAATCAATCACGTTCTTTTTTACCTATGACATATATGGTTACTTTAAACATATTTTATTGTTCAAAAAGACAAAAGGATAAGACACAAGTTAAACAACTTAGACAGTCTTCTCCCATTACATATATTTCAAAATACACAATTGAACATAATGATATTTAATTACACAAATTTATAGTAAACGTTTATAGTAAATGAAGGCATGAAGAAAAATATAAACAGTAAAACAATTAAAACCCTCACATATATGGTTACAGTTAAGTGTGTTGAATTTATACATTAAGTATAAAGTTTGTAATATATTTTATGGCTGTTTATGGATTTGCCTGTAAACGCCGGTTTCCTCATTTGGTAGCAATAGGACCAATGACATGTCAACAAGTGCTATTGAGAAGACGGAACTTTTTTCGAGGACAGTTTTTTAACTTTTTGCCAATAAACTATTCTAATCAACTTAAATACAAATATAAACACGTATTATGTTCTCAACACAATCGTCTACTAGACAGATCAAATCATTTTGACACTTAAACTGTGAATGATCAGCCGTTATGATATTTAATATACTTAAAATCACTGTATCATTGCATGTAATTCTTAATGTAAATAAATTCAGAGGACAAAAGACTGTATTTACGTTTGGATTAAATAAATTGTCACAACTTTTAAATGACTAAGACGATTAATATAGTGTTCCAAATAAAAACGTGGATAGCTAATTTAGTGCATGAAATTAGAACACCATAAGATTCTATGCAGAATGACTATACAATATAGGATTATAATTTTGCCAAAGTGTTTTCACCCTGGAACATTTACGGATATATAAATCTTCTATTGTCTATACATTGAAAACAAATCAAAACACCATTCACAAGGTTTTGACAATATAGGAAATTGAACAGTATCATATTATGTTATTTTTAAAACAAACATTTATGTTAATCAAGGTATATGGTCCTTTAATTTTAACTTTACTTTCATACCAACACTTGTTGCTATATGACAATACATTTCTGTGGATATTATTTGCATTCATGGCAATAAACATTGAATAACACAGAAATCAATACCTCTCATGATTCCTCACCTTGTCCTAAGGTCAAATGTATCGCGTTCACCATTTTGAGTTGATTCTTGATGTCATAAAGTATTGTTATATATGTTTCCCGTACGGCGTTATAGGGGGCCATCGTGACAATTCTTGTTTTGTGTAACAAGTTGAACTAATTAGTTTGATCTTTTAGCTTAGAGTGGACAATAGTTGTGTGAAGTGAAAAAAGGTAATGGTTTAATGTTATTGCATTAGGAGCAGGACCTTGATGATATGTGCTCGTTACAGATCTTTAAAGTTTTGCTGAATCCACATCTGATTTATGCCACCGCTGGAGTAGCTAGTGGTACATTAACTAAAAACCCAGTTTTAACCCGTGACATAAGAGATGTTAATAATTTGACAGAGTAAGCGATACAACGCTTTTTGGCTTGGTTTGGTTTATGGTGTTTAACGCCACTTTTTGTAAAGACACTTATGCAATTAAGATATCAGTATAAGACGAGAGATTCTGTTTTTCATGTTTTTACTGAAGTGCCTCTATAAAGTCATGAAAGTAAGCGGTCATGTATATGTGCGTTAGAGTTATCAATTTTGCCTCTTTCTTCCATTTTTAGATTGGATTTTGAAAAACTGTTCTGACAGTGTGGTAATTTGACTCTTTCATTTATTAATTATAATGTGTAGCAACGACCTCACAACTTTTAACCCATTTTAGTATATATGTATTCTGTTTCATATGTTGCACATTCCTTGGTATAATCTTCTACGGAATCCATTAAAATTGTAAAGTTGTGTTTTCAATGTATGAATTAGTCTCATGCTATTTCGGTCCTTTTGTCTAACATCTCATCAATGTTGTTGAAGTGTTAAGGTCACCCGTTATAAAGCGGTAGCCGTATTAGATATGAATGGGGAAACTGGCACAATTGCAGTCAGGAAGTTTAGACTTAAAGTCGCCAGGGGCGAGAACCTGCTTTTGGACAGGGAAGGTGTTCTGACTGATCGACTAACAAAAATTACAAATATTTCAAAATCCTGTGTAGTTTTTCTCAATTAGTTCATTTTTTGACTATATGTTACATTAATTTGGTCATGTGAAATAAGAACAATGCATATTGTTTTGTTCCGTTGTATTTTTGTTAACATAGTACGCTGTTGTATGTTGTAGTGATTCATGGTTTTGTTTTCCCTATTAAAGAATCAGCAAACAGCACCACAATAAATTCGACAAACAAAAATTTGAGTCACATAAGACATTTAGGAGTTTTTATACATATCATTTCATCCTCATTGATTGTAAAGTTCCAATAACAATTCATATCAAGTTATCAAAGTGTCGTTAGAATTGTGTCAAACTTTTAAATTTAAACTATGGTCACCTGTATAATATATACATGTGTATAAGGATATTGTCACGTCATAATACTAATTCTCAGTAACATATCATTTTAACCTTTTAAAGTCCTTGTATCCGATATTAGGTACATCACCGATGGTATTTTCCATGTGCATACTTAAAACAAGGAAGAAAAAAAATAATGATCAGAGATTTAAAGAAACAGCGCTAGCAGACAGTCGGCATACCTATGGGTACAAACTGTGCTTCTCTTCTCGCCGACTTGTTCCTTTATTCGTATGAGGCAGACTTCATACAGGGGTTTCTCAATAAAAACGAAAATAAACTATCCCGATCATTTAATTTCACGTTCCGCTATATAGATGATGTCCTTTCACTAAATAATTCTAGGTTTGGTGATTTCGTTGATCGCATCTATCCCATTAAGCTTGAAATAAAGGATACCACAGATACAGATACATCTGCTTCATACCTTGACCTACACCTCGAAATTGACAGTGAGGACGGTTAAGAACGAAACTTTACGACAAAAGAGATTATTTCAATTTTCCCATTGTGAACTTTCCATTCATATGTAGCAACATTCCAGCAGCACCTGCATATGGAGTATATATCTATCAGCTGATACGATATTCCAGATCTTGTGGTTCCTATCAGGATTTCCTTGATAGAGGGTTGCTGCTAACAAGGAAGCTACTGAACCAAGGGTTCCTCTTAGTTAAGTTGAAGTCATCACTTCAAAAGTCTTACGGTCGCCAACACGACTTGGTTGACCGTTATGGAATATCTGTGTTACAAATGACCACGGATATGTTCCACTTGTCGTAAACACTTCCCGGTCCTTTCCTCGTTCATGACTTATCACCGGGTTTGTAACTAGATTAACACGACGGGTGTCTCTAGTGGAGCAGGAACGGCTTACCCTTCCGGTGCACCTGAGTTCATCCCCGGTTTTTAGTGGGGTTCGTGTTACTCGATCTTTAGTTTTATATGTATGTTTTGTAGTTCGTTGTTTGTCCTTTTGTACTCTTTCTTTTGGCCATTGTGTTGTCTGTTATTCGTCGATATACGGATTCTGATTGCCCCTTTGATATCTTCAAACTCTTTTTCTATGCACAATCAAGCTGCTTAGTGTGATTAATGTTTCCAACAGTATCCATGAATTAAATGGCCTTCCTGCTCATGATCATGTGGTAGTTTAATTTACATCTACCCGTAAAATCAGTACCTATCACAACTAAAGTTTGTAAGTTCCAATCCCGTCCGTGGATCAAGTACATTATACAATTTTATGTGTTACATGTACCTATACATGTAGTACGTCGGGACTTTTTCTCCGGGTTAATCCGCCAATTGAATTAACTCATGAATTTTCTTTGTGTGGTCAGTGTTGCTCATCTATTTAGTTTTCTGTGTTGTGTTGTTAGTTTTGTGTCTTGTGACCGATGTTGCCTGTGTATCTGGATTGTCTCTTCGGGTTTCTCTAACATTTTCTGCTAGATAAAAGCAAGGTTGACCACCCATAGCCCAACCCATAAAAGAATTTAATATATATATATATATATAACTACATGCAAGACCCAGTGACGTTATATAATATTCTGATGAATGCATTAAATTATGTTAATATAACAACTTCAACCACGAAACAGTTAATGTTATTTTTTATTATTATTGTGAAAATATACAACCATAATATAGTATAACAAATTACAACATCTTAGCTCATAATTAATCGCCTGTAATTTTGCTTGTAATTATCTCCACAAAAATTGAAATTTCAGAAGTAAAAATGTTATTGTGACCAAGCCATTCGATCATAAATTTTACAGTACGAGTCTCGTGCTCATGCTTGATAAAACGACCAATCAAAATACTACTCAGTAAATATAGTGTTCTGATTGGACAATTTTAGAGTACGAGAATAAAGTTTTACGACCGCAATGCCAGGTCTTTGAAGTAATGGACGTAGAGATATGACTAGTTATTAGATGTATAGAGATCAGTCATGTAATACTATTACTGGTATACGTGTACTTCTTCAGAAACAAACATATTGAGCAAAAATCATTCATACAATTATATATATCATACTATAATATATATATGTAATACATTTATATACAATGTCATAACTTTCTTTCATTAATTGATAAATCACAGTTGCTTTGGCTTGACGGAAATCAACTACCATTTGAACACATTTCCGTTATTTAGATATCACAGATATAATATAAAATATACCGGCGCTTGTAAACACTTTCATATATGTTAAGCATATATATTGAATTTAGCTAACCATACGATAGGATATGGGTTTGCAAAAATTTATACAAATATATAGTTCAACTTTTTCGACCGATGTAAATTGTACATGTGTCAAATCTTATGATTTCAAATATGCGTCTCTTTAAACTAAAGAGGTTTCATTTTAGAACTTTCGTACTGTCCTTGTATGTAATTTTAAAGTTTAACAATACAGTCAGATATTGTTCTAAAATCCACACTGATCATTTATTTCTAGTTGGTGTTTGATTTGTCCACATTCTGACCGACTGTCTGTAACAAAATGTTTATACAGCCATTGTTGTACCCAGTGATCTCATTACTCTATGGCCTTTTGTCTTACAATTAGGTCATTTCTTCTTATTCACGCATTGACATGATTGTATGGAGTGCCGAATATCCACTTAATGTCACCATTGACAAAAGTAGGAATTTGTTTCAAAAATAAAGGTCAATGCCTATTACTACAATTGAAACATTCCGAACGAACTGCTGCTCCACGTATCCAGACGTCGTGGCATTTCTAATGCAATCCTTATTTCATCCCCTCGTTCTAGAAAATGAACTTGTTCAATGTAACTCACGTGGCTAAACCTGTTATTTTTAACAACACACTCTATATCGCTAGAGTCAATTGTCTTGAAATTGGTACCAGTATTACTGTGTCGCATAGAATGCTGGATATTTCCTAACGTGGTTTCGTTGATGTCTTCTATACTAACACTGACACGGTTGTAAATAAAATAGACACCGGATATTGGGACAATGATGCTTTCGTAATTCGCCTTTATCTCTGTAGTGTTCATTTTTACCTCCCAATTTTTCAGACATTTGAGTCGGGCTGCAAGAAATAAATATAAAAATGAAATACACCGATGTTACTGTAGTATCGTATATCAATAATGGACAAAAATGATTGACTAAAATCATACAAAGAAAGCTCGACTTAAAGGAGATAAATATGCTTTAATATGATTTTAAAATCCTAATCCCTCAATTTTTCAAGTAAATTAATGCACGAACCGAACGCCAATCTGTATGAAGACAAAATAGGTCAAACTGACCCATTAACGCTCAGATATACAAGTACATGTATCACTAATTAGCAGAAAAATGACTATTTTACATCAATTTTAGTGTATAATTTACGAATATCGTTAAATAACTATCAATAAAAGCTTTGTACTATGGTGCACAGTGGGATTGTTTTGTCATGTACATATCCCTTGTAGTGAATTTAATTTGTACTATGGTGCACAGTGGGGTCGTTTTGTCACGTACATATCCCTTGTAGTGAATTTAATTTCATGTTTGAAGAACAACTCCGACTGGGTTTCAACTGCTGTTAGCTCCAGATGCATTCTAAACTTTGTTGATCCTTCTTATCACACTTGGTTCTCGTAGCAACTTTATATATATATATATATATATATATATATATATATATATATATATATATATAAACGTCTAAAATGGTTTGTAAAACAACACCAAGTACACAAAACAAAGTGATAAAGAATTAAACACTTCGTAGAATGACAAAAGTTTCGTCCCACCGAGGGACTTTATCAACTTTATCACTTTGTTTTGTGTACTTGGTATTGTTTTACAAACCATTTTAGACGTTTATAATTGTTTTACTTGTATAGTATCGTTATACCGTAACGATCCAACGTAAGATTGATCGTTGACTGGTTTTTCAGACGTTGTATATATATATATATATATATATATATGTCAAACTGACAAGTTATAGTGCAATGTAAACATAAGTTTGTTATCATAGACATCTAATGTAACTGTACTTGTTCTGTTTTATCTATAAAATTATGCAATGGTGACCCAGATGACAAGTGGTAAATCATGATCTAAGACAAAAAACAAATTCCAGAAAACTATTTCGTTATATATCAGAAAACATGAACAACTTACCAGTATCTTTACACTGTTCTAACGTATGTCTGTTTGAGATAAGATGAAAGGCACCTGAAATCAGAAGAATATATACAACTGTATGCTGCTATATATAATGTTTATTCGATTTTGCTTGATCTTTCTTTGATTAAAGTTTGCATGTTTATTTTTCTTTAAATACAGTCAAACTTGTATATAAAGGCCACACCAGGGAACCTGGAAATGTGGCCTTTATCAGCAGTTGTCCTTAATATATAGGTTAAAATTATATTCAATATACCTTAATGTGAAAAATGAGATTGCCCTATATAAACAGTGATTTGTTATATAGAGGTGCCCTTTAAGGCATGTTTGTCTACATTTGCAGGTTATTAATATATTTTTGTTCAAAACTCAACTGTCGGAGTCAAGCACCGATGAAGAGTTGAATGTACAAATGCACATCTCTTGTCTTAAATATATGTACCTGGGTTCCCTCGTGCTCTTTTTTTGTTGTTCTTATTGTTATTTTTCTGTGTTGTGCTTTTTGTTTTGTTTGTTTTTCTCTATCATTTATTTAATATAGCCATCTTTGATGTTTATGAAAATTCTTCGCGGTAATACAGTCAAATGTTCGTCAAAGATGGTCACCATTAAGGATGACTATACTAAGGGTTCCGTTAACATACCTTTTGTTCTCTCTTCGTTCTTTGATATCTTTATGTACTGTAAATTAAAAGTAATATGAAGTTGAAAAAATTATATGATGAGAAGTAATCGTTCAACAATCTGATTAACTAGAAGTAAGAATTTGCATAATTCTCCTGTGATGTTTTTATATATGCATAATAAAAACGTAGATATCAAATTTAGTGCGCACGACGCGTTTCAGGAATAAACTTCATCAGGTACGCTCATAATCGAAAGATTGGAAATCCAAATAATTTAAAGGTTTGTGAGCAATAAAACCAAAGGGCCTAAACAGGATAGCATATATTGTATGGCACCTAAATGTGTGAAGAAATCGATATTGCCTCTTCTGTGTTCACTAATCTTCAGTTGCACTTTAAAGTTACACACAAAGCAACTCCATTATTTGATTATTAGATTTAAACCCCTATGCTTACTAATAGAATGCACAATGTACTTAAATAAAGATCGGAACACACATGTACTTAAATAGAGATCAGATCACAGCGTTATATTATTACAAATATTTAATGTCACTGTCAATATTATATAATAAAGACATGTTGTGTATTGCATTAACACAATTTAGAACCTAATTTTATTTTCTATCAAAAGATATTGATTGGTGTTTTATGGTGTTTAACGCCATTTTCAACAATATTTCAGTTATATCGTGGCGGTCAAAAGATATTATCAAATTGATTGAAAGAAATGAGTCATATATCGTTACCTGCACAAAAGAATCAATTAAATCCTCCATGGAACATGTTTTGCCATTAATAATGTCCACTTTTTGACCTTTCTTGTAAAGTTTACCCAATTTCTCACTGATAGACTGACAGTTCACAACTGTTCGCCCTACCATTGTTGTCACAGAGTCTAATGAATTTGGATCTCTTACTATTGCACCAGTTCTTGGCGGTGGCACATATGTTTGTTCACCATTTGGTTTGTCTTCTGACTTCGATGTAATATTTGGTATAATGAATACCATACACGTTATAACCAGGACCAGTAAAATGGCATTCAACACCAACATGACAGTAAAACTGATTTTTAATTTATGGTAAGACAGCATGATTTCTGAATATTGTTTTTGTAATTCAGAAAGCTGTGGCGCTAACAGACTTTCAGATAAACTATATTTTGTCATTCTTCTAGGTCCTAGTTCGGGTGCAATTTCACTATAAGCATTTTCATTGCAACTTGTACACATTGAAACTTGTGAACATTCGGAATCCAATCTGAACTGTGCCCGTGATGATCCCATTTTGACAAATTTATGTAAAGTAATGCTAAAAATATAGTTCTTATAAATCAATTTTATTCGAGATCCACGTGTAGAGTTAAGTTAAAATTTCCGAAGTAAAATCCATTTGTTTGGTTGGTATAGATATGTTGGATTTCTGTTGTAATTTGTTTCCGTATTAACATATTCCCCTTAAACCCTCGACTGAAAATAGAACATATAGTAATTTAGTAATTGTTATACTTTTTAAGTATCGTATAGTAAATCTATATATATATAATGACATATAAGGGGTCATATTACAGGTCATCCGTTTAAAGATTACCTATCTACGGGCCATCATTGTACTATATGTAGTCAGTTTAAAATCTAGATATATGTCCGTGCAGATAAACCTCTAAAGTTCTATTTCTGAAGCAACGTAAAATAAATGTAAAGCATATAATAAGAATATGACCATCAATTGCATGGTATAAATAAAATGAACAGAAACAGAAACAGAGGTAAAATTGATACCCCTAACACACACGACCGCTCACTTTCCTGGCTTGGTACAGACACTTCAGTATGGCGGGGTTAAACTAGTTGATGGGCCCCTCCCCTCTAAGTGGAATGATGTGGTCATGCAAGTGTTTTCCACGTGTTAGTAAAATGCCAGCTCTCACAAGTAACTGGGTGAGCAGCATTGTTATAAATAAGGCTCAAATCTTGAACATTATTGTCATTATACATAATATATTAATTTTAGAAAAACAGAAGTTGTGATGTGTATTAAAAACAAATTAGGGAGGATTATGAAAAAAATTAAAATTATTTATAAAAATGTTTAGCACTTGTTTTCTAATCTCGTTTATTAAATACATATTATGATTTACAAAATAACAAAAATACTGTAAGAGCAAATTTATTACTTTAACATTCTGTATAATAGTGTGTGTGATACGCAAAAATTTGTTATTATAAATACACTTAATGTTTTACATTAAATAACTTTTTTTTTAAATATTGCATTCATAATTAACACAAATTTGTTTATCTTGAAACTGCAATTAATGTCATAATATAATCTAGAAATATTATCATGATTAATAACAAAAATTTTTTTTAAAAATAAACCACAGGAAGAAGCTATCAGCTGTTTAAAACCACAAACTATTTGAAATAATTATTTGTATGAAAACAAACTTACTTGCTAAAGAAATATAATTTCTAAATTCAATCAGATTTGTTTTCCACACAGTCAAGTCTAGTGTTATGAATCCTTACTTCAAAATGTTATTAAACTTTCCGGAAATCACTTTGACCTACATTATAACCTATGTTTTGTGTACATATAAAATAAACAGGTAACATGGGTCGATCTTCTCAAGGACGCCACTGTGTTCATTTATCTCTCGGGTGTATTTAAATTTCATTTCAATTTAATCTCCAACATGGTGCAACACGTGACTTCAGTCTTCTTGACATATATTTTGTTTAAATAGCACACCAGCTTAAAAAGAAAAGCGTTTTTGCATTAAATTACTTGAATCCCTTAATGTAAAGTATAAAATACCTGTTAAAAAATTTAAGTAACACAGTTAATTACTATGTTTTATATTACCTCGCTATTTATTAACCAGTAGGTTATATTATGAATACTACAGACTGGTTTGTATTTATACAGCAAGAACATTATTTTGCTCCAAAATGCTTTGCCGGTCTATTATGGCTTTTAAGGCCATAATGGACCGGTAAAAGCCATAATGGACCATGGCTTTCTTCGAAAAGAATGAAGATTACCTAAAAATTTCAAAAATTTCATAAGATTTCAAAATTTTCAAAAAATTTCAAAACAATAAAATTTTCAAAAAGTTTTAAAAATCTCAGTTTTCATAAAATTTAGAAATTTTAATATTTAGATAATAATATTGAAAAATGATAAAACAATTATAGCCTACCTTTTCAGTCAATACTATGGCCTTCTTAAAAAAGAATGAAGATTACCTAAAATTGAAATTGGCTGGTTAATAAAAGTATTAAGAAATGGGTGTTTTCATAATGGACCGGTTATATGTCCTCGGTTAAGTCATAATGGCCCTCGGAAGGTTGTATTTGGCCCTCGGCGTTGCCTCGGGCCAATACAACCTTCCTTGGGCCATTATGACTAACATTGAACATATAACCGGTCCATTATGAAAACACCCATTTATTAATACTATAATATTATATTTATCACATATTTATAAGTAATAACGTCAATTTTGCACATACGTAAACACCGGAAGTGCCACAGCGATATCTGCCATCGGGGCAAAACTCTGATAACACGATATCAAGGCTCTCGTGAGCCCTATGACGTCACTTCCGCTTAACTGTTAATTGTCGTTTGGAAAATGTCGACGTTCAGCGAAGAAAGATTTGTTGGCGTTTCGGAAGCAGAACCCTCAACCAATATCGATCACTCATATCCATAAGTTTGGTGTCTGTGTGGGAAGTTAATTTTGTTCTTTTTGAAATATGTGATAAATAGATTAATGCATGCCTTTTTCCATATCAGAACTGTTATTATCCCTCGCATATCCAGAAATGACATTACATTTGCTAATTTGCATATCTAAGATGGCGGCAATTCAATTGTCTGCATTTTTTATATGACCTATATAGAAGATAATTTTTACAACTGCATGCATGTTAATTGCCGGAATTGAAAATGGGACTTTGAATTAAGTCAAATTAAATGAGATAAAAATAAATGGCAACCGTGAAATATTCGAGGTTCCTGGAGTGTATGAAAATCCGAGGCGACAAACCCTTACACTGGCCTTAATAGTCTATGTAAAATGTCTGAAATACATGAAATTGGTGGAGTTCGACATCAAATTTACCAACGAATAATATTTTGTGGTCAACTTGCCGGAATTAATTTGGATTCCTGAACTCTGTATACATTACTATTCACAAACATTATATTTCTAGCTTCTAAACTCGAGGTTCCCATGTTAAATAAAAAATTATTATTTTTGCAAGCACGCAAGTTAAAAAAATGGCTAAATTTGAAAGAAAACAACAAAACTATTTGTATTTTAGCAGACGAAAAACATTCCGGAAATAAACAATAACTTTTAATTTTCGAATCATTGACAGACACATTGAATTTCAGTACTATATGCTGTTATTTGACAAATCTAATAAACGATCCATCAAGCTTGAAACTGCAGTCACGTGATCAAAATCTAATTTAAATATGATGAATATTTATGAGGAAAGTACCATCAATTTCTGGATATGCCGATATCGACCCTCGGGCTAAAGCCCTCTGGCCGATATCGGTTTCTCGGGATGATAACAGTCTTGATATGGAAAAGGGCATGCATTATTCTATAAATAATATATATATCTATTATACATTATAATATGTGTTAAAGTTTGTCAGTGACTTGTGTCAAGTCGGTGGTTTTCCCCTGGTACTCCGGTTTCATCAGCCAATAAAACTGACAGCCACGATATAGCTGAAACATTGTTGAAAGTCACGTTAAACACCATAACTATAACCCTATACTACATTGTAGTATAACATTGCTTTACAGCGTGCTATCATTTATTAAGTCAAAAAGTAAATATTTTTGCCCGCATTTGTTTCTGCCAGAAAATTATAGAAAATGAGATTAAATTCTGGAACATGAAACACTCAAATGGTTTTCTTATTAAACGTGAAACAAGTATAAAAATGGCATAATTAATATGTTTCTGATATTTCAAATGTAAAAATGCAGATGTGCAGCTTTATAATATTTTACATGATGGATATGCCTTTGTGTCCTCGTAGTTCTTCTAAATGAAAGGTACACCTGTCTATATAATTATAGAGGAAGTCAGTTTAACAAAGAAAGGATTTTTTTAAAAATGACGAGGAACGAGAATTAAATTTAAACGTATTTTATTCAGAAAAGTACTGAAAAGGATTGGATAGCAGGACAAGTCTATATATATCCTCTCCTCAGGATACGAGAAGCGACCCAGATGTGTAGAAAACTGTATTGATATATATTGATAGCGTAAATTTCCACAATAAGTATCAGATAGGGTTGGGTATAATGTAATTTAACAAAAATACATAATTCTTTTTTTTAAATAAATAAATCATATAAAAACTGAAAGACGAGAGCATTGATAATTTAAAATTTTTTTGTGATCTATTATTAGTATTTTAGTGCTTGATTGAAGACACTGTATATTAAACACAAAACGTACTTACTGCTTCTGATACCAGTATTTATAACAGAAATCTGTTTCACACTTTCCTACTGTTTTCCTTCAACTTTCGAATTGTGTCTATGTATATGTTAAATAATTTACTTTCTACTGAACTATGACACATAGAGAAGTAACACGTCGTTTAGAAGTGCAATACATTAGAACAAGTTTTGGCAAAATTACTAGAATAACGACCGAAAAACCAAAGAAATCTATAAAAACAGTCATTGCACTCCTAATCAGTTTGACCTACTCTTGTGATTACGTGACATAATTAATGGATACAAACAATTAACACCTTTTGACAACAGCTGTTTAAAATCTCTTATAAAAATAAAACACTCCACTAACAGCAGCGATAAGTATATGTTATTGAAATGTTTTATTTTTAGCACATACATCTAACATGGGTCGGATAGCATTTCAATTGAAAGAAAAATTTCACAAATATCTTATTCAGTCATTAAACTCCAGCTACAACTGGAAGCGAGGCCTGACATTGTTTGAGCAATCAAACCTGTCTCATGTGACCTTCTCAGAGAACAGTGAAATATGGTCACATAAGGCAGGTGGTCGCTTAATACAACTTTAGTTTATGTGAAATGCACTGTGGAGGGAAATAAAAAATTAAGGTCACATAATATACAATTACTGCACTTGAACGAGATCAATATGAGGTTTTATGGAGCAGAGTACAACAATATTGAACGAGGCGAATGCCGAGTTCAATATTGTTGTACTCTGCTCCATACAACCTCATATTGATCAAGTTCAAGTGTAGTAATTGTTTTATTACATACGGCTCTATTTTACTCTTAATTTTAAAATTTTATGAAAACTATGAAATTTTTGAAACTTTTTGAAAATTTTATCATTTTGAATTTTTTTGAAATAGTATGAAATTTTTGAAAGTTTTGAAATTCTATGAAAATTTTGAATTTTTAAAAAAAAAATGAAATTTTCAAATTTGTTAAAAAAAAATTGACCTGAAAATTTTATAATTTTATGAAATTTTCTAACATGGTGGTCACTAAAACAGGTTTGACTGTAATTTAAGAGAGGTGGTCACTAAAACAGGTTTGACTGTAACTTAAGAGAGGTGGTCACTAAAACAGGTTTGACTAACTTAAGAGAGGTGGTCACTAAAACAGGTTTGACTAACTTAAGAGAGGTGGTCACTAAAACAGGTTTGACTGTAACTTAAGAGAGGTGGTCACTAAACCAGGTTTGACTGTAACTTAAGAGAGGTGGTCACTAAAACAGGTTTGACTGTAACTTAAGAGAGGTGGTCACTAAAACAGGTATGACTGTAACTTAAGAGAGGTGGTCACTAAAACAGGTTTGACTGTAACTTAAGAGAGGTGGTCACTAAGACAGGTTTGACTGTAACTTAAGAGAGGTGGTCACTAAAGCAGGTTTGACTGTAACTTAAGAGAGGTGGTCACTAAAACAGGTTTGACTGTAACTTAAGAGAGGTGGTCACTAAAGCAGGTTTGACTGTAACTTAAGAGAGGTGGTCATTAAAGCAGGTTTGACTGTAACTTAAGAGAGGTGGTCACTAAAGCAGGTTTGACTGTAACTTAAGAGAGGTGGTCACTAAAGCAGGTTTGACTGTAACTTAAGAGAGGTGGTCACTAAAACAGGTTTGACTGTAACTTAAGAGAGGTGGTCACTAAAACAGGTTTGACTGTAACTTAAGAGAGGTGGTCACTAAAGCAGGTTTGACTGTAACTTAAGAGAGGTGGTCACTAAAACAGGTTTGACTGTAACTTAAGAGAGGTGGTCACTAAAGCAGGTTTGACTGTAACTTAAGAGAGGTGGTCACTAAAGCAGGTTTGACTGTAACTTAAGAGAGGTGGTCACTAAAGCAGGTTTGACTGTAACTTAAGAGAGGTGGTCACTAAAACAGGTATGACTGTAACTTAAGAGAGGTGGTCACTAAAGCAGGTTTGACTGTAACTTAAGAGAGGTGGTCACTAAAGCAGGTTTGACTGTATTTGTTTTGCATGTGGAGTTATTTTCATTAATTAAGAAATAAATTATTTACACGCAACATATCACTATCACGAAACCCATTCCACGAATTTTTTTTTGATATTATCTTTTTTTTTCTCCATTATCATCCCAGATGCCATAGTAATCTATCTAAAATTATGCAATTTGGGGTGCAACAAGTGAATAGCGTATATAACATGGGTTTTTGAGAAGAAAATTGGCCACGGCTCCAACTTAATGACAGAAGGTAATACAGTAAAAGAAAACATTTTGGTAACTTGAGAAGCAGAGGTAATCCAGTACAGTAAAGTGTTTGTAATGTTATACATTTGTGGTTAATGCCCCTAGCATCTCTGAAGAATATAGCCTTTCATATTTAAATCCCAGCGAATTAAAAAAAAATGGACAGGAAAATAAGAAATAGGAATAGACTTAAAATCTGGTCTGGTTATATAAAAAACTGAAACTGATCAATACTGAATAGAACATTAAATATAAACCTTCTTTGTTCCATAAACTGTGGATTTTTTTTGCAAAACCGCGATTTTGATATATCCCCATGATTGCATTAAATGCAGAACAATGTCTTCCAGTCATCAATACAGTCCAATCCGTAATTGACCCTCTCCTAGAATATTGAAAGTTGTCAATCACAAGACTGTAGGTTGTCGTCCTTACCAATTATATGTATGTTATTGTCACACTAGCTGGTTGTTGAATACAAACACATTGCAACGAATGAGTGAGTGATTGTTGTTTAACGCCAAATGAACACATTTTAAGCCATACCATGGCAAGAACAAGTTACATTTTAATGAGATGATGATAAAGATGTTCACTTTGTACTAAATCAACAGGCACAGTAGAATGTTTATAGTGCCGGCTCACTGAAACAACAGTCCGCGGTTAGACATGTCGCTCCAATCGAACACAGTATTCTGATTCCGAGCCAATTAATCTTTGCACTTACTCCTTAATGTTGCGTGCTTAGCGGAGAAGCAACAAATACCAATTTATAGTCTTTGGTTTGACGCAAGAAGAGTTTGAAGATACAAAAAGGGTAATCAGAATCCGTAAATCGAAGCACAGGTAACACAATGGTCAACAGAAGGATAGACAACACAATGGTCAACAGAAGAAGGCAAGACAACACAATGGTCAACAGAAGGACAGACAACACAATGGTCAACAGAAGGACAGACAACACAATGGTCAACAGAAGGACAGACAACACAATGGTCAACAGAAGGACAGACCACACAATGGTCACCAGAAGGACAGGCCACACAAAGGTCAACAGAAGGACAGACAACACAATGGTCAACAGAAGGACAGACAACACAATGGTCAATAGGACAGGCAACACAATGGTCAACAGAAGGACAGACAACACAATGGTCAACAGAAGGACAGACAACACAATGGTCAACAGAAGCTGGACAGACAACACAAAAGCCAACAGAAGGACAGATAACACAATGGTCAAAAGAAGGACAGACAACACAATGGTCAACAGAAGAAGGACAGACAACATAATGGTCAACAGAAGAAGGACAGGCAACACAATGGTCAAAAAAGGACGAAAGGACAAACAACGAGCTTCAAAACATTATACATAAAACTAAAGATCGAGTAACACGAACCCCACTAAAACAGGGGTTCGAACCCACGATCTACCACATGCGATCCGGTCAACGACTGTGAGATGAACATTTACAATAAAAGCTCTGTTCCTGTACTTTTGATTGTTAGATGTATCTCTTTTATGTTTATTAACATCTAAATCTTTTTGATTTATATTAAATTACTAGTATCAGAATAGAAAAAAAACCCAGCACACTAGTCAAACATGAAATAGGACAGAATTAAAAATGTTTTAACTTACCGGTATTCTATTATACAAACAGATGAATGTACAAAGCCATTTTATATAATGGTATATACATATTGAATGCTTATATTGAGTGTCAATTTCCGGAAATCGGAAGTGTGTAAAGGGTCCATTGATTATATCTAATATTCCGGGTTGTGTCAAGTTGAACCATGTTTCGGAGCGTTTCATATTGCGCGACATCTGTGTCACAAATATAATTCCGCATGTGTGTTAATAAAGCATATGCGTTTATGCGAAATTGCACGAAGTTAAACAATCCATAATTTGGTGAATAATTGAAGACAATAAAGATCTTCATAATATGCACACATTTGGCATATATGTATATTTATCTTGTAAAAAACGATAAAACATTATATGATAAAAGTTTGTCAGTGACTTGCGACAGGTCGGTGGTTTTCTCCGGTTTCCGCCACCAATAAAACTCACCGCCATGATACAACTGAAATATTGTCGAAAGTGGCGCTAAACACTATAATCCTAACCCTGTGAAAAAAAAGGTTCAATATTGAAACTACAAGAGCAATTAGGCGGACAAAAACATGAACCGATGGAATGAACGGACGGATGGACAGGTGTAAATAATATTCCCTAGACTTTCAGTCACAGGGGCATGAAAGCAATGTCAACCTGTTTCATAATTCAGAAGTACATGAAAACGAAAAATAGTGAAGAGTTCGATCTTACCGTCTATTTGAAAATGATAGATCCAAGCAAAAACTATATTTTAACATTGTTTTATAAACAAAAAAAATGTATTTATTCATAATGTTGTTTTACCTCTAGCAGACTCTTATGTTCCTATATTTACTTTCATATCAGTGTAATTAAGGTAAAATCACAGCTTGAAGCATCTATACCCTTATCATGGGTTAAGACGACCGTAAAATCTCAAGATACATGTACTAAAATACAAATTAATCTCTATCTTATCAGTATATACAAATGTAGCAAACTGTTTTTTGTCATTTCCTCATAGCTTCTATGTTATGAGTACAAACTGTATAACAAGTTCAGTATTATTATTTTATCTAGATGATGTTGTACGAAATGACTCAATATTTACATCGTGGTAATTGTGGTCGTCTATCTACAGTGTCATAGTGAAGTGCTAACATATTATCACTAAGAAGCGTTAAAATACTGTACTCTTTCGGAAGATACCCTTGTTTACTTAGAGAGCATTGAGATGGAAAATTCTAAAATCTCTTCCATTTGTTGTTTTCATGGTGACAAATTCTGAAAAAGGGAAGCTCATTGTACTTTTGGGCCAATAAAACTAGTTAAACCCCGCCACTTTTTATTGGAGTACCTGTACCAAGCCAGGAAGGTGAGAGGTCATGAACTTGCGTGTTAGGGGTATCTACCAAGCCAGGAAGGTGAGAGGTCATGAACTTGCGTGTTAGGGGTATCTACCAAGCCAGGAAGGTGAGAGGTCATGAACTTGCGTGTTAGGGGTATCTACCAAGCCAGGAAGGTGAGAGGTCATGAACTTGCGTGTTAGGGGTATCTACCAAGCCAGGAAAGTGAGCGGTCATGAACTTGCGTGTTAGGGGTATCTACCAAGCCAGGAAGGTGAGAGGTCATGAACTTGCGTGTTAGGGGTATCTACCAAGCCAGGAAGGTGAGAGGTCATGAACTTGCGTGTTAGGGGTATCTACCAAGCCAGGAAGGTGAGAGGTCATGAACTTGCGTGTTAGGGGTATCTACCAAGCCAGGAAGGTGAGAGGTCATGAACTTGCGTGTTAGTGGTATCTACCAAGCCAGGAAAGTGAGCGGTCATGAACTTGCGTGTTAGGGGTATCTACCAAGCCAGGAAGGTGAGAGGTCATGAACTTGCGTGTTAGGGGTATCTACCAAGCCAGGAAGGTGAGAGGTCATGAACTTGCGTGTTAGGGGTATCTACCAAGCCAGGAAGGTGAGAGGTCATGAACTTGCGTGTTAGGGGTATCTACCAAGCCAGGAAGGTGAGAGGTCATGAACTTGCGTGTTAGGGGTATCGATTTTGTCTCTTTCTATGATTTTTTTTTTAACAACAATATATTTTTATTCAAAATGCTTGTTACATTCTTACTTCAAAAGCCCAAGCTACTTGTGAAGTATTTCATATTAATATTTTCTTATATAATTAAAATACTTTCAAATAATATAATATAACTGATGAGGATCAGACTTTAATTAATTATACCTATAAATACGCACCTACATGTACACACACACATCTATACATATACACACATACATATGCATGCATACATATACATATATACAATGCATACATATTTACATTTCAATATTTTCCCTAATTTTTGCTAACAGTTTACTATTTTGGAGTTTTTGCACCTGGCTTATTCTCGTAATATATTCTCTCACAAATAAATAGTATATGTTTACTTGTTTAGTCTTTTGTTCAGATACATAATATGCTTTGTATATAGAAAATCCTAAAATTGTTAAAAAAAATAGTTGAAATCAAAATAATCTTTATCAAATATCTTATACCCAAAAACAATATGTTTTAATGTGACAAAATTTTCTATATTAGATTTTTTCAATATTTGTTGTATTTTCACCCAAAATTCTTTCAGATAGGGACAAGACATAAAGTAATGTAGATAGTCTTCATCTTGACCACAGAAATTACATTGGCTATTAATAGCAATTCTCCATTTCATTAATAGTTTCTTTGTAGGAATTATATATTGCAATAATTTCCATCTGAATATTTTTAGCTTATTTTCTTCTAAATAATGAAAAATGAAAGAGTAAAGCTGATTAATGTTTGGTTTTTCATTAAAAGACAAGTACATTAACCATGTATTTATACCTATTGGTTTCAAATATTTTACATTAATATATTCATTATCAAAATATTTGTTGGACAGTTGTGACGGGTCTATACATTTTCCATTTACTATAAGCTTATCTTTTTGAAAATCTACAACACTTTTAATAGAGTTTTGAGCCTGTAATGTATGATACCATTCATTAGGTATCGCTTTTTTTAGGCAGATAAATTCAGATATCCAATTATTCTTGTATTTTAATTTATCTAAAATTAAATTCTGACTTATTTCCCCGTTTTCATTTAAAATATCATTGATATAAATTAAATCACTATTTATCCAATTATCAAACATTAAACTTTTATTTTTAAACATTATAAATTTATTTCCCCATATAAGCTGTTTTCTAATCTCTGCAAAATGTGATAGCGTTTTTGTTTGACCCCCACCCATTTTTATCCAGGTTTGCAATATTTCTTTATAAAAATCAGGAATATATCTTAAATAATCTTTAATTTTTTTGTATTCGATATTCATTGAAAATATCAACCAATTCTTACCAAATTGTCTAAAGTATTTATATGGTATCAATTTCCAATTGTCCATTTCTCCACTAACAAATCTACTTACCCATGATGCTCTCAGTGATGCAAAGTAACTTCCTATGTCTATCATATTTAAACCCCCCATTTCAAAATTACCTATCATAGTGTTTCTTTTAACTTTGTCTGGTTTACCATCCCATATGAATTTGAAACATTTACTTTCAATTTCTTTTCTATATTTGTCTGGCACGACACATGCACTAGCAACAAAAGTAAATATAGGTATGACTAACGCTTTAATAATCATAATTTTATCTATTTTATTTTCCCAGTTTAATTGTTCACTCTTCTTTATTGTTGCCAAAATATACACCCAATGTTTTAATAGGTTTTTCTGACCATTTAATGCCCTCTATTTTATCTTTACTGTGCTTAAGTTTTCTTACCCAAATTCCCCCAGTTTTATTTTTGTTCATTAATAATCCAGAAAAAGACCCGAAAGTTTCTATTTCATTAAATGCTAAATAAATTTCTTCTTTAGATGTACAAAATAAAGTTGTGTCATCAGCGAGTTGCGATATCTTAATGCTATGATTTTTGAAGAGTTGCGACAGTGTGGTATTTTTGAAGAGTTACGACAGTGTGGTATTTTTTTTTTGTTTTTCATTTTATTGCAATGATAATTTCACTTTCAGATCCAGTGTAACTTTTCACCAACATGAAAACAATGATGGATTTGCTTTTCTCACTTTTGAGACAAACCAGTTCCTATTTTTAGCGATGTGAGATTTTCTTATCTTGCACTAGTGCAAGACAAAAAAAATCACGTGCGTTTTACCGGCAAATACATGCTATACACTTTATGTCAACTGCCCCCCTCCCCAAAAAAAATTCTCCATGCTTTTCCTTTTTAAAATAAACAATTCACTGTATATAAGTTTTCAATCTTTTATAAACACGCAAATCCTAACAATCAGCCATATTATTACATAATAACCTTCACGCAATACACAAAATTTTGTTATTGACATGAAGGGGAAATAACTCACATTGTTTACATGATCGTCTGTTAAAAGTACATAAACAAACACGAAACTAAAAACAGCTGATTCTGTCTTGCACTTTTGCCGGTGTTAGATTCTATATATCTCTTTTCTATCTATACCCAATATAGCAAGACCTTACACACAACTGTTTTATCTTATAAAGAGAAATTCCATTGAAACTGAGACATAAAAATAAAATTAATTTGTTTTTAACAATCGATTCAAACTTAATACAAAGGGGTTATTCATTGTTCCGTCTCCATGCAGAGCTAAGGAAACTAGATTTTTTGAATATGGAAAAGAATAATACCATATTTAATCATTTACTTATTTAAGTATGGTTTTGTTAATATAAATACTACTAGGAATCCTCTTTATATTTATGTTTAAACATCGAATGAAAGTAGGATGTTAAAACATGACTAGGCTATCATATAAGCTACGAATTACGTCACAGGAGCACTAACTACATCCATACATTGTGTATGTGATCTTGTATATTAGTTATTGGACAAGGAAGTCCATCAGTAATTTTTTGTGGCAAAAATTAACTCTTTTCTTTCCAGAACATATATATTTTACGAAAAAGTATAAATGAAAATACTATTACACAGTTTAGATACGCTTAAATGCATTAAAACGCGAATTCATGCACACATGAGACACCAGCTACATTTATATATAGCACAAAAATCAAATTTGTATTTATATACATCTTACTTATAATGGTAAGTCACTTAGTAAAATATTGTACTGTGTCCAATTAAATGTCGCACCGAAAAGTACTAAAGAATACCCTAAATACGTCTATGTAAATATTGTGGTTTTCCGGTGACGATATACCCGT
Source organism: Bathymodiolus brooksi (assembly GCA_963680875.1). Lineage (NCBI taxonomy): Eukaryota > Metazoa > Mollusca > Bivalvia > Mytilida > Modiolidae > Bathymodiolus > Bathymodiolus brooksi. The sequence goes on along the minus strand of OY804576.1, from coordinate 128,203,666 downwards.
TCACCTGGCTGTTACTTGGTATTAATTGTACCCATGTCTTTAAACCTGATACAAGTAATACAAGTATAAATGTCAGGTCGATTTTAATAATATACAATGGGTCAATTATTATATGAAATAAAAATGAGTCATTTAATTTTCCTATAATAAACCAAAACTAGGAAGTTCAAAACGACTGAAGCACGTAAGAAGATATAAATGATCAGGTTTGAACTAAATTTCTCCGAAATCATAATGCAATTACAGGAAATACATTGTAACATTGAGAAAGAACTGTTCTTTGATTAAGGCATATCAAATCATTTTGACAAGTTCATTCTGCCACTTTATATTAAGGTACCTGTACCAAGCCAGACAAGTAAGCGATTGTGTATGTGTGTTTATGGGGGGTCGATTTACCTCTTTCCACGATTTTTAGATTGGATTTTGGAACTGTTCCGACAGTGTGGTATTTCTTCTTTTTCCATTTCATTTCATCAATGTTCATCCAACAATATCATTTATGTCCATTATCATCTTGACTATAGTTAGAATAAAACGAAGATATCAAATTTAGTGCGCACGACGCGTTTCTGGTATAAACCTCATCAAGTACGCTCAATATCGAAAAATTGGAAAGCCAAATAATTTGTTTTTGATTTTGGGAGCAAGTAAACCAAAGGAACTAAAAACAGCTGATAAAAGTGAGAAATAAAATCAAACACCGGCAAAAAGTGCAAGACAGGGAAATCTCCGGGTGTCGGAGATTTCCCTGTCTTGCACTTTTGCCGGTGTTATATTCTATATATCTCTTTTCTATCTATACCCAATATAGCAAGACCTTACAAACAACTGTTTTATCTTATAAAGAGAAATTCCATTGAAACTGAGACATAAAAATAAAATTTTTTTTTTTTAACAATCGATTCAAACTTAATACAAAGGGGTTATTCATTGTTCCGTCTCCATGCAGAGTTAAGGAAACTAGATTTTTTGAATATGGAAAAGAATAATACCATATTTAATCATTTACTTATTTAAGTATGGTTTTGTTAATATAAATACTACTAGGAATCCTCTTTATATTCATGTTTAAACATCGAATGAAAGTAGGATGTTAAAACATGACTAGGCTATCATATAAGCTACGAATTACGTCACAGGAGCACTAACTATATCCATACATTGTGTATGTGATCTTGTATATTAGTTATTGGACAAGGAAGTCCATCAGTAATTTTTTGTGGCAAAAATTAACTCTTTTCTTTCCAGAACATATATATTTTACGAAAAAGTATAAATGAAAATACTATTACACAGTTTAGATACGCTTAAATGCATTAAAACGCGAATTCATGCACACATGAGACACCAGCTACATTTTTATATAGCACAAAATCACAATTTGTATTTATATATATCTTACTTATAATGGTAAGTCACTTAGTAAAATATTGTACTGTGTCCAATTAAATGTCGCACCGAAAAGTACTAAAGAATACCCTAAATACGTCTATGTAAATTTTTTGGTTTTCCGGTGACGATATACCCGTTCACCTGGCTGTTGCTTGGTATTAATTGTACCCATGTCTTTAAACCTGATACAAGTAATACAAGTATAAATGTCAGGTCGATTTTAATAATATACAATGGGTCAATTATTATATGAAATAAAAATGAGTCATTTAATTTTCCTATAATAAACCAAAACTAGGAAGTTCAAAACGACTGAAGCACGTAAGAAGATATAAATGATCAGGTTTGAACTAAATTTCTCCGAAATCATAATGCAATTACAGGAAATACATTGTAACATTGAGAAAGAAAAAAGTTACCCATATCAATTGAGAAGAGATATAGTTAATCCGGCGGGACAAAGTCTAAAACACATTTAATTGACAGCTAACATTTCTTTAGTTAGACATGAAACTCCTCAGCCTCCTATTAATCTGCAAAGAATAATATCTTGTCGCTTTTTATGAGTCTAAAATTTGGTAATTGTTATACAAATAGAAAGAATACCACATATTTAGAGAAGTCTGAAGTATATCATTCATTCTGTTCTTTGATTAAGGCATATCAAATCATTTTGACAAGTTCATTCTGCCACTTTATATTAAGGTACCTGTACCAAGCCAGACAAGTAAGCGATTGTGTATGTGTGTATATGGGGGGTCGATTTACCTCTTTCCACGATTTTTAGATTGGATTTTGGAACTGTACCGACAGTGTGGTATTTCTTCTTTTTCCATTTCATTTCATCAATGTTCATCCAACAATATCATTTATGTCCATTATCATCTTGACTATAGTTAGAATAAAACGAAGATATCAAATTTAGTGGGCACGACGCGTTTCTGGTATAAACCTCATCAGGTACGCTCAATATCGAAAAATTGGAAAGCCAAATAATTTGTTTTTGATTTTGGGAGCAAGTAAACCAAAGGACCTAAACAGGATCACCAAAATCGGCTATGGTCACCTAAACCATGTCGATACGTTAAACGTAAGTAATTATGACATGATTGTGAAATGGTTTTCGAATAAAATACTATGGCATAAGACACCATCTCTCAAATTAGGGATGTAATATTATAAATTAAATTAAATAATATAATAAATTTCCACTTTGTAGACTGCGACGCATATCCATAACGTATGCATGATCAACATGATTTAATGCTGCAAGGTTGAATAGCTTCAGAAAATAAAATAAAAAACCTAATACAAACAAACCATGATGATGTCCCTTTGTCCTTGTTCTTGTGGTCATTGTATTGTCTGTGATTCTTTTCAAATACTGAATACACCTTTGATATCTTCAAATATTTCTGAAAACAAATGTTAAGGATGACCCCAAAAGCTAGACTATAGTTTTAAACCAGCCATCATGACCATTTTCCCTCAGAACAATGGAATCAATTTGCAATCTGGATTATAAATAAACGTTAGAGAATACCGAAGGGGAAAATAAAAATGGACAATCCAGAGAAACTGGCAACGTAGGGTACTCCAGACGAAGACAAACAAAACAAAAACACAACATAATATTTGTTGGACACCACTATTCCCAAACAAACACATATGACGTAAATAAGACATGAGCTCTCCTACAAACAACTGGAGGTAAAGACGAACAGAACATCGTTTTTATACAGAAATCGTAAAGGACATAACAACACAACAACACAGAACTCAGAACGTAAAGACACATAATAGAACAACACAACAAACTTTAAAAATGAGGAACACGGACCCCACCAAAAGCATCCAGGGGTTATGATATTGTAGCGCTCCAGGGGTAGAACTGTTAACCTCTGAACTATAGGAGTGTTCTAATTCTCCCAACTACCTTCTACCAAAATATCTCCGTCTAGGCAAAGTAAACCCTTAGATCAACAAATTACTATTAATTATTACTACGGTAACGACAAATCAGCCAAGTGACGACAATGACAATGTATTTAGCCTATGAAGACTAAATTTCCAGGTTGCAGGCTTTAATGATCATGAAGAGTGAATTACTTTCCATATTTTATTAGTTCAATTCAATATAAGATCAATTTACAAGATCAAAATGTTCAAAACTAAACCCTGGTCAGTCCACAGTGTATTTAAACCAGAAAATTTACAATATATGGAAACTTTGAATAACCAATGTTAAAAACTATTAACAATAACAAAAAGTGTTTAATCTCTACCTTAGAGATTAATTACTTCAACTTTTAGAAAGAATTATCCCCCTTTTATTAACAGTAATATTTGAATCAATCTCTGAACTATAACTAATGAAAGGAATTATCTCCCTTAGATTAATAGATTAATCTCTACCTTGGAGATTAATTACTTTAACTTTTAGAAAGAATTATCCCCCTTTTATTAACAGTAATATTTGAATCAATCTCTGAACTATAACTAATGAAAGGAATTATCTCCCTTAGATTGTACTTGTGGCAGAAAATGCTAATCAATCTCTTTCCTAGAGATTATTCAAAAATATACAAATGTACACATATACTAGAAAATGTTTCTGTCCTTATCTAAACAAGTCACTTCAACAATTTAGACACATTATATAATTGCCAACACTATTTGAGTTGCTAACATTTATTTGTGCAAATGTTACTATTAGTATTAATTAATGTTATCACTTTTACTTCAGTAGATAATTTCAATACAATTTTATTATATTCTCAACCTTTGGAATATCAGTTTAGTGTATTCCAAACCTTATGAAATACTGAGTATTATTATAGTTTAATGTATTGCAAACCTTATGAAATACTGAGTATTATTATAGTTTAGTGTATTCCAAACCTTATGAAATACTGAATATTATTATAATTTAGTGTATTCCAACCCTTATGAAATACTTAGTATTATTCTAGTTTAAAGTATTCCAAACCTTATGAAATACTGAGTATTATTATAGTTTAGTGTATTCCAAACCTTATGAAATACTGAATATTATAATTTAGTGTATTCCAACCCCTATGAAATACTTAGTATTATTATAATTTAATGTATTCCAAACCTTATGAAATACTTAGTATTATTATATTCCAACCTAAGGAATATCTGTTTATTATATCCCAACCTTTTGGAATACTCCACCGTCAAAAGTTGATTAAAGTATTTATAAGAATTTTAATCCCTATAATTAATTACTAAAAAGTTTTATTAATTAATATATTTCAAGTTAATTTAAAACCTTGAACTTGTTAAACAACTAGTAAATCCTGTTAACAATTTAATTAACTATTTATTTTACTTCCAACAAGAGCATTATTTAATTAATAATAGTTATCTTTAAATAAACATCATTGAAAATTTTACAAGCAAGTTATGTAAAAACAAAAATATTAAGATAAATTATACTTTTACAATTTTGGTTTAGTATTGTCTAAATAAAAATTATCATACAGCTTTTATAGCAATTCAACAAAATATCTTGGAGACCAGCCCCACAGTTCTGTCAAAATAAATCTATGTTTCCAAACTAAACTTTTACTATTTTTAGTTACTTTTACTTTCCATATCTTTGATAAAAATGTATTTTAAAAATTAAATATTATGCCAAAAGTGTAAAAATATATATATTTTAGCCAGAGACTCAAACATACTGACCGTTCCAGTCAAAACCAAAAGCAGAACTCCTGATCCTGGCGTCAAATGAAGTCACATCGAACGTAAAAATATTCCACCAACGGTGGGGGAAATCCCACCGATGGTGGGAAATCACCAAAGGTGCACGCACACTATCAAAAATACTTAATACAATTTTAAAACTCCAATAATTAATAACATATTTCTTATTTTATAAAAGTAACTCCTCAAAGTTAAAGAAAGAATTTTTCTACAACAACTAAATCATCGGGCTCATAATATGACCAAATTCTCCCGTAAAAACACATGACAGCTACTATAAAATGCATGAATGGATTACTACTGATCTGAGAAGTTACAATATGTCCATGGTTACGATGTACATAAACTTAAAACGATGTTTATTGACAAAATCAGTAACGTAAATACACTTCCAAGTTAAAACATGGCGACTGCGCCTGAGCTGAAATTGACATAATTCTGTGTATTCAGTGCCAGTTTTACTAGACTACAGGTACTTTACAAATGAAAATAACACATAACCCGTATAATGATATATAAAGGACGTACCAGGTACATAATTAATGCATACAATATATATATATATATATATAGCGATTCATTTCATTTCAACAATAATACTAATAGCTATGCAATGCAATCTTCAGTTCCCACACTTTCATGCTTAGCAGACAGCAATTTGAACATGTGGCTACAAAAATGATTCCAAAGAAAAATGTGAAACTATGATAAAATTAACAATTCCAGAAGTTGGATAGTTTGCATTTCCATTACTTTAATAAAATGTGAAACAGTCCATTTATTCTTATTTTCTCTGAACACATTACCCTATAAAAAATGCATTGCTGTCTGACGGGTAATAAAATGATATATTCAAGTATTGATTAATTATGTCATATTTTGTACAAATAGTACTAACAGCTATATTTCCTCATACACAACCATGCATATGCAAACATGACAAATGGTATTTGTCTTAATATTCATCACAATCCTCCTATAAATTACACCCCCTCCACCTGCTGGTTCTCACAATATGATGCTGGTAATAAGTAGAATTACAATCACATTACAATACGATCGTTACGATGTGAAGAAATATCTAAAATGTTAAGTGTTGTGTATACTATGTAAGGCCTACATGGTGACAGATATTGTTATCAATATTGATCAATATACCACTTTTATTCTAGATATTGATGATAACATTTGATTTACACATTTCCACGAAGAAGATACATTTTGATAATTCATATCTCCATATATTATTATTTTATTCTCTGTTCGTCCTGAATTTAGCACACTTTTGTTCTCTAAAAATTTGGTAGTTGTTGAATAGTATTAGCGAGATATGTTCCAGATAAGACTTTGTAATTAGTGTGAATGAATTAAATCGTAATACGTTGGAAGAGTTTGACAATACCAAATGGGAAATAAGAATCCGTAAAATCAAAGGACAGATAACTCAATGACCACAAGAAAAAAGACAAAGGGACAAACAACGATCTACAAAACATTACACTAAAAACTAAACATCAAGTAACAAGAACCCACTAAAAACTAAAGATCAAGTAACAAGAACCCACTAAAAACTAAAGATCAAGTAACAAGAACCCACTAAAAACTAAAGATCAAGTAACAAGAACCCACTAAAAACTAAAGATGGAGTAACAAGAACCCCACTAAAAACTAAAGATCAAGTAACAAGAACCCACTAAAAACTAAACATCAAGTAACAAGAACCCACTAAAAACTAAAGATCAAGTAACAAGAACCCACTAAAAACTAAAGATCGAGTAACAAGAACCCCACTAAAAACTAAAGATCAAGTAACAAGAACCCACTAAAAACTAAAGATCAAGTAACAAGAACCCACTAAAAACTAAAGATCAAGTAACAAGAACCCACTAAAAACTAAAGATGGAGTAACAAGAACCCCACTAAAAACTAAAGATCAAGTAACAAGAACCCACTAAAAACTAAACATCAAGTAACAAGAACCCACTAATAACTAAAGATCAAGTAACAAGAACCCACTAATAACTAAAGATCAAGTAACAATAACCCACTAAAAACTAAAGATGGAGTAACAAGAACCCCACTAAAAACTAAAGATCAAGTAACAAGAACCCACTAAAAACTAAACATCAAGTAACAAGAACCCACTAAAAACTAAAGATCAAGTAACAAGAACCCACTAAAAACTAAAGATCAAGTAACAAGAACCCACTAAAAACTAAAGATCAAGTAACAAGAACCCACTAAAAACTAAACATCAAGTAACAAGAACCCACTAATAACTAAAGATCAAGTAACAAGAACCCACTAAAAACTAAAGATGGAGTAACAAGAACCCCACTAAAAACTAAAGATCAAGTAACAAGAACCCACTAAAAACTAAAGATCAAGTAACAAGAACCCACTAAAACTAAAGATGGAGTAACAAGAACCCACTAAAAACTAAAGATCAAGTAACAAGAACCCACTAATAACTAAAGATCAAGTAACAAGAACCCACTAAAAACTAAAGATGGAGTAACAAGAACTCACTAAAAGCTAAAGATCGAGTAACAAGAACCCACTAAAAATTAAAGATCGAGTAACAAGAACCCACTAATAACTAAAGATCAAGTAACAAGAACCCACTAAAAACTAAAGATGGAGTAACAAGAACTCACTAAAAACTAAAGATCAAGTAACAAGAACCCACTAATAACTAAAAATCAAGTAACAAGAACCCACTAAAAACTAAAGATGGAGTAACAAGAACCCCACTAAAAACTAAAGATCAAGTACCAAGAACCCACTAAAAACTAAAGATCAAGTAACAAGAACCCACTAAAAACTAAAGATGGAGTAACAAGAACCCCACTAAAAACTAAAGATCAAGTAACAAGAACCCACTAAAAACTAAAGATGGAGTAACAAGAACCAACTAAAAACTAAAGATCAAGTAACAAGAACCCACTAAAAACTAAAGATCAAGTAACAAGAACCCACTAAAAACTAAAGATGGAGTAACAAGAACCCACTAAAAACTAAAGATCGAGTAACAAGAACCCCACTAAAAACTAAAGATCAAGTAACAAGAACCCACTAAAAACTAAAGATCAAGTAACAAGAACCCACTAAAAACTAAAGATCGAATAACAAGAACCCACTAAAAACTAAAGATCAAGTAACAAGAACCAACTAAAAACTAAAGATCAAGTAACAAGAACCCACTAAAAACTAAATGATGGAGTAACAAGAACCCACTAAAAACTAAAGATTAAGTAACAAGAACCCCACTAAAAACTAAATGATGGAGTAACAAGAACCCACTAAAGACTAACGATCGAGTAACAAGAACCCACTAAAAACTAAAGATCAAGTAACAAGAACCCACTAAATACTAAAGATCAAGTAACAAGAACCCACTAAAAACTAAAGATCAAGTAACAAGAACCCACTAAAAACTAAAGATGGAGTAACAAGAACCCACTAAAAACTAAAGATCAAGTAACAAGAACCCACTAAAAACTAAAGATCAAGTAACAAGAACCCCACTAAAAACTAAAGATGGAGTAACAAGAACCCACTAACAACTAAAGATCGAGTAACAAGACCCCACTAAAAACTAAAGATCGAGTAACAAGAACCCCACTAAAAACTAAAGATCAAGTAACAAGAACCCACTAAAAACTAAAGATCAAGTAACAAGAACCCACTAAAAACTAAAGATCGAATAACAAGAACCCACTAAAAACTAAAGATCAAGTAACAAGAACCAACTAAAAACTAAAGATCAAGTAACAAGAACCCACTAAAAACTAAATGATGGAGTAACAAGAACCCACTAAAGACTAAAGATCAAGTAACAAGAACCCCACAAAAAACTAAAGATCGAGTAACAAGAACTCACTAAAAACTAAAGATGGAGTAACAAGAACCCCACTAAAAACTAAAGATCAAGTAACAAGAACCCACTAAAAACTAAAGATCAAGTAACAATAACCCACTAAAAACTAAAGATCAAGTAACAATAACCCACTAAAAACTAAAGATCAAGTAACAAGAACCCACTAATAACTAAAGATCAAGTAACAAGAACCCACTAAAAACTAAAGATGGAGTAACAAGAACTCACTAAAAACTAAAGATCGAGTAAAAGAACCCACTAAAAACTAAAGATCGAGTTACAGGAATCCCACTAAAAACTAAAGATCAAGTAACAAGAACCCACTAAAAACTAAAGATCAAGTAACAAGAACCCACTAAAAACTAAAGATCGAATAACAAGAACCCACTAAAAACTAAAGATCAAGTAACAAGAACCCACTAAAAACTAAAGATCAAGTAACAAGAACCCACTAAAAACTAAATGATGGAGTAACAAGAACCCACTAAAGACTAAAGATCAAGTAACAAGAACCCACTAAAAACTAAAGATCGAGTAACAAGAACTCACATAAAACTAAAGATCGAGTAACAAGAATCCACTAAAAACTAAAGATCGAGTAACAAGAACTCACTAAAAACTAAAGATCAAGTAACAAGAACCCACTAAAAACTAAAGATGGAGTAACAAGAACCCACTAAAAATTAAGATCGAGTAACAAGAACCCACTAAAAACTAAAGATCGAGTAACAAGAACCCCACTAAAAACTAAAGATCAAGTAACAAGAACCCACTAAAAACTAAAGATCAAGTAACAAGAACCCACTAAAAACTAAAGATCGAATAACAAGAACCCACTAAAAACTAAAGATCAAGTAACAAGAACCAACAAAAAACTAAAGATCAAGTAACAAGAACCCACTAAAAACTAAATGATGGAGTAACAAGAACCCACTAAAAACTAAAGATTAAGTAACAAGAACCCCCCTAAAAACTAAATGATGGAGTAACAAGAACCCACTAAAGACTAACGATCGAGTAACAAGAACCCACTAAAAACTAAAGATCAAGTAACAAGAACCCACTAAATACTAAAGATCAAGTAACAAGAACCCACTAAAAACTAAAGATCAAGTAACAAGAACCCACTAAAAACTAAAGATGGAGTAACAAGAACCCACTAAAAACTAAAGATCAAGTAACAAGAACCCACTAAAAACTAAAGATCAAGTAACAAGAACCCCACTAAAAACTAAAGATGGAGTAACAAGAACCCACTAACAACTAAAGATCGAGTAACAAGAACCCACTAAAAACTAAAGATCGAGTAACAAGAACCCCACTAAAATCTAAAGATCAAGTAACAAGAACTCACTAAAAACTAAAGATCAAGTAACAAGAACCCACTAAAAACTAAAGATCAAGTAACAAGAACCCACTAAAAACTAAAGATGGAGTAACAAGAACCCACTAAAAACTAAAGATCAAGTAACAAGAACTCACTAAAAACTAAAGATCAAGTAACAAGAACCCACTAAAAACTAAAGATGGAGTAACAAGAACCCACTAAAAATTAAGATCGAGTAACAAGAACCCACTAAAAACTAAAGATCGAGTAACAAGAACCCCACTAAAAACTAAAGATCAAGTAACAAGAACCCACTAAAAACTAAAGATCAAGTAACAAGAACCCACTAAAAACTAAAGATCGAATAACAAGAACCCACTAAAAACTAAAGATCAAGTAACAAGAACCAACTAAAAACTAAAGATCAAGTAACAAGAACCCACTAAAAACTAAATGATGGAGTAACAAGAACCCACTAAAAACTAAAGATTAAGTAACAAGAACCCCCCTAAAAACTAAATGATGGAGTAACAAGAACCCACTAAAGACTAACGATCGAGTAACAAGAACCCACTAAAAACTAAAGATCAAGTAACAAGAACCCACTAAATACTAAAGATCAAGTAACAAGAACCCACTAAAAACTAAAGATCAAGTAACAAGAACCCACTAAAAACTAAAGATGGAGTAACAAGAACCCACTAAAAACTAAAGATCAAGTAACAAGAACCCACTAAAAACTAAAGATCAAGTAACAAGAACCCCACTAAAAACTAAAGATGGAGTAACAAGAACCCACTAACAACTAAAGATCGAGTAACAAGAACCCACTAAAAACTAAAGATCGAGTAACAAGAACCCCACTAAAATCTAAAGATCAAGAAACAAGAACCAACTAAAAACTAAAGATCAAGTAACAAGAACCCACTAAAGACTAAATGATGGAGTAACAAGAACCCACTAAAGACTAAAGATCAAGTAACAAGAACCCCACTAAAAACTAAAGATCGAGTAACAAGAACCCACTAAAAACTAAAGATCGAGTAACAAGAACCCCACTAAAAACTAAAGATCAAGTAACAAGAACCCACTAAAAACTAAAGATCAAGTAACAAGAACCCCACTAAAAACTAAAGATCGAATAACAAGAACCCACTAAAAACTAAAGATCAAGTAACAAGAACCAACTAAAAACTAAAGATCAAGTAACAAGAACCCACTAAAAACTAAATGATGGAGTAACAAGAACCCACTAAAGACTAAAGATCAAGTAACAAGAACCCACTAAAAACTAAAGATCGAGTAACAAGAACTCACTTAAAACTAAAGATTGAGTAACAAGAACCCACTAAAAACTAAAGATCGAGTAACAAGAACCCCACTAAGAACTAAAGATCAAGTAACAAGAACCCACTAAAAACTAAAGATCAAGTAACAAGAACCCACTAAAAACTAAAGATGGAGTAACAAGAACCCACTAAAAACTAAAGATCAAGTAACAAGAACCCACTAATAACTAAAGATCAAGTAACAAGAACCCACTAAAAACTAAAGATGGAGTAACAAGAACTCACTAAAAACTAAAGATCGAGTAACAAGAACCCACTAAAAATTAAAGATCGAGTAACAAGAACCCACTAATAACTAAAGATCAAGTAACAAGAACCCACTAAAAACTAAAGATGGAATAACAAGAACTCACTAAAAACTAAAGATCAAGTAACAAGAACCCACTAATAACTAAAAATCAAGTAACAAGAACCCACTAAAAACTAAAGATGGAGTAACAAGAACCCCACTAAAAACTAAAGATCAAGTACCAAGAACCCACTAAAAACTAAAGATCAAGTAACAAGAACCCACTAAAAACTAAAGATGGAGTAACAAGAACCCAATAAAAACTAAAGATCAAGTAACAAGAACCCACTAAAAACTAAAGATGGAGTAACAAGAACCCACTAAAAACTAAAGATCAAGTAACAAGAACCCACTAAAAACAAGATCAAGTAACAAGAACCCACTAAAAACTAAAGATGGAGTAACAAGAACCCACTAAAAACTAAAGATCGAGTAACAAGAACCCACTAAAAACTAAAGATCGAGTAACAAGAACCCCACTAAAAACTAAAGATCAAGTAACAAGAACCCACTAAAAGCTAAAGATCAAGTAACAAGAACCCACTAAAAACTAAAGATCGAATAACAAGAACCCACTAAAAACTAAAGATCAAGTAACAAGAACCAACTAAAAACTAAAGATCAAGTAACAAGAACCCACTAAAAACTAAATGATGGAGTAACAAGAACCCACTAAAAACTAAAGATTAAGTAACAAGAACCCCACTAAAAACTAAATGATGGAGTAACAAGAACCCACTAAAGACTAACGATCGAGTAACAAGAACCCACTAAAAACTAAAGATCAAGTAACAAGAACAAACTAAATACTAAAGATCAAGTAACAAGAACCCACTAAAAACTAAAGATCAAGTAACAAGAACCCACTAAAAACTAAAGATGGAGTAACAAGAGCCCACTAAAAACTAAAGATCAAGTAACAAGAACCCACTAAAAACTAAAGATCAAGTAACAAGAACCCCACTAAAAACTAAAGATGGAGTAACAAGAACCCACTAACCACTAAAGATCGAGTAACAAGAACCCACTAAAAACTAAAGATCGAGTAACAAGAACCCCACTAAAAACTAAAGATCAAGTAACAAGAACCCACTAAAAACTAAAGATCAAATAACAAGAATCCACTAAAAACTAAAGATCGAATAACAAGAACCCACTAAAAACTAAAGATCAAGTAACAAGAACCAACTAAAAACTAAAGATCAAGTAACAAGAACCCACTAAAAACTAAATGATGGAGTAACAAGAACCCACTAAAGACTAAAGATCAAGTAACAAGAACCCCACTAAAAACTAAAGATCGAGTAACAAGAACTCACTAAAAACTAAAGCTGGAGTAACAAGAACCAACTAAAAACTAAAGATCAAGTAACAAGAACCCACTAAAGACTAAATGATGGAGTAACAAGAACCCACTAAAGACTAAAGATCAAGAAACAAGAACCAACTAAAAACTAAAGATCAAGTAACAAGAACCCACTAAAGACTAAATGATGGAGTAACAAGAACCCACTAAAGACTAAAGATCAAGTAACAAGAACCCCACTAAAAACTAAAGATCGAGTAACAAGAACCCACTAAAAACTAAAGATCGAGTAACAAGAACCCCACTAAAAACTAAAGATCAAGTAACAAGAACCCACTAAAAACTAAAGATCAAGTAACAAGAACCCACTAAAAACTAAAGATCGAATAACAAGAACCCACTAAAAACTAAAGATCAAGTAACAAGAACCAACTAAAAACTAAAGATCAAGTAACAAGAACCCACTAAAAACTAAATGATGGAGTAACAAGAACCCACTAAAGACTAAAGATCAAGTAACAAGAACCCACTAAAAATTAAAGATCGAGTAACAAGAACTCACTTAAAACTAAAGATTGAGTAACAAGAACCCACTAAAAACTAAAGATCGAGTAACAAGAACCCCACTAAAAACTAAAGATCAAGTAACAAGAACCCACTAAAAACTAAAGATCAAGTAACAAGAACCCACTAAAAACTAAAGATGGAGTAACAAGAACCCACTAAAAACTAAAGATCAAGTAACAAGAACCCACTAATAACTAAAGATCAAGTAACAAGAACCCACTAAAAACTAAAGATGGAGTAACAAGAACTCACTAAAAACTAAAGATCGAGTAACAAGAACCCACTAAAAATTAAAGATCGAGTAACAAGAACCCACTAATAACTAAAGATCAAGTAACAAGAACCCACTAAAAACTAAAGATGGAGTAACAAGAACTCACTAAAAACTAAAGATCAAGTAACAAGAACCCACTAATAACTAAAAATCAAGTAACAAGAACCCACTAAAAACTAAAGATCAAGTAACAAGAACCCACTAATAACTAAAAATCAAGTAACAAGAACCCCACTAAAAACTAACGATCAAGTACCAAGAACCCACTAAAAACTAAAGATCAAGTAACAAGAACCCACTAAAAACTAAAGATGGAGTAACAAGAACCCACTAAAAACTAAAGATCATGTAACAAGAACCCACTAAAAACTAAAGATGGAGTAACAAGAACCCACTAAAAACTAAAGATCAAGTAACAAGAACCCACTAAAAACTAAAGATCAAGTAACAAGAACCCACTAAAAACTAAAGATGGAGTAACAAGAACCCACTAAAAACTAAAGATCGAGTAACAAGAACCCACTAAAAACTAAAGATCGAGTAACAAGAACCCCACTAAAAACTAAAGATCAAGTAACAAGAACCCACTAAAAGCTAAAGATCAAGTAACAAGAACCCACTAAAAACTAAAGATCGAATAACAAGAACCCACTAAAAACTAAAGATCAAGTAACAAGAACCCACTAAAAACTAAATGATGGAGTAACAAGAACCCACTAAAAACTAAAGATTAAGTAACAAGAACCCCACTAAAAACTAAATGATGGTGTAACAAGAACCCACTAAAGACTAACGATCGAGTAACAAGAACCCACTAAAAACTAAAGATCAAGTAACAAGAACAAACTAAATACTAAAGATCAAGTAACAAGAACCCACTAAAAACTAAAGATCAAGTAACAAGAACCCACTAAAAACTAAAGATGGAGTAACAAGAACCCACTAAAAACTAAAGATCAAGTAACAAGAACCCACTAAAAACTAAAGATCAAGTAACAAGAACCCCACTAAAACCTAAAGATGGAGTAACAAGAACCCACTAACAACTAAAGATCGAGTAACAAGAACCCACTAAAAACTAAAGATCGAGTAACAAGAACCCCACTAAAAACTAAAGATCAAGTAACAAGAACCCACTAAAAACTAAAGATCAAATAACAAGAACCCACTAAAAACTAAAGATCGAATAACAAGAACCCACTAAAAACTAAAGATCAAGTAACAAGAACCAACTAAAAACTAAAGATCAAGTAACAAGAACCCACTAAAAACTAAATGATGGAGTAACAAGAACCCACTAAAGACTAAAGATCAAGTAACAAGAACCCCACTAAAAACTAAAGATCGAGTAACAAGAACTCACTAAAAACTAAAGATGGAGTAACAAGAACCCCACTAAAAACTAAAGATCAAGTAACAAGAACCCACTAAAAACTAAAGATCAAGTAACAAGAACCCACTAAGAACTAAAGATCAAGTAACAATAACCCACTAAAAACTAAAGATCAAGTAACAATAACCCACTAAAAACTAAAGATCAAGTAACAAGAACCCACTAATAACTAAAGATCAAGTAACAAGAACCCACTAAAAACTAAAGATGGAGTAACAAGAACTCACTAAAATCTAAAGATCGAGTAAAAGAACCCACTAAAAACTAAAGATCGAGTAACAGGAACCCCACTAAAAACTAAAGATCAAGTAACAAGAACCCACTAAAAACTAAAGATCGAATAACAAGAACCCACTAAAAACTAAAGATCAAGTAACAAGAACCCACTAAAAACTAAAGATCAAGTAACAAGAACCCACTAAAAACTAAATGATGGAGTAACAAGAACCCACTAAAGACTAAAGATCAAGTAACAAGAACCCACTAAAAACTAAAGATCGAGTAACAAGAACTCACTTAAAACTAAAGATTGAGTAACAAGAATCCACTAAAAACTAAAGATCGAGTAACAAGAACCCCACTAAAAACTAAAGATCAAGTAACAAGAACCCACTAAAAACTAAAGATGGAGTAACAAGAACCCACTAAAGACTAACGATCGAGTAACAAGAACCCACTAAAGACTAACGATTGAGTAACAAGAACCCACTAAATACTAAAGATCAAGTAACAAGAACCCACTAAAAACTAAAGATCAAGTAACAAGAACCCACTAAATACTAAAGATCAAGTAACAAGAACCCACTAAAAACTAAAGATCAAGTAACAAGAACCCACTAAAAACTAAAGATCAAGTAACAAGAACCCACTAAAAACTAAAGATAGAGTAACAAGAACCCATTAAAAACCAAAGATCGAGTAACAAGAACCCACTAAGAACTAAAGATCGAGCAACAAGAACCCCACTAAAAACTAAAGATCAAGTAACAAGAACCCACTAAAAACTAAAGATCAAGTAACAAGAACCCACTAAAAACTAAAGATGGAGTAACAAGAACCCACTAAAGACTAAAGATCGAGTAACAAGAACCCCACTAAAAACTAAAGATCAAGTAACAAGAACCCACTAAAAACTAAAGATCAAGTAACAAGAACCCCACTAAAAACTAAAGATGGAGTAACAAGAACACACTAAAAACTAAAGATCGAGTAACAAGAACCCCACTAAAAACTAAAAATCGAGTAACAAGAACCCACTAAAAACTAAAGATCGAGTAACAAGAACCCACTAAAGACTAAAGATCGAGTAACAAGAACCCCACTAAAAACTAAAGATCGAGTAACAAGAACCCACTAAAAACAAAAGATCAAGTAACAAGAACCCACTAAAGACTAAAGATCGAGTAACAAGAACCCACTAAAGACTAAAGATCGAGAAACAAGAACCCACTAAAAACTAAAGATCAAGTAACAAGAACAAACTAAATACTAAAGATCAAGTAACAAGAACCCACTAAAAACTAAAGATCAAGTAACAAGAACCCACTAAAAACTAAAGATGGAGTAACAAGAACCCACTAAAAACTAAAGATCAAGTAACAAGAACCCACTAAAAACTAAAGATCAAGTAACAAGAACCCCACTAAAAACTAAAGATGGAGTAACAAGAACCCACTAACAACTAAAGATCGAGTAACAAGAACCCACTAAAAACTAAAGATCGAGTAACAAGAACCCCACTAAAAACTAAAGATCAAGTAACAAGAACCCACTAAAAACTAAAGATCAAATAACAAGAACCCACTAAAAACTAAAGATCGAATAACAAGAACCCTCTAAAAACTAAAGATCAAGTAACAAGAACCCACTAAAAACTAAATGATGGAGTAACAAGAACCCACTAAAGACTAAAGATCAAGTAACAAGAACCCCACTAAAAACTAAAGATCGAGTAACAAGAACTCACTAAAAACTAAAGATGGAGTAACAAGAACCAACTAAAAACTAAAGATCAAGTAACAAGAACCCACTAAAGACTAAATGATGGAGTAACAAGAACCCACTAAAGACTAAAGATCAAGAAACAAGAACCAACTAAAAACTAAAGATCAAGTAACAAGAACCCACTAAAGACTAAATGATGGAGTAACAAGAACCCACTAAAGACTAAAGATCAAGTAACAAGAACCCCACTAAAAACTAAAGATCGAGTAACAAGAACCCACTAAAAACTAAAGATCGAGTAACAAGAACCCCACTAAAAACTAAAGATCAAGTAACAAGAACCCACTAAAAACTAAAGATCAAGTAACAAGAACCCACTAAAAACTAAAGATCGAATAACAAGAACCCACTAAAACTAAAGATCAAGTAACAAGAACCAACTAAAAACTAAAGATGAAGTAACAAGAACCCACTAAAAA
Organism: Bathymodiolus brooksi; assembly: GCA_963680875.1. Lineage (NCBI taxonomy): Eukaryota > Metazoa > Mollusca > Bivalvia > Mytilida > Modiolidae > Bathymodiolus > Bathymodiolus brooksi. The sequence continues at coordinate 128,185,731 of OY804576.1, read as the reverse complement.
CTAAATGATGGAGTAACAAGAACCCACTAAAGACTAAAGATCAAGTAACAAGAACCCACTAAAAACTAAAGATCGAGTAACAAGAACTCACTTAAAACTAAAGATTGAGTAACAAGAACCCACTAAAAACTAAAGATCGAGTAACAAGAACCCCACTAAAAACTAAAGATCAAGTAACAAGAACCCACTAAAAACTAAAGATCAAGTAACAAGAACCCACTAAAAACTAAAGATGGAGTAACAAGAACCCACTAAAAACTAAAGATCAAGTAACAAGAACCCACTAATAACTAAAGATCAAGTAACAAGAACCCACTAAAAACTAAAGATGGAGTAACAAGAACTCACTAAAAACTAAAGATCGAGTAACAAGAACCCACTAAAAATTAAAGATCGAGTAACAAGAACCCACTAATAACTAAAGATCAAGTAACAAGAACCCACTAAAAACTAAAGATGGAGTAACAAGAACTCACTAAAAACTAAAGATCAAGTAACAAGAACCCACTAATAACTAAAAATCAAGTAACAAGAACCCACTAAAAACTAAAGATCAAGTAACAAGAACCCACTAATAACTAAAAATCAAGTAACAAGAACCCCACTAAAAACTAAAGATCAAGTACCAAGAACCCACTAAAAACTAAAGATCAAGTAACAAGAACCCACTAAAAACTAAAGATGGAGTAACAAGAACCCACTAAAAACTAAAGATAATGTAACAAGAACCCACTAAAAACTAAAGATGGAGTAACAAGAACCCACTAAAAACTAAAGATCAAGTAACAAGAACCCACTAAAAACTAAAGATCAAGTAACAAGAACCCACTAAAAACTAAAGATGGAGTAACAAGAACCCACTAAAAACTAAAGATCGAGTAACAAGAACCCACTAAAAACTAAAGATCGAGTAACAAGAACCCCACTAAAAACTAAAGATCAAGTAACAAGAACCCACTAAAAGCTAAAGATCAAGTAACAAGAACCCACTAAAAACTAAAGATCGAATAACAAGAACCCACTAAAAACTAAAGATCAAGTAACAAGAACCCACTAAAAACTAAATGATCGAGTAACAAGAACCCACTAAAAACTAAAGATTAAGTAACAAGAACCCCACTAAAAACTAAATGATGGAGTAACAAGAACCCACTAAAGACTAACGATCGAGTAACAAGAACCCACTAAAAACTAAAGATCAAGTAACAAGAACAAACTAAATACTAAAGATCAAGTAACAAGAACCCACTAAAAACTAAAGATCAAGTAACAAGAACCCACTAAAAACTAAAGATGGAGTAACAAGAACCCACTAAAAACTAAAGATCAAGTAACAAGAACCCACTAAAAACTAAAGATCAAGTAACAAGAACCCCACTAAAAACTAAAGATGGAGTAACAAGAACCCACTAACTAAAGATCGAGTAACAAGAACCCACTAAAAACTAAAGATCGAGTAACAAGAACCCCACTAAAAACTAAAGATCAAGTAACAAGAACCCACTAAAAACTAAAGATCAAATAACAAGAACCCACTAAAAACTAAAGATCGAATAACAAGAACCCACTAAAAACTAAAGATCAAGTAACAAGAACCAACTAAAAACTAAAGATCAAGTAACAAGAACCCACTAAAAACTAAATGATGGAGTAACAAGAACCCACTAAAGACTAAAGATCAAGTAACAAGAACCCCACTAAAAACTAAAGATCGAGTAACAAGAACTCACTAAAAACTAAAGATGGAGTAACAAGAACCCCACTAAAAACTAAAGATCAAGTAACAAGAACCCACTAAAAACTAAAGATCAAGTAACAAGAACCCACTAAGAACTAAAGATCAAGTAACAATAACCCACTAAAAACTAAAGATCAAGTAACAATAACCCACTAAAAACTAAAGATCAAGTAACAAGAACCCACTAATAACTAAAGATCAAGTAACAAGAACCCACTAAAAACTAAAGATGGAGTAACAAGAACTCACTAAAAACTAAAGATCGAGTAAAAGAACCCACTAAAAACTAAAGATCGAGTAACAGGAACCCCACTAAAAACTAAAGATCAAGTAACAAGAACCCACTAAAAACTAAAGATCAAGTAACAAGAACCCACTAAAAACTAAAGATCGAATAACAAGAACCCACTAAAAACTAAAGATCAAGTAACAAGAACCCACTAAAAACTAAAGATCAAGTAACAAGAACCCACTAAAAACTAAATGATGGAGTAACAAGAATCCACTAAAGACTAAAGATCAAGTAACAAGAACCCACTAAAAACTAAAGATCGAGTAACAAGAACTCACTTAAAACTAAAGATTGAGTAACAAGAATCCACTAAAAACTAAAGATCGAGTAACAAGAACCCCACTAAAAACTAAAGATCAAGTAACAAGAACCCACTAAAAACTAAAGATGGAGTAACAAGAACCCACTAAAGACTAACGATCGAGTAACAAGAACCCACTAAAGACTAACGATCGAGTAACAAGAACCCACTAAATACTAAAGATCAAGTAACAAGAACCCACTAAAAACTAAAGATCAAGTAACAAGAACCCACTAAATACTAAAGATCAAGTAACAAGAACCCACTAAAAACTAAAGATCAAGTAACAAGAACCCACTAAAAACTAAAGATCAAGTAACAAGAACCCACTAAAAACTAAAGATAGAGTAACAAGAACCCATTAAAAACCAAAGATCGAGTAACAAGAACCCACTAAGAACTAAAGATCGAGTAACAAGAACCCCACTAAAAACTAAAGATCAAGTAACAAGAACCCACTAAAAACTAAAGATCAAGTAACAAGAACCCACTAAAAACTAAAGATGGAGTAACAAGAACCCACTAAAAACTAAAGATCAAGTAACAAGAACCCACTAAAAACTAAAGATCAAGTAACAAGAACCCCACTAAAAACTAAAGATGGAGTAACAAGAACCCACTAACAACTAAAGATCGAGTAACAAGAACCCACTAAAAACTAAAGATCGAGTAACAAGAACCCCACTAAAAACTAAAGATCAAGTAACAAGAACCCACTAAAAACTAAAGATCAAATAACAAGAACCCACTAAAAACTAAAGATCGAATAACAAGAACCCTCTAAAAACTAAAGATCAAGTAACAAGAACCCACTAAAAACTAAATGATGGAGTAACAAGAACCCACTAAAGACTAAAGATCAAGTAACAAGAACCCCACTAAAAACTAAAGATCGAGTAACAAGAACTCACTAAAAACTAAAGATGGAGTAACAAGAACCAACTAAAAACTAAAGATCAAGTAACAAGAACCCACTAAAGACTAAATGATGGAGTAACAAGAACCCACTAAAGACTAAAGATCAAGAAACAAGAACCAACTAAAAACTAAAGATCAAGTAACAAGAACCCACTAAAGACTAAATGATGGAGTAACAAGAACCCACTAAAGACTAAAGATCAAGTAACAAGAACCCCACTAAAAACTAAAGATCGAGTAACAAGAACCCACTAAAAACTAAAGATCGAGTAACAAGAACCCCACTAAAAACTAAAGATCAAGTAACAAGAACCCACTAAAAACTAAAGATCAAGTAACAAGAACCCACTAAAAACTAAAGATCGAATAACAAGAACCCACTAAAACTAAAGATCAAGTAACAAGAACCAACTAAAAACTAAAGATGAAGTAACAAGAACCCACTAAAAACTAAATGATGGAGTAACAAGAACCCACTAAAGACTAAAGATCAAGTAACAAGAACCCACTAAAAACTAAAGATCGAGTAACAAGAACTCACTTAAAACTAAAGATTGAGTAACAAGAACCCACTAAAAACTAAAGATCGAGTAACAAGAACCCCACTAAAAACTAAAGATCAAGTAACAAGAACCCACTAAAAACTAAAGATCAAGTAACAAGAACCCACTAAAAACTAAAGATGGAGTAACAAGAACCCACTAAAAACTAAAGATCAAGTAACAAGAACCCACTAATAACTAAAGATCAAGTAACAAGAACCCACTAAAAACTAAAGATGGAGTAACAAGAACTCACTAAAAACTAAAGATCGAGTAACAAGAACCCACTAAAAATTAAAGATCGAGTAACAAGAACCCACTAATAACTAAAGATCAAGTAACAAGAACCCACTAAAAACTAAAGATGGAGTAACAAGAACTCACTAAAAACTAAAGATCAAGTAACAAGAACCCACTAATAACTAAAAATCAAGTAACAAGAACCCACTAAAAACTAAAGATCAAGTAACAAGAACCCACTAATAACTAAAAATCAAGTAACAAGAACCCCACTAAAAACTAAAGATCAAGTACCAAGAACCCACTAAAAACTAAAGATCAAGTAACAAGAACCCACTAAAAACTAAAGATGGAGTAACAAGAACCCACTAAAAACTAAAGATAATGTAACAAGAACCCACTAAAAACTAAAGATGGAGTAACAAGAACCCACTAAAAACTAAAGATCAAGTAACAAGAACCCACTAAAAACTAAAGATCAAGTAACAAGAACCCACTAAAAACTAAAGATGGAGTAACAAGAACCCACTAAAAACTAAAGATCGAGTAACAAGAACCCACTAAAAACTAAAGATCGAGTAACAAGAACCCCACTAAAAACTAAAGATCAAGTAACAAGAACCCACTAAAAGCTAAAGATCAAGTAACAAGAACCCACTAAAAACTAAAGATCGAATAACAAGAACCCACTAAAAACTAAAGATCAAGTAACAAGAACCCACTAAAAACTAAATGATCGAGTAACAAGAACCCACTAAAAACTAAAGATTAAGTAACAAGAACCCCACTAAAAACTAAATGATGGAGTAACAAGAACCCACTAAAGACTAACGATCGAGTAACAAGAACCCACTAAAAACTAAAGATCAAGTAACAAGAACAAACTAAATACTAAAGATCAAGTAACAAGAACCCACTAAAAACTAAAGATCAAGTAACAAGAACCCACTAAAAACTAAAGATGGAGTAACAAGAACCCACTAAAAACTAAAGATCAAGTAACAAGAACCCACTAAAAACTAAAGATCAAGTAACAAGAACCCCACTAAAAACTAAAGATGGAGTAACAAGAACCCACTAACTAAAGATCGAGTAACAAGAACCCACTAAAAACTAAAGATCGAGTAACAAGAACCCCACTAAAAACTAAAGATCAAGTAACAAGAACCCACTAAAAACTAAAGATCAAATAACAAGAACCCACTAAAAACTAAAGATCGAATAACAAGAACCCACTAAAAACTAAAGATCAAGTAACAAGAACCAACTAAAAACTAAAGATCAAGTAACAAGAACCCACTAAAAACTAAATGATGGAGTAACAAGAACCCACTAAAGACTAAAGATCAAGTAACAAGAACCCCACTAAAAACTAAAGATCGAGTAACAAGAACTCACTAAAAACTAAAGATGGAGTAACAAGAACCCCACTAAAAACTAAAGATCAAGTAACAAGAACCCACTAAAAACTAAAGATCAAGTAACAAGAACCCACTAAGAACTAAAGATCAAGTAACAATAACCCACTAAAAACTAAAGATCAAGTAACAATAACCCACTAAAAACTAAAGATCAAGTAACAAGAACCCACTAATAACTAAAGATCAAGTAACAAGAACCCACTAAAAACTAAAGATGGAGTAACAAGAACTCACTAAAAACTAAAGATCGAGTAAAAGAACCCACTAAAAACTAAAGATCGAGTAACAGGAACCCCACTAAAAACTAAAGATCAAGTAACAAGAACCCACTAAAAACTAAAGATCAAGTAACAAGAACCCACTAAAAACTAAAGATCGAATAACAAGAACCCACTAAAAACTAAAGATCAAGTAACAAGAACCCACTAAAAACTAAAGATCAAGTAACAAGAACCCACTAAAAACTAAATGATGGAGTAACAAGAATCCACTAAAGACTAAAGATCAAGTAACAAGAACCCACTAAAAACTAAAGATCGAGTAACAAGAACTCACTTAAAACTAAAGATTGAGTAACAAGAATCCACTAAAAACTAAAGATCGAGTAACAAGAACCCCACTAAAAACTAAAGATCAAGTAACAAGAACCCACTAAAAACTAAAGATGGAGTAACAAGAACCCACTAAAGACTAACGATCGAGTAACAAGAACCCACTAAAGACTAACGATCGAGTAACAAGAACCCACTAAATACTAAAGATCAAGTAACAAGAACCCACTAAAAACTAAAGATCAAGTAACAAGAACCCACTAAATACTAAAGATCAAGTAACAAGAACCCACTAAAAACTAAAGATCAAGTAACAAGAACCCACTAAAAACTAAAGATCAAGTAACAAGAACCCACTAAAAACTAAAGATAGAGTAACAAGAACCCATTAAAAACCAAAGATCGAGTAACAAGAACCCACTAAGAACTAAAGATCGAGTAACAAGAACCCCACTAAAAACTAAAGATCAAGTAACAAGAACCCACTAAAAACTAAAGATCAAGTAACAAGAACCCACTAAAAACTAAAGATGGAGTAACAAGAACCCACTAAAGACTAAAGATCGAGTAACAAGAACCCCACTAAAAACTAAAGATCAAGTAACAAGAACCCACTAAAAACTAAAGATCAAGTAACAAGAACCCCACTAAAAACTAAAGATGGAGTAACAAGAACACACTAAAAACTAAAGATCGAGTAACAAGAACCCCATTAAAAACTAAAAATCGAGTAACAAGAACCCACTAAAAACTAAAGATCGAGTAACAAGAACCCACTAAAGACTAAAGATCGAGTAACAAGAACCCCACTAAAAACTAAAGATCGAGTAACAAGAACCCACTAAAAACAAAAGATCAAGTAACAAGAACCCACTAAAGACTAAAGATCGAGAAACAAGAACCCCACTAAAAACTAAAGATCGAGTAACAAGAATCCACTAAAAACTAAAGATCAAGTAACAAGAACCCACTAAAGACTAAAGATCGAGTAACAAGAACCCACTAAAGACTAAAGATCGAGTAGCAAGAACCCCACTAAAAACTAAAGGTCGAGTAACAAGAACCCACTAAAAACTAAAGATCAAGTAACAAGAACCCCTAAAAACTAAAGATGGAGTAACAAGAACACACTAAAAACTAAAGATCGAGTAACAAGAACCCCACTAAAACCTAAAAATTGAGTAACAAGAACCCACTAAAAACTAAAGATCAAGTAACAAGAACCCACTAAAGACTAAAGATCGAGTAACAAGAACCCCACTAAAAACTAAAGATCGAGTAACAAGAACCCACTAAAAACAAAAGATCAAGTAACAAGAACCCACTAAAGACTAAAGATCGAGTAACAAGAACCCACTAAAGACTAAAGATCAAGTAACAAGAACCCACTAAAAACTAAAGATCAAGTAACAAGAACCCACTAAAGACTAAAGATCGAGTAACAAGAACCCACTAAAGACTAAAGATCAAGTAACAAGAACCCACTAAAAACTAAAGATCGAGTAACAAGAACTCACTTAAAACTAAAGATTGAGTAACAAGAATCCACTAAAAACTAAAGATCGAGTAACAAGAACCCCACTAAAAACTAAAGATCAAGTAACAAGAACCCACTAAAAACTAAAGATGGAGTAACAAGAACCCACTAAAGACTAACGATCGAGTAAAAAGAACCCACTAAAGACTAACGATCGAGTAACAAGAACCCACTAAATACTAAAGATCAAGTAACAAGAACCCACTAAAAACTAAAGATCAAGTAACAAGAACCCACTAAATACTAAAGATCAAGTAACAAGAACCCACTAAAAACTAAAGATCAAGTAACAAGAACCCACTAAAAACTAAAGATCAAGTAACAAGAACCCACTAAAAACTAAAGATAGAGTAACAAGAACCCATTAAAAACCAAAGATCGAGTAACAAGAACCCACTAAGAACTAAAGATCGAGTAACAAGAACCCCACTAAAAACTAAAGATCAAGTAACAAGAACCCACTAAAAACTAAAGATCAAGTAACAAGAACCCACTAAAAACTAAAGATGGAGTAACAAGAACCCACTAAAGACTAAAGATCGAGTAACAAGAACCCCACTAAAAACTAAAGATCAAGTAACAAGAACCCACTAAAAACTAAAGATCAAGTAACAAGAACCCCACTAAAAACTAAAGATGGAGTAACAAGAACACACTAAAAACTAAAGATCGAGTAACAAGAACCCCACTAAAAACTAAAAATCGAGTAACAAGAACCCACTAAAAACTAAAGATCGAGTAACAAGAACCCACTAAAGACTAAAGATCGAGTAACAAGAACCCCACTAAAAACTAAAGATCGAGTAACAAGAACCCACTAAAAACAAAAGATCAAGTAACAAGAACCCACTAAAGACTAAAGATCGAGTAACAAGAACCCACTAAAGACTAAAGATCGAGAAACAAGAACCCCACTAAAAACTAAAGATCGAGTAACAAGAATCCACTAAAAACTAAAGATCAAGTAACAAGAACCCACTAAAGACTAAAGATCGAGTAACAAGAACCCACTAAAGACTAAAGATCGAGTAACAAGAACCCCACTAAAAACTAAAGGTCGAGTAACAAGAACCCACTAAAAACTAAAGATCGAATAACAAGAACCCCACTAAAAACTAAAGATGGAGTAACAAGAACACACTAAAAACTAAAGATCGAGTAACAAGAACCCTACTAAAACCTAAAATTCGAGTAACAAGAACCCACTAAAAACTAAAGATCGAGTAACAAGAACCCACTAAAGACCGAGTAACAAGAACCCCACTAAAAACTAAAGATCGAGTAACAAGAACCCACTAAAAACAAAAGATCAAGTAACAAGAACCCACTAAAGACTAAAGATCGAGTAACAAGAACCCACTAAAGACTAAAGATCGAGTAACAAGAACCCCACTAAAAACTAAAGATCGAGTAACAAGAATCCACTAAAAACTAAAGATCAAGTAACAAGAACCCACTAAAGACTAAAGATCGAGTAACAAGAACCCACTAAAGACTAAAGATCGAGTAACAAGAACCCCACTAAAAACTAAAGATCGAGTAACAAGAACCCACTAAAAACTAAAGATCGAGTAACAAGAACCCACTAAAGACTAAAGATCGAGTAACAAGAACCCACTAAAAACTAAAGATCGAGTAACAAGAACCCCACTAAAAACTAAAGATGGAGTAACAAGAACCCACTAAAAACTAAAGATGGAGTAACAAGAAAACAACTAAAAACTAAAGATCGAGTAACAAGAACCCCACTAAAGATCGAGTAACAAGAACCCCACTAAAAATTAAAGATCGAGTAACAAGAACCTACTAAAAACTAAAGATCGAGTAACAAGAACCCACTAAAAACTAAAGATCAAGTAACAAGAACCCATTAAAAACTAAAGATCAAGTAACAAGAACCCACTAAAAACTAAAGATCGAGGAAAAAGAACCCCACTAAAAACTAAAGATCGAGTAACAAGAACCCCACTAAAGACTAAAGATCGAGTAACAAGAACCCACTAAAAACTAAAGATCGAGTAACAAGAACCCTACTAAAAATCAAGTAACAAGAACCCACTAAAAACTAAAGATGGAGTAACAAGAACCCACTAAAAACTAAAGATCGAGTAAAAAGAACCCCACTAAAAACTAAAGATCAAGTAACAAGAAAGAACCCCACTAAATACCGGGAGGGTAAGTAGTTCCTGTTCCACTAGTGACACCCGCTGTAGCTTCCTTTTTGTATTTTTCTACATACTACCTTTATAGATTCATTAACTCACGTTTCTGTGACGATAAACTCTCAATATATAATCCGTTATTATGTCTGTGTAATTATTGATGGGTTTTGGGGTTTATATTTCAATATTTCAGCTATATCGTGGCGGTCAGGTTTATTGGTGGAGGAAACCGGAGTACCAGACGAAAACCACCGACCTGTCGCAAATCACTGACAAACTTTATCACATAATGTTGTATCGAGTACACCTCGCCATAAACAGGTTCGATCTCACAACTTAACTAAGAAATCTCAACCAATATATTTAATTTATTCTGGTGATTAAACTGTAACAACGATAAAAATGAGGCAAGAATGTTTGATTTTCCAAATCTGTCTCCAGGTCTACCGGTAATAACAGTTTGAGCATAACTTACAACTAGCACTCGAAAAAAAGATAATCAGACTACTGTATAAAATAATTGCGTTGTTCTGATTGGACAATATGGGAGTACGAGTATGAAATTCTTACGCAAATGTTTTATGGCCAGATGTTACGATTAACAAATATCCATTATCAGCTGTTATACAAATGTCTGAGCTACCGTATCCAATTTGTCAGTGACTTGCGACATTTCGGTGGTTTTCTAGGGTTTCCTCCGCTAATATAACTGAAATATTGTTGAAAGTGGCGTTAAACACCATAACCCTAACTCTAACCATGTATTCACTTCCAACGACCATTGATTGATTGGTGCTTAACGCCAACTTTAGCAATATTTCAGCTAGATCGTGGCGTGACAAAATTTATTATTAACTTGAGACACCTATAAGACCATTAGAAATAAAACGTAAAACATACGTGTCTATAAAACAATCGGATTATATACACAAATAAAAGAAACATTAAAAAAATAAAACCATATATTGAGAACATATGATATCAAACTATATTTTTGCATACAAATTAATCTCCTTTAAAAATTTCACAATTGTGTCGCCCGCGACATTTGTAAATAAATCTTATAAGTTGTTGATATTGTAGAATGCTTGCCGAACATCGGCAACATCTACGCATTTCTTGAAAATTAGAGAAAAACCAAATAAAAAGTGTGGGGGTAGTTTTGAAAACCAACAGACATGCAACATGATATAAACAATGACAACATTATTTTGAAGAACGTACACTTGTACTTATCCCCGGCTCGATAAAGATGTGGCTGTTGGTTGCCCAATGACCCGTGCATACAAAACCCATGTACCCGGCTTGTAGCTACGTAAAATGGGGATGTTTACGTTGCTATGCATGTCAAACTCAAACAATCTCAAAGCACTTTACATCCTACATGGAGAAGGGAGGACGAAATTATTGAGAAAAAAATGAAAAACGTCCTTATAAATACAGAAAAAGCCTTCATTTGAAAAATATATGACAAACTTGATAAATTAGTGCATTGTATTAAATAACACTAGAAAACAATGGTAGAAATTTGATTTTTAAACATTACAAAAAAAACCACAAAAAAACTGTTTACAATGTAAAGGTTGTCGTTAAAGTTTCACAGTACTATAACATCTACAATGCTAAGGAATAAATCCAAGGAATAGCAAACTTATATAATAAAACGCGTATTTCGATCAATAAAGTCACTGGTGCTAATAATAAAATAATGTATAAAAAATACAACGGCATCCTCGGTAATTTGGAATGGATTTCGATATTCACCGAGAGTAACCCACTTTCACAACTACACACATTTATGTAGTAAACTTGACCATGATAACAATCATATCAAGATGGCTCAGTTTATAGTTTAAACATCCCAAATACACCAGCACTGATTGAGGGGTGCATTGAGACATCACGTGGAAAGTCTAAAGCTATTTTTATGAAGCTACCTTTCTCCAGGTATTGTATCTTCTCAATATAACTAATATGAGTCATTGTATCTTTGATCACACCACACCTTATGCTGCTTGTTTCTAGATCCTTGAACTGATGTCCCGTGTTGCTGTATCTTATAAGGTGTGTGATCATGTCAGTGTCTTTCAGATTATTGCCTATTTTAGCATTGATGACAACTCTGCTGTACAAAAAGTAAGCTCCACTGGACGGAACAGCAATGCTATCGTCGTTGATGGAGATCTTTGTCGTGTTAATGGACAACTTCCAGTTCTTTAAGCAGAATAATGTTCCTGTTGATAAGAGACATGTACATATCGTTATTTATTCCAAATAAGTTTCTTATTCAAAGTTAAATGATAAATCTATTTATATGTAACCTTTTATGGCGATTAGAAAATATATTAAAATCTAAATATTAAGACCAATATGCTTTTGAAAACAAATTTTACCCATATTAATGTTATTATTTTGAGGTGAATCCTTATTATTGTTGTTATAATTTAAGCCACTATATGTCTTGCCAATTCAATGATTTAATGTGTTTTGTCATGCACCAATATCCTGCATACATTTTTGCTACATACAGTCACTGACGGAAATATAGTTTTTCTGGTACCCCTTCAATGTCCATGTTCTCAATGTAATAGTATATTATAATTCATACGATTACAATTATAATGTTGAATCTCATGACCAGAACACAAATTCATTTTTTTCTTTGTCATTTCGTATTTCGAGGAGCTTGATCATGTTTTATTGATCCTTTATCACGGATATATTCCGCTGGTCTTAGTCAACATCACATCCCTCTGTTCTCTTTCATGACTTATCACATGGTTCTTAACAAATGTAACGGGTGCCTGTTGTTGAGTTTACCCGCAGTCGGGTTCGTGTTGCTCAATCCCTAAGTGTAGTGTTCTGTCGACTATTGTTTGTCTTTTTATCCTTTTTACTTGTTGCTACTGTCTATCCTTCTTCGCATCACGACTTTTGATAACCCCTTTGATATATTGGGCCCTTTTCATGCATATGGATTATTTTGATATTATATTCTACTTACGACTATCTTTACATCGGGTTACATCTGTGTTATTGGACACCAAATGAAAAGCTGAAGAATCTACAACGAAAAAGTTTAAAATCTGTCAAATATACAAAGAGTACTTTGGAGTTTATTGTTTTGATATATGATGACTCATGTCTTATTTACGTTGTGCGTGCTCGATTGGTATAGTAGTGTCTAACACATATTGTGTTGTGTTTTTTGTTTTGTTTGTCTTGGTCTTGTATCTTGTGTATTGTTGTGTCTAACACATATTGTGTTGTGTTTTTTGTTTTGTTTGTCTTGGTCTTGTATCTTGTGTATAGTGGTGTCTAACACATATTGTGTTGTGTTTTTGTTTTGTTTGTCTTGGTCTTGTATCTTGTGTATGGTTGTGTCCAACACATATTGTGGTGTGTTTTTTGTTTTGTTTGTCTTGGTCTTGTATCTTGTGTATGGTTGTGTCTAACACATATAGTGGTGTGTTTTTTGTTTTGTTTGTCTTGGTCTTGTATCTTGTGTATGGTTGTGTCCAACACATATTGTGGTGTGTTTTTGTTTTGTTTGTCTTGGTCTTGTATCTTGTGTATGGTTGTGTCTAACACATATTGTGTTGTGTTTTTTGTTTTGTTTGTCTTGGTCTTGTATCTTGTGTATGGTTGTGTCCAACACATATTGTGTTGTGTTTTTTGTTTTGTTTGTCTTGGTCTTGTATCGTGTGTATGGTTGTGTCTAACACATATTGTGGTGTGTTTTTGTTTTGTTTGTCTTGGTCTTGTATCTTGTGTATGGTTGTGTCTAACACATATTGTGTTGTGTTTTTTGTTTTGTTTGTCTTGGTCTTGTATCTTGTGTATGGTTGTGTCCAACACATATTGTGTTGTGTTTTTTGTTTTGTTTGTCTTGGTCTTGTATCGTGTGTATGGTTGTGTCCAACACATATTGTGTTGTGTTTTTTGTTTTGTTTGTCTTGGTCTTGTATCGTGTGTATGGTTGTGTCCAACACATATTGTGTTGTGTTTTTTGTTTTGTTTGTCTTGGTCTTGTATCTTGTGTATGGTTGTGTCCAACACATATTGTGTTGTGTTTTTTGTTTTGTTTGTCTTGGTCTTGTATCTTGTGTATGGTTGTGTCCAACACATATTGTGTTGTGTTTTTTGTTTTGTTTGTCTTGGTCTTGTATCTTGTGTATTGTTGTGTCCAACACATATTGTGTTGTGTTTTTTGTTTTGTTTGTCTTGGTCTTGTATCGTGTGTATGGTTGTGTCCAACACATATTGTGTTGTGTTTTTTGTTTTGTTTGTCTTGGTCTTGTATCTTGTGTATGGTTGTGTCTAACACATATTGTGTTGTGTTTTTGTTTTGTTTGTCTTGGTCTTGTATCGTGTGTATGGTTGTGTCCAACACATATTGTGTAGTGTTTTTTGTTTTGTTTGTCTTGGTCTTGTATCGTGTGTATGGTTGTGTCCAACACATATTGTGTTGTGTTTTTTGTTTTGTTTGTCTTGGTCTTGTATCGTGTGTATGGTTGTGTCCAACACATATTGTGTTGTGTTTTTTGTTTTGTTTGTCTTGGTCTTGTATCTTGTGTATGGTTGTGTCCAACACATATTGTGTTGTGTTTTTTGTTTTGTTTGTCTTGGTCTTGTATCTTGTGTATGGTTGTGTCCAACACATATTGTGTTGTGTTTTTTGTTTTGTTTGTCTTGGTCTTGTATCTTGTGTATTGTTGTGTCCAACACATATTGTGTTGTGTTTTTTGTTTTGTTTGTCTTGGTCTTGTATCTTGTGTATGGTTGTGTCCAACACATATTGTGTTGTGTTTTTTGTTTTGTTTGTCTTGGTCTTGTATCTTGTGTATTGTTGTGTCCAACACATATTGTGTTGTGTTTTTTGTTTTGTTTGTCTTGGTCTTGTATCGTGTGTATGGTTGTGTCCAACACATATTGTGTTGTGTTTTTTGTTTTGTTTGTCTTGGTCTTGTATCTTGTGTATTGTTGTGTCTAACACATATTGTGTTGTGTTTTTGTTTTGTTTGTCTTGGTCTTGTATCGTGTGTATGGTTGTGTCCAACACATATTGTGTTGTGTTTTTTGTTTTGTTTGTCTTGGTCTTGTATCTTGTGTATGGTTGTGTCTAACACATATTGTGTTGTGTTTTTTGTTTTGTTTGTCTTGGTCTGGTATCTTGTGTATGGTTGTGTCCAACACATATTGTGTTGTGTTTTTTGTTTTGTTTGTCTTGTGTATGGTTGTGTCTAACACATATTGTGTTTGGCTTTTTGTTTTGTTTGTCTTGGTCTTGTATCTTGTGTATGGTTGTGTCCAACACATATTGTGTTGTGTTTTTTGTTTTGATTGTCTTCGTCCTGTGTCTTTTGTATGATGTCTTGTGTACCCTATGTTTCCAGTTTCTCTGGATTATCCATTTTTGATTGCCCCTTTGGTATTCCTCTAACGCTTATTTCTTACTGACGACAGAAAACATTACTAGTATTTTATGAATATATTACCGTGTTCTTCTAATAAATATATACAACGGTACTGTAGAACACTTGATATAATTTCTTGTATTACCAGTATTTTATATAGAGATTAGTGTTCTGAAATGTATTTATAACTGTTGAACAACACCTACTGTTTGATTTCTCTTTCTTCATTGATTCATCCACATGCTGTAATGGAAATGGAATAAACAGTTAAATTTATATTATATAACCTATACAGTCCAGTACACATATAATACAATCGGTTGTAATGATAAAAACATTTTATTTAACTTATACAGTGGAGTCCACTTATATTTAAAATCGGTTATGAAGAAAAAATCGGTTATATTGAACATATTATTTATCTCTATCAACCCCTCCCCTCTTTATGTGATAATTTTGTCAGTGCCTTGTGACAGGTCGGTGGTTTTCTCCGGGTCCTCCGGTTTCCTCTACCAATAAAACTGACCGCCACGATATAACTGAAATATTGCTCAAAGTGGCGTTAAGCACCATAACCTCTAACCATAACCCTATAGCATATAATACCTGTATAAATGAGTCCATTAAGTCCTCCATAGAACATTCTTCGTCATCGTTTACTTTATCAACCATTTGCCCATTTCTGTAAAGTCTGTTTAATTTTGTCTGTATAGATAAACACTTCATATGAGGCGGTTGTGGCATGGGGGTGGGTTGTGGTTCTTGTCTGTTGTTCATTGTTGACATATGAGGAACAATTAAAAGCATACATATAATTACAACCATCAACAACAAAGCGTTCAACAACAGCATCATCGTAAAAAAGAATTTCAATCTCCGGTAGGAGCGCATCGTGTTCTTGTGGCCCTTCACTGGATACTGTAGACCTTCCATTAAATTGTCGCTGGGTTTGGTATCCATGGCAATATTCTTTGTGTTATGCTCTACAGATACATAGGCACTGCTGTTACTGTGTGTATTCTCGTCACACAACAATCGGTTGCTAGAAGACACTGACATGATGTTCAATCTGATCTGTTGAAATGGAAAATTACATTCAGATCTGGAATATAAATATATTTTGTGTGTTTTTTCCTTCTTCCTGTAAAATAAAACTATGCATTATATTGATGACAATGAGTGGGAGTAATATGACGGAACGTACCGGTTTTGGTATCGATTCGCATTTTAGTAATTATGTGCAACACAGTAATATCTGGTTACTTTTGAAAATTTGTATTTTGTTTTATTGACTGTTTGGAAACTTGTATTATCTAGAATCAAGTTAATAGTTATTCACTGATAACAAGGAATCAAACGAATGGCAATCTCGTTAGGAAATTTCAGTAACAATTCTTAAATGAAAACAAAAAATAATATGAAATAATTAATATGTCAGTTTACCTGTTAGACTTGCTGTATGTTCCTTTCTCCTTAAAAATCCTTTTAAAAAATTGTTGCTATGAAAGTTCAAATCTTGACTGGCCACTTACATTTTACTAAAAATGTATTTACTGATTACATGTTAAAAAGATATGGATAGTAAATATAAGTGATCAGTCGAGATTTCAAATTTCATAGCAATAATTTATTTAAAGGGACTTGTATGTAGGAACGTGTATGTATCACTTTATATATGTATACTATACATTTCTATTAATTCATCAATATTGAAAAAAAGTACAACATATTTATCGTGAGATATTTAGATATACAAGAGGGCTATCTTATTATATAATTATTAATGATTTACAACGATAAATATATAAATTAACTTACCAAATTGTTTCGTTCGTTTCTCATCGGATTTGAAAATGAAATAGTTCATTTGCCATGGTATGTGGTCACGCTAAGTGGGTCATTGTACTATAAATATCATACACTAACACACGAAAATATGTGTGGGGTTTGGTCTATATTTATCTCAGTTGCAACTTAGATGTCTGATATCATTTAAATTTTCAGAATATTAAACTAAAAAGACATTCAACGGCAAATTTTCCCTACCCCTGGGTGCTCTTCTTTAACCTGTTTTCATCTACCTATTGATATTAGTTAATAATAATAAATAATATTTTATAGCGGTATGTAAGACATTTCTTAATATAATATATTTATAACATAATAATTCAGTTTCAAAGTGTTTTGAAATGCGACATATCAAATATACATGATGTTGTATATATCGGTCAGATTATATCTGCGTCTTTCAAAATATTATGAAATTAGGTTTATGGACCGATAGGGGGGCAAGTCACATTTATTTATAGAAAGGTGTTATGATGTCAAGTATTACGTGATCTTAAATCAAAACATTCAGTTTTATAGAACACAAGCATAGTTTAACTGTAACGAAACAATTTTCATATTTATCTTAAATCCAATGTTGTGTTGTTCCAATACCCAACAAGTAGTGTCAATATTCTTGAAATTGGTGCTTATCCGTGCAATATACAGTTTATTATGAAAAGATGAGATGTCAACAATTCCACTAATATCAACACAACAGCCACATTATAATAGATCTACACAATTACTTTTAATTTCTTGTAAATTAAACTGTGCAAGTTTTGAATATAGGAGTACTGTATTGATATTATTATTATTAAGATTGCTATAGTAATTTAAATACATTGATTTCCCAGTAACACCACAGGGGCTTGCTACGAATTTTGTTATCCCTCGACTGCCAACTCTAAAAATGAAGAAACTAAGATTCAAGAAGCAGTAACTTTAAACACGAGGAGTGGGTGTCCGAAATTAATCAGATGGATACACGGGAGTAGAAAACCTCCATGCCAATATTTTGAAAGAAAAAAAATTGTCAAATCAACAGTACCTACCCATGTTCTCCAAGTTATGTGTGTTGGATATACTGGGCTTAGATTTCCAGTTTGCCATTATCCAACATGTGGGGTAAAGGCATCCGAACTGCATACTATTATATGGTCCACCATTAAAATGCCCCACGACTGGTGTTTCCTCGTTGATTATATAATCCAGGATAGGGGAAGAAGAGAATAGTCAATTCATAAAATCGAACATCGATGGCAATGAGCTTGCCAAGCGCTACTTGAGCACAAAACCCACTTGTGTTGTGACACACATACATGCTTTTTCCCATAGCTTTAAAAAACTTAGAAATATCATTCTCAGCAGTGGTCACAAACCTTTCCATTAAAGACTTACACAGAAAAATGAACTAAACATTATATGGGAACATTGGGTAAATAGCATCAAAGTGGGTATGGGAGGTCAACACTGGGCCTTTATGCCACAAAATAACCGAGCAACATTTGTATCCGAACTGTTCGGAGAAGATGAAAAATCATCTTGCAGAAGATATGTTGAATGATGACTTCTTATATTTGATGGAAGCCTTTCAATCCGACCTCAGTGACGGTACTCATCTAAACTCTTCGGTACAATTGCTGAAACACCCTTGAAAAATAATTTCTGTGTTTCCCGATTCGCACTCGGTCACATCCTTGTCCGACTGTCGTTTAAAAGTACTGAAGGATTCATTTCACTGGTTCCAGGATTGGAAAAAAAGAGATGGTACAATTGAAAGCAGCAGGTGTTAACACTGCTAAGATGCTAATTTCTCCAAAATATTCGGAGGACATGGATAATATGCTTCTTACGTTTAAGAACATCTGCATAATTCATTTGAATAGGTTCCCCCGTGGATACGTTGTACCTTCTAGAATCAATTCAGACATAGTAGAGAACCATTTTTGCCAGCAGCGTGCTTTGTACAATGGCAGCTCGACAAATCCAACACACATGAACTATAGTTCCACTGTTAATTCTATTGTTCTCGGACAGTCTCTAAAATCTAGAGGTAGTAAATCCAATAACAGCGTCCTCATACTTTCATCGTCTAAAAAGATGAAATTATTAAAGAAAATGCGCTGTTGACCTCAATGATTATACTATGAACAGATGAATGGAATTATTTTGTATAGATAATGATATTTTGCATAATGATTGAACTATTACCATGCCTATGAATGGAATTATATTGTATTTTTGATTTTTTTTTTTTAGCATAATGAAAATAGTTTCGTTTATCAAGTCTCCTTTTCATATCAATATTAATAGTGATGCTTGCTTTTGACAATAGGTTATTTAAATTTCATCATTCAATATCTTTCAAAATGCTTTTGTCTTCATTAAGTTTACACGTTTTCTACGGGTTGTAGCTTGCATTATGCTTAGTAAGAGAGAAATTATATTAAAAAAAAAAATGAACAAAACTAGGCCTGCGGTGAGAGGCAACGATAACAGCAGATTCAGATTCCCTTTCATTGAAAACTTCCTCATAATAAAGGAATAATTTGAATTATAAATGATCAAAAATGTCATAGCAAAAATACAGGTATATGTACACCTACATTTCAGTTAAAGAGCAATCTGAGATCACGGAATTTGAGTTGGATGGGGATTAGACCCCATTTTTTTTGTATTTTGGCATAGTAGATACGTTTTTGCTTTATAATTCTACATTCAAATGATGGAGTGCATGGTTGAAGGGCTCACACCCATCAGCCATTATATATGTCCGGCATGTCCTTTTTACCTTCATACGGGTGTTGTATGATACAGAAAAGGCAAGGTGAGCTAAAAAGCTAAGACGTGCAAGAGAAAATATTATTTTTTTACAAACAATTACCATTATTTAATATAGCAAAATCCATTTGTTCTCTCCTCATCTTCCAGGTGAAAATTGTTTTTCTTAGAAATTCAAGATTAGAATATATTTCAAGAACCCAGAAGATGTAGAACATGCATTTGCAATGTATAAGCTGACAGCTTGACTATTTTATAAAGCCAGCCTAGGCGTGAATGATTGAGAATAAAATGCTATCTTTTAATCATGTTCTTAATAATGATTATCGTACCTTCAGATTGCCTAAAGACTTTTGTCAAAACTACATGACGAGGTATTACGTTTTTAAATTCCGTCTGTGAAATAATAACTTCACTCGGATCATGGTATCGAATGTTGACAACTGGTTTTAGCTGGTAAAAGTTGCAAGAAAGAATCATCTGGATTCCTCCAAATGGTTTTTGACTTTCTCTAACAATTTTACAAACATTTTCCCAGATAACATGGATACTGGTAATGCAATCAGTTGTTATAATATTGTGTTTTATAGTTGCATATGTAGTGTCATTTAGAATTATTGCAGAAATTCTTCGGATGTGTATCAGCCATCTATAAGGCCTAAATATTAATGGATGGTCATTCCATGCAACAGTGATGAAGCTATTCCTGTTGTGCCAGTAAGTTGCACATGTTTTCCAGTTTTCTTTAATAGATTGCTTTTACCTGTACCAGCAGACCCCAAAATCAAAATATTACGGTCATTTTCACTCGCTGCTATAACTTCCTTCGTCATGTTCATGTCTGCCAATTACGCAATCAATACATTCTTTACAATCCTGACCATCAAAATCACTGACCAATCAAATCGCACGTTGGAATTTGGTCCGGCGCTCATATGTAAACAGCATGGAAGCTGATTTCGGTGCCTGCAAATTCTATGAAACATTGCTTAAAAGTTGCATATATGTAAAGATGATGACAAAAAGGAATAGGAATATCAAAACTATATGTATTATGCTTCAAAGGGGTACTACTACAATGGCGAATCAGGTCAAGACACCAATACAAAACTATTTTGAAAAAGTGGTGTATGAACATTTGACATGGGAGATTCCTCCCTTGTGGTTTTTAGAGTTGTCAGTCGAGGGATAAAAAAAAATGCGCAAACAATAGTTTGTAATTCGACACTTATTCTTTGTTTTACTCGTAACAAAAACAAAATTATTTTTCAAGCGATTGAATGTGTATCGGGTTTATTGACTACAACATAGCACAAAAGACAACATATAAAGTAAAGTATGAAGGTACTAAGACGTGACGCCATAAATAAATAGAAAACGGGAAAGCCATAGTAAAAAGAGAAAGTGATACGGGCGAACAAAATTCACAAATACTTAATACAAATAATTGGAAACGAGATACACAAACCCAATCAAAAACCGGAGGATATTCCAGACGATCGGGAAGGGAAATTGATGTGTGTTTCATTGATAAACACACATATTTAATGAGTACGAGCCAATATTGGTAATCAGGGTAACATGGAGACATTTTAAAAGAATTAGCTTTACAAATAATAACGTAGATATATAATGTAGTGCGCTTCAATTTTGTTTAAACAAACTAGTCAACAAAGTAGATACATGCACATATATATCTTAATATAGGAAATGATCAAACCTACCAGGAACTGTTCCGACAGTGTCGTATTGCTTTGTTTTCCATTTTATTGATACATTTGTTTTAAAACTTTAAAATCTGTGAAATGACATCATAAAAATGCTTAAGATTTTGATTGACAACATATTTGTTATGTTGGTGGACGTGTTTTTCCAACAATCAGTCGGCATACCTATGGGTATTAAATGTGTTCCTTCCTCTTCTCGTCAACTTGTTCCTTTATTCGTATTAAGCAGATTTCATGCACGGAATTTTCAAGAAACACTATAGGAAGTTAACTTAGTTTACCTTCCGCTAATGTAGGTAATGACCTTACACTAGAAAAGTTTCATAACTATGTTGATGGAAGCCATTGTTGAACTTGAAATAAAGGTTACCACAGATACAGCTAAACATGTAATACCTTGATCTACATCTTGAAATCGACAGCGAGGTCCTGTTTAGAACGCAATTTGACGACAAAAGAGATGATTTCAATTCCCCATTGTGAATTTCCCATTTATATGTGGCACATTTATATGGAGAACTAGTATATATGTCTCGACTGTTATGATATACCAGAGCTTGTGTCCCTTTCCAGAATTTCTTGATCGATGGTTGATGCTAACAAGGAAGGCACTGCACTAAATCCCCCTAGTGGCAAGGTTGAGGTTATCACTACAAAAGCTTTACAGTCGACATCATGCCTTGATTAACAGTTAGGACATATCTGCATCACAGATGACTAAGGATATCTTCCGTTTGTCGTAATCACAATCCTGTCCTCGTTTTCTTGTTCGTGACCTATCACGAGATTTTTATTATGAATTACAGGACGCGGCTGTCACTAGTGGAACAGGACCTACTTATCCCCCAGTGGTACTTGAGTTCACACGCAGTATTCAGTGCCTATCAATCTTAAGTCGTTTGTGTATTGTTTTATGGACCATAGTGTTTGTCGTTTCTTGTCATTGTACAGTCCTTCGATTTGCTGCTTCTGATTACCTCTAGCATTTTTTTTTTCAGATAAATAAATTTTCTTACTAAATCATTAAAATGGCTACAAATCCATTTGATTTAATATACTTTGTACTTCATCAATTAACCGTTTTTGATTAGTTTGACATCATGGATATGATATCCTACATGTGCATGCGATTCAAAGATAAATACAATTGAACACAAACATATATCTTTCTATAACATTATATATGACATTAAACAATATGAACTTTCAAACACTGTCCTGTCATGTATTTTTATCCGATTTCAAATTAAATGATGATAATTTTCCTATGTTGTGAAATATATTAATCTTGTTTACATTTCATATCACACCATTATTGAACAAATATTATGTAGGGTAGAAAGTTCATGACCTCAAAATTGGGTTTTTCTTCTATTATGCGGCTTGACATAGAAATCTCGCGTATTTAATTTTGTAAAATATATCAATACATAAACTAAGCTTAGTTAACACGTCCACCGTACCGATTATGTGCGAGAACACTCACTTTGAAAGAGAAGTACTGATGCTTTCTTTCTTGGAAAGTGAAACGCTAAAAATTATAGATGTGTTTGATTATCGATATAAAAGACGTAGTTATTTAATGCGGTTGTTTCGAATCATTTCCATTCCGTCAAAAACGTTTTATTTTCGTCTGTCAAACCATGCGATTTTGATGGAATGTTAGGCACTGGACTTCCGAAAGTAATCTGCCTAACATTTCAGACGTCATGACACGAAAAAGACGGAGCGTGATCGGAATTGACATGATTCGAGATAACCGTATTTCGTGCGCACGAGGCGTTCCTAGAATAATCTTCATCAGCTTTGCTTAAAATCAAAAGATTAGAAAGCCAGATATGCTAAAATAAATCTTTGGGCGCAAGTAAACCAATGGGCCTAAACAGGATAACCAAAATAGGCTAAGGTCACCTAGGTCTGTGGAATATGAAATATACAAGGTTTTATATTTTCAATAAACATTGATATTTGTATTTTTCCTAAAAGTGTCAGATAATTTGAATCCCTTTATATAGATTTATATGTTAGAAACAACAATTAACAATACACAATTACGATATGTAATAGCCACGATCATTTGTTAAAAAAAGAGCAGAAGAAAACTAGAACAATTTACACTGTTTGATATAAGAAACATACTACTATTGTCCATTAATACCCAACACAAACATATAAACTCTTTCTTTGTTCCTTGAAACACTGGAAAACGACTCGTATGTAATCTATAAGTAGCACTTTCGTAATTTCACAGGAACCAATTGCGCTTTTGTATACCTTACATTCATGGTAACAGTTAATATACTTTGTACTTCATCAATCAACATTTTTTGATTAGTTTGATATCATGGATATGATATCCTACATGTATATGCGATTCAAAGATACATACAATTGAAAACAAACATATATCTTTCTATAACATTATATATGACATTAAACAATATGAACTTTCAAACACTGTCCTGTCATCATGCATTTTTATCTGTTTTCCAATTAAATGATGATAATTTTCCTATGTGGTGAAATATATTAATCTTGTTTACATTTCATATCACACCATTATTGAACAAATATTATGTAGGGTAGAAAGTTCATGACCTCAAAATTGGGTTTTTCTTGTTATGCGGCTTGACATATAAATCTCGCGTATTTAATTTTGTAAAATATATCAATACGTAAACTAAGCTTAGTTAACACGTCCACCGTACCGATTATGTGCGAGAACACTCCCTTTGAAAGAGAAGTACTGATGCTTTCTTTCTTGGAAAGTGAAACGCTAAAAATTATAGATGTGTTTGATTATCGATATAAAAGACGTAGTTATTTAATGCGGTTGTTTCAAATCATTTCCATTCCGTCAAAAACGTTTTATTTTCGTCTGTCAAACCATGCGATTTTGATGGAATGTTAGGCACTGGACTTCCGAAAGTAATCTGCCTAACATTTCAGACGTCATGACACGAAAAAGACGGAACGTGATCGGAATTGACATGATTCGAAACAACTGTATTTCGTGCGCACGAGGCGTTCCTAGAATAATCTTCATCAGCTTTGCTTAAAATCAAAAGATTAGAAAGCCAGATATGCTCAAATAAATCTTTGGGCGCATATAAACCAATGGGCCTAAACAGGATAACCAAAATAGGCTAAGGTCACCTAGATCTGTGGAATATGAAATATACAAGGTTTTATATTTTCAATAAACATTGATATTTGTATTTTTCCTAAAAGTGTCAGATAATTTGAATCCCTTTATATAGATTTATATGTTATGTAATCTATACGTAGCACTTTCGTAATTTCACAGGAACCAATTGCGCTTTTGTATACCTTACATTCATGGTAACAGTTAATACAGAAGCATGGCTAATGACTGGATAAAACATGCATTTGTTTTCCTAGCTGGGGTATAATGCACGTATCTACCATTGTAAAAATATTCTGAAACACTGCTGTCCAAAAGGTGATTTGTTTTAAACTTAAGCTTTCTGGAACCGAAAGTAAACATATGGGTCATGGTCGTTAAACAAACTGACTAAATAGTTAAATGGTCGCCTGTATATTCGGCACTTATTTGTGGAAATGTGAATGAAAGTATTTCAACAACATTTGTCAATATATTCTAGGTTCCCTTTTTAAATGAAGAACAATAAAAAACAAAAATACCTGTATTTGTCGGCATTGAAAAAGATAATACTATTATGCTACCTGTCTTTAATAAAGCAATATTTAAATATAATAATAAAATCGTCCTAAAGTTATTTAAGAAATAATTCTCGGATGCTTTCGCTCGGTGTAAAATAATGACAAATATAATGCCTACCCATGTTAAAATAAGCATAGAGCCCGGCATCCGAGAATTATTTCGATTCTAACAGGGCATTTATGAAAGCGTATTTTGGGCGCTGTTCCAATTGCCTACCGCTATTATTTACAAGAATATATAACGCTACAGAAGCTGTTCCAATTACCTCCCGCTATTATTTACAAGAATATATAACGCTACAGAAGCTGTTCCAATTACCTCCCGCTATTATTTACAAGAATATATAACGCTACAGAAACTGTTCCAATTACCTCCCGCTATTATTTACAAGAATATATAACGCTACAGAAACGCTATAAAAATTGATAACGATCAAACTGATTTTTTTTGCATATTTATTATTTTTATTCTTTTAATTTAAAGTACAAATATGCAAAATACACTGTCGATTAGATATGCCTTCTGCGCATGTGTTAGGGTGTTCTGTGCTATTTTAATTTAAACATATTTTATTGTCTAAATAATGACAAAAGGATCCATATACATACACTATACAATATAAGCATTATTATTACATTATTTCTCTAAAATTTTCACGTGAAGACATGAAACAAAAAATGTAGCAATAAAGCAGAATGCAACAATGGAATACCATTAAAGGTAACAATCAAACAGACCCGAGTATAAAAAAAAGAAATCGGAGACATAGACAGTAGCATTGGATTAATAATACATTATTTCGCCAAATGTAAGTACTTTTAGTTCACTTTGTGTATTATAATATGGTATTAAAGATGAGTTATTCATTGTCGCATACTGTTGTAAACAAAAAGAAAAGCGCTATTTAGAGCCCTCTATTGTTTTCAAAGCGAAAGTAGCACGCCATGTTAGAATAACTATTTTTCACCCGCTAGCGGTTTGTTCCCTAACCAAACATTTGTTATTCATTTAATGAATATTACAAGAACCGGATTTGACACTTTGATGAACAATGTCTTAGTGAAAGTCTGTACTTAATGACACTCTACCGATACAACCACATCACAAACAGTATAATAGTAATTATTGGTGCAAATGTATGGTTAAAGAGTTGACATACACAAACGTTGCACTTATAATATTACTTTCATTAAAAGTAGAACAACAAACATATATGATACCTAGTGAACTGTAATAATGTGTGGCATATTACATATTAATGCAGTCGATAATTCTTTTAATCAAATATTGGCAGTTTATGTACATAGATATTTTCTGTTTAAAATAGTTTAATATATATTATAAGATAATCTATTTCAGTGCCAGTGAATACATATCATTTTTCATTTCATTGTATACAATCAGAATTAAACCTAAGATCAATCTCCCTCAGGCATAGGTAATCTATCTTAGTATATTTTGGCTATCCTCTTTGGGTCATTTGGTTTACTTGCTCCAAAAACTTTTAGATTATTTCCCTTTTCAAGATTTTTACTATGAGCGCACCTGATGAACGTTATTCCAGAAGCACGTTGCATGCACTAAATAAGAGATCATCTATATTTTTATTATATCTGTGGTTAGGTTACCAATTACATTAAGTACTACATTGCTTCGTCATAACACAGAATATATTATTATTGTTATTGAGGTTTTATATAGAGAAACTCATGCTGTTTTCATTGAACGTTTAACATATTATTATTAAATTGTTTACGTGTCCTTGTATGCCAACATCCCTCCCTATATTATAATGAAGTCCATAAATATAATGTTCAATTTGAGAAATTTGCGACACACTGATATACATGACAAACGTTCAATCGACAGGCAAAAATATGTATCTGTTTATAAACATATACAAATGTATGACTAAAATATAGGTTATAGTTCATGTTAAGTTCTCGTGGAAACTGTTCTCGGTAAGCTTAGATTGAAACGATCAACACATCAACTTGTGTTATGACGTCAAATCAACAACATCTTTGTCTAGTTTGGTGGACCAGTGTTTCAACAGACGATTGCAACAATGGGTACTAATTGTGCTCCAGTAATCATGCATTTGTTTTCTTTTATGAAGAAGACTTCCTTTAAGAATTCTCAAGACTAAAAAAGCTTGAAAACCAGCTTTCGCTATATAGATGATGTTCTGTCTCGGTTCCGTGATTAACTGTATCTCATCTATTTAAGACGAGTTTGAAATAAGGATACTACCGACACACAAATACCTGTTTCTTACATTGATATATACATTGAAATCAACGAGATTCTACGACAAAAGTGATGACTTCATTTTTCCAATAATTAACATTGCATTCATTAATTGCAATATTTCGACGTTGTGTCTAGTACAGTGGCATACTGGACAGAACTCAGCTGCCCACTAAAAAGTTACTCAAACCAGGCTACACTGTTCCCAAGTAGAAGTCAGCGCTACAAAAATGCTACGGTTGTCATCACAAACTGTTTGATTGCTACGAAATATCAATTTCTCAAATGAGCAGTTGCTCTGTTCGCTTTTACGTATATATTTGTCCTTGCTCTATCACCAATAAACCTTTACCGGACTTGACTATATGAGTAACAGGGTGGGTGATTTGATTGAATGTGTTTAACGCCACTTTCAGCTATATCATGGCGACCAGTTTTAGTGGTGGAGGAAGCCGGAGTACCCGGGGAGAACCACCGACAATGGAGAAGCTACTGGTAAACTTTATCACTTGCGGTTGCGAGTCGAGTGCACCCTTTTTTTCTAAAAAGCCGGCGCGAACCCACGCCGTATTGTAACAGGGTGGGTGTCTATCATCCGGAACTCATCGCGCCTTTCCCCAAGTGAAAAAAACAAGCTCGGATATGTATTGATATGCGTTAAAATGCTGGTTATTCGGCCAGGGTTGTGAAGAGGAAGAGAAAATAATCCTTTCCCCAAAAAAATAAAAAGTATTTTATAAAATAATTTCATATCAAATTTTATCTCATATTATTGCCAAGTAAGCATTAAAAATATAAAATCGATAAATAAAACTATTAATTATCTAAAATTTGACATTGACCTTGTCCTCTAATATGTAAACAAACAAGCATGGAGTTTTGGCGTTTGCACACATTAGATCAATTATCATGACTTCAAGCCAATCAGTTTTTGAAGTTTCTTCTTAATACTGCATGCTTAGACTGTTAGCAGATAAATATCAACATGCAATTACCTAATTTCTCCTATAGGAATCCTTGATTGCTGAATCCCACGTTTCTTGGATGACGGTCCTCCATTGTTATATCATGTGATTTCATAAGTCACGCGGTACAAAGAATATTATTCATATCCGAGCTTGTTTTTTCACTTGGGGAAAGGCGCGAGGAGTTCCGGATGGGTGTCTGTAACATGGTGAGTGTCTTATAGCAAACAGGAACTGCTTACACGTCGTGAGCACCCATGTTCACACTTTTTGTGTGGTTACCTTCTGACTGTGTCTCTGGATTATCCATTATTGATGGCCGCGTCCTTTTTTCTAACGTTTATACAAAACTAAAACGTTTTGGAAATCATTTCGAAAAAGGTATAGCGTCCACATGAAAATTAGTTAAAATTGAAACAAACTGTCGTTTTATTACGATTCGATAGCATTAGCATTAGCATATCTGTATTATGCTTTCGTCTTCTCCTGTGGACCCTCAAGCGATACACTTGGACAGAAAACGAATGAACACATCATTTAATGTAATATAAGTTGCTGTGTTACCATTTGCATACACTATATACTACAAAGCGTTATGTAAATGTTGTTCCAATCATATTGCTATCTGTATACTCTCCCGGGGAAATAAAAACAAACATTATCTTAAACACAAACATATTTGACCTGTATATAGGTTATTTTTTGTGTTTATAGATACAAAGATATTTGACTTAAAGATAGGTCATATTTTTTTTCTGTTTTATTATCTTATCCAGAGTGATTACACAGTAGGTCACACAGATTATATAATACAAATTCTGGAATCCCAATTGATAAATGATAAATTTATGGCCTCACAATCGGATTTGATTAGATAGTTATGTTTATATAACATCATAAATTGTTATGATCATTTTCATGAAATGGCCTTTGATATGTAAGATAAACAATATATAAATGTATATTACATCAAATCTATTAATGTATTTAGTAGATGTATCCAATTCTTGAATATCTCAAGATGAACATCAATAATACCTAGAGGTTGAAATGCTTACACCAGAACGAGAACAGAGGCAATAATCGGGTTTGTAACTAGATTAACACAACGGGTGCCACTAATGGAACAGGGACTGCTTACCCTTCCGGAGCACCTGAGTTCACCCCCGGTTTTTAGTGGGGTTCGTGTTACTCGATCTTTAGTTTTATGTGTATGTTTTGTAGATCGTTGTTTGTCCCTTGGTATCTTCAAATTGTTCTCCTAAACCTTAACGAAATAGACATCATAATTAATTTGAAATCTAAAATAAAATTGAGGGTATTGAGTATCATAAAAAAAAGTAATAAAAATTCTGTATGAAACCAATTGAACCTCGCCAATTTTCAGTAATGAGGCCGACTTCCATTAAGCGTTTCTCCAGAACAAAGATAGAAAATTATCTCAAACCTTTAATTCCAGCCCCCGCTTGGCATTTACGTTCACAATTGGAATCTGATGATCCGTCCAACCAACCAACAATAATTATAAAGTGGAATAAAATACTTCAAATAGCTAAAAAAAACAAAATAAAAGTGGCTGAAGCTTAAAATGCAAGTTCATTATAAACATTTTTATGACAAATTTTTAAGCTTAGTCGATTGTTGTTTCATATGCGATTACTGTGTTGATTTTGACAAAAATGTCGTTGTTTAGAAAATCAAATGGGCCAAAGTTAACGTTAACCAAGCATTACAGGCATGGCCTTTAGGTGGTCCAATATCTGAACTGTATCAATCGGCCTAGCCCTGTGTCCGAGATATCAATTCTAACTACAGAGAAATTTCTACAAATAGCAAAAACGTCATTGCTTTAAGATGCAGGTGGCTAAAATTTAAATATAGGTCTTCCATGGTTTAATTTTGTTTAATAGCTTTCCTGGTTGTCGTATATGCTGATTAGGCTGATTTATAAACATTTTCCGAGACCAGGGTGTAAGCCAGAGCAATGCTTACATGACTGTTTATAGGATTGGAGTTTAGTGCCGATAGAAAATTTAACTAGGCATCCAGTGCAGACAGGAAAGGAACCAGTTGAGGAAAAACTAGAGGCCCAACTAGGTCTGCATCGCTCACCTGATTATTGGTGCAGTTTATATTAAATCGATTTATAAGTTTTTCCCACCCAGTTTTAAAATATAAAAAATATCTACTAGCCTAAGCGGGTAGATCGGAAACATTCCTGGATGCTTCAAGTTGCAGTGTATCGAGTTAGTCGATTAAATCTACACATCAGCCATTACATTCTCTGCATTCAAATCCCATGGTAGGTTTGATAAGTCTTGCTCAGGCATTACGATTCAAGATAATATTTAGCTTCCTGAAAACTGATATTTCTTTAGAATCGCTTCAACAAATATGACAGACCCACTTACAGTTCTCGATAAATGTTATACCCAAACGTCTATGATTTTCGATAGTCTAAAGAGTTTTCACAATACATGTTAATATTATTACAAGGAAGTGTATTTGAAATAAGAAAAAAAAACATATTTGGATTAAACTTAATCAGCCAAGTATTGGCCCAGTCATTGATTTTGACTAAGTCGCTATTAATGTTAGTTTCAAAGTAACTGGTATGGTATGAATATGAACTATATGACAGAATCAACTGCAAATAATCGAGTCAAAGATTCAAGGTTATTAACAATGTCATTAATATAAGTAATAAACAATAGAGGTCGAAGTACTGAATAGTGAGAACCCCTAGCTTTAATATATTTAACAAATGAGTAATCATTTTTAACAACTACACATTGCTTCTGTCTAATAAGTAACTTCTGAGCCAATTTAATAATTCACATTGAGTACCATGACCGGAGTTTTTTCCCTTAACAGGCATGTTAACCAAACACGATCAAAGGCCTTAGATATATCACAGAATAATAAAAAATATGTTTTTTCTCTTCAAGGACTATGCAAATGTTATGGTGAATTATAATTAGATAGTGTAAAGTTGAATGAACTGGTGTAAACCCTGAGTGAAATTTGTAAAAACAATTATTTGAGCAGAAAAAATTTAAAATATTCTTAAATACAACTCTTCCAAAAACTTTCCCAACTGTACGTTAAAGGGCAATTGGTCGGTTGTTGACTGGCAATTGGTTTTTAACCATTTTTTTTAATAAATGTTAAAACAAATGCTGTTTTACAGTTATCTGGGAATACAGCTAAAATTAGTGAAAATTTGAAAAGTTTGTGTAGCTGTTTACACACAGTACTTGCTGTATATTTCAGCGTATGATTTTCCTAACTTTAAAACATCTAAGACATAATTGCATGTAACAGTCATATGTGTCAGTCGTTCGCCTGTTATTGTCGCATTTATGTAATTGTCCGAAATAGAACAAAACGTTGCCTTCTCAGTGTCAATATAAATTATAAAGACATGTTGGACCCATAAAACTAGTTTAACCTCGCCACTTTTTATTGAAGTGCCTGTACCATGCATAAAGATTGCGCGGTTATGTATTTGTATGTTAGGAGTGTCGATTTTGCCTCTTTCAACGATTTTGATATTTGATTTTGGAACTGTTCCAACAGTGTGGTAATTTTTGTTTTTTCTTTTATTTCAATATTTTGAAGTGGTGGCATTTCAATAAAATGGTTAGTATTAATTCATTTTTTCATAAAACAAAAGTTTGGAGATACCAAAGATGTAATCAGAAGCCGTAAATCTAATAAAAGACAATACAGTGGTCAAAGGAGAATGATATCTTGACTTTCTACGGAGAAAAAGACAGAATGTTCAATGGCATAAAGTATGAGAAATTGTACGTGTTGCTTTCCGTATAGAAACATAATCATCTGAGATAATCTAGAGTAGACCTCTACATAATAGGAATGTTGTTGTTGTTGTTTCTGATCTGAACTCCAAGATGATCATCCCCATCTGATGAAGGGTTGCAGATTATTCCGTTCATTGCCTATATGATATCTAATGAGAGATATGGATGTAAATACAGAGGTATACCGAAAGCTGAAATCCGATGCATATATTTTAGGAATAATATGCATGGAAGTTACATTTACAATATTCATTGCTAGGTGCATAATTGTTTGTGATCGTCATTGAAAAAGTAGGTGTTTGGTGCACTGAATTGCAAAGTGGTTTTTTTTATTGATACGAAGACAACTTGCTGTCGCGAAATGATGTTATTCGTTCGTTAAAAACTATATGTTTCTTAAAAGGAGTAAAGCGGGTTAGTGGTTAAAGTTGTTATGTATGAGTGATTGAGATATCGGTAATATGATGTTTCAACAGTTACTATATATCATAACCACTAGCTGTACTCGATGTGTACCTCAAGTTACTTATCACCTGTCGGTTGTGCTTAGCAAAACATGTACCCTCAAACACCACATCAGCTGGCATAGTTGATAAATTAATGTGATACAAACATCGAAGTAATATTTTCGTCGCAATTAGAAATATTGAAACAGAAAAGTAACACTTTATTTTTTCTTCTGTTTTGAATTCAATATTTCATTTCGATACTTATATAATACAACATATTTGTGTAGAAATGTAGTCTTTGTTTAATGTCCTTTTCCCAATAAATACACATGTTCTTTGATTTACTACTTCTGGGTATCCCTTTGGTATCTTCAAACATTTCTTCACAAATTAGATTAAAGCTATTGATGTCCTAATTCACCAGTTCAAACGAACATAAATTATTTACAAATAAAACTCAACACTTGTATTTGGATATCAGCTCGCCAGACAGAACAGTAAGCTTTTTTTTAAATTTTAATCAATAAAATAATCAGAAACGTCCATGAAAACATAATTGCCTGTCAAATGGCTGCCGCATCATAAGCAATCATCAATAACAATATAGACAGTCTACAAAAGAAATAACATCATGTTTGAAAAAATGTAACAAACACATCAAAATCCGTTATTTATTTCAGAAATAAATTATGGGTGGGAGGGGAGGGGTGGGGCTTTACTGTCTGACTGGCAAACTTCGAATGACGAATTCAATTCTTAAAAATACCGCCTAACTTAATTGCACGATCTAAACATGTATACAAATTGTCACCCGATGTGACAATTCACTTTAGCCAATGAAAAACTACTACATAATACTATAAACATTAAACCACGTGTTGTAGTAAACAAATGCACGTGCTCCAGTAACATTTGTAAATACATTTAAATTTTGTATATACATATATGGTACCTCTGATATTAAAATAGCGTCCAATACTTAGAAATGGAAGTTTCTGATTAGATAATTTATAAATAGGTAATGTTTCGTTATGTCATAGTATATATATTTATGTAGGTGTCGGTGTCATATTTGATAATACAATGTACATATGTTATCGTTTTTGGTGTTTACACAATGCGAAACTTCAGGGTTTTCTATAAAAAATACATACAGCCACTCAATTTACCAGCTATGGTTTCTCGACGAATGACTCGCAACGGAGACATGCTTATACAAATAAATAACAAATGATTGTTCTCAAGATGAAAATATGAATCACCAGCGGATGTAAATATATGACAGTTTCTTAGCTGGATGCGGGGGTACAACCCTCTGAAACGGACATCTTCTGGTTGTATGTTACGACTGAAATACATAACCCGCCCTAAGGTGGGCACCTAAATCAATGCCTCGGGTTTATATACCTCTACGCTTTTTCACGGAAAGCAAAATGAATCAGCTCCTAATGAACAATAGATTGATGGGCGTTGTGGTTGATGGCCCATTGAAAGGCAAAATGTGTTCAATGCTATCCACCATCTCCCGCCAAAACATCCCAACATAGACCAAAGATATTGTCATCTTTTTACATAAATTTAACACAATTGTTCTTGTCAATAGTAGTGTCGAAGTGCCGCTCATCTGAAATTATTTCAGAAATGAACAACAATAGATAGATATTCCCGTATTTATTGACATGAGACAAAAATGTATCAAGATGTTACACCAATCATTAATTAGCTACAATTGTCTATGAATGTGTCATAATGAGGATTGAGCGCGTATTTACTGGTATGCATTTCGTTTGTTTCTAGTCTTGTTATTTATTTATTGTTCATGTTTCTAACTTCACTATCTGATGCTGGTCTAAAACAACCAAGTTGAGAAGTGATCTCCCTCTGTTACTTGTTGTAGCTATTAGATTCTGTTTCTACAATGAATACTCTTAACAAAATGAAAAACAAAAGACCACACTGTCGGAACAATTCTAAATTCAAATATCTAAATCATAGAAACAGGCAAAACCGATACACTTAACAAACAAATACATGACCGCTCACTTCCCTAGCTTGGTACAGGCACTTCGATAAAATGTGACGGGGTTAAATTAGTTTCATGGGCCCAAACATGGGTAATTTTGTGGTTGCTTTTGTCTGTCATTCTGGGATTGTTTATTGTATGTTTTGCTGTATCCAAACATGTAATCAATTGACTATTTAATGAAAAATATATTTTCTAAATAATATTATTTATTTTATTTGCTTCATGATTTATATGTTGTACAATAGATTGGGATCATGATTGTTTTATCAGTTATCTCTGGTAAATAACATTGAATTATGAAAAGAGAGTTAAAACAGTGATGGCCAACAATTCCGCCAATATCAACAAAACAAACAACTATCTATAACATCGAAACATTGTATATATAAAAGGACCACGAAAAGGTGGCGTTGGGAATTCAGGTCTTGGCTTGGGACAAGAATAAAAATATGACGGGGTTAAACAGATTAATGGGATCCCATGGTAGTCTTACTCAGGCATTACGATTCAAGATAATATTTAGCTTCCTGAAAACTTATACTTCTTTAGAACCGCTTCAACAAATATGACAGACTCACTTACAGTTCTATAAATGTTATACCCAAATGTCTATGAATTCCGATATAGTCTAAAGAGTTTTCAAAATATATGTACATGGTAATATTATTACGAGGAAGTGTATTTGAAATAAGAAGAAGAAAAAAACATATTTGGATTAAACTTAATCAGCCAAGTATTGGCCCAGTCATTGATTTTGACTACATCGCTATTAATGTTAGTTTCAAAGTAACTGGTATGGTATGAATATGAACTATATGACAGTATCAACTGCAAATAATCGAGTCAAAGATTCAAGGTTATTAACAATGTCATTAATATAAGTAATAAACAATAGAGGTCCAAGTACTGAATAGTGAGAACCCCTAGCTTTAAGATATTTAACAAATGAGTAATCATTTTTAACAACTACACATTGCTTCTGTCTAATAAGTAACTTCTGAGCCAATTTAATAGATCACATTGAGTACCATGACCGGAGTTTTTTTCCTTAACAGGCATGTTAACCAAACACGATCAAAGGCCTTAGATATATCACAGAATAATAAAAAATATATGTTTTTTCTCTTCAAGGACTATGCAAATGTTATGGTGAATTATAATTAGATAGTGTAAAGTTGAATGAACTGGTGTAAACCCTGAGTGAAATTTGTAAAACAATTATTTGAGCAGAAAAAATTAAAAATATTCTTAAATACAACTCTTCCAAAAACTTTCCCAACTGTACGCTAAAGGGCAATTGGTCGGTAGTTGACTGGCAATTGGTTTTTAACCATTTTTTTTTAATAAATGTTAAAACAAATGCTGTTTTACAGTTATCTGGGAATACAGCTAAAATTAGTGAAAATTTGAAACGTTTGTGTAGCTGTTTACACACAGTACTTGCTGTATATTTCAGCGTATGATTTTCCTAACTTTAAAACATCTAAGACATAATTGCATGTAACAGTCATATGTGTCAGTCGTTCGCCTGTTATTGTCGCATTTATGTAATTGTCCGAAATAGAACAAAACGTTGCCTTCTCAGTGTCAATATAAATTATAAAGACATGTTGGACCCATAAAACTAGTTTAACCTCGCCACTTTTTATTGAAGTGCCTGTACCATGCATAAAGATTGCGCGGTTATGTATTTGTATGTTAGGAGTGTCGATTTTGCCTCTTTCAACGATTTTGATATTTGATTTTGGAACTGTTCCAACAGTGTGGTAATTTTTGTTTTTTCTTTTATTTCAATATTTTGAAGTGGTGGCATTTCAATAAAATGGTTAGTATTAATTCATTTTTTCATAAAACAAAAGTTTGGAGATACCAAAGATGTAATCAGAAGCCGTAAATCTAATAAAAGACAATACAGTGGCCAAAGGAGAATGACATCTTGACTTTCTACGGAGAAAAAGACAGAATGTTCAATGCCATAAAGTATGAGAAATTGTACGTGTTGCTTTCCGTATAGAAAAATAATCATCTGAGATAATCTAGAGTAGACCTCTACATAATAGGAATGTTGTTGTTGTTTCTGATCTGAACTCCAAGATGATCATCCCCATCTGATGAAGGGTTGCAGATTATTCCGTTCATTGCCTATATGATATCTAATGAGAGATATGGATGTAAATACAGAGGTATACCGAAAGCTGAAATCCGATGCATATATTTTAGGAATAATATGCATGGAAGTTACATTTACAATATTCATTGCTAGGTGCATAATTGTTTGTGATCGTCATTGAAAAAGTAGGTGTTTGAGGCACTGAATTACAAAGTGGTTTTTTTTATTGATACGAAGACAACTTGCTGTCGCGAAATGATGTTATTCGTTCGTTAAAAACTATATGTTTCTTAAAAGGAGTAAAGCGGGTTAGTGGTTAAAGTTGTTATGTATGAGTGATTGAGATATCGGTAATATGTTTCAACAGTTACTATATATCATAACCACTAGCTGTACTCGATGTGTACCTCAAGTTACTTATCACCTGTCGGTTGTGCTTAGCAAAACATGTACCCTCAAACACCACATCAGCTGGCATAGTTGATAAAATTAGTGTGATACAAACATCGAAGTAATATTTTCGTCGCAATTAGAAATATTGAAACAGAAAAGTAACGCTTTATTTTTTCTTCTGTTTTGAATTCAATATTTCATTTCGATACTTATATAATACAACATATTTGTGTAGAAATGTAGTCTTTGTTTAATGTCCTGTTCCCAATAAATACACATGTTCTTTGATTTACTACTTCTGGGTATCCCTTTGGTATCTTCAAACATTTCTTCACAAATTAGATTAAAGCTATTGATGTCCTAATTCACCAGTTCAAACGAACATATATTATTTACAAATAAAACTCAACACTTGTATTTGGATATCAGCTCGCCAGACAGAACAGCAAGCTTTTTTTTATTTATTTTAATCAATAAAATAATCATAAACGTCCATGAAAACATAATTGCCCGACAAATGGCTGCCGCGTCATAAGCAATCATCAATAACAATATAGACAGTCTACAAAAGAAATAACATCATGTTTGAAAAAATGTAACAAACACATCAAAATCCGTTATTTATTTCAGAAATAAATTATGGGTGGGGCTTTACTGTCTGACTGGCAAACTTCGAATGACGAATTCAATTCTTAAAAATACCGCCTAACTTAATTGCACGATCTAAACATGTATACAAATTGTCACCCGATGTGACAATTCACTTTAGCCAATGAAAAACTACTACATAATACTATAAACATTAAACCACGTGTGGTAGTAAACAAATACACGTGCTCCAGTAACATTTGTAAATACATTTAAATTTTGTATATACATATATGGTACCTCTGATATTAAAATAGCATCTAATACTTAGAAATGGAAGTTTCTGATTAGATAATTTATAAATAGGTAATGTTTCGTTATGTCATAGTATATATATTTATGTAGGTGTCGGTGTCATATTTGATAATACAATGTACATATGTTATCGTTTTTGGTGTTTACACAATGCGAAACTTCAGGGTTTTCTATAAAAAATACATACAGCCACTCAATTTACCAGCTATTGTTTCTCGACGAATGACTCGCAACGGAGACATGCTTATACAAATAAATAACAAATGATTGTTCTCAAGATGAAAATATGAATCACCAGCGGATGTAAATATATGACAGTTTCTTAGCTGGATGCGGGGGTACAACCCTCTGAAACGGACATCTTCTGGTTGTATGTTACGACTGAAATACATAACTCTCCCTAAGGTTTTATATACCTCTACGCTTTTGCACGGAAAGCAAAATGAATCAGCTCCTAATGAACAATAGATTGATGGGCGTTGTGGTTGATGGCCCATTGAAAGGCAAAATGTGTTCAATGCTATCCACCATCTCCCGCCAAAACATCCCAACATAGACCAAAGATATTGTCATCTTTTTACATAAATTTAACACAATTGTTCTTGTCAATAGTAGTGTCGAAGTGCCGCTCATCTGAAATTATTTCAGAAATGAACAACAATAGATAGATATTCCCGTATTTATTGACACGAGACAAAAATGTATCAAGATGTTACACCAATCATTAACTAGCTACAATTGTCTATGACTGTGTCATAATGAGGATTGAGCGCGTATTTACTGGTATGAATTTCGTTTGTTTCTAGTCTTGTTATTTATTTATTGTTCATGTTTCTAACTTCACTATCTGATGCTGGTCTAAAACAACCAAGTTGAGAAGTGATCTCCCTCTGTTACTTGTTGTAGCTATTAGATTCTGTTTCTACAATGAATACTCTTAACAAAATGAAAAACAAAAGACCACACTGTCGGATCAATTCTAAATTCAAATATCTAAATCATAGAAACAGGCAAAACCGATACACTTAACAAACAAATACATGACCGCTCACTTCCCTAGCTTGGTACAGGCACTTCGATAAAATGTGACGGGGTTAAATTAGTTTCATGGGCCCAAACATGGGTAATTTTGTGGTTGCTTTTGTCTGTCATTCTGGGATTGTTTATTGTATGTTTTGCTGTATCAGACATGTAATCAATTGACTAATTAATGAAAAATATATTTTTTAAATAATATTATTTATTTTATTTGCTTCATGATTTATATTTTGTACAATAGACTGGGATCATGATTGTTTTATCAGTTATCTCTGATAAATAACATGGAATTATGAAAAGAGAGTTAAAACAGTGATGGCCAACAATTCCGCCAATATCAACAAAACAAACAACTATCTATAACATCGAAACATTGCATATATAAAAGGACCACGAAAAGGTGGCGTTGGGAATTCAGGTCCTGGCTTGGGATAAGAATAAAAATATGACGGGGTTAAACAGATTAATGGGATCCCATGGTAGTCTTACTCAGGCATTACGATTCAAGATAATATTTAGCTTCCTGAAAACTTATACTTCTTTAGAACCGCTTCAACAAATATGACAGACTCACTTACAGTTCTATAAATGTTATACCCAAATGTCTATGAATTCCGATATAGTCTAAAGAGTTTTCACAATACATGTACATGGTAATATTATTACGAGGAAGTGTATTTGAAATAAGAAGAAGAAAAAACCATATTTGGATTAAACTTAATCAGCCAAGTATTGGCCCAATCATTGATTTTGACTACATCGCTATTAATGTTAGTTTCAAAGTAACTGGTATGGTATGAATATGAACTATATGACAGTATCAACTGCAAATAATCGAGTCAAAGATTCAAGGTTATTAACAATGTCATTAATATAAGAAATAAACAATAGAGGTCCAAGCACTGAATAGGGAGAACCCCTACTTTAAGATATTTAACAAATGAGTAATCATTTTTAATAACTACACATTGCTTCTGTCTAATAAGTAACTTCTGAGCCAATTTAATAGATCACATTGGATACCATGACCGGAGATTTCTTAACATGCCTTAGATATATCACAGAATAATAAACAAATATGTTTTCTTTTCTTTTCAAGAGCGATGCAAATATTATGGTGAATTATAATTAGCTTGTGTAAAGTTGTATGACCTGGTGTAAGCCCCGACTGTAATTTAATAAAACAATTACTTGAGAAGAAAACATTAAAAATAGTCTTAAATACAACTCTTTCAAAAAAATCAATTGTACTTAAAAGGTCAATTAATCGGTAGTTGATTGGCAACCGGTTTTCACCATTTGTGAATAAAAGTAAAATTAATGGTGTTTTCCATTTATCTGGGAAGACAGCTTATGTTAGTGAAAATTTGAAAGTTTTATTGAAGGTGTTTGCACACAGTACTTGCTGTAAACTTCAGCATATGATTACTTACTTTAAAACAACTAAGACATGTAATAGTGTGTGTCAGTCGTTCGTCTGTTCTTGTCGCAAATGTTGGCGGATATATGTAATTGTCGTCCAAGTCGGAAATAGAACAAAACATTTACGGTATTTAACAGGTCTACCTTCTCAGTGTCATTGTAAATTAAAAAGATATTTTGAGCCCATGAAATTAGCTTTACCCCGCCACTTTTCATTGAAGTACCTGTGTCAAGCAGCGAGAGCGAGCGGTCGTGTATGTTTATATTCAGGTTGTAGATTTCGCCTCATTCTACGATTTTGATATATGATTTTTTTTTGGAATTTCTCCGGCAGTGTGGGGAGTTTTTTTGTTTTTCAATGCTGGATTTTCAATAACATGGTGTGTATTGATTGAAGATACCAAAGGGGTAACCAGAGGCCGTAAATCGAAGAACAGACAATAGTGGCCTAAAGAAAATGGACAAACAAGGATCTTCGAAACACTTCACAGAAAACTAAAGATCGAGCAACACGAACCGCACTAAAAGCCGGGGGTGCTCCGGAATGGTCAGCAGTTCCTGCTCCATTAGTGACTTCCGTCGAGTTAGTTAGACGACACGAACACAATGACCAAACGAAAAAGTACAAACAACGATCTACACAACAAACATATAAAACTGAAAATCGAGTAACACGAACATCATTAAAACCCGGGGGTGAACTCAGGTGCTCCGGAAGGGTAAGGAGTTCCTGCTCCACTAGTGACACCCATCGTGTTAATCCAGTTACAAACCCGGTGACAAGTCATGAACGAGGAAATGACATGGAAGTGTCTACGAAAAGTGGAACATATCCGTGCTCATTTGTGACACAGATATTCTATAACGGTCAACCAAGTCATGGTGGCGACCGTAAAACTTTCGAAGTAATGACTTCAACTTAACTAAGAGCAACCTTTTGTTCAGTAGCTTCCTTGTTAGCAGCAACCCTCTCAAGGAAATCCTGATTGGAACCACAGGCTCTATAATATGGTATCAACTCCATATGCAGGTGCTGCTGGAATCTTGCTACATGTGAATGGCAAGTTCACGATGGGAAAATTGAAATCATCTCTTTTGTCGTAAAGTTTCGTTCTTAACCGCCCCTCACTGTCAATTTCGAGGTGTAGGTCAAGGTATGAAGCAGACCTATCTGTATATGTGGTATCCTTTATTTCAAGCTCAATGGGATAGATGCGATGAACGAAATCATCAAACCTAGAATTATATAGTGAAAGGATACCATCTATATAGCGGAACGTGAAATTATAGGATCGGGCTAGCTTCTTTTCGTTTTTCTTTATAAGTCCCTGTATGAAGTCTGCCTCATACGAATAAAGGAACCAGTCGACGAGAAGAGGAGCACCGTTTGTACCCATAGGTATGCCGACTCTTGAAAAAACACGTTCACCAAAGATAACATATATGTTGTGAATCAAAAACTCGAGCATGTTAATGAAATCAGTTTCAGAGAACTTTTTGGTAGAATCAGTGGTTATTTACAAATAAGATCTGTCCCTTCCTAGCACAAGGTATTTGTAACTACGTTGGCCATTCTTTTTTTATGAAACACAGTTGGACCCACTCTCTTAATTTGTTCTTCAGCGTAGAGTGAGGAATAGTTGTGTAGAGAAGTCAAATGTTTTAATGATATTGCAGGAGAGGGACCTAGATTGTATGTACTCTTAACAGATCTCGAGTTCTTCAGAACCCACATCTGATTCACACCACCCCTCGAGTAGCTGGTGTCACAGTAACTCTGAAGCCCGGTTTTGACCGCCGATAGAATACATGTTAATAATTTGGAGAGGTTTTGTGGAGCATTTGGCAGACCGAGCAATATAGCGCTGCTTGAAAGGACACTTGTGTAATTTAGGAATCCAGTAGAGTGGTAGATCCAGTTCTTCTTGTTTAAAGATTGATGTAGAACAAGTACTCATAGACCCACTGAGTTTTTTAAAATTATAATCTGCATAAGCGATCTCACACTCTTCACCCATTCGGAAAGAGTATCCAAGTCCTCCTTTTCACGTTTTGCCCATTGTCTGGCATAATCCGAGACGGAATCCATAAGTATTTTATATTTATGTTTCCAGTTTATGGATTTAGGCCCTTTGGCGAACACCTCTCGAGGTGTTGTTGATAATTTTAAGGTCACCAGTTATAACGTGGTCAGTCGGATTATATATGAATGGGGAACTTGCACAGGTGCAATCAGGTGGCTTAGATTTGAAATCG
Source organism: Bathymodiolus brooksi (assembly GCA_963680875.1). Lineage (NCBI taxonomy): Eukaryota > Metazoa > Mollusca > Bivalvia > Mytilida > Modiolidae > Bathymodiolus > Bathymodiolus brooksi. The sequence continues at coordinate 128,142,932 of OY804576.1, read as the reverse complement.
TCAATATTGAGATCATGCAACACGTGTTTGTAATTAATTTTTTTTGACGTTGTTGGTATGGCATAAACATACCAAATTATAGGAACGGACAAATTATGGTGGAAATTTAGATTTGAAGGATTTGTGATGAAGGTTAACACGACAGGTTCCACAATATTTCAATGTTTATATGATATCTAATGAGAGATACGGCTTTGAATCCGAAGCACGCTTTTTATAAAAATAATAAAATTAAAAAAAATGCATGACAGTTACATTTACAATATTCATTGTTAGGTGCTTAATTGTTTGTTGTCGGCGTTTGGTGCACTGAATTACACTATGACGTCCTTGATTTTTCCCAATTTTATTTACTAGTATACAATGACAGCATGTTGTCGTAAATCGTTGTTATTCATTCGTTAAGAATATATGTTTGTTTAAAGGAGCAATGCGGGCTAGTGGTCACAGTGATCAGTCGTATGTAAGAACACTTGAGATACCGATACTATACTGTTTCAACAGTTACTATGTATCATAACCACTAGGCATACTTGATTTGTACCCGACGTTAGCTTCACCGCTTGGTCGTGGTTGGTAAAACATGTAGCCTCAAACACCACATAAGCTGGTATAGTTGATAAAATTACTAAAAATTAATGTGATACAATGTTTTGGTTGCAATTAGAAATATTGAAACAAAAAAAGCAACACGGTATTTTTTCTTCTGTTTTGAATTCAATATTTCATTTCGATACTTGTAGAATACAACATATTTGTGGAGAAATTTAGTCTTTGTTTAATGTCCTTTTCCCAATAAATACACATGTTCTTTGATTTCCTGCTTCTGGTTATGCCTTTGGTATCTTCAAACATTTCTTCACAAATTAGATTAAAGCTATTTAAATTTTGTACATACATATATGTTACCTCCGATATGAAGATAGCGTCTAATACTTAGAAATAGAAGTTTCTGATTAGATAATCTATAGATAGGTAATGTTTCGTCATGTCATAGTATATATATTTATGTCGGTGTCGGTGTCATATTTGATAATTTGATTATTGTTTTTGGTGTTTACACAAAGCGAAACTTCAGGGTTTTCTATAAAAAATACATACAGCCACGCAATTTACCAGCTATTGTTTCTAGACGAATGACTCGCAACGAAGACATGCTTATACAAATAAATAACAAAAGATTGTTCCCAACATGAAAATATGAATCACCAGCGGATGTAAATATATAACAGTTTCTTAGCTGGCTGCGGGGGTACAACCCTCTGAAACGGACATCTTCTGGTTGTACATGACGACTGAAATACACAACTCGCTACAATTTTCAATGACTGTGTCATAATGAGGATTGAGCACGTATTTACTGGTATGAATTTCGTTTGTTTCTAGTCGGTTATTTATTTATTGTCCATGTTTCTAACTTCACTATCTGATGCTGGTCTAAAACAACCAAGTCTTTGGTTGAAATGTGATCTCCCTCTGTTACTAATTGCTGTAGCTATTAGCTTCTGTTTCTACAATGAATACTCTTAACAAAATGAAAAACAAAAAAATACCACACTGTCGGATCAATTCTAAATTCAAATATCAAAATCATAGAAACAGGCAAAACCGATACACTTAACAAACAAATACATGACCGCTCACTTCCCTAGCTTGGTACAGGCACTTCGATAAAATGTGACGGGGTTAAATTAGTTTTATGGGCCCAAAGTTTTGTGGTTGTTTTTGTCTGTCATTCTGGGATTGTTTATTGTATGTTTTGCTGTATACAAACATGTAATCAATTGACCCTAATTAATGACAAATATATTTTTAAATAATATTATTTATTTTATTTGTTTCATGATTAATATTTTGTACAATAGATTGGGATCATGATTGTTTTATCAGTCATCTCTGGTAAATAACATGGAATTATGAAAAGAAAGTTAAAACAGTGATGGCCAACAATTCCGCCAATATCAACAACAGTAACAACACATTAAAGGACCACTAAAGGTGGCGTTGGGAATTCAGGTCCTGGCTTGGGACAAGCATAAAAATATGACGGGGTTAAACAGGTTAATAGGATCCCAACTCTCACTCCCTTATTGATCTCCAAACTACAATACAGACAAACAAAAATACCTGCACAGATTCGTTTCCGCTCAAATAAACCACACATTACCACAAAAATGAATGACAACATAAACACGGACAGTACATTAACAATAATGTGTAGGGTTGCTTTCATTACTAAGCAAATTCTCTGTTTGTACTGTTATGAAAAGAAAGTTTAAACAGTGATGGTCATCAATTCCATCAATATCAACATAAAAGAACAATCACCTCTCATTGTAACTGAACACAAAAGAAACCACGACATATGACGTTGGAAATCCAGGTCCTGGCTTGGGACAGGCACAAAAATGCGGCGGACTTAAACCGGTTAATGGGATCCCAACCCTCCCCTTTTGATAACTGAATATCTTTGACAATCCATTTGGCATTAGTATTTGATTTGATTGATTATTGTTAAACGTCAAATTGCAATACTTAACCTATATTTAGGATGAGAATAAATTTGCAATATAAAACAGCACCACTATGCGTCCAGTCCTGGGGACGAGTTGTATATTTGATTCCTTACAATTAGCGGACACTCCATCAGAGTTAGAAAGAAAGGTGCAATCCAAATATTATCTATTCAATGATACAAAATGGCATCTATTTAATATAAGTTATAACTCCCTAGTGACCGTCTATCGTTATTTAGACGGTCAGTAAATCGTTGAAGGGTAAGCGCTCTAGCGCGAACCCTTCAACTATTTACTTACCATCTAAATAACCATAGTCGTGTTTTTTCCACAAACTATGTTTGACGGACTTTCTTGGAAGTTCTAAGGCTAAAGACGTAATGGTCAATACACAAAATTAAGCACCGCCCACTGACCTTCTGTAATTTTCCGTCTCCATCGTTTTGTAACTGCACGTTATTTTAGAAGAAAATATAAATCGTCATCGTTCTTGCAGCTGTGTTTAATTATGCTAAATCAAAATACACACATATATACCTGCAAGTTTATCTATCGTCTGCATCGTTATTTTTATGAATGGAATTCTAAGGCTAAAGACGTAATGGTCACTACACAAAATTAAGCACCGCCCACTGACCTGTAATTTTCAGTCTGCATCATTTCGTTACTGCGCGTTATTTTTATGAATGGAATTTTCTTCTGGCCAGATAAAGCGTATTAATCTTATTCTCTAGATTTTCATATATGGCTCTCCTTTCTATCGTTATCTTTAGGAATTATTTTATCCAAGCATAGGTCTCAAATAAATGCAACATCGTACAATGGTATATATTAAATAATCTAAACCAATTATATACACAATATGTTGGTGCAAGGTTCGTTTAAGGTCAAACATGTTGTATGATTTCGCCGAGATTGATAGAACAATCCAAAAAATGCGAACAGAAACTTTGTGGTATTTATATACAAACAATATGTATACAAGATATATATCAATGTATTGTATTCAGGTATGTTAACCACATATATAATTTTTGTTCTTATGCAATTATTTTATTTTTTCATCAGGTAAATGAACTCATGTTGAAAACCATTGCATATTTAGAGTATAATGAGTGAAAATTCCCAAGTTGATGTTGCTTTAAATAGATTCTTTATTCAAACTAAAATAGATACAAAATGAAATTTAAGTCAATATATACAGGTATAAATATCACCTTGACCTTATTTCACCTGATTGCACATCATTATGAAATTGCATACAGTGGATGAAAGAATATAAATAAAAAATTAATATTTGTGTATAGTTAAAAATAAATACCTGTATACGACAATGACGGTACCAACTGAAATAAGTAAATAAAATGTCAGATAATACAGTTACCGCATCCTTACAGTCTACAGCTTGTAGTAACTTAGAAACGTAAATTAGAGAATCAAGTAGCTAAAAGATATAAAAATTCAAAAAAAGATAAGAATATTACACTTTAAGTTGTCGGACATTTTTCATACTCCTGACCCTTTGCTTGTATTTATCCCTGGATGTATAAATATGGTATGACATAGCATCTACGGAATACGTGTTTGTATAACCCATCAGAACGCCTAAAGAATGTCCACTTGTACTGGATGCTCCACATACAATGCACATACATGTAACTTACCTTAAGGACGGTACGTATGTAGGTGTCTCGTGTTTACAAAACATATGTACCTAATGGTGATGTCAACAATTACAAAGGTAATGCTACTGTGTTGCAAATTCAGAATTTAGAAAGTACACCCTTTTTCAATATATATATATATATTGAAAAAGGGTGTACTTTCTAAATTCTGAATTTGTAACACAAGGTAAAGTACTACACATGTAGATCATTAAACAATATCACAAAACGTATAGACATAAATGTTGGAATTGAGGGCAGATGTTTCAAACATCTCTATCTATGACTTCCGTCAAATCTTATACGGGACACGATCATCGCTACAATCTGAAATGTTATTGGACACTGCACTACGTAACAAAACATAGGTTGAGATGAGAGGCGGCTGTTCGTTTAGTTTAAGCATATTATAGTAATGAATAAATACTATTTATATTATTATTATTATGCTGACTGTTATATGTAGACAAAATATATTGAGAACTATTACAATAAAGGAGGTCCTGATATTGGTGACTAATATATTGGATCAGATAGTCTTGAAAGTGTGAGAATATTCTTTGTTTCATTTAAGGCTTTAAAAATTTAAAGATTTTTGAAGTTTTAAATTTAATTAACAACCATAACAAGTATTAAAAAACGTTTAGACGACTATGATAGATTGGATCCGCCCCCTTGCACGTGGACTAGCTATATATAGCTTGACAGACAGCTGACAACCCAACCTTCCCCGCGTGAAACTGGCATAGTAGATGTACTATTTTCGCATAGTATATCAACGCTATATAATTCTTTGTGATATATGCCAAAATATCGTATGAACTTATATTACAGAAAGCATAATAATGTACAATAAGATCAACATAATATAATAAATATAAGTAAACGGATTCGAAAACAATTGAAAAACACTTATATTAAATTCGTTTCCCTTGTAGATCTCTTTACAATAGTAACATTATGATTTCGAAGCTTAAACAATTATCATATTCTAAATTATAATAAACATTGTTTATTCTGATTTGATAGAGTGAAAAGATTTCATATAGAAAAACTGAGTGGTGAAACGGAAGTGCACAAACGATAAAAAAAGAGGCTTGAATGGATAAACTTAGTCTAATATTATCTGGTTGTAAGTTCCACAGTCGAACAGAAGATGGTATGAAAGATTTGTAATAAAGATGAGGTTCGTGTACGGACAACGGGAAAAGCAGAAGCATGGCGTGTGTTATGTTCGTGTATATTCCCAATTTTTGCGGTACTAAGCATATGTTCGTTTATACTTATTATTAAAATTTACACTGTGTTTTTTGCTCCGAAAGCATATTAAATTATTGGGTTTCCACTCATTCCATTTTAAGCGTACTTGAATCTAACTCACCTCAATAGCCAGAGGTCAGGTAATCCGCAACTGTTCTGGTTCTTTTTTTTATATACATGTTTATATATTACTTGGACATATATTTCAAGAGCTTTAACAAAGATGTGATCAATTATGTATGCTGCGATGCAAAAGTAGTTACAACAGTAACGCGGACTAGATAATCATTGATTACATAACGGACAGATTGGAGTGGCCTAGCTTATCTCAAAATGTACAAATTTATCATTTCCATTTTATACGCATTTATGCAGCATAATAAAAAATAAATAAATAATTATGTCTATTTCTAATTTGAATGCTATATTTTGAATAAAACGTCACAATTATATTTATATGTTTATCACTTTTATATATTTTAATAAGTAATTGAATATAGATGCTTCCTCCTGGCTAGATTCCATCGTATATAAATAAATAAATGAGATATACCTCTATATTATACATTATTAATTAACTTTAATTTATTAGCCCTTATATGATCAAATCTGTCAATACAATACAAAAACTTTCATTGGGCCAATACGACAAAACCAGTCCAATACGGATATTTTCCGTATTGGCCCGATTCAAGCTAGATCGGAACCCACTTGACGTTACGACATTCGCAAGGAAAAGTCCCGAAAGATATTGGACTGGTTTATTAATAAAGGTATCATTACGTGATGTTTTTCATATTGGCCTAGTTATAGGTCCTCGGTCTGCGGCTCAGGCCAATACAGCAGGCCTCGGACCTATAAGAAAAACATCACGTAATAATACTATATTATTAATTAACCATGATTTATTAGCCTTAATATCGTCAAATCTGTCAATACAATATACAAATTTTCATTGGGCCAATACGACAAAAACCAGTCCTATGCGGATATTTTCCGTATTGGCCCGATTCCGGTCCGTCCAATAACAGCTAGATCGGAATCCGCTAGACGTTTCGACAATCGCTAGGAAAAGTCCCGAGAGATGTCAGTCGTCTGCTGAAGTTGAAAATGGAGAGACGCAGACCAAACAGAGAGTTGAAAAACTCTGAAGATGTGCAGGATGCACTTATTGAAGATTATTTTAGATACGACGATGTGTCAAGAATGGAAGCAGATGATATATTAATGAATATATCTGAAATTGAAAGCCCAAATTACGAGTACGTTGAACTTGATCTGCTTTAGTTTATGATGATTTTATTTGTTAAATTAACAAAAGGGATAGGACACAAGTTTTACCAACTTATGAAGTCTTCTCCCATTTATACAATAAATTCACATAGTATAATGATCATTCTGAGCATACATATAGAGATATATTGTAAATAATTAACGAATTAATAAAAAGGTTGTGTTGGATGGATACGAGGTTGGAGAGTAGATAATTATCGAGTAATTATACTACAAGGAATCTTTTTGAAGATTTAATAAAATTGAAAACGTGTTTGATGATATTAATATTTTCTTCGTATGTTAAATCATCTGACCCACGGGTTAGTAGATTCAAATTCAAATCGCTTGTCTGTACCCAATTTAAGTTGTTCATCATAATACGTCTTATTTCAGTATAATTAGGACAGGTAAAAAAATAATGGAATGCATCTTCCCGTGGAGCTCCACAGGAACACGCAGCATCATTTACTATATTAACCTTTGATAGATCGTAATTTAGAAAGGAATACGAGTTACGAAGTTGAGTAAGAATAATATTAAGTTTTCTGGGACCATAATAAACATGTTTCGGGATACGTTTTGTGTCAGCTGACTGTTCCTTTCGAATGGCTTTTTTGAATTTAGTTAATGTGTCAAGATTACGATCAAATTGATCTAGCCGGTTCCAGAGTTTAACAGTAGATGGAATAAAAGATTCAGTTGTAATCGAGAGTCTACAAAAAGGTATTATTAAATCCGAACCGTTTCTTAAGGGGTAAATAGTTGTGCTTTGTACAGTAGGAGGAATAAGTTCTCTAAGATAATTTGGTGCATGTCCATTCTTTATATTATAAAATAACTGGAGTTTCCTATTATGCCTTCTACTAGAGAGAGTAGTCCATCCTGTTTCTGAGTATAATTTATCTGTTTTTGTGAAAATTGGTAATCCAGTTACAATCCTTGCAGCATCTAGTTGCAATTTTTCAAGTTTGGTTGAATAACACACTCCACAATTATCCCATATTTCACAGGCATATTCAAACATTGGGCGGATATATACTAAGTACAGTTTTTCTTGATTTTGTCTACTTAACCTATATTTTAACTTTCGCAGAATACCTAAATGTCTTGATACGCTTAAGATTATATTTTCAATGTGGTTATTCCATTTAGCATCGCTTGACAAGGTTACACCCAAGTGTGTATGGCTCGTTGTTATAGGGATATTGTTTCCATTAAATGTGAAATTAAAATTATATCTAACGTCTGTATTGGAAAATAACATAATCTCAGTTTTGTCTGGATTAAAAGACATTAACCATTTTGTGGACACAAATCATGATTTATAACATTTTCAATTTCAACAACATTTTGACTTGAATAACCTAAAGAAGTATCATCTGCAAAGAGTCTACTGAGAGAGAGGAGCTTCTCTCCAATATCATTTATATAAATTAAAAATAGTAAAGGTCCTAAAACTAACCCTTGGGGGACTCCAGCAGAGACTTCACAAACAGTTGATGATGTTGCCCTGTTAATCACTTTTTGCTTTCTTTGATACAAATAATTTTCAAACCATTTGATTAAAGGACCTTTTATACCATAAGAATTCATTTTATGTATTAAACCCCTGTGCCAAACTTTATCGAAAGCTTTGGAAAAGTCACAGAATAAAAAACAACTAAATTCTTTTTTTTTCTAGTGAATTGAGTATAGAGTTGTATAGTTCTAACAACTGGTGGATAGTAGAATGTTTCGGAAGAAAGCCAGACTGATACTCATATATAAGTTTGTTTCTAACAATATAATTATAAACATTTTTATAGACTACTCTCTCCATAATTTTACCAACACAACTTATCAAAGATATCGGACGGTAATTTGCAGGCAAAGAGGCATCACTTTTTTTTAAAATAGCTATCACGTGTGCAATTTTCCAGCTTGAAGGATACTTGCCTTGTCGTAAAGATTTGTTAAAGATAATTTGAAGTGGTTCGGCAATTTTTTCTGGGGCTATTTTGAGCATTTTATGGCTGATTTTGTCAGGACCGGACGCTTTTTTTAGGTCTAATATTTGAATGAAATCTACAATTTCACTAGCAGTCACAAAAATGTCGGTAATTGAGTCATTAGTTTTACTTTCAAAGGGGGGTACTGGTATATTTTCTTCCTCCAACTTAGATACTAAGCTAAAATATTTATTTAATAGTTCACATTTTTTGTCGTCGTCATATACCATTTCATCTAAATGTTCATCATTAATTGTGTTTCGAAGCGGAGGGATACAGTTACTTCCCTTGTTAGATTTAATTAGCATTTTCATTATTTTCCAGTAAGTTTTAGGGTTCGTCGAATTATCTAATAATATATTGTCTAAGTTACTTTCAAAATTTTCTTTTGCTTTCTTTTTCATATTATTGACCTTGTTCCTTTGTTTTTTATATTTTAAAGTATCACTTTCCCTCCCAAATTTGAAAACATTTTTTCTCAGGCGATCGCGTAGTCGAATTTCTTTTCTAATTTCGTTATTAAACCATGGTTTGTCATAATCCCGTACAGTCATAGTTTTCGTTGGAATACTTTGCCTTGCTATGTCCAAAAATAATTTTGTAAATTCTTCAACCATGTCATCTACGTCGTTTAAAAAGCCTATCATTTCATTCCAGTTAATTTCGTTCATTTTGTTATTAAAGAGTTCTAAATCTATATTCTCATACTGCCAAATTTCTCTAGTAAATGAACATGAAGTCGATTTTGGACATTTGAGAAAAGTAACTGCTGCATCGTGATCACTAATTTCTGATGGCATCTTAAAAACATCAGAATATAGTGGGGTCATGGTATCGGAAATTATTATTGGGTCTGCTGAACTTACACAGAGATTTGTCAAACCTGAACGAGGATTCCGACAATCAGAATGAAAATGTCGTACCAAACAAAAGGTTTCGTATAGTAACAGATGAAGAAAGTGGTGTTTTTCTTAGAGGAAAATGTAAATAAAAACACTAAGACAAAGACAAAATGTGACATGAAAGTGATCACAGACTTTTTCACTTCTATTGGTGAGGAAAGAGCACCGGGACAGATACCCCCAAAGACCTTGACAGTATTATGGCTAGATTCTTCCTATGTGTACTCAAAAAGGATGGTACTGAATATGAACCAGATTCTCTGGGTTCCATGTACAACAGCCTTGACAGACACTTGAGAGACATGAAATCTCCATTCAGGTATGTACTGACATTTTTGTCATTCAAAATAGTAAACACTCATCATAAATTTGCCTGATATTTATAGGATAATTAATTAGGCATTGTGAATATTGAAAATAATATCACGAGTGCCGAACAACACAGTGTGTTTCAGAACTTTATAATTAGGGCCCCGCCAAGTTTTGGCAGATACCCATCCTATAGTATTCACTCTGTCCGTCCACACTTTCTGTCGTACAATAACGCATGATCCTATGGTCTTTCAAAAAAATGTTTACAGATACATTGTAATTCATCAATCAATCATATATCATTTTACTTGTGTTATCTTGAAACAGTTTATACTACATTGATAGTATCAGTTGCAACATGTAAAAATGTAAAAGTAATTAACAAATATGAATCTAGATAGTAATTTTATTTTTTATATTTCATTTTCAGACAACCCAGAAGCTTTAATTAATGTAGTCTTTCTAAACAATGGTGCATACTTTGGGTTAAGAGGAAGACAATACCATGTAAATATGACATGGGGTGATGTACAGCTGAAAAGTACTTCTGGAGGACAAACATGACAATCCATTGGCCCTCTTTTGTGGGGCAACTGTTTCGGGTGGTGTAATTAACATTAATGTATACTCTGGAGATAGAAAGAGCACAATTAACTATAGTCAGTAACTGTAATGTGGACTCTCAAGTCATTTCTAACAACATTTGACTCTTAATATTTCTAATTCAGATATTCTGCAGTTTGTTTGATTCAGTAATGTTGTTTTATTGTTTTTCTTGAATTTGCTTTGAATGAGTCATGCAATGCCTAAAAAACTTGTCATTTGATGGAAATCACATGTTTTCATATTGGCCTATATAGTTAACCTCATATTGGACTGGTTAATTGATAAAGGTATCATTACGCGATGGTTTTCATATTGGCCTAGTTATAGGTCCTCCGTCTGTTGTATTGGCCTTCGGCTGCGACTCAGGCCAATACAGCAGGCCTCGGACCTATAACTAGGCCAATATGAAAATCATCACGTAATAATACTATATAATGATTCATATATCCATTTATAGATATATGAAAATAAAACCAAACATACAATCATGACATGAGTCATGTATATTAAATTGGAAAATACCTTGACATCGTGACGATTAGATTACGTTTCTAAATATTATGAAATAGTAGTTAGTATTAATGTTTATAAATGTCAATGTAAATAAAGTAAGCAACCATGTGTTGTCCAAAAACTGCTCCAGAGGAGCCACGATGGATTCAATAAGCTAATTAAATCGTGATGCTGTTCCTGGACATACATAGGTCTGTTTTGTGTTCCCTGGGAATATCTACCAAAGAGGAAGAACTAGTACGGGAATTTCCCTAAGTTTACAAGATACCTACATTGCATGTGTCCTTTCAAAGGCGCCTATGTTAACTGGCCTGCCAAAAGCGGGTTTCATGGTTACTGTGATACTTGCTACTCCAGGGGTGATGTGAATTAAGACATGGATTCTGAAAAAAAAATACAATAAAGGTCCCTCTCCTCATGAAGCATCATTACAACATTTGACTACTTCTTTACCCTTTACACAACTATTCCCCCATTCAAGCTTTAAGACAGATTAAAAGACAGCTAAGAAGAGCATGAAAATACCAAAGGGGTAATCATAATCCGTATATCGAAGAACAGACAACACAATAGCCAAAAGAAAAAGTACAAACAACGATCTACAAAACATACATATAAAACTAAAGATCGAGTAACACGAACCCCACTAAAAACCGGGGGTGAACTCAGGTGCTCCGGAAGGGTAAGCAGTTCCGGCTTCACTAGTGACACCCGTCGTGTTAATCTAGTTACAAACCCGGTGATCAGTAATGAACGAGGAAAGGACCGGAAAGTGTTTACGACAAGTGGAACATATGTGGTCATTTGTGACACATATATTCCATAACGGTCAACCAAGTCATGGTGACGACCGTAAAACTTTCGAAGTGATAACTTCAACTTATCTAAGAGAACCTCTTGGTTCAGTAGCTTCGTTGTTCGCAGCAACCCTCTAAAATTTATTTCATGAAAGAGAATGACCGACATAGGTACAAATATCTTGTTTTAGGAAGAGACACATCTTTTTTTGTAGAGAACACTGTTTCTAACCAAAAGTAAAATGTTAGCTTGCAGTCCGCATACTATAAATATGTCCAACATACCTAAAATTGGAAAAAAATTGATTTTTCACACGAAATACCCCAAAAGTTTTCGCGCCTCCCTCCGCTCGGCGCAATTTTTATAAGTGCGCCCCCTAACTTGAAATCCTGGATCATGTATTTATGTGGTAGGTCACGTGTCTAGATTGTTGCCTACTTCTACGAATTTTATTTTGGAATTGTTCCAACAATTATATATTGTGGTATTTTTTTCATTTTATTGTATCGCTGTCGGTATCCATCGACTTCAAATAGACAAAGCGGATACAATAACCAGATAATCAGTCAATGTCGTCGTGCTCCGTGTTAATTCTCATTCTATTATAGTTTTGAGATATCAAGCTGTTAAAAACGTACTTCAAAGATAATTGAAATGAAATAAATATAGTATAACTAATATCAAAATAACACCACGAGTCATCGAAGTACGCATAAAGATTAAAGGAGTGGGCGGAACTGTTGTTTGTCAGAGAATATACGGTTGATCCCCACTGGCGTGTCTTTGAACCAAGTATGGTAGTATTCCCTATTTGAAACTTGGTTTACAGCCAGAAAGAAAGGTGAATCATCTTTATTCATGGAGTCTGGCCGCTTACTACGGTAGATGCGAAATGCATTTACAGGGCACCTGTCTTTGTTTTCATGTGCCCAAGCTTTAGTTGTTTTTTTTTTAATGTCATTTGGGTTGTTACCTTGTCTTGGTTTGGTTTGTCTTTAATACGATATCTGACTTCGGTGGTCCTCCAAAAAAAACCCAGATTTAAAAAAACAAAATTGAAGAAAATCTTCACGATATTGAAGATGTCTGAGTCAATGTATGCGGCCATTTTGTTAATCGGCGGCCATCTTGAATATGGCAGAAATAGTGATGACCAACGACTGTTTTTGATTTTAGGGTATCTAAAGATACTCCATGCAAAATTTCATGCTTGTATCATCAAGTGAACTATTTCACCAAATATTTGGTGTTAGCAGCCCTAACTATCTGAGAAAGTCTTCTTTGGACACTACGAAGAAGGGTATCCCTAATTTCTTGCATCGTGATATCTGATCAGAATAAAAGGTGTTCCTTTGTCTCCCCATTGCGTTATAGACAATGTAGCCCTCCTACTTAAGTAGGAATTCGCGTGTAATGATAAGAAATTTAGTGTATATATAATGCTGTCCCGCACTGCACAATGGCAGATATATATTTTTGATTATGTATATATGTAGTTTGAAGCACTGTTTGTTTGTGTACCTGAATCTGAACGGCGATTTTAAATAAAACTGGATGATAAATAGAAAAGAAGATTAATTGAGATGTGCTCATACCTTGCGAACTGTCGTGAAAATCGATTTTGGCAGTTATGTACAAAACTTTCCATTTATAATTAAAGGTAACAACAAAATAACTTACCGAGATTTTTAGTAAGTATAATATAGTTTCCACTACTAAATATGGTCAATATTGCCAAAACTATTTTTATTATAAAACACACTCTTTAATAGAACTAACATTATACATATGAAATAGAAATATGACAACTTCTGTGTCACTACTATTAAATATAGTATGTATAATGTTCAAGATTATTGTGGGTTTTTTTATAATGACGTTGTTCTTCCATTAATATGTGAGACTTGGCATTTTATTCACACGTGCAAATCACTTGAATGACCGCATCATTTCACTGAGAGGGGAGACTTGGGGCTTATAAAGCTATTTAATCCCACCCCTTGTTATCGAAGTACATGTACCACACAGGAAAGTCAGCGAGCGATCACAGGGGCGAATCCAGGGGGGGAGGATAGAACTTTGTACCAAAATACATGTAATCTATAAAAAAAAATGTATTAAATTTGTTAAATTCATATGTTCATTTTGGTTTTTGAATATGCTAATTATGTTTGTTAATATTTTCTTATTTCAGATTACATATGAGTGATTACTTAGACCACATAGGTAAGATCAAAACAGAACAAAATATGTCTTTATTTAATGACGTGAAATTGACAAATATCGGTCGACTCGGCACTAACCAGTCAGCGGTGGTTTTTACGCTTGTCCTTAAAAGATGATTTTTGTATGTATTGAAAAGCTTGGAAGAAAAGATTAAGCTTTCATTTATAACATTCTTAAATGATTCTCTTCCTCGTGGAATTCTGCCAATCAATTTAAATTCAAACCGTTTACAACAATTAGGAAAAATAATATCAGAGACAGTCACTAAATACAAGAAACTTAAAGGAAGAAAAAAAACCTTTCCTTAATAAAACTTTTAAGTATGCACAAAGAAGAAGTGTAAATATGTGAGCACCTTAAACTCGAGGCTGAGGCAAATGAGAGAGCATTCGATTTGTACCTTGAAATTTAAAATTTTGCAAAAAAAAAAAAAAATTGCACGGAGAAGGAAAATGAAAATCTAAGCAATTTATTGTCTCCATATGAGGAAGCAAATATGAATTTAAATAACCATGCAGAATTACTGACAGGTAAGTTCAGAAACAAAGGAAAGAAAGTCTGGGATTGTATTTAAAAAAAAAAGGTCAAACAAACAAAAAAAATGATCAATATTGAAGGAGAGAGTGCCAAAGGCTTTATGGTTTGCAAATTTAGATTTTCAGTCTGAAAACGGCAGTATTAACAAGCCCTTGGTTAAAGTAAAACTTGGCGCAGACGGCGCCAAGATCTCACGTGTTTCAAATTTTCTTGTTTTGTCCATTACACTGCTGGATAATGACCAGAAAATGGCGGAGGCCAACATACATTGGTAGTAGTCAATACATCGGAAAATTATGTATGTATTTCAGAATCATTTTCTGAGGTTAACACCCTAATGGGTGGTCATGTAAACGGCTCCATTCCCTTTGTAATTTCTAATGGAAAAGAAGTTACGCTTGAAATATTTGTAGAAGGTGACATGAATTTTTTGCTGACTGCTCTAGGTCTCAATGCTGCAAACTCTAAATTTCCTTGTCAAATTTGCAAGATTATTAATATTAGCCCAGGGGATAAGTCTAAGGCAGAAGAGTTCTATTATTCCAGTAAGATGATCAGAACCTAAGAGCAATGCAAAGCATGTGCCAAAAGAAACTAATAACTATGGTTGCATTCATCTACCTCTTTTACATATTGATCAAGAACATGTGGTAGACGAGCTACATTTACTTATGAGAAGAACTGATGTTTTGTTTAGAAATGTCGTAGAAGATGCAGTAAGACTTGACAAAAAAGAAAATTGTTACAAGAGATCAAACAGTGTTAAAAATAGGCATCGGTCGGAATTAGTACACATTATCCAAAGTTGTGGAATTCATTTTCAAATTCGGAAAGGGAGGAAAAACGATGGCTTTGGAGATTCTTTTAAAAATATTGCATGGACTTACTGGATCTAATATGCAAAAAAATG
This sequence comes from Bathymodiolus brooksi, assembly GCA_963680875.1. Taxonomy (NCBI): domain Eukaryota; kingdom Metazoa; phylum Mollusca; class Bivalvia; order Mytilida; family Modiolidae; genus Bathymodiolus; species Bathymodiolus brooksi. Next base: position 128,127,425 of record OY804576.1, on the reverse strand, counting down.
CTAAAAGAGATACAGTATGTTTTGGACGGAAAACAACGCTTGAACGAATTGGCAAAACCTAAAGTCATTCAACTCTGGTGGGACTTTTAATAGTTGTATGCAATTTTGAATAATACAAAAACCTACGCAGGCTGATATTCAATCCTTTCACGAGCGGGCAAAATAATCGGTCAAAGATTTTCTTTCCATAGGACCAATACTTGAAGGTTATGACCCCAAAGAAACCACATCTTACATTCAAATCATGGTTTATAATGTTCCAAAGATAATGAAAATCTACAAACTACAAAAACCTAAAGATATTTTCTGGTCATGGGGTAGTAAAGTTAAATGACGATATCAAAATTATTTATCATCGGTAGTTGTTGGTCTATAAAAAATATTTGTTCTTAAAGATGTTGTAGTGAAATGCTTTGAGACTTGTATCTGCATTTCATGTCCAGATTGAAACTGCGTGTCTTTTGTCTTTTGCAGTCGTCGTAGGTATGCGTCCGTTTCTGTCAAAAAATAATCTCCGTAGAAACCACTTGGTTAATCTGAACAGCCTTGTGGTTTGTTTTCAAAATTGTGACTTATGATCCCGCTAATCATCCATCATGTGATATAAATAGAGCAAACAGTGCCAATAAAATCACAATTTCCAATAAATGAGCTGAAATTTGAAAAAGTACATGTAGTTACAATGTAATGAGAAGTATGACATATTTAAGGGATTTGCTGAGATATAATGTCTTTTGCCCATATTTGAGAAAAATGTGCTAATTAAGATGATTTTGACAAAACATCATTTGAAAATCTCATCTGAAACTGCTGAATCGAATTATATCAAACCTTGATGGAGTGGTCATTGGGTAGTCCTCTTTCACAATTGTGTACGACAGCCCCTCCCCTTCATCAAAGTAAGCTGTCTTTGTAGAAATACAAAGTTACTTATTTGACTATTGTTGCTTTGTTTGCTGTTGAAATAATGTCAAATTTACACTACAGCAAGGGGCCTTCATGGTCGCATAGTAGTGATATTTACAACTACCTGTGCAATCAGTGCCTATCACCACTTAAGTTGTGAGCTCGAATCCCGCCCATGGCGAGGTGTACTCGATACGCCATTATGTGATGAATATTTTCAGTGTCTTGCGGCAGGTCGGTGGTTTTCTCCGGTTTCTTCCACCAATAAAACTGACCGCCACGATATAACTGAAATAAGTGGCGTTAAATACAATAACCCCTAACCCTACACTGCAGCGGCATGACCACGAGTTGTTCAACTTATCTATCGGATTTCATCGATTTTTTTCCCGAATTATATCGATTATGGAAATAAATTACGATTATTTTGATTAAAGAAATCACATCAAACCCTTTTGCTCCAGATAAACCATTTATCGAAATAAAACCTAATTGGATTAGGAAGAGTTTGAAGATGCAAATGGGGCAATCTGAATCCGCAAATCGAAGGGCAGACAACAAAATGGTCGAAAGAAAAAGGACAAACAACTATCTACTAAACATTACACATCACACTAAAGATCGAGTAACACGAACTCCACTTAAAACCGGGTGTGAACTCAGGTGCTCCAGAAGGGTAAGCAGTTCCTGTTCCTCTAGAGTGTTATCTACTGCTGGATTACAATGAGTAGTACAAACTTGGGTTCAGTGTATTTATACTTATTGTGCAAATTATGTTTATTTTGATAATAAATCACATTAAATAACTTGTCTTATCTATTATCAAAGAAAATTAATTTAAAAGTTCAAACTCTGGGAGAACATTTTATTTCAACGCAATAGAGGAACGCCACTTTAAAATGACATATTGTTTACAAAGTCTCCTTTTGATTTATACGTTTTAAAAGGTAATCGATGATCAAATGTAATTTATTCAATAATTGGACAGTTTACTACTATTTATGATACATATATTTTGTTTCTTAACTGTACAAGGACCATCGTTTTCTATAAACATTTTGAGTTTGTTTTGTAAATTCGAACTGTCAAGCAGTTCAATAAGTCCATCAGAGTACCAAGGTACTAATGTTAAATGACAAATGTGGACTTTTGTACTATGACATAATTTACACATTTTGGCAAAAGTTATATTGTGTAAGTATTAAGTGATCATCTGGTGCAATATTATGCTGTAATACAGTGATAAATTGATCTTTTCTAGGTACAGACGATTCTGTATTAAGAGGACACCTTTGGGACCAAGAAAAAGTGGTCTTATAATACAGGTGACCTCTTAAAAATGGTTCAATTCATTTAAAATTTACTATGACAGGACAAGAAAAAGGTGACCTTTAACTACATGTGACTGCTTACGAGAGGTGACTCTTTAGATTTCCAGTTTCCAAGCAATTAGAAACTAACACATAACAACGTTACTGTGTATAATCCATTTACTGTTTTGTAAAGAAATATTTTACTTTGTCCAGAGAAAATAATACGGTAACAGAAAAACCTGTTCCCTAACATGACAATAACACTGATGTCCCTAAAGATAACAAAAAAATACACTTCAAGGAAAAAAGCTAAACTTGCCATTAGTTTGTATAGAAAAGGCAAAAAATATTTCAGCTGGGTGTGTTCGAGTAGTAATCATTAGAAAATGAACTTGGTCATAGAGAGATTCTAACGAAAGAAAAGAAGAATTCATTGGTCTGAGTTTGCAGTGCCATATAATTATAAAAATAATGCAATTACTACTATTGTTTTTAATTTTAATATTATATTTAATAACAAGATAAAACTTAATACAACAAATACACTTGTGTAAAAAAATAGAATATATACAGTGTTTCAAGATTTGGCACAAGCATAATGCAACAAAAAGTTGTGAGTTCGAATCCCGCTTATGATGATGTGTACTCGAGACAACATTATGCGACAGGTGACTTGTGATAGGTTGGTGGTTTTCTTCGGTTTTCTCCATCAATAAAACTGACCGCCACGATATAACTGAAATATTGTTGAAAGTGGTGTTAAACATCATAACTCATTATTCCACAATATCTGTTATTAAACCTTACATATGTTTTACTATATACAAGTATTAGATAATTTGGATGTTTTACGGAAAATTTCATGACGAGGGAAACAACCCGGTGGACAACCCAAATATCTTTAATGTACAGAGAGAACATATGTTGTCGCCCGGTTACAATCCCTGACAACTGGAAGTGTATTGAATATCCGTGTTTTTTTCCCAGTCCGATCCCTTAATTGTAGTTTGTTACCGGAAATTATTTTATTGTATACTACAAAGCCAGTCAAGACCGTCAAATTTTAAACGTCTTTGAGTAGTTTATGTATAATAAAACAGTTACTGACTTCATATGAGGTGAACATCAAGCTGTTGACCACTCTTGGGTTGACAACTTTCGATGTTCGCCTCATATGAAGAAAATACTTGTATATTGCTTTGTTTATTATAATTTTGCTATGCCGAAAAATGAAGCATGCGGATCTCTGGACATTTTATCTATTTTTGAAGCTTTGACAAATAGTTGGTCTCCAGAATTAAGTTGAAATACGCCAGAGGTATAGCTTGTATAGTCCCCATACACCCGGTTTTTAGCCCAACACTGGGTGCGAGCACTTTTCAACAGTAACTCCTGTCCACCATTGGAATATATGACGTTCCATCTGTACACATAATGGTACAAAACTTGAGATGTGTTTAATGTTGATTGCCCTTTATACAAGTCGCTAAATAAAATCTGACTATATACCAAATATAATCCGGATTTATTAACGACGATTTGGCTGTCCTGGACTTGTATTTCACTGGCATGTGCTGTTGGTGCCTCTTCAATCCAGTTATGTACAATATAAGGCGAACCACCTGCAATTGGTGTATAACAATACAATGAACAATACTATAAACATACCCTTACAAGTTGTTTCGGCCTTATGACAGATTCGGCCGTAGTTGATGCGGCCTTATATCAAATTGATGTTCCGGCCTTATCATATATGTATGCGGCCTACGGCAAATCCGGCCTTATATCAAATGGAAAAGAATAATTAAAAAATAAAAGTTCTATTTAAATTTAAAATATTATTTAAATATTCATGGTTATGATGAATAAAATATTGGAACTTGTATTTTTTAATTAGTAATTTTTGGTAATAATGACGGAAATCATTTCCATTGAAGTTGATGATTAGAAAAACAATTCAGGTTGATATACCAAGCTGTCAACAAGCGAAATTTCTTAGATGTTCTCTTGCAATTAATTATCATTTGTTTAATAGTCGTATAATTGCACTGGCAGTATGATTATAAGGGTTACCAAAAAGTAAAAGGAAGCCATACTATAAATTACTCAAAAAGTACTCCAATTCTTTTGATGAAACCGCACTAATATATGCACATTTTGGTGATGGTCCTACTATTTTCAAAACTATCAACTATGTCGTTTCCTTGTATTGTGTGTGAGCAGAACGTCCGTCCAAAGCAGCATGCTTTAGAGTGTGACAGTTGTTTCCAGTGGTAACACAGACTATGTAATAGTAGGACCATCACTTAATTATTTACTCAAATCATCACAATGTGTCGTTTTATTGTATGTATCATATATATCCATAGATACACATCATTCTTAACTGAGGCCGCATTAATTAACCAAGGCCGTATCAACTAAGGCCGCATTTGTTTAAGGCCGGATTTGCATAAGGCCGAATAGTTTTCAGGCCGGATCAACTCGAAAGCTAAACATACTATACTGTCGGAACGTTCCGAAATTCTGTGCATCACTATTAACAGAAAACAGGGAAATAATTATCGTTCTGTAAGCAAGTTGTATTTTAATATTTCACCGTTATTCTGAGCACTAAATTAATAAATCAATGAGTACACATGACGATAGTCGGAATTGACAATTGTATTTTGGTTCAAAGTTGACTATTGTTTTACTATTATGTCTTTCGATGACTTTGTCCAATAATAACTGATGGTTAATGCCATCGACCCACTTTTATAGATCTAAACGTATGACAACTTCAGTGTCACGATGATTAAATATGTTATGTATAATGTGTTCACTAGATATATCGGTCAAAAACTGTAACCTCTATCACAACAAATTTAAAGTCCGAATACCACGTGTCAGTATTAACATAAGACGGGATAATTGTTGTTGAAAAGTATTATGTCAATTGCGTACGTGGTATTGACAATTACATTTTGGATCAAAGGTGACTATTTTCTCGCTGATAAGTCATCCGATGGCCGTGTGGGCAATTTAATATTTAAATTATGGTTAAGGCTATCGACTCGAAAATTATGCATATGTCAAGAAGATAAAAAATATATTTAGTTTTTAAGATCAAGATTAAGACTGCGTTCTTTATATTAGCGTTGCTCACTGCATTGGTGGGGGTTGGCATTCAACTCGCAGGTGGAAAACAATTGCATGACCACATCATTTCACTAAGACGAGAGGTTTGCGCCCATCAAACTGGTTTAACTCTGCCACATTTTATAAAAGTATCTGCACCAAGCCTGGCAAGTGAGTGATTGTTGTTTAACGCCAATTCAGCAATTTTCCAACTATATCATGGCGAGAACAAGTTAATTGTCAATGAGATGATAATGGGGTCCACTTTGTACTAGACCAACACGCTGAGTTCGATTTTGATAGTGCTAGATCACTGAAACAACAGTCCGCGGATAGACATGTCGCTCCACTCGGATACATTATTATGATTCCGATCCAACCAGTCGTTGCTCTTTCTCCTGAATCCTTCGTGCTTAGCGGAGAAGCAACAAATGCCAATTTCATAGTCTTTGGTTTGATCCGACCGATCTTCCGCACTCGAGGTGAGCAGTCATGTATTTGTGTGTTAGAGGTATTGATGTAGCCTCTTTTTCATGGTTTTTCGATTGGATTTTGTAACTGTTCCGACAGTGGGGTGTTTTTTGCATTTAACTTATATTTGCTTATTTAGTGTTCATATGCCCATTGCAGCGCTACCTTTTGATTGAATTTTTGTATACTTTTGACGAATTTAGCTAAACTAGTGCTTTGATTGTTGTAAATTAGAACACTCAATAAAATCAAGTCATCATCAAATAGAAGTAGCTACAAGTTCCAAGGAAATTGTAGACAAATTTCAAAGAAACTAAATATGATGATAGTACCATTGGGTGGAGGTTGTGATCCTGCCAGTAGATGTCCTGCTGTTTTGTTGCTACTACTATTGCTGGTAGAGTTACATTTGCAGTTCGATTCTGAGCTTAAAAAATCTGTTTGAAAATATGAAATATGGATGTTAATTATTTGTAATATAAGGAAAAAGCTATAAGCAAACCTTTCACAAAGCATATATATGATAGACGATCCACATATTAATATTTAACGGAGTCATCGTGATCGTATGGTAGTTGGATTTACAACTACCTATGCAATCGGTGCCTATCAGCACTAAAGTTGTGAGTTCGAATCCCATTACGGCGAGATGTACTCTATACAACATTATGTGATAAAGTTTGTCAGTGACTTGCCACCAGCAAAACTGACCGCCACTATAGAACTGACATATTGTTGAAAGTGGCGTTAAACACCATAACCCTAACTTATATCTAACACCTAGAACGTTTGTAAGTTTATGTATAAAGATTTAATGGAGCCTCTAAAGATTGTTATTATTTCCCTTCATACTATTATCATTGTAATGTATTTGTAGTTAGCATTATGCCCCTTAAATACTCGACCATCATAAAACAGGAGTGTTGTTAGTTAATAAAACTACATTGGATTATTTTTGACAAAAGTAAGATGACGGTGCAACTAGTGGAGCAGGAACTGCTCACCCTTCCGGAGTACCATAGTTCTCCCCCCATGTGGGTGTTTTCGTATGGCTCAATCTATAGTTTTCTGTAGATGCGTTTTCTAGATAATGTTTTCTTTTTTGTCCATTTTCTATTGACTATTAAAGCTCCAATGCTATACGAGGGAGCGGTTGGTATATTACTATAAAGGTGTGGAAAATTAATAATGGCAAAATTGAAGTCGTCTCTTTTGTCATAGAGTTTCCATAGTAAATACTTTCGGAAACTTAAAAATTGCAACTACCATTCATAACGAAGACTGTTAGATTCGATTTACGGCTTCTGGTGACCACTTTGATATATAAAAATGTTTTCATTCTACATTACCTTGTGTATTCTGAAGCTTTGTCCTCCTTTTGACCAGCTAAAATAACAATGATGAGTTAATCACGAAATGTGTTCCTCGACAGTGCATAGTACTACATACGGTTGTGATATACCTTATTTCTATATAATAAAGTGCCAAATGTTTCTAATCATTTTCAAGTTATATTATGCACAAAACATAATATATTATTTAAATTGAACTCCACTTACTCACATACAATATACGAAAAAGTAATATCGATCCAATGTCCTGTATAAAGATGCACTATCGCCCAAAAAGATATATCTCCTGTAGATATACAATATCGTCTATGCAGAAATAATATCATCTATAAAGATATATCAACTTTAAAGATATAATATCATCTATAGATATGCAATATTGTCTGAATATACAATATCGCCTTTAAAAATATAATATCGCCTATAACTATACAATATCGCATTGACTTTCAGAACCACTCTATGCTTTTAATTGATAGTTACAAACAATATAAGTAGTTCAGGAGTGTTGATTTTTAATATCAGACAATCCGTATCAGAATGCACCAACACACTTACTACCGAAGTACAATGTTTTTAGACCATCACTTACCAAATCCATTATGATTGATGTTTGATTCCAACCTTTAGCACAACATTTTTCTATCCCATCTTCAAGTCTTTCTAATTTTTCATTGTTTAAATCTGTCCGTACCATTAACAGTTTGACAAAGAGCACAGTTATAAACACAAACAATATAACAGTGAATATGATCTGTAAACAAATTAATTGAATCCTAAATCTACTTCCATCACACGTCTCACTAGCCCTAGATAATAAACTACTCCCCGAATTTGCTGACGACAGATGTCTTCTCTTATTTTCCAGCGTGGCATTGTGAGGAATTTCAGAAATATTTCGCATCTGGCTGTATATAGAATTTTCTGAATGTTCGAGTCTGTTACTGTTCATGGGATTTGTTGCTACAGAATAGGGGTTATCTGTTTGAATGGAATTTACATTAGCATTGTCTGTACTGGCATCATGAAATACAGTTTCATTAATTATTGCATGTTGATATGATATTGGTCTATGACATCGGTCTTCAATTGTTGCATAAAACAACAAGACACATATGTTAAATAATATTCTTTAAAAAATATTATTTTGAATAAAATATCCTCAACTTTTGTTTATTTGATGGTGTTTAACATTTGAACATCCAGCTTACTTAAACAGTGGGGAAAAAAGATGTGGAAGCATATATTTATTGAGTTTTGGGGGAAATTATAGTTGTGCACCATCAGAAATTCCAAGACTTGAATATCAATAAATCATATTTTTGCAAATTTGATGGAATTAGAAGGAATTTCAACTAAAGATGTATATACAAAAATATATTTTATGTCTTAAACGATATAATTTATGGGATAAAAGCATGAATTAACAAAATTAAGAATGATATGAGCTCTATTTATGGGACGAAAAGAGGGGGGGCTAAATGCAAACATTTCATAGTATTTAGCTAATAAATATACAACTGAGGCATATGTATGTGCTAAGATTGCTTATTATGTTAGAAAGTAGCTTAAAAACTGTAATATATAAGAGAATAGGTAAGTTTTGGTGTATTACACAATCTGAACTCAACAGCTGTAAATGGAGATATTTTCATTAAAAATCTTCAAGGGGGAACCTTTGCATTTGAACACTTACACTTGCAAATATCAGACAGCCACATACCTTATGGGTTTTTTTTGGGTTGATATTGTCTAAGGAATAGAAATTAGGCCAACAAATGGTGAAAGAAACAAGTTTTTATGCTCTTTAGGTGTCAAACCACTAATTCACCAATCAGAGCTTGGAACATATACGAAAGTAGTCCCTTTTCAAGAAAAAAGTTCCTTTCACTTTGTAGTATTGTGAAAACTACCGAATGGAATAGACTAATTAAAATTGATAATTGAAGTTAAATAAATAGGGATTATTTTGAGCCCAAATTTGATGGATTTAGTTGTATTTTAATACCTCTATGGAGGATTTGATGCATGACCTATAAATACTGAATTTCTTGGGGATGACCGTAGCATGGCATTTCACTGCAAGATTTTAAACATGCCCTGATATTTTGACAGAACGTAGAGGAATCGTGTACGTTTCAGAAAATATATGGTCTTGGAAAGGTTAAACTTAAGATAAAATGACCAGGTAGGCTCGAAAAAACACAAATTTAGTAGAAAACCTTAAAGAAATTAATTGGTGGTTTGACACCATAAATATCTACTTCTCTCGCGTCCGTAGTCAACTTGTCAGCTTAATTTTATTTATTTTTAGAATTCGAGCTAATCATGGTAATCTTATAACTGACTATCATATTAACTTCCTGGTATTGCTTCGAGGTTCAAGGGAATTTTATATACATCTTTATTGTAATTTGATATTTAAACACATATTGTATCGTTTGTTCAATGAAATTAAGGTAAAACATCCGAAAGGATGAATAATATCAATTTTTTATTAAATCTAGACAATCAGTTTAATAAGGAAATAACCGATGTGAAAACAGCTTCAGAAAGCAATATTTGAACAATTTTTTCATTTTGGGGCAAAAGATGTATTTTTTTTTAGCAAAAATCACTAATTTCTGGAAATTATTTCTCGGCACTTGATTATATTTGCATAGTATACATTTGTAATGCAGAATTATTGTAAACTACATTAACTATAATATTCATTCACTTTTATTATTGAAAATTTTCTTTTTATGAAGATTTATTGTAAACAATAGAACTATGCTATTTTTAATTTCTGTATTGAAAATGTTCTGTTTTTTAGGTTTTTTTGGGGGAAAAAGGTACAATTTTAACAAAAATCTCTGATTTCTGGAAATTAATTCTCAACACAAGCTTTTACCTTTATAGTATACATTTTTTATGAAGCTTTATTGTAAACAATATAACTATGATATTTTTATTTATTTGTTTTATTGAATTTTTTCTCTTTTGTTGCTTTTTGGAACAAAAAAGTTAAAATTTTAACAAAAATCGACGATTTCTGAAAATTTATTCTCAACAAAAGCTTGTATTTGTATAGTATAATAATTTTATGAAGATTTATTTAAAACAAAATTAACTACGATATTTAAAAATAATATATTGATTTTTTTTCTCTTTTGTAGCTTTTGGGGGCAAAAAGGGTAAAATTTTAACAAAAATCGACGATTTCTGGAAATTAATTCTCAACAAAAGCTTATATTTGCATATTATACATTTTTAATCAAGATTTATAACTTATCCCTTTCAAGTGATATTAATGTACAGTTACATACTTTTATAACGAGATATAACAGTCAATATGATTGAAAGTGATAAATACAAAACATTTATTCTTCAATAACACTTCCCTCTATATCGGATTCGTCAATAGGTTGTGGTACAACATTGGCATCTTCTACGAAATCACCCCAATTTCTTACACCGTACCTTCTGTCAGAATTATGCCTAGCATAACCTAAGTACCATAATACTGAAGCTATGTGCGCACACACCCCGACAACCCTTGCACCTGCCTTACATTTGCAATACCATGCAACTATTTGGTTAGAATCATATTGAATCCATAGCTGATATTTTTTGGCTGATGTATGCTGACTCTGTATGTTGACCCTAATTAAATGGTGATCTTCCTGATGAACTAAAATATCACAGTTTCCTTCTAGGTGCTCTTGCATATAGCTAGACGCAAGTTTAAGTTGGTAAATCCCACATGTGATATTGCGCAGTTCATTTTCATCAAGCAATGGAAAGTCATTAAATGAATTTTCAGCATTTTTCCAAATTATTATCCGTTTCTCCATGTTTTCCGCTTCAACTCGTTGCTTCAGCTCATTAACTTTCTTTGAAATGTGTAACATTTGTGTTGCAATTGCTTGGTCCTCATCACATCTTAATAATTTGACACTTACTAATTAGTATTGCAGTCGGTCTGCACATTATTAGCAGATAAGTTTTTATTCCAAATTATGGGCCCATACAGAGCAAAACATCAAGCACAATGATTACAATAAAGTTATTAAAATATTAGATTACAATACATAAAATTGCACACATAAATTAAACGTGTTTGGGTGTCACAATGCTTTCACATTACATGGGATATCTATTCGTGTTATACATTTTGTCTCCGTACTTGTTTCAACAGTTTGCCATATACCGTTTAGCAAAATAGCAAAACATGTTTTCTTATATGAAAGTGAAGGAAAGACAACCGACGTACAGATCAGGACGATAGGGATATCAATGGACAAAGACAAACTAGGGAACATTTTAGGGACCGACCATTAACCTGAACGGGGGGGGGGGGGCATGTTTCTCCCTAAACAAATAATTTGATGCTGAGAAAAAAATAATCTGCGAGAGGATTTTTACCATATAAAATAATGTTAAAAATTGAAGACGAAAAAATCGATCCTGGCGAATAAAAACTAAAAAAACAGTGCAAATAAACAAATATCCACATAAAGAGAGGACTGAATATAAACAAACGTGAAAAATTGCCATTAATCTTGGCAAGTGTATCGATGCTATTTTTATTTTAATATGGCGGTGTATATAAATGAGGAAAATGGCCTGATTTTGCCATGTGTTCTAACATCAAGGCAGTGTTCTTAAAGAAGTTGTAGTGAAGTGCTTTGAGATTTGTATCTGCATTTAATGTGCAGACTAGAACTGCTTGTATTTTGCGATCTCTTTGCGTCAATCGTCGTAGGTATGTGTCGGTTTTTCCACAAATCATCTCCTTAGAAGCCACTGGATTAATCTGAACAACTTTATGTTCTTTTCTCAAAATTGTCTCCGCTGATCCAGATAATCATCCATCATGACATGCTGTGACATAAATAGAACATGGAGCCAATAAAATCACCCTTTTCCAATAAATGAGCTGAAATTTGGAAAGTAGTATAACATATGTGTGTGTTTTGCTGAAATATAATGTATTTTGCCGATTTGTGACAAAAATATGACAACATCATTTGAAATAAACGTAAGCGAATACAGAGGGGGGCAATTAACAATTGACAATCCAGAGAAACTGGTAACATAGGGTACACAAGACGAAGACAAACAAAACAATCCAAAGAAACTTGCAACATAGTGTACACAAGACGAAGACAAACAACACAAAAACAATCCAGAGAAACTGGTAACATAGGGTACACAAAACGAAGACAAACAAAACAAAAACAATCCAGAGAAACTGGTGAAATAGGGTACGGTACACAAGACGAAGACAAACAAAACAAACACAATCCAGAGAAACTGGTAACATAGGGTACACAAGACGACGAAAAACAATCCAGAGAGACTGGGAACATTGGGTACACAAGACAAACAAAACAAAAACAATCCAGAGAAACTGGCAACATAGGATACACAAGACGAAGACAAACAAAACAAAAACAATCCGGAGAAACTGGCAACATAGGGTACACAAGACGAAGACAAACAAAATAAAAACAATCCAGAGAAACTGGCAACGTAGACGAAGACAAGCAAAACAAAAACAATCCAGAGAAACTGTCAACATAGGGTATACAAGACGATGACAAGCAAAACAAAAACAATCTGGCGAAACTGGCAACACAGGGTACACAAGACGAAGACAAACAAAACAAAAATAATCCAGAGAAACTGACAACATAGGGTACACAAGACAAACAAAACAAAAACAATCTAGAGAAACTGGGAACATAGGATACACAAGACGAGGACAAACAACAAAAACAATCCAGAGAAGCTGGCAACATAGGATACACAAGACGAAGAGAAACAAAACAAAAACAATCCAGAGAAACTGGCAACATAGGGTACACAAGACGAAGAGAAACAAAACAAACACAATCCAGAGAAACTGGCAACATAGGGTACACAAGACGAAGACAAACAAAACAAAAATAATCCAGAGAAACTGGCAACATAGGGTACACAAGACGAAGACAAACAAAACAAAAACAATCCAGAGAAACTGGCAACATAGGGTACACAAGACAAACAAAACAATACAGAACAACTGGCAACATAGGGTACACAAGACGAAGACAAGCAAAACAAAAACAATCCAGAGAAACTGGCAACATAGGGTACACAAGACGAAGACAAACAAAACAAAAATAATCCAGAGAAACTGGTAACATATGGTACACAAGACGAAGACAAACAAAACAAACACAATCCAGAGAAACTGGTAACATAGGGTACACAAGACGACGAAAAACAATCCAGAGAGACTGGGAACATTGGGTACACAAGACGAAGACAAGCAAAACAAAAACAATCCAGAGAAACTGGCAACATAGGGTACACAAGACGAAGACAGGCAAAACAAAAACAATCCAGAGAAACTGGTAACATAGGGTACACAAGACGAAGACAGGCAAAACAAAAACAATCCAGAGAAACTGGGAACATAGGGTACACAAGACGAAGACAAACAAAACAAAAACAATCTGGAGAAACTGGCAACACAGGGTACACAAGACGAAGACAAACAAAACAAAAATAATCCAGAGAAACTGGCAACATAGGGTACACAAGACAAAAACAATCCAGAGAAACTGGCAACATAGGGTACAGAAGGCGAAGACAAAACAAAACAAAAACAATCCAGAGAAACTGGTAACATTGGGTACAGAAGACGACGACAAACAAAACAAAAACAATCCAGAGAAACTGGCAACATAGGGTACAGAAGACGAAGACAAACAAAACAAAAACAATCCAGAGAAACTGGCAACATAAGATATACAAGACGAAGACAAACAAAGCAAAAACAATCTGGATAAACTGGCAACAAAGGGTACACAAGACGACGACAAACAAAACAAAAACAATCCAGAGAAACTGACAACATAGGGTACACAAGACGAAGACAAACAAAACAAAAACAATCCACAGAAACTGGTAACATTGGGTACAGAAGACGAAGACAAGCAAAACAAAAACAATCCAAAGAAACTGGCAACATAGGGTACACAAGATGGGGACAAACAAAACAAAAACAATCCAGAGAAACTGGCAACAGAGGACGAAGACAAACAAAATAAAAACAATCCAGAGAAACTGGCAACATAGGGTACACAAGACGATGACAAGCAAAACAAAAACAATCCAGAGAAACTGGCAACATTGGATACACAAGATGAAGACAAACAAAACAAAAACAATCCACAGAAACTGGTAACATTGGGTACAGAAGACGAAGACAAGCAAAACAAAAACAATCCAAAGAAACTGGCAACATAGGGTACACAAGACGAAGACAAACAAAACAAAAACAATCCAGAGAAACTGGCAACATAGGGTACACAAGACAAACAAAACAATACAGAACAACTGGCAACATAGGGTACACAAGACGAAGACAAGCAAAACAAAAACAATCCAGAGAAACTGGCAACATAGGGTACACAAGACGAAGACAAACAAAACAAAAATAATCCAGAGAAACTGGTAACATATGGTACACAAGACGAAGACAAACAAAACAAACACAATCCAGAGAAACTGGTAACATAGGGTACACAAGACGACGAAAAACAATCCAGAGAGACTGGGAACATTGGGTACACAAGACGAAGACAAGCAAAACAAAAACAATCCAGAGAAACTGGCAACATAGGGTACACAAGACGAAGACAGGCAAAACAAAAACAATCCAGAGAAACTGGTAACATAGGGTACACAAGACGAAGACAGGCAAAACAAAAACAATCCAGAGAAACTGGGAACATAGGGTACACAAGACGAAGACAAACAAAACAAAAACAATCTGGAGAAACTGGCAACACAGGGTACACAAGACGAAGACAAACAAAACAAAAATAATCCAGAGAAACTGGCAACATAGGGTACACAAGACAAAAACAATCCAGAGAAACTGGCAACATAGGGTACAGAAGGCGAAGACAAAACAAAACAAAAACAATCCAGAGAAACTGGTAACATTGGGTACAGAAGACGACGACAAACAAAACAAAAAACAATCCAGAGAAACTGGCAACATAGGGTACAGAAGACGAAGACAAACAAAACAAAAACAATCCAGAGAAACTGGCAACATAAGATATACAAGACGAAGACAAACAAAGCAAAAACAATCTGGATAAACTGGCAACAAAGGGTACACAAGACGACGACAAACAAAACAAAAACAATCCAGAGAAACTGACAACATAGGGTACACAAGACGAAGACAAACAAAACAAAAACAATCCACAGAAACTGGTAACATTGGGTACAGAAGACGAAGACAAGCAAAACAAAAACAATCCAAAGAAACTGGCAACATAGGGTACACAAGATGGGGACAAACAAAACAAAAACAATCCAGAGAAACTGGCAACAGAGGACGAAGACAAACAAAATAAAAACAATCCAGAGAAACTGGCAACATAGGGTACACAAGACGATGACAAGCAAAACAAAAACAATCCAGAGAAACTGGCAACATTGGATACACAAGATGAAGACAAACAAAACAAAAACAATCCACAGAAACTGGTAACATTGGGTACAGAAGACGAAGACAAGCAAAACAAAAACAATCCAAAGAAACTGGCAACATAGGGTACACTAGATGAGGACAAACAAAACAAAAACAATCCAGAGAAACTGGCAACATAGGGTACACAAGACGAGGACAAACAAAACAAAAACAATCCAGAGAAGCTGGCAACATCGGATACACAAGACGAAGAGAAACAAAACAAAAACAATCCAGAGAAACTGGCAACATAGGGTACACAAGACGAAGACAAACAAAACAAAATTAATCCAGAGAAACTGGTAACATATGGTACACAAGACGAAGACAAACAAAACAAACACAATCCAGAGAAACTGGTAACATAGGGTACACAAGACGACGAAAAACAATCCAGGGAGACTGGGAACATTGGGTACACAAGACGAAGACAAGCAAAACAAAAACAATCCAGAGAAACTGGTAACATAGGGTATACAAGACGATGACAAACAAAACAAAGCACAACACAATATGATGTCATCTAAAACCACTAAATCAAAATACATCAAACCTTGAAGGAGTAGTCCTCTTTCACAATTGTGTTCGACAGCCTCTTTCCTCCATTAGCGATGGCTTTCTTTGTAGAAATAGAAAGTTTCTTATTTGACTATTTCTACTTTATTTGCTGTCGAAATGAAGTCAAATTTACACTTCAGCAAGGGGCCGTTGAGATCGCTTGGTAGTTGGATTTACACCTGTCTGTATAATCAGTGCTTATCATCACTAATGTTGTGAGTTCGAATCCCGCTCATGGTGAGGTGTACTCGATACAACATAATGTGATAAAGTTTGTCAGTGACTTGCGGCAGGTCGGTGGTTTCTCCGGTTTCCTCCAGCAACAAAACCGACCGCCACGATATAACTGAAATTTTGTTGAATGTGGTGTTAAACACTAAAACCCTAACCCCTACACTGCAGCGGCATGACCACGCACTGTTCAACTTATCTTTCGAGATTGCAGCGATTTTTTTTCTTTCAGCCGAATTATATCAATTCAAATTAGGATTATTATAGTTTAAAAATTCACATCCAAACCTTCTGCTCCCGATAAACCATTTGTCGAAATGAAACCAATTTGGATTAGAGTAATATCTGCCTCTGTACTACTCTGAGTAGTACACATATTGTAGGGGTTATGGTGTTTAACGCCACTTTCAACAATATTTCAGTCATATCGTGGCGGTTAGTTTTATTGGTGGAGGAAACCGAAGTACCCAGTGAAAACTAGCACATAATGTTGTATCGAGTACACCTCGCCTGAGCTGGATTCGAACTCACAACTTTAGTGATGATTGCATAGGTAATTGTAAATCCAACTACCATACGATCACGGCCACGACGGCCCCTTACAAATTTTGGTTGTCTATTTATACTTATTGTGCAAATTATGCTTATTTTGATAATAAATCACATTAAATGACATGTCTTTGAAAAAAAAATAATTTAAAAGTTCAAACTCTGGGAGAATATTTTATTTCAACGCAATAGAGGAACGCCACTTTAAAATGATATAGTGTTTACAAAGTCTCCCTGTGATTTAAGTGTTTTAAAGTGTAATCGATAACCTAATATAACTATGTCTCTCCTTCGAACGAAGGGAGACATATTGTTTTAGTCTGATTTTTTCTTCTACTTCTTCTCAGCGAAGTTTGTCCGGACTATAACTGTTTTATCATTCCAGATAGGTCAATTATATTTGGTATG
Source organism: Bathymodiolus brooksi (assembly GCA_963680875.1). Taxonomy (NCBI): domain Eukaryota; kingdom Metazoa; phylum Mollusca; class Bivalvia; order Mytilida; family Modiolidae; genus Bathymodiolus; species Bathymodiolus brooksi. Next base: position 128,109,996 of record OY804576.1, on the reverse strand, counting down.
TGGGTGTGTGACCATAAGGCGGCGTGTCGCATACCGTAATGACCTTTGTGGGACTTCGACCTCAAGGTCAAATAATTGTTTTTTAAATAGCATTTTCTTGTCCGGGCCATAACATTTTTGTCTTTCGAGATAGGTCAATTATATTTGGTATGTGGGTGCATGACCATAAGGCGGTGTGTCGCGTACCATAGTGACCTTCGTGGGACCTTGACCCCAAGGTCAAATAAAAAAAATTTAAATAGTATTTATTTGGTATGTGGGTGCATTACCATAAGGCGGTGTGTCGCATACCGTAATGACCTTCGTGGGACTTTGACCTCAAGGTCAAATAATTGTTTTTTAAATAGTATTTTCTTGTCCAGGCCATAACATTTTTGTCTTTCGAGATAGGTCAATGATATTTGGCATGTGGGTGCATGACTATAGGGCGGTGTGTCGCGTACCGTAATGACCTTCATGGGACCTTGACTTTTGACCTCTTGGTCAAATAATTGTTTTTAATAGTATTTTCTTGACCGGGCCATAACATTTTTGTCTTTCGAGATAGGTTGTTGTACAGATGGCCGCATTAAGGGGAGACAACATAAGTTTTAGGTATCTAAAACAGTTCTTCCTAGTTTATTCAATAATTGGACAGTTTACTGCTATTTATGAATCATATATTTTGTTTCTGAACTGTATATTACAAGGACCATCGTTTTCTATAAACATTTTGAGTTTACTTTGTAAATTCGAACTGTCAAACAGTTCAATAAGTCCATCGGAGTACCAAGGTACTAATGTTAAATGCGAAAGGTTGACTTTTATACTCTGACATATTATACACATTTTGGCACAAGTTATATAGTGTAAGTATTAAGGTTTGTCAGTGGCTTGCGGCAGGTCGGTAGTTTTTTCCAGGTACTCCGGTTTCCTCCACCAATAAAATTGGCCGCCACGATATAACTGAAATATTGTGGAAAATAGCGTTAAGCACCATGACCCTATCCATGTAAGTATTAAGTGATCGACATCCTCATCTAGTATATAATTATGTTGGTAATACAGTGATTAAATTGATCTTTTCTGGGTATTTAGATTTCCAGTGTTCCAGCAATTAGAAACTAACACATAACAACGTTACTGTGTATAATCCATTTACTGTTTTGTAGAGAAATAATTTTCTTTGTCGTCAAAAATAATATGGTAGCGGAAAAGCCCTTTCCATAACATAATAATAACTCAAGTAGGTTTCTGGAGATTAAAAAAATACACTTCAAGTGAAAAGGTTACAATTGCAATTAGACTGTATAGAAAAGGCATATTTCGAATAGACATCGGATATCTCGAAAGCGTCTAGAACTAACAGGATGTGTTCCAGTAGTAATCACTAGGACATTAACCTGGTCATAGAGAGACTCTAACGTGAAAAAGGACACATAACTGGTCTGAGTTTGTAGTGCTATCGTGATTACAGTGTACATATAGTTATAAAATCATGCAAATAATAATATTGTTTTTAATCATAATATTATATTTAAAAACAAAATAAAACTTAACACAACAAGTACATTTGTGTAAAAAAATAGAATGTATATAATGTTTCAAGATTTGGCACAAACTGAATTCCACAATAAGTTGTGAGTTCGAATCCCGCTCAATGTGAGGTGTAATCGATAAAACAGCATGCGACAGGTGACTTGTGATAGGTCGATGATTTTCTCCGGTTTTATCCATCAATACAACTGACCGCCACGATATAACTGAAATATTGTTGAAAATGGCATTAACATCATAGCGTAACTCATAAAAAAATAACTTTTGTTTTTGTTTACTATAATTCTGCCAAGCCAAAAAATGAAGCATGTGGATCTCTGGACATTTTATCTATTTTTGAAGCTTTGACAAACAGTTGGTCTCCAGAATTAAGTTGAAATACACCAGAAGTATAGCTTGTGTAGTCTCCATACACCCGGTTTTCAGCCCAACACTGGGTGCGGACACTTTTCAACAGTAACTCCTGTCCATCATTGGGATATATGACGTTCCATCTGTACACATAATGGTACAAAACTTGAGATGTGTTTAACGTTGATTGTCCTTTATACAAGTCGCTAAATAAAATCTGGCTATATACCAAATATAATCCGGATTTATTAACGATGATTTGGCTGTCCTGGACTTTTATTCCACTTGCATGTGCTGTCGGTGCCTCTTCAATCCAGTTATGTACAGTATAAGGCGAACCATCTGCAATTGGTGTATAACAATACAATGAACAATACTATAAACATACTATACTGTCGGAAATAATTATCGTTCTCTAGGCAAGTTGTATTTTAATATTTCACCGCTATTCTGAGTACTTAATTAATAAGTCAATGAGTTATCTACCAAATAGACTTTTCGGAAGATGTCAACACCTTATTGTATGTCATTTGCGTACAGTCTACATATGACGAGAAACAGAATTGATAATTGTATTTCGTTCAAAGTTGACTATTGTTTTACTATTATGTCATCCGATGGCATTGTCTTATATTTAAATGATGCCTAATGCCATCGACCCCCTTTTATAGATCTAAAATTATACATATGACAACTTCAGTGTCACGACGATTAAATATGTAGTGTATAAAGTTCAAGATTATATTTGTTCACTTAATATATACATGACTTGTCTTAGGTTAACAACTGTAGCTTTTATCATAACAAAAAGTCCGAATATCAGTATTCACATAAGACGGGGAATATCGTTGTTGAAAAGTGCTGCTGGAATGTTGCTACATATGAATGGAAAATTCACGATGGGGAAATTTAAGTCATCTCTTTTGGCGTAAAACTTCGTTCTTAACCGCCACTCACAGTCAATATCGACGTGTAGGTCAAGGTATGAAACAGACCTATCTGTATCAGTGGTATCCTTTATTTCAAGCTCAATGGGATAGATGCGATCAACGAAATCACCAAACCTAGAATTATTTAGTGAAAGGACATCATATATATACCGGAACGTGAAATTAAAGGATCGAACTAGCTTCTTTTCGTTTTTCTTGAGAAGCACCTGTACATCATTCCACTAAGAGGAGAGTCTTGTTCCCATAAAACCAGCTTAACTCTGCCACTTGTTAATAAAATACATGTACCAAGCCAGGCAAGTGAGCAGTCATTGTATGTGTATATTGAATTTCCTATTGTTTTTTACAATTTTCTCGATTGTATTTTGGAACTGTTATAACAGTGAGGTGGGGTTTTTTCCATTTTATTAATATTTTCTCATTTAGTTTTCATAGGCTCATTGTTGTGCTACTTTTTGATTGAATGTTTGTATACTTTTAAAGAATTTAGTTAAACTAGTGCTTTGATTGTTTTTTAAATTAGAACACTCAATAAAATTAAGTCATCATTAAATAAAAATAGCTGCAACTTCAAAGGAAATTTTAGACAAATTTCAAAGAAAACTAAATATGATGATAGTACCATTTGGTGGAGGTTGTGATCCTGCCAGTAGATGTCCTGCTGTTTTTCCACTACTACTATTACTGGTAGAGTTACATTTGCAGTTCGATTCTGAGATTAAAAAATCTGTTTGAAAAAAATGAAATATAGAGGTTGATTATTTGTAATATAAGAGAGAGGTTGGCTCACCATAAGTCACCTTACATAAAAAAAAATATATGCGATAGATGATCCACATATTTATGTTTAACAGGGACCGTCGTGATCGCATGGTAGTTGGATTTACAATTACCTACACAATCAGTGCCTATCACCACTAATGTTGTGAGTTAGAATGCCATTCAAGCCAGGTGTATTCGATACAACATTATGTGATAAATTTGTCAGTAACTTTATGCAGGTTCGATGGTTTTCTCTGGGTACTCTGGTTTCATCCACCAATAAAACTGACCGCCATGATATAACTGAAATATTGTTGAAACTGCCGTTAACCACAATAACCCTAACCCTAACTTATATTTAACACCCAGAAAGTTTGTAAGTTTATATGAAGATTTAATGGGCCCTCTAAAGATTGTTATTATTTCCCCTGTTGTCATTGTAATGCGTTTGTAATTTGCGTGATTATGTACCTCCTTAAATACTCAACCATCATAAAACATGAGTAAAACTCTACACAGGATTATTGTTGACAAGGGTAAGATGACGGCTGCCACTAGTGGAGCAGGAACTGCTTATCCTTCCGGAGCACCCGAGTTCACCCCAAAAAGGAGGGGGTCGTATGGCTCAATCTATAGTTTTCTGTATAGGCCTTTTCTAGATCATTATTTTTTTGTTTTGGTCCTTTTTCTGTTGACTATTAGAGCCCCAGTACTATACGAGGGAGCGGTTTGTATATCACTATAAAGGTGTGGAAAATTAATAATGGCAAAAAATCGTCTATTTTGTCTTTAGAGTTTCCATAGTAAATACTTTCGGAAACTTACAAAATTGTAATTGGGACATTAACTACCATTCATAACGAAGACTGTGATTCGATTTACGGCTTCTGATGACCACTTTGATATAAAAAAAATGTTTTCATTCTACATTACCTTGTGTATTCTGACGTGTTGTCCTCCTTTTGAACAGCTGAAATAAGAATGATGAGTTAATCAAGAAATGTGGTACGCAACAGTCCATGTTATTACATAGGGCTGTGATATACCTTAAATCTATATAATATAGTGCCAAATATTTCTAATCGTTTTCAAGTTCAATTAAATACAAAACATAACATATTATTTCTATTGAACTCCACTCCCTCACATGCAATAATATGCGACAAAGTAATATCGATTCAGTGTCCTGTATAAGTATATGTTATCTGAATGTGAATTGATTGATACCGAAAATATCAGCCTGTTGAGCCAGAATATGAAGTTTATTGGCGAGTAAGCATATTCTGTCGAGCAGGCTGATATTTTTTCAGTATCAATCATATTCACATTCAGATGACATATTTATCATCCTTAAATCAAACATTTACATGGATATATGGTACATCTATATTTGTATTTTCGCGGGAAAAATCACATAATTCAAAATATTTATCCGCACTCAATCCTTTAGGCCAAATACGCTTCAATACATAGTTCGTAAGTAATTTGTAAATATACCATTCATTATTACAGTGAGTGGTGGATCTTATAACGTAACTTGATGAACATTTAACAAAAAAAAGCATAGTTCAAAGACAATGATTTAAAATAATGAAAATATAAATAATCCACTCATTTTCTTTAGCGGTTTTGTTTACCAATTCCGTTCCGGTTTAGAAAGCACAAACGTCACGACCTTGATGATGACGTAAGAAAACGTATTCCCACCGGAGGTTATCAAGAATTGTTTCAAGTACATTTTTGTAGGATGATGTTTTTTGATATTGCTGACACGACAGTTCCTAGTTTGAAATATGTTTTAAAGCATGAAATGTTTACTACCTAACGGTGTTGATGAATTTTATTTACTTTTGTCCTCTTCCGAAAATAGTGAAATGACCACTATTTTTACTTCCTGTGCAAAATGCAATAAAACACTATACTACTGAAGTACAAGGTGTTTACTCAATCACTTACCAAATCCATAATGATTGATGTTTGATTCCAACCTTTAGCACAACATATTTCTATCCCATCTTCAATCTGTCTACTCAGCAAATTCAGATTTTTATTATCCTCTTCAAGTGGTCCAAGAAGCAAATCATTACAGGGTAAACAAAATGTATTTGAGTTTTGTAGTCTTTCTAATTTTTCATTGTTTAAATCTGTCCGTACCATTAACAGTTTGACAAAGAGCACAGTTATAAACACAAACAATGTAACAGTGAATATGATCTGTAAACAAATTGAGTGAATTCTAAATCTACTTCCATCAGACGTCTCACTAGCCCTAGATAATAAACTACTCCCCGAACTTGCTGACGACAGATGTCTTCTCTTACTCTTCAGCGTGTCATTGTGGGGAATTTCAGAAATATTTGGCATCTGGCTATTTTTAGAATTTTCTGAATGTTCGAGTCTGTTACTGTTCAAAGGATTTGTTGCTACAGAATAGGGGTTATCTGTTTGAATGGAATTTGCATTAGCATTGTCTGTACTGGCATCATGAAATACAGTTTCATTAATTATTGCATGTTGATATGATTTTGGTCTATGACATCGGTCTTCAGTTGTTACCTAAAACAACAAGACACGTATATTAAATAAAATACTTTAAAAGAAAAAAACACATTTTATTGAATGATGAAAACGTAGCTATTTAATTTAGTGCCCACGAATTTCTGGAATAACCTTCGTCAGGTACGCTCAAAATCGAAAGACATAGAAAGCCAAGTTTTGGAAGCAATAAAACCAAAGGGCCTAAACAGTAATTCATATATCTAATAAATCATGTCAGTGCCGAATCACTGACTACTGGGTGGATGATACCCTCGGGGACTAATAGTCAACTTGCAGAGGTATAGACCCAATAATAGTAATAAAAACGTAAATATCAAATATAGTGCTTACGGCGCGTTTCTGGGATAATATCCACAACTTTTGTTCTTAATAAAGGTAATAACAAAATTACCGAACTCCGAACAATCTTACAAAGGGAAAGTCAAAACTCATAATTATATAAACAGACAAAATCAGTCAACAACCGGAAAACTGTGAAAACCGTAATGACCCTGACTTGGTACAGGCATTTCTAAAGAAATGGTGGGTTGAATTTAATTTAAAGACAATTGTTTAAAAAATACAAATAAAATATTCCTTTTGACACTATTAAATATTATGATACATATACATACCGACATGTCAGTTTGTTTTTGCTCCCAAATAAATATCTACTTCTCTAGCCTCCATATAGTAAACAAGTAGTAAATTTACATAGTAAACACAGATCTATTCCATAAAATTTATTTTTAGAATTGGAAGTTACCCAACATAATTTGATAGCTATTATCAACTTCCAGGTATTTGGTGCGAGATTCAAGTGAATTTTTATATGCATATCGTGTCTTATTGGATTAAACTACTTTATTGTATTTTAATATTTAAATACATATCTTATCGTATGATCAATGTAATTTAGGTAAAACACCCGATAGGATGAAAAATATTCCCCTTTTAACGCCCAAATCAAAATACGACACAGTTAAACCAAACTACAGCGCTGAAACAGAATAGCAAAAGATAAACAGAATAACAAGTCTGATTTGTAAAGTGTGTATAATCGGACAGAAATAGCTAAAATAGTTTGGTTTGGCTATATTTTTCAGCCCCTATAAGCAGATTCAATTAATTTATGTTTTTGGATTTAAAATTATTTTTTTCCAGGAGCATCACTGAAGACTGACACCATTTAATGTATTTTCTAAAGTCAATAAGTAAAATAGGAAAAGGGTTATGATACAAAGAAAACATGCAGAGTTCGCGAAAATCGTCGGTCCTGATCGCCAAATTTCGTTAGGTCCGCCATTTGAACGCCTTGCGCCGGTCCCATTGACCAACTGCTCGTTCCGAGAAAAAAACGTCCGTTGCGGTATGCTCGATATTAGCAATATTATTGGACTGGTTCCCGATGTTTTGCGTTTAAATTTTAGCATTGTAAATGATCAATTGGATACCAGTAAAAATAAAATATAATAATGGCCGCGTGGCCGATTCGATTTTCAAAAGGTGCAATGCCAGGAGAACGGCCACACCTGCCCGATGTCCAAACAAAAGACGATACAATGCGCTTATGCGAAAAGGAAAAGCACCCAGAACGTGCAAAGAATCAAGGGACTGACTGCAATACAATGACGAAGAAAACAAAATCTCATGTTCCGTTTGCATCCATTACTTTAGCAAATCTAGTAACGCCGCTTGTGCAAATTTTAAAAACAAGAACCTGTTTGTCACGGGTTGCATCAACTTTAGATTGAGTTCAGTTGTTGACCATGAAAATTCAATGTTTCAAACAGCTGAGAACAAAAATAGTTTTACCCAAACCTTAATCTCGTTGAGATTAGGATTCCGAAGAAATTTTCTGTCTGTAGGATGAAGATACAGATAGAAAATTTCTTCGGAATCCTAATCTCGACGAGATTACCCAAAACCTCTCTTACCCATCTAGACCTTTGTAAAGTAAAACAAACACACCATCAAATTAAAAAATCACAGTCAAAATGTGCCTGCTCTCCTGTTTTCAGTTTTATTTGTTCAATCAAAATAACTCGCTAATATTTGTAAAATGTAGGACCACCAAAAGGTTTGATGGACCAGCAGAAATTTGCCTTCTGTCAGTCCTATGTCTGACAGAAAAAATGAAGGTTTCGCGAACTATGAAACATGTGTAGATTGCACGATAATATGTATAAGAAAACGTTTAGGTTGGGGCCATGAAGGAAACTAATATGAAAGCAATGTACCTGCCTAAAAATGTATCTTGTCGAAATGTAATCATTTAACAGAATATGTCCCATTTCTTGACATTTACCTCAAATTTGAAATTTAGTAATAATTACGAGAAAACTATTAGCACCTTGATATCCTTAAAGTTGGGGTTACTTTTGATAATGTTACAAAATTATCCAATATAATTGCATTCCAAAATTTAATTAAGTACATTTATGTAGAACACGAATCAAGTACATAAACTGATTGCTAAAATGGAGTAAGCAATGCTTCAGAATATTATTCCTTATGCCATCTTCGCTAGCCAAGGTTCACGTCTCACTCAATTTATGAACAACTTTGATAAAGGTTATTCCAGAAACGAGCTTTGCGCACTAAATTTGCTATCTACGTTTTTATTTTTTGAAATAATTGCATGTAGCCATATACTTTAATACATATGTAGCGTCGTATGTAAGTTGTATCCCCCCATATAATCGGGGAAATAAACTTATTTATTCACTGATGACATTGTTATCAGATAACGTTGTAGTACAGACAAAGCAAATTATTTACCGCGTTGCATCAAATTTAAGTTCATCTCAAAGACTGAATCATGTACAACTTTAATTCAAGAATGACATATCTATCGTTTGAGTCGTTTGAATGTAGGGGTATAATTCAAGTGTCTACGGGTGATTTAACATCGGATTCTCAAAACAACGTTGGCATATTAAAATCAAAAGCAAACCCAAGATATTCCTAAGCATAAACAGAAACTTTGTTTTCAAAAAATGTAGATTTAAAATTAATGAAGCGAATTAAACAGCTTATGGCCCCGTTAGAAACACAGAAGTCGTAATGTTAATGCTCCGTAGAGAACGCCAAGGTTTGTTTTATTCATTCAAACATTAATCATTTACCTAGAGATGAAACATTGTGTTTATACAATGCACAGTGATAGGGAATGAGCATGTGGAAAAATAAGTACCAGATTACTTGGGTGCTACGGAAGTAACAGCAGTTCTTTATCGACTAGTGGCACCCATTGTGTGTTGTGAAACGAAACGTACACCATTTATGGTAATTCACATACAGGCATAGTCATAATATCATATTATTGTAACCCCCAGTGCATGTTGTGTAGATTACAAGATAGCATTATTGTAACTCCAGTTCATGTTACAAGATAACCTACTACTCTTTTTTAAGCTGTCAAAACAAAGGATCATATTATGATATGCATTAAACACCTTATTATGTGGTTGTCATGACCTAATGTATGTGTTACAATGATATTCATTTTCATTTTGGCAACGTTACTGATTTTCATATTTCTAAGTGAACGTACTTGAATGTTTTGACTTTGGTAAATACAAAATGTATTAGAAAGAAAATATACGGAAGTAAATGAACATGAGATACTTCAAGTTTGCAGTTTGACACAAATCAAAGGATAAGCATTGGTATTACTGTTCTATATTTCGAAACCACAGTTAGGTCTTCAAAAATAAGTATAACCCATATTCTTAACTGGGTTTGAAACGGCCACTAGCCAGCGGATATGGTTTAATTAATATGGATATGATATACAAACTCGATACTGAACAACAATTTCATGATAGCGACAACAAAATTTCCGACACAAGACAAAACAAATTAACAAGTAAAACGATAATCCAGATTAAAAATAACAATGGCGCGAGGTAACTTGTAAAAATAACAATGGCGCGAGGTAACTTGTAAAAATAACAATGGCGCGAGGTAACTTGTAAAAATAACAATGGCGCGAGGTAACTTGTAAAAATAACAATGGCGCGAGGTAACTTGTAAAAATAACAATGGCGCGAGGTAACTTGTAAAAATAACAATGGCGCGAGGTAACTTGTAAAAATAACAATGGCGCGAGGTAACTTGTAAAAGAAATCCAACAGTATTTTCCAGCAAGAAAACACAAAGGGCCTAAACAGGATTCATTTTTGTACATAATTTACCATTGAGTGACTTGATACATTGATAATACGCAGTGCATCTTTATATCAATTGGAAATTCAAGATATATATCACCACACAACATCGTGTTACATAACTTTACAGCAGGGAAGGGGGGAATGTTTTCAATTTTTGCAAACAAAAAATACACTGAATCGACTGAGCTAACAATGTATATATTTGTCCTACTTATCGAATGGTGTACATATGCTTAAATTACAAACCATATTCACATATGGACGACACCTCCCGATATAGTCTAACATGGGATCTGATAGGAAATTATACTTCAAGACTACTGATCTGATTAAACACAAGGCTGAAGCTCAAACTGTTATTACCAATTTTAGCCTTATGTACTAATTGGAAATTCAAGATGATTGATACAAGACGCACAGATCAAACTTTCAATGAATGAGCGTCTTAAACTAAGTGTGCGTCAGTTATGTTTAGGGCGTTTTGGAATCAAACATGGCTATTGCCACGTGAAATAGTTAATAATATAGATGTAATCACACGATGCAATATATATTAAAATATTCTCAGATACCACTGAACTCGTTAAATGTAATTGCATAGTGTTATTTGATAATAAAATGACGAACCTTTAGCCATGACTTGTTCCCGAAACTGGAAGTTGTGCGACACCAATGGTGGCCATCAAAACTTGACACAGTTTACCTTTTCTCACTTCGAGATGTGTTGGCAACATTTCCGTAGAAAACAAGTTCAATAATATAAAACCTTCAGAGGCCCTCAAAAGGAAATAACAGTAATATCAGTAAAACAAATGAAAAGTAAAGCAATAATTGCCAAAACTACAACCAGCCAAAACAATATGATGCATAGGCAAACCTGAAACAGCTTAATACAGAAACGACAACCACCTAAAGCAATATTATAATACACACCTTCTCTCTCAAACCTGAAACTTCTCAACACAGAAACCACGACAGCAAACGACGATGGAAGTCTACCTCCTTCCTTGGGACAGAAAAAACTGCGGAGTGATTTTAATTTAGGCTATTATACATGCATCTATCGAGATTCGAAACAAATAATGCATTTAATATAAAAACGTGAACGTTGCAGGTGGCAGAACATTGCGTTGATATACTATCCCACTGACGTTGAAGTTGTTAGTATCAACTAGAAATTTAACCCATTGTATCAGTATTTTATATTAATTTGATCTTTATTGCAGCAGAGATGCAAAAAAAAATTATCATGTAGTTTTACATGCCTTGTATTATTTTTTCACGCTTGAATTTTCAGACTAGCGTATTCACAATAATACAGCTGGTATTAAAGGTGTGTCTGTTGTATGATTATTGTTCATGAACAGATTTTTTTAATGTTATCATTGTTTATAGTCCTAAATATCTGCAAATAAAGGACTAGACACTAATATTGTTTCCACCGGAAAGCATTTTGCATGCGTCTTGATGTTTTCCCATGTGGTCATATATCACCATGATTATTATTCATTCCGACCTTGATAGCTGATCAAATGCAATTTTAATATACTTATATGTGAACTATATGTATTTACGCTATTCTTGCTATTTGTTTGTATTTTCTGGTCGTTCTGACTTCCTTAGTTCCCGACGTATTTCAAAACTTTGATAAGACATATCGAGAACAGACAGTTGAGATTTCTAAATTATCATCAACTTGCCCACCACACTAAGATAAGAGTGGCTTGGGATTTGTAGATACTAAATAACATCAAAGCTTGATTTTACTATTTTAATTAAATAACAATAACAAGAAAATTTTACATTAATTACAATATTGATTTAATGTAAAACACACTATTAGTCTGAGTGATAGCAGTGCCGTCTTATCGCATGGACACGCTGGGCAGTTGGACAGGGCTCCACGAACATATATACATGTCGTGTACGCCATGTTTGTAATGTTTAAACACTGATTTTGGTAGAAGTACCAATACTAAGTGATTAACGATGTTTTTTTAAAACGAGAGGACGTTTCTCAGTCATCGCATCGAAGGGCGAAGCCTTGAGATGAGAGATGACTGAGAAACGTCCTCGAGTTTAAAAACAAACATCTAATTATTTTATCGCTATGATAGTATGTTTATCAAGGATTTGGTAATGTGACGTCATTATAACGTCATATTAGAAAACAGCGATATTACTACGTGCGTCCTTGACAACGTTTAGCGATAATAGGAATCATCTCAGCGCTTACATGATATGAAATATATTGGTTTTAAACATCAAAGGGAAAATAAACAAAATAGCGATTAAATAAATATATGTTTAATTTTATCGACCATTTACAGTTTGATTCTTGTGAGTGGTTGTGTAGGTATAAACCCCAGTGCACTGCTTTGCCCGAGGGACTATAATGCTCTTAAGACGGCCCTGAGTACTAGAGTAATTACAATATGATCACAACCATGTCTGCCACGCAATCATAAGATGAAACTCTCATTGTAATATTACAATTTTGTAATGCCGATGAAGGTTGCGTGTTGCTCTCTGGATAAAATTTCAAGGTTAGATGACTGTACATAAAGATTATCTCCTGCATTTAACTTGAATACACCAGCAGTGTAACTTGTGTAATCGCCATACACTCGATTTTCTGCCCAACACTGGGTTCGAACACTTTTCAAAAGTAGCTCGTGTCCACCATTTGGATAGATTATGTTCCATCTATAGACGTAATGGTACAGTACTTGAGATGTGTTTTGTAATGGCTGTCCCTTGTATACGCTGTTGAAGTAAATCTGGCTGTACACAAAATATAAACCGGATGCGTCAATGATGATTTGGCTATCTTTTACTTGTATGCCACTTGCATGAGCTGTTGCGCCAGTTCGAATCCAATTACGAACAGTATAAGGGGAAGAACCTATTTAAATAATGAGGAAAACAAGTTAAATGAATGAACAAAAAATGAAAGCTCCCATTTGTGTATTAGATAATGTGCAGTTATGTCGCGATGGTAAGTTTTTGGGGCAGAGGAAACTGGATTACACAGAGAAAATCATAATTCTGAATCAGGCTACTATTTATTGATTATCTATCAAATACACTTCGCCTTGGCCAGAAATCGAACTGTAGCAGTGATTTAAATTTCTTGATGGGGGATATTTTTTAAACATTTCTTTCATTTCATTTGATATTCAAAGAGAAAAAATGACGTGTTACATGTACTAACAAACATTTAAAAATCTTCTTCTTGGTGCAAATTTAAATAGTAATTCAAAATGTATTTAAATGAATGTAGATATGCACCATTGAAGTTTCGTAAATTAGATGACAAATAAGGAATGTGTACCTGTTCTGTCAGGCTGTACTCCCATCAGTAAATGACCTGCTGTTCTGGAGGAATTGTCATTGGTAACATCGTTGTTACCGGAAGTATTGCATTTGCAGTTGGATTCAGATTGTATAATATCTGCAAAAAAGAATAATAACCATGAAAACAAGCAGTAGTCATGAAGATGACGATACGCTTACAATTACATAAATCCCACAATAGCAAATTTGAGACAGCATTAAAGAATTATTCAAATAATGAAAGTGTGATTTGTTGTTTTAGTAATATGAATTTCTCATTATATTATATAAGTGTGTAATACATATCACATGATACACATATCGTATAAAATGCATTTGTAACACTTAGGGTGTTCCAAAGTAGAAAATATGTAATGTCCAATTTCAGTGTTAGAACAAACAGATAAAATAGATGCACTTTTATTTTAAATAAAATCTTTTCTGTTGCCTAGGTTCTCATTCAGTTTTAGTTACTACTACATAGAGTTGTGATTGCATCGCAATCTACCTTTTGTTAGGTTCAATCAAAGAAGTACAGATAATTTATTTTTAGACTTTGTAGTTTTCAGACTGAAACTTTTCTTATTTGAATAACAGTTCTTTTATCAAATAAATTTTAAATCATTGCTTTTAAATGTTTTTATTTTAAACCAATGAAATTAATCAATTCAGATCACGTGTTCGCTGTTGGAAGATTCTTAAAGGGGAAAGTCACGCTTGTTGATTTACAACAACTTTTTGTTTATTTTCCCACCATCTAGTCCACCTCATTCATTATGAGGCATTGTTATTATGTTGTTAATATTTGCTATTTAGAATAGTTTATGCCATTTTTTGAGTGCCACCCCTTTTTGTGTTGGGGAATTATACATTTTGCAAGGGAGTGAAGTGTCAATGAGCAACTTTGTACTTTTATTTGATACTTGGTTTTTATTTCACTCCCTTATTTTACTAATGTTTTTATGCTTGTTAGTTTACTTGTATTACGTCATTTAATTAATGGCATTTAACTGGAAATTATCTTCGTTTTATTCTCCCAACAAAAACAAGCGGAGTTGTTACTGCGGGAAAACCAGTTGTAGGGTGCCAATCTTTGTGCAGAGAAATCCAAACCGTAGTGCAATATAAAAATTATTATTTACAATAAAGAAACTGCATACAAATGGGATTCATTTTATTATTATTTCAATGCCACAAAACGTTTCAATAATTGATAGGAAACATTTTAATTTGTTCCTTAGTTACAAGTATTTGTTTTAAAATAAATACCGTTTGCATGGCTGAGCTTTTCTCTTCTTTTAAATAACTGAAATAGAAAAGTAAACTGATATATGTGTAACATACTTATTATTGTTGAATACTTACCATGAACCAATAACAAATAAGAGCTGTGCTCTTTTAAAAAAAAACCTGTTTCAATGATACACGTACATACACGTCTTATTATATTCCTAAATCTTGCCCAATATTGTCCTAGATGTATTTGCATCCAAATGCATCTTACTTTTGCATACAGACTTTGTACAATTTTTTCTAACTTTTCAGCATGATTTCTATTAGCGACAAACATTAGGGATGAAATACAATTGAATTAATCATGCCCATGGTAACTTCAGAGTTCGATATTGAACCGGGGTAAACGATATACGAAAGGGACGAATGATCTGCATAACTCTCACTTATAACACATGCAAATCAGTTCCTTGTGTAAGGAGAATATCACGTTCTTTGCATGTAAAAGTCAACTAGCAGCAGCTCCTTATAGCTTGTTATGAGTGGTCGTAATTAACCCGCTCAGGGCAAATTGACCCAACCCTATCCAATACCTATTATTGTTGTCTTGTGTCTTGTTCCAATTTTTATTTTATCATAACCCCGACACAAATGCCATATCTTTACCTACAAGATGCATTGTTTATAGGCCTATTCTCTTCATATATATATATATAGCTCAAATACTACTCACGTGACGTTAAACAACCAATCAAACAACTAAATACTAACTTACCACATCTATTAAAATTGATGTTTGATTCCAACCTTTAGCACAGCATATCTCTACTCCATCATCAATCTCTCTACTCAGTCGATTTAGATTTTCATATTCCTCTTCCAGTGGTCCCAAATATAACTCATTACAAGGCATGCAAAATTTATTTGATTCTTTCCGTCTTTCCGATGTTTCACTTTCCAGTTTATATTGTAAATCGAATAACATTACAAATAACACATTTATTAAAGAAACGAAAACGAGAAAAGTAAAAATTTGTATGCATATTATAAAACAGACTCGGTGATTTCCAGACCGTTGTTCACTTGTCCTTGATATTAAACTGCTTTCTGTACTGGTAGAGGAGGTATAGCTGCGACTTCTAATGAATTTGTTGTCCGACTCGCCTTTAATGTTTGTCAACTTTGAATCGTCATATTTCTGTGGGTTTTTAGAATAAGCATATGGACATTCTGAATAGCTAGTCTCGTCTATGTGGAAACTAAAATTTTCATTTCCTTCAATTTCATTTTTGCTTCCTCTTGCATTTCCTATCGCGTTTTGGCATAACGGTCTACGGTTTTCCCCTTCAGTGTCACTCTAAAAGAAACAAAAGCTAATGTAAGAAAAACAACAGAACGTAAAAATATTAATATACAATATGCAGTCTAATATATGTTTATTTTTATATCTTTTAAAAGCTCAAACACATACATACCGTGGAATCAATTGTATTGTCGGACAAACATATCTTGCTCTTCAAATGTTCCATATTTGTTTTCATTTCAATGACAGCCCTTTAATGCTTGCTTGCGATTTTATTTATATTTTACAATTTCAATGAAGCGATATCTCCATTCAAAGGACAATTAATATATGGTTTACCTTTAACTACTCTTTATACGGTTATATTTAATACCAAAATGCCTTCCTGGTTTGTTTGGGTTTTTTTATTATGGTATGACCTATCCAAGGGTTAAGGTTGGGGCTTGTAACGCCACTTTCAACAATATTTCAGCTACATCGTGACCGTCAGTTTTATTGTCGGGAGGAACCGGGGAAAACCACCGACCTGCCGCAAGTCGCTGACAAACTTTATCACATATTTTGTATCAAATACACATCGCCTGAGCGGGATCCGAACTCGCAACGTTAGTGGCGATAGACACTTAATGCATAGGTAGTTATGAATCCAAATGCCATGCGATCACGACGGCCCTATGAACTATCCAATACAGAAAGGACATGTAATACGTGAAGCAAATAAGGGTAATAACAAAAAAACTCCGAACAATCTTACAAAGGGAAAGTCAAAACTCATAATTATATAAACAGACAAAATCAGTCAACAAACGGACAACTGTGAAAACCATAATGACCCTGACTTGGTACAGGCATTTCTAAAGAAATGGTGGATTGAATCAGATTTTAAAGCGCCATACCTCCCGCTCTCATTACGGTTCAAAGGTTCCGGCTGTCACTATAACAGTATTTAAATACAGGAACAAAATAGGTAAAATAGTTGTCAAAGCAGTACCATATTCGGTGACGTAAATGTCAAAAATATTTTTACGTCACACATTGATAAAAAAATATCCTTGACATTTTTCTTGACTTCTTTATCTTTATACATTTTCACTGTATGAAAATGCATCGCTTATAATCGTTTCTGCAGAGACGGAATATATTTCGACAAGATCTTGGTATCGGAATATAAACTTTTTAAGAGATCGAATAAGGCGAATCTTTTTATAGCCCTGGTCCAGTAGCCTGTTTCTCAGATGAAGATGACGTTTCAAGAAATCAGAATAATTGCTACTGGCCCTTGCATAGCGAATCAATTGCGAGATGTAAACACCATATGCAGGAGAAGCTGGTATATTGCTGCACATGTTTGGAAAATGTATGATTTTAAAATTGAAGTCATCCCGTTTATCATAAATGTTAGTACTGAGTTGACCACTGTCGTCAAATTCGAGGTATAAGTCCAAAAATGATGCGGACGAAGCTGTATCTATGATCTCTTTAACTTCCAGCTCTGGAGGATATATCAATGGAAGAAATTCTGCAAATCTAGAATTATTGATAGATAAAACGTCATCAATATACCTGTATGTGAAATTAAAGGCTCTAGCCTCATGAATCTTCTTATCTTTTACAAGCTTTTGAAGAAACTCCGACTCATATGAGTATAAAAATAAATCGGCTAGAAGAGGGGCACAATTCGTACCCATTGGTATGCCGACGACCTGCTGAAACAGTGTCCCTCCAAAGGAGACAAATATGTTATCGATGAGGAACTCCAGCATACTGATCACTTGTTCCTCGGAGTAGCATGTTTTACCTTTTTGAATTTTGTTTGAAAAATATGTGGAATTGTAGCCTAAAAGGATGAAATCAGAAGTTTATTAAACAACATTATTAAGAAAAAACTGCTCGAACGTGCTAAAGTGGGTCACGGGTCACTGTAATCGGGCGGCTGTATCGAGAAACAGATACGGTGTTGAAAAAACTTGATACTCCTAAAATATTGATAAATGCAATACAATTTTATGTTTGTTTTCAAGAAATATGATAGACAAAACCATGTGTGAAGTTTTATAACGAAATATCTCCGATTTCTATGTAAATTTAAGTGGGGAAATACCCACAGGTAACTTTAGCGATATATTTTTATCTTGGACAAGAATAATGAGCGTCCTGATTGGATGACCGATTTAAAACACACTGACTCCGCATGGTAAAAAGATGCATGTAAAAGAAATCTATGTTATATTTATTCATATGTTTGATTCTGGAATATTGTTGATCATTGATTTAAACAAGAAAAAAGGGGAAAAGGGGGGGGGTGAATTTTATTTGTGAATTTTACAGTTAAATAAATGTTATGTTTAACAGTTTAAACAGTTTAAAGAGAAAAATATAAATTTGTTGCGACTAAAGCTTAAATCAGCGTTAAAAATTTAACAAATATCAGTGGTTTTGTAAATGAGATTTATTTTAAATAGAAAATCTGAATTTATTATTTATTAATTTATTATTAATGATACAATTGTATATCCCTTGGGAGGGAGGATGGGGCTATGATGAAAATTTGAAATAAAACCACAGGACCGGACTTTAAGCAAAAATAATAATCCAGGATTAGTTTTTTATTAAAAAAAAATCCAGGACCCCTGTGTCCATGAATATATTTTTGTTTAAATTAATAGTATGAAATATTGACATCCACACTTGCCTTTTGGACAGCACATTTCTGTGTCCACACTTGTACAAATTAAAAAAAATATATAAATATTTAAACAATCACAAATATTTACATTTTATTCAGAGTGCTTGAAATAAATCCTAGTAATTTTAAAACAAATCTCGATTTCTAATTAAGTGGGCAAGGTGTGTTTCTGGAACACCCTTCATCTGGTACGTTTCTGGAACACCCTTCATCTGGTACGTTTCTGGAACACCCTTCATCTGGCCCGTTTCTGGAACACCCTTCATCTGGTACCTTTCTGGAACACCCTTCATCTGGTACGTTTCTGGAACACCCTTCATCTTGTACGTTTCTGCAACACCCTTCATCTGGTACGTTTCTGGAACACCTTCATCTGGTACGTTTCTGGAACACCCTTCATCTGGTACGTTTCTGGAACACCCTTCATCTGGTACGTTTCTGGAACACCTTCATCTGGTACGTTTCTGGAACACCCTTCATCTGGTACATTTCTGGAACACCTTCATCTGGTACGTTTCTGGAACACCCTTCATCTGGTACATTTCTGGAACACCCTTCATCTGGTACGTTTCTGGAACACCCTTCATCTGGTACATTTCTGGAACACCCTTCATCTGGCACGTTTCTGGAACACCCTTCATCTGGTGTGTTTCTGGAACACCCTTCATCTGGTGCGCTCAGAATTTAAGATTACGAAGCCAAATCATTTCTGTGTCCACACTTGTACAAATTAAAAAATATATATAAATATTTAAACAATCACACAAATATTTACATTTTATTCAGAGTGCTTGAAATAAATCCTAGTAATTTTAAAACAAATCTCGATTTCTAATTAAGTGGGCAAGGTGTGTTTCTGGAACACCCATCATCTGGTACGTTTCTGGAACACCCTTTATCTGGTACGTTTCTGGAACACCCTTCATCTGGTACGTTTCTGGAACACCCTTCATCTGGTACATTTCTGGAACACCCTTCATCTGGTACATATCTGGAACACCCTTCATCTGGTACGTTTCTGGAACACCCTTCATCTGGTACATTTCTGGAACACCCTTCATCTGGTACGTTTCTGGAACACCCTTCATCTGGTACGTTTCTGGAACACCCTTCATCTGGTACATTTCTGAAACACCCTTCATCTGGTACGTTTCTGGAACACCCTTCATCTGGTAAGTTTCTGGAACACCCTTCATCTGGTACATTTCTGGAACACCCTTCATCTGGTACGTTTCTGGAACACCCTTCATCTGGTACGTTTCTGGAACACCCTTCATCTGGTGTGTTTCTGGAACACCCTTCATCTGGTGCGCTCAGAATTTAAGATTACGAAGCCAAATCATTTCTGTGTCCACACTTGTACAAATTAAAAAAAATATATAAATATTTAAACAATCACACAAATATTTACATTTTATTCAGAGTGCTTGAAATAAATCCTAGTAATTTTAAAACAAATCTCGATTTCTAATTAAGTGGGCAAGGTGCGTTTCTGGAACACCCTTCATCTTGTATGTTTTTGGAACACCCTTCATCTGGTACGTTTCTGGAACACCCTTTATCTGGTACGTTTCTGGAACACCCTTCATCTGGTACGTTTCTGGAACACCCTTCATCTGGTACGTTTCTGGAACACCCTTCATCTGGTACATTTCTGGAACACCCTTCATCTGGTACGTTTCTGGAACACCCTTCATCTGGTACGATTCTGGAACACCCTTCATCTGGTACGTTTCTGGAACACCCTTCATCTGGTACATTTCAGGAACACCCTTCATCTGGCACGTTTCTGGAACACCCTTCATCTGGTACGTTTCTGGAACACCCTTCTTCTGGTACGTTTCTGGAACACCCTTCATCTGGTACATTTCTGGAACACCCTTCATCTGGTACGTTTCTGGAACACCCTTCATCTGGTACGTTTCTGGAACACCCTTCATCTTGTACGTTTCTGGAACACCCTTCATCTGGTACATTTCTGGAACACCCTTCATCTGGTACGTTTCTGGAACACCATTCATCTGGTACATTTCTGGAACACCCTTCATCTGGCACGTTTCTGGAACACCCTTCATCTGGCGTGTTTCTGGAACACCCTTCATCTGGTGCGCTCAGAATTTAAGATTACGAAGCCAAATAATTTCTGTGTCCACACTTGTACAAATTAAAAAAATATATATGAATATTTAAACAATCACACAAATATTTACATTTTATTCAGAGTGCTTGAAGTGGGCAAGGTGTGTTTCTGGAACACCCTTCATCTGGTACGTTTCTGGAACACCCTTTATCTGGTACGTTTCTGGAACACCCTTCATCTGGTACGTTTCTGGAACACCCTTCATCTGGTACGTTTCTGGAACACCCTTCATCTGGTACATTTCTGGAACACCCTTCATCTGGCACGTTTCTGGAACACCCTTCATCTGGTACGTTTCTGGAACACCCTTCATCTGGTACGTTTCTGGAACACCCTTCATCTGGTACGTTTCTGGAACACCCTTCATCTGGTACATTTCTGGAACACCCTTCATCTGGCACGTTTCTGGAACACCCTTCATCTGGTACGTTTCTGGAACACCCTTCACCTGGTACGTTTCTGGAACACCCTTCATCTGGTACGTTTCTGGAACACCCTTCATCTTGTACGTTTCCGGAACACCCTTCATCTGGTACATTTCTGGAACACCCTTCATCTGGTACGTTTCTGGAACACCCTCCATCTGGTACATTTCTGGAACACCCTTCATCTGGCACATTTCTGGAACACCCTTCATCTGGCGTGTTTCTGGAACACCCTTCATCTGGTGCGCTCAGAATTTAAGATTACGAAGCCAAATAATTTCTGTGTCCACACTTGTACAAATTAAAAAAATATATATAAATATTTAAACAATCACACAAATATTTACATTTTATTCAGAGTGCTTGAAGTGGGCAAGGTGTGTTTCTGGAACACCCTTCATCTGGTACGTTTCTGGAACACCCTTTATCTGGTACGTTTCTGGAACACCCTTCATCTGGTACGTTTCTGGAACACCCTTCATCTGGTCCGTTTCTGGAACACCCTTTATCTGGTACATTTCTGGAACACCCTTCATCTGGCACGTTTCTGGAACACCCTTCATCTGGTACGTTTCTGGAACACTCTTCATCTGGTACATTTCTGGAACACCCTTCATCTGGTACGTTTCTGGAACACCCTTCATCTGGTACGTTTCTGGAACACCCTTCATCTGGTACGTTTCTGGAACACCCTTCATCTGGTACGTTTCTGGAACACCCTTCATCTGGTACGTTTCTGGAACACCCTTCATCTGGTACATTTCTGGAACACCCTTCATCTGGTACATATCTGGAACACCCTTCATCTGGTACGTTTCTGGAACACCCTTCATCTGGTACATTTCTGGAACACCCTTCATCTGGTACGTTTCTGGAACACCCTTCATCTGGTACGTTTCTGCAACACCCTTCATCTGGTACGTTTCTGGAACACCCTTCATCTGGTACATTTCTGGAACACCCTTCATCTGGTACGTTTCTGGAACACCCTTCATCTGGTAAGTTTCTGGAACACCCTTCATCTGGTACATTTCTGGAACACCCTTCATCTGGTACGTTTCTGGAACACCCTTCATCTGGCACGTTTCTGGAACACCCTTCATCTGGTGTGTTTCTGGAACACCCTTCATCTGGTGCGCTCAGAATTTAAGATTACGAAGCCAAATCATTTCTGTGTCCACACTTGTACAAATAAAAAAAAATATATAAATATTTAAACAATCACACAAATATTTACATTTTATTCAGAGTGCTTGAAATAAATCCTAGAAATTTTAAAACAAATCTCGATTTCTAATTAAGTGGGCAAGGTGCGTTTCTGGAACACCCTTCATCTGGTACGTTTTTGGAACACCCTTCATCTGGTACGTTTCTGGAACACCCTTTATCTGGTACGTTTCTGGAACACCCTTCATCTGGTACGTTTCTGGAACACCCTTCATCTGGTACGTTTCTGGAACACCCTTCATCTGGTACATTTCTGGAACACCCTTCATCTGACACGTTTCTGGAACACCCTTCATCTGGTACGTTTCTGGAACACCCTTCATCTGGTACGTTTCTGGAACACCCTTCATCTGGTACGTTTCTGGAACACCCTTCATCTGGTACGTTTCTGGAACACCCTTCATCTGGTACGTTTCTGGAGCACCCTTCATCTGGTACGTTTCTGGAACACCCTTCATCTGGCACGTTTCTGGAACACCCTTCATCTGGTACGTTTCTGGAACACTCTTCATCTGGTACGTTTCTGGAACACCCTTCATCTGGTACGTTTCTGGAACACCCTTCATCTGGTACGTTTCTGGAACACCCTTCATCTGGTACGTTTCTGGAACACCCTTCATCTGGTACATTTTTGGAACACCCTTCATCTGGTACATTTCTGGAACACCCTTCATCTGGTACATTTCTGGAACACCCTTCATCTGGCACGTTTCTGGAACACCCTTCATCTGGTACGTTTCTGGAACACCCTTCATCTGGTACGTTTCTGGAACACCCTTCATCTGGGACGTCTTCAATGATAAGCATATATCATGCCTAAAATGAGTGCGAAATGATTCCAACTTAATAAATCGGAATAGAATTCTGAACAATTTGTGATATCTACCACAAAATTTCTGACACAAGAATAATACAGCATACCAACTACAGAAGACGATATTCCAGATTCAAAATAACCAAATGAACAAAACGATAAAACAAAACAAATCTAACTCAATTAAAACAATACGGTTGTTTCGAATCATGTCAATTCCGACCACGTTCCGTCTTTTTCGTGTCTTGACGTCTGAACCCCTTGGCAGACGACTTCCGGTGTTTACGCTATTACTGTGACAACTTCAGCATTTCATAGTCGTAGATGCGTTAGATTATTAGTAATGGTAATATGGAGACACCAAGGAAACGGCTGAATAAATACTGATGTTCGGTACCCCCAGTATGTCTGATATCAGAAATATATAAAGGCAGATCGTTTCCGTTTCATGATACTGACAGCAGCAAATAACGAAAGAAAACAAATTTAATTCTAAAGAAGTAATTGTCTCTGTATTCATGTCTTTGGTACAAATAAAATAATTTAATTGATATGTCTTCTACAGAAAATGTTAAGATTTTTTTAAGCTGAGGATTGAACGTTAAAACGGCACATATCGATTGATGTTTTTGTTGTGTACATTGACACCGGAAGTCTAGTGCTTGTATAGCCATCAAAATCAGGTGATCTGGCGGACGAAAATAACAAAATTTTGCCGGAATGGAAATGATTCGAAACAACCGTATTACAAAATAATGTACATGGTTTATTACATATATTTATTATAAACATTTACAATTCCTAAATAATATAATTATCATTAAATAAGGGTAAAAACAAAATTACCGAACTCCGAACAATCTTACAAAGGGAAAGTCAAAACTCATAATTATATAAACAGAAAAAATCAGTCAACAACCGGAAAACTGTGAAATCCGTAATGACCCCGACTTGGTACAGGCATTTCTAAAGAAATGGTGGGTTGAATCAGATTTTAAAGCGCCAAACCTCCTGCTCTCATTACGGTTCAAGGGTTCCGGCTGTCACTATAACAGTATTTAAATACAGGAACAAAATAGGTAAAACAGTCGTCAAAGCAGTAATTCAGTGAAGTAAATGTCAAAGACATTTTTACGTCACACATTGATAAAAAAAATATTTTTGACATTTTTCTTGGCTTCCTTATCTTTATACATTTTCACTATATGAAAATGCATCGTTTATATTCGTTTCTGCAGAGACGGAATATATTTCGACAAGATCTTGGTATCGGAATATAAACTTTTTAAGAGATCGAATAAGGCGAATCTTTTTATAGCCCTGGTCCAGTAGCCTGTTCTTAGGTGCTCCCCCATTGGCATAGGTGACCTTAACTGAGTTTGTCTAACCTTGTTTAGGCCCTTTGGGTTTTTTTGCTCCCAAAAACTTCTAGAGTATTTGGCTTCCCAATCTGTTGAATTTGGACGTACCTGATAAAAGTTATACCAGAAACGAGTCTTGGACACTAAGTTTGATATTTTCGGGGTTTTTTCACATCTGATCAAAAGTAATTATTATATTCTTATATATGAACTATATATATTTAGGCTAGCTTTTAGGCTATTTGTTTTTATTTTCTGGTTCTGGCTTCATTTGATTCTGGCGTATTTCAAACCTTTGATCAGACTTATCGCGAACAAATAGTTTATTTTTCAAAACTATCATCAACTTGTCAAACACAAGATAGAGTGGTTTGGGTTTGTAGATACTAAATAACATAATGCTAGATTTTACTATTTTATTTTAATAACAATAACAAGAAAATTTTACATTAATTACAGTATTGTTATAATGTAAAACGCACAATTAGTCCGAGTACTAGCCCTGGTCAAATTTCTCAATATGACAGGCATAATGGACACACAATATATAATATAATGAAAACACGCTTATCCGTTTGTATCAATTGATTGAAATGTATAATGTGATAAATGAGGTATATACATATTTATTTACAATATGATACGCAATTATTGTTTGTTTGTTTTGTTTTGTTTGTTTGTTTGATAGTGTTTAACGCCTTTTTCAACAATATTTCAGTTATATTGTGGCGATCAGTTTTATTGGTGGAGGAATCCGGATGACCCCGAAAAAACCACCGACCTGTCGCAAGTCACTGACTGCATATGTAGTTGTAATCCAACTATCATACGATGACGGCCCCGATACGCAATTAAAAATACCATACACAGCAAAAGCAGTAATAATTTCACCGGTCGAGGAAACCGGAGTAACCACCAACCTGTTGCCAGTCACTGTTAATCTTTATCACCGATAGTTGTAGTTGTACACCTTGACAAAGACGGATGATCTAACTGACATTGAACACTGATTGCATTTGTAGATGTAATTACAATATAATCACAACCATGTCTGCCACGCAATCATAAGATGAAACTCTCATTGTAATATTACAATTTTGTAATGCCGATGAAGGTTGCGTGTTGCTCTCTGGATAACATTTCAAGGTTAGATAACTGTACATAAAGATTATCCCCTGCATTTAACTTGAATACACCAGCAGTGTAACTTGTGTAATCGCCATACACTCGATTTTCTGCCCAACACTGGGTTCGAACACTTTTCAAAAGTAGCTCGTGTCCACCATTTGGATAGATTATGTTCCATCTATAGACGTAATGGTACAGCACTTGAGATGTGTTTTGTAATGGCTGTCCCTTGTATACGCTGTTGAAGTAAATCTGGCTGTACACAAAATATAAACCGGATGCGTCAATGATGATTTGGCTATCTTTTACTTGTATGCCACTTGCATGAGCTGCTGCGCCAGTTCGAATCCAATTACGAACAGTATAAGGGGAAGAACCTATTTAAATAATGAGGAAAACAAGTTAAATAGATAAACAAAAAATGAAAGCTCCCATTTGTGTAATAGATAATGTGCAGTTATGTCGCGATGGTAAGTTTTTGGGGCGGAGGAAACTGGATTACACAGAGAAAATCATAATTCTGAATCAAGCTACTATTTATTGATTATCTATTTCTTTAGAAATGTCTGTACCAAGTCAGGGTCATTACGGTTTTCACAGTTTCCGTTTGTTGACTGATTTTGTCTGTTTATATACTTATGAGTTTTGACTTTCCCTTTGTAAGATTGCTCGGAGTTCGGTAATTTTGTTATTACCCTTACTATTCACTTCGCCTTGGCCAGAAATCGAACTGTAGCAGTTATTTAAATTTCTAGATGGGGGATATTTTTTAAACATTTCTTTCATTTCATTTAATATTCAAAGAGAAAAAAATGACGTGTTACATGTACTTGTAAAAATTTTAGAATATTCTTCTTGGTGCAAAGTGTTGTGCATTTAAATGAATGTAGATATGCACTATTGAAATTTCGTAGATTAGATGACAAATAACGAATGTGTACCTGTTTTGTCAGGCTGTACTCCCATCAGTAAATGACCTGCTGTTCTGGAGGAATTGTCATTGGTAACATCGTTGTTACCGGAAGTATTGCATTTGCAGTTGGATTCAGATTGTATAATATCTGCAAAAAAGAATTATAACCATGAAAACAAGCAGTAGTCATGAAGATGACGATACGCTTACAATTACATTAAATCCCACAATAGCAAATTTGAGACAGCATTAAAGAATTATACAAATAATGAAAGTGTGATTTGTTGTTTTAGTAATATGAGTTTCTCATTATATTATATAAGTGTGTAATACATATCGCGTGTATAACACAACATACGTGTGCCTTGTAGTACCAATTATTGTGTAAATCATGATACACATATCATATAAAATTGCATTTATAACACTTACGGTGTTCCAAAATAGAAAATATGTGATGTCCAATTTCAGTGTTAGAACAAACAGATAACATAGAAATTATTATTTACAATAAAGAAACTGCATATAAATGGGATTCATTTTATAATTATTTCGATGTCACAAAACGTTTCAATAATTGATAGGAAACATTTTAAATTGTTTCTTAGTTACAAGTATTTGTTTTAAGATAAATACCGTTTGCATGGCTGAGCTTTTCTCTTCTTTTAAATAACTGAAATAGAAAAGTAAACTGATATATGTGTAACATACTTATTATTGTCGAATACTTACCATGAACCAATAACAAATAAGAGCTGTGTACTTTTGAATACACTACACATATATCTACACATAAATGACTATCAATTAAAAAAAAAAAATTCAATGGTACACGTACATACACGTCTTATTATATTCCTAAATCTTGCCCAATGTTGTCCTAGATTTATTTGCATCCAAATGCATCATACTTTTGCATACAGACTTCGTACAATTTTTTCTAACTTTTCAACTTGATTTCTATT
The DNA here is from genome assembly GCA_963680875.1 of Bathymodiolus brooksi. Classification (NCBI taxonomy): domain Eukaryota; kingdom Metazoa; phylum Mollusca; class Bivalvia; order Mytilida; family Modiolidae; genus Bathymodiolus; species Bathymodiolus brooksi. The sequence continues at coordinate 128,082,153 of OY804576.1, read as the reverse complement.
TGCGGCAAATATTAGGGATGAAATAAAATTGAATTAATCATGCCCATGGTAACTTCAGAGTTCGATATTGAACCGGGGTAAAACATATACGAAAGGGACGAATGATATACATGACTCTCACTTATGACACATGCACATCACTTCATTGTGTAAGGAGAATATCACGTTCTTTGCATATAAAAGTCAACTATCAGCAGCTCCTTATAACTTGTTATGAGTGGTCGTAATTAACCCGCTCAGGGCAAATTGACCCAACCCTATCCAATATCTATTATTGTTGTCTTGTGTCTTATTCCAATTTTTATTTTATCATAACCCCGACACAAATGCCATATAAGATACCTACAAGATGCATTGTTCATAGGCTTGTACTCTTCATATATATATATATATAGCTCAAATACTACCCACGTGACGTTAAACAACCAATCAAACAACTAAATACTAACTTACCACATCTATTAAAATTGATGTTTGATTCCAACCTTTAGCACAGCATACCTCTACTCCATCATCAATCTCTCTACTCAGTAGATTTAGATTTTCATTATCCTCTTCCAGTGGTCCCAAATATAACTCATTACAAGGCATGCACAATTTATTTGATTCTTTCCGTCTTTCCGATGTTTCACTTTCCAGTTTATGTTTTAAATCAAATAACATTACAAATAACACACTTATTAAAGAAACGAAAACAACCAAAGTAAAAATTTGTATGCATATTATAAAACAGACACGGTGATTTCCAGACCGTCGTTCACTTGTCCTTGATATTAAACTGCTTTCTGTACTGGTAGAGGAGGTATAGCTGCGACTTCTAATGGATTCGTTGTCAGACTCGCCTTTAATATTTTTCAACTTTGAATCGTCATATTTCTGTGGGTTTGTAGAATAAGCATATGAACATTCTGAATAGCTAGTCTCGTCTCTTTGGAAACTAAAATGTTCATTTCCTTCAATTTCATTTTTGCTTCCTCTTGCATTTCCTATCGCGTTTTGGCACAACGGTATACAGGTTTTCACTTCAGTGTCACTCTAAAAGAAACAAAAGCTAATGTAAGAAAAACAACAGAACGTAAAAATATTAATATACAATATGCAGTCTAATATATGTTTATTTTTATATCTTTTAAAAGCTCAAACACATACATACCGTGGAATCAATTGTATTGTCGGACAAATATATCTTGCTCTTCAAATGTTCCATATTTGTTTTCATTTCAATGACAGCCCTTTAATACTTGCAAGCGATTTTATTTATATTTTACAATTCCAATGAAACGATATCTCCATTCGATGGACAATAAATACATAGATTACCTTTAACTACTATTTATACCGTAATATCTAATACCAAAACACCTTCCTGGTAAATGTGATATCTACGTTTGACTTTTCGCTAAATTAATTCAATAAATAATATCACATACATGTTGTAATCTAAAAATACTCTGGTTCCCTCTACTAAAACTGACCACAACGATATAACTGAAAAATTGTTGAAAGTGGCGTTAAATATCATAATCCGTAATCTACGTCACCAATAAATATCATAAGTTGTTATTTGATTCCATGTCTTCATTAACTATTTGTTCGTCTATTGCGTGTGGTCTATATACTCCTGATATTAGCCATTTTTGTTTGTTTGTTCAATCTTCATGTATGCAACTATGTTAAATTATACTTCCCTTTTTTGGTCGCATCGCAAATCAGATCGAACATAAACAGATAGCCCTCCCCCATTAGGTGTGTGATCTTCACTTCAGAAATGATAATTGTTTACCTGAAATTGTGTGTCTGTAACTGATTCAACAATAGCATATTTCAGACAGAAATAGCATATATGCAATGCTTACTGTTTTTGTTATATAAGATAATACTTTGTTTACCAATCATGGGCCCAACATGGGAGCAAACTCACTACAACAATTACAGGATAATCAAATTCTAACAACAAAACATTCGTTATAATTCAAGAATAGTTATGTTTAAAAGAAATCATTAATATATATATATGCAGTTATTATAATATATATCTTATGAGTACCACCAGTTAGTATCTTACTCAAACTATGTTAGGTATTAGAAAGGAAATATGATTTATTGAACAGTTATTAAACAAAAACCAAATTGCTAACAAAACATTAGAAAGATACTCATATGGCCTACACCCATGATAAGTCCCTAGTTATGCATACGCATTGATCACTAAGGGCAGTTGTATTTATTTCTTACCATCTTCATATTTCTATCAATATCATTAGTCTATAATAAGGAACACGTGGTCAATACACGGTTAGTATTTCTAATACACGGTAATTAGTAGAGTTACGTCCCTTTTGTAAGCAAAGATGACAATGAGCAAACACTGATTCCTGATTATGTGATATCTAATTTGTTATGGTTATTAATTTTTTTATTTTACCCATAAGTTAGTCCTTAAATGTCGATACAGTAACTCGACTAATGTATAAATAGCCCACAAGTCACCAATTCAAATATAAATATTGGTTTTTGTTATATGGTAGCGTTTTATTACTTAAAGTACAAACAGATGTAATTTTGAAGTACATTGTAATATTCCAAATGCCAACAAATAAAAACAATTTAACTAAATAAAATTTCATTCTATATATCGTATTCTGTGAAGCGTGATTTTCTAAAAAGAATTTACACGTTAAAATATGGAAATGTATGGCATTTTCCGGGATGTATTCAAATTGTTTGAAAAAATACAAACTTGATCACCATTGAAAGTCCCAGTATGTATGTTTTTGAACCGGGTAAAGTCAGTTTCCTGTTACATACGTGAGAAACGTTCAGAGGTAGCCATTGCTTTATATCAATTGTAACTTTCCTTTTCCATGCCAATTTAGTGGAACATTTCATCAATATTTTAACAATGACTCAAACGCATCACTTCTACAACATAGTATCATATATAATTACTTATAAATACCTCATGATTGGGTACACGGTAAGATATATTCGTCACACAGTTCGCAAGGGACCTCATACGACTTATACGGTGTCAGTAAACTCCAACAATGTTTACCGTTAGCAGTTCGCTTATGGAACAAAATCTGTACTTCCAGCTTTAATATTTGAATATCATATAAGACATTTGTTGGCAAGTGTTTTAACTCGTCCAAAATGTCCTCATTTGAGTTTTTTTATCATCTTTACATTTTGTTTGGACATTCAATATGCTTAGCTTTCGATGGTGGCAAATTCAAAATCGCTAGATCGTGGAAAATTGAGTTGGTGAAAACTGGTAGACAATCATTGCATTGAGGTCGAAAGTTTGTTATCCTCTGGCAAAATATGGTTGAGCATCTCATATGTGTTCATTTATCACAAAAATTACATTTTTATCTTATCCCTTCCATTTTTGTAATTCGTGCTGAGGTATTTTATTAATCCTAGTATAAATCTATATTACCAATAAATATGACATACATGTTGGAATGGGGTAGATTTATCAGAGACTTGCATATCATAATCTTAGTCACCAATAAATATGACATGCATGTTGAAATGGGGTAGATTTATCAGATACTAGCATGTCGTAATCTTAGTCACCAATATATATGACATACATGTTGAAATGGGGTAGATTTATCAGAGACTAGCATGTCGTAATCTAATTTACCAATAAATATGACATACATGTTGAAATGGGGTAGATTTATCAAAGACTTCCATGTTGTAATCTAGATTACCAATAAATATGACATGCATGTTGAAATGGGGTAGATTTATCAGATACTAGCATGTCGTAATCTTAGTCACCAATATATATGACATACATGTTGAAATGGGGTAGATTTATTAGAGACTAGCATGTCGTAATCTAAATTACCAATAAATATGACGTACATGTTGAAATGGGGTAGATTTATCAGATACTAGCATGCCGTAATCTTAGTCACCAATATATATGACATACATGTTGAAATGGGATAGATTTATCAGAGATTTCCATGTCGTAATATAGATTACCAATTAATAAGGGTAATAACAAAATTACCGAACTCCGAACAATCTTACAAAGGGAAAGACAAAACTCATAAGTATATAAACAGACAAAATCAGTCAACAACCGGAAAACTGTCAAAACCGTAATGACCCTGACTTGGTACAGGCATTTCTAAAGAAATAGTGGGTTGAATCAGATTTTAAAGCGCCAAACCTCCCCCTTTCATTACGGCTCAAAGTTTCCGGCTGTCACTATAACAGTATTTATAACAATACTTGAACAAAACAGGCAAAACAGTTGTCAAAGCAGCGCCAAACTCAGTGAAGTAAATGTCAAAGACACTTTTACGTCACACATTGATAAAAAAAAATATTTTTGACATTTTTGTTGACACCTTATCTTTATACATTTTCACTATATGAAAATCCATCGTTTATAATCGTTTCTGCAGAGACGGAATATATTTCGACAAGATCTTGGTATCGGAATATAAACTTTTTAAGATATCGAATAAGGCGAATCTTGTTATAGCCCTGGTCCAGTAGCCTGTTTCTCAGATGAAGATGATGTTTTAGGAAATCAGAATAATTGCTACTGGCCCTTGCATAACGAATCAATTGCGAGATGTAAACACCATATGCAGGAGAAGCTGGTATATTGCTGCACATATTTGGAAAAATTATGAATTTAAAATTGAAGTCGTCCCATTTATCATACATTTTAGTACTGATTTGACCACTGTCGTCAAATTCGAGGTATAAGTTCAAAAATGATGCGGACGAAGCGGTATCTGTGGTCTCTTTAACTTCCAGCTCTGGAGGATATATCAATGGAAGAAATTCTGCAAATCTAGAATTATTGATAGATAAAACGTCATCAATATGACATACATCTTGAAATGGGGTAGAGTTATCAGAGACTAGCATGTCGTAATCTAAATTGCCAATACATATGACATACATGTTGAAATGGGGTAGATTTATCAGAGACTTGTATGTCGTAATCTTAGTCACCAATAAATATGACATACATGTTGAAATGGGGTATATTTATCAGAGACTTGCCATGTCGTAATCTAAATTAACAATAAATATGGCATACATGTTTGAAATGGGGTAGAGTTATCAGAGACTAGCATGTCATAATCTAAATTACATGTTGTAATGGACATAACTATCAGAGATTAATACGTCGTAATCTAAGGCACCAAAAACATTATAATACAATATCTCGTCAGATGTCGAAAGTTTGTCATACTCTGGCAAAGATATGGTTGAGCATCTAATGTATGTTGATTCATAGCGCTTTCATCATTCATGGCTCTTTGGTTGAATCTTATCCCTTCCATTTTTATAATTCGTGCAGGGGTATTTTTTATTATTCATGGTTAATTATGCACGTCAATAATAATACAAAATTGTGATGGATTATTGATTTTTCTTTAAATTGTTTTCCCTGATCAGCCATTTTTGTGTGATTAATCCAGTAGGCTTGCACATAGTTTGCGGAAGGCAAAATCAAAATTGTTTTTTCTCTCAATAATTAATGTTCTTTGCTTGAATGTTAGGACAGGCATACAAGCTTAAGTCTTCTGGATTTAGCACAATGCTTATCTAGTTAAAAGATACTGGATGCTTGAAAAAGTTGAAGTAATCCAAAACATATCAAAGCTTTTTTAAGTCCACCTTCACATTCCGCCATCTTGATTGGACAATACGTCGTAGGTTATGTTTTCATTCTCGCAATAAGACGTTTCTCAATTTGGCAGTGTCCTGACACCATGGATATCACCGATTTATTTTACGTCCTAAAATATCCCATGAATTGCTTTCTGGTTCAAATATGCATTCAAAATACGTGCGCGATGCGGTCGAGCATTATCGTCATGACAAATAGGTGGTATTTACAAACAAATGATTGTCAAAATGAGGAACAATGAACGATCACCTTCATGGAAGTAGTTGTGATAATTTGAACAGTGAAGGTGCGGCCAGGGTTGTCCAGATTCAAGCATAGTTCAAATGACCTCATAGTTTTATTCTATCACCGCTAAGGATGTTTTAACAAATACGTTCATGTTATGGCATACAGTCATTGTTCCGTTCTCTCCATACAAGCATTCTGTTATCGATTGGTTTGTACAGAATACGGCTTCCATCATAACAACTATAGGACTGTCCCAACACATGCGGTCTTTGTCCCACTGGAGACATTCTCGTCGGTTTCTTAATGTCAAATCAGGGCATTTAATTGGTCTACGAGCTCGTAATCGGACCCAATCAATCCCCACATAGCGGTTCTGGCACGTAAAGGATAACGACTACTGCTGTGTGGTCGACAATGGCTATCAGCCGCCTAATGTGCAAGAAAAGTGTGCAGATACTATAAATCGATGAAGAACAGACAACACAAACCCCACTCAACAACCATGATATCTGTTTTCTCTAGGTATTGTTTTGCGATTTCTATCATAATAATAGCTGTTGTTGACAGTTCCAGTCCATCGTAAATGCTGTAAACGCCTTACAACTACAGTAATATGGTTAACGCAAAATTCCTGTGCAATCCCCTAGAGCTTAATACACCGGTGGACATGTTAATAGCCTACCAAAGCTTTGGTATAGCAATGTATCTTATTTACAATTATAAACTTGAATTTTCAAACGAAAAACACGTACATGGATATTGTATTTACAAGCAGTTACAACAGACTTTAAATGGACAACAGGTAAGCAAATAACATCTTGCACCTGTTAGATATGTATTGTTTACATATTTTTTAATAAACCAATATAAACAAATAATATATTTTTATTTTGTTAACAATAATTGGAAACTAAATATTACGTTGCATATGGCGGAGTGCATATATTGTATATCACACAATGAGTGTATCCACGTGGATCCGATAAATATCATTTCTTTTAAAACAAGTTAGACTATTTATGTTTGTTCTCCGAATTACTATGTATTTCAGTGAATACATTGAATGAGTGTAATATGTTTGGTAGATATATTAATATCTTATACTATTATTAGATACCAAAGATTATATACTTCCTAGTGATATTGTATTGGATATGTGAAAAGACAAATTGATTATAAAATCAATATTTGTGTAAGCATGTTGTAAGTTGTAATGTACTGGTAACAATACGCTTACTCGAAATATCACTATATATATCACAGAATTACGTTACAGGGAACTTTCCTTGTTCCTGCAATATGTAGTTATCATTTTGGTAAACTTGTTAAATAACCACGCCAGATTAGTACCGATGGTGTGTGTGAGTGTGCTGAATTGAATAAGCGTATCATGACTTTCCAATTTTATGTTTTGATCCTTGAAAATTCAAGCAACATCTATTACTTATACTATAAACTATAAGAAAATTAAAATGATAAAGACATTACCCAAATAGTAATCAATCTATTACTGGATTTTGATATGCACAAACAGGGGGTATTTATGGTATTCTCCACTACAATGTGTGGTTCATTTTTTCGGAACAATGGAATTATTGGTCCCTTCCATCGTTTTGATGCAGTAAAATGCACAATGATCTGCATGTCATGTTTGTTTGTTTGATGGTGTTTAACGCCACTTTCAACAATATTTCAGTTATATCGTGGCGTCAGTTTTATTGGGGGAGGAAACCGGAGGACCCGGAGAAAACCACCGACCTGTCGCAAGTTACTGACAAAGTTTATCACATAATGTTGCACACCTCGACCTGATCGAGATTCGAACTCACAACATCAGTGGTGATAGCAACTGGTTGCGTATGTAGTTGTAAATCCAACTACCACATGATCACGTCCACGATGGCCCCCACTACTAAAGTTGTGAGTTCGAACCCCGTTCATGGCGAGATTTACTCAATACAACATGATGTGATAAATTTTGTCGTCAGTGACTTGCGACAGGTCGGTGGTTTTCACAGGGTACTCTGGTATCCTCCACCAATCACAGGAGTTTGAAGATACCAAAGGGGTAATCAGAATCCATATATCGAAGAAGAACAGACAAAACAATGGCCAAAAGAAAAAGGATAAAAGGACAAACAACGATCTACCAAGACATCAACATTCCAACAGTATTGACAAAAAAGGGGAGCGATCGACACAGACAAGATACACATATGCTGGTATGGAACCGACATCGAAAAAAAAACACCGATACTGAAGATACCAGCAAAGATTGGAAAAGCTGTACAACTGTACGAAGTTCGTACAACAGAATGAAATTGGCCAACTTGACGGAATTCAGAGACGGATCGATGTCTCCATCTGAGTGATTCGACCTGAACGATCCAGCACTCATCGATCGCTTTCCAGACTATCCTCCTGAAACAGATATTGGTGATAGACCACCGACACCAACACGGGAAATAAATAGCAGGCAAAGACCCAGCAGGAAAAAGAAATACTTGTCCGCAATACCTGAGCAGGGTCGACGGGCGTAAAACCCCCACAAACTAACTACCAAGCATACATATAAAACTATAGATCGAGTAACACGAACCCCTGAGCGTATCGGACGAGGTGTGAAATGTATATGGCTTCACATAATATGCGGGAGTGGTTGATATATTACTATTGAGATGTGGAAAATGCATGAAGCCAAAAAATAAACCTCCCCTTTCACTCTTGACACATTTTTAGATGAAATATTAGTATTCAAATTGTCCAGTGAACGATTTCCCGGAGGACCATGGGAAAACAACCAACCTGTCGCAAGTTACTGACAAACTTTATCACATGTTATACCCCTCGCCCTGATCGAGATTCTAACTCACAATAACCACTGATAGCATAGGTACTTGATAGCATACGATCACGGCCACGACGTCCACTGCATTACATGACCTCGCCCAAAGTTTACTACTCTTTATTTATTTTGCAGGCAACGGAAGTACGGTTAACGCAGAAATCCACTGGTGTATATACCAATAGCCTACCATGTACAATCCCTCTAGAGCTAAATCCACTGGTGGACATGCCAATATCATACCATGTACAATCCCTCTATAGCTTAATCCACTAGTGGACATACCAATAGCCTACCATGTACAATCCCTCTAGAACTTATTCCACTGGTGGACATACCAATAGCCTACCATGTACAATCCCTCGAGCGTAATCCACTGGTGGACATACCAATAGCCTACCATGTACAATCCCTCGAGCTTAATCCACTGGTGGACATACCAATTGCCTACCATGTACAATCCCTCTAGAGCTTAATCCACTGGTGGACACACCAATATCCTACCATGTACAATCCCTCTAGAGCTTAATCCACTGGTGGACATACCAATAGCCTACCATGTACAATCCCCTCTAGAGCTTAATCCACTGGTGGACACACCAATAGCCTACCATATACAATCCCTCTAGAGCTTAATCCACTGGAGGACATACCAATAGCCTACCATGTACAATCCCTCTAGAGCTTAATCCACTGGTGGACATACCAATAGCCTACCATGTACAATCCCGCTAGTGCTTAATCCACTGGTGAACACACCAATAGCCTACCATGTACAATCCCTCTAGAGCTTAATCAACTGGTGAACATACAAATAGCCTACCATGTACAATCCCTCTAGAGCTTAATCCACTGGTGGACATACCAATAGCCTACCATGTACAATCCCTCTAGAGCTTAATCCACTGGTGGACATACCAATAGCCTACCATGTACAATCCCCTAGAGCTTAATCCGCTGGTTGACATACCAATAGCCTACCAAAGCTTTAATATAGCAATGCATCTTCTGACAATATTTACACTTATAAATTAGAATCTACAAATGAAGAACGCATGCATTGATATTGTATTTACAAGCCGTTACAAACGGTAAATCAGAAGAGTACAAAAAGCATATTATAAAACAGACTTTAATTGGACAATAGGTAAGTAAATAACATTTTGCACCTGTTAGATAATTTTACATAATTGTCAATATACCAATATAAACAATTTTTTTAGTAAAAAACTAATTGCAATATATAAATTATGTTGCAAACCTATTGTGGAGTGCATATATAGTGATATAACTTTGATAGACACTGATCATTTGTTGATCGAAAAGTTTGTCAATATATTTTTTGTAACACCTTTATCGGTATCGTTGCACAATCTTCTAGACTTCTATAATTTATTTTGTTTGTGCTGCATCGTCATGTCTCGACGATCCGTTACTCATTAAGTTCTCTGGTTGGTAGATTCCCTTAGACTTTATATATATATAGGGAGTGGGTGTAGTCGAGTGGTCTAGGGCGCTGGACGTAAGGCTAAGCGAATGGTGCTGCAGTGTATCAATGGTGTGGGTTCAAATCCCGTCGAGGGAAGAACAAAAATTTGACAGCTCTAAAATCTAATTCTAACACTGTTTGGGTTAATTTTCAGACGTATATATATAGGGAGTGGATGTAGTCGAGTGATCTAGGGCGCTGGACGTAAGGCTAAGCGAATGGTGCTGCAGTGTATCAATGTCGTGGGTTCAAATCCCGTCGAGGGAAGAACAAAAATTTGACAGCTCTAAAATCTAATTCTAACACTGTTTGGTTTAATTTTCAGACGTATATATATATATATATACAGTGAGTGCATCCATATGGATCAGATATTGATCATTGCTCTTAAAATAGGTTAGACTATTTTTGATAGTTCTCCGAATTACAATGTATTTCAGTGAATACACTGAATGAGTGTAATATGTTTGGTAGATATATTAATATTGTAAATTTAATACGAAAGATTCTATACTTCCTAGTTATATTGTATTGGATAACTAATATTAAACCTTGATATATATATTTGTTGGGGATTATAATTAGTTGGTCATATTATGTCCTTTAAAGAAATAATTCATGGGAAACATAACTTCTAAGTGGTAACATTATTTTCGTAAAATAAAATATGCCAGATGAAGTAAAAAAGCAAGGTATTAAATGCAACGAAAAAAGGTGATACCTTCCATGAATTATTCCGATCCTAAGATGATATATTTAAACAGATTCTTTGAAGAAGAAAGCAGTATGTTGAATGCGTGTCAAAAATATGCACTAACTTTCATCTTTAAAGTCGTTTTTTTTCTATATAACTCTGTATTTCTAAAAATAATAATAATAATAATAGAAAGATAGTCACTGATTTACAAGATCCCAGTCTGTTTTTTCTTTATACTTTGGTTCCTTCATTGATAAATCGGAACATCACGGTAAACTAAACTTTTATTGAAAGTGGCGTTAAGCACACACAAATCAAAAATCAGTACAATGTAAATGAATATGTTACTTATACCTCGAATTTGACGACAGTGGTCAACTCAGTACTAAAATTTATGATAAACGTGACGACTTCAATTTTAAAATCATAAATTTTCCAAACATGTGCAGCAATATACCAGCTTCTCCTGCATATGGTGTTTACATCTCGCAATTGATTGGCTATGCAAGGGCCAGTAGCAATTATTCTGATTTCCTGAAACGTCATCTTCATCTGAGAAACAGGCTATTGGAACAGGGCTATTAAAAGATTCGCCTTATTCGATCTCTTAAAAAGTTTATATTCCGATACCAAGATCTTGTCGAAATAAATTCCGTCTCTGCAGAAACGATTATAAGCGATGCAATTTCATATAGTGAAATGTATAAAGATAAAGAAGTCAAGAAAAATGTCAAGGATATTTTTTTATCAATGTGTGACGTAAAAATATTTTTGACATTTACGTCACCGAATATGGTACTGCTTTGACAACTATTTTACCTATTTTGTTCCTGTATTTAAATACTGTTATAGTGACAGCCGGAACATTTGAACCGTAATGAGAGCGGGAGGTTTGGTGCTTTAAAATCTGATTCAACCCACCATTTCTTTAGAAATGCCTGTACCAAGTCAGGGTCATTACGGTTTTGACAGTTTTCCGGTTGTTGACTGATTTTGTCTGTTTATATTATTATGAGTTTTGACTTTCCCTTTGTAAGATTGTTCGGAGTTCGGTAATTTTGTTATTACCCTTATTTACTGCAAATGCACCATATCTGTAAAAAGAGAAATTGATGTTTAATTTGATTATAAAATGAATATTTGTGTAAACATATTGTAAGTTTTAATGTACTGGTTACAATATGCTTACTCGGAATATCACTATATATATCGCAGAATTACGTTACAGGGAACTTTCCTTGTTCCTCCAATATGTATTTATCATCTTGGTAAACTTGTAAAATAACCATGACAGATTATATGTTATGGATTGTCCCGATGGTATGTGTGCTGAATTGAATAAGCATATCATGACTTTCCAATTTTATGTTCTGATCCGTAACAAATTCAAGCAACATCTATGATTTAATATGACCTATATGGTTATGGTTATGTGTATGGTATTTAACGCCACTTTCAACAATATTTCAGTTATATCGTGGCGGTCAGTTTTATTGTAGGAGGAAACCGAAGTATCCGGATAAAACCACCGACCTGCCGCAAGTCACTGACAAATTTTATCACATAATGTTTTACCGAGTACACCTCGCCACAAACGGTTTGAACTCGCAACGTTAGTGGAGATAAGCACTGATTGCATAGGTAGTTAGTTATACATCCAACTACCATACGATCACGGCCACGACGACCCCTGAAACATTGTAGGAGACACAGAGATTTCAACAGTACTTTTAATATGGCTGACATAAATTCATAACAATAATGACGTAGCAACGAAACGTAATATAGTCAGTGTGCGATTGTGTGCATGGTGAGTTCCCGGAATAACACGGATATTACATTCCTCCTTAACTTTAAAAAAAGAAAAGAAATGAACAAGATTAGAAAAATAAATAAAAGAAAAACAGTCTCTAGTATTATCACTGATTGAAAGTCTCTGGTATTATCACATTACATAGTCATTTAAATGTGGCGGCATTCTATGTTCTCTTCGAGGTCTATCATTAAGTGTTTGTCTATTATCACATAGTCCTTGATTTTGCACACAGTTTCTCGTTTGCTTGTATTCTGTTCTTAGCAGATCCTCTCTCCAGTCCGCCCCCTCCCGCGCCTGTCTTGCGGGGGGCCCATAATCTTCATCTTGTACGAGTGCGTTTGCTAGTTTAAACTTGCTAGCATCTCTGTGTATCTCTCTCCCATCTGACACTCTTCTAGCTCCAACAGTTGATCCATTTATTACGAATGTATTGTAGAATGCTGGTTCATATGCTGTTGACCATTTGTCTCTCTTATTTCGTTCTAACAGTACGTAATCTCCAATTTTAAAATCATATTTTCTAGTGTTCCTGTTCTCAGCTTTGTGTTTGAATTTCTCCTTGTAACATTTGTCTCTCTTATTTATTTCCTTTTCCTCTGTTATTTCTCTGTCATTGTGTTTCCTCTGTATGTATCCGAATTTTGTGCGAACTTGTCTTGGTTTCTGGGAAACAGGTGCAATTCCTGGTTTCATGTTGACTTTCACATACAATTCATTGTCATTCTTATTGTCTCTTATTTTTCCGATGCCTTCAAAAACGCTTCCAAATTCATCCAAGATTTCAGTCATTTCTGTTTTTCTCTTTTCTGTCACTTGATTCACATCCAATTTCATATTCTTATTTGTTACTCTAAGGTCATTGGGTTTCGCAAATGAGCCATCTGGTCTTATCTGCATCATTCCTAATTCCAGAAGTGTTGCTTTACTCAACAATGGCAGTGAATTTATTTTTCCCTTTATAACTATGAACTTCGTTTCTATACCACACGTTGCATTTCGTACAACAGTTCTAAATTCTCCTTTTACTGAAAGGAAATTCTGGAGAGTGCTGAGTTCTACCTTACTTTTTTCTAATTTGAGTTTATTTCCTGATAACTTCCTTAGATTGGTAAAGTGAAATTCATCCATGAGGATTACATCTGCACCACTATCTGGTTCTACTTTCATCTCAACATCTCCTAAGTGAATTTTCACAGTCTTTTGAGTATCACTTTGTCGACTTACTGCCTTCACTTTTCCAATTTTCACTATATGCTTTATCGACCCTTCAAAATAATCAACTTCATCACTGCAATCATATTGATCAGAATCTTCACTGAGGTTGTTTTCAACAGTTTTTCTCACATTCCCTCTATTTTCCCTCGGAATCATACCTCTTTTATTTTGTTGATCATCCTGTTTGTATCCTGTTCTACACCTTGACGCAAAATGGTTCTTTTTCCCACACAATCTACAGTCTTTCCCATACGCTGGGCATCCTCTTCCTTCATGATGGAATCCACAATAGCTACATGCAGCGTTTGATAGTTGTAAATTTCTTCCCAGTGCAGGTCTCTGTCTATAATCTTGTCTCCTATTTGTGTTGTTTTGTACTTTATATACTGCACCATGTTCTTCAATTTTCATCTCTTTCATCTGAAGATTTGTGCCGCTTCCTCAATAAATCTATCTAGTTGCCATCCTTTGCTGATTGCTTTTCTTATTAACTCCTTGTTATCAACGCTTTGAATACATTGTTCCAATATTCTCTCCTCCATTGTCTCGCCAAACTCACAATCATTTGCCTTTTCTCTCAGTATAGATACATAACTACCAATTTTTTCTCCTCTCTCCTGCTTCATCCTTAGGAATGTGTATCTTGCATGGTGCTTATTTTTCTTCGGAAGAAAATATTTATCTAGTTTGTTTTTCAACACAGCATATTCATCTAATTCTTCTGCTCTTTCATTTTTCAAACTTTTGTTCAATCTAACTATTTCTTTACCTCCATATATTAGCAATGCATCCTTCTTGTCTATAGGTTCCGTGATTCTAAAATATCTAAACTCCCTTTCAATTCCTTCAATCCATTCTTCCCACTGCTTTCCTATCGATAGCAGGTCTTCATTTTGTACAAATGGCAATGTTCTTAGATTTCTTGTTTCCGTTACGACTGTGATGCGTTGCGGTTCACCTCTGTCCATTTTTCGTCTTTTGGTTCTTAGTTATTTCGTTCCTAGTCCGATTTCGTTTTCTATATCACTTCCGATCTTCAATTTCTTCTGTTTGGAACATCAGTTTTATTCTCGTCGCCAATGAAACATCGTAGGAGACACAGAGATTTCAACAGTACTTTTAATATGGCTGACATAAATTCATAATGACGTAGCAACGAAACGTAATATAGTCAGTGTGCGATTGTGTGCATGGTGAGTTTCCCGGAATAACACGAATATTACAACCCCCTACTATAAACTATATAAATAAATCAAAATGATAAAGACATTAAGCAAATAATAATCCATTATTGGATGTAGATATGCACAAACATGAGGCGGCAACTTCGGTATTTGCAACTACACTGTGTGGTTCATATTTTTGGAACCATGCAATTATTTGTCCCGTTTCATCGTTTTGATAAGAGTAAAATGCACAATGATCTGCACTGCATGTTCTCGTCTATCTTTATTTATTTTGCAGGCAATTCTTTATAAACAAACATTGCACTAGTCAACATTGTATAAATGTACATAGAACATAAGCTTTGCACTAAAAGAGGTTATAATTAGATAAAATCAGCCTTGATATATATGCACTAAAAGAGGTTATAATTAGATAAAATCAGCCTTGATATATATATATATATAGTTATTATCCCATCGAGTTGTCTTACATTTAAAAACGAACTAGCACGACAGATATAGTATGATCTACTATCATAATATGTTTTGATCACAACAAATATGTCCTTGACAATGACCTAGCATTTGCATAGATGAGTCATTTAATATACTGATACGAAATCATAACCTGTAACGTCTCAGTAGACGTGTGCGGTATAAGGTATAATTGAATTCAATGGTTATTAGATCATTCTTTACAAATATTTAAATTTAGAACGATACTGTTCGTGTTAATGTAGTGTCAATTTTCTGTAAATGTCCTTGTGTGTACTTCTGGTTTCCAGCATAAGGGTAAAATGTCAATTAGAGAAAGAACAGTACACAACATCACAACCTGTATATATGTTGTGTACAAGTTGTAAGTTTGTACAAATTATAATTTGTATGAAAATTCTGTACAAATTATAATTTGTATTTTAGGTTTGTATAAATTATTATTTGCATGAAATTAGAGAATACAAATTATAATTTGTACAAAATTAGCCTAAAAATCACTTACAACTTGTACAATTTTTTACCTATTTGCAACTGTTCAAAACGAAGGAATTCTTAATATGAATACAAACTGATTTCAATAAAGAAGAAAACATATTAACAATATTTTACAAAATCATGTCAAAAGTACTTTTAGTTCAATCAACTTCCAGTTTTCAAATTTACTTGTTTGAGCATGTCATAGAACCATGACAACGTGAATTACACAGGATATTCTTTTTTTTGCACTTGCATTTTGAAGTTTTGCAACCATCTTTGCACTTGCAATTCAGATAACCCTGACCTCCAGTTTTTGAAATTTTGCGAACTGCCTCACACAAGGATATTTGTAGAGATGGAATCATTGAGATGCTAAGACTCGTATCATTTACAGCTTCTATTTGGTTCCTGCAAAGATACCCTGACAATGTCCCAACAGAAGTGCCAACACGAAAGCCATACTCAAACACCTCTTCAATTACACCCAATATATTTCTAGGATCTGTTGGTCCGCGATCATACTGTGGAATCGGAATTATTACATTGTTTCCAACAGAAAGTTCACTTAACTTTCGTTTTATGGTTCTCGTCAGTTTCTCGGCCTGAATTTGCTGTCCTGATAGGGCTCGTTTTCGTGCATGTTGAATAGGCGTTTCTGTGATGTCTGTTGCAATTTCAGACGTAGCTGTATCCTTGACCGGTTCAACCAACTGAACATCATTATCAGAATTGTTAGGATTTAATATTTGAACAACTGGTGTTTCCTCATTATTGGGTGCGGCGATTTCAGTGGTAACTAAAGATGATGTAGACTGTAGTGCCTCTGCAGAGGGAATATTGGAATCTATATCTGCCTCAGATATATCGGTGGAGATAGCAGATTCATCGTCATCAGTTGTGCCATCTGTTGTATCACCTTCACCTGCATCTGCTAATATTTGTTCAAGGTCTTCTTCAGTCTCTAGCTGAGGAAGTAATTCCTTGGGTATAGAAGAAGAAGACAAGCCAATTTGTGGGTCAGCACCAAACAAAGCTTTATATGGAGGTTGATCTATGACTATGATGGGATCGGTTGTTCTGAAATTGCACAAATCTTAATCCTTCAGACCATGGGGTTGTGTCATTATCGTTCATCCATGATATTATCATTTCTTTAATGTCAGCATTGGCCCTTTCAACAGAACCCTGACTTTGTGGGTGCCAACAAAAACGAATGTGTTTTGAAACAGTAAAAATATTTCCGTCCATGTAACATGACGACAGGATACGATTTGATATATCTTTGATTTAATAATATTTAACATGTAAATTATATTTCAACTTGAGGAGCACCTAACTCCATTCTCGATTCGTATGGTCATTTTGAGAGGTTTGTTTGGGTCTAGAATTGTCATAAGACCATGTTATATCTTACAGGACTTCAATCATCAAAGAACCTGTTACAGATATAATTTGTAGGGAAACCTGACTGCTGGGACACAATATAGATTTAACCTCAAATCGGATTTATCCATGACAAAAACAAGTTTGCAGGTAATAAATATATGTAGGTAAAACGTCGGTACTGGGGTTGCACGTTTGGGTGGAAATTTATATGGTCACAGGACACCTGAATAGAAAGATATGCGTATATATTGGATAAAATAAGGAAACGCTTGTCTTGTAACTGGTCACAGAGGACCACTTCTAATACCGGTAGATAATGCTCATTAAATGCAAACATCGTGACATTTTGTATACACGACGATCTCATTTACCTCCCTCCCAACAGATGAGTTTGTAGGGGATTTGTCTAGCAGAACCAGTGTATGCACCTTTATTGAGGCCTTGTATCCCAAAGCGAATACAACAGGTACTTTTTATAGCCAGATTTTCACTTTCTCTGTATTTTTCAGTGATTATGGACAATTCATTGACACCGAAAGGTAATTGCCACCATATTATCGTTGATTGATTATTAACGAGCACCATTATGGCTTTATATAGGAAAAGAGCAATATCTACAAGCTATACGGAAATGAGAGGTGAAATTTTCTTCATCATGTATGATAACTGCCAAAATATTGAAAAGCCAAATAATTTAGAAGTCGTTATGAGCAAAGTAAACCAAATGGCCGAAACAGGATAACCGAAATTTACCAATGTTACTTATTCCTGGTGCAGATTAACTCTAATAATAATTACTTAGTACGTTATTTAGGAACTGTTAATAATAATAAATATATTAGATAAATCATATCAGTGTCGAAACACTGTCTACTGAGCGAGTGCTACTATCGGGGCCCAATAATCCTCCAGTAAAGGTATCGACCCAGTCCTAGTAAAACCGTAGTTGTCTAATTAAGTGTGCAAGTGGTGTTTATGTAATAACCTTCACCAGGTCTTTGAGAGCAAGAACGCCAAGGTCCTAAGCATGATATCTAAGATACCCTAGGTTACCAAAGCCTACAAAAGATGTTTTAACGTGCATGGAGCGTGGTGCTGTACAAACACGTTATCCATTATGATCTGTGGTCAAACTTTACGTATTATAACCTGACAGTCTCCACCCATCAGCTCTGGGTTGAATTGAGATTTTAGAAATGAGATGTCATAAAAATTATTTAATTTCAAGGCACCGTTTGTGTCGATTAAGCGCAAGAAATGCTTATGAGTTTGTTGTATTGTCTAGTGCTGTCTCGACTATTTATGAGAGTTATCTCGCCCAAAATACAGAATTATTATAACACCAAAAACAAAACGCGTAATAAACCCGGAGGTTTATTTTTGTTACCGTTATTAGATTAATATTTGCAACAGTGATCTGTCAAGAACACGTTCTCATATTTTATAGTACTAGTTTATATGATTTTCGTTAGTTTAAAAAAGTTCAGATTATCCAACTGCAATTTCAGCTCATTTGGGAAAAAGCCGTAACATATACGATTAAATGCTCTAAATAATCCAGAGTATAATCTGTGGCCTTCATAAAGTAACAACAGGAGATCATTTTCTTACAGAACATCCATTGTAATCTATATGTCAAGGATATACCAAGTGTACAACTGTGATCATAAGCTCTTATTAAATAAAGCTTTTTGATACATAAACATATTGGGTCATTATGAAAAGAAGGTTTAAAAAGTGATGGTCAACAATAAGGGTAATAACAAAATTACCGAACTCCCGAACAATCTTACAAAGGGAAAGTCAAAACTCATAAATATATAAACAGACAAAATCAGTCAACAACCGGAAAACTGTGAAAACCGTAATGACCCTGACTTGGTACAGGCATTTCTAAAGAAATGGTGGGTTGAATCGTATTTTAAAGCGCCAAACCTCCCGCTTTCATTACGGCTCAAAGGTTCCGCCTGTCACTATAACAGTATTTATAACAATACTGGAACAAAATAGGTAAAATAGTTGTCAAAGCAATACCAAATTCAGTAAAGTAAATGTCAAAAACACTTACGTCACACATTGATAAAAAAATATTTTTTGACATTTTGTTTTTACTTCCTTATCTTTATACATTTTCACTATATGAAAATCCATCGTTTATTATCGTCTCTGCAGAGACAATATATTTCGACAATATCTTGGTATCGGAATATTAACTTTTTAAGAGATCGAATAAGGCGAAGCTTTTTATAGCCCTGGTCCAGTAGCCTGTTTCTCAGATAAATATGACGTTTCAGGAAATCAGAATAATTGCTACTGGCCCTTGCATAACGAATCAATTGCGAGATGTAAACACCATATGCAGAAGAAGCTGGTATATTGCTGCACATATTTGGAAAATTTATGATTTTAAAATTGATGTAGGCCCGTTTATCATAAATTTTAGTACTGAGTTCACCACTGTCGTCAAATTCGAGGTATAAGTCCAAAAATGATGCGGACGAAGCTGTATCTGTGGTCTCTTTAACTTCCAGCTCTGGAGGATATATCAATGGAAGAAATTCTGCAAATCTAGAATTATTGATAGATAAAACGTCATCAAGATACCTGTATGCGAAATTAAAGGCTCTAGCCTCATGAATCTTCTTATCTTTTACAAGCTTTTGAAGAAACTCCGACTCATATGAGTATAAAATAAATCGGCTAGAAGAGGGGCACAATTCGTACCCATTGGTATGCCGACGACCTGCTGAAACAGTGTCCCTCCAAAGGAGACAAATATGTTATCGATGAGGAACTCCAGCATACTGATCACTTGTTCCTCGGAGTAGCATGTTTTACCTTTTTGAATTTTGTTTGAAAAATATGTGGAATTGTAGCCTAACACAACAAATTTTGAGCCATAGTTTCTATGACTGAAAGCTTTGTGAATTGTTTCTTTTAAGCGGGTTTTTAATTTGTCATGCGGTAGGGTGTTATATCGAGTAGAAAAATCAAAAGTTTTGATGGAGGATACCTGAGAGAAAGATCTTGATTTAAGGTTATCCAAAAGGTCTTTAGAGTTTTTTAAAATCCACATGTGATTTATGCCACTACGCGAGTAAATTCCACAAATATCAACAAAGCGAACAATCGCCTCTCACCTGAACTCACTGAACATGAAAAAGACCACGACATATGACGTTGGAAATCCAGATCCTGGCTTGGTACATACACAAAAATATGCATATTTCTAAAATCTTATCATTGACACTCAACATTTGTCTGTTCTCGTCATCAATGTAGATGACATACTACTCATGATCAACTGTGGAATCAGTGCCTATCATCACTATCGTTGTGACTTTCTAATTCTGTCCATGTCGAGGTGTACTCGATACAACATTACGGGATAAAGTTTGCTAGTGACTTGCGGCAGGTAGGTGTTTTTTCCAGGTACTCTGGTCTTCTCCAACAATAAAACTGACTGCCACGATATAACTGAAATATTTTTGACAGTGACGTTAAACGCCATAATTCTCTAGCCCTTTTTTTTCTCGGGGAGAGGTGACTTGAACTGATTCTGTTTATCCTGTTTATGCTCTTTTGCTTGCCTGCTCTCAAAGTTTAAATTATTTTGCATTCCAATCTTGATTTTGAGCGTACCTGATAACGGTTATTGCAGAAAATCGTCAAGTGTCCTAAATTAGATATGATCATTTTTATTCAAGCTCATATCAAGAGATGAAAATGATAAATGATTTTACTTCTGATTGCAGTATATTATTCTTTTTATATTATTAACTGATGATTAATAGAACAGTTATTTTTAATTTTATTTTGGCCATTATATTGTATGTCTACTGAATTACGGCTTCTGTTTACCCCTTTATCATCTTCAAGCTTGTCTTAATGAATTAAATGTCTTCTCATTGACCTCTAGTATACATAGATGTTCACGATAGATGTTCCACCCTCCTCACTGAATTTGATACTGCTTTGACAACTATTTTACCTATTTAGTTCCAGCATTGTTATAATTACTGTTATAGTGACAGCCGGCACCTTTGAGCCGCAATGAAAGCGGGATGTTTGGTGCTTTAAAATCTGATTCAACCCACCATTTCTTTAGAAATGTTTACCAAGTCAGGGTCATTACGGTTTTCACAGTTTTCCGGTTGTTAACTGATTTTGTTTGTTTATATACTTATGAGTTTTGACTTTCCCTTTGGAAGATTGTTCGGAGTTCGGTAATTTTGTTATTACCCTTATATATGTAAAATACCTTTGGTGACTATATACATATGTTATGAAACTTTTATCCTAATCGCAGTATAAATGATATTTAAATTTGCACACTGTGGATTGTTATACAGTATAAACTTGCACTTTGAGCAGACAGTTCGCAGTTTAATGACACTTAAACAAAACGAAAACAAAAATAACCTTGAACAAATTAATATTAATGGCACGATTTCAAAATAAAACATCAACAATAAACTGGCACAGGCTGTTTAATGTTTACTTCATTAAACATGTTTTTAATATGTTTTATATTTACATATGTATTGTATAATCCGGTCAGATAAAGAGAGGCCAATGTTATTTATAGCGTATTTCAAATCGACAAATATTAAGAATAAACAAATCTACAAACTTTGAGGGGTTCGAATCATTTTTCACTTCCATCGTTAATTTAGAAATGGAATATATGATTTATATTTCAAAAGAGTCATAAATTGTTGTCTAGAATGTGCCACTTTTCAGTTATCTTTATCCTCAGATTAAGATTATACTGCCAGTAAACTAATTACAGTAAAGTCTGTCTCAACCTAACATCTTTGGGACCATCTTTTGTATTTGTAATATACAGTTGTTGCTAACCGTGTCTATTCCGGTCTGATTTGTTGCTAAACTGCACTAGAATAACACACGGTACCCGCACAATATTCGCTCAAGATTCAAGATTCTTTATTCTCATAAACCATAGCAAATTACAATTGTACAGCGAAGATGCAATAAATTCCAGTCAATATCTATTTCTAAATTATTTGGTTTGCAAATCTTCCGATTTTGAGCGTATCTTAAGAAGGTTATTCCAGAAACGCGTGGTGCACACTAAATTAGATATCTACGTTTTTATTACAACGCATGACAAGATGGATAACAATAAATAAACAAAGCAAAAAAATAGCTCTAAAGAATATATTTACAACTAAATGATAAACAATATTTCTTACAACACATGACTCTATACCACCAAGCTCTTTGTAAATATACAAATTATAATATAAACATAAATGTTCAATGGATGGAACATTATCATGTACACAATCACATGGGAACTTTTGACCATGAGCGTGCCTGATGAAGTTTATTACAGAAATACGTCAAACTAAACTAAATATCTACGTTTTCTTACCATCACCATAGTAATTCTTCTACTAACCACCAAGTGTATCATCTGTACTGTATTTAGTTCGGCACTGAAATGGTTTAATACATATATTCATGTCTGCAATTTACAGTTCCATAAATAATCGATTTTTTTTT
Organism: Bathymodiolus brooksi; assembly: GCA_963680875.1. Taxonomy (NCBI): domain Eukaryota; kingdom Metazoa; phylum Mollusca; class Bivalvia; order Mytilida; family Modiolidae; genus Bathymodiolus; species Bathymodiolus brooksi. The sequence goes on along the minus strand of OY804576.1, from coordinate 128,059,130 downwards.
AAAATAATGATGGTCGAAAGGACATTTGCGAGAATTTTTATCCAGAAATTTAACCACGTTGGTGATTAGATTATTACGAATATTTAACCAACTGGTTAACACGGTAGGAATATGGGAAAATATTATAATTCTCTGTAAGCACTGGAACATATCTGTATACATGTACTATGACACCATCTAAAGTGTATTGATACATGTATGTGAAAATCAGATTGTATTAGATTATCTAACTCATGAAAAGTTTAAAGATACCAAAGGGGTCATCATAAGCCGTAAATAGAAGAATGACCAAAAGGATAAACAATAATCTAAATTATACAAAGAAAACTAACGATTGAGCAACATGAACCCCACTAAAACAGGGAGTGAACTATGATGCTCCGGAAAGAGTTTGTAGCTTGTTGCTCCACTGATGACGTTCGTCATGCTACTGTTAAACGACACCATCATCATCTAATATGGATTGGTTTTGTAATAATTGCACATTGTCAATTATTCTTAGGATCTTTTCTTCAATACTAACGAAAATATTGCTGATAAAATAAACACGAGTTATCTTCCTTTGCCTGATTTATATCTGTTGTTCTTTTTGTAAGAAAAGATTACCATAAAAGTTCCTTATATATCGTCTTACTATTAATAGTAAAAAAAACGTAGATATCTAATTTGATGCGCACGACGCGTTTCTGGAAAAATATTTAATAGGTTCTCTCATAATCAAAAGACTGGAAAACCAAATAATTTAAAAGTATGGGCAAAAACAAACACACAGGATAGCCAAAGTCGGCTTAGGTTATCTATACCTTAAGGGGATTTTACTAATTTAATAAATTACATTTCTTAGGAACTGTAAATTTCAAACAAATATATCTAGTAAACCATGTCAGTTGCCGGAACACTACTGGGCGGATGATACCCTCAGGGACTAGTAGACCACCAACAGAGGTCTCGACCCATTGATAGTATTAAACACAGAAACAGACACCCTCATAATTTAGAAATCTTTGAGATCAAACAAACCAAAGACAAAACAATGATAACCATAAATCGGCTATGGTTGTCTATGCCAGAGATATATTGACCTTAGTTTTCACAAATTGCTTTATTAAATAACTGTAACTTTTAAACATAAATACATCTAATAAACCATGTTAGTGTCGAGCACTGACTACTGGGGGGGGGGGGGGGGGGGGATACCCACGGGGACTAATAGTCCACTATCAGAAGTATCGAGTGACAATAATAAAAACGTAAAATATCAAATTTAGAGTGTAAGACGTGTTTTTGGAATGACTGATTTAACTACATGCTAATTTAGTTATATGCATGGTCTACATACATCTTAAATTAGTTATTTATCTGCTTTGCTTAATTAGTTATTTGTCTGATCAGCACACGCATTAACTTGGGAACATGTGACCTTCGCCTATTTTGATTATATACAATTACGGCCCTCGGAAGAGGTGAATATCCAAAATTGTCAACCCCACTAGGGTTATTTCCCTCGGGCTTTAATATCCAAAATTGTCAACCCCACTAGGGTTATTTCTCCCGGGCTTTAATATCCAAAATTGTCAACCCCACTAGGGTTATTTCCCCGAGGGAAATAACCCTAGTGGGGTTGACAATTTTGGATATTCACCGATTCAGAGTGCCGTAACTGTTTTATTATACCGAACAAACAGTTGAAATATACTGTTTAATATTTGAATTGTTAAAGTATTATTCCATGTTTTTACACACAAGTGGAGGATACTGATTATCCCAGTGCTGCATATTGCTTATGGAGCTGGATAACAGTGTTTCATTTTGTCTAAGTGTTTGATATATTTAAATACCCTGGGGGGCGGGTGATTATAAAATTACACCAACTAAACCATACAGGCCAAATCTTATTCCCTATAAAGCAGACAATTTGTAGTGTGAACCGTCCTTTTTTCTCGCATCGGCATAAAATACCATCAACACTTCGTGCAATGCTTCCGGTGTTTGAAAATTCAAGTCCCTTCCTGTAGCCAACATAAAGTGTGTAGAGCATGTCAGTGCCGATTTTGTAGCTTTTTTTGTGTTATATGCATCCTTATTTTCGAGAAGTCTGTCCAAATCTTCCTCGGTTGAACTGCCAAACCTGTACGCCATGATTTTGCTTACAGACGATAATGAGGTAATGTTTTAATGGGAGATAACTCGTGTGCTACAAGAGGCTCATTGGGGTTATTCACTGGACGTTGTAATTTTCGAGGGTTATTCACCGTTGAATAATATGGTTATTCAATGGACGTGTGTAATTCTTGAGGTATTCACCGTTGGCGGCGATTAGAAGCAAAAATATCCAGATTATTTTATGTCATGGGATTATCTATTAACCAATAGAATAGATTCTTTATTATGTGAGGTATAATAATATTGTTTATTCCCTTTTGCTCCCAAAACTTTTTAAATTAAAAAACCTGGTAACACATACCTAAGATTTGTAATAAGTGTTCAACCTAGCGATCAAGGAGAGATAACTTTAAAATTCACGGAAAAGAATAGGTTCCTAAAATAGTAGTTTATCCTTGTGCATAAATAAGAGATTAAACCGGATTGTGTCAATATCTCTTAAAATTAATCTGTGAAAATCACGTAATATAAACAATCTTATACATTTCTTTATTGAACTCTGAAGATGTTGTACAAGATAACATCGTGAAATACAATATCAATATTTACCAGTCAATGCTACGACAGCAGACAAAGTCACATTGAGCACTCTGAATGCACTAAATGTACACAGCTGCTTAACCTAGTGTTTAATTTGTCGAGTTCGATATAAATTATCATTTTAGCTTTTTAAGAACACTTTAATTAATTCACAGAGGCCGTCGTATGTAATTAGATTTACAACTAATTGTGCAATCAGTGTATATCACCCTTAAAGTTGTGGGTTCAAACTCCGTGCATGACGAGGTATACTCGATACAACATTATGTGATAAAGTTTGTAAGTGACTTGTGACAGATCGGTGGTTTTCTCCGTGTACTCCGTATCCTCCTCCAATCAAACTTGCCGCCACGATATAATTGACATATTGTTGAAAGTACCGTTATGCACCATAAACCAACCAATCAATAAGAAAACTTTAATTATTTCACTGGTTTTCTCATTTCTAAATTTCACATTGTAAATTCTTTATGATTATTCTCCGTGTTTATCATAATTCAATACAAACTGTCTAAACGGTAAACCGAAAGCTGAATAAACCGCAATCCTGAATAAACAGAATAACTTGCTCCCAAGGATGTTAGATTTAGACAGGTTTCACTGTAGATCCTGAATTATGTCAGCTATATTTAGAATAGCAAAAATAATAAAAAAAAATTACCAACGCTTCATTCTTAATGAAGGTGATAAATAAAATTAAAAAAATTGTCATGAACATTTGTAAAATTGATATAGACATTAACACAAACTTTCTGTCAGTAACCTGATCACGCTCCAATTGCCCTCTACGCGTAGGTCAATTGACAGGGAAATGCTTGTAGTAATCTTAAAACAATTTGATTTATAGCAACGAGCAACCAATCAACGCATAAGCCATAGCTTAAAAAAGGAATTTCCTTGCAAATTAAAATAATTAGAGTAATCTGTCTAAAGGAAACTCTGTGCGTTGTTATGTTGTTACTTAAAATACTAAACAAACCCGAAACCATGGTTTTCATATGAATTGACCAATAGTCGACGAACTGCGAATATCGGTAATCGATCGTATGATTTCGACAATAGTATATATCTAACCTCCTAGCCAACACCGAGATATAGAAATATGATATAGATACACACCCCTCTCCCGAAAATGATCAAATGTACAACTCGCCCTTTAGACTTTGGACTGCTCGCTAATAAATGAACATGTATGGAAAATGTCACGGAGTAGTCGTTTGTGAACTATCGATAGCAAGATGCTACACCCCCTTTTGTTATATCATCTTTTTGCTATTAGAAAAGTTATCCACATTCAGATCACAGTGATGAATTCTTTCAATTGACAGCTGATCGAGTCATTCATTAACAGAACAAAATATCTGTACTGCACAAATGTAGAATTTAAACATGTACATATGAGTAAAGTAACATTTACATACATATCAGATATAAACCACAATGACGAGAGAAAACAGTTGCGCCCTTAAAGCGAAAATGTGCAGGTTTTTTGATTATTTGTTTATATCTGTATTGTTGTTGGAGATGTCATTAAATGATTAAACCCCGCCACAGTTGTGTACCTATCTGTCCCAAGTCATAACATTGATGTCCATCTGCATATGTCACGGGTTTTTCGTTGTTGTTTTTTCCTTTCAATGATTTCAAGTGAGAGGTTCGTTTTGTTCAAACTGGTAGAATTTGTTTAACTGTCTTTTCTTAAGTCATTTTGTGTTCCGCTGTGAAGATACTAAAACGAAGTTCATCATGTTTTAGTAAAATACATTTGTTTCATATGATCACGACATCCTGACTAGGATCATTTCAAAAATGACAGTATCAAAAGAAATATATTATTCGAGGTCAGTAATTTTGTGTACATATAAATTAAACATCTTAACATCCTGAAAGACAATGACATTTTGAATTCATCATTGTGTTATGTTGCACCATCATTTTACTTATGTTACATTTTTGTTTTATTACTTCATTATTATTATCATATTTTTTTTTGCTTTCTCGGCTTTTCTAAGGCGACAACCAAATACATAAAATTTCATTTTAATGTACGTATTTTGCGTACACCATTTTATACATACATTTGTATTAAGAAATGAACCATGCGTAGCTTCTGATTTAGCTATTCAACACTGTTCGTCAATGTGCAATATGGTCAGTTCTTAGTCAGACCTGGACCGGTTGCCATTTTGACAAAACTAATGGAACTGAAAAATAACTTTCCGTCAATTGTATCGGAGTGATCTAACAATTCTTATCTTTCTTTGACTGGTATAAGATATCCATAATATTGATCTTGTACATGTAATATAAGAAGAGTGCCACATGTGGAACAAGAACTGCATATTCTTTTTGGAGCACTTTAGTGAACTTCGGGTTTTAGTATGATTCGATGGTTAGTTTTCTGTGTAGTGTTTAGTAGTTTGTCTTTTTGTCCTTTTTCATTTGGTTATTTTATTGTCCCTACTTCGATTTACGACTTCTTGTGACATCTTCAAACTTGTCATACACTATGCAGTATGCAAATATGTTGTTTACTGTACTCAAAGATTACTGTTGAAAAATCTACTGAACAAAAAAGGGAGAATACACAGCAATAAATTCTATTAAGTAATTATATCAGAAATACTATATAATTTTGGTAACAAAAGTGTAATAAAAAGTGTAATTGTCTTGTTCACAAAGTGATAAAAACCCTATAGTCTAATCACATGCTGTAACGTCAACACGTTCTCGTGTCAATCTCCAGGTTACAGCTGTTACAAAAAAAGTGGGTAAAATGTGTGAATTTGTAATTAGAGCAGGTGGAATGCGACAAGGTATTTGAGTAAAAAATGAATATCTCATGGAGTACTTGTCTCTAGAAAGCTATTGACAAATTGTTCAGTCAGAGACTATCGGACAACTTTTGGTGTCTTATTTTGAAATATCGAATCAGAGAGTGCGAACCGCGAATGGTGTTTCAATAGATCTGGGTATCCTATGTTGTGGTACAACACTTCCGAAAGGCCGTTCTGGAAATCGAAGGACAAACACAAAGTGGTAAAAAGTCCTATAGTCCAACAGCAGACATAATGTAACGTCAAAAGAAATATTTAGTTTGGAAAACAAAGAATAACAAAATTACGTAGTTGATGTCCAACATCAATAACAAAAGTTTAATATAGGTGTGATCAACATCGTAGTTGATCACGGCTGATAAATGATATTTGAAGAGCCTGGTAAACTGTGCAATGACGACTTTGTAGAAGGTTGTTTATCTCCTGTATGTGTCAACGGTCTGCCAACATGTCTGATTTCAACAACAACAAAAACTCTCAGAGTTTCCTGTAGAGTACCTAAGTACGGTCTCTCAACTCTTTAGCAAATCGGGGTATTCCTCTATGTTTTCAAAGGATGTTTGTTACACGTTGTATGCCTAAATATTTAATACATTCAATGACATTTAAGTTTGTTTATTATGTTGCACGAGATGCTTAAATGCCACGACTTGACCATCAGTTGAAAAGGAAAAAAGTTGAGAAAACTACGGGTATGTATAACTTTACAATAATGAAAGGGAATATAAATACTGGAAAAGAAACAACAGCGAAAATTAAAAAAAAACGTATAATTTGTCCAATAGTACGTAAAAGGTAAATTTGAACTTTAAAAAGAGAACATTTGCAAATATCGACACAACATTAAAACAATTATCACTTGATGCATCTATTGTTGTTCTCGTGTCAATCTCCGGTGTTACAGCTGCTACGAAAAGAGGTGGGTAAAATGTGAAATTTTGCTTAGAGCAGGTAGAATGCGACAAGGTTTTTCTTCAGTAACTCATGGTGTGCTTGCCTGCAAAAAGCCATTGACAAATTCTTCAAAGTCAGAGATATTGATGTCTCATTTTGAAATATTAAAACATATATGATTAACCGTGAATTATGTACTAATATGTATAGGTATCCCCTGTAGTGGTACAACGCTTCCGAAAGGCAGGGCGGGACAGATAATACAATAGCTGAAAGATAAAACGACAAGAAGACAAGCAATGGTGACCAATACAATACACAGAAAGTTAACGATTGAGCAACCCCCCTCCCCCCACCTCAATAAACTGGGGAGTTATCTTGTCCCTTTCGAGGAAGCAGTTTCTGTTCAACTAGCGACGCCCACAGTGGCATTCATGTTGAGGATCCGATAATAAGTCGTTATCGGTGATAAATCATTGTGGAAAAAAGACGGGACTGTGGTTACGACAAACGGAACATATCCGTGGTCATTCAGTATTATTGCTTGAATACTCGACGATAAACACCAATAAATTAATCGACCATTCAACACCACAGATATTTCCACTAGCGATTATCGAATATTACAACATTCCCACCAACAACATGAACATCGCCTCCAACATATCAAATACAAAGAAGAGAACAGTATATCAATAAGTCTAGGTATCCTATGTTGTGGTACAACGCTTTCGAAAGACCTTCTGGAAATCGAAGGACAGACACAAAGTGGTAAAAAGCCCTATAGTCAAATCCCAGCAGACATACTGTAACGTCAAAAGAAATATTTAGTTTGGAAAGCAAAGAATAACAAAATTACGTAGTTGATGTCCAACATCAATAACAAAAGTTTAATATAGGTGTGATCAACATCGTAGTTGATCACGGCTGATAAATGATATTTGAAGAGCCTGGTAAACTGTGCAATGACGACTTTGTGGAATGTTGTTTATCTTCTGTATGTGTGAACGGTCTGCCAACATGTCTGATTTCAACAACAACAAAAACTCTCAGAGTTTCCTGTAGAGTACCTAAGGTACGGTCTCTCAACTCTTTAGCAAAGCGGGGTATTCCTCTATGTTTTCAAAGGATGTTTCTTACACGTTGTATGCCTAAATATTTAATACCTTCAATGACATTTAAGTTTGTGTATTATGTTGCACGACATGCTTAAATGCCACGACTTGACCATCAGTTGAAAAAGAAAAAAAGTTGAGAAAACTACGGGTATGTATAACTTTACAATACTGAAAGGGAATATAAATACTGGAAAAGAAACAACAGCGAAAATTTAAAAAAAACGTATATTTTGTCCAAAAGTACGTAAAAGGTAAATTTGAACTTTTAAAAGAGAACATCTGCAAATATCGACACAACATGAAAATAATTATCACTTGATGCATCTATTGTCGTTCTCGTGTCAATCTCCGGGGTTACAGCTGCTACGAAAAGAGGTGGATAAAATGTGTGAAATTTTGCTTAGAGCAGGTGGAATGCGACAAGGTTTTTTTCTTCAGTAACTCATGGTGTGCTTGTCTGCAAAAAGTCATTGACAAATTGTTCAAAGTCAGAGATATTGATGTCTTATTTTGAAATATTAAAACATATATGACTAACCGTGAATTGTGTACTAATATGGATAGGTCCCCCCTGTAGTGGTACAACGCTTCCGAAAGGCTGGGCGGGACAGATAATACAATAGCCGAAAGATAAAACGACAAGAAGACAAGCAATGGTGACCAATACAAATACACAGAAAGTTCACGATTGAGCAACACGACCCCACCCCAATAAACTGGGGAGTTATCTTGTGCCTTTGGAGGAAGCAGTTTCTGCTCAACTAGCGGCAACCGCAGTGTCATTCATGTTGAGGATCCGATAATAAGTCGTTATAGGTGATAAATCATTGTGGAGAAAAGGACGGGACTGGGGTTACGACAAACGGAACATATCCGTGGTCATTCAGTAATATTGCTTGAATACTCGACGATAAACACCAATAAATTAATCGACCATTCAACACCACAGATATTTTCACTAGCGTTTATCGAACATTACAACATTCCCACCAACAACATGAACATCGCCTCCAACATATCAAATACAAAGAAGACAACAGTATATTAATAAGTCTAGGTATCTTATGTTGTGGTACAACGCTTTCGAAAGACCGTTCTGGAAATCAAAGGACAGACACAAAGTGGTATAAAGTCCTATAGTCAAATCCCAGCAGACATACTGTAACGTCAAAAGAAATATTTAGTTTGGAAAACAAAGAATAACAAAATTACGTAGTTGATGTCCATCATCAATAACAAAAGTTTAATATAGGTGTGATCAACATCGTGCTTGATCACGGCTGATAAATGATATTTGAAGAGCCTGGTAAACTGTGCAATGACGACTTTCTGTAAGGTTGTTTATCTCCTGTATATGTGAACGGTCTGCCAACATGTCTGATCTCAACAACAATAACACTTCTAGTTGCATGTAAAGTACCTAATGTACGGTTTCTCAACTCTTTTGAACATCGGGGTATTCCTCTATATTTTCAAAGGATGTTTTCTTACACGTTGTATGCCTAAATATTTAACACCTTCAATGACATTTAAGTTTATTTATAATGTTGTACGAGATGCTTAGATGCCACGATTTGACCATGAGTTCAAAAAGAAAACAGTCGAGAAAACTACGGGTATGTAGAGCTTTACAATGATGAAAGGGAATATATATACTGGAAAAGAAATAACAATGAAAATAAAAAAACGTATGTTTTGTCCGATAGTAGGTAAAAGGTGAATTTGAACTTTAAAAGAAGAATATCTGCAACTATTGACACAACATTAAATCAATTATCACCTAAAGCATCTATTGTCGTTCTCGTGTCAATCTCCGGGATTTGCTATTAGAAAAGTTATCCACATTCAGATCACAGTGATGAATTCTTTCAATTGACAGCTGATCGAGTCATTCATTAACAGAAAAAATATCTGTACTGCACAAATGTAGAATTTAAACATGTACATATGAGTAAAGTAACATTTACATACACATCAGATATAAACCACAATGACGAGAGAAAACAGTTGCGCCCTTAAAGCGAAAATGTGCAGGTTTTTTGATTATTTGTTTATATCTGTATTGTTGTTGGAGATGTCATTAAATGATTAAACCCCGCCACAGTTTTGTACCTATCTGTCCCAAGTCATAACATTGATGTCCATCTGCATATGTCACGGGTTTTTCGTTGTTGTTTTTTCCTTTCAATAATTTCAAGTGAGAGGTTCGTTTTGTTCAAACTGGTAGAATTTGTTTAACTGTCTTTTCTTAAGTCATTTTGTGTTCCGCTGTGAAGATACTAAAACGAAGTTCATCATGTTCTAGTAAAATACATTTGTTTCATATGATCACGACATCCTGACTAGGATCATTTCAAAAATGACAGTATCAAAAGAAATATATTATTCGAGGTCAGTAATTTTGTGTACATATAAATTAAACATCTTAACATCCTGAAAGACAATGACATTTTGAATTCATCATTGTGTTATGTTGCACCATCATTTTACTTATGTTACATTTTTGTTTTATTATTTCATTATTATTATCATTTTTTTTTTTTGCTTTCTCGGCTTTTCTAAGGCGACAACCAAATACATCAAATTTCATTTTAATGTACGTATTTTGCGTACACCATTTTATACATACATTTGTATTAAGAAATGAACCATGCGTAGCTTCTGATTTAGCTATTCAGCACTGTTCGTCAATGTGCAATATGGTCAGTTCTTAGTCAGACCTGGACCGGTTGCCATTTTGACAAAACTAATGGAACTGAAAAATAACTTTCCGTCAATTGTATCGGAGTGATCTAACAATTCTTATCTTTCTTTGACTGGTATAAGATATCCATAATATTGATCTTGTACATGTAATATAAGAAGAGTGCCACATGTGGAACAAGAACTGCATATTCTTTTTGGAGCACTTTAGTGAACTTCGGGTTTTAGTATGATTCGATGGTTAGTTTTCTGTGTAGTGTTTAGTAGTTTGTCTTTTTGTCCTTTTTCATTTGGTTATTTTATTGTCCCTACTTCGATTTACGACTTCTTGTGACATCTTCAAACTTGTCATACACTATGCAGTATGCAAATATGTTGTTTACTGTACTCAAAGATTACTGTTGAAAAATCTACTGAACAAAAAAGGGAGAATACACAGCAATAAATTCTATTAAGTAATTATATCAGAAATACTATATAATTTTGGTAACAAAAGTGTAATAAAAAAGTGTAATTGTCTTGTTCACAAAGTGATAAAAACCCTATAGTCTAATCACATGCTGTAACGTCAACACGTTCTCGTGTCAATCTCCAGGTTACAGTTGTTACAAAAAAAAGTGGGTAAAATGTGTGAATTTGTAATTGGAGCAGGTGGAATGCGACAAGGTTTTTGAGTAAAAAATGAGTATCTCATGGAGTACTTGTCTATAGAAAGCTATTGACAAATTGTTCAGTCAGAGACTATCGGACAACTTTTGGTGTCTTATTTTGAAATATCGAATCAGAGAGTGCGAACCGCGAATGGTGTATCAGTAGATCTGGGTATCCTATGTTGTGGTACAACACTTCCGAAAGGCCGCTCTGGAAATCGAAGGACAAACACAAAGTGGTAAAAAGTCCTATAGTCCAACAGCAGACATAATGTAACGTCAAAAGAAATATTTAGTTTGGAAAACAAAGAATAACAAAATTACGTAGTTGATGTCCAACATCAATAACAAAAGTTTAATATAGGTGTGATCAACATCGTAGTTCATCACGGCTGATAAATGATATTTGAAGGGCCTGGTAAACTGTGCAATGACGACTTTGTGGAATGTTGTTTATCTCCTGTATGTGTCAACGGTCTGCCAACATGTCTGATTTCAACAACAACAAAAACTCACAGAGTTTCCTGTAGAGTACCTAAGTACGGTCTCTCAACTCTAGCAAATCGGGGTATTCCTCTATGTTTTCAAAAGATGTTTCTTACACGTTGTATGCCTAAATATTTAATACCTTCAATGACATTTAAGTTTGTTTATTATGTTGCACGAGATGCTTAAATGCCACGACTTGACCATCAGTTGAAAAGGAAAAAAGTTGAGAAAACTACGGGTATGTATAACTTTACAATAATGAAAGGGAATATAAATACTGGAAAAGAAACAACAGCGAAAATTAAAAAAACCGTATATTTTGTCCAATAGTACGTAAAAGGTAAATTTGAACTTTAAAAAGAGAACATTTGCAAATATCGACACAACATTAAAACAATTATCACTTGATGCATCTATTGTTGTTCTCGTGTCAATCTCCGGTGTTACAGCTGCTACGAAAAGAGGTGGGTAAAATGTGAAATTTTGCTTAGAGCAGGTGGAATGCGACAAGGTTTTTCTTCAGTAACTCATGGTGTGCTTGCCTGCAAAAAGCCATTGACAAATTGTTCAAAGTCAGAGATATTGATGTCTCATTTTGAAATATTAAAACATATATGACTAACCGTGAATTATGTACTAATATGTATAGGTATCCCCTGTAGTGGTACAACGCTTCCGAAAGGCAGGGCGGGACAGATAATACAATAGCTGAAAGATAAAACGTCAAGAAGAAAAGCAATGGTGACCAATACAATACACATAAAGTTAACGATTGAGCAACCCCCCTCCCCCCACCCCAATAAAATGGGGAGTTATCTTGTCCCTTTCGTGGAAGCAGTTTCTGTTCAACTAGCGACGCCCACAGTGGCATTCATGTTGAGGATCCGATAATAAGTCGTTATAGGTGATAAATCATTGTGGAAAAAAGACGGGACTGTGGTTACGACAAACGGAACATATCGTGGTCATTCAGTATTATTGCTTGAATACTCGACGATAAACACCAATAAATTAATCGACCATTCAACACCACAGATATTTTCACTAGCGATTATCGAATATTACAACATTCCCACCAACAACATGAACATCGCCTCCAACATATCAAATACAAAGAAGAGAACAGTATATCAATAAGTCTAGGTATTCTATGTTGTGGTACAACGCTTTCGAAAGACCTTCTGGAAATCGAAGGACAGACACAAAGTGGTATAAAGTCCTATAGTCAAATCCCAGCAGACATACTGTAACGTCAAAAGAAATATTTAGTTTGGAAAACAAAGAATAACAAAATTACGTAGTTGATGTCCATCATCAATAACAAAAGTTTAATATAGGTGTGATCAACATCGTGCTTGATCACGGCTGATAAATGATATTTGAAGAGCCTGGTAAACTGTGCAATGACGACTTTGTGGAATGTTGTTTATCTTCTGTATGTGTGAACGGTCTGCCAACATGTCTGATCTCAACAACAATAACACTTCTAGTTGCATGTAAAGTACCTAATGTACGGTTTCTCAACTCTTTTGAACATCGGGGTATTCCTCTATATTTTCAAAGGATGTTTTCTTACACGTTGTATGCCTAAATACTTAACACCTTCAATGACATTTAAGTTTATTTATAATGTTGCACGAGATGCTTAGATGCCACGATTTGACCATGAAAACAGTCGAGAAAACTACGGGTATGTAGAGCTTTACAATGATGAAAGGGAATATATATACTGGAAAAGAAATAACAATGAAAATAAAAAAACGTATGTTTTGTCCGATAGTAGGTAAAAGGTGAATTTGAACTTTAAAAGAAGAATATCTGCAACTATTGACACAACATTAAATCAATTATCACCTAAAGCATCTATTGTCGTTCTCGTGTCAATCTCCGGGATTTGCTATTAGAAAAGTTATCCACATTCAGATCACAGTGATGAATTCTTTCAATTGACAGCTGATCGAGTCATTCATTAACAGAAAAAATATCTGTACTGCACAAATGTAGAATTTAAACATGTACATATGAGTAAAGTAACATTTACATACACATCAGATATAAACCACAATGACGAGAGAAAACAGTTGCGCCCTTAAAGCGAAAATGTGCAGGTTTTTTGATTATTTGTTTATATCTGTATTGTTGTTGGAGATGTCATTAAATGATTAAACCCCGCCACAGTTTTGTACCTATCTGTCCCAAGTCATAACATTGATGTCCATCTGCATATGTCACGGGTTTTTGAGTAAAAAATGAGTATCTCATGGAGTACTTGTCTCTAGAAAGCTATTGACAAATTGTTCAGTCAGAGACTATCGGACAACTTTTGGTGTCTTATTTTGAAATATCGAATCAGAGAGTGCGAACCGCGAATGGTGTATCAGTAGATCTGGGTATCCTATGTTGTGGTACAACACTTCCGAAAGGCCGCTCTGGAAATCGAAGGACAAACACAAAGTGGTAAAAAGTCCTATAGTCCAACAGCAGACATAATGTAACGTCAAAAGAAATATTTAGTTTGGAAAACAAAGAATAACAAAATTACGTAGTTGATGTCCAACATCAATAACAAAAGTTTAATATAGGTGTGATCAACATCGTAGTTCATCACGGCTGATAAATGATATTTGAAGGCCTGGTAAACTGTGCAATGACGACTTTGTGGAATGTTGTTTATCTCCTGTATGTGTCAACGGTCTGCCAACATGTCTGATTTCAACAACAACAAAAACTCACAGAGTTTCCTGTAGAGTACCTAAGTACGGTCTCTCAACTCTAGCAAATCGGGGTATTCCTCTATGTTTTCAAAAGATGTTTCTTACACGTTGTATGCCTAAATATTTAATACCTTCAATGACATTTAAGTTTGTTTATTATGTTGCACGAGATGCTTAAATGCCACGACTTGACCATCAGTTGAAAAGGAAAAAAGTTGAGAAAACTACGGGTATGTATAACTTTACAATAATGAAAGGGAATATAAATACTGGAAAAGAAACAACAGCGAAAATTAAAAAAACCGTATATTTTGTCCAATAGTACGTAAAAGGTAAATTTGAACTTTAAAAAGAGAACATTTGCAAATATCGACACAACATTAAAACAATTATCACTTGATGCATCTATTGTTGTTCTCGTGTCAATCTCCGGTGTTACAGCTGCTACGAAAAGAGGTGGGTAAAATGTGAAATTTTGCTTAGAGCAGGTGGAATGCGACAAGGTTTTTCTTCAGTAACTCATGGTGTGCTTGCCTGCAAAAAGCCATTGACAAATTGTTCAAAGTCAGAGATATTGATGTCTCATTTTGAAATATTAAAACATATATGACTAACCGTGAATTATGTACTAATATGTATAGGTATCCCCTGTAGTGGTACAACGCTTCCGAAAGGCAGGGCGGGACAGATAATACAATAGCTGAAAGATAAAACGTCAAGAAGAAAAGCAATGGTGACCAATACAATACACATAAAGTTAACGATTGAGCAACCCCCCTCCCCCCACCCCAATAAAATGGGGAGTTATCTTGTCCCTTTCGTGGAAGCAGTTTCTGTTCAACTAGCGACGCCCACAGTGGCATTCATGTTGAGGATCCGATAATAAGTCGTTATAGGTGATAAATCATTGTGGAAAAAAGACGGGACTGTGGTTACGACAAACGGAACATATCGTGGTCATTCAGTATTATTGCTTGAATACTCGACGATAAACACCAATAAATTAATCGACCATTCAACACCACAGATATTTTCACTAGCGATTATCGAATATTACAACATTCCCACCAACAACATGAACATCGCCTCCAACATATCAAATACAAAGAAGAGAACAGTATATCAATAAGTCTAGGTATTCTATGTTGTGGTACAACGCTTTCGAAAGACCTTCTAGAAATCGAAGGACAGACACAAAGTGGTATAAAGTCCTATAGTCAAATCCCAGCAGACATACTGTAACGTCAAAAGAAATATTTAGTTTGGAAAACAAAGAATAACAAAATTACGTAGTTGATGTCCATCATCAATAACAAAAGTTTAATATAGGTGTGATCAACATCGTGCTTGATCACGGCTGATAAATGATATTTGAAGAGCCTGGTAAACTGTGCAATGACGACTTTGTGGAATGTTGTTTATCTTCTGTATGTGTGAACGGTCTGCCAACATGTCTGATCTCAACAACAATAACACTTCTAGTTGCATGTAAAGTACCTAATGTACGGTTTCTCAACTCTTTTGAACATCGGGGTATTCCTCTATATTTTCAAAGGATGTTTTCTTACACGTTGTATGCCTAAATATTTAACACCTTCAATGACATTTAAGTTTATTTATAATGTTGCACGAGATGCTTAGATGCCACGATTTGACCATGAGTTCAAAAAGAAAACAGTCGAGAAAACTACGGGTATGTAGAGCTTTACAATGATGAAAGGGAATATATATACTGGAAAAGAAATAACAATGAAAATAAAAAAACGTATGTTTTGTCCGATAGTAGGTAAAAGGTGAATTTGAACTTTAAAAGAAGAATATCTGCAACTATTGACACAACATTAAATCAATTATCACCTAAAGCATCTATTGTCGTTCTCGTGTCAATCTCCGGGATTTGCTATTAGAAAAGTTATCCACATTCAGATCACAGTGATGAATTCTTTCAATTGACAGCTGATCGAGTCATTCATTAACAGAAAAAATATCTGTACTGCACAAATGTAGAATTTAAACATGTACATATGAGTAAAGTAACATTTACATACACATCAGATATAAACCACAATGACGAGAGAAAACAGTTGCGCCCTTAAAGCGAAAATGTGCAGGTTTTTTGATTATTTGTTTATATCTGTATTGTTGTTGGAGATGTCATTAAATGATTAAACCCCGCCACAGTTTTGTACCTATCTGTCCCAAGTCATAACATTGATGTCCATCTGCATATGTCACGGGTTTTTCGTTGTTGTTTTTTCCTTTCAATGATTTCAAGTGAGAGGTTCGTTTTGTTCAAACTGGTAGAATTTGTTTAACTGTCTTTTCTTAAGTCATTTTGTGTTCCGCTGTGAAGATACTAAAACGAAGTTCATCATGTTCTAGTAAAATACATTTGTTTCATATGATCACGACATCCTGACTAGGATCATTTCAAAAATGACAGTATCAAAAGAAATATATTATTCGAGGTCAGTAATTTTGTGTACATATAAATTAAACATCTTAACATCCTGAAAGACAATGACATTTTGAATTCATCATTGTGTTATGTTGCACCATCATTTTACTTATGTTACATTTTTGTTTTATTATTTCATTATTATTATCATTTTTTTTTTTTGCTTTCTCGGCTTTTCTAAGGCGACAACCAAATACATCAAATTTCATTTTAATGTACGTATTTTGCGTACACCATTTTATACATACATTTGTATTAAGAAATGAACCATGCGTAGCTTCTGATTTAGCTATTCAGCACTGTTCGTCAATGTGCAATATGGTCAGTTCTTAGTCAGACCTGGACCGGTTGCCATTTTGACAAAACTAATGGAACTGAAAAATAACTTTCCGTCAATTGTATCGGAGTGATCTAACAATTCTTATCTTTCTTTGACTGGTATAAGATATCCATAATATTGATCTTGTACATGTAATATAAGAAGAGTGCCACATGTGGAACAAGAACTGCATATTCTTTTTGGAGCACTTTAGTGAACTTCGGGTTTTAGTATGATTCGATGGTTAATTTTCTGTGTAGTGTTTAGTAGTTTGTCTTTTTGTCCTTTTTCATTTGGTTATTTTATTGTCCCTACTTCGATTTACGACTTCTTGTGACATCTTCAAACTTGTCATACACTATGCAGTATGCAAATATGTTGTTTACTGTACTCAAAGATTACTGTTGAAAAATCTACTGAACAAAAAAGGGAGAATACACAGCAATAAATTCTATTAAGTAATTATATCAGAAATACTATATAATTTTGGTAACAAAAGTGTAATAAAAAAGTGTAATTGTCTTGTTCACAAAGTGATAAAAACCCTATAGTCTAATCACATGCTGTAACGTCAACACGTTCTCGTGTCAATCTCCAGGTTACAGTTGTTATAAAAAAAGTGGGTAAAATGTGTGAATTTGTAATTGGAGCAGGTGGAATGCGACAAGGTTTTTGAGTAAAAAATGAGTATCTCATGGAGTACTTGTCTCTAGAAAGCTATTGACAAATTGTTCAGTCAGAGACTATCGGACAACTTTTGGTGTCTTATTTTGAAATATCGAATCAGAGAGTGCGAACCGCGAATGGTGTATCAGTAGATCTGGGTATCCTATGTTGTGGTACAACACTTCCGAAAGGCCGCTCTGGAAATCGAAGGACAAACACAAAGTGGTAAAAAGTCCTATAGTCCAACAGCAGACATAATGTAACGTCAAAAGAAATATTTAGTTTGGAAAACAAAGAATAACAAAATTACGTAGTTGATGTCCAACATCAATAACAAAAGTTTAATATAGGTGTGATCAACATCGTAGTTCATCACGGCTGATAAATGATATTTGAAGGGCCTGGTAAACTGTGCAATGACGACTTTGTGGAAGGTTGTTTATCTCCTGTATGTGTCAACGGTCTGCCAACATGTCTGATTTCAACAACAACAAAAACTCACAGAGTTTCCTGTAGAGTACCTAAGTACGGTCTCTCAACTCTAGCAAATCGGGGTATTCCTCTATGTTTTCAAAAGATGTTTCTTACACGTTGTATGCCTAAATATTTAATACCTTCAATGACATTTAAGTTTGTTTATTATGTTGCACGAGATGCTTAAATGCCACGACTTGACCATCAGTTGAAAAGGAAAAAAGTTGAGAAAACTACGGGTATGTATAACTTTACAATAATGAAAGGGAATATAAATACTGGAAAAGAAACAACAGCGAAAATTAAAAAAACCGTATATTTTGTCCAATAGTACGTAAAAGGTAAATTTGAACTTTAAAAAGAGAACATTTGCAAATATCGACACAACATTAAAACAATTATCACTTGATGCATCTATTGTTGTTCTCGTGTCAATCTCCGGTGTTACAGCTGCTACGAAAAGAGGTGGGTAAAATGTGAAATTTTGCTTAGAGCAGGTGGAATGCGACAAGGTTTTTCTTCAGTAACTCATGGTGTGCTTGCCTGCAAAAAGCCATTGACAAATTGTTCAAAGTCAGAGATATTGATGTCTCATTTTGAAATATTAAAACATATATGACTAACCGTGAATTATGTACTAATATGTATAGGTATCCCCTGTAGTGGTACAACGCTTCCGAAAGGCAGGGCGGGACAGATAATACAATAGCTGAAAGATAAAACGTCAAGAAGAAAAGCAATGGTGACCAATACAATACACATAAAGTTAACGATTGAGCAACCCCCCTCCCCCCACCCCAATAAAATGGGGAGTTATCTTGTCCCTTTCGTGGAAGCAGTTTCTGTTCAACTAGCGACGCCCACAGTGGCATTCATGTTGAGGATCCGATAATAAGTCGTTATAGGTGATAAATCATTGTGGAAAAAAGACGGGACTGTGGTTACGACAAACGGAACATATCGTGGTCATTCAGTATTATTGCTTGAATACTCGACGATAAACACCAATAAATTAATCGACCATTCAACACCACAGATATTTTCACTAGCGATTATCGAATATTACAACATTCCCACCAACAACATGAACATCGCCTCCAACATATCAAATACAAAGAAGAGAACAGTATATCAATAAGTCTAGGTATTCAATGTTGTGGTACAACGCTTTCGAAAGACCTTCTGGAAATCGAAGGACAGACACAAAGTGGTATAAAGTCCTATAGTCAAATCCCAGCAGACATACTGTAACGTCAAAAGAAATATTTAGTTTGGAAAACAAAGAATAACAAAATTACGTAGTTGATGTCCATCATCAATAACAAAAGTTTAATATAGGTGTGATCAACATCGTGCTTGATCACGGCTGATAAATGATATTTGAAGAGCCTGGTAAACTGTGCAATGACGACTTTGTGGAAGGTTGTTTATCTTCTGTATGTGTGAACGGTCTGCCAACATGTCTGATTTCAACAACAACAAAAACTCTCAGAGTTTCCTGTAGAGTAGCTAAGGTACGGTCTCTCAACCCTTTAGCAAAGCGAGGTATTCCTCTATGTTTTCAAAGGATGTTTCTTACACGTTGTATGCCTAAATATTCAATACCTTCAATGACATTTAAGTTTGTGTATCATGTTGCACGACATGCTTAAATGCCACGACTTGACCATCAGTTGAAAAGGAAAAAAGTTGAGAAAACTACGGGTATGTATAACTTTACAATACTGAAAGGGAATATAAATACTGGAAAAGAAACAACAGCGAAAATTTTAAAAAAACGTATATTTTGTCCAAAAGTACGTAAAAGGTAAATTTGAACTTTTAAAAGAGAACATCTGCAAATATCGACACAACATGAAAATAATTATCACTTGATGCATCTACTGTCGTTCTCGTGTCAATCTCCGGGGCTACAGCTGCTACGAAAAGAGGTGGATAAAATGTGTGAAATTTTGCTTAGAGCAGGTGGAATGCGACAAGGTTTTTTTCTTCAGTAACTCATGGTGTGCTTGTCTGCAAAAAGTCATTGACAAATTCTTCAAAGTCAGAGATATTGATGTCTTATTTTGAAATATTAAAACATATATGACTAACCGTGAATTGTGTACTAATATGGATAGGTCCCCCCTGTAGTGGTACAACGCTTCCGAAAGGCTGGGCGGGACAGATAATACAATAGCCGAAAGATAAAACGACAAGAAGACAAGCAATGGTGACCAATACAAATACACAGAAAGTTCACGATTGAGCAACACGACCCCACCCCAATAAACTGGAGAGTTATATTGTGCCTTTGGAGGAAGCAGTTTCTGCTCAACTAGCGGCACCCGCAGTGTCATTCATGTTGAGGATCCGATAATAAGTCGTTATAGGTGATAAATCATTGTGGAGAAAAGGACGGGACTGGGGTTACGACAAACGGAACATATCCGTGGTCATTAAGTAATATTGCTTGAATACTCGACGATAAACACCAATAAATTAATCGACCATTCAACACCACAGATATTTTCACTAGCGTTTATCGAACATTACAACATTCCCACCAACAACATGAACATCGCCTCCAACATATCAAATACAAAGAAGACAACAGTATATTAATAAGTCTAGGTATCTTATGTTGTGGTACAACGCTTTCGAAAGACCGTTCTGGAAATCGAAGGACAGACACAAAGTGGTATAAAGTCCTATAGTCAAATCCCAGCAGACATACTGTAACGTCAAAAGAAATATTTAGTTTGGAAAACAAAGAATAACAAAATTACGTAGTTGATGTCCATCATCAATAACAAAAGTTTAATATAGGTGTGATCAACATCGTGCTTGATCACGGCTGATAAATGATATTTGAAGAGCCTGGTAAACTGTGCAATGACGACTTTCTGTAAGGTTGTTTATCTCCTGTATATGTGAACGGTCTGCCAACATGTCTGATCTCAACAACAATGACACTCCTAGTTGCATGTAAAGTACCTAATGTACGGTTTCTCAACTCTTTTGAACATCGGGGTATTCCTCTATATTTTCAAAGGATGCTTTCTTACACGTTGTATGCCTAAATATTTAACACCTTCAATGACATTTAAGTTTATTTATAATGTTGCACGAGATGCTTAGATGCCACGACTTGACCATGAGTTCAAAAAGAAAACAGTCGAGAAAACTACGGGTATGTAGAGCTTTACAATGATGAAAGGGAATATATATACTGGAAAAGAAATAACAATGAAAATAAAAAAACGTATGTTTTGTCCGATAGTAGGTAAAAGGTAAATTTGAACTTTTAAAAGAGAACATCTGCAAATATCGACACAACATGAAAATAATTATCACTTGATGCATCTACTGTCGTTCTCGTGTCAATCTCCGGGGCTACAGCTGCTACGAAAAGAGGTGGATAAAATGTGTGAAATTTTCCTTAGAGCAGGTGGAATGCGACAAGGTTTTTTTCTTCAGTAACTCATGGTGTGCTTGTCTGCAAAAAGTCATTAACAAATTCTTCAAAGTCAGAGATATTGATGTCTTATTTTGAAATATTAAAACATATATGACTAACCGTGAATTGTGTACTAATATGGATAGGTCCCCCCTGTAGTGGTACAACGCTTCCGAAAGGCTGGGCGGGACAGATAATACAATAGCCGAAAGATAAAACGACAAGAAGACAAGCAATGGTGACCAATACAAATACACAGAAAGTTCACGATTGAGCAACACGACCCCACCCCAATAAACTGGGGAGTTATCTTGTGCCTTTGGAGGAAGCAGTTTCTGCTCAACTAGCGGCACCCGCAGTGTCATTCATGTTGAGGATCCGATAATAAGTCGTTATAGGTGATAAATCATTGTGGAGAAAAGGACGGGACTGGGGTTACGACAAACGGAACATATCCGTGGTCATTCAGTAATATTGCTTGAATACTCGACGATAAACACCAATAAATTAATCGACCATTCAACACCACAGATATTTTCACTAGCGTTTATCGAACATTACAACATTCCCACCAACAACATGAACATCGCCTCCAACATATCAAATACAAAGAAGACAACAGTATATTAATAAGTCTAGGTATCTTATGTTGTGGTACAACGCTTTCGAAAGACCGTTCTGGAAATCGAAGGACAGACACAAAGTGGTATAAAGTCCTATAGTCAAATCCCAGCAGACATACTGTAACGTCAAAAGAAATATTTAGTTTGGAAAACAAAGAATAACAAAATTACGTAGTTGATGTCCATCATCAATAACAAAAGTTTAATATAGGTGTGATCAACATCGTGCTTGATCACGGCTGATAAATGATATTTGAAGAGCCTGGTAAACTGTGCAATGACGACTTTCTGTAAGGTTGTTTATCTCCTGTATATGTGAACGGTCTGCCAACATGTCTGATCTCAACAACAATGACACTCTTAGTTGCATGTAAAGTACCTAATGTACGGTTTCTCAACTCTTTTGAACATCGGGGTATTCCTCTATATTTTCAAAGGATGCTTTCTTAAACGTTGTATGCCTAAATATTTAACACCTTCAATGACATTTAAGTTTATTTATAATGTTGCACGAGATGCTTAGATGCCACGACTTGACCATGAGTTCAAAAAGAAAACAGTCGAGAAAACTACGGGTATGTAGAGCTTTACAATGATGAAAGGGAATATATATACTGGAAAAGAAATAACAATGAAAATAAAAAAACGTATGTTTTGTCCGATAGTAGGTAAAAGGTAAATTTGAACTTTTAAAAGAGAACATCTGCAAATATCGACACAACATGAAAATAATTATCACTTGATGCATCTACTGTCGTTCTCGTGTCAATCTCCGGGGCTACAGCTGCTACGAAAAGAGGTGGATAAAATGTGTGAAATTTTGCTTAGAGCAGGTGGAATGCGACAAGGTTTTTTTCTTCAGTAACTCATGGTGTGCTTGTCTGCAAAAAGTCATTGACAAATTCTTCAAAGTCAGAGATATTGATGTCTTATTTTGAAATATTAAAACATATATGACTAACCGTGAATTGTGTACTAATATGGATAGGTCCCCCCTGTAGTGGTACAACGCTTCCGAAAGGCTGGGCGGGACAGATAATACAATAGCCGAAAGATAAAACGACAAGAAGACAAGCAATGGTGACCAATACAAATACACAGAAAGTTCACGATTGAGCAACACGACCCCACCCCAATAAACTGGGGAGTTATCTTGTGCCTTTGGAGGAAGCAGTTTCTGCTCAACTAGTGGCACCCGCAGTGTCATTCATGTTGAGGATCCGATAATAAGTCGTTATAGGTGATAAATCATTGTGGAGAAAAGGACGGGACTGGGGTTACGACAAACGGAACATATCCGTGGTCATTCAGTAATATTGCTTGAATACTCGACGATAAACACCAATAAATTAATCGACCATTCAACACCACAGATATTTTCACTAGCGTTTATCGAACATTACAACATTCCCACCAACAACATGAACATCGCCTCCAACATATCAAATACAAAGAAGACAACAGTATATTAATAAGTCTAGGTATCTTATGTTGTGGTACAACGCTTTCGAAAGACCGTTCTGGAAATCGAAGGACAGACACAAAGTGGTATAAAGTCCTATAGTCAAATCCCAGCAGACATACTGTAACGTCAAAAGAAATATTTAGTTTGGAAAACAAAGAATAACAAAATTACGTAGTTGATGTCCATCATCAATAACAAAAGTTTAATATAGGTGTGATCAACATCGTGCTTGATCACGGCTGATAAATGATATTTGAAGAGCCTGGTAAACTGTGCAATGACGACTTTCTGTAAGGTTGTTTATCTCCTGTATATGTGAACGGTCTGCCAACATGTCTGATCTCAACAACAATGACACTCCTAGTTGCATGTAAAGTACCTAATGTACGGTTTCTCAACTCTTTTGAACATCGGGGTATTCCTCTATATTTTCAAAGGATGCTTTCTTACACGTTGTATGCCTAAATATTTAACACCTTCAATGACATTTAAGTTTATTTATAATGTTGCACGAGATGCTTAGATGCCACGACTTGACCATGAGTTCAAAAAGAAAACAGACGAGAAAACTACGGGTATGTAGAGCTTTACAATGATGAAAGGGAATATATATACTGGAAAAGAAATAACAATGAAAATAAAAAAACGTATGTTTTGTCCGATAGTAGGTAAAAGGTGAATTTGAACTTTAAAAGAAGAATATCTGCAACTATCGACACAACATTTAATCAATTATCACCTAAAGCATCTATTGTCGTTCTCGTGTCAATCTCCGGGATTACAACTGCTACCAAAAGAGGTAGGTAAAATGTGTGAATTTTTACTCAGTGTAGGTGCAATACGACAAGGTTTGTCAGTAAATCATGAGTAATTCATGGTGTACTTGTTTGCAAAAAGCCATTGAGAAATTGTTGAAAGTCAGAGATATTGATGTCTTATTTTGAAATATTAAAACAGATAGGACTAACCGTGAATTATGTACTAATTGGTACAGGTATCCCATGTAGTGGTACAAGCTGTGCGGGACAGAAAATACAATAGCCGAAAGATAAATAGACAAAAAGACAAGCAATGGTCAACAATACAATACACAGAAAGTTAACAATTGAGCACCATGACCCCGAAATAAACGGGAGACCTCATATTTCTTTAGGGGAAGTAGTTTCTGCTCCTCTAGAGAGAGGCCCACAGTGTTATTCTTGTTAAGGATCCGATAATAAGTCATTATTGGTGATAAATCATGGTGGAGAAAAGGACTGGATGGTGGAGAAAAGGACTGGACTGTGGTTACGACAAACATAACATATGCCTCAGATATATCGGTGGAGATAGCAGATTCATCGTCATCAGTTGTGCCATCTGTTGTATCACCTTCACCTGCATCTGCTAATATTTGTTCAAGGTCTTCTTCAGTCTCTAGCTGAGGAAGTAATTCCTTGGGTATAGAAGAAGAAGACAAGCCAATTTGTGGGTCAGCACCAAACAAAGCTTTATATGGAGGTTGATCTATGACTCTATGATGGGATCGGATTTTCTGAAATTGCACAAATCTTAATCCTTCAGACCATGGGGTTGTGTCATTATCGTTCATCCATGATATCATTTCTTTAATGTCAGCATTGGCCCTTTCAACAGAACCCTGACTTTGTGGGTGCCAACAAAAACGAATGTGTTTTGAAACAGTAAAAATATTTCCGTCCATGTAACATGACGACAGGATACGATTTGATATATCTTTGATTTAATAATATTTAACATGTAAATTATATTTCAACTTGAGGAGCACCTAACTCCATTCTCGATTCGTATGGTCATTTTGAGAGGTTTGTTTGGGTCTAGAATTGTCATAAGACCATGTTATATCTTACAGGACTTCAATCATCAAAGAACCTGTTACAGATATAATTTGTAGGGAAACCTGACTGCTGGGACACAATATAGATTTAACCTCAAATCGGCTTTATCCATGACAAAAACAAGTTTGCAGGTAATCAATTATGTAGGTAAAACGTTGGTACTGGGGATGCACCTATGGGTGGAAATTTATATGGTCACAGGACACCTGAATAGAAAGATATGCGTATATATTGGATAAAATAAGGAAACGCTTGTCTTGTAACTGGACCCAGAGGACCACTTCTAATAGATAATGCTCATTAAATGCAAACATCGTGACATTTTGTATACACGAGAATCTCATTTAACTCCCTCCCAACAGATGAGTTATGTAGGAGATTCGTCTAGCACAACCAGTGTATGCACCTTTATTGAGGCGTTGTATCCCACGGCGAATACAACAGGTACTTTTTATAGCCAGATTTTCACTTTCTCTGTATTTTTCAGTGATTATGGACAATTCATTGACACCGAAAGGTAATTGGCACCATATTATCGTTGATTGATTATTAACGAGCACCATTATGGCTTTATATAGGAAAAGAGCAATATCTACAAGCTATACAGAAATGAGAGGTGAAATTGTCTTCATCATGTATGATAACTGCCAAAATATTGAAAAGCCAAATAATTTAGAAGTCGTTATGAGCAAAGTAAACCAAATGGCCGAAACAGGATAACCGAAATTTACCAATGTTACTTATTCCTGGTGCAGATTAACTCTAATAATAATTACTTAGTACGTTATTTAGGAACTGTTAATAATAATAAATATATTAGATAAATCATATCAGTGTCGAAACACTGTCTACTGAATAAAGGTAATAACAAAATTACCGAACTCCGAACAATCTTACAAAGGGAAAGTCAAAACTCATAATTATATAAACAGACAAAATCAGTCAACAACCGGAAAACTGTGAAAACCGTAATGACCCTGACTTGGTACAGGCATTTCTAAAGAAATGGTGGGTTGAATCAGATTTTAAGGCGCCAAACCTCCCGCTCTCATTACGGTTCAAAGGTTCCGGCTGTCACTGTAACAGTATTTAAATACAGGAACAAAATAGGTAAAATAGTTGTCAAAGCAGTACCATATTCGGTGGCGTAAATGTCAAAAATATTTTTACGTCACACATTGACAAAAAAATTCTTGACATTTGCGACTTCTTTATCTTTATACATTTTCACTGTATGAAAATGCATCGCTTATAATTTTTTCTGCAGAGACGAAATATATTTCGACAAGATATTGGTATCGGAATATAAACTTTTTAAGAGATCGAATAAGGCGAATCTTTTTATAGCCCTGGTCCAGTAGCCTGTTTCTCAGATGAAGATGACGTTTCAGGAAATCAGAATAATTGCTACTGGCCCTTGCATAGCGAATCAATTGCGAGATGTAAACACCATATGCAGGAGAAGCTGGTATATTGCTGCACATGTTTGGAAAATTTATGATTTTAAAATTGAAGTCGTCCCGCTTATCATAAATTTTAGTACTGAGTTGACCACTGTCGTCAAATTCGAGGTATAAGTCCAAAAATGATGCGGACGAAGCTGTATCGGTGGTCTCTTTAACTTCCAGCTCTGGAGGATATATCAATGGAAGAAATTCTGCAAATCTAGAATTATTGATAGATAAAACGTCATCAATATACCTGTATGTGAAATTAAAGGCTCTAGCCTCATGAATCTTCTTATCTTTTACAAGCTTTTGAAGAAACTCCGACTCATATGAGTATAAAAATAAATCGGCTAGAAGAGGGGCACAATTCGTACCCATGGGTATGCCGACGACCTGCTGAAACAGTGTCCCTCCAAAGGAGACAAATATGTTATCGATGATGAACTCCAGCATACTGATCACTTGTTCCTCGGAGTAGCATGTTTTACCTTTATGAATTTTGTTTGAAAAATATGTGGAATTGTAGCCTAACACAACAAATTTTGAGCCATAGTTTCTATGACCAAAAGCTTTATGAATTGTTTCTTTTAAGCGGGTTTTTAATTTGTCATGCGGTAGGGTGGTATATAGAGTTGAAAAATCAAATGTTTTGATGGAGGATACCTGAGAGAAAGATCTTGATTTCAGGTTATCCAAAAGATCTTTAGAGTTTTTCAAAATCCACATGTGATTTATGCCACTACGCGAGTAAACAGTTTCACAATATTTCTGTTGTCCCTCTTTTACTGCAGACAGAATCTTTGTCAGGTGAATAGACAATTCTTTCGTCGAACAAGTTGATGATCCCGCTATGTACCTTTCTTTGTATGGTGTCTTATGGAGTTTAGGTATCCAATATAAGTAGGGTAAATCCTCAGACTCTTTACCAGAGGGAATGTTTAAAGAGGTCATGAATGATCTGTGGTTAGCTAGGATTTCATCTTTGTCGAACGAAGTTGGTTTGTATGTGATATTACTAGAGGTGTTGCTATTTATGCCTAATTCCTTGATTAGGCATTCGAAGTAATATGATTTACATATAAACACGATATTGTTGGAAGCCTTGTCAGCAGGAACGATAACATATTTGTCATGAAGAGAGGAAAGACACTTAACAGCTTCTTGGTCTTTAAATACAGACTTAGGTCGACTATTAACACAATTTTTGAGTTTGTGAATCCGACCTTGTACTAGAGACCTAATTGTTCTAACCCAGTCTGACAAGGACTCTAACTCAGGATCTTGGTCTACTTCTCTCTTTATCCACCTTCTGGCATAATCTTCAACAGCATCCATAATTATCTTGAAATTATGTTTCCAATTGATGTGTTGAGGTTCTCTGAATTTAGGACCATGAGAAATCACCTTTCGGAGACTCTCATGTTGAATGATATTCAGATCACCAGTGATTACATGTCCAGATGGGTTGTATTGAAAAGGAGAGTGGGAGCAGTCACAAGTCAGAGGGTTCTTAAGGTACTCTTCTATGTTAATATCTTGCAATGCTTCTTTGTAGTTGAAAATTTTACGGCCAATGCTGTTAGTGTAGCTATAGGAGACAATGGGAACAGATTGATTTTTGAAATATGGTGGAATTTCTTTTACGACTCTTTTCTATTAAGAATGTTGCTGATGTTAATAGCATCGATTCCTTTGTTAGCAAACGGAATATGGAGGAATTTTCTGTTGTTATCATGAAGAGGTTCAGATCGAACTGGTTTAAAAAGACGAAAGGACGCCACGTCACATATAATACTAGACAATCTGTACTTAGGAGAAAAAGGATCTACGCCTCCTTTGTCAAGTCCAAAATCCTTAAGATCTTTGAGGTAGTTTACAGGTAGTGAAAATAAGATTGTACGAATATGATGAATTCCAAGAGGTTTCTGTATATTAGAAAGTAAATCATTAAAAGTATCTTGTAACGTTCTTGGTTTAGAGGACTTTTTAACATTAGGATGTTGAATTCTTTTATGACCATGGCTACGTTTAGTTCTTGGAATAGTATTAAAAAGGCTCATCACGTTGATTTCGTTGCATCCAGGACTTGACAAATTTCCCACTCCTTTGATGTTATCATTGCAACCGAGTGATATTATCGGGCCGAATAATCCTCCAGTAGAGGTATCGACCCAGTCCTAGTAAAACCGTAGTTGTCTAATTAAGTGCGCAAGTGGTGTTTATGTAATAACCTTCACCAGGTCTTTGAAAGCAAGAACGCCAAGGTCCTAATCATGATATCTAAGATACCCTAGGTTACCAAAGCCTACAAAAGATGTTTTAACGTGCATGGAGCGTGGTGCTGTACAAACACGTTATGCATTATGATCTGTGGTCAAACTTTACGTATTATGACCTGACAGTCTCCACCCATCAGCTCTGGGTTGAATTGAGATTTTAGAAATGAGATGTCATAAAAATTATTTAATTTCAATGCATCGTACCGTTTGTGTCGATTAAGCAGAAGAAATGCTTATGAGTTTTTGATATTGTCTAGTGCTGTCTCGACTATTTATGAGAGTTATCTCGCCAAAAATACAGAATTATTATAACACCAAAAACAAAACGCGTAATAAACCCGGAGTTATATTTTTGTTACCGTTATTAGATTAATATTTGCAACAGTGATCTGTCAAGAACACGTTCTCATATTTTATAGTACTAGTTAATATGATTTTCGTTAGTTTAAAAAAGTTCAGATTATCCAACTGCAATTTCAGCTCATTTGGGAAAAAGCCGTAACATATACGATTAAATGCTCTAAATAATCAAAAGTATAATCTGTGGCCTTCATAAAGTAACAACAGGAGATAATTTTCTTACAGAACATCCATTGTAATCTATATGTCAAGGATATACCAAGTGTACAACTGTGAACGTAAGCTCTGATTAAATAAAGCATTTTTAATACATAAACATATTGGGTCATTATGAAAAGAAGGTTAAAAAAGTGATGGTCAACAATTCCACAAATATCATCAACAAAGCGAACAATTACCTCTCACCTGAATTCACTGAACATGAAAAAGACCACGACATATGACGTTGGAAATCCAGATCCTGGCTTGGTACATACACGAAAATATGCATATTTCTCAAATCTGACCATTGAC
Organism: Bathymodiolus brooksi; assembly: GCA_963680875.1. NCBI lineage: Eukaryota > Metazoa > Mollusca > Bivalvia > Mytilida > Modiolidae > Bathymodiolus > Bathymodiolus brooksi. The sequence continues at coordinate 128,029,122 of OY804576.1, read as the reverse complement.
ACTCAACATTTGTCTGTTCTCGTCATCAATGTAGATGACATACTACTCATGATCAACTGTGGAATCAGTGCCTATCATCACTAACGTTGTGACTTTCTAATTCCGCTCATGGCGAGGTGTACTCGATACAACATTACGGGATAAAGTTTGCTAGTGACTTGCGGCAGGTAAGTGTTTTTTCCAGGTACTTTGGTCTTCTCCACCAATAAAACTGACTGCCACGATATAACTGAAATATGTTTGACAGTGACGTTAAACGCCATAATTCTCTAGCCCTTTTTTTCTCGGGGAGAGGTGACTTGAACTGATTCTGTTTATCCTGATTATGCCCTTTTGTTTGCCTTCTCTCAAAGCTTAAATTATTTTGCATTCCAATCTTGATTTTACCTGATAACGGTTATTGCAGAAAATCGTCAAGTGTACTAAATTAGATATGATCATTTTTATTCAAGCTCATATCAAGAGATGAAAAGGATAAAAGATTTTACTTCTGATTGTAGTATATTATTCTTTTTTATAAACTGATGATAAATAGAACAGTTTTTTTTTATTTTTATTTTGGCCATTATATTGTATGTCTACTGAATTACGGCTTCTGTTTACTCCTTTATCATCTTCAAGCTTGTCTTAATGAATTAAATGTCTTCTCATAGTATATATGTAAAATACCTTTGGTGACTATATACATATGTTATGAAACTTTTATACTAATCGCAGTATAAATGATATTTAAATTTGCACACTGTGGATTGTTATACGGTATAAACTTGCACTTTGAGCAGACAGTTGGCAGTTTAGTGACACTTAAACAAAACGAAAACAAAAATAACCTTGAACAAATTAATATTAATTGCACGATTTCAAAATAAAATATCAACAATAAACTGGCACAGGTTGTTTTAATGTTTACTTCATTAAACATGTTTTTAATATGTTTTATATTTACATATGTATTGTATAATCCGGTCAGATAAAGAGAGGCCAATGTTATTTATAGCGTATTTCAAATCGACAAATAGTAAGAATAAACAAATCTACAAACTTTGAGGGGTTCGAATCATTTTTCACTTCCATCGTTAATTTAGAAATGGAATATATGATTTATATTTCAAAAGAGTCATAAATTGTTGTCTGGAATGTGCCACCTTTCAGTTATCTTTATCCTCAGATTAAGATTATACTGCCAGTAAACTAATTACAGTAAAGTCTGTCTAAACCTAACATCTTTGAGACCATCTTTTGTATTTGTAATATACAGTTGTTGCTAACCGTGTCTATTCCGGTCTGATTTGTTGCTAAACTGCACTAGAATAACACACGGTACCCGCACAATATTCGCTCAAGATTCAAGATTCTTTATTCTCATAAACCATAGCAAATTACAATTGTACAGCGAAGATGCAATAAATTCCAGTCAATATCTATTTCTAAATTATTTGGTTTGCAAATCTTCCGATTTTGAGCGTATCTTAAGAAGGTTATTCCAGAAACGCGTGGTGCACACTAAATTAGATATCTACGTTTTTATTACAACGCATGACAAGATGGATAACAATAAATAAACAAAGCAAAAAAATAGCTCTAAAGAATATATTTACAACTAAATGATAAACAATATTTCTTACAACACATGACTCTATACCACCAAGCTCTTTGTAAATATACAAATTATAATATAAACATAAATGTTCAATGGATGGAACATTATCATGTACACAATCACAATAGCATGGGAACTTTTGACCATGAGCGTGCCTGATGAAGTTTATTACAGAAATACGTCAAACTAAACTAAATATCTACGTTTTCTTACCATCACCATGGTAATTCTTCTACTAACCACCAAGTGTATCATCTGTACTGTATTTAGTTCGGCACTGAAATGGTGTAATACATATATTCATGTCTGCAATTTACAGTTCCATAAATAATATAATTTAGTAAAAAATAATGATGGTTGATAGGAAATTTGCGAGAATTTTCATCCAGAAATTTAACCGCGGTGGTGATTAAATTATTACGAAAATTTAACCAACTGGTTAACAACGGTGAGAATAGGAGAAAATATTATCATTCTCTGGTTAGCACGGTAAGAATATGGGAAACTATTATCATTCTCTGTAAGCACTGGAACATATCTGTATACATGGACTATGATACCATATAAAGTGTATTGATACATGTATGTGAAAAACAGATTGTATTAGATTATCTAACTCATGAAAAGTTTGAAGATACCAAGGGGGTCATCAGAAGCCTTAAATCGAAGAATGACCAAAAGGACAAACAATAATCTACAAAATACACAGAAAACTAAAGATTTAGCAACATGAACCCCACTAAACAGGAAGTGAACTATGATGCTCCGGAAAGGATTTGTAGTTTGTTGCTCCACTGTTGACGTTCGTCATGTTACTGTTAAACGACACGAACATCATTTAATATGAATTGGTTTTGTAATAACTGCACATTGTCAATTATTCTTTTCTTCAATACTAACGAAAATATTGCTGATAAAATAAACACGAGTTACCTTCCTTTGCCTGATTCAATACTGTTGTTCTTTATGTAAGAAAAGATTACCATAAAAGTTTCTTATATATCATCTTACTATTAACAGTAAGAGAAACGTCCATATCCAATTTGATGGGCACGACGCCTTTCTGGAAAACTCGTTAAAATGTTCCCTCATAATCAACAGACTGGAAAACCAAATAATTTATAAGTCTGAGCAAAATCAAACACACAAAATGGCCTAAACAGGATAGCCAAAGTCGGCTTAGGTTATCTATACTTTATATTTAATAAATTACATTTCTTAGGAACTGTAAATTTCAAACAAATATATCTAGTAAACCATGTCAGTTGACGAAACATTAACTACTGGGCGGATGATACCCTCAGAGACTAGTAGACCACCAGCAGAGGTATCGACCCATTGATAGTATTAAATACAGAAACAGACATCCTCATAATTTATAAGTCTTTGAGATCAAACAAACCAAAGACATGAAAATGATAACCAAAATCGGCTATGGTTGTCTATGTCAGAGATATATTGACCTTAGTTTTCATAAATTGCTTTATTAAAGAACTGTAACTTTTAAACATAAATACATCTAATAAACCATGCTAGTGTCGAGCGCTGACTACTGGGGGGAGGGGGTGATACCCTCGGGGACTACTAATAGTCCACTATCAGAAGTATCGAGTGATAGTAATAAAAACGTAACAAATCAAATTTAGAGTGCCAGACGTGTTTCTGGAATGTCTATTTGATTTAACTACATGCTAACTTAGTTATATGTATGGTCTACCTACATGCTAACTTAGTTATATGTATGGTCTACCTACATGTTAACTTAGTTATATGTATGGTCTACCTATATGTTAACTTAGTTATATGTATGGTCTACCTACATGCTAACTTAGTTATATGTATGGTCTACCTACATGTTAACTTAGTTATATGTATGGTCTACCTATATGTTAACTTAGTTATATGTATGGTCTACCTACATGCTAACTTAGTTATATGTATGGTCTACCTACATGTTAACTTAGTTATATGTATGGTCTACCTATATGTTAACTTAGTTATATGTATGGTCTACCTACATGCTAACTTAGTTATATGTATGGTCTACCTACCTGTTAACTTAGTTATATGTATGGTCTACCTACATGCTAACTTAATTATATGCATGGTCTACCTACATGTTAACTTAGTTATATGTATGGTCTACCTACATGCTAACTTAGTTATATCTATGGTCTACCTACATGTTAACTTAGTTATATGTATGGTCTACCTACATGCTAACTTAGTTATATGTATGGTCTACCTACATGCTAACTTAGTTATATGTATGGTATACCTACATGCTAACTTAGTTATATGTATGGTCTACCTACATGTTAACTTAGTTATATATATGGTCTACCTACATGCTAACTTAGTTATATGTATGGTCTACCTACATGTTAACTTAGTTATATGTATGGTCTACCTACATGCTAACTTAGTTATATGTATGGTCTACCTACATGTTAACTTAGTTATATGCATGGTCTACCTACATGTTAACTTAGTTATATGTATGGTCTACCTACATGTTAACTTAGTTATATGTATGGTCTACCTACATGCTAACTTAGCTATATGCATGGTCTACCTACATGTTAACTTAGTTATATGTATGGTCTACCTACATGTTAACTTAGTTATATGTATGGTCTACCTACATGCTAACTTAGTTATATGTATGGTCTACCTACATGTTAACTTAGTTATTTGTATGGTCTACCTACATGCTAACTTAGTTATATGCATGGTCTACCTACATGTTAACTTAGTTATATGTATGGTCTACCTACATGCTAACTTAGTTATATGTATGGTCTACCTACATGCTAACTTAGTTATATGTATGGTCTACCTACATGTTAACTTAGTTATATGCATGGTCTACCTACATGCTAACTTAGTTATATGTATGGTCTACCTTCATGTTAACTTAGTTATATGTATGGTCTACCTACATGCTAACTTAGTTATATGTATGGTCTACCTACATGCTAACTTAGTTATATGCATGGTCTACCTACATGTTAACTTAGTTATATGTATGATCTACCTACATGCTAGCTTAGTTATATGTATGGTCTACCTACATGTTAACTTAGTTATATGTATAGTCTACCTACATGTTAAATTAGTTATTTATCTGCTTTATTTAATTAGTTATTTATCTGCTTTATTTAATTAGTTATTTGTCTGATCAACACACGCATTAACTTAGGAACATGTGACCTTCGCCTATTTTGACTATATTGTTTATTCCCTTTTCCTCCCAAAATTTTTAAATTAAAAAAACCTGCTAACACATACCTAAGATTTGTAATAATAGTTCAACCTAACGATCAAGAAGAGATAACTCTAAAATTCACGGAAAAGAATAGGTTCCTAAAATAGTAGTTTATCCTTGTACATAAATAAGAGATTAAACCGGATTGTGTCAATATCTCTTAAAATTAATCTGTAAAAATCACGTAATATAAACAATCTTATACATTTCTTTGTTGAACTCTGAAGATATTTTACCAAGATAACAACTTAAAATACAATATCAATATTAACAGTCAATGCTACGACAGAGCAGACAAAGTCACATTGAGCATTCTGAATGTACTAATGTACACAGCTGCTTAACCTACTGTTTAATTTGTCGAGTTCGATATAAATTATCAATTTAGCTTTTTTCCTTTACAAGGTCTGAAATATTCTGAACCATGTTCGGTCAATATATTAAAGAAAAGGGCTAGTGATTACAGATATGTAATTATAACTTTTTTTTAGCACACGAATGTTTAAAAAGTAATACAAACATTAATCAGCAAATAGTAAGAAATAATTATGTACTTTTATAGTATAGTCTTGCAGTGAGAAAATTTCAAATTATTTGAAAGTCAAATTACCTCATATTACCAATAAGAAAACTTTAATTAGTCCACAGGAGCCGTCGGGGTCGTGATCGCATGGTGGTTGGATTGATAGCTACATATGCAAACAGTGACTATCACCACTAACGTGTAAGTTCGAATCCCACTCATGCGAGGTGTACTCGATACAACATTATGTGATAATGTGTGTTAGTGACCTGCGGCAGGTCGGTGGTTTTCTCCGGTTTGCCCCACCAATTAAAATGACTGTCACGTAATAGCTGAAATTTTGTTGAAAGTGGCGTTAAGCAAAAATGCCCTAAGGATAACTCTTGATTATTCCACTAGTTTTCTCATTTCTAAAATTCATATTGTAATTTCTTATGATTAATCTCTGTGTGCATCATAATTAAGTGAAAACTGTCTAAACCGAACGCTGAATAAACCGGAATCATTAATAAAAGGAATATCAAATAGAGTCCCAATGCAGAAAACTTCAATTAATCAGAACATCTGTCTATTCCGAACGCAAAAATTGGGCCCAATGAGGTTAATCTTAAACAGGTATCACTGTATCATGATCCTGAATTATGTAAACTATATTTAGAATAACAAAATATTTTTTTACCAACGCTTCATTCTTTATGAAGGTGATAAACAAAATTAAAAACAAATTGTCATGAACATTTGTAAAAATGATATAGACATAATAGCACATACATTTTCTGTAGGTAACCTACGTCTGATCACGCTCCGATTGCTCTCCACGCGTAGGTCAATTGACAGGGAAATCCTCGTAGTAATTTTAAAACAATTTGATTTATAGCAACGAACAACCAATCAACGTATAATTCATAGTTTAAAAAAGGAATTTCCTTGCAAATTAAAATTATTAGAGTAATATGTCTAAAGGAAACTCTGTGAGCTGTTATGTTGCTACTTAAAACAATAAGCGAACCCGAAACCATGGTTTTCATATGAATTGACCAATAGACGATGATCGGGAATCGATCGTGGGATTTCGACAATATTATATATCTAATCTCTTGGCCAACACCGAGATATAGAAATAAGATATAGATACACACCCCTCTCCCGAAAGTGATACAATGTACAACTCGCCCTTTGGACTGCTCGCTAATGACTAAACATGTATGGAGAATGTCACGGAGTGGTCGTTGGTGAGTTATCGATAGCAAGATGCCACACCCCCTTTCTGCTATATCATCTTTTTGCTATTAGAAAAGTATTCCACATTCAGATCACAGTGATGAATTCTTTTAATTGACAGCTGATCGAGTCATTCATTAACAGAAAACATATCTGAACTGCACAAACGTAGAATTTAAGCATGTACATATGAGTAAAGTAACATTTACATACACATCAGATATAAACCACAATGACGAGAGAAAACAGTTGCGCCCTTAAAGCGAAAATGTGCAGGTTTTTTGATTATTTGTTTATATCTGTATTGTTGTTGGAGATGTCATTAAATGATTAAACCCCACCACAGTTTTGTACCTATCTGTCCCAAGTCATAACATTGATGTCCATCTGCATATGTCACGGGTTTTTCGTTGTTGTTTTTTCCTTTCAATGATTTTAAGTGAGAGGTTCGTTTTGTTCAAACTGGTAGAATTTGTTTAACTGTCTTTTCTTAAGTCATTTTGTGCTTCCCTGTGAAGATACTAAAACGAAGTTCAGCATGTTCTAGTAAAATACATTTGTTTCATATGATCACGACATCCTGACTAGGATCATTTAAAAAATGACAGTATCAAAAGAAATATATTATTCGAGGTCAGTAATTTTGTGTACATATAAATTAAACATCTTAACATCCTGAAAGACAATGACATTTTGAATGCATCATTGTGTTATGTTGCACCATCATTTTACTTATGTTACATTTTTGTTTTATTACTTCATTATTATCAATTTTTATTTGTGCTTTCTCGGCTTTTCTAAGGCGACAACCAAATACATCAAATTTCATTTTAATGTACGTATTTTGCGTACACCATTTTATACATACATTTGTATTAAGAAATGAACCATGCGTAGCTTCTGATTTAGCTATTCAGCACTGTTCGTCAATGTGCAATATGGTCAGTTCTTAGTCAGACCTGGACCGGTTGCCATTTTGACAAAACTAATGGAACTGAAAAATAACTTTCCGTCAATTGTATCGGAGTGATCTAACAATTCTTATCTTTCTTTGACTGGTATAAGATATCCATAATATTGATCTTGTACATGTAATATAAGAAGAGTGCCACATGTGGAACAAGAACTGCATATTCTTTTTGGAGCACTTTAGTGCACTTCCGGGTTTTAGTATGATTCGATGGTTAGTTTTCTGTGTAGTGTTTAGTAGTTTGTCTTTTTGTCCTTTTTCATTTGGTTATTTTATTGTCCCTACTTCGATTTACGACTTCTTGTGACATCTTCAAACTTGTCATACACTATGCAGTAGGCAAATGTGTTGTTTACTGTACTCAAAGATTACTGTTGAAAAATCTACTGAACAAAAAAGGGAGAATACACAGCAATAAATTCTATTAAGTAATTATATCAGAAATACTATATAATTTTGGTAACAAAAGTGTAATAAAAAAGTGTAATTGTCTTGTTCACAAAGTGATAAAAACCCTATAGTCTAATCACATGCTGTAACGTCAACACGTTCTCGTGTCAATCTCCAGGTTACAGCTGTTACAAAAAAAGTGGGTAAAATGTGTGAATTTGTAATTGGAGCAGGTGGAATGCGACAAGGTTTTTGAGTAAAAAATGAGTATCTCATGGAGTACTTGTCTCTAGAAAGCTATTGACAAATTGTTCAGTCAGAGACTATCGGACAACTTTTGGTGTCTTATTTTGAAATATCGAATCAGAGAGTGCGAACCGCGAATGGTGTATCAATAGATCTGGGTATCCTATGTTGTGGTACAACACTTCCGAAAGGCCGTTCTGGAAATCGAAGGACAAACACAAAGTGGTAAAAAGTCCTATAGTCCAACAGCAGACATAATGTAACGTCAAAAGAAATATTTAGTTTGGAAAACAAAGAATAACAAAATTACGTAGTTGATGTCCAACATCAATAACAAAAGTTTAATATAGGTGTGATCAACATCGTAGTTCATCACGGCTGATAAATAATATTTGAAGAGCCTGGTAAACTGTGCAATGACGACTTTGTGGAAGGTTGTTTATCTCCTGTATGTGTCAACGGTCTGCCAACATGTCTGATTTCAACAACAACAAAAACTCTCAGAGTTTCCTGTAGAGTACCTAAGTATGGTCTCTCAACTCTTTAGCAAATCGGGGTATTCCTCTATGTTTTCAAAGGATGTTTGTTACACGTTGTATGCCTAAATATTTAATACCTTCAATGACATTTAAGTTTGTTTATTATGTTGCACGAGATGCTTAAAGGCCACGACTTGACCATCAGTTGAAAAGGAAAAAAGTTGAGAAAACTACGGGTATGTATAACTTTACAATAATGAAAGGGAATATAAATACTAGAAAAGAAACAACAGCGAAAATTAAAAAAAACCGTATATTTTGTCCAATAGTACGTAAAAGGTAAATTTGAACTTTAAAAAGAGAACATTTCCAATATCGACACAACATTAAAACAATTATCACTTGATGCATCTATTATCGTTCTCGTGTCAATCTCCGGTGTTACAGCTGCTACGAAAAGAGGTGGGTAAAATGTGAAATTTTGCTTAGAGCAGGTAGAATGCGACAAGGTTTTTCTTCAGTAACTCATGGTGTGCTTGCCTGCAAAAAGCCATTGACAAATTGTTCAAAGTCAGAGATATTGATGTCTCATTTTGAAATATTAAAACATATATGACTAACCGTGAATTATGTACTAATATGTATAGGTATCCCCTGTAGTGGTACAACGCTTCCGAAAGGCAGGGCGGGACAGATAATACAATAGCTGAAAGATAAAACGTCAAGAAGACAAGCAATGGTGACCAATACAATACACAGAAAGTAAACGATTGAGCAACCCCCCTCATCCCACCCCAATAAACTGGGGAGTTATCTTGTCCCTTTCGAGGAAGCAGTTTCTGTTCAACTAGCGACGCCCACAGTGGCATTCATGTTGAGGATCCGATAATAAGTCGTTATCGGTGATAAATCATTGTGGAAAAAAGACGGGACTGTGGTTACGACAAACGGAACATATCCGTGGTCATTCAGTATTATTGCTTGAATACTCGACGATAAACACCAATAAATTAATCGACCATTCAACACCACAGATATTTTCACTAGCGATTATCGAATATTACAACATTCCCACCAACAACATGAACATCGCCTCCAACATATCAAATACAAAGAAGAGAACAGTATATCAATAAGTCTAGGTATCCTATGTTGTGGTACAACGCTTTCGAAAGACCTTCTGGAAATCGAAGGACAGACACAAAGTGGTAAAAAGCCCTATAGTCAAATCCCAGCAGACATAATGTAACGTCAAAAGAAATATTTAGTTTGGAAAACAAAGAATAACAAAATTACGTAGTTGATGTCCAACATCAATAACAAAAGTTTAATATAGGTGTGATCAACATCGTAGTTCATCACGGCTGATAAATGATATTTGAAGAGCCTGGTAAACTGTGCAATGACGACTTTGTGGAAGGTTGTTTATCTTCTGTATGTGTGAACGGTCTGCCAACATGTCTGATTTCAACAACAACAAAAACTCTCAGAGTTTCCTGTAGAGTACCTAAGGTACGGTCTCTCAACTCTTTAGCAAAGCGGGGTATTCCTCTATGTTTTCTTACACGTTGTATGCCTAAATATCTAATACCTTCAATGACATTTAAGTTTGTGTATTATGTTGCACGACATGCTTAAATGCCACGACTTGACCATCAGTTGAAAAGGAAAAAAAGTTGAGAAAACTACGGGTATGTATAACTTTACAATACTGAAAGGGAATATAAATACTGGAAAAGAAACAACAGCGAAAATTTAAAAAAAACGTATATTTTGTCCAAAAGTACGTAAAAGGTAAATTTGAACTTTTAAAAGAGAACATCTGCAAATATCGACACAACATGAAAATAATTATCACTTGATGCATCTATTGTCGTTCTCGTGTCAATCTCCGGGGTTACAGCTGCTACGAAAAGAGGTGGATAAAATGTGTGAAATTTTGCTTAGAGCAGGTGGAATGCGACAAGGTTTTTTTCTGCAGTAACTCATGGTGTGCTTGTCTGCAAAAAGTCATTGACAAATTGTTCAAAGTCAGAGATATTGATGTCTTATTTTGAAATATTAAAACATATATGACTAACCGTGAATTGTGTACTAATATGGATAGGTCCCCTCTGTAGTGGTACAATGCTTCCGAAAGGCTGGGCGGGACAGATAATACAATAGCCGAAAGATAAAACGACAAGAAGACAAGCAATGGTGACCAATACAAATACACAGAAAGTTCACGATTGAGCAACGCGACCCCACCCCAATAAACTGGGGAGTTATCTTGTGCCTTTGGAGGAAGCAGTTTCTGCTCAACTAGCGGCACCCGCAGTGTCATTCATGTTGAGGATCCGATAATAAGTCGTTATAGGTGATAAATCATTGTGGAAAAAAGGACGGGACTGTGGTTACGACAAACGGAACATATCCGTGGTCATTCAGTAATATTGCTTGAATACTCGACGATAAACACCAATAAATTAATCGACCATTCAACACCACAGATATTTTCACTAGCGTTTATCGAACATTACAACATTCCCACCAACAACATGAACATCGCCTCCAACATATCAAATACAAAGAAGACAACAGTATATCAATAAGTCTAGGTATTTTATGTTGTGGTACAACGCTTTCGAAAGACCGTTCTGGAAATCGAAGGACAGACACAAAGTGGTATAAAGTCCTATAGTCAAATCCCAGCAGACATACTGTAACGTCAAAAGAAATATTTAGTTTGGAAAACAAAGAATAACAAAATTACGTAGTTGATGTCCATCATCAATAACAAAAGTTTAATATAGGTGTGATCAACATCGTGCTTGATCACGCTGATAAATGATATTTGAAGAGCCTGGTAAACTGTGCAATGACGACTTTCTGTAAGGTTGTTTATCTCCTGTATATGTGAACGGTCTGCCAACATGTCTGATCTCAACAACAATAACACTTCTAGTTGCATGTAAAGTACCTAATGTACGGTTTCTCAACTCTTTTGAACATCGGGGTATTCCTCTATATTTTCAAAGGATGTTTTCTTACACGTTGTATGCCTAAATATTTAACACCTTCAATGACATTTAAGTTTATTTATAATGTTGCACGAGATGCTTAGATGCCACGACTTGACCATGAGTTCAAAAAGAAAACAGTCGAGAAAACTACGGGTATGTAGAGCTTTACAATGATGAAAGGGAATATATATACTGGAAAAGAAATAACAATGAAAATAAAAAAACGTATGTTTTGTCCGATAGTAGGTAAAAGGTGAATTTGAACTTTAAAAGAAGAATATCTGCAACTATCGACACAACATTAAATCAATTATCACCTAAAGCATCTATTGTCGTTCTCGTGTCAATCTCCGGGATTACAGCTGCTACCAAAAGAGGTAGGTAAAATGTGTGAATTTTTACTCAGTGCAGGTGCAATACGACAAGGTTTGTCAGTAAATCATGAGTAATTCATGGTGTACTTGTTTGCAAAAAGCCATTGAGAAATTGTTGAAAGTCAGAGATATTGATGTCTTATTTTGAAATATTAAAACAGATAGAACTAACCGTGAATTATGTACTAATTGGTACAGGTATCCCATGTAGTGGTACAAGCTGTGCGGGACAGAAAATACAATAGCCGAAAGATAAATAGACAAAAAGACAAGCAATGGTCAACAATACAATACACAGAAAGTTAACAATTGAGCACCATGACCCCGAAAGAAACGGGAGACCTCATATTTCTTTAGGGGAAGTAGTTTCTGCTCCTCTAGAGAGAGGCCCACAGTGTTATTCTTGTTAAGGATCCGATAATAAGTCATTATTGGTGATAAATCATGGTGGAGAAAAGGACTGGACTGTGGTTACGACAAACAGAACATATCCGTGGTTATATGTGACACCTCCATTCTATTGCTTGAATCTACCAGTCACCACCACATACATTTTCACTAGTGATTATCGACAATTACAACATTCCACCAACAACATCACCTCCAAATACAAAGAAAACAACGACCCAAAGTTGTATGAACCTGTTTAATAGTTTTGTTGTTTATATATTGTATTTAAGCTATCATATATCCTCATAAAACAGTATTGATATGTCTATTTGGTGTATATTGATTTTGTTCTGTTCTAGACAACCTCTCATCATCAACGTCCTTCACATACAGTACTGAGCGCTTTATAAATACCGATATGTAAGAAAGGTTTGAAGATACCAAAGGGGTAATCAGAATCCGAAAAGGAGGCAAATTATAAGTGATTCCCAGAGGCGCGTCGTGCAATTGTGGAAATCTTCTGTACACACAATAAAGAGAAAAAACTAAATCTAGTTGGACCGGTAATACAATCCAGACATATGGTCTGTGACTATGAAAACACGGTGGGTAGTCTTGTGAAGATCACTTTAAGAAATATAAATCACCATTTTAATCTTAAAGAGGAAAGAAAGGATTTATTCAGAATATTTGCATGCGTAAATTTCTTTTAAAGAAGAATACATGAACATCCAATGATATAGTTAGGACAAAAATTTTGTTATTTTCTCTATTTTCCGCTTGACATATGTTTCTTTGTATGACAAAGAAATGGTAATAGGTCAAATATAGGTACCTACTCCCAAAGAGATCAATCGTGTAATTGTTGATAGGGGTCAAACTAAAAGGGTATGATCCGTCCAGGGGCTTAGTGGTATACTGGTAGAAAGTGTTCAAATTATAAATAGTAGATTCCACGAGGGCTCCGTCGTGTGATTGTCGAAAGAGATAATATTATATGCATCTGATTCCCTGAGGGGCTTAGTCAAATTATAAGTCATGCATCGAGGCTCATCATGTAATTCTGCAAAGCATCTATTGTTATTTCTTCTCTAATAACATACCATTGAGAAAAAGAGTAAAATCTAGTTGGACCGGTAACAAAATCCTGATATATAGTCTATGAAAAAACCACGGTTGGTAGTATTATGCAAATCACTTGAAGAAATATAAATAACCATTTAAATTTTTAAGTCTTTATAGAAAGGGATTATTTAGATCATTTACATGTGTATTCTTTATTTGGTGTATGTTTTTTCTTGTAAAAGGCCCAGTATTGCATAGTATACATGACAAAATAAACTTCAAAAATAGGTTAGTTGTTGGTAGCGTAAAGTCCAGCGGCATATATGTCATGTTTAATCATCAATATTCAAAACCTATACAGTAATAAGGGACAGATAGGTTCACCGACGGAACGAATTTTGAATACCATTAGAAAAGAATAGAGAGGTGATTAGGGACGAATAATTAATGCTTATGTTATGCCATCATCTTTCCGCGACATAGGTACGTGTTGGGCAGCTCGGTTGACCCCTCGGAACCGTCATAAGTACCCAAAAAACTTACAAGTTACTAGTTATCACCACTTGCTCATATATAGTACATTATAACAAACATTAAACCCTTATCTAAGAGTTTGTCTATAAAAACAAAATATAATCTTCACTTAATGAATGTCATGAATAATGCAGTTATACAAAATGAGCGTATACATCTCATATAATATATAATATTCATTTATGGTATTTAGGTACTGGTGTTGGTTCTCAGGGCTCAAACCACTTGGTTGCCCAGTGGAGAATAGGGGTACTGTTTCGATGATGGGATGTCAGGTTATAGTACGGAAGGCCTGATCGTGGCCCATTTTAACGTTTGTAGAGTGTCATGCTCCCTGCATGTTAAAGACCTCCGCTGTAGATTTTGGAGGGGAAAGGCTCATTGTAACCGCTACAAAAGGCTAACGTTCTCGTCCCTGTCCAACTCTACATACATTTCCAGTGACTATTAAAAGTCGATGAACCCGTTGTCCAATCAATATACATTCTATCACCCACTCAGTACTAAACTATTAGCTCAATGATTTTTAAATAATCGTCTCCTCTTGCAATTGTTTTTCGGAAGATATTAACACTTTGTGTATTCTGTCACTTGCTTACTCTATATTCTTTGTACAACGCAGCTCACCCAGGTTACCCATATGCATAGCAGCATCATTTTCATTGAAGTATTTGTACCAAGTAAGTTTGCAGTATATATGTTTAGGGGTGTCGATTTTGTCTCTGTTTCGACGAGATTTTGGAACTGTTCCGACAATGTGGTATTTTTGCTTTTCATTTTATTTCTTAACGGTTCTTGTACCAAACATTTATACATCACGTAGAATATTAAGATTTTCCATATTTTATACCATCACATAGAATATAAGATTTTCCTTAAGTGTCTGTCTCACAGAATACCATGCAAACTCGTAACATAGTGATATTTTCAAAATCTTATGAAATCTTGTCCATGAAATACCTTTGGCCAAATACAATTAACAAACAAAATATTTGTTTTCAAATTTTATTATTTGACTGAATTATTAGGTTTTTTTTTATTTATCCAGTATTTCAATATACAATGAAGCCAAAAACAATGAATTTTACAATATTTCAACCTCCAATATATCTTGTATATCATAAAATGTGTCTGTCTCATATAGTATCCAGGATTAATCAACTTTCACTGTATCATGTAACATAATATATTCAGTATTTGGTCGCATGGATTTTTTACAGGCCACACTTTAATATACCCATAAATCAGTAAATGACCTTTTATGCAAAAATTGTACATATATAACAGGACATATCTCCCTTAGGGGAGAAAAAAAAATATCCCTAATTTATTTCGATATAACTTTGTTTTCATACAAAAACATATAAAAAATCCACCTTCGGCAAATTAAGATAAAATGGTGAAAATAAGGACAAAAGTTAAGTACATGTGCACTTAGCCGAAAATGGACAAGGTGAATAGGAAAAACAGTAGAGCAGTGTTAATGCTCAATAAGTACCAAAATATCAATACAGAAGTTATGCATAGTATTCCAGAGGTATAAAAAAGAGTTTAATGAAGATATAAAATTAAGGTACATTGTGGTTTTGGGTGGTGGGTGGGACGATGCATCCATTTTGTGCATCTGGCTAAAATGGAATTTAAATTAAAACTTTGTTTTCAAAATGATCTAATAAGATTTATTGGTGATAAATTAGATAAAATAAGTAAACTCTTTTTAGTTTGTATGAGGTATTTCATACTTATTGAAATTTCATATTTTATAAGGGGAGATAATTTGTAGAGGAAAATCACATTTTCTCAATTTTTTTAGAATAGGGTCTGTGACCCCGATTTTCTATTTTATACTTTTAAAGTGTTTAATGAAAAAATATATGTTGCTTAATTTTCCATCTAAAGCTACCATTTCCTTTATTAAAAAATAGACAATTTGTTTTCCCCCCAATAACCTATTGTTTTAGGGTTAAAATTCTAAAGTCAATTTGATCATCAAACTTTCAAAGCAGCTTCAGAATAATCTATTGGTTTATTTTTTGACAGTGCACTCCAAAACAAATCTTAATCAAAGTGCTGACAGCAATGATTATAATGCCCCCATACCGAAATATACTATTGTATGGGATTGAATCATTTATGTGATATGCAGCTTAATGAATGATGATATAATAATTGAAATTAAGTTAATCCTATTGTTAAAAAAAAGTGAAGAAAACAAATGCCATTACAATAAGCATATGAATTTGCAGCCAGCTCCTAAACAATTTAAAACAATATATATGTGATTGTGTTAAAATAAGTCGATTTTTTTGTTGGCTCTGTGCATCATATATCCTAAATGAGATAGTGAAACTTGTTCTCAATAATACGTTTATTTTTCTGAGGTTCTTCTATCGTGGATCTGTATCAAAAACCTTCTCTTATACTCTTAAATAATCACAGATCACAAGCTTGTGTTAGATTTGTGCATTTTGGTAAATAGGCCAAGAAATTGGCAAGTTGATATTCTAATTATCAGAAAAAGGATATTCGATCAATATGAAATGAAATAAAAACAAGAGGTATTTATATATCACAGGTGAACATTTAAAATATTGTGTCTAGCCACTATGCAAAGCTTGAAGTGTTCAAAGTTAACTTTATTTTGAAAAAATTAAAATAAATTAGAATCCCTGCATATAATGGCTAATTTACATGTTCACAGCAATGTACACTTCTTCCACAATATTTTCAATATTGGAATTATAATCATTAGTTTCTAGCACTGCAATAACCTCTGATAGAGTTTCATCTTGACCGACATCTTCATTGGGAATTTCTTTAAACTGAACTTGTAGATACTCGAAGAAGTTTCTAATTTTGTCTTCGGCTTAGTTAGGAAAGATGCCATGTAACTTTTTATCTGACTTGTCCCTATTCATCGCACGATTTTCGAACTTCATTGGCAAGTGCAACATAATCTGGCCTTTTCCCTGTTTTTCAGACATATTTTGTTCAGTTTCACTATATGTTTTTCCATCAATTTCTTTACTTGTAAGAATGCTTCTGGAAAATAAAAGTGATATACGATATATACATTACATGTATTTGTCAACTTTATTCTTCAGTGTTGGAAGTTCATGTTAAGTGGTTTCTTAATGAGTTGCTAGTTTCTTTAATTATGCCTTTGTTGTCTAGTAAATCTGTTGACGAAAAAATAAACCAATTTTTTTTTTACCTTGGCTGCCTTCTGGAGATAGAGCAGAAAATTTCTTTGGAGATATAATCTCAACGAGATTAAAATACACTATACTCAAGCCAAAATGTATAGGGAAGTAGTTACTACATGTTTCTAAGACTTGCTTTAATTCATTCTACATTTTTCGGAAATGGATATATATCAAATATTACTCCAGCTTTCTATGAAAATAAATAATTTTATCCTTGCTCTATACAACAAAATATTTCATCTGTCTCAGTTTCACTACATGTAAATTTGCACTCAAACTAGCCAATAGGCCTTATTTGTTATAAGCTTGAAAAAGCATAATTCAACGGCTGAAATAACATTATCCAAAAATAACAGAAATGTGTCAATGTGATACAAATGCCCCAGCCTCCCGTAACTTTAAAACCCAAAATTCAAGTTTGACATGTCCTTTATTGTTGAATACAACATAACCAAATTTCAAATCAATCAAGATTCAGTTGAGGTTTGGGATCATTTGAATTTGGCGACAACAATAATCGTATACGAGTATTGTCCACAATACTCGTACAAAAAAATATACGAGTATTGTAAACAAAAATGAAAAAAAAAAATATATTGTTATAATAAATATTGAAATTAAATAATATTTTTATAAGTAATAAACATAGATGATATTTAATGTCTTTTCATTTTTGACAGCTTGGGTTTGTGTTTTTACAAGATTGACATGTTGTCAACAACAATACTATTTAGATCTAATATAAAATTATTTAGCTTTTAGTTAATTTAAGGTATTTTCACTATTTTCCCAAAAAAATTTAATCATTTTTTAACAATTTTAATACATATTTATTTTTGATACATAGCACAATTAGATTCTTTTTATGATATTTTGGTGGCCCTTAAAAGGGCCGTTGTTATATTTCTGGTGGATGTTGTCTGTTTTCAACATTCACTGTTTCTTATTTGCGGCGCCATTTCCGCATTGTAAATGACGTCGTGCGAATACTTTTGTCCACAGTCTGTATATTTAATTCATATTGCAATTTATACATATTTTCTGACATTTCATTTCAGGTGGACTATAGATTTCAAAACTCAAATCCAGTCTGGAGAAATAAAGTCAATTACCAAGGCAAAAGACTTAGCATTAACCTTATGGCGTGAACACTCATCAACTTAGGACAACAAACGTGCAGTGCAACTTCTTGTAGACAACCCCGGCACTGGTCACAGCATCAAACGCACCAGAACAGATGATGAAACACAATATCAATATAGGAAACGACATATTGAAGAACACAGGCAAGAACCAGTTCACCAGGAACAAGAAGATCCGAGAATCGAAAAAGCTTTGAATGTAAAGAATGTAATGCAGACTATTATGAGAATGAACAAGGAAGACTTAAAGAAAACATTAGCAGAGAAGAAAGATACAATGGAAGAACTGGCAAGAAGTCAACCCATGGAGATTAAAACTATCGACAACACGAGGCTTTCTTTACTAGCAATAGAAGTATATGAACGTTTCAACTTTGTAGTGACTTAATGTAATAATTATTTATTCATTGTTACTTGTAACATATGTGCTCATATCTTGAAAATATTAATAAAAATGTAATATAGTTTTATATTCTTTCACACTACAATACAGATAAATGACCCCGAGGCATAATTATCAAACACAATAAACAAACAACCTTGTAAGAATACAACCCAAGTTGGCACCAATCACAAAATTATATTAAATTCTTTTTTTTTATACAAAATTCCTAATATTTATTACTTTTTTTTTTACCAAAAATACATTTTCATTGTAATTTTATTTTCTTTAGAAATGCCTGTACCAAGTCAGGGTCATTACGGTTTTCACAGTTTTCCGGTTGTTGACTGATTTTGTCTGTCTATATACTTATGAGTTTTGACTTTCCCTTTGTAAGATTTTTCGGAGTTCGGTAATTTTGTTATTACCCTTATATACAATGCTAAAATATGACAAGAATACTCTATACGAAGAATACTCGTATACGAGTATTGTACAATACTCGTATAGTATTTTGTACGAGTATTGTGGACAATACTCGTATACGAGTATTGCTGTCGCCAAGTTCAAAGATCCGAGGTTTGGAAGTTATTGAACAGATATATTGTACAGTGGGATGGAATTTATTGTTGCACAATAATAATGTAAACCTGTTTTTCACAGACCAAACTAAGGGACCAAGTTTGAAGCATTCAACTTATATACATGTATAAGGGGGGGGGGGGGGCTATGGTTTTAAACGGTATACCCTGGAGTTAAAAATAATTGCCGCTTTGCAACAATTTTTTTTTCTAAATTTATCATTATTTCATATACTATAATGCATGAATCGGAATGTTATTTTTTCTTCACCTCCTACACCAAAATAGTTGTTTAGTATTTGCAAAAAAACATAGCCCTCTTTTATCAAGTTGAATAGTTAGTCCCTTAACAAGTTTGTTCACTGAATGGACTTCTAGCAATAACCACTTAGAAATGTTTTTCTCTTGAGGTATTTAGCTTACCAGGGTGATACTAAACAGAGTCGACTAGAGTCTACTACTAAAATAACGCAAAATAAACATGTAAAAGTATTGCATTACTTTGTAGATGATATTAAATGACTTAAATGATATTTATAAGTTAATTTTATTGATGTTTTAGTTCTCACGGAGTGAAAATATACAAGAAAGATCGGCCCGATTTACTTCCGGTTTACCAAAAAAAAGACAAATAACTTTTATAGTCCTTTTCGACTGAGATATGAAATATCATGTTTGTCAATAACTCATAAGTGGTATTTGAGTATTAAATCATATTTTTAAAGCACATGCATGTTGAAATTTAGGTCAGATTCATGTTTGTCAAAGCAAAATAAAAGCGCTTATACATTTAAAATCAATATCGGTCTAGGACATGAAAATGCTTGACGTATCTGGAGTTCACTAAATGAACACGAGATGATGATACATACATAAGATACGAAATCAATGTATAGGAATTTTTTTTAAAGCCAAGTATTTTAATTATGAAAGACTGACAAGTTTTACACATGCACAATTTTTTTTTATCCTTATTAATCGTGTTTTATACATTTATTTCGTGAACTTTTGTTTTGATTTCCAGACAATTATAGAAACTGTTCTAATTTCAATGAATTTAAAAATCTTATTTCTTTTTGGAATGGTAAATCTTGTACATGCATAGTATGTCAAAATTATTTTGTGACGGGGCAGTATACCAAAACATTCAGTGTTCTGCTTTTTATTTTTTTATTTTATTTTTTATTTTTTTGCTTTACATTATCATTTTATTTGTGTGCTTTATTTTGTGCTTTGCTTTGCTGTGTTTTTATGTTTCATTGCATTATGTATTACCTGCTTTACAATTTAATTGTGCATGCTTGATAGTTATGAACATGTATGTGCTACTTGTGTCTGTATGGTTCTAATTTCAATGAATTTAAAAATCATATTTCTTTTTGGAATGATAAATCCTATACATGCATAGCATGTCAAAATTTCGTAGTTATTTGTGAGGGGCGGTATACCAAAACTTTCATTGTTCTGCTTTTTATTCTTTTTGCTTTGCATTATTATTTTATTTGTGTGCTTTATTTTGTGCTTTGCTTTGCTGTGTTTTTATGTTTCATTGCATTATGTATTACCTGCTTTGCAATTTATTTGTGCCTGCTTGATATTTATGAACATGTATGTGCTACTTGTGGCCGTATGTAAATGTATTGTATGTTTTTATGTAATATTTATATATGTCGGTTCAAAAGCTCATTGCGAGCGTATGTTATATTGTTTGTGTCTTGCCGACTTTAAATAATACTTATTTATTTATTATTTATTTATTTGATTTGACTATTTTAATCTTTAAATAAAGACCAATATGTATTTTATCGTGTCTTGTTTATTTAACCTCGGCTGGATATTTACTGAATTAATGGTACGTCAAGGCCATGAGCAATGTATGGGTGGGCCCTCCCTTTTTTTTTTTTTTTTTTTTTTTTTTTTAAATTATCGGTGAAAATCCAGCTAGATCTCTTTGATAAAATGATAAAACCTATTCTCTTATATGGTTTCGAGGTCTGGGGATTTGGCAAAAATGAAGTACTAGAACAAGTCCTCTACTCCAAACTATATGGTTTATGGTGAGCTATGCAGGTAGAAATTTGAATGAAAATATTTTATCAGAACAATTCTAAATGAGTGTGGATTTGTAAACATATACTATAGTATGGGAAACAGAAAATTTTAATAATAAAGAATGGTTAAAATGTCTTGTGAAACAGCGATTGTTAGATCAGTTTGTACAGAATTGGCAAACATCTCTGTCAGATTCTTCAAAAGCATTACATTATAGGATTTTTAAAACCAAATTAGAATTCGAGGAATATTTCAATATTTTAAATATAGGTGATGCAATCAGACTGTGTAGATTTAGGACAACAAATCACTATCGACCGATTGAAACCGGTAGATGGAGAAATATTGTTAGAGGAAACAGGTACTCTAATTTATGTAATTGTCAGAAATTAGGCGATGAATACCACTATGTTTTAAACGTCTTTAAACGATAATCGCAAGCAGCTTCTTCCAAAATATTTTGGACATTGTTTACGGATTTTTCGAATCGTCATTAAATCAGTACAACAATGCACTTATTTCTAAGTTTTTGTGAATCTGCTTTTAGTCGGTGTTAATTACGGACAACGAACCATGCAAGTTTGCAGTTAATAAGCGACAAAATACAAATTATTCGTTTTTATCTGTCAGATGCATACGGAAAAAGCGAGGACAAATTATTTGCTTGCAAGGAAATAATAAATCGATTGTAATTTTCGTTCTCAAAAGGCGAAAAATGGTTCGATAAAGCTGTTTAATGTGAAATATTTACCCTTTTTCATCATTTTAAAGCTATTTACCAAACATCAATCAAAACCAAAAACACTCTTCTCCTTCATAACGTCACTCAGAACTGACAACAGTGGAGTTGCTCCCATTGAAAAAAGAGGGACAACTAGTTGCCGACACTAAACAAAAGGCAAACATTTTAAACGAACAGTTTCAATCTGTATTTACCACTGAATCAATAGATAACATTCCTAACAAAGGTGCGAGTCCACATCCAGTAATACCACCACTCACCATCACAACACCTGGCATCCAAAAGCTACTTGACAACATCAACCCGCATAAAGCCAGTGGCCCAGAGAACATCAGCGGCAGAATACTAAAAGATCTTCAATATTTTACAGCCCCAATCTTAACCATCATTTTTCAAAAATCACTTCAGACCGGCTGCATACCATCTGACTGGAAACATGCAAATGTTGCACCAGCATACAAAAAAGGTGAAAAATACAACGCAGTAAAATACAGACCAATCTCTCTCACTTAGTTTAGTATATGATCTTCAACACGGCTTCAGACATTCTAGATCCTGTGAAACTCAACTACTGTCCTTTGTTCAAGAACTTGCCGCAAATTCAGATAAAAATATTCAAACTGGTCTCATTATCATGGACTTTGCCAAAGCCTTTGAAAAAGTTCCACATCAACGACTTCTATACAAACTCAAATTTTATGGAATCAAGAATCAAACATTAAACTGGATCTCTGCATTTTTATCAAACCGTACACAAACAGTGGTTCTGGATGGAGAGTCATCAGATATTGCTCCGGTCACTTCTGGTGTCCATCAGGGAACAGTTCTGGGTCCTGTTCTTTTTCTGGTATATATAAATGACTTACCAGAATATATGAAATCCAGCCAACTCAGACTGTTCGCCGACGACAGCATCATCTACAAAACT
Source organism: Bathymodiolus brooksi (assembly GCA_963680875.1). NCBI lineage: Eukaryota > Metazoa > Mollusca > Bivalvia > Mytilida > Modiolidae > Bathymodiolus > Bathymodiolus brooksi. The sequence continues at coordinate 128,006,024 of OY804576.1, read as the reverse complement.
GCCGCAAGATGAGAAAGTGACTGGCTGATAGCTTTCCACCCAGACAAATGCTCAGTCCTTACAATAACAAACAAGAAAAATCCTGTAAAACATAACTACTTGCTACACAATCATACTTTGGAATCAGTTTCTTCAGCAAAATATCTTGGAATCACTCTTCAATCCGACTTAAAATGGACACAGCATGCTAACAATATAGTAGCCAATGCAAATAAAAGTCTTGGAGTTTTGAAAAGAAACCTTAAAACCTCCAACACAAATATAAAGTCGCAGGCATACCTATCTCTTGTCCGTTCAAAACTAGAGTATGCATGCTCAGTTTGGGACCTTCACACTGCGGAACATTGCAATAAAATTGAGATGGTCCAACGACGGGTAGCTAGGTAATGCCTGCAACCGATACCATAATACTAGCAGCGTCACAGATATGCTACAAACTCTCACCTGGCCTACATTACAACAACGTCGACTCAAAACAAAACTTATTATGTTTTACAAGATTGTTCACCATATAGTTGCAGTTCCTGCAATAATATTAATACTAACAGACCCAAGAATGAGACAATTTCATCCATTTACATACAGACATCATCATGCATTCAAAGATCCGTACAAGTACTCATTCTTTCCGAACACAATCATTCACTGGAATTTACTATCTCAAACTATAGTTCTATGCCCAACAGTCAACACGTTTAGAGAACAGCTAACACCAACTGTTCTCAGCCATCTACAATCACAAATTTAAATAAAAATGAAATTGTAAATAGTTTTAACCACAAAAATTTATTTCTGTTGGCACCACTTGTAAATATGTTATAAATTGACTGAATTTATTATTATTTCTTTATGACGTTTATTCCCACGCATGCGCAACAGCTAGTGATCATCCAGTGGATGGATAGCTGTATACCGAAATAAGAAGAAGAAGAAGAACACCCCATCCATATTTGTCATCTCTAACACACAGCCGTACAGCTCAATTGAAGAAAAGACAAATAAATAGCTAAAAGTTCAGACCAGAAAAAGCTGAAAATCACTGTATTGTGTAATATAAACCTTTATTCATAACAAAAAAGCACTTTTTTTATTGAGTTCTTAAAAGTATTGAGCATAAAAGTTACTTGTCTCTATTTTGGTAAACCGGAAGTATATCGCGCCGATCTTTCTTGTATATTGAACTAAAACATCAATAAAAATAACTTATAAATATCATTTAAGTCATTTAATATCATCTACAAAGTAATGCAATACTTTTATTGCATGTTTATTTTGCGTTATTTCAGTAGTAGACTCTAGTCGACTCTGTTTAGTATCACCAGCTTACCAGAACCAACTTGAATAGTTTGTCTTGTTTTCATGTAATACTCTTTGCAAATGGAAGGACTTGCTGCATGGTCCTCTCTAGATCTGTCCTTTCCATTGTTGTGCTTTGAATATACACATAGAACTTTGCCTCTCCTCCATCTAGTCCCAAAGTATTCTCTGTTTCTGGTATATCTTGAGATTCAATGAATCGTTGTCGATGGTGACAATTCCGCTATGTACAAGATAAAAAGGGCCTCAGGCAGTGCCTTTCCATGTATATTTTCAGATGATTTCATGCCAACGATAAGGAAAGCTGCATCAGCTTTACATTGGAATATATGTATAATGTTTGAATTGCATGGCAAGTTGCAAAAGTTAGAAAAATAACACGGTGTTGTTTATCCACTGGAGGCTGCCATTTCTAATTTTATAATCTTAGAAGTGAAGACTTCCGAAAAGGGCGGTTACTCCGTCACTTTCCCTATCAGATAGACATGTGTATTTTCTTGCTCAACGTTAAAGTCCGGAATGAAAAAGGGAATTAAAATGATATATCATATGTAATGTATTTACAATAAACACACAAATCACCTTTAATAAGAATCACAATTAGTGTATTGCAAAAATTTGCATATATTTTAAGCAATGCCTTTTAAGCTAAAATTGCACACATGACCATACTTTTGGGTGCAAGAACTTTTTTGCAAATTATTTGTCAAAGGCAGATTTTTTATATATTTTAGTTTTGAGATTGGTCTGTTTAAAAATTTTCATTTCAAGTCAAAGAAATCTCCCCCAACTCCAATATTGTGCATCAAAATTAAGGAATTTTACTGATTTTGAAAATTTTTCTATATAGCATATTTTGTGATAGCCTTAAAAATTTTCACAAAGTTTTTTTCAAAAATTGTTTTTGGTGATCATTGTCTTTAAACATTATACTTTGAGGAAACAATGCAATTTTTTACTTCTGAGATATACATTAACAATAATAATCCGTCAAAAATAGGGGCGTTTTTAACCAATTTTAAGGATTTTTGCAATGGTTAAGGGCTAAAATGAAAATCCTCATTTTACAACAAAAATGAAAATATATAGGAAATATGTATGATATATTTTAAAATACTAGGCATCAAATATTTAGAAAATGCATAACTTTTTCTTCTTACTGAAATTAGCTTTGTTACATTTTTGGGGATTTTGCATGGTTTTCTGTGAGACAGACACTTAATAATACCATCACGTAGAATATAAGATTTTCCTTAATAATACCATCACGTAGAATGTAAGATTTTCCTTAATAATACCATCACGTAGAATGTAAGATTTTCCTTAATAATACCATCACGTAGAATATAAGATTTTCCTTAATAATACCATCACGTAGAATGTAAGATTTTCCTTAATAATACCATCACGTAGAATATAAGATTTTCCTTAATAATAACATCACGTAGAATATAAGATTTTCCTTAATAATACCATCACGTAGAATGTAAGATTTTCCTTAATAATACCATCACGTAGAATATAAGATTTTCCTTAATAATACCATCACGTAGAATGTAAGATTTTCCTTAATAATAACATCACGTAGAATATAAGATTTTCCTTAATAATACCATCAATTAGAATATTGTATGTTTATTAATGGTAGAACTCACATATACATCATAAAATGTACCTTGATCGCTCACTCATGCGTTTCATGGAATATATAATTTGCTCTCAGCTGTATCACACACTCATACAATCTTAGAATAAAGACTTTTATGGATTTTAACAACTGTAGTGGTATATTGCCAGCTACAATTTGTTTTGAACATGACATATGACCTCCATCTTGGGGGAAATGTACCCATATTTCACTTTTACAAATGATCCAATTAGAAACTATACATAACGTTCCTTTATGTGCTTCGTAGTCTACATTGTCATATAATGCGTCTCACATGACCCGACTAGAGAACGTTTTCCAAGACAACTAAGTGAAAAATCATGATTAACTATTTTACCTTCATGCAAGAATATCAAACAATGAATGAGTGAGATAGCAATTAGTTTCAAAATTATATCAGATGAGCATTTTGCTGGAATATTTGTAAACACAAAGTGCTACAATTGATTATGATGACTTCGGTCTCGGTTCTCAGGGAGAGTTACATGTATTTGATAATTTCCGCTTAACTAGCGAACTAGACCTATTGCTATGTGTATGTCTCGTGGGTCCCTCGTAGATTATATGGTATGACCTTGGTAGAAAACATAGAAATGATTATAGAGAAGTGATAGTCACTGAGGAAAAAAGGGGAAAATGTCAGAAAGGGGGCGCGATTTAAAATTGATAAGCAGACGTCACATATCACTAGGCTGATAATTGAAAGTACGAATCATCGTACTCGGTGTAGAAAATCACAAACTTGGCATCATTATAGAAAATGAAAACGTAGGCACCTGATTTAGTGGGCAGGGCGCATTTCTGGAATACCCTTTATAAGGTACGCTCAAAATCAAAAGATTGGAAAGAGACAAATGATATAAAGATTTGGGGATCGAGAAGACTAAACAGGATAACCAAAATCAACTAAGGTTACCTTTGTCTGGGGAGATCACATTTAAAATATATCATTTCTTGAGAAATATAATTATTATTAAAACTCATCTCCTGTCATGTTTTGGTCCTTTTGATTTCTTGCTCCTAAATATTTTTGTATTTGGCTTTCCGATATTTTAAATGTACCTGGAGAATGTCACTCCAGAAACGGATCGTGTGTACTAAATTAGATATCTACATTTGAACTCTTTTTAGATTTAGTTATGTGAACTTTTAGCTTTCATGCTCGTGTTTACTCTGTTATTAGTGAATTATTGTCGTATCCGTGTCTCTTAAATAGCCTCTTCAGTGACCATGTTATAATATATATTGCTATTAATGACGGTGTATTTCGTCCTCTTGTTATAAGGGACCGACCATTTAACTTGAAGGGGGGGGGGGGGGGTTATGGTTTTTTGTTTCGTTCAGAAATTTTTTGGCGGACAACACAAGAATTAGAATATTAATATTTTAGTCGCGCAAAGCGCGAATATTTTTTCCAGAAGTTAACATTAGGTTATATGACAAAAACTCTGAATCAGATTATTTTTTTTTCCTCCACCAAAATCAGAATATTTTTTTAGAAAAAAAACATAACTCCCCCCCCTTCAAGTTAAATGGTCGTTCCCTAATGTCATCGGTAATTTTAAGGTCGCCAATGTAACCTGTTTTATGACTGTCAGTGATGATGGTTTTGAAGATAACTGGTTTATGACTAAGTGATTGAGTTTTTAAGGATAACTGGTTTATAACTGTCAATCATAAGGTTGATCACGGTGTCTGCTATTTTGAATGTCAGTGACAATGATAACCAATGTAGCTAGGTTTGTGTAAGTGATGACGTTTACTGATGTATTAACTGCTAATTAAATGTCGGTGACAAGATTCACCGAGGTATCTTGTTTGTGACTCGGTGGTAATTTAACTGCCATAGAAAACATAAAATCCGAACTGTCAAATCGCTATTACCTGACATATTATGTTAATCAAGAACGTCACCGACCTTACATAGTTAGCGGAAAGAAAGATTTGAAACACCAACGGGTTAATATTCAGAACCAATAAAGCGAAGAATGATATACCAAAGGATCAAGACCAAAAACACAATGGTCGCCAAAAACCATAAGGTGGTCAGTTCCTGCTTCTCTACTGGCACTCGTCGTTTTTCACTGTTGTATATGCGGTGATAACTTATCAGTTAAGTGATAAATGAGGAAAAGATGGGGGTTACGAAAAACGGAACATATCCATGGTCATTTGTAACAGATCTGCCGTAACAGTTAACCAAGTCTTGGTGGTGACCGTAAAACTTCAGAATTGATGGCCTCAGCATATTCACTTTGCTGTATTTCTGGTGTCCTTTATTTCAAGCTCAACGGGATAAATGCGATCAACAACATAAAGAGGGATTTTTTATTTGATTGATATGTTCTGAATGATATTACTTATGTTAATGATATGAATATCTTTGTTAAATGAGCATAATAATGTGATATGAGGTACAATGGGAATTATCTCAGTCCTCCCTTTGTAAATTACAGGTAAATGGGATCATGCCGACTTATTGGTAATTCCTTTTTCCTCTCCGAACAATGTGCATAGCACACCTGGTCATAAAGCTACAACATCCAAGATTATGACGTAAATGGCATCCCAAGCACACTAAATATTAATATTGAGGGCATGACATATTTTGATAAAAGTTGATCAAATGAAGGATCTTTTATGGGAATAACCTTCCATTCAACAGCTCGTAGAGCTTTGTAATGTCATAAAAACATATTTTCACTTCCATTCGCTCTTCGACAATTACTGGGATTGTGATATACTATCGTAAAAGTTCCTTCAATGCAACGATACTGACATTATTTTAGCTTCATAATCATTACTTTTAGCATTCATGTAACACCCACTATTGCGTAATATCGTGATGCGGTCATTATCTGAACAGATACAGTCAGTGATTGTGACCTTTTAGTTGATCTTGTCAACTCATGTTGAAAGGTATAACTACATTCCATTGATATTCTACCCTATCCGATCTTCATCACTAAGGAAATGGTGTTTTCTTACTGAAACCAATTACCTTGTTATTCGAAGGAAATCATGTTTTCTGACTGAAACCAGCCATATTCTTACTCGTTCATGTCTTTGTATCCGACGAAGATGACTAGTAGTACCATGTTAAATGACCAGAATGAACCATAATTATAAGAGTGTTTTAAATGTGCATTGTCACAGTAGTAAATTGTTACGTACGAACTAAGTTGTTCCCGTTATAAAGTTAAAGTTCAAACGTCCTTCCAATTACCTTACCGATTTATAGACATTCAACAGACACATTAAGAAAGACAAGTTCGTAAATATTTTAAGGTAAACAACCTTAATTGTTGTCAATCATGTTATGGGAGTCTCTTGTTAGTTGCGCAATCAAAGCTTAAACACACAGACTGCTTCTTGTTACTGACCATTTCTATATCATTTTCAATTTTATTATAAATTGCAATTATCATTTCTGGTAAAGAGCGCTGAGTGAAATATTAATTACATAACAAAATATCTAAAGTTTTCATTCTGGGGGGTCTCATTTCCTAAAGCCACGATTTTCTTTGGTAGTTCCTCATATCCGAATAAAACGGTATCTATCAACAAAGTTCGCTTTAATCTGCTTAGCAAAAGAGGTGAAATTGTACTATATGCCTCCAAAAATGCTTCTTCTCTGTTTTTCTTTCGCTGGCTTCGATCACCTGATTTAGCATGAGCATTCAATAAAAACTTTTTAAATTCAATTGGAGATATTTCTAATTGTTTCGTAGTATCATAAGGAAATGTAATATCTTTGCTTATAATTCCACGGATTTGTAACTTTCTAAAAGAGCGAAATAATGCATTTGGTAACGTCGTGCATCGCTCGATTGCACGCTTCATTGAATATACATAATCCACGGTATCAATAATGGCGTCGGTCTCGGTTTCATTTTGAAAATCACTGAAATGAACCTCGTCTTCTAACTTAAGTTCTTTCATAATTTGAAAAGTATCCTCTTTAAAAGTTTCCATTTTACCAACATAATCATATTGTATTTCACAAGGACGACAGTGTTCGAAGCTCGGCACAAAGTGAGCATCCCTGTGTTCGTTCGTATTTTGGGAATAAATAAAATATTTGACGAATTCTTCAAATGTTATATCATGTCCACATTCTAAGCTCAAATTAGACGGCTTTTCACGGAAATTCGTCACTATATATCTTCCAATGAAATTCCAATAAGCTGCATTTGGGGAATATAGTTTGTCTGCATACCCAGACAGTAATCTTTCAAATGGTTCTCTTACAAACATAAATTTTGATGATTGCATTAATATTTGATGGATTTTATCAAACGGAAGACGTTTGGCGGTTTGGTAGCCTTCGTAAGCATGTATTCCTTTAATGCTAAACGGATTTGTTACATTTCGCCAACCACTTAAAATTTGAAATATTCGTTTCCAAAATGTACATCCTATTTTTTCTATGGCACAATACACGATATTTTTCTTTTTGTCAATAACTAAATGCTCCTTAACGGCTGCCTCAGAATTTTGAGCAATGTAATATTGTTTGACATGTTGACATCCTTCTCGGACAATACGGTTCCTCTCTTGAAATCTGTCTTTAACACTAGACGATGATGCCTGAAACTAAAAATAATAAAAGTATTATATGTTGTTCAATATGTGACAGTACTAAAACTTTATCATGTCTATAATTAAAAAAATGTAGATATCAAACTTAGAATGCACGAACCGTTTCTGGAATACCCTACATAAGCTACTCTGAAAGCCAATTAATTTAAAAATCTTTGGGAGCAAGAAAGCAAAATAGCCTAAACAGGATAACCAAAATCGGTTAAGGTCACCTATGCATGATAACCCAATAGAGAGTGCAAATGTGCTGATGAATTACTAGTATTTAATTCGCCATTGCTTAATTAACTAAAACAAATATTAAGATATCTAATGTCCCGCTTATCAGTATGAATACATTTTCAGCAACCTTAAGCTTTAGGTAATGTTGTACACTTAACATTTGGGTTTATGTGGAATATATTAAGGTTATGCTTAGGAGTGTAATGAGAGTTGGGCTATGTGAAATTGGCTTTTATTATAACTTAAATGAAACAAGTGAGAATTATCTCTTCATTCACTTGAAAGCCAACTTGTGTCAATCAACTGATGCACATTGCCAGCCTTCCTTCGCTTTATTTCTTCATGTGATGTTGAGAGTTCAGATTGCCAGTGGAGCGCACTATCCATGTATAGCATTTGAGGAAAACCCGTCTGGTCTTCAACAGTATTAAAATACAAGAAACCCTGACCGTATTGTAGAAGGGTAAAACGTTTAAAATGTGCATCATATTACAACAAATAAAGTGAACTATTTTGCTTTTTAATATGATATGAAACAATGTATGCACATAGATTAATTGGTATTTATTGTCTCTCTGCTAAGCACACAGCATTAAGGAGTAAGAACAAATACTGGTTTACTCGGAAGCAGTTGGGCGACACGTGTACCTGCGAATTGTTGTTTCAGTAATCTGGCACTATAAGCATCCAACTAAGAGGGTTTGTCTAGTACAAAGCTGCCATTATTATCATCTCATCGAATGTAACTTGTTTTCTTCAAGATATAGCTGACAAATTGCTCCTCTGGCGACAAACATCAATCACTTACTCACTCGCACAATTATATTCCACGACATGAGATCTTCGGAATAAACAATACGCTGATTGCTTTAGTGTATTTTTATCGTCAAGATGTAAATGTACTGGATCCCGTTATTGTGATGGACAATTTGATTTAATTAGGGTACCAGCAGCGTTAACCACTCGTAATTTTTGACTCCGGATATTTTCTAGAAATTACGATCCTAGGCAGCTGCTGTTGATATTTACCAAGGTTAATGTATTGTGTAGTTAAATTAAATATAGATTAATATTTTAATTATTCTCTGAACGAATTATAGTTTCATGTGTTACTTAATTCGTCAGTGCAAATTGAATTGATAGAATTTGAACAGATGGGACATCAAGATATTCATCAGCAATAGCATTGGGTCACTGTTTGTTTTGCTTTGCTTTGCTTTGCTTTGTTTGTTTGTTTTGTTTTGGAATATTTTTAATACACTTCACTATCTTTAACATCAATTTCTCTATAAACCCGTTCAAGTAGCTGAACTTTTAATGCAAATATTACGACTTACAAAAGAACGAGATCTAAATCTGCCAGCTGTCTTTGAAGAAGAATTGGATATAGCAATGCCACCTGGAAGAAATAAAAACAGAACGAAATATAGTATATTGCCTTTGGAGATGACATGGATACAGCAATGTCACATGCAAGATACAAATAGAATGAATATAGAAACATTTTAAGATATCAACGAGGTAATGAGAAGCGCTGCATGCGCCGACAATACAATGGTCAAAAGAAAAGTATACAAAAACACACAATAGTTCACAAAACATTACAATACGTCTTTGAAGGGAACTCTAACATAGTACTGACACCTGAGATAAATACAGAATATTGTCTTTTATGTGCTAGGGTTAGGGTGTTTAACGCCACTTTCAACATTATTACAGTTATTCCGTAGCGGTTTTTGTCTTTTAAAGGGACTAGGATGTATCAGTTCCACCTGAAAGAAAATATAGAGAGAAATATAGAATATTGTCTTTGAAGACGACTCGGATATGTCACCTGCAATTATAAACAGATAGAAATTCAGTATACAATTACTCATTCCATTGAAAAATGATTGTTCTAAATCGAAATGATTAAACCAAAGACTTTGTTCATTTGACCATAAACTAACACCTATACATGATAAAAACTCATTTTTGAAAATTACACATCACACTTGTAGTGTAATAATAAAAATGTCATCACGTTTTTGACCCCTGAATTGTATGTAAACCTGCATGATTCATTAATAAATATATATGTACCTGATACTATAAATATTAAGTGCAATTATGTTATGTGTGTGCAACAAACAAAACTATTATATACATAATACGGCTTGTGATCGTGTTATGACGAAACACTGAGCAAGCACACGGCGATTAACGTGCTATATATGTGTCATTGGAGGTCACCAGAAAACACATGGTTGTTATGATATTATCTTTATGAATCTATCTACAATTATTGTCATAAAGTGACACCCAAATTGTATATCACAACAAGAGTTTATTGTTCATAAAAGAACTTTTCCTTTGCACGTTATACCAGAACATTTTATTTACACCCACAAAATATGTCAACACTAATCTATTGTCCTAATTAACGGTAATTACCCAATACACTTTATTTTTATTTATTTGGTTTCCTCCACCAATAAAACTGACCGCCACAATATAACTGAAATATTGTTGAAAGTGACGTTAACAACCATAAATAAAGGTAATAACAAAATTACCGAACTCCGAACAATCTTATAAAGGGAAAGTCAAAACTCATAATTATATAAACAGACAAAATCAGTCAACAACCGGAAAACTGTCAAAACCGTAATGACCCTGACTTGGTACAGGCATTTCTAAAGAAATGGTGGGTTGAATCAGATTTTAAGGCGCCAAACCTCCCACTCTCATTACGGTTCAAAGGTTCCGGCTGTCACTGTAACAGTATTTAAATACAGGAACAAAATAGGTAAAATAGTTGTCAAAGCAGTACCATATTCGGTGACGTAAATGTCAAAAATACTTTTACGTCACACATTGACAAAAAAATTATTGACATTTGCATCGCTTATAATTTTTTCTGCAGAGACGGAATATATTTCGACAAGATATTGGTATCGGAATATAAACTTTTTAAGAGATCGAATAAGGCGAATCTTTTTATAGCCCTGGTCCAGTAGCCTGTTTCTCAGATGAAGATGACGTTTCAGGAAATCAGAATAATTGCTACTGGCCCTTGCATAGCGAATCAATTGCGAGATGTAAACACCATAAACCAAACCTATATAAGATCAGTGATGTTGAGTTAGATAATATTTTGGATGGTGAAAACAAAAGTTCAACATCAATTCACAAGTAAAAGACATAAGTAGTTAAAGTCGAAATTCATTCAAGTATCGTGCTGTTACCTATTTTGACGCAGACCAGAAATGACGCACCGAGATGCATTCAGGTTTTATTTATGAACCGCAAAACCTGTGACCTCAGAGGTTTGAGGTTTCTTCACGTTGACGGCAGTGTTCGCTGTTGTATCCCACAACATGAGGAAATCACCCATAAACAAGGTTAGAAATCATCTAGTTTTGTTATCCATATAAAACCGCCATTTTTCCTTACGTCCAAAAGATCGTATACTAAAATAGACCCACGATTGGCCTAAAACCCTTCAAAGTGTTGTCAAAAGTTTCCGTCTGCTGACAGGCTGGTTGGGCATATTAGGTCACTCAACTGTCATGTGGTGAGCATTCCGTACTAAAAAAATATTCACTGTTAAAGTGTGACAATCGCTTATATGATTTTCTATGAATATAACGAAATATTGCAAACAGGAATTAAGAACTGTTTAAATAAATCTTTTCTTTGGAGCAATTAATAACTAATGAATAGAACTGAAAATTATTTTAATACAGTTATGACATTTTTCACTGATCAGTATCTAAAATATATCATGTTAAACATGTCTAAAATATTGAATTAATAGATTTCACCATACTGTAACTTACAAAAAAAAAAATGGACGTTCATTATGGACAGTGCTGTTGGATTTGACATTTAAGTTGTTAATTTGGATGTTGTTTGGATTTTACAACTTTGGACATTCGTAAAAAGACTGGTTTCGAATGGAAGCATTTTTCGATTAGCAAGGTAAGCTGTATTGATAATATATTGATAGAATAGGAGTGCGTCATTTCCGGTCCCTGAACAAAATGTAAACACATTACTTGTGTACCAAGAAAACGTTGAAAATGGCATGAAAACAAAATAATTATTAATCATATTGCAAATTAAATCGATAGAAAAGAATAAATTCTTTATTTTTATGCAGAAATTTTAAAACAACAATCTATCGTCAAACGGTAATAAACAATTATCTGCTTAGGTGCGTCATTACTGGTTCCACGGGGATACATCTATTCTTGGAAACAAATACGGGGAATACATACAATTTATTTTTTAATGTATGGGAAAACGTACTAAACGTTAAAATGAAAATATTCTCAGAAATTATTTTGTTGTTATTCTGTGTTACAAAATCCTTATTCCCATCGGTCGTCACCTGTCATAACGTCTGTTTTAACTCAATTCAAGATGTATGTATAAAGTTGAATTGCTGACAGTAATATGATCTTGTACATATTTACTGGCTGTTTATTGCTTTGTAAGTAAAAATAATTCTTATTGTGAAGAAAATGTCTAAATATAGTCTATAAACGATGGTAATGATGTGAGAATGTATTCCAGAATGCAAGTTTTAAAATAATATATATCTGGTCAACTAATAGACTTTGAACTAAAGGTATCAAATATTATAATTATTTGAGACAAACGAATTCATCTTATGCGAAGCATTTTAAATGAAAATGATACTCATTTATATACAATAAAATTAAAAACAAAAAATACCACACTGTCGGAACAATTCTAAATTAAAAATCTAAATCGTAGAAAGAGACAAAGTCGATATATGTATATTGTCGGAAAATATAAAATGTATTTGAATAAGCTTTAGAAACAGGTAGAAAAGCGAGTCTGTAGCAAACTTCTCTGACCTGTTTCGCAGCGAGTATGAATGTAGTTTTTACAGACAATGCTTTTATAGTGTGCTTATCCTGCAATGTCCGAATGTCCAAAACAACTGAGAAATTGTTCTGGAGAGAGCAGAAACAATCGTCGTTCCTATAGTTTCAAGGTTGTCCTCTGTCACGTCCGCCCTTTACTGCTACCGTTTTCTTTCTATGAATCCGATACAATAAAACTGTTATTTTTATACAATACGAATAAAGCAATAAAATAGTCGTATACATACGTACATACATACGTACAGCAAATGTAATGATTGCAAGATAAAAGTATTAGATTAAAACTTTAAAATATGTTTTATACAAAAATGAAAAATCAAACTTCATCACAATATTTACGACAAAAGTCTCAATGCTGTATACAAATATTTTATTATCGACATAAAGCTGACACAGATAAACACAATAATCGATGATAATTGTATATTTCATTGTATACCTCGATATTAATCTGTAAATTATTGGTATTAACCTTTAATTGACTTATATGAATCCAATGACAGGCTATTAATAAGTGTAAATCAATGGAGTAAATGACTACAAAATATTGTTTATCAATGTGATGAAATTGTACATATGTAGAAATGTATATTTACTGTGCAATAAAATATTGATATCGATGTATTGGGGTAGATGTTTTTTTTAATAAAACACCGTGACCATATTGCGGATTGTTTTCTTTTGTGAATGGTTTTTTATTTTACAGGTCTATACTAAAATGAGTTTGTATTCAGTTGATTTCTTTTATTAACATAGATTTGAATAATTATCATGAAAATTTACTAGATATAGAACTCCAGAGTTGTAATTTTATATGATGAATGAAGCAAAAGTTGGGGGTTTTTTTTCAATCCTATTTTTATCTTAGAGTAATAAACATTTCTTCGAGCATTAATTGATTTTCGCTTAACGTTATTCGTTAACCTGAAAATTAATTCAATTGCTGGCAATGTTTCAGATTGGACATATACTGATATATAAGTGTCGAGAAAGTGGCCTTTTACATAGTACAACATTGACGAACATATATTGGGATACCATTGATAGGTTTAATGCCACCATATTTCTGTGCCAGCCAACCAGGATATTGATTTCGATCGTTACTGTTTAACAATTTATTTTAAGCGTCTTCACCAAAGCTGCCGGAGAAGGACCGTCGTGGCAGTGATCGTATCGTAGTAGGATTTACATCTACCTATGTAATCAGTGCCTCTGAATTTTAATTATTCGCTTAATATTAGGGTGATTGTTGTTTAAAGCCAACTTAAACAATTTTTCAGCTATATCACGACGAGAGCGTTTAATACTAATAACCAGAAACTTTCTAAAAATATAGTTAAAGTCTAATTTTAATGTTTCTGTATGCTACTAGTATACATGTAGTCATATGAAAGACAATATTGTACCGTTTCTATTGGGAAAACAATCATGAAGCATTGGTTGATCATCACTGGTTTCTCACAATACAAATAACTAATTCCAAACGACCAACTGACCCAACTCAAAATACGTTGCCGAAATGCCAACTACGAATTTTCAAATATGTATAGGTCGCATTCCATACATATATATATGGTCATAATAAATTACTGTCTACAAAACGACATCATTCTTCTTGAGTTTGTTTATATTCACTCAGGGTTTTTTTGTGGAAGTAGTTTGTGCGGTTTTTTGGCATCATGGTTTACGAAGGACGAGCAATACAAAGGAGAATATTGCATTCACACGAAGAGATGTGACTATAACCTAAGTCAATGGAGCATCGATCATGGGCATAGAGTGATTACAAGATCAACAGGTGTGACAGAAATAAATCTGGACTTTATACTGAACACAGTAGTATACTACAATGAATATATAATGAATGATTGCAAACAATAGACCTATTTTACCTCTAAACAATAACAGACTAGCTGAATAACAGTCATCCTCCAAGACAACTTCTACAAAGCAATAAGCTCACTTAATAACCAAGACAATAATATTTCTACAAAGAAATAAGCCACTTGTTGTTCAAAGCAACACCCCACAAGAATAATTTTACAAAGCAATATTCCAATCTAACAACTAACACCCGCCAAGAATACATTTATAAAGCAATCTGCTCACTTAATAATCAAGACAAGAATATTCCTACGAAGAAATAAGCCACTTATCCAAAGCGATAGGCTCACCCATTAGTCAACATCCCACAAAAATACTTCTACAAAGCAATATTCCCATCTATCAACTAACACCCGCTAATAATACTTTTACAAAGCAATTTGCTCACTTAATTAACTCTCACCAGGAATACTTCTAATTAATGTCTTATTATGTATGTGACCATAAAATGTATTACGCTAAATATTTTGCTCTTCGTTCTTTATTTCCTGAACGTAAATGAGACATTCGTCCATTTTGCAACAAATTCATAATAATCGAGCACATTTTTTAAAATATTCGTAAATTGTGAATATATATCATTTTTTTCAACAGAAATTTCGATTAGAATATGCAAGACATTTCGAAATTACTTGGTTCCCCATCTCATATTCAATCATTGCAAGTTTAACACGAATATATTGATTGATTGATTGATTGATTGATTGATTGATTGATTGATTGATTGATTGATTGATTGATTGATTGATTGATTGATTGATTGATTGATTGATTTCCTTTAAAACGTTCAGTCGCAAATATTCCATACATATAAGAGAACAAGAAGATATACAGAAATGAGGTAGGAGTGGGGATACCGATGCAACAATTTCTTACCGCCACTGGAAAATTATTGCATATATGAGGAGTTGGGGATGGAAAATGTATAAAGCGCCATCTTTTTTTCTAAATATATACAATAAATCTTTAACAAGCAAGTAGTGTGGCACTCTCTGACAATACTGTCTGTTAAATAACATGACTCCTTCCCTTAAAAAGAGGTAACTCCCTTCCCGCCTTTCCGGACATTAGAGGTGAGAAGCTCTGTGGGTTGATAATTTGGAACTGTCACCCTGTCACCCGTACCCATACATAATGGTAAATCAAACAATTCATGGAGCCAATTTAGAGCAATGTGAAGTATCTATCAATTAGTAAGCCTCGAGCTTCTATTTAATAGGTTGCTATATACAGTCAAACCTGCATTAAGAGGTCACCCTTGGAACAACGAAAAAGTGGCCTTATTAGACAGGTGACCTCTTAAAAGATATTCAATTCATATGAAATTGTCTATGAAAGGACAAGAAAAAGGTGACCTTTTAATACAGGTGACTGCTTAATAGAGGTGACCGCATGGACAGGTTTGACAGTATGTAAGCATGACTTGTTTTTAACATGACTTGATAGCATTGTATATTATAAATGTTTTAATTAATATACTTGTTATTGTAAGGTATTTCTTTAGCTGCAGGTCACATCAATGTAAACATAAATTTGATATTAAAATTATACATATGTTTAATAAAACTTACGTTTCAATTACATTTTGTGACAATAGCAATTATTAAATGACTATGAATTTTCTTAATTCTGATTGGTTTAGAAGGTTCATTGCTTCCTCTAACAGAACTACATGTCCACCGCGCAATTTTGCGCGTGAGGTTAATAAATCTCATGTCGCAGTTAGTATGTACCCAAATATAGTAACAGGGGAAAACCAGTAGACTGATTAATATCGATAAATTTGATTGGCCGACATTTTGAACCTCAATCAATCAGAGGCGGTCTTGCTAACGAACTTCGGTAATCAGCAGACGACTGTTAGTAAACAAAAATGAACGAAGCAGCTTCGTCAATAGAACCAGAAGTTAATACGTACCCAAATATAGTAACAGGGGAAAACTAAAATGATTGCTCTAACATTTCCTGAAACGTCATCTTCATCTGAGAAACAGGCTACTGCACCAGGGCTATAAAAAGATTCGCCTTATTCGATCTCTTAAAAAGTTTATATTCCGATACCAAGATCTTGTCGAAATATATTCCGTCTCTGCAGAAGATTATAAACGATGGATTTTCAGATTTTCATATAGTGAAAATGTATAAAGATAGGGTGTCAACAAAAATGTCAAAAATATTTTTTTATCAATGTGTGACGTAAAAATATCTTTGACATTTACTTCACTGAGTTTGGTGCTGCTTTTGACAACTGTTTTACCTGTTTTGTTCAAGTATTGTTATAAATACTGTTATAGTGACAGACGGAGACTTTGGGCCGTAATGAAAGGGGGAGGTTTGGCGCTTTAAAATCTGATTCAACCCACCATTTCTTTAGAAATGCCTGTACCAAGTCAGGATCATTACGGTTTTCACAGTTTTCCGGTTGTTGACTGATTTTGTCTGTTTATATACTTATGAGTTTTGACTTTCCCTTTGTAAGATTGTTCGGAGTTCGGTAATTTTGTTATTACCCTTAATTACCATAAACTACAACATAAATTAATTATACTTACCTATGTTCATTAAAAATTGTTTTAAAATGTTACTGAAACTGTGATATTTTATTTGTTAAAATTTTGAAATTGTAGTTGTTTTTTCTTAATCAAATTTATTGTTTTGAAACATTAGAAATGTCAAGTTTTAAAAACTGGTGTTTGTTGGTTTGAAGCAGCTACATATAAAAAAGAATAAATGGAAATGTCTAAGAAACAGCAACAATTCACAATGTTCACCCCAAAATTACACTTAGAATGTGTCATTTAATAAAACAATTGATGACTTTTCATTTCGGTGGACACTGATTTATCAACCCCTTGGAAGTGATGTTCACCTCAGTCCACCTTATGAAAAGTCATTAATTGTATAATGTAGATAATGGTTTTTTTTCTAGACCTATCGTTCTCATTGAAATTGAAACAGACAAGACACAGACATACATGTCTTATACTTTGATGTATACAAATTGACAACATAAGAATTTGTTTCAAAGTAAATAATTATATGAAAAATGGTAACACATAAGATCTTAAATCGTCAAATTGAAATACTTTAGTATAATATATGTTCGTGTACCCTAACATATTGTCCCCACTCTATTCATAATCTACAAACAATTGTATTTGCATCAACATTTTCTGGAAAACAAAGAATTCAAAATGAAGTCGTCACTTAAATTATCTGCGATCGTCCTCATGAGTTGGTCGTTTCATTGCCGACACTTTGAGTGTGGCGAGATTAAACCCTTGGTTTCCATGACGATGTATTCCGTTTAATGAAAGCATGCAAATACGGTGGGTGCTTTTGGTGGAGCAACAGAAACCACTAATTCTTCTGGAGCGCAATGTAGCGGTGTCTGTTCCCATATTTCCGACGTTTTTTGTTTGTGGAATTACACGGTTCTTGATATCAGGGTGCTCTTTGTTTTGTCTTGAGTAGAATTGTCACATTTTTTTGAAAGACATGCTTAAGATATACTTGTGCGCATGACCAATTGTCAAAAATTCCAAATATTTATTATAAATGAGGTCCTCAAATTGTACCAACAAAAACTGTTATATTATTGAAGAGAAAACAAAACATGTACATGAGTGCGTTATGGAATGTTAAGTCCATATTTCTGTCATAATAGGTTAATTACGCTTACTACATTTTCAATGTCATCTTATTTTTATTATATATACATTTGTTCATGATTTTAAAGAGGAGATTAAACTTTAATTGTTAAAATGATGAATTGTTGTTTAACGTCAAGTTGACAATTTTCACCTGTATTTATGACGTGAGCAAGTGCCTCGTGTACAATGGTCATGATGAGATGCAAGGTAATAAAGGTAGTACGTCTATGAGTGGATAAACACGGGAAAAAGAGTATGAAATACATGCCTTGCAACGGGCCGACAACGACCACTTATTACAATCTGCTATTCATTATAAGTTGCTTCAAGTTGTTAGGGAGCGTGTAATTTTCCCTACATGATGCATTCCTAATGCCGTATTTGATTTGCCCTGTACAAGTAGCAGATCTTATAAGTTCTTCAATTAAAAATATGTTTATTAAATGAAAATAAGTATTTTGGAACAGGGAATTATGTTGTAACGTCCATTTCTGGCATACTAAATGAAGGCTATTCCATTCGTTTTATAAAACCATGGAATTAAGTCATACATGGCAAAGTAAGTGCAATCTTCCCGAGGCAAGAGGTTCTGTATCTATGAAGGTTCCGTCGTGCCACGGACACTCTGTAGACACTTGACCTTTTTCCTCGGGGACATGAATTAGAGTCAATGTCTTTCTAATCTCTAGTCTCTTTATGTCATTCCAATATCTTTCTAATGTCACTCAAGTGTCTTTTTAATGTCACCCCAATGTTCGAATAAATGTCATATATACCTTTCATAGTATGTTTCGATCTTGTTTGTGCGTGGGTATTTTACTCTACTTTCTTTTGTGTGAAATGAAGAGGCGACAACTGCCTCCGTGGATTTATGTTTCCTAATTATCTTGTCATTCTCGCCAAGAATAATGTCTGAAGTAATCCATAAACTGGTGAAACGATCTCTTTTTCCCGTTTAAGTTAATTAAACAGAGATAAATGTATCCTCTGTGAATAGTTTTAAAGCTCGTAATTATCATACAAAAAGACAGTACAAATTGACAGTTTGATCTTATTGTACTACTTAATGTGTTTAACTTTCTATTTCTGACCTTTCAAAACTTAAAATGTATTTAAGGTGTATAACCACTAATTCATTTCTTTAAGATTTTCTACTAAATTTGTGTTTTTTTAGTCTATCTGACCATTTTGTCTGATGTCTAACCTTTCCAACACCATATATTTTCTGAAACGTACATGATTCCTCTACGTGCTGTCACAATATCATGGGATGTTTAAAATATTGCAGTGAAATGTCATGCTCTGGGACAACCCCTACTCTAAAAATAGCAACGTCATTCTCCCGGAAGTTCAGTATTTATAGGTCATGCATCAAGACCTCCAAAAAGGATTAAAATACAACTAAATGCAACCACATTTGAGCTCAAAATAATCCTTATATATTGACCTTCAATTACCAATTTTAGTTATGCCACTACATTTAATATTTTTCAAACAACAACAAAGCGAAATGAAATTTTTCTTTGA
The DNA here is from genome assembly GCA_963680875.1 of Bathymodiolus brooksi. Taxonomy (NCBI): domain Eukaryota; kingdom Metazoa; phylum Mollusca; class Bivalvia; order Mytilida; family Modiolidae; genus Bathymodiolus; species Bathymodiolus brooksi. Next base: position 127,986,252 of record OY804576.1, on the reverse strand, counting down.
AAAGGACTAAGCTCTGATTGGTGAATTAGTGGTTTGACACCTATAAAATTCACTTTCTTTGAAGTTGAAACACATTTACAAGTTATTTTTGGAAAAATTTGCTTACAATTCAATGTATCGTTTTTTGTTGTAAGTGTACAATATAATCATACTAAACTTCTAAATGTGGCTAATCCTATTTTGACATGTCAACACGCAAACTGTTTTGGGTTTTTGGGGGGAAATGTAAATATGCTAAATATTCAATTTAAGATAGTAACCTTTAATGATATACAAAACACATATTGTTTATTGTGCTTCTGTATTGTTAGAATAACGCGTTAAATATTAAATATCGCAAAAAAACAAACCACACCACGAACACTTCCTCTGGCAAACCTCGAGCTGCAAAACAATCCGCAACATGAATAACTCATATGGCAAACCTCAATCTTTCAAGGAAATCATATCACGAATACCTCATGCTGCTAAACAAACCACAACACGAATAATTCCTCCGGTAAACCTCAAGATGCTAAACACAAATATAACCACAAAAACGATGAGAATCTAGGTGGTGGGGTGAATGGGACCCCAACATGTCTCTAGTAGTTCCAAAAGAAGCTTACTTAATGCATGTGTAAGCAGCCATTGATGGCGTCTGGTTGTTAGTTGCGGAAAATGCAATACGGTTGCTTCGAATCATTTCCATTCCGTCAAAATTTTATTATTTTCATCCGCCAGATCACGTGATTTCGATGGAATGTTCAGCATTGGATTTCCGATGTCAAGGTACACAACACAAACTCCAATCGATTTGTGCCGTTTTAACGTTCGATCCTCAACTTAAAAAAATCTTGACATTTTCTGTAAAAGACACATATCAATTAAATTATTTTATTTGTATAAAAGACTTCAATGCAGACAATTACTTCTTTAAAATTAAATTTGTTTTCTTTCTTTATTTGCTGCTGTCAGCATCGTGAAAGAAAACGATCTGCCTTTATATATTTCTGATATCAGACAGATAGTGGGTTACCGAACACCAGTATTTATTCAGCCGTTTCCTTGGCGTCTCCATATTACAATTACTTATAATCTACCGCATCTACGACTGATATGCTGATGTTGTCACAGTAATAGCGTATACACCAGAAGTCGTCTGCCAAGCATTTCAGACGTCAAGACACGAAAAAGACGGAACGTGGTCGGAATTGACATGATTCGAAACAACCGTATTGTCTTACGCGTAAATCCGATTACGACTCCTGTACATACTTTGTGAACTTTGTATCTGTATCCGTCCATGTCTGAAATAAGCTACGAATCGATATGTGACTGGCGAATGCTTTTATTGTAAGGTGACGGACGGACGTCCGCTTTTATGAATAGTCAGCGTATATACCTGTGACTGTACGACACTCAACTAAATTGCAGGCATCGTTGACCTGATGACCCCAAATTGCTAAGAGAAACGACGTTGCAATTACTGAATCAGATAATCAAACTAATAACTCTACCAGTATCACCGTTCCTTGGTAGTCGCCTTTAATCAATGTGCACCGGTATGGTTTTGAAGTCAACCCCACGTGTGAATGCCTGGGATGCACATTTGTTTGAAAAATCGGTTAAAATCATCCAGAGTCGTCCGTGGTCGTGAAGTAATCAAAAGTACACCGAGACATTGCCATGTTTCAAAGGTAAATACATGTTTATGTACAGATAAAAATGTTGTACATTGTCTTACCAAAATTAACCTGTGTTTTTTTCGCTAGTAAAGTTGTTTTGAAAAATCACGTATTTTGACATCATGCCGTTCAAGTGTTGTTTGTCTCATTTTATTTACGGAATGTTATTTTGTTTGTTCTCACCCACCTACATTTTTTGTAATAACTTTCAGAATTAATATTCAACAGAAGTATATTCTTATGTCAGTGAGATATTATCTTACTTGATCTTTTGCAATATATACACAACATGTCAGAATGATATGTTGAAATGGAATAATGTTCCAAAATAAGCCGACCCTCCTTGGGAATCAATGCGATACAAGACATGTCTGTTAATATCTATATCCAAGAAAGGCATAAAAAGTCCTCTTAAAACGTTATCCATTTATTCTAATAAAATCTGTTTTAATACGTGTAGTCTTTCCTAGATTTGTTGGTTACATGTACATATCCTTCACTGTATTAGGGGCCGTCGTGGCAGTGATCATATGGTAGTTGGATTTACAACTACCTATGCAATCAGTGTCTATCACCACTGATGTTGTGAGTTCGAATGTCGATCAGGGCGAGGTGTACAACATTAGGTGATAAAGTTTATCAGTGACTTGCGACAGGTCAGTGGTTTTCTCCGAGTCCTCTGGTTTCCTCCACCAATAAAACTGACCGTCACAATTTAACTGAAATATTGTTGAAAGTGGCGTTAAACACCATCAAACAAATATACAAGAACTCAATGGGTGGTGTGAATCATATGTGGATTCTGAACCATTCTAAAGACTGTTAAGAGGACATACAATTAAGGTCCCTCTTCTCACGTAATACATAGAGTGGCATTAATATTGCCCACTCGTATGTGACAAACAGATTAAAAGAATTAGTTCAACTGTGTTTTATATAGGGTTAGGGTTATGGTGTCCTACGCCACTTATATTTTAAGTTATATCGTGGCGGTCAGTTTTATTGGTGGAGGAAACCGGAGAAAACCACCGACCTGTCGCAAGTCATTGACAAACTTAATCACACATAATGTTGTATCGAGTACATCTCACCTGAGTGGGATTCGAACTCACAGCGTTATTGGTGATAGGCACTGATTGCATAGGTAGTAATAAATCCAACTATCATGCGCCCACTACGGCCCCTGTGATTTATATATGAAAAAGAATTGCCAATATATTGTTTTGGAAAGCAATATATCGTTTTTTGTTTAAAAAAGGAACACACCCACCAAAAAGTTCTCTGAACCTGACTTTTCTCAAACTGCTTGGTGGACATTTTGATTTTTAACAGACAGTCGGCATTCATATGGATACCAATACTTCTTCGTCGAAAAGAAGCTAGCCAGGCCCAGTAACACGTTCCGCTATATAGATGATGTCCTGTCAATGAATAATGCAAAGTTTGGTGACTATATATCTATCACATAAAATTTGAAATAAAAGATGCCAAAGATACAGCTAGGTATGTTTTATACCTTGACCGCAACTAGACATTAACAGTAAGGGCCGGTTGAGGACGAAATCAAGGATTTTCTATTGAGAACTGTCAATACATATGTAGCAACGTTCAATCATATGAGTATATATCGTTCAGTTGATACAATATTCCAGAGCTCGTGTTTCCAAACGTATTTCCTTGATAGAGTGTTGCTAATAAGGAAGCTACTGAACCAAGGTTCCCAGTAGTAAAGTTGAAGACATCTCTAACGGTTACAGAATGTCTGTCTCATAGATTACCGTGGATATCTTCTGTTTGTCCTACCCACAATCTCGTTTTCTCTTCTTTTCATTATGCTATTTTATTGTTGTATTTCTTCATTTTATTGTTTCAAACTGTTTTCACAGGAGACCATTTATGCAATACACAAATTGTCGCATAATGGTAAATATCAGTATCTCTATGTTTATATAATCTTGACCATTCAAAAGTTCACTAAAGCCAGAAAAAAATAATGTTTTAACAAAAGTAATCCAATTTACGTTTCGTTTCCCTTCAGTTCATAGTTAGTCTGTGCAATAATTAATTAACAAAAACACTTGAAGGCTCATGTCTTACTTACGTTATTTGTGTTTGTTTCCATATTGTGTTGTGTTGTGTTTTTTGTTTTATTTGCCTTCGTTTTGTGTGTTCAGTGCTGTCAGTTTCTCTGGATTGGTCATTCTTCATTGCCCCTTCGGTATTCTTTAACGTTTATTTACGAGCATATTACACAATACAAGAACATTTACAATAATGAAACATTAACATAATAGTTAAAACATGGGAGATGGAAAGGATAAATGTAAACTGATTTTTTAAATTAAGAATGAAAAATTTATAAGTAGCTCTAAACTGTATATTTAACGTTTCCAGATCGTTTCATATTTTCCCCCAACATATCGTAGATATATATGTAATCTCTGGAGAAACAAGAGTATCAACAATTATATACTGTAGGTCACTGTGCATACTGATGCTTCTAATCGTGGTATAGAATGAGTACAACACCCTCTTGCGATTGATCGAGCAATTATCACTTTGCTTTGATAAAACTTCGTTATAATTAAGAGGTAGACCGCGACACGGATACGGACACGTGTAAAATATTTGGTAAGATATTTATGTAAACCACAAACATGGTAAAAAGGGGGAATTTATTAAAACAATTAAAATGACTATTTTTCTTTATGGCATGTTTTATGTTGATTACATCCATTTAAAAATATGTTGTTGTTCATCATCTTCAGACCCAGAGGTTCGGCACTGTCTCAATTTTCTTGACAACCAGTGTATGTACTATTATATAGTTATTATGTTAACATGGTATTTGATCTACAGTTACATACATAATCTACATTTACATACATATACCTTTTATTGTTAATTAATTTAATATTGTGATCAATCACACAAAGAAACACATATGTGTGTGTGACGTTATGATAGATGGAACATTTTTAATTTGATCATTGACTTGTCCCTAAAAGTATTTGTTAACATACAAAAAAATCCGGAGATATCTAATTTTAGTGCACACTATGACTTTCAGGAATAACCGGATTTGAACGCAAACAAAGCAAAATAATTTAAAAGTCTTTGGGAACAAGTCAGCCAAGGGACCAAGGGGCATGATAGCCAAAATCGACTAAGGTCACATATGCCTGAGGGAGATTGGCCTTAGATTAAATAAATTACATTATTTAGGTACTGTAAACTGCCGAAGAACTGATTACTGGACAACTTGTGAAATGAAATAAATTAAAACAATATTATATAAAATGACAATGACAAAACCACCACAGAGACCAATTATGCACATCTCTGTGAGCATTGTCCTCCCTTAATAACACTTAGACGTATATTTATCATGAGAAAACATTAAATTTAACGATATTTGTCGAAACTGGGAACCATGTTTTCGAAAGATGACGAAGACTTTTTTATTTATTTAAATAAGATGTCACAGTTAATTAACCTAGCTCATTTTTGTTCTACTACGGACGTATAGTTGACATATTTTTAATTTATTCTAATTATTACATATACTAATAATAAGTAAATGTATTCCCGACGCTTCATTTAAGCCATAATTTATTCAACCCTTTATAATTTAAGAAAAATAAAACTGAAAGTTATGATAAAAAATTAATTAATATCGTGTATGATTATTTTTGTCAGTAACAGACTTAATCTACAAGGAAAATATTGATATAAATCTACTGAATGACATCTACACAACAGTTGCAACAAATTTCAACAAAATCTTAGAAAGAGAATCGTTCGTCATCAGCTTAACCTCTTTTTATTTTAATATGTATGATCCACATATCCAGAAACAGCATTGATCACCATGGCAATTCCAAAAAACGTCATTTTCTGTAGTTTGGTATGATCAGTTTTTAAGAAGACCAGGACAACACGTGTATATTTACATATCTGTTTCATTGTTCGCAAGTATTTGGAATGGATTACTAGTATAGTATTGAATAATCTAAAAATACCGACTAATATGAATAAAAGATCACTATTTTATGAATCAAATTAAATCAATTTATCTCCAATGTTATGTAAATTAAAACTAAACCTACAATACATAGCTATTTTCTATTTTAGGCATTTAGTTCGTTGTAAAAAAAAATTAAAAATGAAAAAAGACTTACCAGAAGATACAAGAATGATAACAGGGACGCAAGCAAGCACTAATATAAGCATCCATCTAAGTTTTTTAGACAAACGTCTTGTTAAACCACTGATCCTCATCATGTCATAGTTTAACCAACTGCCGCCACTAATGAGTAAAAATACCAATAAAAAAACATCCAGTTGTCAACTGTACATGCCACACGTTTATTACAATATAACACGAACATTATTGTAATTCACATTTCTTTCTAGTGTACTGCTATTTTTTTTTCTCAACCAAATTGATTTTTCAGGACGTGTTTCGTCCTTTTGTGTCTAGGACTATTTGTTTATTGACTATAAGAAAACATAGTTTGACTATGTACAAGTTTGTCAGATGGACGACATTGGTTAATTTATTATTGCACCTTGTTCTAGTGACAGTATATGTTAATGATTTACTGAGTATACTAACTGATGTTCCTCGGGGACACTAAGGTACACAAATTATGACATTGTTTGTATAATCAACACAATAAATGATGAGATTTGAAAATAATGACCGAAATTAATCTTTACACACCTGTAATAATGGAGTATCTTTGTACCTGTATATATGTTTTTAATTATAATAGTGAAAATTAATTAATTTGCATATCTTAATTTGAAAATGGACTTCAAACATTTATTTTAATGCACGTATGTACATTCGTAACGATGTTGACACTTGTTATGTTATAACCAGAATGGGATCAACTATTTACATAAACAGGAAACCCGTTGGGGGACGGGTTATTATTACAAACGACACTAATTACCTTCAGAAATAATACCATGAATACTAATGATTACATTGCAACACGATGATAACTATCTTATATTCAATATTTGTCCGTTTTCATTTTCATTTATGTTTAATTATTAAATGTCTTTTGAAAGTAATGTAAAAATAATAAAACATACATTAGAACCTGCAGCAACCTGTATTATATCGTGATACGAATGAAATGAGTGTCAGATATTATCCATTGGGAATAATTGAAATGTAACATAAAACCGTATACAATGTAGTTCAAAATCTGTTCATGGTTGTTTATAATCTTTGTCATAGAAACGTAGCACAAGCATTATAGGTATACAAACGTAGGTATATAATTTAGTTCGCAAGATACGTTACTGGAATAACCTTCATCATGTACGTTAACGGTCAAAGCACTGGAAATTCTAATTATTTAAATGTCTTTGAAAACAAGAAAATCAAAGGGCCAACGCAGTATTACATAAAAATAGGTTAAGGTGACCTCTGCCTGAGGGAGATATATTGACCTTAGATTTTAAAATTGATAAATTACATTATTTTGTAGATGTATATTACAAACAAATATAATTAACCATGTCATTGTCAAAGTGGATTGATTGGTGTTGTTTATGTTTCTTTTAAAAGAAATCGCTGGCGACAAGTCTAGTTGTATTGAAAGCCAGAGGTCCTACAGGGGACTACAGAGCGGCCATAAGTAGCTTGTAAACTTTGTCACAAGTCGATCACACCTCTAGTGCAGCTTAACGCCTCGTTGTTGAAATGATAGTAGCTGTATTTAAATTTTCATTATTTCTGATGAACCTTTGTATTTATTTTTTTAAATATGAATTTTTTTCAATCCATATGGTAAAATTAAATCTCGTAATAAATCATCCGTAATAGCAAGCTCTATGTAAGTAATTTTATTTCATAGATGTACTAAATAAACTCGTCGGCAATCATTGCCTTGGTTTTAGATGTCTCGTGTTATGTGTCCTTATGCAGATATAGCTAAGTTTAATCGAATGTTGCATTATTCCTCCAATATGCAGGAATTACATAATGTCATAAAATTTTATATTTCACATGAAAACATGGGAAAATTCAGTTTTAATTCACGTTTCAAGTAGATTTAATTGAAGATATATGGTGTGCTTGGAACCATACATGATTTGATTTAGTACATATACTTATATAAAGAGGTGTGATTATCTAAGAAGTTCTGTAGCTAAGGACTATATAAGGGAGCTCGTATCATATTTGTCGAAATATATTCCGTCTCTGCAGAAACGATTATAAACGATGCATTTTCATATAGTGAAAATGTATAAAGATAAGGCAGTCGACAACAATGTCAAAAATATTTTTTTATCAATGTGTGAGGTAAAATTGTCTTTGACATTTACTTCACTGAATAAGGTACTGCTTTGACGACTGTTTTACCTATTTTGTTCCTGTATTTAAATACTGTTATAGTGACAGCCGGAACCTTTGAACCGTAATGCGAGCGGGAGGTTTGGCGCTTTAAAATCTGATCCAACCCACCATTTCTTTAGAAATGCCTGTACCAAGTCAGGGTCATTACGGTTTTCACAGTTTTCCGGTTGTTGACTGATTTTGTCTGTTTATATAATTATGAGTTTTGACTTTCCCTTTGTAAGATTGTTCGGAGTTCGGTAATTTTGTTATTACCCTTATTAGAAGTGTTGTAGTTTTAAATTAGAAGTTAAATTGGGAGATCGTATCATTTAAGAAGTTCTGTAGTTAAGGTCTAATAAACAGTGACCGTATCATCTTAGAAGCTATAGTATTTAGATACTTGTAAAGATATAACGTATTGTATAAGTAGTTCTGTAGAGGTATGATTATTTAGCAAATTCTGTAGAAAAATGATATTTAAGAAGTTCTACATTTCAGGATTATCAAAGGGAGATCATACCTTTTTAGAAGCTCTGTATTTCAGGACTTCTAAACGGAGATCATATTATTTTAGAAGTTCTGCAATTGAGGACTTGTAAGAAGTGGACATAATGTAAGACATTTTGTATTCGAGGACTAGATAAAAGATATCATCATTTTAGATGTTCTGTATGTAAGAACTTGGTTTTGCAGTGAGTGAGTGATTGTTGTTTAACGCCAAATGAGCAATTGTTCAGCTATATTAAGGTGAAAACAAGTTATATTCGATGAGAAGATGCTGATGTCAAAACGTTTTTTAGTGGTAGCTCAATAAAACAACAGTCCGCGGTTAGACATGTCGCTCCACATTATCCTGATTGCGAGTCAACCAATCGTTGTCTTTTCTCCTTAATGCTGCGTGCATAGCATAGAAGCAACAAATACCAATTTTGTAGTTTTTAATTTGACTCGACCGGAGTTCGATCTTGCAATCTACCGCATTCGAGGCGAACATAGTAAACCATTATACCACCGATGCAGTTACTTGATATTGGAAAAGTGATTATAATCTTAAATATTTCTGTGTTAAACCAGGTGGTATATCGGATGTATTGCACTTTAAATTGAAGACTGTTAACACACCCACTCCCCCCAAAAAAAATAAAACAAGACAAAACAACAACAAAATAAAAAATAAATAGGCAATCTTTGAAGGGGAATATGAATTCTTCCAGATAATCGTTTATTCAAATTAAGCTTTTTCCCGAATATTTAAAGAAGTGCTTACTAGTTAACAAATAAATATTGTATTTATTTATCAGTTAGTACAGTTATTGAGTGATTGTTATTTAATGCCACATGAACAATTATTATGGCGAGAATAAGTTACATTCGATGACATAATGATGGCAGCTCACTGATACAACAGTCTGTGGGTAAACATGTCGCTTCACTCGGACACATTATCCTGTTTTGCAGCCAACCAGTCTTTGCTCTTTCTTATTAATGTTGGGTGCTTAGCGGAGAAGCAACAAATACCAATTTTATCTATCAATAATTCTAGATTTGCAGAATTTCTTCCATTGATATATCCTCCAGAGCTGGAAGTTAAAGAGACCACAGATGCAGCTTCGTCCGTATCATTTTTGGACTTATGCCTCGAATTTGACGACAGTGGTCAACTCAGTACTAATATTTATGATAAACGGGACGATTTCAATTTTAAAATCATAAATATTCCAAATATGTGCAGCAATATACTAGTTTCTCCTGCATATGGTGTTTACATCTCGCAATTGATTCGTTATGCAAGGGCCAGTAGCAATTATTCTGATTTCCTGAAACGTCATCTTCATCTGAGAAACAGGCTACTGGACCAGGGCTATTAAAAGATTCGCCTTATTCGATCTCTTAAAAAGTTTATATTCCGATACCAAGATCTTGTCGAAATATATTCCGTCTCTGCAGAGATGATGATAAACGATGCATTTTCATATAGTGAAAATGTATAAAGATAAGGAAGTCAACAAAAACGTCAAAAATATTTTTTTTATCAATGTGTGACGTAAAATTGTTTTTGACATTTGCTTCACTGGGTTTGGTACTGCTTTGACAACTATTTTACCTATTTTGTTCCAGTATTGTTATAAATACTGTTATAGTGATAGCCGGAACCTTTGAGCCGTAATGAAAGCGGGGGGTTTGGTGCTTTAAAATTTGATTCAACCCACCATTTCTTTAGAAATGCCTGTACCAAGTCAGGGTCATTACGATTTTCACAGTTTTCCGGTTGTTGACTGATTTTGTCTGTTTATATACTTATGAGTTTTGACTTTCCCTTTGTAAGATTGTTCGGAGTTCGGTAATTTTGTTATTACCCTTATTTATCTTGTATCATTTTTTGCTATTTTTTAAAAATTTTGATCATGAACAAACCAATGACAAACCTGTAACAAATCTATTTGGAGAGTTATTCTTGATTTTGAAACACTACAAATATTTTTTGAATTGTATGGTGTAATTAATGCTATTTTTTAATTATATGTTGCTTATTGTGATTTGGTAGTGCCATAGACTGGGTTTTGAATAACAATGTTACAGTCCCGGTTGACTTGCAATCAATAGAACTGACCATTCAGTAGGGTAAAAAGAGTATATGAGATTAGTTATACTTGTTCCCATTGGTTCTAGAAGTGCAATAAGTAAATTTTGATCAATACGAAACTTGAATGGTCTCCACCATGACCACGGATATGTTCCTTTTGCTGTAATCACACGGGTGTCACTAGTGGCGCAAGAATTGGTTACCATTCCATTGCACCTGAGTTCACCTCTGGTTTTAGTGAGGTTTTGTTACTCAATCTTTAGTTTTCTGTGTAGTGTTGTTTCTCCTTTTTATTATGGCCATTGTATTGTCTATCTTTCTTGGGGTTTCCGTTTCTGATTACCCCTTTGATATCTTCGACCTTCACTGCTCATCTAGAAATTGTGACATTTTCATGCTATGTTAGGGGTTAAGGTGTTTAACGCCACTTTCAACAATATTTCAGCTATATCGTGGCGGTCAGTTTTATTGGTGGGGGAAGCCGGAGTACCCGGAGAAAACCACTCACCTGCCACAAGTCATTGACACACTGTATCACATAATGTTGTATCGAGTATACCTCACCAAAGAGCGGGATTCGAACCCACAACTTTAGTGGTGATAGGCACTGATTGCATATGTAATTATAAATCCAACTACCATACGATCATGACCACGACGGCCCCTTTCATGTTATGTTGAAATGTTGTAAAAAATCTATCTTCACACACATCGTTGGTTAGTAATCCAAGGCTGATCACATTCCAATACTACCAATTCATCACCCGTGGATCAAGACTACGGTAATTTTTATTGGTGGAGGAGACCGAAGTACTCGGAGTAAAACACCGACCTGTCGCAAGTCACTGACAAATTGTGTCACATATTGTTGGATCGAGTACACCTCGCCATGAGCGGGATTCGAATTCACAATTTTAGTGGTGATAGGCATTGATTGTATAGGTAGTCATAAATCCAACTACCATACGATCACCACCACGACGGCCCAGAGTCCTTTGAAGCAATAATGCCAAAGGGCCTATACATGATGGCCAATATCAGCTAAGGTCACGCATGCCTGAGGATTGAGAACCTTTGTTTTAATAATAATTACATGATTTAGGAACTGAAGATGTCGATAAAAATATATCTAATGAATCATGTCAGTGTTGAAGCACGGTCACTGGGCAGATGATACCCTCAGGGACTAACAGTCCACCAGCAGAGGATATCGACTAAGTGATAGTAATAAAAACGTAGAGATATCAAAGTTAGTGCGCACGACACGTTTCTGAAATAATCGTCCATCAGGTACGCTCAAAGCCAATTAACCTAAGTTTAATGAGCTAGTGGTAAATGTGCTAACTCTTCCACTTTTTACTGAAGTGCCTGTACCATGCGAGGAAATTGAGCGGTCATGATATTTGTACAAAGAGTATCGATTTTTCCTTTTGATTTTGGGAATTATTGCGATAATGTGGTATTTTTTGCTTTTTTTTTTCATTTTATCCCAGACTGTAGCTGTTGCTATTTTCTCACAATATAGATGTGCCAGGTATTTTCACTCCGCTACAAATGTTTTGTATCACGATCTTGGGTTTTACATATTGTTGCTAATTGACATTATAGACGGCGATCGCCCAAGATAAGGTAAACCGTAATAACTTCCTGTTAAACAAACATCTATTTTCATCTCACTTTGGGTTTTTTTCTTTGAAGATCGTTTGTTTTATTGCTATCATTTATGGACAGAATTGATACAAGTCGTGACATTGCTGATGATTGTATCCATAACATCTTTGTAATTTCATGAGAACTTATGGTTACACGCCTTGTATCAATTAACACATGTCCAAAACCAACTTGATCAACGGACATTTTCCCATGTCTACATGAGACCCAATATCAATTTACACATGTAATTTTAGATCGTTTATTTCAATTGTGACCAAAACAAGCATGTTCAACGGACATTTTTCTAATTCGGTATTTAACAGTTTAACACATTGACCTCCAGGTCAGCATTAATTTTAGCTTTCTTTTCATTTATATTTATTTCAAAATGTTATTTGCGATTTCATCAGAATAGTGAAGTGCTATATTAGACAAATGGATTCTCGAAAACATCAATAGAATGAGATCGCTTGGTCTAGTATTAAAAGTATATTCATTAACTGCAGAAATCTTTTTAAATCATGATTCATGTAATTTTTAATAAAACTAAAGTTTTCCTTCCTCAGGTATAGCTGACCTTAGCTGATTTTGGTTACCCTGTTTAGGCCCCTTTGGTTTTATTGCTTTCAAAACATTAAATTATTCAGCTTTCCAATCTTTCGATTTTGAGCGTACCTGATGAAGGTTATTCCAGAAACGCCTTATTCGCACTAAATTTTATATCTATGTTTTTATTTTTATTTTATGTTTTATACTTTGATCAATTAATGGACTCGATAATCGTGAATCGTAGTGTGGATAAGCCTGAATAGTTAATTATCGCAATGAATGACCACAATCGGGTTCTGTTTTATGTTTTTTTCCCCCATTTTTAAATTTAAGTCAATCTTCCTTTTCTTTTTCAACAGGATATAACATTGGACTAAACATAATAAAATAACAAAATAAATATTAATCATTTATCTGATAATGGTTTAGTTAACTAACATTCTTTTTGCAAGAACCATTAAACTAATCATTAATTAATTATTGGGGCATTTCACATTGTTTCGCGATTCCAAGATCCAATCGTTTTGGGAATTTAATAACATAAATCTGCCAAACTGTTATAGATTAATTTTAGAGTCACATGTCATTCTATACGTGTTTTGATTGGTTTAAAAAGTTGAGGTTATTTTCCAATGTACGGAATCTGAAAATAGACGTCGTTCTCAAGGAGTCGCGTGTCGTTGTCATCAGGCGATTTTCTTTAAATGAGACACCTTTGGGGTTATTTAAATTTATTTCCTATTATTTGCCTTATTTTGAAAAAAAATAATATATTTTTCAATATCATAACAAAAAAAGTTGTATAATTAATTTATAAGGACTGATGGGAATTATTTGTTCGGTTCATTCGAAATAACCTCAATCAGGTTGTACACACCCTTGCGTAACCCACTACGCGGGTTATACGGTGTGTACAACCTGATTGAGGTTATTTCTTCATGAACCGAACACAAATTGCGATCAATCCTTAAATATTTTCCATGTTTTCAGAACCAATTAAACAGTAAGATGTACAAGGAAGTTATTGTTGGCAATGCTAATAAAGTTAACAATAAGAAGGATTATTCTGCCTCCAATAGCTATATAAAATATTGAAATAGATTAATGTCTCTTTTCAACAGACATTGTTTTCATTAACTATATTTATGAATAAATGTAAAAATACAACAACAGAGATTATATTAAAAATAATAAAAGTCGCGTTAGGTGGTAGCGATTCAAACTTTTTTTGTAAAGGTGTTGGCTGTTACTCCGAATGAACAGGAAAACACAGAAGTTACAACGAAAGGTATTCGTCTGCAAGGAAAGAGTATACATACACATTTTGGTCAAACAGTACACGTCATCAGGACAGGACAATTGAGTATCCCATGTTTATGGGAATGTCACTTTCCTTGCACGTAAAAAAGAAAATTTACATCAGTACATAATGATCAACGGGTTATTATGAGTTGTCGTTGGCATAATTTCCAAGCAACCATTTTCTCCCTCGTCAGTTGCTGACCACAACAGCCAAATATCACATACATACTGGTGTGTTTATTCTTATAACTTATTTTTAGTATATCTGAAATATTACTTACCCTAGATTAAAACAATACATCACCATCTAGAGTGACCTTTGTCACTAAGATGGGTCTGTGGGTAGAGCTTTTAATCGACATATGAATATAATGGAAAATGTGTAAAATTATTAACAGGCTACCAATGACTACTCGTTATAAGTTCCGTTGCTCGTTAAGAGCTGCTTCCGTGTTCTTAATGTACCGCAAGCTCGTCATTCCCCTAACATACAACTAGGAGTCATTTTATAATTTCTTAAAAATATTTTAAACCCGATTTCATTTTCACAAGCTGTTGTGGTACTGAAATTATTACGTAACAAGAAACGGTAACGGTAAAATTATGCAACAGTACATAAACCTGACTACGGAGGACATAATCATTTGTTCTTGTATCTTAATTGTAAATAACAATCGATACTCCTTTTTTTTTACTACTTTAAATACTGTAACAGTATGCCTTGAAAATTTAAATTCAATACTAACATAATCTTGGGAAATTAAATTTCAGGTTTAATCCATTTATCACTAATAAAATGTTTTCAAAACCAATTAAACCGTAAGATGTACATGAAAGTTATTTTTGGCAATCCTAATAAAGTTAAAATAATAAGGAGTATTCTGCCCCGAATAGCTATATAAAATACTGAAATGGATTCATGTCTCTTTTCAGCAGAGCAGGCAAAATTTTATGAATGATATTTATCTACAAATATGAAATTAAACAAAAGAAGTTCGTCATAAAATAGAATAATTATATACTTATAATTCTAACTGGCTTTGAAAACCATTGAGTGTTACATTGAGTGAATAGGAAAACACAGAAGATATATAGAAAGATGCTCATTTACAAGACAAAAATCTACATGCAGACTTTAGTCAAACATAAGACATGATAAGGTAAATATTAAGAGAGGAGTTAATGATAGGTAAATATTAAGAGAGGAGTTAATGATAGGTAAATATTAAGAGAGGAGTTAATGATAGGTAAATATTAAGAGAGGAGTTAATGATAGGTAAATATTAAGAGAGGAGTTAATGATAGGTAAATATTAAGAGAGGAGTTAATGATAGGTAAATATTAAGAGAGGAGTTAATGATAGGTAAATATTAAGAGAGGAGTTAATGATAGGTAAATATTAAGAGAGGAGTTAATGATAGGTAGGTAAATATTAAGAGAGGTGTTAATGATAGGTAAATATTAAGAGAGGAGTTAATGATAGGTAAATATTAAGAGAGGAGTTAATGATAGGTAAATATTAAGAGAGGAGTTAATGATAGGTAAATATTAAGAGAGGAGTTAATGATAGGTAAATATTAAGAGAGGAGTTAATGATAGGTAAATATTAAGAGAGGAGTTAATGATAGGTAAATATTAAGAGAGGAGTTAATGATAGGTAAATATTAAGAGAGGATTTAGTGATAGGTAAATATTAAGAGAGGAGTTAATGATAGGTAAATATTAAGAGAGGAGTTAATGATAGGTAAATATTAAGAGAGGAGTTAATGATAGGTAAATATTAAGAGAGGAGTTAATGATAGGTAAATATTAAGAGAGGAGTTAATGATAGGTAAATATTAAGAGAGGTGTTAATGATAGGTAAATATTAAGAGAGGAGTTAATGATAGGTAAATATTAAGAGAGGAGTTAATGATAGGTAAATATTAAGAGAGGAGTTAATGATAGGTAAATATTAAGAGAGGAGTTAATGATAGGTAAATATTAAGAGAGGAGTTAATGATAGGTAAATATTAAGAGAGGTGTTAACGTAACAGGAAACACATTATATTACGTCACATGACTTGAACCCATTAAAGAAAGACAACACACGAATGAAATTAATTTGTAGCCAGGTGTGAATCATAGGAAACCGACATAACTGGAGTAGAAAGGAAAAAAGACTGCATGGACAAACATATACTGAACACAGAAAACTAAACAAAGAGCAACACGAATCCATACCAAAATCCAGTGTGTGAACTCCTGCTCCAGAAGAGTAAGCAGAACCGCGATGCATAGAATTATAACCTGGATTTTATATATCAAATTATATACAAACGACTTACGATAGTTTATACGTTTGTTGTATATTAGTATATGTATACAACCAACGAGCACCGGTCCTCCGACCTAAAACCAGTCAAACTTTGTTCAAATCTGTAAATTTTTCAGTTTTTATTTAGAACTACACGTTTATATAAAAAATAAATTCAAGAATTTGATTCGGACCAGTAAATTCAACTTTTCATTTCGAGGACTGAACTAGCGAAGTGACAATTGAACTAAACCTAATTAGAATTAGATATATATATATATATGATTTTGTTGTGTTATACTAGCATTTAACAACATCCCGTATGGGCTCATGTCAGGTAACATTCCAATCATATAACATGACAGTTGACTACACGGACAATAACTCTCAGTCTGTGCTCGGTTTGAAACAATGGTCACAGACTGGACGTTAAATGCTACATGTAATATATATCTGAAATTGATCAAAACAAACATCTAATTTTAATTATATTTATTGAACTTTAACCTTGCGGTCCCTCTATTTACCATCTTTGAGATTTTTTTCAATTCTCTGTTTCATTATTTGGTATTGACCTCCCAAGAGTGATGTTTTTCTTGTTGTGGAGTGGTCACAGTGTTATCAACTGATAACATGTCTCCATCAAAAAATTAGATTCAAAATAGTTTTACACTATTCACTGTAGTGTAGTTATTCTCATGTCATGGGTCAAGAAACATAACTCTCTCTCTTTAAATCATACAAATAGTCTATCACGTGTGTCGGTTTCATAATTTTTTGTTCCCGAACTTTTATTTAAATCAGAAGGAGAATTCACTGATCATTTATGATGCTAATTTTGAAACCGACTAAATAAATTTTTCGTTGATATTGATCTATTAATCAAAACATGATTATCTCTGCATATTATCTAGAGCTCGCTTCAAATTGTTCTAGTCTTATCTTGTGATTAAAACGTAGATATCTAATTTAGTGCGCACGACAGATTTCTGGAATAACCATCATCAGGTACGCTCAATGTCACAAGGTTAGAAAGTCAAATCATTAAAAAGTCTCGGGCAATAAAACCAAAGTGTCTAAAAATGATATCCAAAATCTGTTAATGTCACCTATGCTAGAGGGAGAACATCTTAGTTTTAATGATGAATTGATTTAGTCCAATGTCCAGCCAATTTATTACAGCAAAAATGACTACAATAATGTTCCGTCTACATTTCTCTAACGAGGTTATTATTTCATATTAATTTTCATTGTAATGTTCACTGCTTTAACGGCTTAGCATTGTACAGTAGCAATCCTTCAACAGGAATTTTCAGGGTTTAGCAATGTGAACTAGCTGTCTTTGTCTACTTCTTTGCCAAATATATATTATCATCGTATACCGGATGGTGATGTTAGTTGATGCCACGAGACGAGCAAGGTTCGCTACGAGTGGTTGTTTGGTTGCCCATTTGAAGGCACTACTTGTTTTGCCATATCCAATACATTTCACATTTATTTGTAACGCAAGATGTCCCCATAAAGTCCATCGTTGAGCCAACCTTTTACCTACTTATAATATACTTGTTAATTGTCCTTCCTTAAAGAAGATAATGCTGAATCAAGTACAAAATGTGAGGGTTAAATTAAATGGGTGTTTATCGTCACTTCCACCATTTTTTATAACTATTTCATGACTACACGACTTAATGAAAACTGACAGTCCGGACAGTTATGGACGCGTTAAACATTTGGCCAGGTCGTAGGTAGATGTCTGGAAAAATTTACACTTGTGATGGGTATCAGGACATGAACTCACAAAGGTAGAGAATGTTACGCTCCTTGCATGAACAATATAACGTGTTAGTAGTGATCGTTGATTGCCCGTTGCAAGTCAAAATATATTAGCGATATGTACTTCTACATGTATATTTGTTTCACGTGTGAGTATCTAAATTTCTGCCCGTAGGCCCATCCCAGTACTACCTTTTAACCTACAAGATTTATTGTTTGTAAATAAGAATGGCAAGGTTTGGTATTAGTAACCCTTGCTGAAGAGAAGATGTGTAAAGATTTTTTTGTTTGTTTAATGGACACCTAACCATCAATTAGTCGGAAGTAAGATTGTTTTGTTTGCAGCAAACATCACAAAAACGAAATGCTTTCTGTTTTGTATATTACTTTAATAATTTTAGAGTCACATGTCATTCTATACCTGTTTTGATTGGTTTAAAAAGTTGAGGTTATTTTCCAATATACGGAATCTGAAAATAGACGACGTTCTCAAGGCGTCGCGTGCCGTTGTCAACAGGTGATTTTCTTTAAATGAGGCACCTTTGGGGTTATTTAAATTTATTTCCGATTATTTGCCTTATTTTGAGAAAATAAATATATTTTTCAATATAACAAAAAAAGTTTGAATTAATTTATAAGGATTGATGGGAATTATTTGTTCGGTTCATTCGAAATAACCTCAATCAGGTTGTACACATCCTTGATTCAGGTTATTTCTTCATGAACGGAAACAAACATTGCGATCAATCCTTAAATATTTTCCATCAAACATATCAAACTTCTTTGTTGGTCTTTTAGCTTGCTGAGTATTATTGATACAGGGGTTAATCATTAAAGTGCACATTTACCCTACAATGTGGGAAATGGATCCGTGTGATACATAATGATGACTATCGTTAGGTTCTATGTATTGATTTCCTTTGGCAAAATACTGATTTGTACAACTGTTAGTGGTGTATGTCTTTGGACATCCATATCTATGTTGTGGTCAAGATTCTGACGCAAAATGTGGTGGTGTCTGAACTGTACAATGGTGTTTGTGAATTTGGTGGTACATGCACAGATGGAGCAGTATTACAATGTCTTGGAGTGTTATACATAATTTGTAAATTTGGATTGCAAATCTCTTCTACACTACTAGCCAACTTCTCTTAAAATATCTTTGAAACCAAACTTCACTCTCACAAACTATTGTAATATTGAAATTATTATTCAACAAGTAATGGTAAAATCATACTATAGTACATTAACCTCCGTAACCTGACTTCGGAGGATATTTGTTCTTATATCTAAATTGTAAATAACAATCGATACTCCTTTCTTTAAGTGCTGTAAAAGTTTTCCTTGAAAATTTAAATTCAATACTAACATAATCTTGGGAAATTAAATATCTGGTTTAATCCATTTATCACTAATAAAATGTTTTCAAAACCAATTAAACCGTAAGATGTACATGAAAGTTATTTTTGGCAATCCTAATAAAGTTAAAATAATAAGGAGTATTCTGCCCGGAATAGCGATATAAAATACTGAAATGGATTAATGTCTCTTTTCAGCAGAGCAGGCAAAATTTTATGAATGATATTTATCTACAAATATGAAAATAAAACAAAAGAAGTTCGTCATAAAATTGAATAATTATATACTTATGATTCTAACTGGCTTTGCAAACAATTGAGTGAATAGGAAAACACAGAAGATATATAGAAAGATGCTCATTTCCAAGACAAATTGTATTTTTCGTTGATATTGATCAATTAACAAAAAATGCAAACATGATTATCTCTTTGCATATTATCTAGAGCTCGCTTCAAATTGTTCTAGTCTTATCTTGTGATTAAAACGTAGATATCTAATTTAGTGCGCACGACCGATTTCTGGAATAACCATCATCAGGTACACTCAAAGTCACAAGGTTAGAAAGTCAAATCATTAAAAAGTCTCGGGCAATAAAACCAAAGTGTCTAAAAATGATATCCAAAATCTGTTAATGTCACCTATGCTAGAGGGAGAACATCTTAGTTTTAATGATGAATTGATTTAGTCCAATGTCCAGCCAATTTATTACAGCAAAAATGACTACAATAATGTTCCGTCTACATTTCTCTAACGAGGTTATTATTTCATATTAATTTTCATTGTAATGTTCACTGCTTTAACGGCTTAGCATTGTACAGTAGCAATCCTTCAACAGGAATTTTCAGGGTTTAGCAATGTGAACTAGCTGTCTTTGTCTACTTCTTTGCCAAATATATATTATCATCGTATACCGGATGGTGATGTTAGTTGATGCCACGAGACGAGCAAGGTTCGCTACGAGTGGTTGTTTGGTTGCCCATTTGAAGGCACTACTTGTTTTGCCATATCCAATACATTTCACATTTATTTGTAACGCAAGATGTCCCCATAAAGTCCATCGTTGAGCCAACCTTTTACCTACTTATAATATACTTGTTAATTGTCCTTCCTTAAAGAAGATAATGCTGAATCAAGTACAAAATGTGAGGGTTAAATTAAATGGGTGTTTATCGTCACTTCCACCATTTTTTATAACTATTTCATGACTACACGACTTAATGAAAACTGACAGTCCGGACAGTTATGGACGCGTTAAACATTTGGCCAGGTCGTAGGTAGATGTCTGGAAAAATTTACACTTGTGATGGGTATCAGGACATGAACTCACAAAGGTAGAGAATGTTACGCTCCTTGCATGAACAATATAACGTGTTAGTAGTGATCGTTGATTGCCCGTTGCAAGTCAAAATATATTAGCGATATGTACTTCTACATGTATATTTGTTTCACGTGTGAGTATCTAAATTTCTGCCCGTAGGCCCATCCCAGTACTACCTTTTAACCTACAAGATTTATTGTTTGTAAATAAGAATGGCAAGGTTTGGTATTAGTAACCCTTGCTGAAGAGAAGATGTGTAAAGATTTTTTTGTTTGTTTAATGGACACCTAACCATCAATTAGTCGGAAGTAAGATTGTTTTGTTTGCAGCAAACATCACAAAAACGAAATGCTTTCTGTTTTGTATATTACTTTAATAATTTTAGAGTCACATGTCATTCTATACCTGTTTTGATTGGTTTAAAAAGTTGAGGTTATTTTCCAATATACGGAATCTGAAAATAGACGACGTTCTCAAGGCGTCGCGTGCCGTTGTCAACAGGTGATTTTCTTTAAATGAGGCACCTTTGGGGTTATTTAAATTTATTTCCGATTATTTGCCTTATTTTGAGAAAATAAATATATTTTTCAATATAACAAAAAAAGTTTGAATTAATTTATAAGGATTGATGGGAATTATTTGTTCGGTTCATTCGAAATAACCTCAATCAGGTTGTACACATCCTTGATTCAGGTTATTTCTTCATGAACGGAAACAAACATTGCGATCAATCCTTAAATATTTTCCATCAAACATATCAAACTTCTTTGTTGGTCTTTTAGCTTGCTGAGTATTATTGATACAGGGGTTAATCATTAAAGTGCACATTTACCCTACAATGTGGGAAATGGATCCGTGTGATACATAATGATGACTATCGTTAGGTTCTATGTATTGATTTCCTTTGGCAAAATACTGATTTGTACAACTGTTAGTGGTGTATGTCTTTGGACATCCATATCTATGTTGTGGTCAAGATTCTGACGCAAAATGTGGTGGTGTCTGAACTGTACAATGGTGTTTGTGAATTTGGTGGTACATGCACAGATGGAGCAGTATTACAATGTCTTGGAGTGTTATACATAATTTGTAAATTTGGATTGCAAATCTCTTCTACACTACTAGCCAACTTCTCTTAAAATATCTTTGAAACCAAACTTCACTCTCACAAACTATTGTAATATTGAAATTATTATTCAACAAGTAATGGTAAAATCATACTATAGTACATTAACCTCCGTAACCTGACTTCGGAGGATATTTGTTCTTATATCTAAATTGTAAATAACAATCGATACTCCTTTCTTTAAGTGCTGTAAAAGTTTTCCTTGAAAATTTAAATTCAATACTAACATAATCTTGGGAAATTAAATATCTGGTTTAATCCATTTATCACTAATAAAATGTTTTCAAAACCAATTAAACCGTAAGATGTACATGAAAGTTATTTTTGGCAATCCTAATAAAGTTAAAATAATAAGGAGTATTCTGCCCGGAATAGCGATATAAAATACTGAAATGGATTAATGTCTCTTTTCAGCAGAGCAGGCAAAATTTTATGAATGATATTTATCTACAAATATGAAAATAAAACAAAAGAAGTTCGTCATAAAATTGAATAATTATATACTTATGATTCTAACTGGCTTTGCAAACAATTGAGTGAATAGGAAAACACAGAAGATATATAGAAAGATGCTCATTTCCAAGACAAATTGTATTTTTCGTTGATATTGATCAATTAACAAAAAATGCAAACATGATTATCTCTTTGCATATTATCTAGAGCTCGCTTCAAATTGTTCTAGTCTTATCTTGTGATTAAAACGTAGATATCTAATTTAGTGCGCACGACCGATTTCTGGAATAACCATCATCAGGTACACTCAAAGTCACAAGGTTAGAAAGTCAAATCATTAAAAAGTCTCGGGCAATAAAACCAAAGTGTCTAAAAATGATATCCAAAATCTGTTAATGTCACCTATGCTAGAGGGAGAACATCTTAGTTTTAATGATAAATTGATTTAGTCCAATGTCCAGTCAATTTATTACAGCAAAATTGACTACAATAATGTTCTGTCTACATTTCTCTAACGAGGTTATTATTTCATATTAATTTTCATTGTAATGTTCACTGCTTTAACGGCTTAGCATTGTACAGTAGCAATCCTTCAACAGGAATTTTCAGGGTTTAGCAATGTGAACTAGCTGTCTTTGTCTATTTCTTTGCCAAATATATATTATTATCGTATACCGGATGGTGATGTTAGTTGATGCCACGAGACGAGCAAGGTTCGCTACGAGTGGTTGTTTGGTTGCCTATTTGAAGGCACTGTTTTTTGCCATATCCAATACATTTCAGATTAATTTGTAACGCAAGATGTCCCCATAAAGTCCATCGTTGAGCCAACCTTTTACCTACTTATAATATACTTGTTAATTGTCCTTCCTTAAAGAAGATAATGCTGCATCAAGTACAAAATGTGAGGGTTAAATTAAATGGGTGTTTATCGTCACTTCCACCATTTTTTATAACTATTTCATGACTACACGACTTAATGAAAACTGACAGTCCGGACAGTTATTGACGCGTTAAACATTTGGCCAGGTCGTAGGTAGATGTCTGGAAAAATTTACATTTGTGATGGGTATCAGGACATGAACTCACAAAGGTAGAGAATGTTACGCTCCTTGCATGAACAATATAACGTGTTAGTAGTGATCGTTGATTGCCCGTTGCAAGTCAAAATATATTGGCGATATGTACTTCTACATGTATATTTGTTTCAGGTGTGGGTATCTAAATTTCCGCCCATAGGCCCATCCCAGTACTACCTTTTTACCTACAAGATTTATTGTTTGTAAATCAGAATGGCAAGGTTTGGTATTAGTAATACTTGCTGAAGAGAAGATGTGTAAAGATTTTTTTGTTTGTTTAATGGACACCTAACCATCAATTAGTCGGAGGTAAGATTGTTCTGTTTGCAGCAAACATCACAAAAAAGAAATGCTTTCTGTTTTGTATATTACTTTAATAATTTTAGAGTCACATGTCATTCTATACCTGTTTTGATTGGTTTAAAAAGTTGAGGTTATTTTCCAATATACGGAATCTGAAAATAGACGTCGTTCTCAAGGCGTCGCGTGCCGTTTGTAATCAGGTGATTTCTTTAAATGAAGCACATTTGGGGTTATTTAAATTTATTTCCGATTATTTGCCCTATTTTGAGAAAATAAATATATTTTTCAATATCATAACAAAAAAAGTTTCAATTAATTTTTAAGGATTGATGGGAATTATTTGTTCAGTTCATTCGAAATAACCTCAATCAGGTTGTACACATCCTTGATTGAGAGTATTTCTTCATGAACCGAACAAAAATTTCGATCAATCCTTAAATAATTTCCATCAAACATATCAAACCTCTTTGTTGGTCTTTTAGCTTGCTGAGTATTATTGATACAGGGGTTAAACATTAAAGTGCACATTTACCCTACAATGTGGGAAATGGATCCGTGTGATACATAATGATCACTATCGTTAGGTTCTAGGTATTTATTTCCTTTGGCAAAATACTGATTTGTACAACTGTTAGTGGTGTATGTCTTTGGATATCCATATCTATGTTGTGGTCAAGATTCTGACGCAAAATGTGGTGGTGTCTGAACTGTACAATGGTGTTTGTGAATTTGGTGGTAAATGCACAGATGGAACAGCATTACAATGGCTTGTAGTGTTATACATAATTTGTAAATTTGGATTGCAAATCTCTTCTACACTACTAGCCAACTTCTCTTAACAAATCTTTGAAACCAAACTTCATTCTCACAAACTATTGTGATATTGAAATTATTATTCAACAAGTAATGGTAAAATCATACTATAGAACATTAACCTCTGTAACCTGACTTCGGAGGACATTTGTTCTTATATCTAAATTGTAAATAACAATCGATATTCCTTTCTTTAAGTGCTGTAAAAGTTTTCCTTGAAAATTTAAATTCAATACTAACATAATCTTGGGAAATTAAATTTCAGGTTTAATCCATTTATCACTAATAAAATGTTTTCAAAACCAATTAAACCGTAAGATGTACATGAAAGTTATTTTTGGCAATCCTAATAAAGCTAAAATAATAAGGAGTATTCTGCCCCGAATAGCTATATAAAATACTGAAATGGATTAATGTCTCTTTTCAGCAGAGCAGGCAAAATTTTATGAATGATATTTATCTACAAATATGAAAATAAAACAAAAGAAGTTCGTCATAAAATTGAATAATTATATACTTATAATTCTAATTTGGCTTTGAAAACCATTGAGTGTTACATTGAGTGAATAGGAAAACACAGAAGATATATAGAAAGATGCTCATTTCCAAGACAAATTGTAAATTTTTCGTTGATATTGATCAATTAACAAAAAATGCAAAACATGATTATCTCTTTGCATATTATCTAGAGCTCGCTTCAAATTGTTCTAGTCTTATCTTGTGATTAAAACGTAGATATCTAATTTAGTGCGCACGACAGATTTCTGGAATAACCATCATCAGGTACACTCAAAGTCACAAGGTTAGAAAGTCAAATCATTAAAAAGTCTCGGGCAATAAAACCAAAGTGTCTAAAAATGATATCCAAAATCTGCTAATGTCACCTATGCTAGAAGGGAGAACATCTTAGTTTTAATGATAAATTGATTTAGTCCAATGTCTAGTCAATTTATTACAGCAAAATTGACTACAATAATGTTCTGTCTACATTTCTCTAACGAGGTTATTATTTCATATTAATTTTCATTGTAATGTTCACTGCTTTAACGGCTTAGCATTGTACAGTAGCAATCCTTCAACAGGAATTTTCAGGGTTTAGCAATGTGAACTAGCTGTCTTTGTCTATTTCTTTGCCAAATATATATTAAAGGACGAAGTCCTTCTAACGGTGAGCTCTCCGATTTTTCCTTCTACATTGATAGCCAAAAATCTGCTCACCGGAAGTTTAAAAAATAGATCAATTGATAATTTAGAAACGCAAAAGAAATCTATTTCAATGAAAAATTCCCAATTCTTTGATTATTTACTCTATGCAAAATCGAAATAAACTTTTATTAAAATTCTAATAAAAAAATCTCTTTCTACGAAACTCCCGATGGAATAGACTGACTCTATCTGTCTCAATCTAGCCGAGATACTAGCCAGGGGACAGAACTCATCAGTTTACAGATGGAAGAGTGGCGTAGGTAAAATGAACGCCACAACAAATCGGCTACACAATTCATTCAAAATAAAAGATAATAGCCTCACCGGACGCAATTACGATCGAAATAAAAAGTATGTCCCCTAATTGTTCCTTCAAAACATGAATTAAAAAAATGCTTTTATAAATAGATACCCCGCTAAATTACTCGTGTTTTGGGAGAAAATTATTCATTATTCATGCGCAGTTGTTGAATGTTGCAGACGACGGGTTTTCATATTTGTAAACAGAAAACGATCGACAATTGCACTTGGAATCTATCGCTAAAATTCATTGAGGTTCGCCCACCATTTCTTTAGAAATGCCTGTACCAAGTCAGGGTCATTGCGGTTTTCACAGTTTTCCGGTTGTTGACTGATTTTGTCTGTTTATATAATTATGAGTTTTGACTTTCCCTTTGTAAGATTGTTCGGAGTTCGGTAATTTTGTTATTACCTTTATTTGTTATCTTATGCCTGTAATTGGAAAGAATATGATCTCCTGGTTCTATGCATATGTAGAACACATAGAAATTAAAACAAAAACAGTCAATATAATACATTTTCCTTACCTTGATCTATGTCAAAATCCGTGATGTACCTTATTCATTGAAGAATCCAAGGAATTCCGAATGCAAACTGGCACACATTTATGGTTTGAATAAAGGAAAGGTTTTTATGTCATGTGTATTATATACAAATAGATATGTGAACGTAAATGAATGAATGCTCTTTCAATTTTAACAGTTGTCATTAAATAAAATTTACACTAGAAAGGTTATTATGATGTTCGAAATTGTGTCTGGATCTAGGTCACAGAGTGACTAGAACGGGGTCATGAAAATCTGTTCCAAGTTAAAACCCGAACAATGCATTGAATAATATATGGGCTATGATTCAAAAGGAATATTGGTGTTTAATCTGAAATATGAACATGCAATCAGCTTCATCAATTTGGTCAAATTTATAAATTATTATCAAATGCCACGGTCAATATCATCGAAATTGTTCGTAATTGCGTCCGGTGGTGGTGATGCTAACGTGTACGGATCATCGTATTATTGAAATTTTAGGACTTCGTCCTTCAAACAGGTTGCCTGTCTCATATTATCATCGTATACCGGATGGTGATGTTAGTTGATGCCACGAGACGAGCAAGATTCGCTACGAGTGGTTGTTTGGTTGCCCATTTGAAGGCACTGTTTTTTGCCATATCCAATACATTTCACATTTATTTGTAACGCAAGATGTCTCCATGAAGGCCATCGTTGAGCCAACCTTTTACCTACTTATAATATACTTGTTAATTGTTTATACATGTATTGTTTAACTTGTTCTTGTAATTTTTATTTTTTAAATATTTGTCAAATACTTTAAATAATTATCGATTAAGTGTCATGTCCACTGTCTGTGGTAGTTTTATTAATTAATTCATTGACAAAAACTTGGTCACTTTTTTTTACTTCGTGTACAATATTATAAAATTAGCTTATAAAATTGAATATTATTTCTTCTTATCTATCGCCCCCTAGAAAGCAGACGACAGGCGATATAAATGAAACTAATTTACACCATATTTATTTTGGTTTCTACCATTTTAATTTATTCATTTAATTGCTTTACGTCGTGCTATAATATTAGTTTTACTTGTGGAGGACATCGATGTATACAAAGAAGATACTGCTGTATCAAGTACAAAATGTGAGGGTTAAATTAAATGGGTGTTTATCGTCACTTCCACCATTTGTTATAACTATTTCATGACTACACGACTTAATGAAAACTGACAGTCCGGACAGTTATTGACGCGTTAAACATTTGGCCAGGTCGTGGGTAGATGTCTGGAAAAATTTACATTTGTGATGGGTATCAAGACATGAACTCACAAAGGTAGAGAATGTTACGCTCCTTGCATGAACAATATAACGTGTTAGTAGTGATCGTTGATTGCCCGTTGCAAGTCAAAATATATTGGCGATATGTACTTCTACATGTATATTTGTTTCAGGTGTGGGTATCTAAATTTCCGCCCATTGGCCCATCCCAGTACTAACTTTTTACCTACAAGATTTATTGTTTGTAAATCACTTCTCATCGTGATGAAATACTACTCGCTTTACCTTAAAGAACGACCAATCAATAAATACAATAGGGGTTTATAATGGGTCAGAATGGCAAGGTTTGGTATTAGTAACCCTTGCTGAAGAGAAGATGGGTAAATATTTTTTTGTTTGTTTAATGGACACCTAACCATCAATTAGTCGGAAGTAAGATTGTTCTGTTTGCAGCAAACATCACAAAAAAGAAATGCTTTCTGTTTTGTATAAGTATTATATTACTTTAAGAAGATATGCTCAACAAATTAAAATTACAATTGAGAACAGAGAATAATTCCATATTTGTTCTAGGTTTACAACTTGCATGTAAAAATGCGATCCCGTGTAAAATTCATAAAAATAAGCTTTGAAACGTGAGCAATAAAATTTCATTATACCGTAATTTGTCGGCTATATTATATCTACATAGATACCTAAGCATTTGATCAGATCAATTGGTCTCCATGGTCAAAGCACAGAAATCGATAAGAACATTAATAATAAAAGAATATAAGTGATAGGGGACTCCTACCTATGTTTACATATCTATCACTTTAAACTACCGGTAGTAAATTGAAATGTTTGGGGTATGAAGAATTTCGCTAATCGATGTCGTATACAATACTTCATGTTATCAAGTAATTTGCCGGTATATCTTCTTATCAGTGTAAAACTTAACAACAAGGATAATAGTAGGCGAGGGCTCAGAGGTGAAATTTGTCTCAATTTACAAAAAGGAAATCAAATTTATGTAAATTGCTGTTGTATGCCGTAGGGTAAAAGTGATTCATGTAATGATTGAGGCGAACAATTGATTTGTGATTAGACGTGACAATCAACGATTTTTTTTTGTTATCTTGTAAATTGGAATGTATTGATATATACATGTCGTCTGTTATGTTGTAAATTTCACAGACAAATTATGTTTGTTACGTCAAAAGTTCGCGCCAAAATAACAGACGCTGATCCTGTTTTCAAAACTCGGTATCTTGGGAGCATGGAAGTTTTTGTTCCTAATGGCACTGGATGTACTAATGCTCCAGTTCAAAAACTTTGGGATAATTCAGGCGAGGAAAAGGGAATGAGAAGAGTGACAACTGTTATCAATGTCCATGGAATATTTATGAGGGATTCGGACAAAAAGAAAGATGAAGGACAATTATTTCCGATTGAAAATATTTCATTTTGTAATGCAGAGAGTATTGCTAACGGT
This sequence comes from Bathymodiolus brooksi, assembly GCA_963680875.1. Taxonomy (NCBI): domain Eukaryota; kingdom Metazoa; phylum Mollusca; class Bivalvia; order Mytilida; family Modiolidae; genus Bathymodiolus; species Bathymodiolus brooksi. The sequence goes on along the minus strand of OY804576.1, from coordinate 127,956,846 downwards.
AAAATATTCAGTTGGATTTCTAAAGAAGAAAACGGTCCTAAATTGATATGTCATGCCGTCTTGTGTAGTACACCGGAAAAAGCTAAATCAATGGCGCTCGTTATGTCGAGGGCTTTTCAAATTGCATATAAGGAATGGAAAACGGAGCAAAACAACGTAGAGAGAAGTGAACGAATGCATAGCTTAAAAACAAAAACATCGGACATAAAATTAAAACCAAAATATGAAGTTCAACAACAGGGATCACCGAGTGTACAAAATAGTAATGTTCAAAGAGGGAATATATCACATAATGGAAATAATATTATAACGGAAGCGGAAGTGAACTCGAAGTGTAACGAAAACGATACAGAAATTAGCATTCATGAAGATGATGACAAATCAATCCAGTCTTCTACGAGTAGTGGTAAAGGAAGTGTGAACTCAAAATATAAGGATTCCGAATGTCAAACGGGCGATATTCCAAATGGTGATGGGAGCACGATTTCAGGTGTCGATCAATCTATTGAAGACGATATCGATTCAAGACCAGAGAGTCGGAAAAATATCTCAGTACAAGCCGATTGTAGTGAGTCGACGGCAAATATACAAAAGTTACGAATCTGTGAAAACTCCGAGGAAATCGACACTACAATGACACATAGACTTTAATACTTTTCCCTGTGATTTCATGAATATGTAAGTGCTTATCTGTGATACTCACTTTTATTAGTTCAAACTCAAAACTGTCTTGTTATATATAACCAAGAGTCAATATGTAAAAGTACTTATTGCATGTATTAGTATTTAAATAATATAAATACAGTCACTTTGTTTTAATTCTATTCATTACAAACTAGCAATTCCTCTAAATAAAGGTTGGTTTATGGTTTTTAACGCCACTTTCAACAATATTTTATTTATATCGTGGCGGTCAGTTTTATTTGTGGAGGAAACCGGAGAAAACCACCAACTGTCGCAAGTCACTGACAAATTTTATCACATACAGTTGTATCGAGTATACCTCGCCATGAACCGGTTCGAACTGACAACTTTAGCGGTGATAGGCTGTGATTGCACAGGTAGTTGTAAATCCAACTACCATACGATCACGCCCCCCTCCCCCTGTCTGAATAAAACTTGCTGTTTACGTGTTTTAATGTAATAAAAAAATAACTTAAGGGAAGCCATGTTACCTCTAATGCAATAAATGTTCTTGTTGTTAAAAAAAATTACATTAAGCTTTTATGTTGCTGATGATAAAATAACTAAAACATATGCCTTAATGTAATAGTTAACCTTTTGACCTTCCACCTAGAATTATCAACACGTCAAAGGTGAAGGTCTATTTTTTTTTACCTTTCTTTGTGTGAACTTTTGCTACCATAAAAGATATAGAAATGAAACTGTTTTCAAAGTGTTAATGGAATAACGTAATCTCACGACATGTTTATAAACCATTAATACTTTTTTTTAAATCGGTAAAAGATAAGTATTTGAGTGCATAGGAGGAAACAACACGTACATTAAATTAACAATGCATGTATTCCCCGCACGAAATATTCTTTCATCTCATACACAAATACATCCATAATTGGTTATTTATTTTTTTGATGGCCTCAATAACTTTTCTAACTATTTCATCAACAATAAAGATGTATTTTTTTTAACATTTATAGAGCTCTTTGGAAAATATGTTGTTTTGTTGCCTGTAGGGGTAATAGTTGGGGATTTTATTTGGTATAAAACCATTACTGAGGAGGGGTTGTTGTTTTGAAAAGGCGATATGTTTTGATGTGTGTGTTATTTTCTCTCTTTTTTCTTCATTTATTTGTTCTCTTTTTTTTTCTTTATTTATTTTGGGTAGAGGATCATACAAGTTTTATTTTACTATCTTTATTTTTATCTGCTTACAATATTGTCCTAAGCTCAATTTCCTGGCTTGATACATCCACTTCAATAAAAAGAGGGACCCGGGTGGCTCAATGGGTTATGTCGTTGGATCTAACAACTCATACAAGCCAATACGGCGTGGGTTCGCCCCTGACTTTGTAAATTACAAAAAAGGGTGCACTCGACTCGCATCCGCAAGTGATAAAGTTTACCAGTTGCTTGCCCATGGTCGGTGGTTCTCTCCGGGTACTCCGGCTTCCTCCACCACTAAAACTGGTCGCCATGATATAGCTGAAATATTGTTGAAAGTGGCGTTAAAACACCAAAAATCAAAAATCAAAATCAATAAAAAGTGGCTGGGCTAAACTAATTGCCTGGACTCAAATCTCCACTTGATGCAGTCAGTGAGGAACTAATAATATTGATGTGTTGTTTAAAGTGAGGAGTATTTCAGCTGTATACAACAGTAGAACAAAACTTGTAGATAGCATGTGGCACTGAGATCGGTCGATGGACGGACATTTACATTGTCACAAGAGAATTAGGATATATATTGCATAAGTTCGGACGATTTGGTCTTGCAACCGGCCAGCCACGACCCAGTAAGTAAACGTTATAGAATATCGAAGAGGCAATCAAAAACGGACAATCCAGAGAAACCGGTAACATACGGCACACAAGATGAAGACAAATAAAATAACGACACAACACAATATGTGTTGGGCACCACTGTATGCAAACAAACACGTATTACGTAAATAAGACATGGGCCCTCCTACAAACAAACACGTATTACGTAAATAAGACATGGGCCCTCCTACAAACAAACACGTATTACGTAAATAAGACATGGGCCCTCCTACAAACAAACACGTATTACGTAAATAAGACATGGGCCCTCCTACAAACAAACACGTATTACGTAAATAAGACATGGGCCCTCCTACAAACAAACACGTATTACGTAAATAAGACATGGGCCCTCCTACAAACAAACACGTATTACGTAAATAAGACATGGGCCCTCCTACAAACAAACACGTATTACGTAAATAAGATATGGGCCCTCCTACAAACAAACACGTATTACGTAAATAAGACATGGACCCTCCTACAAACAAACACGTATTACGTAAATAAGACATGGACCCTCCTACAAACAAACACGTATTACGTAAATAAGACATGGGCCCTCCTACAAACAAACACGTATTACGTAAATAAGGCATGGGCCCTCCTACAAACAAACACGTATTACGTAAATAAGACATGGGCCCTCCTACAAACAAACACGTATTACGTAAATAAGACATGGGCCCTCCTACAAACAAACACGTATTACGTAAATAAGACATGGGCCCTCCTACAAACAAACACGTATTACGTAAATAAGACATGGGCCCTCCTACAAACAAACACGTATTACGTAAATAAGACATGGGCCCTCCTACAAACAAACACGTATTACGTAAATAAGACATGGGCCCTCCTACAAACAAACACGTATTACGTAAATAAGATATGGGCCCTCCTACAAACAAACACGTATTACGTAAATAAGACATGGGCCCTCCTACAAGCAAACACGTATTACGTAAATAAGACATGGGCCCTCCTACAAACAAACACGTATTACGTAAATAAGACATGAGCCCTCCTACAAACAAACACGTATTACGTAAATAAGACATGGGCCCTCCTACAAACAAACACGTATTACGTAAATAAGACATGGGCCCTCCTACAAACAAACACGTATTACGTAAATAAGACATGAGCCCTCCTACAAACAAACACGTATTACGTAAATAAGACATGGGCCCTCCTACAAACAAACACGTATTACGTAAATAAGACATGGGCCCTCCTACAAACAAACACGTCATCCTACAAACAAACACGTATTACGTAAATAAGACATGGGCCCTCCTACAAACAAACACGTATTACGTAAATAAGACATGAGCCCTCCTACAAACAAACACGTATTACGTAAATAAGACATGGGCCCTCCTACAAACAAACACGTATTACGTAAATAAGACATGAGCCCTCCTACAAACAAACACGTATTACGTAAATATGACATGGGCCCTCCTACAAACAAACACGTATTACGTAAATAAGACATGGGCCCTCCTACAAACAACTGTATGTAATAACTTGATAAGGGCTATGGAAGTGGGGGTATTATCATTTAGTCATTTTCAATAATATTTCATGTTTACTGTTGCGTTCAGTTTTATTGGCGGTTAGAAACCGGGAAAAAACACCGACCTGTCGGAAGTCAATGCCAAACATTATCACATGAATTTTGTATCGAGTACATCTCGCCATGTACGGAAATCTCGGTACATTAGTTGTTGGTGATATGCACTGATTGTATAGGTAGAAGTATATTCAGCTACTATGCGATAGCTGTCATGACAGACCGATTAGATTAGATTAAAAACGAATTATGAAAAAAACAAAAGTTTAAATAGTGATGGTCAACAATTACACCAATATCAACAAAACGAACAATCACCTCGCACCTCAACTCCGTGAACACATACAAGATCACGAAGTAAATATGTTTAAATAACAGTATTCTAAAAATGCGTCGTGTGCACGAACAACTATGACAAAACACGTTTGAACTCACAACATTTTTTTATTTACCAACGTATGCATTGCAGTTAAATTTATAGCGTGTACTTTCTAAAATAAAGAAATGTGAATATGTTCCTGTTTATACTCGGCTGTATCTGTAGCAACAGAAAGTCACGATAATTTAACAGTTTGTTTTCACGGAACTTCAGCGAATGCTTTTGACACCCATTATAGAATTAACAATATACAATAACCATCGTTAAGAGAACTTTACATAGAATGGAGTTTGAAGATAAGCTTCTTGATCAATTTTGTGTAGTATTGTCGTCGTTGAAGATAAATGTAACGACATGCAAAGCTATTCTTGAAGTTGACTTTAACACGGAAATGACCATTTACCAACATATTTTAATTAAAGTGTCATGTTATTTGCGTTAAATACAACTGTAATGACATTAAGATGCGTCAGACCAACAAAAATGCTTTACTTTAAAGAATTGCACACGACTTTACATAATCTCCCAATTTGTAATCTTCGCACATTATACTTTTCAAAGAAATAAGACAAAAGATACCAAAACGTCGAATATCAATACGTAAAGACAAACACGTCTAACAAAGGAACAAAGACCAACATAAAACAAAGTGAACGAACACGGACAACTGTTTATTTCTCTAAAGATTGTCAACAAAGTCCGAAACAGAAACCGGGACTAGTATTCTGAAATGTTAAACAGTGTCTGTTCTACATGTGGTACCCGTCGTGTTAACTCGGTGGAATGTTCAAGTTAATGCCGTAAACAAGGTAAAATGGGCAGAAATAGATAATAACAATGCAAATACATCCTTTGTCATCTGCGAGCGAGACTTTGTATAGCGATCAACGAATTCATGATAACGACCGGAAGTAGCACTGTTTATCATCCCTTTAATTTCATGTTTATCATTGGATTACAATTGCGACGATAATCTACAATCATTGTATACCTCCAATGCTCGTAGAAATATATAATCTGCCACTTGAATTGTTCTTGACCCGTGATTAATCTGCCAATTGCATTTGTGTATGTTTGCTAGGCTCGAATTATTCGACTTGAACATACTGTCTTTTATGACATTCGCTATGGAAAAAACTTTTTTTCATATTAGTAAGAAGGATGTAAATGAACATGAGAGACTATCCAACAATACACTTGTTATGTTTTAATTGTTGTAAATTTTAATGATAATTGGCAGCAAATGTCATTCTAGCAAGAAAAACTACATTTTGGAAAAATGTCAGACCAATTTATTGTTTGCAAACTAAAAAACGTGCAGGTAAAAAGTTGTGCTGGGGGATTTAGGCTTTGTGGTTATGCTGTTTAACGCCACTTTCGACAATATTTCAGTTATATCGTGGTGTTCAGTTGTGTTTGTGGAAGAAACCGCAGTCACCGGAGGAAACCACCGACCTGCCACAAGTCATTGACAAACTTTATCACATAATGTTGTATCGAGTATATCTCGCCTGAGCGGGATTCGAACTCACAGCGTGAGTGGTGATAGGCACTGATTGCAAAGGTAGTTATAAGTCCAACTACCATACAATCACGACCACGATGGTCCCATTTGTGCTAGGATATATCTATGTACGGATTTTGAAGTAATGATGGTCAATATTTTGCCTTGTAACAGACCAACAACGAACTTCCAACGAGGCCTTTTTAATTAGAATCTATCAGAAATATTCTTGTTCATTTAAGAAGGGCGTCATTATCAACCACAACTTATAGATTCGTTTGTATAAATGAAAATCAAGTGGATTCAAAGTTCAACAAATTCCAGGAATGGGAAAATTGCAATCATACATTAAAGCATCAATGTACAATTATCCTATAGTGTATAGGGCTCTACCCTTGTGGTCCAAAGATTAATTTAAGCAATATTAAAAATGATTTCTTTTTCATAGAAATCAGCAATGAAAATGCAATTACATTAAGCCTGACACGCCATTATTATATGGAGATGCAAAAATATACCAAGTAGAAATCCAGTGTCTGTAAAAGACAACTAAAAACTTGCAATCGCCCCTTTGATCGAACATTTCTTCCTCGTTCGTGTCATTACATTTGCAATATCATATCTTCCTCTACACCTATTATTTCAACTTGGAAATGTAAAATGTTTTAATAGTAATAAGCAACATGAAAGCAAACGGCGTTATTTTGTATCTCTCGGTAAGTACTGTCTCTAATTCTGTAATTAATGTCGTGTAATGAACACGATTATTGTCTCAATCCCAGATAATATCGTAATGGAACGCTTGCACGCAACACACATGTTGTTGTCGTAATTACGACAATTGCTGCGAAAATTTCACGCAACACCAAGGTTGATGTACATTTGTAATAAAACTAGATAATATTGTAATTACCACAATAGCTGAGACGCTTGCACGCAACACCAATCTTAGACAATATCGTGATTGTACGACAATATCTGGGGCATTTTAGCGCAGCACCACAGTTATTTTCACAATCGAAGATAATAACGTAATTACTACAATACCTGGGATGCTTGCACATAATACCAAGGTTATTGCCACAATTCTAAATAATTACGGCAATATCTGGGACGCTTGCACGCAACACCAAAGTTATTGTCATTATCTTAGATAATACAGTAATAACGGCAATAGTTGCGATGTTTCCACACAATACACAGGCTATATTCAAAAACATATCTACCAAGTGCATATAGTTTATTTCAGATTGTGTTCTATGTGCACTATTATGAAAGACGTTTACTATTGGCAATGTCTCAACAATGCTACAGTGCTACATAAGAACTAGTCCAAATATTAGATATTACAAATTTAAGCAAATTATATATCCCCGGTGACCACCGAGTGGTGGATTCTCTTGGATTTGAATCTAAGACAACGTTCCACATTTTTCTTATGTTCACACCATAAAACAAATAAGGAGATCGATACTGATTTATACTAGATTAAGTAATAAGCCAGTGTATTAAATGTATCTTTGTTTAGATCCAACTTAATACCACAATCAGTGTGTTTGTTTGTTTACATGAGTACAAATGTAGAAATGTAGTTCACAGATATCAAATAAATGAGCGATCAACACTTTAGATATATTATTCATGTTGCAAATCTTATCAGTTAATTCCATTTCTGTTGTACAACTATTAATTGTCTGGAATTGCAAAGCCATAGAAACACTTTTCTGTCATACTATAAGCTCTCTCAATATGGAGGCACAACTTGTTAACCGGCATTAGATTGATAGATCATTGTAGTGATCTTGAATATAACCTTTTTTTTTAATATACCAAAGGTCACATACGTTTAGAAAATACATAAACGTTTTGTTGACATGCTCCTGTTTCCTTTAAAGAAAGCGATCGTCAACTGTCAAAGTGTAATACATGGTTACCCGCTACAAATGTAAGGTTTAACAAGCAAAAATAAAAACCTATATATCTACAAACAGTGGACAAAAGTTTTCGGACGCTTCCAGTTTTCCCTATATATTTCATATTAATCTACAATTTAATTTTTTTATTCTGAAGTCAATTCATGTCCGATTTTGATAATTTTTTAATTGACACAAGCAAAATAGAAAGCAGTTAAATTGTATAATATCAACATTGTTTTACAAGACAAACATTTTGAGAAAACACAAGTTAAACACAAAACTTAATTTATTTCATCCGAAACACAATACAATGATAGTACTTTTGTAGACAAATTATTAAGTCTTGTTCAAATCATGGTAATTTGAAATACATGCTTCTAAAAAAATTTTGAAAATAATAACTATAAACTACATACTTTTCTGCTTTTGTTGATAAAACAAGTATCAAAATTGGACGTCAATTGACCTCAGGATAATTATTTGAAAAATCGTAGTTGTATATGAAATATATATGGAAAATCAGAAGCGTTCGAATACTTTTGTCCACTGTGTAAGTTAGTGCACACGACCCGCTTCTGAAATAACCTTTAATATGAGACAGGCAACCTGTTTGAAGGACGAAGTCCTAAAATTTCAATAATACGATGATCCGTACACGTTAGCTTCACCGGACGCAATTACGAACAATTTCGATGATATTGACCGTGGAATTTGATAAATAAATTTGACCAAATTGATGAAGCTGATTGCATGTTCATATTTCAGATTAAACACCAATATTCCTTTTGAATCATAACCCATATATTATTCAATGCATTGTTACGGGTTTTAACTTAGAACAGATTGTCATGACCCCGTTCTAGTCACTCTGTGACCTAGATCCGGACACAATTTCGAACGACATCATAATAACCTTTCTAGTGTAAATTATTTAATGACAACTGTTAAAATTGAAAGAGCATTCATTCATTTACGTTCATATATCTATTTGTATATAATACACATGACATAAAAACCTTTCCTTTATTCAGACCATAAATGTGTGCCAGTTTGCATTCGGAATTCCTTGGACTCTTCAATGAATATGGTACATCACGGATTTTGACATTTTGGGATAGATCAAGGTAAGGAAAATGTATTATATTGACTGTTTTTGTTTTAATTTCAATGTGTTCTACATATGGATAGAACCAGGAGATCATATTATTTCCAATTACAGGCATAAGATAACAAAATATGCGTACCTCAATGAATTTTAGCGATAGATTCCAAGTGCAATTGTCGATCGTTTTCTGTTTACAAATATGAAAACCCGTCGTCTGCAACATTCAACAACTGCGCATGAATACTTTTCTCCCAAAACACGAGTAATTTAGCGTTGTATCTATTTATAAAAGCATTTTTTTAATTCATTTTTTGAAGGAACAATTAGGGGACATACTTTTTATTTCGTTCGTAATTGCGTTCGGTGAAGCTTTTATCTTTTATTTTGAATGAATTGTGTAGCCGATTTGTTATGGCGTTCATTTTACCTACGCCGCTCTTCCATCGGGAGTTTCGTAGAAAGAGATTTTTTTATTAGATTTTTATATCAAGTTTATTTCGATTTTGCATAGAGTAAATAATTAAAGAATTGGGAATTTTTCATTGAAATATATTTCTTTTGCGTTTCTAAAATATCAATTGATCTATTTTTTACTCTTCTGGTGAACAGATATTTGGCTATCAATATAGAAGGAAAAATCGGACAGCTTACCGTTAGAAGGACTTCGTCCTTTATTAGGTTGGCTCAAAGCCAAAAAATTGGAAAGCCAAATAAGTTTAAAATCTGCGGGAGCAAGAAATTTAATGGGCTTAATCAGTGTAGCTAAAATCTGCCACAACACTTTTGCCCGAGGGGGGGGGGGGGGGAGTTTCTTTCGTACATCTATTAATTGTCTGGAATTACGGTACCTAAAGAAATATAGCATTTTTTTTTAAAGAATGGAGGTAGGTATGCGTTTATTACAATTGACACCAAGACACCAACAGGAAGGAATTGTGAATTTATCTTCAAAACAGTTTAATAATAATAAATATCATATCAAATTATTTAACTAACTTTAGTTTAGAAAATTAAAATCACTAAAACACAAAAGTAAGCTTATCCTCCCTACAAGCTACTAAGTATTTGAGATCAACACACTGTAAACACTCTTTATCATTCTCTTTCAATCTTCAATCAAATTCAATTCAAACGAAAGCATAAATCATTATAGTTCATACGGAATGAGTTTTTATCTATTAGTAGCTCAATATTCATTTAAATAATGCCCACATGTGATAAGTTTTAAGATACTCTAGAGTAAACGGTCGTAAATCGAAGGACAGGGAATATAATGGCGACAAAGAGGACAAACAATGATCTACTAAACACTTCACAGAAAACTAAATATTAAACAAGGCGAATCCCGCAAAAACCCGTGCTCTCGAAAGGTAAGCAATTCAAGTAATTCCTCGAAGGATTCCACATGGTTAGAAATAGGACATACTTTCTCTTCTGAAAACAACCCCTTCGGAAGTGGCGTCCCCTAGTTGAGCGGGACGAAACAAATGTTCCTATGGCTCATGTATACAAGTGTCTTGTGTATGAAGAAGGCTCCCTAGCAGGTAAAAGACAATTAGCAGCAGCTCCTAATGAACAACAGTGGTTGATAGAGTGGGACGCCAAGTGGAGTATTTTCAGATGCATGCATTTAATGGCAAGAACGAAATATTGTATCGTTATACCAACACCCTGAGTTAGATAGCTCACTGAAACAACAGTCTGCAGGTAGACTCGTCATCCGACATTAAATATGTTATAATTGCTTGTATGATGTAGCGTCTTTTCACAGAATTTATCAATCATCCAATGACAAATGTTATCGAATGAAAACAGAGATATCCAGAGACACGGGAAATATTGGGCACATGACACAAAAGGAAGACAAATAAAGCAAAAACATTTATATAGTCCAGTAAAGGCCTTGTCTGTGATTGAGAAAAGAAAAAGTCTACGTTAAAAGGAAAAGATTCATTGTCATTTGAGATATGGATATTTCGTAACGGTCAACTCGATTGTGATGACGACCGTAGAATTATTGTAACGATGAATTCAACATAGGAGAAACGTAGCTTTTGTGTTAGCAGCTCATTGTAATGGCCATCAGCTCTAGAATAACGCTGGAAACAAATGTAAACGAGTACACAGAAAATGGTCGTGGTTGATTGGTTGTTTTATGGATTATTGGCTTAGCGTCCAGTGAACATTATTTCAGCAATATTCATGACGGGAACAAGTTTTCAAACAAAATATCATGAAAAATCATGGCGGAAAATTAGATTGCCACCAGAAGAAGAGGAAACGTTATAACAATCGGAATCTTTGTTTATTTAGAGAGGTAACAAGTTGTCTTTTAGTTGCAAGGATTTCACATTCTCTAGTATTCACACACAGCATTACTGAACGTCTCACCCTTATGACGTGGTGTGTACATCACTTTAAGAGAAGGTTTACCCCGCAACGCATATTACTATTTCTCTAGGTTTCACGAGAGATTGGAAAATAAAACAAATTAATAAATCAATCCGTACGTATGTGTAAGCTGATAGAACACAAACGATATCATACACGAAAAACAAATTATGAAACATGTAACACTGTACAATACCAAAAAGAATTTTAAAAAAAACCCAAATACATGAAACATGTAACACTGTACAATACCAAAAAGAATTTTTAAAAAAACCCAAATACATGAAACATGTAACACTGTACAATACCAAAAAGAATTTAAAAAAAACCAAATACATGAAACGTTCACTGTTTAAACTTTCATTTCATAACATACAAACAATATATATTACATAAACAACAAACCTTTCAATTCTCCCAGAAGCGATATGTACATTATAAAGACCAGTTTCTATGTTTGTTTCATATTTGAAAGAAAATTCGAAAAAGTAGCTGCGTTCTATTCAATCTTTATTTACAATATATTGAAACGTATATGAATTTCAAATATTTTTGGATGGTACATGTAAAACACATGAAAGACACGAGTAAGAATAACAAAATCATGGAAGACACGAGTAAAAATAACATTTTGTGACTGTGAATGGTCCATGTATAAAACACGAATATACATGTCCTGTTCTTCGATTATAACCGACCACTTATCCTGGTACGCCAATATCATTGTACAATGTTTGAAAAACAATCACTATTAGTGGGCCATCACAGTGCCTCCTTTTTATCTTTATAATGGTTTATTGTTATATAAGTTGTAGCTAAGATTATCTTACTTTCTAATATGATGCCGTATTGGCTATATAAACAACCCATGATAAAATTCCCGATATAGTTTACTTCACACATGCGTATTTCCGGGAAAAATGCACATAATTCCAAGGTAATTTCGTGTATTTATGCAGGACTGTGGTCATACAAACATAAAAATACTCATTTTGTTTCTTTACATGTTCATTTTTACTTCACAAATACTAAAGACAACCATCTACCAACTTTGATTTGCGTAAATTGTCGTCTTCCGGTGGCGTAGTTTCCAAGAAACGTTTAGTGACATTGCCTTATGGGAAGAAAGATTAAATAGTGATGGTCAACAATTACACCAATAACATTGACTTATGAGAAGAAAGATTAATTGGTGATGGTCAACAATTACACCAATATAAATAGTGATGGTCAACAATTACACCAATAACATTGACTTATGAGAAGAAAGATTAATTAGTGATGGTCAACAATTACACCAATATAAATAGTGATGGTCAACAATTACACCAATATAGATAGTGATGGTCAATAATTACACCAATATAAACAGTAATGGTCAACAATTACACCAATATAAATAGTGATGGTCAACAATTACACCAATATAAATAGTGATGGTCAACAATTACACCAATATAAACAGTAATGGTCAACAATTACACCAATATAAATAGTGATGGTCAACAATTACACCAATATAAATAGCGATGGTCAACAATTACACCAATATAAATAGTGATGGTCAACAATTACACCAATATAAATAGTGATGGTCAACAATTACACCAATATAAATAGTGATGGTCAACAATTACACCAATATAAATAGTGATGGTCAACAATTACACCAATATAAATAGTGATGGTCAACAATTACACCAATATAAATAGTGATGGTCAACATATTACACCAATATAAATAGTAATGGTCAACATATTACACCAATATAAATAGTAATGGTCAACATATTACACCAATATAAATAGTGATGGTCAACAATTACACCAATATAAATAGTGATGGTCAACAATTACACCAACATAAATAGTGATGGTCAACAATTACACCAATATAAATAGTGATGGTCAACAATTACACCAATATAAATAGTGATGGTCAACAATTACACCAATATAAATAGTGATGGTCAACAATTACACCAATATAAATAGTGATGGTCAACAATTACACCAATATCAACAAACCGATCACTCACCTTTCACTTCAAATAATTGAATATAAAAAACGACCACATATGACATTGGAAATCCTGGCTTTGGACAGGCACAAAATTGTGGCAATGATACTGATTTATTTTACAATTCGTCTTAAGCATTTTACTTGTTTAAGTTGCTAAAATTAAAATGTTGTCAAATTGGAAAATGTAAGTAACTTAATTTCAACACTGTCTATATATCTATATAGACAAAAACTAACTGTACACATGAAGGTTAATATTTATTGTTATGACATGCATTTCTATTATTGACCGCCACTTAAACAATAAGATAGTTTTTTCCTATGAGAATCGAAATAATACATGGAAGCCATAGTTTCTATGACATTATTTTCGTTTTATTTTATCCCATGATATCAAAAATAATGTTATCCATGTTAAAACTACATACAAACTATGGCATCCATCAAGTATTTCTTGACTAAGCAACAAAAATTAATAAGCAAGAACCATTTAAAGCTTTAATTGTATATAATACATACAATATGGTATGGCGCATAATTGTCCAAGAAGATCCATTCATATATTGACTTGTTCTATTAAAAACAAATCAGTCTAGGTCTCACCCTGTGGCAAATCACAAAAATAGATAAAATTGCAAAATGCTGCTTTTCTATAAGTACAAAGCTTTTAACCACAGATTCAACAATATGTGTATCAGAAAAACAGCACACAGCCTGTAGCATGGAAATCAGTTTGATAGTACTGTTCGTAGTCTAGCTAGATACAATACATTGTATATGTTAGATGTTATCAATTTATATTACTGTTATATTACTTGTACAACTGTCTGTTTTACTTCCAAATTGTTATTTTAATTGAGTTACTTCTAAAAAAATTATTAGCACGCATTTTATGAAGTATTATTATACCTCAGTATATACTTTCTTAAAGCTTTTTTAAAGAAATAAAAATACTATTGTTTCACATTTTTAACACTAAGACTATTGACCGGTCCATAGTTTTCAAGACTATTGACTGCCGCTGAGCTATTTACTGGCAATTTAAACAACTTTCGCGGAATTTTTAATTGGACGTCGCTTATTGGACAAACTACTGTAATTGTTATGCGTGATCCTCTGGCGTTATCGTCGCTATCGAGAAACCCGGATTTTTTTGTCAAAATTTCAAAAATTTCATGATTTCAAAATTTTCAAAAATTTTTAAAAATTTCAGTTTTCATAAAATTTCATAAAATTTCAAAATTAAAAAAAAAAATTCAAAAATTTAAAATAAATAAAATAAAAATTTTAAAGTTCAAAATTTCAAAATTTTCACAAAATTTTAAAATTTCAAAAAATTTCTAAATTTCAAAAATTTACAAAAAATTCAAAATTTTCATAAAACTTGTAGTCACCATGTACATTTATGTTGAAGTCTACTTTCTCAAAAGAATCAAACTCTTATGAATAACTGGGGAAACAGCATAACAATGTCCATGAGACAATATTCAGATTTATTATGCAAAATACTGGCAAAAGATGCGTGATTTTATTATTTTTTATCATTTTGAGGTGATTATTCAACTATGAGTCTAATGTTTTTCGATATAATGAAATACTTATAGACTGTGTATTCGGGAATAGCAAGTTTCTTGTACCCTCGACCCTGACTATTAACCTCGGCTTCGCCTCGGTCAATAGTCAGTGTCTCAGGGACAATAAACTTGCTATTCCCTCATACCCAGTCAATAAGTATATACTATAACATGTATTCTAGATATTAATTACTAAGGTTTTGCCTATTGCTATTGCACCTCTATATGTTTTCCATGATCATGTTCGGCTTTAGGTTTGACGATTTTTTGTCATAATCCTCAAAATAGTGTCCCTATGTGGTCGTAATATTTTTAGTCTATTTTTTCGTGATACTTCAGTAGTCAAAATTCTAAAAAAAAAATGTATTTAAGAATAAGGTACAATGGAGGGGCAAATCGGATATGGACAATCCAGAGACACTACAACACTGTGCACAAGAAACAGAACGAAGATATACAAAACAAAAAGCACAGAAAACTAAAATGGTGAGCAACTCAGATCCCACAAAAATCCGGATGCTCGCGACGGGTAAGCAGTTCCTGTTTCTCATAATATTCCCACCGTGTTACTCATATAGACAAGTCTGGTAAACGTCTTGTCGGTGATAGAGGAAAGTAAAAACATCTACTTAAAAGGGAAAAGATCAGATTCCATTTGAGAGATAATAATAATAAGATTTCTAATTTACGATTATCTACCTCCGCAATATTTTGAAACAAATGTCATGCTTTACCGTTTAAGCACCTGACACAATCAAAAAACATTCACTATTTTAAAATGTCAATTTCTTTGAAAAAATATAATGGATCATCCATAGAGGGGACTAATGCATCACTCTTTTGTCTGATACACAATTATCGTGAAAACGCTATTTTAAAATAATGAACAAGAATTTATATATGCAATGTACTACGTCATTGAAAACGAATTGTTTTCATCTTTGATGATCGGTCGAGCATATCGCTATATACATCAGTTCTACGTGTCAGCTTTTTCAGCCTACTCAAACAAAAGAGAATAAGTATGTGAACGTGAATGACAAAATAATTTCGTAAGCGCTACTCAGAAAACTAAAGAATGAGCAGCAACATTAAACACAAATCGGGAGTTTAAACCTGGTGCCCCGGAAGGGTAATCAGTTCCCGCTCTCTTAGTGGCACTCGTCGTATTACTCTTGTTACAAACTCGATGACACGTCATCAATGATGATAGAACGGGATTTTGATTACGACAAACGGAACATATACGTGATCATTTGTGACACAGATATTCTGAAACGGTTAACCAAGTCATGGTGGCGACCGTAAGACTTTCGAAGTCAAATATTACTTCCTAAAACATATTTGTATTTCCTTATTTTCACTGATACAAAGGAGGAACATTTGATAGTTATCAATTACAAAAATAAAAAACACAAAACAACACAAAAATCTTGCAGTGAAATGCCATGCTACGGAAAACACCTACCTTAAAAATAGCTCGGTCATCCCCAAGAAATTCAGTATTTATAGGTCATGCATCAAATCCTCCATAGAGGTATTAAAATACAACTAAATCCATCAAATTTGGGCTCAAAATAATCCCTATTTATTTAACTTCAATTATCAATTTTAATTAGTCCATTCCATTCAGTAGTTTTCACAATACTACAAAGTGAAAGGAACTTTTTTCTTGAAAAGGGACTACTTTCGTATATGTTCTAAGTTCTGATTGATGAATTAGTGGTTTGACACCTCAAAGTGGGACTGATCCATATTATTTCCTCGGCGTTTCCAAACATGTCGAAGTGACAAGTTCAACTCTCTTGACGTAAATAAAGGTTGTACAATTTGCACTCTGCAACTTCTATGATAAATCAACAATAGAAAAGTTGTATCGCAAATAAACTAATGACGATGACGTGTCAGCGATCAGAGATTATGTTAATATATCAACTTTCAGTTCCAAAATAATGCAATTTATTCAAACTAAGGTCATTATCCCTCTGTATAGGTAATCTGTTTGGCTATAGTGTTTAGGCCTTTTTTGTTTACTTGCTCCCAGCTACTTTATGATATTTGGCTTTCCAATCTTTTGACTGTGATCGTACCTGATGAAGATTAATGCTGAAACGGGTCGAACGCACTATAAGATATACGTTTTTTACTAGTACAATTCTGAAAAAGACTGCTCTTAGATGCTAATGCAATTGGAATGAGTAATGAGATATTCCAGCATCTGTAGCATACCGGTATATAGCAGTTGTATAGACATATCCTCTACCTTCTCGTAGAAACACACATGTTCGTGGACATCATCTTGATAACTCGTGTCTGAGGTAATTTCAGGCGCAGCTGAGACACTGAGTATATTTTCAACTCATCTGCCAGGTGTTCCAGAAAAAATAATGAGGAAGTTGTTAAAAGGCGGAGCCTCGTTGGAGACCAGAAATCTATTCCTTGGGTGTCTGAGATTTTTTCGTCTTGCCCTCTTACCGGTGTTAGATCCTTTATATCTTTAATACAAAATCCCAACGAGAGTTATCTCCTTTCCTATGTTTCATCTTGCGGATAACACAATTTGGAATAAATACAAATTTGTCGTAAATTGTGTTGTGACCATAAACCAGTTCAGTATTTCTTACAAATTATCATCCTGTTTTTATGGTTTCTATGACCACCCACTTTTAGCGACACCAACATTTTATTAGATGTTGCTCACGTACCTGGTGAGGGGCCCTGGTGGCTTAATGAGTTAGGTCGTTGGATCTAACAACTCATACAACCCTATCACCAATACGGCGTGGGTTCGCGCCCGGCTTTGTAAATTACAAAAAAGGGTGCACTCGACTCGAGCCGTAAGTGATAAAGTTTACCAGTTGCTTGCCCATGGTCAGTGGTTCTCTCCGGGTACTCCGGCTTCCTCCACCACTAAAACTGGTCGCCATGATATAGCTGAAATATTGCTAAAAGTGGCGTTAAAACACCAAAAATCAAATCAAATCAATTGTACCTGGTGATGTTTATTCCGGAAACACGTGAGGGTGTTTGTCTTGTATATTTGAAGCTGACATTTGATTAGCATTTCGGTGTTTCAGTGATATCGATTGAACTCGAATTCTATAGAGATTTATTTTATTCTATATTAGTTAAATGTAAGGATGATGCTAAGCCTTGTGTACGTGATGAAGATTTGTAGGCATGTAGGACAGAAAATAAATCATATACGTAGATGGTCAGATTGACGTCATTTTATCCCACGGTTAGAGTATTGGTATTAGAGATTTATGGAAATCGATTGATACCTACACCTATTCATACGATTAGGCTGACAGGTAAGGTAAACAGTAAGGGGTCGTCTCAAGACATACTTAACACACTTAGTAAATAAATATTTTATTAATTAAATAAGTTGCTTCGTCTACAAACATATGCAGCACATATTCTTGCAACAGGACCTTGCAACGTTTTTTTAATCTCGCATAGCATATTTTCCCATAACACCGTATTCTGTGATACGTCGGTTCATTTTGCGACATTTTCGTTGCAAATATGCCAGTTTTCGGGCTATCTGTTGACATGTATATGGCGTCTTCATCGTGACGATTAGGACAAATTTTATCCCCAAGTAAACACAGATCGTCGGGAAATAGCAGATAGATTCTAATCTGTTTCATAGCATAAACTGCCGGGAATCGTTCTGATGTCCCAGGAAACCTATTTCTGCGTAACAAATAGTGCCGTCGTTTTTGTTGTTTGTTTGTTTGCTTGATGGTGTTTAGCGCCACTTTAATCAATATTTCAGTTATATCGTGGCGGTCAGTTTTATTGGTGGAGGAAACCAGAGGACTCGGAGAAAACCACTGACCTGTCGCAAGTCACTGACAAACTTTATCACATAATGTTGTACACCTCGCCCTGATCGAGATTCGGACTCGCCGTCGTTTTGATCACGACCTGAGTGTGTATACAGTGATAATGTCTGTTTCCGGAATAATAGTGTTCATGTGGCTCTATTCCTGGTCTATAAATTTCCGTTGATGTCCCATTTATAGCCCCTACAGCAAACGGTAGTTTTTGCCAACGTCCCTGAAAGTTCGTCCATTCTTCCACATGTTATAACGGGTATGATCGTAACCATAAAACGACAATCATAGCTCTGTTTCTGAGAGATAGTGTGTGGTGCCGACCAACTGTGTGATGAAATAATTCTCGAACTTCACGAACGATATCTATCAAACTTTCGGTAATTTAAAAAAAAATAATATTGGTTGTTTGGAAGTAACGTAAATATATCCCTGCCATTCCATACATTGACGTTTTCACCAATTATTTTCTGTCTGTGAGTAAGAAATGGACCGGCAGTGGTCTTGCCGATATAATAATTGTGATCCACTTTCTCATGAAATGCATAATCAGATAATGTCATGTGGACATCGCACTAATGCAGGTAATACAGCCAAAATAAATCGTTTGCGGTGTTCATACATTGAAAATAGTTACTGTAAAAATGAATCAAGTATACCACTGTTGTAAAACGATATTTGTTTTGGCAAGAAAAATGTCACGAATTTGTTTAATGAACAAACACATTCGCTTTACTGTCAAAATTAAAACTCCTGTGCACGTATACATCTGATATGATATGTAGAAGATGAGTTACGCAAACACGTTTATAACACAAATAATAAAATTCAAGAAATTGTCTCAAGAAAATCAATTAGTCAACCCAGTCTTTTACAAAATGGAATTACAATCATGTTTATAAAATGTTAATAACAAGAATATTTTATTCTCTATCAATTGGCAGAAACATTTTTTTTCAAATACAATTTTTCAAGGTTGTGCGTTTTCTTAAATAAACCATGACAACGGAATGAAAACACTTTTCCCTATGCGGTAAAATATGTTTTTCGTATAAACCCTATGTAAAATTTTGAAAAAAAATATTACGCTTCGACTCGGTCATGAAAAAATAAATAAAATCCGAATCCTCCCCCTACGAATATGGTTGGTTCTTTAGCATCTACTCTTTTAAGAAACGTTACGTCAAAAAAAGACTAACTTTATACATTTAAAATAAAGGTTAACAGGCTAAATGTACACAAGACAAAATAATATGTAAATACATGAAACAAATAAGTAATGAACAGCTACATTGATTGACGTTCTTTATCTTTAAGTTAGAATGTAATCTTCAATCATGAGTATCATTTAACACCGTGTGAGTTCGAATCCTGCTCAAGCGACACAACATTATGTGATAAAGTTTGTTAGTGACTTGCAGCAGGTCGGTGATTTTCTCCGGAGGTTCCGGTTTCCTCCAACAATAAAACTGATCGCCACGATATAACTGAAATATTGTTGAAAGTGGTGTTAGACACACATGATATATTATATTATCGAACATGAAATTACTGAGAAGCAGATTATAGTGTTGTCATCAAATGTACAAGTCAATTAGAGTTAAGTCCCTTTATTATTATTAGAGTTCTCTTCCCTTATACGCCAATTAGTTCATAGTATAAGTTCGATTAGGTCACGTGTACTCGAAACAATATGGATAATTCAATTTGACAAAAATGAATGTAGGAAGTAACAGCAACAGTCTACAATATAATTACACGTGACAAGGTTTGTCGATGCTTTAGTAGTATTTAATCAATGGCGCAAACAAGAAGTCGTGTGGGTTGAAAAGTGGTACGTGTGTGGCATTATAGACGGCTAATGTAGTTCTCACAAGTAATAAGGGAAATATGGATATGGACTGGAAATTCTGATATGAAATTGGCCAACGATAACCACTCATAACAAACAATCTTTGCTCATTAGGCACCGATTATTTAACTTTGGTGGGGGGTTTGAACCGAACCAGAAAAAACACATACGAAATACAGTTCAGTTAATTATTTTTTATTTACATGCAGAACGGTTCGAAGATACCAATGGAGTAATCGGAAGCCGTAAATCTAAGATACCAATGGAGTAATCGGAAGCCGTAAATCTAAGATACCAATGGAGTAATCGGAAGCCGTAAATCTAAGATACCAATGGAGTAATCGGAAGCCGTAAATCTAAGATACCAATGGGGGTAATCGAAAGCCGTAAATCTAAGATACCAATGGAGTAATCGGAAGCCGTAAATCTAAGATACCAATGGAGTAATCGGAAGCCGTAAATCTAAGATACCAATGGAGTGATCGGAAGCCGTAAATCTAAGATACCAATGGAGTAATCGGAAGCCGTAAATCTAAGATACCAATGGAGTAATCGGAAGCCGTAAATCTAAGATACCAATGGGGTAATCGGAAGAAGTAAATCTAAGATACCAATGGGGTAATCGGAAGCCGTAAATCTAAGATACCAATGGGGTAATCGGAAGCCGTAAATCTAAGATACCAATGGAGTAATCGGAAGCCGTAAATCTAAGATACCAATGGGGTAATCAGAAGAAGTAAATCTAAGATACCAATGGGGTAATCAGAAGAAGTAAATCTAAGATACCAATGGGGTAACCAGAAGCCGTAAATCTAAGATACCAATGGGGTAATCGGAAGCCGTAAGTCTAAGATACCAATGGGGTAATCAGAAGAAGTAAATCTAAGATACCAATGGGGTTATCAGAAGACGTAAATCTAAGATACCAATGGAGTAATCGGAAGCCGTAAATCTAAGATACCAATGGGGTGATCGGAAGCCGTAAATCTAAGATACCAATGGGGTAATCGGAAGCCGTAAATCTAAGATACCAATGGAGTAATCAGAAGCCGTAAATCTAAGATACCAATGGAGTAATCGGAAGCCGTAAATCTAAGATACCAATGGGGTAATCGGAAGCTGTAAATCTAAGATACCAATGGGGTTATCAGAAGACGTAAATCTAAGATACCAATGGGGTAATCGGAAGCCGTAAATCTAAGATACCAATGGGGTAATCGGAAACGTAAATCTAAGATACCAATGGAGTAACCAGAAGCCGTAAATCTAAGATACCAATGGAGTAATCGGAAGCCGTAAATCTAAGATGCCAATGGGGTAATCGGCAGCCGTAAATCTAAGATACCAATGGAGTAATCGGAAGCCGTAAATCTAAGATACCAATGGAGTAATCGGAAGCCGTAAATCTAAGATACCAATGGGGTTATCAGAAGACGTAAATCTAAGATACCAATGGGGTAATCGGAAGCCGTAAATCTAAGATACCAATGGGGTAATCGGAAACCGTAAATCTAAGATACCAATGGAGTAACCAGAAGCCGTAAATCTAAGATACCAATGGAGTAATCGGAAGCCGTAAATCTAAGATACCAATGGGGTAATCGGAAGCCGTAAATCTAAGATACCAATGGGGTAATCAGAAGAAGTAAATCTAAGATACCAATGGGGTTATCAGAAGACGTAAATCTAAGATACCAATGGGGTAATCGGAAGCCGTAAATCTAAGATACCAATGGGGTAATCGGAAACCGTAAATCTAAGATACCAATGGAGTAACCAGAAGCCGTAAATCTAAGATACCAATGGAGTAATCGGAAGCCGTAAATCTAAGATACCAATGGGGTAATCGGAAGCCGTAAATCTAAGATACCAATGGGGTAATCAGAAGAAGTAAATCTAAGATACCAATGGGGTAACCAGAAGCCGTAAATCTAAGATACCAATGGGGTAATCGGAAGCCGTAAATCTAAGATACCAATGGAGTAACCAGAAGCCGTAAATCTAAGATACCAATGGGGTAATCGGAAGCCGTAAATCCAAGATACCAATGGGGTAATCGGAAGCCGTAAATCGAAGAAGGACAAACAATACAATGGGTATGTTTTATTAAGATTTCTTACAAAGAATTTTTTTGTAGAAAACTGCAAAATCAGATTATTTCACGCCAGTCATAATTTCATTTATGCAAAAGATGAAATTCATAACATTCCAGTATCCTACAGGAGGTGAATTTGAATCTTTGTAGAAATAAAACGTGCAACATCGGTCACAAATGTATTGTGTCGGAATTATAGTAAGAATGATGTGTGTTTGACAATAATAGTTATAAACAACAGGAGAAGTTCTAAATAGAAATCCGTGAAAACTGCTAATAAAGTGTCAATGATCCAGGCTAACAGTTGTTATTCGTCACACCTTTAAGGATTGTTAATGTTACCAAAATAACATACGATTCTATTTGCAATAACTTCAGCAAAACTGTTTATTTCAATTTCAAATATGTTGTTTTGTTTATTTGTTTGATGGAGTTTAACACCACTTTCAACAATATTTCAACTACATCGTGGCGGTCAGTTTCATTGGTGGAGGAAACCGGAGGATCCGGAGAAAACCACCGACCTGTCGCAAGTCACTGACAAATTTTATCACATAATGTTGTGCACATCGCCCTGATCGAGATTCGAACTCACAACATCAGTGGTGATAGGCACTGATTGCATGGGTAGTTGTAAATCCAACTACCATACGATCACGGTCACGACGGCCCCACAGGTCAAATATGAAACAGATATCACCCATCATTGCTATCTATAATTTCCAATTCATTAAACATAATTTTGGTCCAACTTATATTTAATAATAGATATAATTTTTGTACAGAGAGATAAGTAGAATGCTGTCCTTATTTCTATACATCCTCTTCAGACTTGGCTAGATGAAATTATGGCCACATGGTATAATTCATTGAATATGTCCAGAGGAAGTCGAATAAAATGACCAAATACCTGGACAATTGTTGACATAGGCGTCAACTGGAACTTTTAAAATATTGAATTATACGGATATCGCAGCTGCTCGACTACCGGAGAGTTCTCTAGAATTGTTGTTTTCTGTGATCTGAGGAATCTAAGTGGAATTATTATTAGTACCTTTTTTTGCTTAAATAGTGGTAGAAACAGACGATAGCCAAGCATTCCGAGCCTCTTGGTTGGTTACTTGCCATATTCACAGGGTTATATCTTTGTAGAACAATCTCTTCTCTTTTTCAATTTTCGACTTCCTTAATTAATCTTTTTTTTAAACAGATGATAATTTTATTGCACTAAATTTGGCTTTAAGCAATTTACTAGGTATACAGCTTTTACCTAGTACCCCTTGTTGTTAATGACTATATAGCGAGGGATTTGCTTTTCAGCAAAGCTCAGTATCTAGAATAAATAATGTTAGTACTATTTTTCAGATCATATACATAATATATAGAAAATACATTAAATAAACATATTATAGCTCGTCCTCAATAAATCTTAATGTGTTGTCTTACACAAATTGCTGTCCTTTGGAATGATTTAATACCTTACGTAATATTACTAGTTATATTTAACTGTGGTGTCAATGATTTATATATTAATATTAACTATGTTTTCATGTATAGTGTGTGTTATTGCTTTGTAATGCCAAGTGATCAATTTTTCAGCAATATAATGGTGAGAAGAAGTTGAGATGATGATGATGTTGGCCGCTTTGTAACTAGATCAACATCTATAATTAGATCTTTAAAGTGCTAGCTCAGTGAAACAACAGTCCATGAGTCGACGTGTCGTTTCACACGGCCACAAAAATTTGCTGATTCCCTTCCGATCATGCTTTGCTCATTCTCCTTAAGGTGCGTAGCTGAGAAGCACCAAATATCAATTTCATGATATTTGGTTGTACTCTTCCGGGGCTCGAACCCACAATCTACCACACTTTTCATGTATAATTTTGTGTTGATATCAGATTAGAAAACAGAAACCTGTTCAGTAAAATTAAATATTCTACTTACACTAATATCTTTAGATTTACAAGAATGTCATGTTGTATACTATATTTGTAGCTTTATATAACCATCAATCTATATGATATGTACTCGATACAACATTATGGGATAACGGTTGTCAGTGACTTGCGGCAGGTCGGTGGTTTTCTCCGGGTACTTCCACCAATAAAACTGACCGCCACGATATAACTGAAATATTGTTGAAAGTGGCGTTAAGCATCATAAATTCAAGCCAAACCAATCAATCTATATGGCTTTTGCTAAACAATGAATGTTTTAATTTTATAACTTGATATGTGTGTTTTATGTTTTTGTAGGATCATCTGAAAAGGCGTTGCTAGATTGATCAAATATCTAATGGATTTTTTAATCCCCCTGATATTCATCATACGAAAATGTGTACCAAGTAGGTAAACATGTATCATTAGATGATTGGATGACCTTGTCATTTCCTCAAGTAAAACTATATTAAAATTGCCACAAATGTATTCTTGATGTCGCTCTGCGTCTTGTTTTTACTTGTCAATCATAAATTCATATATGTAGAAGGTGAAATTTAATACAGTCCGGTACCCCATGGTAGATGTAGAAATAAAACATACAAGGTAGGTCACAAAGGTATTTGGTTGAAAATATAGGATGAATGACTTGCGACAATTAGATATTACATAATGGTTATTTAATATTTAAATACCCATAGCTAACATTCATCAGGTGCGCTCATAGTCAAAAGGATTGAAAAGCAAAATAATTTTAAATCTTCGGGGCAAGCAAACGAGAGGGTCTAAACAGGAGAGCCAAAACTGAAAACGAGGGTAAATCGGCAGGACAAGATGTTCTGTATGAAAGTTTCCACCCTTTTATCCAATTACGATTATGATACTTTTAGGGGGTTCGGGTAATGGTGCTTAACGCCACTTTCAACAATATTTCAATTATATCGGGGCGGCCAGTTTTATTGGCGATGGAAACCGGAGTACCCGGAGAAAACCATTAACCTGCCTCAAGTCACTGACAAACTTTATCACATAATGTTGTATCGAGTGCACCTCACCTGAGCGGGATTCGAACTCGCAACTTTAGTGGTGATAGGCACTGATTACATAGGTAGTTGTAAATCCAACTACCATATGATCACGACCACGACGGCCCAAGGTATCTTTTCATTCAATGCTGTTAATAATATATGGTAATATCGAACAATAATTGGAAGCAAGACCCATAAAGAGAACAGTTTATTTCTACACGATTTTGTAACATTTAATGGAATGCTATATTGGTACTTCCTCTCCTGAAGCAACAAATTATTCTGATTTATTCATCTAGGTGTTATGTACCGTAAAGTAATACCGTTCCAGGGATATCTATTACAAGTAATTCATCTTGCCAGTACTATTGATTTTCCATTCAATAAGAATGTATGTAAATTGTTCAGAAAAGAACATTCCCACTCCTCTGTTGTTTAATTGAGTAATATATATGTCTGTTATATCGTACTGCGTACAAATTCATTGTATCGGCTTTCTGTGAAAAGATGTCATGAAGTATATTGCATAATAGCGTTGTATAGTGAGTTACGAGTTAATAAGGAATAAATGGACTGTGACAGAACATCCGTCGTAATCGTGTAAGAAAAATGTAGACACTATATAAGGTATTTTTATGCGTTTTAGAGGGTGGCGGATGTCAAACGATGCCAGCGTAATCAATGTCGCTGTATTTTGTGATAGAATATTTTTTCATGTGAATAAGAAGATATTAAATTTTAAGACATGGCTGTCGTGACTGAATGCGATCAACGTAGTGAGAACGTGTTATTGAGAATTTTAGATGTGACACCTGTTGTTTGCTTAGCACTATTTATTTTAATTTAATCTATGAATATATCCTTATACGACCAGTACCATGGTTCCATTTTTAGGACATGGGTTTAGATCAGTTCATATAATGTACTAAATACCGCAATGGGTAACACATTCATATCAATTTATTTTCTTTTATCTCTACTGCCAAAAAAAAGTATTATGTTTCCACGATCGTTATTTAAATAACAATTTAAGTCAAACGATGACATTAATTTATACTGTCCCCAACAGACATACTTGTGACACATATTCAACTCATCAGATAATAAGTGACCTTGACATTTGGTTATGATAATACCTGAGCTTATTGTGCAAGTTCAGTCGTCCAGATATTTAAATATGTTCGTCTTTTTATTCTCATATGTACTCATTATTTCACCTTTGTGTATACTACTTAACGTTTATTTTTAAATACCTTTGATCGCTTTAAGTACTGAAACGTGAATAGAAATAACGTATTCCACAAGGCAGCCACGAAACCTAATATTGCCTTACTTGTTTCGTGTTCAATTTCCGTTTTTGTATCTCTGAAACCTTTGATTAAATACACCACAACAAGTTAGAGAGTTAGAGAGCAAAATAGATTAATATTAAACGATTAAAGTGCGTAGCCTTTGCAATGCTGTTATACTGTGGGAAAATCCCCAACCGAAATTACAAAAGAGGATGTTATCAATAAATCGATTATTTATAATAATACCATCGTAAACTTATTGCGAGACTTCATGAATTTTAAAAATATGGCTTTTTATGTAGTAACGCTTAACAATGCTCAATAGTTATTGTTTTAAACCATTAACAACCGTCATTGTTTTAAGGATATCACAGATACAGATAGGTCTGTTCTATCTCTTGACCTACACGTAGACATTGACAGTGAGGGTCCGTTAAGAACTAACCTTTACGATAAAAGAGAGAGAAACATTATTTCAATTTTCCCATTGTGAACTTTCCATTTATATGTACATATAGTAATATTCCAGCAGCACCTGCTCTCTCAGTTTATCCGATATTCCAGAGCTTTTGGTTTCTGTCATGATTTCCTTGATAGAGTGATGCTGCTGGCAAGGAAGGTACAGAACCAAGGATTCCTAGTGATTAAGTTGAAGTCATCACTTCGAAAGATTTATGGTCGTCATGATGGCTTGGCTAACAGTTACGGTATGTGTATAACAAATGACCACGAATATGTTCTGCTTGTCGGTCAACAGCTCACTGAGTTTGCACAGAATCTATCTCACTGATTGTGTAATAGATTAACATATTTATTTACAAAACATTTGATGATCTATTTTTTAATTAATACAGTTGTTACATCAAGTGTTTGTAAAGTCGCCAAATAACGCCCTAATGTACTTCCATGATCTATAAATACTATCAATTAAGATAAATCACTAATATTGCCTAAGCTTTTGGAGTTAATTAAGACGTTAAGCATGGCATTAAAGTATTTGCACTCAGGTACGTAATATGTGAATCAGTTAATGATGGTTTGAGTTTATGGTGCTTAACGCCACTTTCAACAATATTTCAGTTATATTGTAGCGGTCAGTTTTATTGGTGCAGGAAACCGGAGTAAACCACAGACCTGTCACAAGTCACTGACAAACTTTATCACATAATGTTATATAGAATACACTTCGACATAAACGGGGTTCGAAAACAACTTTAGTGGTGATAGGCTAGGCACTTATAATTGGCTAATGACAATATATTATTAGACTAGAGTTTCATATCTATTCCTACTGTTTATTTTAATAGATATTTATCAAGAACGAAACGTGTTGCCATGATGTATATTACAAAGTATATTCTTTTTTAGTTATATAATCACAAACCAGATGGATAAAAGTACAACAATACACACACAATCATAAACTCGGATGATGATAAATGTTAAGTACGTGTCATAAACAATGTAATAGAAACAGGTATGGTGTATAAATATTCATACAATTTACTTTTTCTTGCCATATACAGTCAAACCTGTATATAAAGGGAACCTTAACATGTGGTCTTTATTGACAGTTGGCCTTTATATACAGGTTCAAATTATACGCAATATTCATTAATGGGGAAAATGAAGCTGCCCTTTATAGACAGTGATTTGTTATAGAGAGGTCTCATTTAAGGCAGGTTTGAATGTATTTCATATTCTTTATCATGGTAGTGTTTTGCTTACCTGTTCGATATACCTGCGCTATTATATATTTACCTTTCTCGTAAAAGGATTTAATAGGTTTCTGGTGTGTTCATAATACCTTTATATAACTGAATTTATAATCGACATGTCACACCCACATCATGTGTTCCTGTTCCTTATTACTTTCTCTTAATCATACATTACTTACATGATGTAGTTTATTACAATGAGGGCCAATCTCACTCAGATATCGGTTATCGCCGATCGCTCTGGTTCCCAAAGACTTCTAATTCTTTGGCTTTGCAATCTTTTGACTATGATTGTATCACAATACTACAAAGTGAAAGGAACGTTTTTCTTGAAAAGGGACTACTTTCGTATATGTTCTTAGCTCTGATTGGTGAATTAGTGGTTTTACACCATATGGTATATTCAGGATCAAGTTAATCCTTTATAATAAGTTTTCAGTAATGTTCAATAACTTTGATAAAGGCAATTTATAGTAAGTTAAGAATTGGTGTTCATAGGTGCTCCCAAAACATTAAATTATTTAGATTTCAAATCTTTAGCTTATGGGCGTACCTGATGAAGGGCATTCCAGAAACACGTCATGCGCACTAACTTAGATATCAATGTTTTTAGTACAGCACATTACTTTACTGATGTGCTCCAGTAGCTGTAAAACTGCTATTTTAATATTAATACTCTCTCTGAATAGCATTGTCATTATCTATTTATAACATAATATGATTAAGTTATTGCTTGTGTAGGAAGATTACTCCTATGGGAAACTTTTGATAGCCGCTACTAAAGAGTAGATAATGGGTATGGTCAGTAAAATGCCTTGTAGTGAGCCCCAAACAAACTGTTGCTACTTAGACGCTGCCACAAGTTGTTTCTTTTTACATACAAGGAGTGTGACATTCTCAAAACACGAGCTGCTGGTTTACATCCCATCCCCAAGACAATTTGTGTATTTGATTCGCCCCGCAAAACTAAGGGACATTACTTTGGGAGTAAATGTATCCCGCATCGATGAAAATATGTCCCTTTCTTAACCCGGAATTTATTCGGAGATTATACACCAGATCTAAACCGTGTGGGGGATTGTGTTGTTGAACGCCACTTTCAACAATATTTCAGTTATATCGTGGAGGTCAAAATACCCAGAGAAAACCACCGAACTGCCGCAAGTCACTGATAAACTTTATCACATAATGTTGTATCGAGTACACCTCACCTGAATGGAATTCGAACTCACAACGTTAGTGGTGATAGACACTGATTGCATAAACTTACATAAAACATGTAATTTAATATATTGCATTAATCAGCACAAATCATATGATAAGTTCGAATCATATTTGATCATTGGATTATGGGGATACGGCAGGGGTTCCAATAAGGTTTGAGAAGTTGTAGACTAATATTTCGACCACATATTTGTTCAGTAGTTATGAAATACTTTGCTTGTCTTAATCTGCAATACAAATATATATATGTAAGACTCAGATCGACGTCCAGTCTCTAATCGACGTCCAATCCTCAAATCGGCGTCCAATTCTCAAATATATGGCCGTTTTTCACTTTCTAACCTTAACCCTAACCTTAATCATAGCCTAATCTAACCCTAAACCCTAACCCTAATCCTAACCCTGACCCTAACCCTAAACTCTAACCCTAACCTTAACCCTAACCCTAGACCTAACCCTTTTGTTGTCATATCCGCATGGTAACAAAATGAAAGGTTATGGGGCATGCGCTTTGTTTATTACAATATCTGACTTCCGTGGTCCGCCAAATTAGATTCTACCTGTCTATTGATAATATTAAAGAATGGGAAAATGCTTAAAAAACACACAAAACAAAACAAAAACACAAAAAAAAACAGATTAAAAAACCAAACTGTCGTTACAATTATTTTTGATGGCAAACTTTGAGCGTGTAAACGGGCCTATAGATATGAGAGTTTGGAGAGGACGCCGATTTCAGAATATCCTAAAATTGGACCGTGATTTGAGATAATGACGTCAGTGGACGCCGATTTGAGGAGTGGACGTCGATTAGAGACTGGACGTCGATCTGAGTCTATCACATATACGGGAATTTTTAATGTTGTATTACTCTGTCTTAATGGAAAAAAGGATCAAATTAGTAGTGGGCGTTACTCAGTCTCTAGATTAAACTAACTATTAACCTATTTCCTATCCTATTAGAATATGTTATGAATAACTTCAGACGTGATGAATACCTTTTATACTGAAAGAAACGTTTGGAGATATCAGAGGTGTTCTGACCGCGTAGATAAAAATAAAGCAGATAAAACAATGGCCAAAGAAAAAGGACACAAAATACTACACCTGAAACTAAAGATTGAGTAACACGAACCCCACTAAAAACTGGGGGTGAACTCAGGTGCTCTAGACTTTCTCAGCGTAAAGGTAAAATTAAATACACTCGGTAATTTACGACTAAAGGATGACACCGAGTTTTGTAA
This sequence comes from Bathymodiolus brooksi, assembly GCA_963680875.1. Lineage (NCBI taxonomy): Eukaryota > Metazoa > Mollusca > Bivalvia > Mytilida > Modiolidae > Bathymodiolus > Bathymodiolus brooksi. The sequence continues at coordinate 127,925,635 of OY804576.1, read as the reverse complement.
TGTATCTTTCACTCATCCGAGTACAAAAAAACCTGGTGAATATAAATACCTGAAAGAGTTAAAATAACAAAATATGCCACACTGTCGAAGCATTTCTAAAAACCAATAGAAAAATCATAGAAAGGGCCAATTTCGATATCACTAACAGAAGAATAAGAAGTGGCGGGGTTTAACTAGTTTTATTGACCCAAATCTCCCCTCTTAGAGAAATGATGCCGTCATACAAGTGATTTTCATGTGTGAGTAAAATGTCAACCCTCACATGTACCCGTGAGAACAGCTTTATTAAAGTTGACAAAAACTATATTACGATTTAACCCATATAAAATAATTTTTACTCCAAATAAAATTCAATCTTTTGTTATATTCATTTAGATGGAATATCACCTATTGAAATTTCACAAAGCCTCCAATGTCAAGTCTTAAAATTTTGATATCAAATATTGACCATATACCGAATAACAATTAAATACTGTAAGAAACATCAAAATACTCAATAATATAAACAGACAGCTCTAGTATGTTGATGACGATGCTGCTGTGGTCGTATTAGGCAGCAATTTCTATTTCACCGTCTTCAATCTGCAAGTTCGATTTTTACAGCAGAAGCAAAACTCATCACTGCTGGCTTTCAAATTGTTTCATCTGATAAATTTATGATATGCTCAGATTCTCTTTCGCGTCTCTTGGTAATTGGAAATGGCAAAACCCAAAAACTGTTATTTGGGAAGTTACCTACCATGTGCCTGTGGGAATGGAGATTATTTATCTCTGTATCCCTGTTAAAACAGGTATTTATGTGGAACATTTGTTTGGCAATATCTCTATATGTTTTATTTCTCATACGTGTCTACAACCATGCATAGTGAAATATATTTTTTAATTGGCAAGTTAGTTGGTACATACAAAACAATAATAAATTGAATGGAATGTAGTCTATTGTTGGCACAATGCCTTGTTCCTATGGAATGTAGTCTATTGTTGGCACAATGCCTTGTTCCTATAATAAAATGTGTAAGGGAGAAGTAGCTTTGATTCGTTGTCTTGCATAGGTCATCGGAAGGCGACTCATAATTTTATTTTGAATGAAGAACAACGACCAAAATGCATTCCATGCCATTATGTGTATATTAATAAACATGACGAAATCGAACTGTACTGTAAAATATAGAATAGAAAAGAATAGAATAATTTTATCTTTCCAAATCAGGTCCCCAAGGGGGCATTTAAATTTAACAGTCATGATTGTTTAACATATATAAAACAGCACATGACAGTACATATCAATGACTAAACAATAAAATGATTTGTTGAACAATAAAATGAATTGTCAATTATTATTGACCAATAAGGTATGTGCAGCTTTGCTGCTACTCTGGGTAATGGAAGCAATGTTTAATAGAATATTGTTTTGCTGCAATGGGCACCAAGGGACGGTGCTAAGGTTTGTTGAAATTTTAACAAAACCTCCTCGTGTCCAATGAAGGAAAACAATATGTATGTAATAAAATAATTAAAATTATTATGTGTTATCATTAATTATTCTGTTTAAAGATATAAAATAAAAAAAGAGAATCATATTCAAACATATTAATAGTAACTGTAGAGGTCACATTTCAGCTAAGGACACCAAGGGACGATGCTCAAGGTACTGTTATATGCAGACCTCCTCGTGTCCAGAGCAAAAAAGAGAGCCATGCTAGTTCATGTTCTTTAGAATAAATGTTGCTATAGTAGTGAGGACTGATTTTTCCTCTGTATTCATTAACCAAACAAGTTTGTCGTTTGAATTTAAACGTTTGAAATTAGGACAGCTTTTTGCTATCTCCTTAAGTAGGAGATTTCGGTTATTTTATTACAGTGAAATAGAAAATGATGTTCGTCTTCCACTTCCTCAGAGGAGCAACGCAGACATACATTTTCTATCTTGTAGGAGAGTACCCTGGTATCTACCAGTCTCAATTTTCAATTGATGACAGGAAATACGTAGCTGTGTAAGGCATCACCTCTGCTCAAAACTTTTTAGAACAGACAGATATTTTTCTCTGCCAAAGTTAGATTTGAATGTAATATAAGTTCTAAGTTTACCATTTGTTTGTTGAAGCATTTGGTCTCTCCAAAATTCAATAAATGTTGACTTTAAATGAATTTTTGCTTTATTTTTGAAGCTACTTGACTTTATACAAAAATTGTCCAAATTTTCAATTTCTGGTATTTGTTCTACAATTGTATGGATTGAACCATACCAAGAAGTTGTCTTAGATTCGAAAAATGTTTTAGATGTTATAATGCATCTTGAAGAAATGGAAATGTTGAATGTAAAGTCTCTAATCGATGCCAGTAATTAAGCATATATTTGAATATATCATAATAAATGGGAAATCTTCCTAACTCGGACAGGACACCAAAATTTGTAGATTTTTTATGAACTCCCAAAATAAATTTGCGGAATTTGGTATGTAGTAATTCACACTTTAAATTTTGATAAATCTTATCCAATGTTATTATTTCATTTCTAAATCTTGCTGTAGTTGGATTAAAACTCCCTCATATTTCATATCCATACAGTAAGATAGGTTTAATTGTATAGCAGTGCACGTATTTGTAAATAATGATTTTGGTTGTAATCTCCTGAAGATGGGAAAACTTTACATAAAGGAGGCCGTTTTCAAATAAATGATTGAAACCTCACAAAATTTTATCATTGCTATAAATGTCTTGTGTATAAATACAATTATACATGCAGAGATCTGAACAAATTCTACCATCCTAGCTAGTAGTCAGTTAGTTACGAGTATTCACTGACCTTGCTATTTTACTGTCCACGTATATGGTGTCATTCATTTTTGTCATAGTATGTGGTGTTTTTGAGTGGAAGCCAATAAGTACATGTTTTTATCGTTTGTTTATACCTGTGTATGATAAAGGTAATAACAAAATTACCGAACTCCGAGCAATCTTACAAAGGGAAAGTCAAAACTCATAAGTATATAAACAGACAAAATCAGTCAACAACCGGAAAACTGTGAAAACCGTAATGACCCTGACTTGGTACAGGCATTTCTAAAGAAATGGTGGGTTGAATCAGATTTTAAAGCACCAAACCTCCCCCTTTCATGGTTTAATGAGAATAAAGATATATATGTTTATATCTGCATTTCCGTTGGAGATCCAATTATCAAGTTTAACCCTGCCACTATTTGTGCCGATCCCACGCGAGGACCTGGATTTCCAACGCCACGTGTTGTGGTCTCTTTTATGTTCAATGATACGAGGTCAGAGGTGATTGTTCGTTTTGTTGATATTGTTGAACATGACCGTTTAAACTTTATTTTCATAAAGTGTGTTATGTTTCTATTGTGTTAGTAACTAATATTATGGTGTTCCTTTAACGTTTTTGCTTGTTGATTGCCATGTCTAATATTGATATATGAAGACTGGGGTGAATCCAGGTGCTCGGGAAGAGTAAGCAGTTCCTGTCACTTACAAAACACCCGCCATGGTACTATAATTATGATACTGTTGTTATTAATTTTATGCTACAATTCCTTAGAACCCGGAAGTACAACTGTTGTGTCTTATTGTAGTGTGAATTCATCAGGTAAATCCATCTGTCATTGTGAAAGTCTGTTGACGCCATTTATTAGATCATATACAAAAGGAACGCTTCCACGTTTTTGCTTGACGTGTGGCAACAACCTTTCGACAAACAAAATGGTCGATATATTGATCATTCCCATACAAAACAGGAAGATAATTGTTACATAAACGAACTGTTATTTAATCATTTGATTTAGGAGCAATATTTTGTAAAATATTGACTTAATTAACTGCTTGGGGAGAAAATTTTAAGAAAGCTGTAGCATAATAGAATTTAAAATTATTCCCCTACAAAATGCATACAATAGCATGCACACTTCTTTAAATAAGGGTCATAACAAAATTACCGAACACCGAGCAATTTTCCAAAGGGAAACGGCAAAACTCACAAGTCAACAAACAGACAAAATCAGTCAACAACCGGAAAACTGGGAAAACCACAATGACCCTGACTTGGTACAGGCATTTCCAAAGAAATGGTGGGTTGAATCAGATTTTACGGCGCCAAACCTCCCGCTTCCATTGCGGTTAAAAGGTTCCGGTTGTAACTATTACAGCATTTTTAACAATACTGGGACAAATTAGGTATAATAGTAGTCAACGCAGTACTTTATGAAAATCCATCGTTTATTATCGTCTCTGCAGAACGGTTTAACTAAACGGTCATCTTCTTACACAATTTGATTTCAAATGAGATGTTGAATGACGTCGTGTCTAACCCACGATTATTTAATCCTTATATTTATACATTTTCCATATTTACTTTATGAAAATTCATCGTTTATTATCGTCTCTGCAGACAGAATATTATTCGACAAGATCTTGGTATCGGAATATAAACTTGTTAAGAGATCGAATAAGGCGAATCTTTTTATAGCTCTGGTCCAGTAGCCTATTTCTCAGATAAAGATGACGTTTCAAGAAATCAGAATAATTGCTACTGGCCCTTGAATAACGAATCAATTGCGAGATGTAAACACCATATGCAGGAGAAGCTGGTATATTGCTGCACATATTTGGAAAATTTATGATTTTAAAATTGAAGTCATCCCGTTTATCATAAATTTTAGTACTGAGTTGACCACTGTCGTCAAATTCGAGGTATAAGTCCAAAAATGATGCGGACGAAGCTGTATCGGTGGTCTCTTTAATTTCCAGCTCTGGAGGATATATCAATGGAAGAAATTCTGCAAATCTAGGATTATTGATAGATAAAACGTCATCAATATACCTGTATGTGAAATTAAAGGCTCTAGCTTTATGAATCTTCTTATCTTTTACAAGATTTTGAAGAAACTCCGATTCATATGAGTATAAAAATAAATCTGCTAGAAGAGGGGCACAATTCGTACTCATTGGTATGCCGACGATCTGCTGAAACAGTGCCCCTCCAAAGGAGACAAATATGTTATCGATGAGGAACTCCAGCATACTGATCACATGTTCCTCGGAGTAGCATGTTTTACCTTTTTGAATTTTGTTTGAAAAATATGTGGAATTGTAGCCTAATACAAAACATTTTGAGCCATCGTTTCTATGACTGAAAGCTCTGTGAATGGTTTCTTTTAAGCGGGTTTTTAATTTATCATGCGGTAGGGTGGTATACAGAGTTGAAAAATCAAAAGTTTTGATGGAGGATACCTGAAAGAAAGATTTTGATTTAAGGTTATCCAAAAGATCTTTAGAGTTTTTGAAAATCCACATGTGATTTATGCCACTACGCGAGTAAACAGTTTCACAATATTTCTGTTGTCCCTCTTTTACTGCAGACATAATCTTTGTCAGGTGAATAGACAATTCTTTCGGCGAACAAGTTGATGATCCCGCTATGTACCTTTCTTTGTATGGTGTCTTGTGGAGTTTGGGTATCCAATACAAATAGGGTAAATCCTCAGACTCTTTACCAGAGGGAATGTTTAAAGAGGTCATGAAGGATCTGTGGTTAGCTAGGATTTCATCTTTGTCGAACAAAGTTGGTTTGTATGTGGTATTACCAGAGGTGCTGTTATTTATGTAATTCCTTGATTAGGCATTCGTAGTAATCAACTAGAGGCTCCCAGGAGCCTGTATAGCTCACCTGGGTATAATAACAACATCAGTCAATAAAACTTGATAACTTCGGTAAAAAAAATTAACAAATGTAGCCTTCGTCATTGCAGACCCCTTCTACAAAAAAATGTGGGCAGGGGTTCCCCCTTTAATGTAAGTTATCAAAATTGCTGTAAAAAAACATATATGTCAATGATTCTCAAAATTTAGCTTTTCCTACTTCACATTTTGTAATAGAGTTGCTTCCCTTTGATTATTTGAGTAACCAAAAGCAGCGAGTCAACAAAAATATGCATTTCAAGAGGAATAACTCTTCACAGCTGTCGCACATTTTTAACTGTGGGAAATTTTTTGTAGATCTTGACATGCTGAACATTTTTGCAGTTTAAACTTTCCCTCTATCTCTAATAGTTTTTGAGATATAAGATGATAGTATTAAAATTGAGAACATTTTGATGAAAAAAGGGCAATAACTCCAAAATGGGTAATTGGATTTACTTCAAAATTGCAGGGTAGGAAGATCTTGACATGCTGCAAATTTTTGAAATTTAAACTTAACCTTTATCTCTTATAGTTTTTGAAATATAAGACGAAAAGTATTAATTTTTTTTTATAAATTTGATGAAAAAAGATCGAGAACTCCAAGATGGGTAATCAGATTTACTTCAAAATTGCAGGTAAAAAAAAAAATGGATAGAAGGGTCGAACCGCCAGACACATTTTTGGAAGAGAACCATCCAATGACTATTTCATCAAAATTTTGTTCTTATTGAGCAAATGGTTTCAGACAAAAATATTTTTATGGGAATTTCCCATAGGGTCCTATGTTAAATTAAGTTCGGCTGTGGCGGCCATCTTGGTCGGTGTTCTGAAATGCCGGACACAATTTTGGAAGAGGACCACTCAAGAATCATTTCAGCAAAGTTTGATTGAGATTGGCTCAGTAGTTTCAGAGGAGAAGATTTTTTTTAATTTCATCCCCCCTTTTTTCTAATTTGCATAATCGGTCAAAATCGGTAAAAGTTCAAAGTTCATAAAAAATCCCGTAATATATGTTAAAAAGCTCATCATTATGCTTATACACTTCAAATTTGGGCACTTTCTGGCTTAAAATAGAGCAGTTTTGGCCATTTGAAGAAATTTCTATTTTTAGTAATGGCGGCCATCTTGAATACGGGACGGCGCTGACAGACACAATTTTGAAAGGGGACCACCTAAGGATCATTTCAGCAAAGTTTGGTTGAGATTGGCTCAGTAGTTTCAGAGGAGAAGATTTTTTTTAATTTCATCCCCCCTTTTTTCTAATTTGCATAATCGGTCAAAATCGGTAGAAGTTCAAAGTTCATAAAAAATCCCGTAATATATGTTAAAAAGCTCATCATTATGCTTATACAGTTCAAATTTGGGCACTTTCTGGCTTAAAATAGAGCAGTTTTGGCCATTTGAAGAAATTTCTAATTTTAGTAATGGCAGCCATCTTGGATACAGGGCGGCGCTGACGGACACAATTTTGAAAGGGGACCACCTAAGGATCATTTCAGCAAAGTTTGGTTGAGATTGGCTCAGTAGTTTCAGAGGAGAAGATTTTTTTTTAATTTCATCCCCCCTTTTTTCTAATTTGCATAATCGGTCAAAATCGTTAAAGTTCAAAGTTCATAAAAAATCCCGTAATATATGCTAAAAAGCTCATCATTATGCTTATACAGTTCAAATTTGGGCACTTTCTGGCTTAAAATAGAGCAGTTTTGGCCATTTGAAGAAATTTCTAATTTTAGTAATGGCAGCCATCTTGGATACAGGGCGGCGCTGACGGACACAATTTTGAAAGGGGACCACCTAAGGATCATTTCAGCAAAGTTTGGTTGAGATTGGCTCAGTAGTTTCAGAGGAGAAGATTTTTTGTTAATTTCATCCCCCCTTTTTTCTAATTTGCATAATCGGTCAAAATCGGTAAAAGTTCAAAGTTCATAAAAAATCCCGTAATATATGTTAAAAAGTTCATCATTATGCTTATACAGTTCAAATTTGGGTACTTTCTGGCTTAAAATAGAGCAGTTTTGGCCATTTGAAGAAATTTCTATTTTTAGTAATGGCGGCCATCTTGGATACAGGACGGCGCTGACGGACACAATTTTTAAAGGGGACCACCTAAGGATCATTTCAGCAAAGTTTGGTTGAGATTGGCTCAGTAGTTTCAGAGAAGATTTTTTTTAAATTTCATCCCCCCTTTTTTCTAATTTGCATAATCGGTCAAAATGGGTAATGGGATTTACTTCAAAATTGCAGGGTAGGTAGATCTTGACATGCTGCACATTTTTGCAATAAACTTAACATCTATCTCTAAATAGTTTCTGAAATATAAGACGAAAAGTATTAAAATGAAAAAAAAAAATGATGAAAAAAGGGCAATAACTCCAAGATGGGTAATCAAATTTACTTCAAAATTGCAGGGTAGGTAGATCTTGACATGCTGAACATGTTTGCAGTTTCAACTTACCATCTGTCTCTTATAGTTTTTGAAATAAAGGACGAAAAGTATTAAAATTTTGAAAATTTGATGAAAAAAGGGAAATAACTCCAAAATGAGCAATGGGATTAACTTCATAATTGCAGGGTAGGTAGATCTTGATATGCCGCACATTTTTGCAATTTAAAGTTAACCTTTATCTCTTATAGTTTTTGAAATATAAGACGAAAAGTATTAAAATTTTACAAATTTGATGAAAAAAGGGCAATAACTCCAAGATGGGTAATCAGATTTACTTCAAAATTGCAGGGTAGGTAGATCTTGATGTGCTGATCATTTTTATCCCATGTCAGATTTTTGATATTATTAACGGTTTTTGATTTATTACCAAAAACCTGCAATTTTACCATATGTTCTATTTTTAGTAACAGCGGCCATGTTGGTTGGTGCACGGCATCACCGGACACAATTTTGAAACTAGACACCCTAGTAATGATTCAGACCAAGTTTGGTTTCCATTGGTCTAGTACTTTCAGAGGAGAAGATTTTTGAAAAAGTTTACGACGTACGACGGACGCCAAGTGATGGCAATAGCTCACCTGACCCTTTGGGTCAGGTGAGCTAAAAACCGATTTTCTTTTAATCCCTGAGAGTATATTTCGCCAAGTAGTAAGTATTTCGGCACTGGCATGGTTTATTATACATTTTTATATTTGAAAATTACAGTTCCTAAATATGGTAATTTGTATTAAAACTGAGGTGAATCTCCATGTAACGCGAGTAGATTCTGATTAGATACTTTCGTTTCCATTTTCCCAAAGACTTTTAAGATATTTGGTTTTTCAATCTGTTGATTATGAGCGGTGTTCAAGGACCGGGTTGTGTGCACAAAATTAGATATCTACTTTTTTATTTAAGAAAAACGTATTTATTAATTGGTTAATTTTTATAATTCAAAGTATTATGACATAGTATATCCTGATAATATGATCTTGTTAATTGGATTAACAATTTTTGAATTTTGCTAATTCAAAGCTGAATTAAATCTGAATACTTTGCTAAAATCTATACATTATTTTTGTTTTCTAGATCGTTGGTTGTCCTTCTGTCCTTTTTATTTTGGCCATTGTGTTGACTGTCCTTCGATTCTGATTGGTTGTCCTTCTGTCCTTTTTATTTTGGCCACTATGCTGACTGTCCTTCGATTCTGATTGCCCCTTTGTGCTCTTCTTTTAAAACCAAGCATGAAAAATAATCATAAAAGAAAAGTTAAATAAATTAAGGAACAATTAAAAAAATACTAGTAATCTTGTCCCAAAGGTTAAGAATATGTGGGTGATCTGTAGTTATTTGATACGTTTGTGTTATATAAATACAGTCCTAAATTACCCATCATTACAAAACAGACATTTAACAGGTCAATCGACAAATACCACGTGTGTTATCGTACAGTAATAAATAGAATACGTATTGACGTATCTAATTTAAAATAACCAATACCATCAAAAACATTTACCTATATTAACCTGTTGCGACAAGTGCATTATTCGTACAACTAAATATTATCCTATAACCGTCCTTCCCCTTGTCAAGAAAACATTATGTAACAACAGCTGTTATTATCACTACGCATGCTCATTTCCTGTGGATGAATCAATGTACTGACATTTCGTCTCCGCCAATAATAAATCATGTGATAGAATGTTCTTGGTGTCCTATTTACCCCAGTTGCACTGTAATAGCGAATGACCTTTACAGCAGCCATATTGCTTTGTTCTATTTATGTCTTCCACGTAAAAACATGTCTAGGTGATTTATTTTGCTGAGTTGTTTGTCAAGAGAGGTGAAGGACGTTTCAGTAATTACCACTCCCAAGCGTATTATCGGAAATCCGTGGCACGAAGCTGTTTTCATTTCATAGCATGAAGTCACGTGGCTTTGTTAAGTTGTGCAAATCAATAATCTGTAAATGTCAGTGTTCTATGAGGTGCAAAGCTAGGGAAAACATATTTTAAATGCAAATAAATAGAGGGGCACATTAGGGTAATGATGTAAATAGGCAAAATGTTGGTGGGGCTCTAAAAGAGAGTAATAATCAAATCAGAATAATTGCTTGTTTTCTTTACATGTTAAGTCGTTTGTTTTTGTTTTTTATTTTGTTTTGTGGGGTGAACTAGTATACATTTGGAGATGAATCTTATTAGCAAATTATCAACAGGTACGTGACAGTGAAGGGGAACTGAATACTCACCTGAGAAGCCTAGAAACATAGTACTTCCGTTTATAGCTCTCTTTTCTCATATCCATGCTTAGAATAATATAATAATAAAGATATTTATTAATAAAGCTTTTAAATATGAATAGCGATGTATGGTGAGTTTGAGTTGAAGCGTTGAAATTGCTGACAAAAACAAACTCTAGTTAAGACACAGGAATGTACATTAACTACTAAGCTTAAGGATGATGTTATATTTGAGACAGAATGGGGGGATTATAATAAACTATGTTTTGATATCATATGAGGAAAATTCCTCAATTAGAATGTACTGTCAATGTGTTTTGTGTATTATGCAAATGTTCTACATGTTGTCAATTTGTTTACACTCGGATTGTACATTATATAAATAAATAGTATATAGCAAGGTAAAAAGTGCATGGGAGATATACTCATTAAAGTGTAAATAGATAATGTATGAATATTTAATCAGATACTTCTTTATAGTGATGAGCCTATCGCAATGACGTCAATCACCTCCATACAACAAGGTGAACAAGTTTTGTTAAATATTGAATGTCATTTTCTATTTATAAAGTGTTATTTGGCATGATATACCAAGAAGTATTAAATGTTAATCAATAGAATCTATAGTCTGTTTCTTTATGATTTGTTAAGACGTGCCTTATATTTTTTTCGCCATATCATCTTTATCACCTCTATATGTGATCAGTATTTGCTATATGCAAAGGTAACGTGTAGACACATACCGTTACCTCCAGCAGATATTCACGTCCAACGAATACAGTGTGTCATTTATTAATCTTCATTTTCTCTTCAACATTTTTGAACATCAGATTGAAGCACGGGATCCATGCTAACCACATGATCCCTCTTCCGGATGTTAGAGATATTTATGTACGGTGTATATATATATATATAGATGTGTTCCTGGATCATTGTTTATTTTTACATCCGGACAAACTTGAAATCAGTCATCCAGCATTTCATATGCAATTTGAATCAGTTAACCCTTTAATCTTCCCAAATACTTGGATTATTTCTAGAGCAATAGTAAAAAAATCATGCTAATAATAGTACTCTTAATGCGTTGTAGTAACTGACCTGTCTAAATCTAAATATTAAAACAGATATCATGTCTGCGTAGATGTTGAATATACACAAAGAAAAAAGTTAGGCACCCCCTGATATATTAAAACATAATAAGTTACACTAAGTTTAGATTCTAATATTTATATTGATTATAGCAAGAACAATGTTCCATTAAAAAGATGTGCTCACACAGATGTGACCATTATGTCTAATATCGACTAGACATGCACGTGAACCATGCCTCTCACGCATTACTCAAAATCCAGTATGTTCACGCTTCGAATTGGGGTATTTAAGTCCGGTGTTTTAAAAAATGTATTCATTCTCAGTAAGCATGGTACGAAGGCGAATATCAGAAGCACAAAGATGGCAAATAATCGGCATGCATACAACAGGGATGTCCTTCAAAGCTATTGGACGTCAGCTGGGCTACCACTATACTGTAGTCAGCCGCCTGGTGAGAAAACACACACAAACCAACAATGTGAAAGACTTGCCAAGATCCGGCAGACCACGGGTAACATCTGATCGTGACAACAGGGCATTGCAGCGTTTGGTTAGACGGATGCCATTCGCAACCAGTCCCGTACTCAAACAACACTGGCTGCCCAATAGACGTCTGTCAACAAGAACAGTTAGAAACCGTCTGAAATCAGTGGGACTTAAAGTAAAGGAGAGTCATTAAACGTCCACTGTTGGCAGACCGACATCGACGATCACGTTTGGCATGGTGTTTAGCATGACGTGGTTGGAATTTAAGGACATGGCGCAAGATCCATTGGTCAGACCAGAGCCGGTTTCTGCTTCATGTAACCGACGGCTGGATGAGGGTTTGGAGACACAAAAATACAGCCTATACCCTAAGGAACATCCAGCCAAATGTCCCTTACGGTGGAGGATCAGTAATGGATTGGGGGTTTCTCTCTCGTGACTGCAAGCGGGATTTAGTCACCATACAAGGAAAACTAACTGGTGATCAGTACATCAGAGACGTCTTGCAACCAGTTGTTGTCCCCCATTTCGACAACCACCCACTAGCTACAAGGCCTGTGTATATGGATGACAACGCCAGGCCTCATCGTTCAAGAGCAGTAACCGCTTACCTCCAAAGCGAAGCCGTGACTTCTGTTCCTTGGCCAGCCATGAGCCTGGATTTGAATCCCATAGAGCATATTTGGGACATGTTAGGCCGTCGTATACATGCTCGGGAACCTCCTGTGCAAAACATTCGTCAGTTAGAAGCAACATTGCATCGGGAATGGCAGCAGCTATCAATACAGGACATCCGACGTCTAACTGGAGGGATGAGACGCAGGGTTGAGGCCGTCATCCAAGCACGTGGGGGTTGCACCCGGTACTGAACTTTAAAACAATAGAGGTCGTCAAGTGATTCATAAGTGACGTTTTGAAAGTGAAATGACAATATTATCGTGTTTTTTGAACTGTGAAGGTCAATACTTAAAATGGACATGTTTTACTGCAAAAACTGGCCTTGTGCTATTGTGATTAAATATTCATTAAATTAACATTTTTCTTTATTTTTTTTGTGGTTTCTCACAGCCAATGTAATGTCCTAACAGGTCACCATTGCGTTCTTGAGATTATCTGGTCAGTAATCTCGTGATACTTTTTTCATTTGTCATTTCAAAAAAAACATGGTGGTGCTTAACTTTTTTCTTTGTGTATATATATTACACAAACTCATGTCCTAGCCACCTCACTCATGTCATAGTCGCCTTATTCACGACATACCAACTTTACTCTTATCACGTTATAGCTGTTCATCCAACACATGTCATAGCCACTTTGCTCCTTTTATAGTCTTCTTACTTACCTTCCTCATGTGATAGCCACCTACACGTGACATAGCCACCTTACTAATGTTTTATACACCTCGTTCATGACATATCAACATTACTTCTGTCATATCCACATACGCATAATATATCAACATTACTCATGGCATAGCCACCTTACTAATATCATAGCCACCTTACTAATGTCATATCCACCTCTAGATTACATAGCCACGACATAACCACATTACTAATTGCATAGCCACCTTACTAATGGCATATCCACAAACACATGATATAGCCACCTTACACTTACTAAGGACATAGCCACCTCACTTGTAGTATTGCCACCTTAAACAAGCATTATCCACCTCACTCGTGACATATCCACCTTACTAATATCATAGTCATCTTACTAATGTCATATCCACCTCTACATTACATAGCCAACTCACTCATGGTATAGCCACCTTACTAATGTCTTATCCACATTACTCGTGGCATCGCACATTACCATTGTATTATCCACCTTACTTATGACCTATCCACCTACATATGACATAGCCACCTCACTCATGGTATATCCACCTTACTAAGGTCTTATCCACGTCACGTGTGGCATATTCACCTTACTTATATTAGGGTGATGCAGTCTTCTTATTAATTGTTTGTCATGATGTTCAATCGTTGGGTGTGAATGAACATGTGAATATAATCTGGTTGTCATACGATATACATTTACTGATCAAATAACTCGTGTTCACTAATATAAACGTAGAAATTTAGTACTTATGTTTTTATCAAATGATATTTTTATTTGTGACATATATGGGAATATGATATTGTTGTTCTACATCATGTTTTGTCAGGTTAAGCCGATTTGCACTTATATAGGTTATCGAACCAGAAAAAGTTGGATGTATCAGGATTTAATGTATTCCTGTTACATTCACAAATACGGTGCTACCAGAAAAAGAGCCCAGCTTGTAATAGAACAACTATTGTAACAATATTATATATATAGGACTGAACTTGAAAATAAAGATACTAAGGGACCAAACATGTCTACGTTATTTGTGTTGTTTCTAGAAATTGAAAGAAGAACAGATCAATACAGTCTATTCCAACTTTTTAATAACATTTTTCATTTTGGAGTTAATCTGAAAGCCCTCTAGCATACCACCTAAGAATGAATCTGATCTAACCATTTTATTTGCGTAGATTTGCGTTGTTCGTTAGGATAATTATTATGATAGGTAAAATAAACAGATGAAGTTACAGAACAATATACATAATTAAAATTCTTAGGACACAGAAAATAAAACAACCACCCAAAAGAAGAAAATATCGGACTATGTTCCATGGCATCCAATGTATAACATTATTTTTATTGATTATTTTCATAATATCATAAGTTCATACAAAACGAGGCTTGTCGTTGTTAACATGGTTTTTGTTTCAGTAAGCTAAAGTAGTATCGATTGTCTTATGTTTCATCCTTGTCATTTTTCTGTCTGTTCTGACAAGTCATTAGTTTTTGTTGTTCATAGACAATGAAATTTCCCGATATATAGTGTTTGACAAAACCGAAATATTGTACATTCTTGTAACGCTACGGTGAATAGCATCAGTCAATATTTAGATAAATAAAAATTCAGTTACCTCACTTTTGTGCAATTTGATAGCTAATAGATTCATTGCTGTATTTGGGGAAAAGTCTGAAGATACCAAATTGGTAACCAAGAGTTCTAAATCGCAGAATAATAGACAAGACAATGACAAAAAGACAAAAGAATATGGACAAAAAGAAAAACAATGATCTACAAAGCACTACAAAATTAAATATTGAGCAACATGAACCCCACAAAAAAACCGAGGGTGACCTCAGGTGCTCCGGAAGGGTTAGCAGTTCCTTTTCTACTAGTGGCATCATCATGTTACTCTTGTCAATATCCCGTGATAAGTCATAAATGAGAAAAGGACAGGATTAAGATTACAACAAAAGGAACATTTTGTTGTGGAAATCGTCAACTACTAGGAACCCTTGGTTCAGTAACTTCCTTATTAGCAACAATCCTCCATCAAAGAAATAATTATATGTACCACCAGCTCTGGAATATCGTATGGGAAAATTGAAATCATCTCTTTTCTCAAAGAGTGTCACCAAGCCATATTGGTGAATAATTGTTAGTTCTGTGGGGTATCATCAGGTTAACCGTATACCTATTTCTACAACTGCTGGTAGCCAATTGTTAGTTTAAAAGAGATCACCAAGGCATGCTGCTGGATGGTTGTTAGTCTAAGAGGGTATCACCAAAGCATGATGATGGATGAATGTTAGTCTATGAAGGTATTCCCAAACAATGGTGGTAGGTTATTATTAGTCCTAGAGGATATCGCCGGGCCATGCTGGTTGATGATATTTACTACTGGAGTGTATCGTCCGACCATGTTGGTGGATGATTGCTAGTCATGGAAGATATCTCCCAGCCATGCAGACCGTAGATGATTTTTGTACCCTCAAGCTAGTAATCAGGACCTCGGTGTTGACATGACAGTGATGTATTCTACGTGTATTTCAGAAACTAAGACATTATACACGTTCTATAATGGAACACTAAGGTGTATCTTCCTAAATTACCATACTGATATTAGCACCCCATGCACCAACACTTGAGGCGTCTTTTGTGTCAATCAAGATGACCTTGTATTTCTAAACTACTGAAACTACATCGCAATCAACATGACTCAAGAAGCAAAATAATGCACCAAGTGAATTGTATATTCAATATACAACACAGTGCCATGGGTTGATGTTAACAGTTTATTTTAGTAGTAAGCTTTGTTAAAAGATGAACACAGAGTATCCAAATCAGTAGTAATAAAAACGTAGATATCAAATCTAGCATTTCTGGAATCACCTTCATCAGGTACGCTCAAAGCCCAAATATTTGAAAGTAAAATAATTTTAAAGTCTTTGGGAACAAGACAACCAAAGGATCTAAGCAGAATAGTCAAAATCGTCTAAGGTTACCTTAGTTTTTAATAATAATTCCATGATTTAAGATCTAAATTTCAATATTCAATATTCTGCGACTAGACAGTACTTCAGTACTTTGATTTAATCATAGCACTAGAAGTCGTCATTCTATTCATTTCCATTTAAATGCATAATGTAGTTACTCTCTTAAACTTTATCTGACCACTCCATTAACAATGGGTAGAGACTATTGAATTATCCCAGGAAGTGCAATGACCATTAACTGAAAGGACATCGCCAAAAAACGACAATCATAATACCGGTATTGTATGAACTTCTATTGATCATTGGAATGGTAGGACAATTGGTATGAAAACTGAATGTAGAACATTCAAAGTAATTCATTATATCAGAGAAACTTGTGTTAATTGTATGCAAATTAATATACTGTTAGATTATCAAAGATATACTATGTATGACGGTATGACTTGAGTATGGGGATAGCCAACAGAGAAAAACAAATTGTTGGCTGTCCTGTTTAGACTCATTGAGTTATTTGCTCCCAAACACTATTGAATTATGTGGCTTTCCAATCTGTTAACAATGGGCACCTAGTGAAGGTTATCTTAGAAACGAGCAGTGCGCACTAAATTAGATATCTACGGTTTTTTTCGTTTTTTGTTTGTTTGTTTGTTTGTTTGTTTGTTTGTTTGCTTTTTTTTTTTGCGTTTTGTTTGTTTGTCTGTTTGTTTGTTTATCGTTTTTTTTTACGTAGGACAAGAACAGATCAATTTTTTTATTCGGAAACTTCTATTTCATTTATCATATGTAATAACTCATTTAAATACCACATAATAACACACGTTCATTTCTGTGCTTAGCACGTTGTTCATGTTCAATTTCACATTTGATTTTACTGCTAACACATTCCGTCATTAATACATCCTGTTCCATGTTCAATATTATCCTCTGTATATATTTCAGGGGAGGCATGGGTCTATAAAACAAGCTGATCCTCGTCATTTTTATGGGAGTACATGTACCAAGCCAGGAAAGTGAGCGACATGTGTTTATGTGTTAGGGTAACGATTTTGCCTTTTTCTACAATTTTTCCATTGTAATTTGGAATTGTTCCGCCGCTGTGATATATTTCTTCATGTGCTTATTTTTGCTTTATATTTATTCCTAATTCGAGTGCTAATTTTCATAACAATAAGGCTTGATTATCTCATTTAATGTCATTTTACCATTGGCATGACGAACAGAACACATAGACTGTTATATACACACGTAGATTCAACCTATATTTGAACGATCTTTTCAAAAGGATATCGTGTGGTTAAATTATCAGATGGTAATATGTTATTGAGAATGTCTCTGACAGGAGCGTCAACTGTAATTGAACACACTCATTATAACGTAGGCGTTCCTGGAAAAGTAGATCAGTCTTAAATCTCCTTCATTTAAATTAACTGAGATTCAGCATAATTGATTGAATTTTCTCCGGTTTCTAAACTGCTGCTAAAGTGCTAGCTGTCAGCCTTATCAAAATAGAACTCATTAACCTATTATGGTAATAAACATTCATTGAATTCAAATTCAGTAAATATTACAAAGGAAATCGTGTAATAGCAGAAAAGGTGAATGCTTTCATGTAATGGTGATCATGATACCAAAGTACTTAGGAAATATATATACGAAGTGGTGAAGATCGATTTTAATCCTAAAGACTATAAAATTGGTATTTGTTGCATTAAGCAGAAAGAACAAAGTCTGGTTGGCTCGGTATCAGAATAATGTGTCAGAGTGGTGCGACATGTCTACCCGCGGACTGTTGCTTCAGTGAATTGCACTATAAAAATCCAACTCAGCGTATTGGTCTAGTACAAACCGGGCCTCATCATCATCTCATTGAAAATTAACTTGTTCTCGCTGATTGCTGAATTGGCGTTAAATAACAATCACTCACTCACTCCTAAAATTATCTTTCATTTAATGTTCTCCAATTTTCTTGATCAACGTGAAACGTACAATTTGTAAACAAATTCCTCATAATTAATCTTTGCTAATGATTTTCGAAATTGATCCCGAGAAATGTTATTTTCGTAATTCATAGATGGCACATGAAGGACCAGGAGCAGACTTGTTAGCCATCTAAAAACATGAATAATGTGATTGATTGATTGATTGATTGATTGATTGATTGATTGATTGATTGATTGATTGATTGATTGATTGATTGATTGATTGATTGATTGATTGATTGATTGATTGATTGATTGATTTATTTATTGATTTATCGTACTTCAAATGAGCAAAATTTTTTAGCTGCATGTCGTTTTTATTGCAACAACAAAATGAAAGATAATGGAAAGGGTGGGAATATTGTTCTTTTAATCTGGATACCAACGATGACTCCTGACAATTTCTAAAGCTGTTGGATGTCGGCTATCACATGAAAGGAGTGTAGTATTCTGTTAACAGATTTCACTCAGTTTCGGCACATAAAATTAGTTTTCCCAGCCACTTTTTATTGAAGTTCATGCACCTAGCAAGGAAAGTGAGTGGTCATGTATTTTTGTGTTAGTAGTATCGATTTTGGCACCTTCTACGATTTTTCTGTTGGATTTTGGAAATGTTCCGACAGTGGAGTATTTTTTATTTACCATTTTATTCATTCTCTTGAAGAGAGAATTGCGTATTTCTTTCGCTTCTAACAACAAGCGTGATTTCGGAGAGGTTAATAAAAGTACTGAAAAACTATGTCCTGTTTCTATGCTGCTGATTCCAATGTGATAATTGGTATAATGCTGTGATTAAGTGCTATGACACTTCCTTTGCCATTATTTGTTGTTTCTAAATGTCATATGTGGTAATCATGCTGTGAAACTTTAATCTAACACATAATCAACGACACGTGGTTTATTAGATATACCATATAAACCTGTGAAGTGATATCAACAAATGAAATAGAGACTCAGTGGGCTGATCCTGTGTCGCTCATCTGCCATTTTGCTTTGAGGAAACTTTATACAGAACCTTCCATAGGTACTTCCAATCAAATTTCAATTAATTTGGCCAAATGGCTTTGGAGAAGATATTTCTTTATTGGCCAATTACAAACAAGAACTGCCTATGGCGGCCATATTAGTTGTATGATCGGCACCAAATATGGAATTTTGTACAGGATCTCCCATACATCATTCCTACAAAGTAACAATTCATTGTGTCTCCTAGTTTCAGAGGAGAATATTTTTTTGAATTTCAACCAATCAGAAACCAGAATTGTCAATGGCGATCATGGTTGATCCATTCGGGATGAAATGATGAAATCTCGAGGAGGACCTTCCACCGATGCTTCCTATAAAATGTTGCTTTATTTGGCAACATGGTTTCAGAGGAGACGATTTTCTAGAAATTGACCAACAAGAAACAATAATTGCCTATGGCAGCCATCTTTTTTACAGATCGGGAAAAATGATAGATGCTTCCTACCAAGTTTCGGTTCATTTGGCAAAATGGTTCCAGAGGAGGAGATTTTCTAGAAATTGACCAACCAGAGACAAGAATTGCCTATGGCGGCCATGTTTGTTAACAGACCGGGGCAAAATAAGCAATCTGCATAGGGGACCTTCCATAGATGCTTCCTACCAAGTTTCGGTTCATTTGGCCTAGCGGTTTCAGAGGAACACAGAATTGTGACAATTTTTGAATTCCATGCAATTTATATTTTTTAACAGATCTCAAATGTCCTCTCGAAGTTTTAAAATATTTCTCTATACATGATTTCAATTCTGAATTAGAAATAAAGCGGACCAGATCTGAATTTCCAGTGTCATATGTGGTGGTATGTTCGTGATCAGGTTGTTCAGTTAAGATGAGAGGAGATTGTTCGATATGACCAACATCAGTTGGTGGAATTAATTGCCACCACTGTTTAAGCTTTCTTTCCATAATTCCTGGATTTTCTATGGCATCTTTCGAATCATGGTCAACGGCTGTGTTATCACAGATACATATGTGACTATGAATCAATCGATAAATAATATCCCAACAATCACAATTTCGACAAATGCAGGAAAATCACTTAAAGAAACAAATTTGAGAGTAAACAGTATGGTTTTGGTTTCTGCAGTCTAAAGGGAACATTAAGATTGATACAACTTGCTGCCCAAACCATACCCCAGATGCGACTCAGCCCTTGTCTTTAGAGCCCCCCCCCCCCCCCCCCCATATAGTTGGCCGCCCATTCCTTGTGTTCTTATGCTATTTTTCATCAACAGTTTGCTAAATTAACAATCAGTTAGTATGACTTCATGCAGGAGCTTCTCAAGAATAACGAAAAGAAGCCAGCCCGATCCTTTAATTTCACGTTCCGCTATATAGATGATGTCCTTTCACTAAATAATTCTTGGTTTGGTGAGTTCGTTGATCGTATCTATCCCCTTGAGCTTAAAGTAAAGGATACCACATATATAGATAAGTCTGCTTCATATCTTGACCTACACATCGAAATTGACAGTGAGGGTCGGTTAAGAACGAAAGATTACGACAAAAGAGATGATTTCAATTTTCTCATTGTGAACTTTCCATTTATATGTAGCAACATTCCAGCAGCACCTGCATATGGAGTATATATCGCTCAGTTTCATACGATATTCCAGAGCTTGTGGTTCCTATCAGGATTTCCTTGATTGATGGTTGCTGCTAACAAGGAAGCTACTGAACCAAGGGTTCCTCTTGGTTAAGTTGAAGTCATCACTTCGAACGTTTTACGGTCGCCACCATGACTCGGTTGACCGTTATGGAATATCTGTGTCACAAATGACCACGGATATGTTCCACTTGTCGTAAACACTCCCCGGTCCTTTCCTCATTCATGATTTATCACCGGGTTTATAACTAGATTAACACGACGGATGTCACTAGTGGAGCAGGAACTGCCTACCCTTCCGGAGCACCTGAGTTCACCCCCGGTTTTTAGTGGGGTTCGTGTTCCTCGATCTTTAGTTTTATGTGTATGTTTTGCAGATCGTTGTTTGTCCTTTTGTACATTTTCTTTTGGTCATTGTGTTGTCTGTTCTTCTTCGATAAACGGATTCTGATTACCCCTTTGGTATCTTCAAACTCTTCATATACTTTTTATCAATTTAGCATTTAACCATAGGCAATCTTGCAGGAATTGCCACAGGTGTTATTTTATCTCATTTAATAGTTTTTAATTCTACAAATATGACGTCATTTGTATGCTAAAATGTTGAATTTTAATTTGCTGTATTTATAATCATTTGTAAATATGTGATTGGAAACAAGAGTCGTAAGCAGGACTTGCATGATAAGCTTTAAGATTGGTTTCTACTGCAGATAAAGTTTGTTTTGTAATAAGGTTGTGCTTGCTTCATCCATGCAATCATCGTTTTGAGAGACTCTATTTTATCCAATCGATAGTCGTAATCTTTGGTGAAGCATTGTGTCCATGATTTTAATATATAATCCAACGACAAACCCATAAACTATACGACCATACATCTACACAAATTTAATTTAAAAACAAATGCACTATCAGCACCCCAGTAGGTACACAAAACAAATTTTCAAATAGTATGTAAACTTAGTGTTAAGCATGTGTATTTGGGGAAAAAGGGAATTTGTTGTCATATATTAATCCTAGATATTTAGTTTCCTTTACCAGTTTATAATGGAAGTCGCAAGGGAAATTCTAATGCATTTTTCTATTTTATTAAGTTAGTGGAGCAGGAACTGCTTACCCTTCCGGAGCACCTGAGTTCACCCCCGATTATTAGTGCGGTTCGTGTTACTCGATCTTGAGATTTATGTGTATGTTTTGTAGATTGTTGTTTGTCCTTTTGTACTTTTTCTTTTGGTCATTGTGTTGTCAGTTCTTCTTCGATATACGGATTCTGATTAATTACCCCTTCAATCTTCAAACTCTTCTTATTATTCGTATTTTGTCCTCGATAAGCAGGAAGTCATCTATACTACGAGAGCCTTCAATGTTATCTCTTAAGATATTTATATTAATGCCTAATAATGTAGCAGACTGGATGCTATATTGCTGAAAACACATTTGATATTCAAACAAATAAAAAAAAGACTGAGATTTCCTTTATGCTATATTTTCTGTCTGTTAAAAGTTAGAAATGAAATCGGGTGGTCTTTCAACTCCATATCAACAAAATCGTTCACAATTCCACATTTGCATATTGTGCCATAAGCTTGTTGTATCTGTCTGTTATCAAATCAAAGGTGACTTTTGTCACAGCATTCCCTGCGTTGACAATTTTACAGAAAAGGGACAGACTTTTGAAATGTTCCAGGTATACAAATAATCTACAAACACTATATCTTAACAGGTGCGTGTATATTTCCAGTTGACATCATTTTGGAAACGATGATGAATTGACAAAGTCAGTCAGTCGGCATGAATATTTTCGTGATCCATTTGCAGTGTCAATAATTGTTGAGAACTCAATGTCGATTCTCCATAGACAAACAATAAATGAACCCAGTGATAAAATATTATGGATATTCGCCCATGGCTACAATAAGTTTTGAGTAACCAAGATAGTATTTACCAACTGAGGGGGAGGGGGGTGTAGTTGATGTGATCGTATGGCTTTATAACTACCTGTGCAATTGGTGCCTATCACCACTGATGATGTGAGTTCGAATCCCGCTAAGGGCGAGGTGTACAACATTATGTGATACAGTTTGTTAGTGACTTGCTACGTCATGTCGGTGGTTTACTCAAAACAGTTTTTGAAAGTGTTAATTATATTGACGTCAATAGATTTACGACCTTTAAAAAAAAAGCCAAAGGATGTATGTGCTAATTTAGTGTCAAATTGTCAATTGACTATGTGTTATCAACAAGTATTATTGTGTTTGATTGTAAGAAGACATATTGATCTTGACGCGATGAAACACGTCGTAGTTTTATTTGGATCAAAGTAATATCATGTTTTCACATTGGATATATAATTTTGTAGTACTCAAGTTCTACATTTGCTGATCCTGTTTAAGAATATGTCTAGAGGCTGAACGTACGTCATGACATACAATCTAATTGCTTTACTTAATTATAAATTTGAATTGGGTCGTGCATCAGAGGAGCCGTAATCTCCGTTTAATAAAGATATGTCCATAATAATAAGTCTTGCAGCCAAAATCCCAAACGCCTCAACAATATTACGTGACAACAAAACAACCATGTTTTTCAGTTCAGTTGACTTGTACTTAAAAGTAATGCCATATCTCAGCTACCAGACTTATTACCGTCAGACAATATCCTTAGTCGTAAAAAGGTATACATGTATATATAACATATTTAATCTTGTATGATTCTTTATATCTTGTGTGAATAGAGTAAAGCCGTATTAATTATTAATATGTGATCTGTACAGTATAATTATTTGGCTATCCAATCTTTCGATTTTGAGCGTACCTGATGGAGGTTAAAATTACACACTGTCGGAACATTTTTTTAAATCCATTAGAAACAAATCATAGAAAGAGCCAAAATCAATTACTCAACCGCTTGTTACAGTCACCTCATTAACTAGTGGCGGGGTAAAACTAGAAGTTTGGGCCCAAATCTCCCCTCTTGGTGAAATGATCCAGTCATGCAAGTGCTTTTCTCATGTGAGTAAAATGCCAACATTCAGACATAACCGGACGAACAGCTTTATTATAAAGAACGCCATAGTCTTGAACATTTTACATAATATATATAATCTTGGTGACACAGAAGTTGTCATATATATAATATTAGTTCTATTAAAGCAACCCCATGGTCTCAACCATTATTTAATGTTTAGATAATATGTAAGGCTTTATTAAGACATAATAGTGAAACAATAGTTATATTTGGTACATGCCAGTGAGATAATATTTTTCAACAAGGCGTTGATATCTTTTCGATGATGTGTGAAACAAATCATATGGAGGTATCGTATCCTCACACGTAAAAGAATTTGTGTCTGCCACGCTGAATGATAAGTAAATATTAGCACCTTTCTTGAGGTTTTCGACTCTCCATGTTTAATATTGCTCTATTCACGTTGGTCTGTGGTCTGTGTGGTGTCCTGGCAAGCCCATATATTCCTTATGGTATATTACTTTAAATGCCAATTGGAAGTTCAGGCATTGTAAAGGTCAACACAAAGGTCATGATGGATATAAAATGAAAAACAAAACAAAAAATACCACATTGTCGGAACAAGTACAAAATCTAGTCGAAAAATCGTAACAAGGGGCAAACTCGATACCCATAACACACAATACTATTGTGGCGAGTCTTACATGGCATACATCTTCCGAAGTGTCATGTCATATTTTTGTAATTAAAAAATGAGAAACCAAAAAACACAGAAAGGAATAGTTCATACCCTGGGGTATCAACAAAGCATATATGACGGTGAATATCATAATGGAAAAGTCACAACTATTGATGACGTTTTACCTCGGGGTTTTTTATTCTGCCCTAATGAAGATTTCCATACTTTAACATCTAGGGGTTGGTCAAATTCAGCAACTGTTCTTATAAATACAGATTCTCCCTTCCACTTGATTTCCCATGGAAAGTTCATGATGATATGTTACGAAGTGGTCATTTCGAAAGGCATAAAACCCCACAAGATTTTATTAAACTATAAATTAGTCTGACATAATCTTCAGCTTGTTGAAGACGGTGAGTATTTGGTAGTAGTAGTCGTTAATGGTAAGCCATTGCAGAGATAAACAAAATGGTGGGGGGAGGGGCACAAAAAACCACAACACTGTCGGAACTTAAGACAACAAATCTTAAAACATTTCTCATCATGTTTTAAAATTTAATGAATCTTTGTGATGAAACTCACTGAAATTTTGTCCTTGATATTGTTTGTATTTGTTTTCTTTAACATGATATTTTAAATGTAATATATATTAACACAATTAGCAGTGTCAATACAAAAAATGTTAACCTATTTCTCCCTATAAAATCATTATTGTTTTACACAAAATCTAATGTTTAATCTAACATTTATTTATATTGTTTGCTTGATGGTGTTTAACGCCACCTTCAACAATATTTCAGTTATATCGTGGCGGTCAGTTTTATTGGTGGAAGAAATCGGAGGACCCGGAGAAAAACACAGCCCTGTCGCAAGTCACTGACAAACTTTATCACATAATGTTGTACACCTCGCCCTGATCGAGATTCGAACTCACATCAGTGGTGATTTCCAACTACCATAAGATCACGGCCACGTCGGTCTCGTTTGTTTACAATTACATCTACACGTTTACACAAATTATGACATAGCATGATTACATTTGTTCAACTTCGTCGTGGCCGTGGTCGTATGGTAGTTGGATTTACAACTACCTATGCAATTAGTGTCGATCACCACAGATGTTGTGAGTTCAAATCTCAATCAGAGCGAGGTGTTAAAGTTTGTCAGTGACTTGCGACATGTCGGTGGTTTTCTCCGAGTCCTCCTGTTTCCTCCACTAATAAAACTGATCGCCATGATATAACTGAAATATTGTTGAAAGTGGCGTTAAACACCATCAAACAAACAAACAATCGTAATAATGACTGTCAAGTAAGGCCACCACCAAATAAGGGTCAACTAAGTCAAGTTTCAAAAGATGAGACACCCATCAACTTGTAATGGTAACTTTTCTTGAGATAAAAGTTATGCTTCATTGATGCTTAGAAGCCAGTGAAAGTATTCAGATGCAGCCTTGATCAGCTTCTAGGAGTCGTCTTTACTTTCTTATTGTGCAATAAAACGAAAATAAAAAATACCACATGCTTAATGTTATATACGGAATCAATTTAAATGCATAATACGTCATAACTTT
The DNA here is from genome assembly GCA_963680875.1 of Bathymodiolus brooksi. Classification (NCBI taxonomy): domain Eukaryota; kingdom Metazoa; phylum Mollusca; class Bivalvia; order Mytilida; family Modiolidae; genus Bathymodiolus; species Bathymodiolus brooksi. The sequence goes on along the minus strand of OY804576.1, from coordinate 127,899,545 downwards.
AATATAATATATTAAAAAAAAAAAAAATAAAATCCTAATTTAGATATACATTAACACCAAAATAGACCACTTTTAAAATATAGTTAACCTGTTCGCGATTTATTTCGTTAACAAATCACCCAAAAATGTATTTACATATATTTAATTTATATAGATCGCTAATAAGATGGAAACTTTATTATGGGTATATAGTTTATATGCCTGTCCGTACGTACGTCGCATATAACAATGGTTCATACAATACACCATCAGAGATAATTACTCTCGGTGATAGTAGCAAGGGAATATCTCCAGGTGATGATTTGATTATATATTGAGACAAAAAAACCCTCGGTTCAAACAGACGAACCAAAGTTGGTCTACAGTATACAACAAAACTAAAGGCATCCTACAAATCCTGCTTATGACGTGTTTTTTCAATCTCAGACAAGAAAATGCTAATAAAAAAACAACCAAATGTACATTTTCATTTTGTCATAAGTAGTCATCGTTAATGTGAAGATATTGCAGAAATAAATAAAATGGAGGGGGTGAGGCGAAGGGAACAAAATAAAAAAACGCAACACTGTCGGAATTTAAGACAACAAACTTTGAAAACATTTCTCATCATGTTTTAATATTTAACGAATCTTTGTTATGAAACTCACTGAAAATTTGTCCTTAATATTGTTTTTATTTGCTTTCTTTAACATGAGATATTAAATATAATATATATTAGCACAGTTATCACTGTGTCAATATAAAAACTGTTATTTAATTTACATACATCGCTAATAAGATGGAAACTTTATTATTGTTGTATCATGTATTGATCTGCATCGTACATGTGTACGTCACATACAGGGCTTATGAGAGGGGGTCAGCTGGTACATCAATCAGGGGCCAGAAGAGCCATGAAGGGGTCTGTGAATCTCTGAAGGGCCTCCTATCTTTAGCCATTTACGTTTATTCTGATTTTGTTCCATTTTGTGGGTTTTTTTCAACTATTTTTAGTTTATTTAGAAAAATAATTATGTAAAATTCACTTAGACTTCTGAATTCTGGTTGTTGATCATCACTCACATTTACATTATAACCAGGACCTCAAATCCCAATTTTGAGAGAAGTCTCAGTTTGCTTCCGGGGCCCTATAGCAGTCTTGTTCCGCCTTCAAAATTTCTCTTGGAGGCCCTGCATACTCAGCACCTGCCTTGAAAGGGCACCTCTATATAACAAATCACTGTCTCATTTTCCCATTAATGAATAATGCATATAGTTTTAACCTGTATTTAAATGACGATTGGTCATAAAAGCAACAAAGGTGGCCTTTATATACAGGTAGAGTGGCCTTTATATACAGGTTTAACTGTATTACCATCGTTTATACAATACACCATCTGAGATAAGTAGTAATAGGAAAATCTCCAGGTGATGGTTTAATTATATGTTGAGGCAAAAGACCTCCCAGTACAAATACACGAACCAAATATGGTCTACAGTATACAACAAAGCTAAAGGCATCCTACAAATCCTGCTTATGACGTGTGTTTTCAATCCTAGACAAGAAAATGTTTATAAAAAACAACCAAATGAAAATAAACATTTTGTCATTAGAATAAATTTTAATTTTCAACCTACAGTTGGTTTTGCTATTTGTTTGTTTGTTTGATGGTGTTTAACGCCACTTTCAACAATATTTCAATTGTATCGTGGCGGTCAGTTTTATTGGTGAAGGAAACCGGAGGACCCGTAGATAGCCCCCGACCTGTCGCAAATCACTGACAAACTTGATCACATAATGTTGTACACCTCGCCCTGATCGAGTTTCGAACTCACAACATCAGTGGAGATAGGCATTGATTGCACAGGCAGTTGTAAACCCAACTACCATAGGATCACGACCACGACAGTTGGTTTTGAATGTCGAAAATGTAAATATAGAATAAGTGATACAATTCGTATGATAATCCAGCACAACTTTGTTGAGGTTAGATCAGACAAAACTACGGCTCTACGAATAATGATCGAGTGCATTTGCGGCTGTCCTCGGGCAATAAGTTCCTTCACTTTGTCTTCCATCATCCAGGCTCCATTATAAAAACCACAAAACCTTTGTTTCATTTGTAAATCTATCAAAGTTAATATTTAAAAGACCTGTGGCTGTGTTATGTGTAAAAGGTGATTTTTGCTCCGTGAGTTCCCAGTCAGTCACATTGGTATGTGTATCTATAGGAACACAATGTTGGATGAGAGAGATAAGATGCGCTTGGTGTCCCAATAAATGACTGTTATATTCCTCATACGAAATTTACAACGTGTAATTTTATATATATATATGTATATATATAAATGTCTAAAATGGTTGGTAAAGCAACACCAAGCACACAAAACAAAGTAATAAAAGAATTGAACACTTTGTTGAATGACAAAATTTCCGTCTCACCGAGAGACTTTTTCAATGTCTAATGTCAAACCAATATGGCGACTTTACAAAAAAAAGAAACAAAGCCGCCATATTGGTTTGACATTAGACAAAACAAATTTTGTAAAGTCGCCATATTGGTAAATCTAGAAAATTAGCCTAGATCACTATTTTTAAAGATTCTTGGATTAGCCACTGAAATTTCACTTCGATATTGTCTGGTCTATTTGTTCACCTTTATATTGGACAAGGTCGTTGGACGATTTACCTTTAAATTAATGATGTAATCACTCATGCAAAATGTAGTGTTTCAGCAAAATTAAAGGCCACTTTCACAATAGCTCTGAAGGATTATTTTTCCGCAAATACAAATACCCTTTACTAGTTGCTTTAGTGGGGATCTCCTATATTTTATTTCATAGAACTGTCGCCTTCGGTGCAGAAGCCAAAAAGGTCGATTCTAGCTCAGCAGGTTTCGCAATGGTGATAGGCGAGCAGTGGTGAGCTGAATTTCATCAGACCAGGCATTCATGTGTTAAAATGATGAAACCTCGGTATATTACTTGAATTGGATGGAAATTTCAAGTGGAAAGGCTATGCAACAAAATTAGGTTAATAACATGGCCAGAATTGTATATCCTCAGGGGCCGTCGTGGCCGTGGTCGTGTGGTAGTTGGATTTACAACTACCTGTGCAATCAGTGCATATCACCACTAAAGTCGTGAGTTCGGTGTGGCGATGTGTATTCGATACATTATTATGTGATAAAGTTAGTCATTGGCTTTCGACAGGTTGGTGTTTTTCTCCGGATAGTCCGGTTTCCTCTACCAATAAAACTGACCGCCACGGTATAGCTGAAATATTGTTGATAGTGGAGTTAAGCACTATAAACCATAAACCAAACCTTTATATGTCCTTTGCTTCTTGATCTTGTGGAGAAGATCTCATGTAGCTCTATAAGGCCACACACTATATCACAACATAAACAAGAAGATCTCCTGTAGCTCAATAAGACCACACACTATATCACAACATGAACGAGAAGATATCATGTAGCTCAATAAGACCACACACTATATCACAACATAAACGAGAAGATCTCATGTAGCTCAATAAGACCACACACTATATCACAACATAAACGAGAAGATATCATGTAGCTCAATAAGACCACACACTATATCACAACATAAACGAGAAGATATCATGTAGCTCAATAAGACCACACACTATATCACAACATAAACGAGAAGATCTCCTATAGCTCAATAAGACCACACACTATATCACAACATAAACGAGAAGATCTCATGTAGCTCAATAAGACCACACACTATATCACAACATAAACGAGAAGATCTCATGTAGCTCAATAAGACCACACACTATATCACAACATAAACGAGAAGATATCATGTAGCTCAATAAGACCACACACTATATCACAACATAAACGAGAAGATCTCCTGTAGCTCAATAAGACCACACACTATATCACAACATAAACGAGAAGATCTCCTGTAGCTCAATAAAACCACACACTATATCACAACATAGACGAGAAGATATCATGTAGCTCTATACAGGGGTGGATCCAGGATTTCAAGTTAGGGGGCGCACTTAAAAAAATTGCGCCGAGCGGAGGGGGGCGCGAAAATTTTTGGGGTATTTCATGTGAAAAATTACGATTTTATGCCAAAAAATCATATTTGTTCCAATTTTAGGGGAGGCTCGCGTCGGGTGCGCCCCCCCTCCCCCCTGGATCCGCCCCTGCTATAAGACCACACACTATATCACAACATAAACGAGAAGATCTCATGTAGCTCAATACGACCACACACTTTATCACAACATAAACATGAACAACACAAAAGCAGTGTCAGTGAACGCTCGAACCACACACTATATAACAACATAATACTATTGAAATCCAATTATCAATGTTTGGATTATTACTTGACAGATCCATGATTAATATACATGTTGATTCCAATGATTTATTGAAAATGCGCCATCCGAACTCGAAAAATATATTATCGATAAGGAACTCCAGCATACTGATGACTTCATTTTCTGTGTAGTCTCTTTTGCCTTTTGTTTTGTGTTTGACACAAATAAGAAATACGTTATTTCATGACCCAAGCTATAAACTTGTTACGTTGACTACCATTTGTAAATTAAGAACAGTTAGAAGATACCAAAGGAGTAATCAGAATCCGTAAATCGAAGAAGGACATACAACGCAATGGCCAAAAGAAAAAAGACAAGCAACGATCTACAAAACACACACATAACTAAAGATCGAGTAACACGAACCCCACTAAAAACCAGGGGTTGTGAATGATTTCATTTAAAAGTATAATGTCGTTGATTTTGATGATTGTTTTGGAAGTTGTTTTTGCGTTGAAAGTTAATATGTACATGTACCTTCAAAACATGAGTAAAAAATTCGATCGGCGAGATTCGACCAAAAAACGAGTATTTTCGTTATTGTGTCCAGCTTGTCTCCCAGCATCATTAATTATGCACGTCCCAATTTCCGAAATACATGCGCAATGACACTGATCTAGAACAAGAGCTATGCGGCACAGAGCTTATGAGCCGGAGCAAGGAGACATGTGCCTTCTCTTTTCAAAAGTGAGGGGGGGGGGGGGGGCAAATCTATATCCTCCCATTTTTAGCAAAAATTTAGAAAGAGCTGAAATTTGAGCATGGAAGCTGAAAATGTGCAATAAAAACACGAGACTTAAGACTAGAAATGTATGTTTTAAGGCCAAAATACCTGTTTGTCAGTTTTGTAAGCTTGCCCCCCCTACACACACTCTTCGGTCCACTTCAAATTCATGTTACCTCACCTTTCGGTTCACTTCTAAACACACACTTTCACGTCCACCTCTAAAGCTTGACCCCCTTTCCTACGCATCAAGTATTTATGATCACAATCACGTTTCACATGCGTAGGTTTGTTTGTTTGTTTGTTTGATAGTTAAACATCACCAAACAAAAAAAACCTGCGCATCTGAATCGTCATTGTGATCATAAATACTGCCACACGGTAATGCTGCTATCAGTGAGTCTGCAGCGAACAACAACCAGGAGCTCACTTGAGCCTGCATCGTTCACCAGGTAATGAAGATTCATTGAATTATTGTATATCATAGCATTTTAAAATGTTGATTCAAATATTTGCAATGCCATTATTCCACGCCACAGCTATTATTCTTATGTTTTCAAAACTGAGCGATTGCTAAGTATTTTTCCGGGCATATAATAGGAATGAGAGTCTTACCGGCTATTTACCAAAAATGTACTGAAGCATATATCCCCCAAATAAAATGAGGCTAGTACAAACCACAAAAAATATTGGGCAGGGAATAAAAATGAACTCATTTGACCTTGACATGAAGGACTCGGACACCATCGACCCTACTGCCTTCATTTGTATTAGGTGGTTGATGGTTTATGGTGTTTAACGCCACTTTCAACAATATTTCAATTATTTCGTGACGGTCAGGTTTATTGGTGGAGGAAACCGGAGTACCCCGAGAAAACCACCGACCTGCCCCAAGTCACTGACAAACATTATCACATAATGTTGTGTCGTGTACACCTCGCCATGAACGGGGTATTTTGTATTAGACTGAATCTCCATTGGCAGGATATTTCATGTTAATTACAGTTACATTTCATGCTAGTTCTTGGGAATTCTATGTTAAAATTTATTTCCATACGGCCTAGGTTAAAACTTCCTGGGACACCAAGGAATCAATGGGGGTCTTCATTTGTGCAAGGCTGAATCTGTGTATCAAAATGATCGTTCGTGTCATACCTGTACTTCAACGTTAATGGTTCGTTGTTTTTTGTTTGTTTGTTTATGCTTTTTTTTTTTTTTTTTTTTTTATTTACCCATGACCAACACTGGACCATCAAGGGATCGGGACCAATAGAGCCCTACTCATCGTGTACAATCAAACATTAGGGGGAGGGGGGTTGTTTTGTAAACCAAGGGGTGTACGTTTTATTATGTTGTTTTTACCAGTCGCAGAAAGAAAAGTGAGTATGAACTATAAATAAAACGTAGAAAGGGACAATGTTATATAACACGGAACTCAGCAGAAAATGGGCTTTCATTTGGTATTTTTCTGGGTTCTCTGGAGCATCCTGGTTTTACAAACACTTCGACAGTTTGCTCATATTTTCTCATTTTGGGGAGTCGAGTCGAAATTATCATCAATTTCTGTCAAATGTGATACCTACCCTAATCTGACAGAACACAAATTATAGTATAATTGACGATTCTTCTCAGTGAAATCCCCCACATAATCATAAACTTCTTCTTTTAGCGTCTATGCATCGACATATTCGAACAGCCCCCCCGCAAATAAACATGAGTGTCCCCCCTAGGTAAACATCCATCATCGATGCAAACTGTCGAAGTGTTTGCAAAACCAGGATGCTCCAGAGAACCCAGAAAAATACCAAATGAAAGCCCATTTTCTGCTGAGTTCCGTGGTATATAATATTGTACCTTTCTACGTTTTATTTATAGTTCATACTCACTTTCCTTTCTGCGACTAGTAAAAACAACCTAAAAAACCCGTACACCCCTTGGTTACCCCCCCCCCCCCCCCCTAATGTTTGCTTGTACACGGTGCTACTGTCGGGCTTTGATTTGTACAAATTTAAATCTACATAAATGTAGTAATGATGCTGCATAGTAACAAGATCCAGAGAGGAAATATTTTTTTAAGATTTACATCGGTACTTATTTTCTCCCTTTTAGACCCTTAATAGTCCCTCCCCCATGGAGGATTTTAACTTCATTTGAACCAATCTAAATTACGTCTTCGGACCGTCCCTGTCAAGTTTTGTTCGTTTTGAATATGAAGATTAATGTAAAGTTAACGGACGACAGACAGCGGCGATCCAAGACTCCAAGTGATGACAAAAGCTCATATGGTCTTTCTAAGGTCACGTCAAATTGATCTGATTTTTTTCTCTCTCAAAATGTCCGAGAGTCTCGCGTTACAGTTAGCGACTTACAACGTTCTCTTTTCATTGTTTACTTTGTTGTAGGTCAAAGAGTCACGTTTGTTGCTTATCTGGGTCATAGGTTCACACATGGGGAATTTCCCTATTATGTTATCAAATCTTGATTTATTTTATGTATCTTATTAAACGCATATTATCAATGTGTAAAATATCATATCATTATTGAAATTCATACCAAGAAGAAAATCATAAGGATAAACAATCAGTATTTCCCAATTGAAGGCCTTTTAGAATGTTGCATTTTTAATAGGTAAATAATTTTATTTTAAATATCATTTTCATCAATATTAGATCAAATGTGTTGTCTTGATATCATTTCACAGTTAATGTATATATCCAAATAGTTCTATGTACATGTATATATTAAAATTATTAAGAATATATTCTTAAAAAACAACACTTTTTATATTGAATACCCCCACCATGTTGGGTTATTCCAGGTTTACGTCATTCATGTAGAGCGGTAAAACGTCCTGGTAGCATCTTATAATATTATTCTTCCGCATAAGAAATTGACAGTCAGTTTTTGTTTAGAAATATGACATTCTTTATTCTTTATTGTTTGTCAAATTGAAATTAACAATAGAAGAAACAAACAAAAATATAGCATTTTTTCGTGGTTATTTATACTGGGTTTAATATTGTCGATTTCGTACTATTGACGAAAAAAAGTAGTATGTATATTCATCCGCTTTCGCCGGCATACTTCGATGATCGGGGAAATTCGATGGAATACACCGGAGACAAAATCAGTTTTCTGGAGTGAATTAATTGTGGTTTATCGTCATAACATATTTGAACTTCGTGTTTATGGTAAATTGTTACTGAACACCGTCGTTAAACTGTGTTGATGAGGAGTACTGTTCATTATAATATTTTCAATTGTGATCTCTGAAAAATAGTCTGTTTCACACAAACATTTTCGTTGAATTATTTGTTAAATCAACTGCTTATTTCTAAAAGACTTCTCGATTGAATTGTGGTAAGTTACTTTTCTGTTTCATGAAATCGTTTTCATGGCAATAGTTATACAATTTCACTCGTACTACTGGTGTCATGTCTATGACACACTGGATATAGGCAGATTAATGCAGCAGTTTTTAATTTTTGATAATGTTTCCGTACCTTACATGTCATATTTTTAATACAGGTAATGTACATAATGACAACTTAATTTATTTATATTTTTTTTTATAATTTAAAAGCATTTTTTGCATTTATAGTCTATTTCAAAAAAATATAATGATAGCAATGCTATTTAAAGTCCATTTCACATTTTCTAACCTATAGTCTGTTTTATATTTATACTAGATTTTAAATTTCAGGGGTTTACATTTTTGAACATAAATCTTATTAGATGACTTATATGTGAAGACAACAACAACTGACAAAGATTCGTCATGAGCTTTAGCAGTGACGAAGTTAATTTTTTGGTGTACAGATATTTGCAAGAATCAGGTATGAAAATTAATTTTATATACATGTACAAACATGCTACCATATCTATTTTTTATGTCATGTAACAGGTCTTGCAAATATCCAGAATTGTTTTCCATACTAGAAAAGGGGGCACTCCCACAAGATTTGAACACTTGAAATGTTGAAAGGATATGGAAGTAACTGAAGTGAAGGTGTAAAATTATTTTACATTGTTTAAAAAAAAGTATAAATTGATAATGAACATAGCATAGACTTACCTTTAATTAGCATAAAACAAAATCATTAGACTAAATGTTATTTTATACCACAATTCACTTTTCTCTTGAGAGTTCAAATTGAAGTCATTAACATGGAACTGTGGAAGGATTACTTGTTTCTTTTCCATTTCTTTTGACTGGTGGTAGGGTCAGAGATAATTTATTTTGAGCTACCTAGAGAACGACATATAAGGATCACTATTTCTCTCCACCACACTTTTATAATGGAGAAAATTACCATAAGAAGGAATGATGCCATGAAAATAAGAATCTGATATTAGACAACAAGAAATGAAATAACATAAGAATGAACCAGGCCAGATGACTATAGTTAAGATGGGGCTTATTCCTGAACAAATAATTAATTTGCCAGATATAGTCTCCTGGTTAAAAGTCCTGGTGGTATACAGAGATTCATAAATATCTTCCATTCATGTTTCACAATTGCCACCAGTTTAACACTTGTATAGCTGAAAGTAAAGTTTGTTGTCACAGGATGTACATGTAGGTCATGTTTCTGGCAAAAATTGCAAACCATTCACTTACTTGTATCTACCAACCCAGACATTTTTGAAAATAAACTGGTTCTCGTATCATTATATATAAAGATATTCCTTCCCGTCATTTGTGGGGAGGGGGTTAATGCCCCTTAAGTAAAACTGTTTAAGCGTTTCACCAAAAAAAAAAACCGAAAGTAAACAAGGTATACTTCAAAATATGTTGGCATAGATTGTCCAAATTTAGTAGGCTTTGTTTATGAATCTACCACTAATTTTCACAGTGGCCAATGCATAGTTGTGAATGCAGAGTTTTTGAAATTCGTCAGACCGAAGGGGGCAGATTTTCGGCAGGTCCGACAGAAGCCTCATACATTGTACTTGGCGGTCCTATTGTCCGCCAAACATTTTGTTGTTGTTTTGTATGTAATGGCTTTGCCAAACATGTCCGTGGTTATTGATTTCTTGTTTAACAGATTGCTTATGCAACCTTGGTTTTAAATATAATGGTCGTATTTGTCCAGGTTTCATAAATAGCAAATTCGGTAAACAAAGTTATCCGCAGTTGTTCTGTAACATTATCATTGATTGGTGGGATTAGGGGAATCCCTTTAAAGAATATCACGTACAATCTCGTGATTGCCGACAGTTACCAAATATAGAACTTAAAATTAGTTCCGACCAATGGAAATTGTTTAAAGGCGATGACGTCGATTTCTAAAAAAAAGGGATTCTATTTTTGTAACAAATTGTTTATTGACTTCACCATCATCAAAACCTTTTATCCGTTTTGAATTTTGATTTTTTTGATTTACCGACAATGATTTAAAATGTTTTTTTTTCTCTACTACTGTATTTTCGCGGTACGAATGTACCGATGACGATTTGTATCTTAATATCTTACATGTATGTCCTACCAGCTTCAAAGAATCTCTTGCCTCGTGGCCCATCAAATTTATAAAGGGTGCTCGTCCTGGATTAAAAAGGCCGGCACAAGTGACAGTGCAGCAAATGCAGAAGAAAGATTTAAATATGAAAAGGAGAAAAGACCTGAACGGATTTTCAACGTAAAATGGTGCGAAGGTCGTCCTTGGTTAAAATATGACTGTGATGAAAATGTCATGACATGTACAATATGTACAAAGTATGGTAAACGAGGGGAAACTGGAAATCTAAAAAAATTAGCTCTGGAGGTGGAGCATGAAATTGAAAGAGAATTTATTAAATTAAATGTATTGAATGAAATAAAATGTTACATCTTAGTAACACTTGTGTATATGCCCAATACATGTAGATTGGTATGGAATACAAATTACATGCTTTCAGAAATTTCTGTTAAAGCGTTTAGGTCCGGCAGAAAACTAGTAGGTCCAGCAGAAACTGATATAGTGTAGGACCTATTGTCCGGCAGTCATAATTTTTGTTCAAAAACTCTGTGAATAGCACCCATAATAGACTAGTATCACTTGTGCAATGATTTAGCTAGCGCTTGTCACTTTCGTCATTGATTATTGATTTTCGAAAGTGACAAGTATTTCTCGTACCCAATTCGTCACTTGAATTTTCAAAAAATCGTATAAAAATGTTTGTAACAATCCATTCTTCTTCATTTGCTAATTAAAACTAATTAGTCACTGATAATGACAATTTTATTACATGTTACAAGCCAATCCAAGGATTATATAATTTTTGTTTTGATTGCGTAATCTTTGATCTCACCTGGCTTGATTTACCTGGACAAAGAATTCAATCAACGATAATAATTTTTTTATTGTTATGACATGTACTCAAAATGTCACAGTATTTATTTAAAGTGGACATATTTTTGTAATCGTCATATTGGCGCAATTTCGCATTGGGAAAGTTGCCATCAAAATAGTAATCGTCATTCATTGCATGATTCATCTCAGCAATGTCTGGCATAACGAACTATTTTTACCAAATTTATGAAAATGTTGATATCATGTGTATAGAAATCTATCGTATCCATTAAATATTTTGAAAGTGATTTTCTCGAAAAGTAATAAACTTTGGTTAAAGAAGAAACTAGGAAAAAAAATGGCATTCTCATTTCTGTGAAATGAAATCTTAGTTCTCATATTTAATATGGTCATTTATATGCAAAGGTTGGCCATTCAATTCGTTGAAATGCACTGTAGGTGGACGCATAAGTTTTTCGACGAAGTCGTATGCGATCGCTTTTGACCTACTTTTGTTATGGATGCTGTTGCCTAGCAATTTTAAAGATGCACATCTTTCTAATTTTTTGATTGGAGAATAATACAAATTTGGTAAGAGTTCGGGGAACGGAGTTAAAATACTTGAAGTGATTTTCCGACCGTGTTTTTTTTCGGCCAAATATCGGCCCCAATGTGAAAAAGTTTTCCCCAATTTTATGGGGGAATATTCCCAATAGCGTGGTGATAAAATTATTCGTAAAAACTGGTTAATAAAAGCTTTTTCAAATGAAATTAAAAGTCGAACATTTTCACGCTTATGACCTGGTTTCTATTTGTTTTGATTAACCAACATTTTTTTCATATGGAGTGACATAAATAGTAAAATATCTTTTAAAAAATATTTGTATACCTTTGAAAAAAAACATGAATCAAGAATTTCATTATAAAATTAATAGTAACAAACATTTATAGTTAAGACATGCTTGTTTATTATTTCATTTAGTTTACATGTAGTTTAAAAAATAAATAATAAGTTCTATGGATGTTGAAATATAAATGTATTGATAGAGATATCACTTATACGTGTATGTATCTGTATCTTTTTTTTTATTAGAATAAAAATGATAAATTAATATATATTAGTTCTCCATTCTCTAATCAAGGTTTACCTGAAGTTAATGAGTTTTTGTTTATACACCCTAAGCCCCAATGTTTGCACATTGTTTATACAATAATTACAGCTATTCCCACTTGAAATTTTAGATTTCTTTAATGAATTTTTTAAAAAGTGGGATTAGGTGGAGTCAAGCTTACCGGTCCTACGCCCTGTACAGACAAAGGGAGTTCGAGTATAACTGATAATATGATTACTTTTAATGATATATCTGTATTAAACTTTAAATTTCAGAGATATTCTCTTTAACCAAAGTATTATATGGTAAAGTTTTATTTTCAATGTATTATGTAATCTTCAGGTGAGCGACTGGGGGTATTAAATTCTGAGAAAGTGCCATTTCATCTATTACATATTAAGAAGTTATTGTTGAAGACATGAATTTTTTGAGATTTTACCATGGATAGGAAATAATATGCACCCCCTTTTTCTTAAGCTCACCTGACCCAAAGGATCATGTGAGCCTTTGTCATCACTTTGCGTCTGTCGTCCGTCCGTACACAATTACTAAATATATTCTCCTCTGAAACCACTTGGCCACTTAAGACCAAACTTTGGTGGAATGGTCCGTTGGTGATCCCCTTCCAAAATTGTGTCCGGCAGTCCCAACCTCCAACCAACCGCTGTTACTAAAAATAAAAAAGGGTGATGAAATTAAAAAAAATCTTCATCTCTGAAACTACTGGGCCAATTGGAACTAAATTTTGCTTAGTCCTTTGATGACCCCCTTTCAAAATTGTGTCTGGCAATCCGGACATCCAACCAACATGGCCACTGTTGCTAAAAACAGAAAAGGTGGATGACATTTTATTTTTTTCCCTCTTAAACTACTGGGCCAATTGGATTCAAGCTTTGCTGAGATAATCCTTTGGTGATCCCCCTTCAAAATTTTGTCTGGCAGTCCCGTCCGCGGGCCAAGATGGACGCTGTTACTATTTATTAACGATTCCTTGCACATTAAGTAGGATGCAAGGTTTTACATGTCTTATAAAATCCTATAAAACCAATATGTTTAGGTTATTTCAGTGAAATACTGTTCTTGGAATAATATAATATTTGTGCTTCGTCGTACATCTTTTTTTTTTAAAGATAGTTCTTGTTTAATATATTGATCAGCATCGGGTAACAATTGCGTTCTATTTATAGAACTATTTACAAACAGACACTGTCTGCAATTAAAAAAAATAACTACAGTATTGTTATTCCAATTGTTGCAATTTGATTATGAGGTCTGAGAAATAATTATTTATTTTACAACTTGCTTCAGTTTTTGACGTTTGCTCTATACTCATTTCCTACAAAGAATATAGATAGAAGTTGGACCATTGGGCAAACTGCCTAATGGCAGAATTTTTTTTTCTGCTGAAGACTACACAAACATGAGTTATTACAATTGTTGTGGTATTAGACCAAAGCACAGTAACATTTCAAAAAGGGGGTGGGGGTATTACAATTTGTGTGGCATTGAGATCAAAATAGTGGCAATGTTATGTTTTATCAGTTGGTTGTTAATTTGCAGAATATGTTCCCATCCTAGGAGGTTTTCAATCTCCATTACTAACCAATAGGTCAACGTAACTGATTATAAGATTAAGCTCATTTTTTTCTTGTTTATTCATAATTAATCCCAAAAATTCTGTTCCGCAAAAGTGACTAATGGTCTCAAAATCTTGGCTAAATCCCTGCTTGTGGAGGCGAGTGGATATCTGCATCACTGCAGCGTATAAACTGAGATATTTGAGCAGCAATATGCTTAGATGGATGGATGATTTTACTTTTTTTAAATTTGAAATGCAGTCATCAAATTAATTGTGTTTTCAAACAATCACAACATTCACCCTTCTTATAATCTAATGATTTTTTTTATTGTATTCAATTATACTTGTAGACCATGAAATTGATTTTATAAGTTCCCAGATTCCCAACCCAGTTCCAACTTTGTTCTTTTTCTTCAGGATTTGTACACTCAGCATATACCTTTGGTATTGAAAGTCACATTAGCCAGTCAAACATTAATGGGGCTTTGGTCCCACCAGCAGCTTTGTTGAACATCATTCAAAAAGGCTTACAGTACACAGAGGCAGAAATAAGTATTGCAGAGGTAAATGTACTTCTATTTATGTTTTCTTTTTGACTAAGCTTTGTCTGGCAATTGAATAAAATGTTAGAATTTCCCTTTGTTAGTAAATTTGCATGTTTCACATCAAAACGACTGAATTTTATATTTGAAACTTTGTTCCATTGGGATCAACTTTTGTGTTCAGAATAGACAGGTGTTCTGTTTAAAGAGGTTAAATTAACAAAGATTTCCTGCAGCAGACTTTTAGAAATTCGTCGGACCGAGCGGGCAGAAAATCATAAGGACCGGCAATACTGCCAAGTATGCCGGTCCGGGTGTCCGACAAAAATTTTTGTTTGTGTATTTTGTTTTGCACCGGAAATCGGAAATGCAACTGGTATGCCGGAACGATCACGGTCAACTCGGAATTATATTCTGCTTCAAATGACATTTACTTCTTAAACATGCAACTGTTTCCATGGTAATTCTATTAATAAAATGTATTTTTATAGTTTACACTGGTTGTGATGCATCAACGCGACCATTTCGTGTGTTTATATTTGAAAACATGGCAGGTCGAATTTTTAGTGTTCCCATCACCGATTCTGTTTAAATTTTAGAATTTTGTAAATTCCGGTCCTGCACAATTTCAGTAGGTCCTGCAGAAAATTATTGGGTGCAGGATGTCCTGCATATTGAAACAAAATTTCAAAAAGTCTGCTACAGTGGGACTTATTTTAAGTTAGGTTTATACAAGATTGTGGTTTATTCAGGGTTCGGTTTAGACAGGTTTAACTGTAGTAAGATGTTCATTGGTGTATTCATGTAGAAGATATAGATGACCTAAGGGCATCTCTGACCTTATAATATATATAGTGAAATAACATGTAATTGTCCTGTCAGCAGTATTGTTCAGATGGATTACATTTGTACAAAATTGCCCTGGGTTATTTTTACACTGCATTTCTGTTAAAGTGCAAACAATACCATTCATAAAAAAAAGACATTTTTCTAACTACCAAAAACCTGTCTTTCAGTTTCATTGTAATATGCAATGTACATTTAATCTAGAAAATCGCTATTAAAGAATATTTTGTATTTATCTTTGAAGAAAATAATAATTTGCCTACACGTGTACTTCAGCTACTTATTGACAAGTAAGGAGAGCCTTGTTAATCATTTCAAATAAATTCAGCCTCTATATTTAATTAAAGGATGGATCTGAACGTTGTATTGAGACACTGTCACTCATTGATGCTGTTATGCCCGATGTTGTTGAGTCAAGGAAGCAAGCAGCAGTTAAGACCCAAAACGTAAAAACAGAACCAGTCAACACAAATGGAGAGGGAGAAACTGCACAGAATTGTGGTAAGTACTTTGTTTGTACTTTTTTCATGGCATATTTTTTTTCACAGTACATGTATATATAGATATTTTCGTGAAAATAAGTACATCATGGCTTTCACTATTTTTCAAGTGTACCAATACTTCACTATTTACAGGCAGTACTTTTTTTTTTATTAGAATTTGAATTATTTTCATGAATATCTTATACAATTCTCTTTAAAATCAGGAGGTACCAAAGACCATTTTAGGTGGGTAAAAGTACTTGGTACTGCCCCTTATTGAAAGACCTGGTACATGCAAATGCAAAATTTGACATGCTTTTCAATTAAAACATAGATTACCTACATGTTGACATGACCTTAATAAAATACCCTTTTAATCCATTAAATAAGTGAACCTGTTTGAAACCAGTTAGCAATTCAATGTGAATGATAAGGATCCAAGGATACCTACAGCATCTAGCTTTAAAATTTATTGTAAAGATTCGATAAAATATAAACTACAACTTTTAATTATATTTATTACAAAATGTAGATCAATCTCCTTGTAATTTATTTTCAAATCATAACTGCACCAGAAATGAGAATATTCTTTAAAAAAAAATAAGATCAGCAAATTAGCAAAATGCTGATATAGCACTTTCTTAGTTGAACTGTAATTTCTATGTCTGCATGCCATTTAATGAAAATAAAGACTGTTCAGAATTTTCCCATGGAAGTGGAAAAAAATTATTGATATTATTTATTAGCATTGATTTTTTTTTTTCATGAAGCCGACTTCCTAATGATGATAGTTGGTTGTGCTGATAATTGATCTGGTTTCTAATGTTATATAAAGGATAGTCATCACAGATGGCTTTGTCAGGTGTAAATGTCTTCTAAGTAATTGTATATGGGTTACCTGTACATGTACGTTTATAATTAACCACCCATGTTATTAAATGTTACATCATTAGTATTAAATGTATTAATAATAATAGCCATTATTAATTAACTCTATATTATTGTTGTCGATACATTCTAAACTGTCTTTACAATATAAAATCATAAACTCGGCCAATATAAAATATTTTTTTTATATTGGCCGAGTTTATGATTTTATAATACCCATTATAAGATAAAATTTTATGGTTAATTAATAAATATATCATTACGTGATGATTTCCGTATTGGCCTAGTTATAATCAATTGGGAGTATTTAAGTGGTATTGATTTGATGATTATTCCACCTGCAAAAAGTACACATAAACTATGTGTACTTCTTGCAGGTGGAGTAATTATGTGACATAGTTTTTAGGCAAAAAAAATGAATAACAATGGATTCATGTACTATATAATTATGCCCAGGTCTTTGATTTCACCATTAGATAGGTTTATGGTGTTTAATGCCACTTTCAACAATATTTCAGTTATATCGTGGCGGTCAATTTCACCATTATGCTTACATCATATCAGTGCAGAATTAAAGGAATATTTGTGACATATTATTTTATAGACATGTAAATTGCAGCCTCCGCTATAATGGTGTGAAAAATGAATAGAATTGACGAGCATCAAGAGAAATTCTGTAATTTAAATAAGTTGGGAATCTGTGCTTTTCCAAATAACATCAGCAGTCAAAATATCAAAGCTACTGTATACTGTATATACTAACTTACAACAATGTACATAAGTCTGAAGGCCTATCAAATCTTGAATATCAGACCTTTCAATAAGGGGCGGTACGAGGTACCTTTAACGCCAAAGTGGTCTTTTGTACCTTCTGATTTTTATGAGTGTTGTATAAGATATTCATGAAAATTGTTCAAATTTTAATAAAAAGTACCGTCTGTATTTAGTGCAGTGCTGGTACACATGAAAAATATTGAAAGCCCTGGAATATCAAGGATTTATCATTTACCCTCCATTAAGTCATGGTACATGTATGATGCTGTATATAGAAGCAGTGATAGTATGTATGTCTACCCCCATCACACCATTTTTGAAGGAGTCCTTGCCCTTTTTAGCTCACCTGGCCATAGGCCATGTGAGCTTTTGTCCTGGGTAATCGTACGTCGTCCATCCGTTAGCTTTTCACATTTAAATCTTCTTCTCTGAAACCACTGAACAGAATTGAACCAAACTTGCCAGAAATGTTCATTGGATGGTCCTCTACCAGATTTGTGTTTTTGGTGCTGATTTGAAATCCAACATGGCTGCCAGGGTCCATAATGTGTTCTCATTGGCTGAAATTTTAAAAATCCTCTTGTCAGAAACCACCTAGCCAATTGAATTGTGACTTTGCAGGAATGATCATTGGGTGGTCCTGTACTAAACTTGTGAATCGTTTGCCGATCGGAAATTCAAGATGGCCACCATGACTCGACTTAATTTTAACATAGGACCCTATAGAATTTTTTTTTTAAGTCCTCCTCTGAAACCAGTAAGTCAATTTAAAGCAAACATGGCATGAATGGTCCTTAGGTGGTCAACTTTCAAAATTATGTCCTGTGACTCCGACCTCCATCCAAGATGGCCACCATCAGCATACATAGTTTTAGCATGGGACCCTATGGGAAAAATGTTTAAATTTGTTTTCCTCTGAAACCAGTAAGCCAATTTAAAATAAACATGGCATGAATGGTCCTAAAATGGTAAACTTTCAAAATTATATCCAGTGACCCAGACCTCCATCCAAGATGGCCGCCATCAGCGTACATAGTTTTAACATAGGACCCTATGGGAAATATGTTTAAAAATCTTCTCCTCTGAAACCAGTAAGCCAATTTAAAGCAAACATGGCATGGATGGTCCTTAGGTGGTCAATTTTCAAAATTGTGTCCGGTGACCCTGACCTTCATCCAAGATGGCCACCTTCAGCAGACATAGTTTTAACATAGGACCCTATGGGGAAAAAAATGTTTTAAAATCTTCTCCTCTGAAACCAGTCAGCCAATATAGTAAAGATGTCATCAATGGTCCTTATGTGGTCAACTGCCAAAATTGTGTTCAGTGACCCTGATCTCGGTCCAAAATGGCCACCGTCAGCAGACATAGTTTTAACATAGGACCTATGGGAAAATTGTTTAAAAGTCTTCTCCTCTGAAACCAGTCAGCAATTTAAAGCAAACATGGCATGGATGGTCCTTGGGTAGTATACTTTCAAAATTGTGTCCGGTGACCACGACCTCCATCCAAGATGGCTGCCATGAGCAGACATAGTTTTAACATACAAAAAAAATGATACATTGTAGAACCCTATGGGATTTGAATAGTAAAACTTAGATGTATTCGGCATGCAGACATTCTTAAGAGGGCTTATTTATGTCAGGTGAGCGATACAGGCTCACCTGAGCCTCTAGTTTTATTAGTTCACCTGGACCAAAGGTTCATGGGAACTATTGCCATCACTTGGCGTCTGTCCGTCGTCTGTAAGCTTTTCACATTTCAAGCTTCTTCTCCGAAACCACTGGGCCAATTGGAACCAAACTTAGCAGGAATGTTCCTTGGATGGTCCTCTACAAAGTTTCTGTTTTTCGTTCCAGTCGGATATTCAACATGGCTGCCAGGGCCAATAATATGCTCTGATTGGCTGAAATTTCAAAGATCTTCTTCTCTGAAACTAATGAACTGACTGAACCCAAACTCTAAATGAATGATCATTGGAAAAATGTTTCAAAATGCTTCTTCTCTGAAACCACTTGGACAATTGAAACCAAACTGCCCAGGAATGATCATTGGAAGGTCCTCTACATAGTTTTTGTTTTTTATGCCGATCCGAAATCCAAGATGGCCACCACCGCAGGACATAGATTAACATTGGACCCTATGGGAAAATGTTCAAATGTCTTCTTCTCAGAAACTACAAATATGATTAAAGCCAAACTGTACATGAATGTTCATTGGATGGTCCTCTACAAACTAGGTTTTTTGTTCCGATATGAAATTCAAAATGGCGGCTATGGCAGGACTTAGTTTAACATTGGACCTTATGGGAAAAATGTTTCAAAACGCTTCTTCTCTGAAACCACTTGGACAATTGAAACCAAACTGCTCAGGAATAATCATTTGAAGGTCCACTAAAAAGTTCGGGTTTTTTAGGCCGATCCAAAATCCAAGATGGCTGCTACCACAGGTCATAGTATTAACACAGGACCATATGGGAAAATACAGAAATATTTTCTTCTCTGAAGCTATTGCACTGATTGAACCTAAACTGTGCATCAATCATTGGAAGGTCCTTTACAAACTTCATGTTTTTTATGTTGATCGGAATTCCAAGATGACTACCACTGGAGGACAAAATTTTTACATAGGACCAATTGGTTCTTTTTATAACCAGGTGAACGATACAGGCTCTTGAGAGCCTCTGGTTTAGAATAATACAATGTACATTAAGAAGTTTCAAGCCACAACTCCTACATTTTTAATGGAAATTCCTCAATACTTTGCATGCTTTACGATTATCATATGGAGATTCCATATCATAACTACAGTGTGATCGGACCTTTGTTTAAAGAGTTAATGCCATTTTTGACTTGGAATATATTAGTTATGGTTTTTGAGTTAAACTTGATTGCAGTGGAACTGGTGCAGGGGAAAGCCCTTGTTGATTTGCTTTGGTCGTGTCATGCTGCTCTCGGCATAGCCCTTTATATTTGATGTTAATTGGAAATCCAAGATGGCTGATGCCACAGGACATGTTAATAACTATAGAAATATATATAAAAAGCTCCTTATTTCAAAAACTACAATCTTACTTGAATCCAAGCAGTACATGAATACATAGATGAGTTATACAATGTCAGGTAAACACCTTAAACAAGAAAGACATCCTTATTGAATGTTGACCCTAGGTGTTTTCTTGAAGAATTCCAGCATATTAACTGCTAATCATGGTTGCCATAACATATCTGAAAGTGTTTACCAATCAATCAATGTTTCTACACACCTATTTAAATTATATAGTTGTTAAATGTGTTAATTTTAACATGTAAAGTGTGATTTTTATAAGCAACAACTCTTCCCATCATTAACAAGAAGAAGAAGTGTTTAAACCCAAGCGTTAAAACCTCCTCAGTGGTATAATGGTTGACTTGCTTGTGGGATGTGGTTGTTGCCACAATAAAAATTTTGTCACTTTTTGTCGGTATCTCCTAAATCCAACATAGCATTTTTATCGAATAGACGTCCTCTCATCTATAAGTAACTTATTGCATAAAAAATATTTACTTGATGTTAACATACACTAACACATTCCTCAGACAGAATGTATTGTGTATCATATTTTTAAGAGGTTTATTATACTATAAATACAACTGCAATTATTTGAAGAAGACCTATATCAAAATATTTCCAGTGTTGTTTTTTAGTTCATATGGACCACCAAAGTTTTTAGGTATTCTCATCACTTTGCTTCTGTCCTGATCTTCGTCCATTAGCTTTTCACCTTTTAATTTATTTCAATCAAACTCCTAAATCACTATTGCAAAGGAAACATAGCAGAAATGTTACTAACTTGGTTGGTTATCAACATGTAGGCCATCCTTTTTAAGGTTGCTGTTTAATTTCCAGACCTACATTTTTAGCATTGAGTAGGTACATTTTGTAGGTAAAGCAAAAGTTGCTTTATTAGCAAAAGTCATTTACACATGTACAAATATATATTACAATGGTCTGTACAAGACGGACATGGCAGAAACCAGTAATGAATGTTGATCAAATTTAGAACACTGAGAAGTTATTGATTGCTTTTAGTCAGATGACCATAAACTGGTGAAGTAGAGTAATATGACAGAAACAATCACATTAGTAAACCATCATCTTGCTTCTCCTTCATCTTAATTAAAATGTTTTCTGGGGTAGTTCAATAAGACACTTGACTGATAAATCTTGTTCGTTATAAAAACTGGTAGTGACCGAAAAATATGGACAAAAAATGTTTTTAAAATGATAAACCAAGCAAATAAAGTGCAGCAATTTAAATATTTGGTATGCTTACAACAATTTTTATCAAAATTAAAGGACAATTTTTTTTATATAGGACCGTATGGTAAATTTAATAGATAAATATCTCCGAAAGTAAAAACTGGATTAAACTCAAAATATACGTGAATTATCATTAGATGGCATCTTCCAAATTCTGTAATTTTTATGTGAATTTATGTGATTTAAATTGTTCGGATTTTGAAATTTGAATGGCTGAGTCTCAAAGCTTTTTGTTCCTCTTCTTCAGTACAGTGGTTTGAAATTTTAATATGGGGTGAATAGGGGTATAACGATACACTTTTTCCACAAGCGATACGTATCGCAATATTTGATATGCATTACGATACGTTTTATAGGAAACTGTAACTATTCCTTGAAGTCCATGCTGGTCGACATGGGCACTGCCATGTTTTTTTTTATATGAGGTCGCTTACGTACTAGCGGAAATTATAAATATTTGATATTTGATTAATTAATTTTAAAAGCATAAATTAATCGATTCACTTTTCTCAAAATATTAATTAAATGATCACCAAAAGAAGAAAACGGAAGTTCAACACTACTTTTTTTCAAAAAATGAGCATCATATCGTTTGTATCGTAAGCGGCCTCCACGTATCGTGAACCGAACCGAACCGTCCCCAAAATAATCGCGATTTTGGTACATACGGTGAATCATTTCCCCCTTATGGTTGAATGATTTTGCAGTGAACGTTTTATGCAAAGTGTGTATGTTCTTTATGCCTATCAGGGCTCCCACTACTTTGAAATCAGAGGGAGAAGTGACTTCTCTTTCAGGTGCTGACAAAAGAGAAGTGAGAGACAACAGGGAGAAGTGGTGAGAGTACAGGGAGAAGTCAAAATATTTCTCTAATTAATTGTACCACTTTTCACATTCGCGGGGCATTATCGTGGCATTCGTATGTTATAATGTACTTGTTATGCATTAAAGTATATTCAGTAGTTGTTCCTTGTTTTTGTTAGCATATCATCTCTCTGATTTACATTATTGTATTAAGTAAACCCTTTTCAGATTCTTTGTTTTGTCTTGCACAGATGATAAAGGCACATACATGTATATGATAGTCAACTATTGTCCAATAAATAATAAATAAATAAAATTGAATAATAAAATTTATTTTGACATCAGCATTGTTTCAAACAAGTCACACATAGATAAAATGACAAAACATTAGATAAGATAAATATATGCCCAAAAAAAAGCTGTGAAATTGCTAATTATTTAATCACATTTTAATGAGTGTATATTATTTACATTGCTTCTCTTTAATCACTGATTGATATTAATTAAGAAACTAATCATATCCACAAAGTTAACAATCCCTTTGGATAGCCGCCATCAAACCCCAAATAAATGAAATGAAACAATACCGACGTTATTTTCCCCGAGTTCGGATCAGTAATACAGTTTTTATATTCATAACTGTTTCGATTACGTCCCTTTACAATGGTGGTTTGAAAAACGGAAATTTTGTAGTAAAAATATACCGATGTTTTTTAACAGTTAAAATTAGCAAAGCGACTTGGTAAAATTACAGGGCGACTTCTCTTTTGGCACTAGTACAAAGCGAAGTGAGCAGCCACAAGGCGACTTCTTCGCCCGAATCGCCCTCCAACGTGAGCCCTGGCCTATTGAAGATGGCCTCGTACTCGTGTATGTTTTTTATGCCTATTGAAAATCGAAGATGGCCTCGTACTCCACTACAGGTAGTTAAATAATTTCCTTCATAAACTGCAAACTTAATTGAACCGAAACTGTAAATCATAATCATTGGAACAAACTTACAAACTGGGTTTTTTATATGGATCAGAAATCCAAGATGGTTGCCACCACCAGACAAAGTTTAACATAGGGATAAGTGCTTTTAAAATCTCCAGGTCTAAAAAACGATCAAACTTTTACCATTATACCTCTCCATTGGCCAGAATAAAACCTATTTAGTGATAAGAACTGATTGCATAACTTTACAAGTGAAAATAATGTATTTCAAATGTTTTCATTTGTACATGTACAATATTGATTGCCTTTTCCAAATGTTTTAATATAAAAATTATGTTATTAAAAAATTGAACTGGATAAAGGTTTGATTGTCCAATTAGTATGGCCTTTAAAAGGTTAAGTATGTCTGAACCAACAATTATTTTTAATTTATGTGTATATTTGTTCACTATAGCTTTCTATCCAATAATCTGGGTTATGTATGAGTGATCTGGGTCATTTGATGAGTGGTAAAGTCCAGTTTTCAGACCTGTTATATTAATACTTTGTGGTAACCCCCTGGAGATATTTGTTACTGTTTATTTAATGCAGCAGGGTGAAGGTCGTTTTGCTATAACCAGATGGATGATTAATAATGTTGGCAGCTGTCCAGATCTAACTATGTAATGGATTAGTCTATTTTGTGCTGTATGGGAAAATCCAATCTACTGGGAGGAAGAATCAATAGAGTAGAAATCTGTGGGTGGATATTTATCATTGCAGTGTATTTTTTATAATTAAAAAAGGTTTTGACTTCATTTTAGAAACCAAGGAAATATAACTGCAGATGAGATGTGTGTTTTCTTTTGATCAATATTTGTTACCAGGTTGTTTAATGTTTTATTTGACATATTGAATCGGGACATTCTGTTTTGACTTATTAATATCACCAACACAGGCGCATGGGGCATGGATTTCGTTTCCTCCTCCCCCCCCTTTTTTCAAAATTTTCATATAAATCATTCCTTTTTCAAAATTTTCATAATCATTCGTTTTTTCTTCATTTGACAATATCAGTAGACGTCATACATCATGAATAATACATGTATTCTGTGTCCACATTTTTTCGACTGATACAGTATAAGAGAGAAGGTATGCAACTCCATTTTCATATTTCGCGCCATATCGCTCACCTTGGTTGGGAAACCCCAGTGTTTTTTACACTTTTTACCTTGTCTACATATGGCACTGTCGTATCAAACTGTTTCTAAGACACTTACCTAATTGCCCATGTTCGAATTTCAGTCTGTACGTCGATCTTTTCCAAGAAATCTCGCCGAGAATAGCGAGGCAGCTTCGTTTCTAGATCAAACTACATCATTTGAGACGGAAGTGCAAGAACGGGAACCCTGGGATTTTTACGAATGGATTACCTGCAATGAAAAACCCAGATGCGCTCCGAATATTTTTCCCATAATGTTTTGGCGGGAAATATAAACCGCTGAAAAAACATAACAGCAGACGGATTATTTCGTCAAAATGGCACAACGACCATCTGAATATGGAAACATTGAAATAATTTGATGGTAGATAACTGTTCAAAAAGAAATTCAAACTGAGAAATAGATGATTGAATGGTTAGAACTGAAGTCAAAATTTCAATGAAAAAGAAATATTCAGCTTGCCTCTACTTCAAATTATTAAAATCATACCCAAACAAATACATATACAACTAAAAAAAAAAAAAATAAATAAAAAAAAACAAAGGAAGAAGAAGCTGAGAACAGCTATTGAATGGGACTATGGCATTTTACCCCCTTCCTCAATAAAAGGGCTCCCAACTGACAAAAATGTGTAAGGGAGCCGGAGAGACCATTTAACTAAGGGGGCTATTTCTTTTTCATTTCATGTCACTGATTTTATAAAACAATAATCTGTCTTACAGGGGTAAAAAATAAATAACTTGTGTAACTCCACTTTTCAGCAGTGACAGAAATCAGTGTTGAAATCCAGAAAAAAAATCCTATTTTACCGTATAAGTGGTTATTTTGGTGGGTATTTAATTTTCACTTTCTTCGCGATGATGTTAAATGCGCGAAAAAAGTTCACGAATTATTATTTCACGTTCAAATAGTTAAACAAGTTATTTATTTTTTACCCCTGAAAAAGAAATAGCCCCCTCCCTTAGTTAAATGGTCCCTCCGGCTCCCTTACACATTTGTATCAGTTGGGAGCCCTTTTATTGAGAAAGAGGGTAAAATGCCATAGTCCCATTCAATAGCTGTTCTCAGCTGCTTCTTCCTTTGTTTTTTTTTTTATTTATTTATTTATTTTTTTTTTTTAGTTGTATATGTATTTGTTTGGGTATGATTTTAATAATTTGAAGTAAAGGCAAGCTGAATATTTCTTTTTCATTGAAATTTTGACTTCAGTTCTAACCATTCAAATCATCTATTTCTCAGTTTGAATTTCTTTTTGAACAGTTATCTACCATCAAATTATTTCAATGTTTCCATATTCAGATGGTCGTTGTGCCATTTTTACGAAATAATCCGTCTGTTGTTATGTTTTTTCAGCGGTTTATATTTCCCGCCAAAACATTATGGGAAAAATATTCGGAGCGCATCTGGGTTTTTCATTGCAGGTAATCCATTCGTAAAAATCCCAGGGTTCCCGTTCTTGCACTTCCGTCTCAAATGATGTAGTTTGATCTAGAAACGAAGCTGCCTCGCTATTCTCGGCGAGATTTCTTGGAAAAGATCGACGTACAGACTGAAATTCGAACATGGGCAATTAGGTAAGTGTCTTAGAAACAGTTTGATACGACAGTGCCATATGTAGACAAGGTAAAAAGTGTTAAAAACACTGAGGTTTCCCAACCAAGGTGAGCGATATGGCGCGAAATATGAAAATGGAGTTGCATACCTTCTCTCTTATACTGTATCAGTCGAAAAAATGTGGATACAGAATACATGTATTATTCATGATGTATGACGTCTACTGATATTGTCAAATGAAGAAAAAACGAATGATTATGAAAATTTTGAAAAAGGAATGATTTATATGAAAATTTTGAAGAAAGGGGGGAGGAGGAAACGAAATCCATGCCCCATGTGCCTGTGATCACCAATAGTTGAGGTAGCCCCCCTTTTTTTGCTTGTTAATTCACTATCTGTTAAAATACACAAATGTAGTTTAGATATATTTTGCACTTGTAATCAAAGCTTAGAAATTTAAATTAGGAAAAATTTACATGTGTCAATTCTGGGAAAAAAAACCCAGACTGTTTGTATACATCCTGTCAAACCAATTTTATTAAAGAATTTATTGTTAGACAAGTTTGTCCTATGTGACAGTTTATATATATAATTATTTTCTGTTTTAAGTAACCAGGGGTTTCAAAGTTTTTTATAATAGGAGGTACTTCTTAAATTTTAGGAGGTACCTAAAAATTAGGCTGAGGGCTATAAGGGGTCCAGGGAGCGGAAGCTCCTGAAATCTAGCATTTTGTGGACCAAAAAATGTACTTCAGAGACTGCAAAACATTAAGTGTTTTTGAAAGAAAAATCCCATTAACTTTAGAGTTCAGATTTCACCAAGAGTGATGAACCATGCATCCCCCCCCCAATTTCTTTATTGAATATTTCAATTTACAGACTTCAGCCAAGATTATTCATAGATAGTCTGCCATATCTTAAAAAAAACCAAAAGGACCATAAAGAGCTACGGTTCCGCAGCTAGGCTTGACCAAGCCATTGTTATCAAAGCTTAAACTTCTCAAAATTCTTTTGTTGGCTTTGTCCTTTTCTTTTTCACAATACCTTGGCTTGTGTGTTTTTTTTACTTTATTACCAGTAATTAAACTCATCAAAGACCATTGGCAGGATCAAGACATATAAGTGTCATAATTAATGAAACCAAGGACGTATATAGAATACGTCCTTGATGAAACATATAAATTTAATTTGCAATCATCAATCTTTAATAAAATTTATAATTTTTTAATAGATCAATACAAATATAATTAAACAAAAACAATACATATTGTTACTTTCACGACTTATGTGCAAAAAAAATGTTCGAACAAAAACGATTCGCGGGAAGACATTTATTAACATTTGAATCACAAAAGTTAAATTATTTTGGAAAAAAAGGGGGGCCGGCGTTTTGACATTACAATGTAATTCGTATTTGAGCCATGTCCGGTCCTTTTTCAAGATTTCTAGTAATTTTCTATCCCTTATCTCCTCGTAACCCCTTTTAAAAATGTTTTTCAGCACATTTTCATTTCTGTGAACAACCGCGGTAGGGCCCCGTCAAAATATGTAAATAAATTAGCCATAGGTTTTTATTTTTTTATACCGGAAGTTAAGAAACAAGACAGTACGCCCCAGAATGATTCGACCCTGGGTTTTAAATGGATAAAAAAAATCGCACAAAATATTGTGTAGTCATATATTCATAATACATAATGATCATACTTATATTACTGGAGATTACACTAAATTGTGTTTGAACTTAATTTGTAATCGGTCATTTTTTTATTTTGAAATGATGTCAGCTTTGTTCCGATCCGAGTTTTACACAAGGATGAAAAGATATTGGGGCGAAAACATATCTATTTACCGCATGCGCAAACTGCTATTTAGGATTCTAAGGTAAAGTTATTTTTAAAACAGGGAATATCCCATCAACTTGATCATGACGCAGTTGTTCGATTTGAATGCGAGAATTCAGCAATTGACGTGATCATTAATTTTTTATGAAAAATATTCCACAAGCCTATCATCGTCCATCGTACTTGTGGTTTTGACCACCGCTAATTTTGGGGGGGTTCAGTAATTTCTGCCGGTACTATACACGATCTCAGGCGGGTAAAAGTACCGGGTACCGGCCCACTTTGAAACCCCTGAGTAACCATAATTATTTCTCTACCATAAACTTTTGTCATAAACGATTGTGACTATCTGGATGTATAGTCCTACTCAGAGGCAGATTGGCTATACAGGCAATGCTTGGTGGCCCTCTCGGATAAGTAACATATTAAGGAGCCGACCTGACAAGTGACAGAAGCCAGGGCAGGTTTTAAGACCCATTCCTCTTCTGGTTCTACTACCTGACAACCTTCAGCAAGTCAGACCTTCATTCCAAATGACTGCCACGATATAACTGAAATATTGTTGAAAGTGGGGTTAAACACCATAAACTAAACCAATCATTCCAAATGCCTTTCAAAACCTAGTGTGATTTTTTTTTTCCTGTTTTTTTTTTTTTAAAGTATCCCCAAAAAATCACTAGGATTTGAGAAATACAAAAAATAAGAATAAAATATAGAATCTAACTATGAAATGTTCAAATAGTGGTAAATACATTAAAATTTCTGCCATATGGTAAATCTTGATTTGTTGATTTCAGATCAATATTTCTTTCACCCTTTACTGTGGAAAGTTAATTAGAAGCAGGTATATTACTTATCAGACTTATTAAAATGAAAGAATCACCTGAAAACTGATGTTTTATTGCTTCATTACATACAATTAATTTCACCTGGCAACCTGCCAAGAATGAAAAATTCTCCAGTCACTTGACCTTTTGCTTTATGTAGATATTAAGTACATGGCAAGTAAACAAGAACAGTCCAATTTCAATATGGAAGAGTCCATATAAATTGATTTAAAGGTTTGGTAGGTTAGTGAACTGCTAACAAATTTCTAAAAGGTTTATAGTCTATTTCACATAACTATGCAAGGTGGGAAAATCAATGTAAAGTCTATTTCAAAATACCAGAGTAGATTAATTATTGTCAAAGTTTATCTATAGTCTGTTTCATAGTTATTTCAAAAGGCAGTCTCTTTGAAGTCATTGGAGCAAAGAAATACTTTGTTCAAGTTTCTTTTAAATGATATAATAGTTTGCAAAGGTTATTTGAATTATTTTGTGTCCTCTACTGCCTGTGGGTCTACTTATTAACCCATGGCTAAGTTTTGGTATATTAATGTAGATCGATACATGTTAAATTTACAACAATGATATTGAAAATGTCAAGCCGATTTTAAACTGGACGTGATCTGTCCTGTTCATAGAAAAAAAAAATGAAAATGCAGGATTATTGATTTTTTCTTAGAATACTTGTGTAAGAAGCTGTTTCTAAAAAAACCCACACCTGACGTTTTAGAAATGTTACAGTTGATATGAAAGTAAATTAGTTGTAACATTGGAAAAATATCTATCAATTTCATTAGCAAAATTAAGAACTAGGGTAAAGAGGTCAAAAGTACTTGTTCTTCTTTATTATCCTTTGATTTAATAAACATATTTTATTGATAAATGGCATATAAACTTTCTTTTCATAATACAATAAAACATAGGTTTCAGAAACAAGTGTAACACTTATATTAATCTGTTTCTTAATTATCCTTTCACTACTGAGATAAATGTTTCTTCCTGATAATGTCTTACTGAATTGTTATATGTAGAAAATTACAATGAACTCTTGACACTACACAGGAATCACTGTTTAATTTACTCAGTCGACCAGCAATGTGAATGACAACATCTCAGTATGATGATGTGTTTATTTTTTCTCTCTATTTTGTTGTTGTTGTTTTAATTTAAGGAAAGTGGCATTGTTCCAGTTATTAAATTTTCCAAGTAACAAAAAGTATAAATTATTTTGTTGGAAATTATCTTTATTTTTAATAGAAATATAGACTAACAGTAACAATTTGATTACATACAATTTTTAGACCCCTTTTGGGGTATGGTTATTTTTGGTATGTCGGTTCAGGCAGCAAGCCAATAATTAAGTATTGATGGCCCTACTAGATGTCAATTAATAATTATGTTAGTACATGTACTATAATATCCATGTGTCAAGGTAATATACAGGGGTTTCAAAGTTTTTTTTATAACAGGAGGTACTTCTTAAATTTTAGGAGGTACCTAAAAAATTAGGCCGGAAGCTCCCGAAATCTAGCATTTTGTGGACCAAAAAATGTATTTCAGAGACTGCAAAACAAAGTGTTTTTGAAAGAAAAATCCCATTAACTTTCTCTTTAGAGTTCAGATTTCACCAAGACCATGCATTCCCTCCCCCAATTTCTTTATTGAATATTTCAGTTTACAGACTTCAGCCAACATTATTCATGGATAGTCCGCCATATCTTAAAAAAAACCAAAAGGACCATAAAGAGCTACGGGTCTGCAGCTAGGCTTGACCAAGCCATTGTTATCAAAGCTTAAACTTCTCAAAATTCTTTTGTTGGCTAATTTGTCCTTTTCTTTTTCACAATACCTTGACTTGTGTGTTTTTTTACTTTATTACCAGTAATTAAACTCATCAAAGACCATTGGCACAGATCAAGACATATAATTGCATAATTAATGAAACATAAATTTAATTTGCAATCATCATTATCTGCTAATAAAATTTATAATTTTAATAAATAGATCAATACAAATATAATTAAACAAAAACAATATATATTGTTACTTTCACGACTTAAGTGCAAAAAAAAATGTTCGAACAAAAATGATTCGCGGGAAGACATTTATTAACATTTGAATCACAAAAGTTAAATTATTTTGGAAAAAAAAGTGGGGCCGGCGTTTTGACATTACAATGTAATTCGTATTTGAGCCATGTCCGGTCCTTTTTCAAGATTCCTAGTAATTTTATATCCCTTATCTCCTCGTACCCTCTTTTAAAAATGCTTTTCAGCACACTTCCATTTCTGTGAACAACCGCGGTAGGGCCCCGTCAAAATATGTAAATAAATTAGCCATGTAGGTTTTTATTTTTTTTATACTGGAAGTTAAGCAATATGGGAGTTAAGCAACAAGACAGTACGCCCCAAAATGATTCGACCCTGGGTTTTAAATGGATAAAAAAAATCGCACAAAATATTGTGTAGTCATATATTCATAATACATAAATGATCATACTTATATTACTGAAGATTACACAAGTTTGTGTGTTTGAACATAATCGGTCATTTTTTATTTTGAAATGATGTCAGCTTTGTTCCGGTCCGAATTTTACACAAGGATGAAAAGATATTGGGGCGAAAACATATATATTTACCGCATGCGCAAACTGCTATTTACGATTCTAAGGTAGTTATTTTTAAAACAGGGAATATCCCGTCAACTTGGTCGTGGCTGAACGCAGTTGTTCGATTTGATACCGGAAGTTAAACAATATGGATGGAGTTAAACAACAAGACAGTACGCCCCAAAATGATTCGACCCTGGGTTTTAAATGGATAAATAAAATCACACAAAATATTGTGTAGTCATATATTCATAATACATAAATGATCATACTTATACAGTATAACCTCGTTAAACCGCCACCATCTGTCCAGCCAGATTTTGGCGTTATAACGAGTTTGGCGATAAACTGAGTAAGGACAGAAAACCGAAAGTCAACAGTTTGATTTTAAATTTGGAATGACTGACGGTTTGATTTTGACAAGTTTACCGGAAATGATTATTATCACTTACAATTTAAATTCTAATATATAAGTTTCATTTTGACAGTTGTAGAAAATTTTGGCATTTGTAAATTTAGCAGAATTTATTTTATCGAATTTGAAAAGAAAAAAAATCTACTGAAATTACGTTGTTAGCACGTATACTAGCAATTTCCTTTAATATATATTAAATTCATTTTTACGTCTTACAAATATTTACTCTCCATTTTATTTTCACTTTTTGTTTATTACAACTAAAAAAAGAACAATAAAGTTTGTTTTTCTCACTCGTTGTCGTGTCACAAGATTAATTCTTTCCCCGGGGCAAATGTACAGTTAACTTATTGATAATTGATCAATAATTGTTTAAAGAAAGGTGATAAAATATGTTTATAGAAGCAAGGGTGTTATACTTTAATTGAAAAATGTTTATACAACACTTAGAAGCGTGTCACCGTCAGTGTATGGTTTGGAAGTAAATTTGATTTCTATAACCGGAAGTTGTTAAAATCTATTCACATATAAACATTTCTGTCGTTTTAACGCATGCATTCACAATCAAATAATTCACAACATGTTCACGTGGATTATAACTCATTACAAGGAAGGCTTTCACTTATTTCTTCATTAATGTTCAGAAAGTCGAGGTCACTGGAGGACATCATTTGCCAATTTATCGATGGATTCTTAATTTCTACAATTTCTCTTTTCTGTCGAAAATCAAGCAAATTTCTTTTACGTTTAGGCGTCGACATTTTCAACACAAATGAAAAGAACACACAAACAAATTTATTAAGCTTTATTCAGAATGAAAAGTAATCAGTTCAGGGTTGTAAAAAAAACAATTAACTGTTTTCACAGCAATATCTATTTTCCTTGACTGCTTGTTTACTTACCTTGATTGACAGGCATCCTAAAATCACCGAGGTGTGACATTATTGATTGGCATTATGATCGAGGTTTAAATAACAGTAAATTGACCGTTTGATCTTCAATTACTGTGGCGGATGGCGGTATGCGAGTTTGGCATTTTAACGGGGTTATTACTACATACGGAAAACGGGACTGCAGAAATTCTTGGCGATACGCGAGTTTGGCGGTGAATCGAGGGGCAATAAAGCGGGGTTTTACTGTATTACTGAAGATTACACTAGTTTGTGTTTGAACATAATCGGTCATTTTTTATTTTGAAATGATGTCAGCTTTGTTCCGGTCCGAGTTTTACACAAGGATGAAAAGATATTGGGGCGAAAACATATCTGTTTACCGCATGCGCAAACTGCTATTTACGATTCTAAGGTAGTTATTTTTAAAACAGGGAATATCCCGTCAACTTGGTCGTGGCTGAACGCAGTTGTTTGATTTGAATGCGAGAATTCAGCAATTGACGTGATCATTAATTTTTTATGAAAAATATTCCACAAGCCAATCGTACTTGTGGTTTCGACCACCGCTAATTTTTGGGGGGTTTAGTAACTTGAATAATACTTCGCCCTCTATCGGCACTTTCGCTGGATAATGCAGCGACTAGCGGGAGAGTAATATAACGACTGGATTATTCGGGTTAGGGGTTTAGTAATTTCTGCCGGTACTATACACGATCTCAGACGGGTAAAAGTACCGGGTACCGGCCCACTTTGAAACCCCTGAATATATACTGGCAATGAAGTCACTGCAAGCTGCAATAAATCACATCTTCATATATTTGTATGAATAAATGATTAGGCCAAAAAAAATAAATATGTGTGTTTACCTACCCTAATTTTTGCTAGCGACCCTATGCATTTTTACACAGAATTCGGATAACCATTTTTGTTGTTTAACCAGCAGCAATGTTTTATTTATTCAACTGCTAGCTTTTTGTCGAAATTGAGAGCAAAGAAGGTAGAAAAACTGCATAATTTGTCATTTTACCGGAATTTTCGAAAATTAAATACCGGAGTTGGATTCCGGAACCGGGAACGACTATTTCCGGTTTTGTCGATAATAAAAAAAAAAAAAAAAAAAAAATTAATCCCGACCGACCGACCCTAGATTTTTTTGACATGTGACAGTAAACACACATATATTTTTTTTTGGTCTTGGACAAATGTATGATTATTTTTAAGTACTAAAAGGGCAAATGTGATGAGTGTCCATATTGATCCCTGCTGTTTTGCTTTGTTTTAAAGATAATTTTATTTTGACATACAGTCCAGACAGGATGGATTGCGCCATTTCCGCGCATCCATCACGAAAACCGATTGTAATTCGCGGAAAGTCCTGATGGATACAAAAGTCCAATCGCGGCAGTTGGTTTGTAGTGTCATCGTAGAAGTCGTGATGTTCATGATGGACAACAATTATGTGTAGTTATATTCGTCTCCGTTTGTTTCCTCAATGCATCTAGTTGTACCCTTTCCCACCTAGTTATCAGAAGGTGCTGAGTGCTGAATGGGGTATATTTTATCGTGAATTTTATATTTGTATTTATTTGTAATACATAACTTAAGTGATTTTTAATAAAGCAGCATCTGCTTCATGACATAGTTGTGGGTTTTCTTTTAAAAGTGATGGCACAGGGACTTCCTGTATTTGAATGATTTTTACAGGTATTGTACCTGCTGGTGCCTCCGCAATGAACTGTCCATACACAAAGATTGCACCTGTCAATCAATATCCATAGATCAAAGACCGAAATCAACATCCCTATTTACAAGCCAGAATGTTATTCCCAGAAGAGAAGACAACACCTGTTGTTGGAATTTATAATGAACTTGAATAATAATAAATAATAGATTATGGGAGCTGTAACAGTGGACATCATAGTCTAACGAAGCTGTGTTCCTCAATTGCTGCTTTTTGCAACTTTTCTTGTTGGAATATAAATATTTTAACTGGCGATTATATGTACAACGTATCATAATCCGGGAAACGAGAAAGAAAAAAATTGTT
Organism: Bathymodiolus brooksi; assembly: GCA_963680875.1. Lineage (NCBI taxonomy): Eukaryota > Metazoa > Mollusca > Bivalvia > Mytilida > Modiolidae > Bathymodiolus > Bathymodiolus brooksi. Next base: position 127,864,546 of record OY804576.1, on the reverse strand, counting down.
TTGAACCTTTAAATTATTTAGGTAAATACTTATTGGACAGATTTTTTAAAATCTATTTTTGTCTTTTTAATTGATAACTGTCCAAGTTATGCTAAATAAATGAAATGTGACTTAATGTGTCGATTAATTTTCAATAAAAAACATATATATGACTTTTATAAATTTTAATTATGCCCCCACGATGAAGAGTCGGGGGAGCATATGAATTTACCCCTGTCCGTCCGTTTGTCCGTCCGGATATAGATACATGATTTGTTCGGCTATCTCCTCCTACAGTTTTGGAGCTACAGCTTTAATATTTTGTAGGATGTTTATACACATAATGGAGGTGTGCATGTCCACAGGATTTTGATTTTCTTCAAATATTCTCAAAATGACAGGTAGTTGGACTTGGACCGATTTTACTGGCCTCGGGCACCGGACCATCGACTAATTTCGAAGACTGTATGTTACTGTAGAGAGTTTAGAAAAGCAGAGTTACTCCAGCAACATGCACAGTAGATGAATTTATTTCAGAAGTAAATACAAAGAGGAAGTCATGGAACATGAATTTGACTAACATATTTCTAATTATATTTGTTTTATTTCAGCTAACCACACAACCAATATGGAGGTAGATGGTGGAGTAGAAATACCTAGCAGTAAAGCTACAATCTTAAGAGGACATGAATCAGAAGTCTTCATCTGTGCTTGGAATCCTACCAATGATCTGCTGGCTTCTGGGTAATCTTATAACACTCAAACCTTCCCAAGAGGTCACCTCTATTAGCAGTCACCTGTATTAAAAGGTCACCTTTTCCTGTCCTGTCATAGAAAATTTCATATGAATTGAACCTCTTTTAAGAGGTCATCTGTCTTAAATTACCACTTTTTCTTTGTCCCAATGTGACCTCTTAATACAGGTTTGAATTAAAAGGGAAAATTTGCACTACAATAATTGGTAGGAAGATCCCATTCATTTGTTGACACAAATAATAATTTTGATTTCATGCATTGTACACTAAAACAAACTAACAACTGAACTGGAGCATAGTTTTCATTTGAGAACATAAAAGTAAGTGTTATATTTACAGGTCAGGTGACTCTACAGCCAGAATATGGAATATGAATGACAACAACAATAGTGCTAATCAATTGGTATTGAGGCACTGCATCCAGCGAGGGGGTACAGAAGTCCCTAGTAATAAAGATGTCACTTCACTGGACTGGAATGTAAGAATAATGTCTTTCAAATTCAAAATTTGATTTTATCACAGTGGATATATATATATATATAATATCATTAGAGTACAATCAGATGTGTTTTTAAATTCAAAATTTGATTTTATCACAGTGGACAGGGCTCCCACTACTTTGAAATCAGAGGGAGAAGTGACTTCTCTTTTAAGTGCTGACAAAAAAGAAGTGAGAGACAACAGTGAGAAGTTAAAATATTTCTCTAATTATACCACTTTTCACATTCGCGGGGCATTATCGTGGCATTCGTATGTTATAATGTACTTGTTATGCATTAAGGTATAATCAGTAGTTGTTTAATTCCTTGTTTTTGTTAGCATATCATCTCTCTGATTTACATATGTCCTTGTATTTGTTTTTTGTTTGTTTGTATTAAATAAACCCTTTTCAGATTCTTTGTTTTGTCTTGCAGATGATAAAAGCACATATATGATAGTCAACTATTGTCCAATAAATAAATAATAAATAAATAAAATTGAATAATAAATTTTATTTCAACATCAGCATTGTTTCAAACAAGTCACACATAGATAAAATGACAAATATTAGATAAGATAAATATATGCAAAAAAACCAAAACACAATGCACTATTTACTGATGTTCTTTGCACTATACTATAATCAATCTAAACATATATTAACAACAATTATACAGAGTTCTATATTAAGAACATTCAGTTCACTGAACTGAATAATCATGTTGGTTGGACAACTGAAATCATCTATGTAAATAAAGCAGGACATGTTTATATTACTTTTCATACAGGCTTGTAGTGATGGGAATCAGTAACATTTTCAAGATCGATGATTGTTATATCAACATCGATCGATCATCGATGACAATTGCATGCTAAATGTATTTACTGACTATAATTAATCAAATAGTCTTTATTTCAAGAGTATGATTGACAAAAGTAAAGATATGAATAAAATTGTATCATAAATTTATAAACTATAATTTTTCCATTAGTAAACATTAACTTTAAAATAGAACAAAACAAAAGATCGTTTTCCATATGTGTAACACCTGATATAGATAGATAAATAATAGACTAGTCCAAATATGTGTTTGTCAAAAGATTTGAATAAAATCAAATAATATATTTACAAACTACAATTTTTCCATTTGTAAACATTAACATAGAACAAAACAAAAGATCGTTTTCCATATGTGTAACACCTGATATAAAATGGACTATTCCGGGAATTAGATAAATAATAGACTAGTCCAAATATGTGTATTGACTGAGTGTCAAAAGTATGCTTGGACAAAATTGCCAGATGTTTGTCAGTATGAGTGCAAAAAAAACCAGCTGGGATAAAACTGCAATATTTTTGTCAGTATGGAGACAGAAAAAAAAACCAACCAAAGAACAAAGTTAAGCATATATATTTTAGACAATATAGAATCATAATCCACCACAAGGTTTAAGAATCGATCATCGGTCCGATTGATTAGTCCATGTTTCCGATGATCGGTACACCACTACAGGCTTGGGTGGAAAACATAACCACCTTTGTTCTTTTAAATAAATTTACTCACCTTCTTTGATCTACATATACAAATACAATCAAACAATCGACCAAGCTATATCACATTATCACAAGCTGTGAAATCGCTAATTATTTAATCAAATTTTAATGAGTGTATATTATTTACATTGATTCTCTTTAATCACTGATTGATATTAATTAAGAAACTAATCATATCCACAAAGTTAACAATCCCTTTGGATAGCCGCCATCAAACCCCAAATAAATGAAATGAAACAATACCGACATTATTTTCCCGAATACGGATCCGTAGTACAGTTTTTATATTCGTAATTGTTTCGATTACGTCCCTTTACAATGGCGGTTTGAAAAACGGAAATTTTATAGTAAAAATATACCGATGTTTTACTGTTAAAACAGTTAAAATTAGCAAAGCGACTTGGTAAAATTACAGGGTGACTTCCACTTCTCTTTTGGCACTAGTACAAAGCGAAGTGAGCAGACACAAGGTGACTTCTTCGCCCGAATCTCCCTCCAACGTGAGCCCTGAGTGGATATATACCGGTAAATAAAATAAAAGTACAATCAGAGGTGTTGTTCTTAAAAGTCACTTTATATCTTGTGTAACTTTCATTTCAAATAATTTGATTGATCTTAAGGTGTACGTTGCAATATTAGGGTTGCTATGAAATTGAATTCACATGAGATTTTGATTATACATTATTAAATTTATTACTAAATAAGGAGGTATGTGTGACTATGATCGGTGTGCACTTTACTAGAATGCACCCACAATAAATCTCTATTCCCTAATCTAAAAATAAACCTGTAGTTGTGTTAATACAAATGTTACATTTAGATACATGTGTTCTTAAGCTTAGATGCAGACCTTGTGTATGACATGGTCTGTTGAACATGCAAGGAAGAACGAAAATTGCTCATTGAACCGTTAAGCCATGTGAGCTTTTGTCATGGCTAAGTGTCCGTCATCCTTTCCGTTAGCTTTTCACATTTAAATCTTCTTCTCTGAAACCACTGAACAGAATTGAACCAATCTTGCCACAAATGTTCATTGGATGGTCCTCTACCAGATTTGTGTTTTTGGTGCTGATTTGAAATTCAACATGGCTGCCAGGGTCCATACTGTGTTCTCATTGGCTGAAATTTTAAAAATCTTCTTGTCAGAAACCTCCCTGTCAATTGAATTGTGACTTTGCAGGAATGATCATTGGGTGGTCCTGTACTAAACTTGTAAATCATTTGCCGATCGGAAATTCAAGAAGGCCGCCATGACTCGACTTAGTTTTAACATAGGACCCTATGGAAAAAAAATTTAAAAGTCTTCTCCTCTGAAACCAGTAAGTCAATTTAAAGCAAACATAGCCAAGATGGCTGCCATGAGCAGACATAGTTTTAACAAAGAACCCTATGGGATTTTAATAGTAACTTAGATGTATTCGGCAAGCAGACATTCTTAAGAGGGCTTATTTATGTCAGGTGAGCGATACAGGCTCACCTGAGCCTCTAGATTGTATGTAGATTTTGTAATCAAGACCTGTCTTCTCTAAAAATAGATTTAATTTGTCATTAACATTAAAAGTCATTATCAAATTTATTTTAATGACTATTTGTTCCTCATTTTAGTGAATAATTGTCAAAACAAATTTAATTTTGAACATGAATTCATCTCTCTATTGACTCGGGGGGGCTATTTATAGAATCACATATTACACACGTTTCATGTGATAAGATAGTTATCCTTTGTTACAATGTTAATAAAAACCAAATAATAAATGTTTCATTATGGTTTATTTACCTAATTTTGTATAATCAATATAAATAGGGAGGGATAGACTGATGAAATTCCCTTATTTTGCTTAGTAGGCTGTTTCTAATACCAGTAGAGTGAACCAATGTTGTTTAACTAAATAAATACAATTTTAACTTCTGTCCTGTTGTGTTACTGTTACAATTATATAATTAGTGAATGTCAAGTATCTCGACCAAAAATAAAAATTGCTACCGCTGGTAATTTGATGCTTAAATAGATCTCTGTTTGTTTTATGTAATTTAAAACATAATATGTCTACCCACGTAACCTGTTAACATGATACAAGAAACAATGTTATTGATTTTGTCCTGCCTTTTATTTTATAAAAGAATAAAGATCATTGTTAGCCCCAATGTCTTTACAACAGCTATCCTTAATATTCATGTTTAAATGAGTCACAGCATGACTAATTTGCCTGTTAAATCTCTAGCTTTTTCTTATTTTTGTTTCACCTCTCAAATAAGATAGGAAATTTCAATTTTTTTGAATTGCATGCATTAGACAAAAATTTTCAATTGTTATTTATTGGCTATTGAACTAATAAAAACTAATATAAAATTTTGAATATTTACTTTCAGTGTGAAGGGACATTATTGGCTACAGGTTCATATGATGGTTACGCCAGAATATGGAGCACAGATGGTTTGTATTTATTATATCTGTTATTACACATCAAATTAAAACTGATGGCGTTAAACACCACTCAATCGATCAATGAACAAATTGACTTTTTTACTTGATAAAAATACAGGATAGGTAGGGAGGGGTTGATGCTTTTGATAAATGAATGACGTAGACACATGAAACCTGACATGTTTGGTTAAAATAAACACATATATTTGTCTAATTTAGCACCCACAACATGTTCCTTGAAAAACCTTCATCAGGTAAGCTCATAGTCAAAAGTTTGGAAAGTCAAATAAATTAAAATCTGTAATCCAAAGGACCTTTTACTGCACGTATATAATGTTTGTGGACCAACCCTTAAACATTTACATGTGTGATGGAAGTACATTTACGTTCACCATGCATATTAAAAGTAGCGGACATACTGCTAAAAAAACCAAGACTGCATTCCAGCAAACGAATTATCACAATTCTTGTTAAGAATATTGAAAAACATGTGCATTACAAATTTCAACTCGAAAGAAATAATGTACACTGTCTAAAATATAGTTTGCATTTTCTTTCTTACTTTAAATCACAATTTCTCTTTGTGTTCAGTTTTAAGACATTTTTTTTTTATTAAACAATTTATGAAGTTTTCAAGTGTTTGCTAGGTCAATGCTCCCATGCTCAATTTTGAATTGCGTTGGTTAAAGATCTGTCTGTCGCCATTATTTTTAGGACTTTGCTCCATTTATTTTACAGACTAATAAATCAATTTATATTCTTTGGTAGTGCATATTTTCATGTCCTGTTTTGATAGCTATTTAAAAACCCCAACAATACCATCACTATTTGTTTCCATAATAAAAATGTATTTTTAGTAAATCGATAAAACAAGCCTGTTGGGAACAAGGTCATTAATTTTATCTTTTGTAAACATTCGTAAGAAAACATGTGTTTCTTTGTACCTTGCATCATACAGCTCTACAATGTAGAATGGCTGGAAATTTTCTAAGATCCGGTTTGGATATAGGTTGAATAGATAAGCCTGTTAAATGTCATTTAAAATAGGACAATGATTCATACCTACTTCACCTATCGTTTACCTGTGATGTGTTGTTGACGTTTTGTATATATGAATGATTATCATTTAAATTTTTATAAGTTAGTACTTTATAAATACATTAAACCTAAGAGTTGAATCGTGATAAGAAATTAAAAATAAAATGGATCAATTATTCTTCGTCATATTTAGTATGCATGGACTGGTTTTATAATGTTACATGTTATCAAAGAAAATAGGTGAAAAAACTGTAACTATTAATATACATAGGTGTTTTTATTAAAGTCTATAAAATGCACATATGTTACCTCATTGTACAAGTTGAAGGTAAAATAACTTGTTTACATAAAAGAACTATATTCAGAGTAGCAATGAAAAGTAATTGTTTACATAAAAGAACTATATTCAGAGTAGCTATAAAAAATAAATTAACTTTTTATAAAAAATAAGTAATTTTTATTGATTAGTAAATTCTTTACATCTGAATTAATCTAGGCTTTGTGAAATACTTATTGGGAAGTGTAGAAAGGCATCCATTTTTAATCCATCACAATAAAGCACGATGCTTGCTTAAAAATAAGCTGAGTGTTGACCTAGATCAGCTTCTGTCACTGTATTTTACAATATGAGGTTTCCCAGAGGAGCTTATATTATAATGATTGGTTATATTATCTACCATTACTGTTGAAGTTTTGTTGTTTAGCCTTTGATATCAGCTGTTCAGTAGCAAGCATCATATAAATATTATATAACTTAAGATTACAAATTTAATTGTTTGTCTCTGTTTTGAGGACTTTCTTCCTGTTCAAATTTTTCACACCATAAATAATGTCATTGAATAAATTGACAACCTGTTTTTATCTTTTATATTTAGAAGTCCTTAAATCATATAAATACACGCCACGATATACAGTGTAGCTGAAATACTGCTAAAGTTGGTGTTAAACACCAATCATATAAATACAGTCACTACTGTAATTACTTCTATGAACTATTGACCTCCTTCAACAAGTTAAAAGATTAAGCAGTCACCTTTTTGTTTGAGAATATCAGACTGACTGCTTAGTACAAGTGACCTCATTACTATTGATTGACATAATATGATGTGTAACATATAAATTAGATAATGTGACTTCATAATTCTCATTCCTATAAATGATAATAACATTTCTTCAATAACCATGGTAACACAGATTATTATATTTCTAATTCTGAAGTAAAAACAACTGACCTAGATTGTTCACTTGACGAAAAAATGGATTTAATTACCGGTAGTTCTTGCTGGAAATCCAGATTTATGAACAGTAAGCAAAAAATTGAATTGAATTATAGGCTTCATTGCTTCAGTAATACTGCAGTCTCCCTCTTAAAGGGCCACTCCAACCAAAGACTACCTCTCTCATCAGGCCAGATATCAGATGCACTAAAATAGTAAAATACTACTTAATTGCCACCTCATGAGATTACCAGTAGTTCTTGCTGGAAATCCAGATTTATGAACAGTAAGCAAAAAATTGAATTGAATTATAGGCTTCATTGCTTCAGTAATACTGCAGTCTCCCTCTTAAAGGGCCACTCCAACCAAAGACTACCTCTCTCATCAGGCCAGATATCAGATGCACTAAAATAGTAAAATACTACTTAATTGCCACCTCATGAGATTACCAGTAGTTCTTGCTGGAAATCCAGATTTATGAACAGTAAGCAAAAAATTGAATTGAATTATAGGCTTCATTGCTTCAGTAATACTGCAGTCTCCCTCTTAAAGGGCCACTCCAACCAAAGACTACCTCTCTCATCAGGCCAGATATCAGATGCACTAAAATAGTAAAATACTACTTAATTGCCACCTCATGAGAGCCCCCCTCATATAAAGCCGCTTCTTCATTGCAGAAAGGATGGTCTTATAAGAGAGTGGGTACTACTGTTAAATCAGATTAGCCAATTTTTATCAGTATGACAATTTATACTTCTATGTTGTTTAAGAATGCTAAATTTACCCCTCTTCTGTATACCATAATCACATTTTTATGGAAAATTTCCATGAATTCAGGAAGTTCTATCAAATCTATATTTATAATAGTACTTTGTTTTTTGTAGGTCGCCTTGTAAATACACTTGGTCAACATAAAGGTCCTATTTTTGCACTAAAGTGGAACAAACGAGGAAATTATATCTTAAGTGCTGGCGTAGACAAAGTAAGTACTTGGAAGTTGACACAAGTCCAATCATGTTGACCTTGTTTCTGTCGGTCATGGTTGTCATTATGTGGAGGTCATCACCAGGAAGTACATTAATTCTTACAACAAATACACCTATTAGTGAAAAGTTATACAGTACAACATGTCTAATCTGAACCTTGAATAAAACAGAATTCTGTATGAACTGGACTAGAGATAAAGTACCAAGTAAGAAATCTTTGTTAAATTAACCTGTGTAAACCAAACACCTGGCTATTCAAAACACAAAAAATTGCCTCAAGGAGGTTCAGTTTAGACAGGTTTCACTGTATAAAGGTTTAATATCCAGGTTTGTTCTGGTTCCGCATAAAAAAAGACTGATCAAAATTCAAAACAACTGGAGTTTAAAAGCACATTGTCTGCAATTTTAGTAATTTTGTTTTATAGACATACAATAACTACTTTATTAATATATCATGACATCAAAATAGTGAAAATGATGAGGAAAATAGATGGATAAAGAGAACTTTTAATTCCACTAATATTGGGAATCATTTGTTTGACTATTTATAATGTACTTTATGATATTACCCCCATATTGATTAGTAAGAAAGGATATAAATGTAAACATGAAAGACTATCCAACATTACACTTAAGACACAAATATAAGTAAATGATTAATGAATGGCATTTTTATTGCATGTTGACATTTCAGTCACATCAGGGTCTGTTACATAACGAGCAGAACTTGTACCTGAAATGAGTGTGAAACCACCCCATGCCTGCTAGTTGTAGACTTGACAATTTAAAGGATTCATGCATAAAGCATATTTTAGTCTAGGTGACCAGCTGGGTCACTTGTATTTTTTTTCGAGAGAAATGGAGGGGACAATCTGAAAAATGCTTGATTTTTGTTTCCACTCAAGAGAATGATTCCTTGTTAATGATAACTAGAATTATGATGAAGTAGTATAAAAAGTTCTGGTTTTTCGTTAGAAGAACCATTTCTGCAAATGTTTAAATAGTAGTGGAATGGTATATTGTTTTATAAAATTGATCAAGTGTAAAGTTGGGTAATGTGAATCATAAATTGCTATTGGACAATTGACATTGGATTTAGGAAAACTCCACGGTTGAACCAACATTTTTACAGAACATTTTTTTATGACATTGTTTCCCCCTTGGTAAATCAGAGGTAATAAAGACAACTGTGGAAAAGAGAATCCATAGGATGGCTCCCAGGTGAATGTTCAGTCTTCATAGATGACTAGATCATTTTAAGCTTTTTACTAGGGGATTCAAAGCATTTAGTGGGAGGGGGGCTTTACTAGGGGATTCAAAGCATTTAGTGGGAGGGGGGGGGCTTTACTAGGGGATTCAAAGCATTTAGTGGGAGGGGGGGCTTTACTAGGGGATTCAAAGCATTTATTGATGTATCATTGATTTACCTTGATGAAAAGTCAAAAGGAACCTGCCCAAAATTATATTGGCTTATATTTTTGCCTACTCAAATTATAACTCAATCCAAATGATAAAAATCCATATTTACATCCCACCTTTATTTTAAACCGAGATTTCTAGAGATAATCTGTAACTATTAAAGACATGAAAAAAAAATTTGTTCTCTTGTTTCATAGACAATTTCTTGTGAATATGTTTTTGCTTGTCAAGGAGACTATGTTTGAATATTTCTTTTAAGTAATTCAAACTGGACTTATTTAAATAAATAAATAATTTTTTATTAAAAAAATAAAAATAAATACTAATATTAGGCCAAACAAAATAAAAGTTCTGGTTCTCAGACAACGCCGCCCCCTCAAATTTCGGCCGATAGGACGTTATTATTGCCGTACAGAAAAAAAATCGTCGCTGCGCCGTATTTTTGAAGCATGGCTACGAGTGAAAACACTGTCCTCGTCAGTTTTAATGTAGTTACGTTCCAAACAAATAGTTCCGTGGACTATCCTGCCTGTTGACAGGGTAAATACTATTGTGTTGTTTGTTTGCCAAAATAGTAGAATTGAACTGGTTTGCGCTATGTTTTTAAACCTTGCCCTTTTTTTGAAATCCATTGTCTGAGAACCAGAACATTTTTTTTAGATGGCCTTACTTTTAGACTGTTGATGTATTTAAAAAGAATGGCCTTTAGAACTCTATTGGATTAAAGTGGCCACTTGTTTAATTTTTCAGACGACTATTATATGGGATGCTAGTTCAGGAAATGCTACACAACAGTTTGCTTTTCACTCTGGTAGGTACACATTATTAGATAAGACTTCTCATTCCTTTCTCTCTCATATCTAATTTTTCAGACAACAATTATTTGGGATGCTAGTACAGGAAATGCCAAAGAACAGTTTGCTTTTCACTCTGGTATGTATAAACAAAGAATTCACTGTTTAGAAAGAAAAGAACACAGTTTCTCGACAATTTATACAACAAAATTTTGGCATGCTTAATATTATAACTGACAAAGTACAACAAAAATTTGATCAGTACAGTTGTCTTGACAACAAAAACTGAGAAATAAATAATAAATTTGGAATAAACGCATGTTTAAGTGTAATGAAAAAAAGTTGTAATAATTGTGTTGCTATGGAACATAAGAAAACTTCAAAACAGTGAATTACATTGTTTTGTAGTACAGAAGAAGATTGCTTGATATTGTTGAATGCTGGGTCATAATTTGGAATGTAAAATTTGCATGTTATTGTCGTGTTATAGAGAGAACCATCATATTTGTGTAAATTCTGAGAGGAAAATGTTATTGTACAACTTGTTGAATTGGAGAAGTTGATGCAAAACAAATAATTATTATGTGGAATCTTTGTTTTTCTTGTTTACGTGTGTATCACATTAGTACATAACAGACACCATTTTCTCTTTGTGGAACACTAAGGGAGATAACTTCTACATTTATTTTTTTCTTGTTTTTTTTTTTAGAATAAGTGTAAAAAAATGGAATTTATAGGTTGTTGTTTTTTTTTAGCTCACCTGGACCAATCTTATCATCACTTTTCATCTTGTCAGTGTCATTGTCAACTGTCATGTTTGTTTCTTAGCTTTTTATTTTGTAATCTGTTTCTCTGTAATCTATATGAACCAAATGCAATCCAAACTTTGGCTTTGAAAATTTTCTTTGATGGTCCTGTATATTTGTATGATTTTTAAAAAAATATCCTTTCCTGAAAATACATATGTGGTAAATTTGTTACATGGTAGGAATGTTCTCTATGTGACCCTCCAAAAAGTTTTTTTTCTCAGACATAGGGTCCTATGCTACAACAATGGCAGGAAAAATAAATATTTTTTCTTTATTGAATCTAAACTATATGACTTTTAATTGGATGGTCCCTTACTAATTTTTCAATTTTTTAAAAACAAAATTTGGTGCAGAACAGAAATCTAAGATGCATGAAAAATTTAACATAGGGCCTTATGGGGAAAATCTTATCTGATATATCCAAATCATTTGACAGCATACTTAGCTATAATTTCCTTGGATGGTCATCATTGGCCAAATGTATGTTTTGTGTATTTAAGTATGGGAATATGAATAGAAGCTTTTTCTCAGAAACAAATATGCTAGAACCCAAACAGTGCATGAATAAATAGGTTTGTAATCAAGACCTAGTTTGTAATAATATAATATATAGAATATCTTGTTACTAATAATTTATCCATTTGTGCAAATCTAAGGCAACTATTAACAAGGTCAGTTATTGGCTCCATGGAGCCTCTGATTTTATTGTTGGCTTTCTAACATCAACCAATGTTATGCCATCTTGGATTGTTACCACAAATGAATTCTTAATTTTTTAAGGTTTTTACCTAAATTTTTAATTTTTGTGCAGAATATTTTCTCTTTAATTCCTAGAGGCTTTTTAAGACACGGTTCTTAAAACGAATTGTAATTTAAGAATAAAGAAAAAAATCAACTCAAATGTTTGTTATAGTTGTTATATTTTATTTTATTTCCAGCTCCTGCGCTGGACGTAGACTGGCAGAGTAATCAAACGTTTGCATCATGTTCCACAGATCAGTGTATCCATGTCTGCAGGCTGGGCATGGACAGACCTATGAAAACATTCCAAGGACATACAGTAAGTGTAACAGTTCCTAGTTAAGATTGGATGCCCTATTTCTGTAGTAAAACATTCCAAGGACATACAGTAAGTGTAACAGGTCCTAGTTAAGATTGGATGCCCTATTTCTGTAGTAAAACATTCCAAGGACATACAGTAAGTGTAACAGTTCCTAGTTAAGATTGGATGCCCTATTTCTGTAGTAACAAACTAACAGAATATGAATAAACAAAAATATAGGTTTTAAAATATACTGAAACACGACAACATCTAGCAGTGTATTCAATCTTCAAAACAAATTTCCTCTACAGAATGACAACGTAGCCAACCATTGAAAAATCCATTACATCAACAATTATTTGATTTATACACATAAAAATGTTAACGTAGTTCGTTCTTTACAGCGATAGTGACAACAATTAAATGTGTGTCAATATGATGCACATACAATTCTGTGATGTCACAGATAGTGTATTCCAATGACCTAGTTTTGAATTTAAATGAAATTCTTATCTTTTTTTAGCAGTATTGTTATCATTTATTTGATAAAGATATCGACAGTTTTGCATATGTCATATCAACCAGTTGTTATTTTGACAGAAACAAGATAACAGCACCCACATGGCAGGATAACATGTTAATATGCCCTGCTAATAATATGATTATGATGTCACGTCTGTTCTCCGTCAATCAACTCATTTTGCGCTATGGCGGAGCAGCAATACTTCCATGAATGTTTAATTAAGATTATCTCAATATGTTGAATAATGATGAAATTAATAAAAATGTAGATATTTTATTTAGTGTGCGTGGCACGTTTTGGAATAACTTCATTGTCCTTCAACAGTAATTAGATCATGTAAGGTGACTTTTGCAGTAACCATACAGACATCTACAGTCCATCATTGTTGGTCTATACATTGGTCATGTGATGTACTTGTAAGCTAGTCTGATGTCACCTGATACTTCCATTTCCCCCAGTCCAATGGTCCATTGACTGATAATTTTATCTCATTTTCTGTTTATATCAAGATGGTGTGATTTTGTCTGGATGTCTGTATCTGTAATAATTCATGTATATGTGATGAGTCAGCTATAAATGTTCAGTACATTCAGTGTAAATGTCACATGGGTAGAAATTTTTCCATGATTTCTGTTTCTTACTATGCATATGCAAATTGTGACAATATGTCTACCATATTTGATTACAGTGACAATAGTCTATATGTTAAACAGACAAGAGATACCTGACCTTGATTTTATTTACAAATCTGGTTCACGTTTGTCTTGCATTTGCATTTGTTAATATGACTTGTGACATTTGCCTCTGCCCATGCAGAGACAGATGAGATGTTATTATGTGTGTCCACGCTTGTCAAAAACAATTCCTACTTGTTATTAGAATGATATAGTAGTGGGGCATCCATTTCATGTTGACAAACTCTTTAAAAAAAATAAGTTTATGTACCTTTCTACTTAAAATTATAGGAAGTATAATAGGTCCATTGCCAGTCTACATTAACTATGTTAGTGGGGATCTCCTGTAACTAACTGTTAGTGGAGACCTCCTTTAGCTCACTTGGCAGAGTGTTGACTTACATCTGTGTGAGAACACCTAGGATGAAATATTGTCATGGTTATTGCATTTTTCAAAGATAAATTATATGTAAGCTCTTCTCTTCTTGTTACAAAACAATTGCTTCAAATTTATTATTTTTTTTAAATAGAATGAAGTAAATGCCATCAAATGGGATCCTCAAGGACAGTTGTTAGCCTCTTGTTCAGATGATATGACATTAAAGGTTTGTAAAAAGCAAAAAAATACATTAAAATTTTTCACATTCACATATTTTGATCTACATATTAATGTAAAGGTCACATTCTATCATATGTTATAAAATAAGGCGTATTATTTACAGATAACACTATAGATTAATTTACAAATTATATTTACACCTGATTTCTGATCAGGATATGTTCTGGAATGTAAGGTAAGAAGAAGATCGTGTTTATAGGTGCAATGTTAAGATTATAAATGTGTCTAGTAACGAGTTCATTGTGAAACTTGAATGAACTTATTCTGTATTGACCGAAAGTCAAGGTCAACTTGTATTGTATAAGGTTACTGTTGTATAAGGTTACTGTAGAGTTGACTGTTTTTAGTTTTACTTTGTCATTATTATTATTTATCAAAAGAACTTTTTATTTACAAAAGAAAATTTAATCTTTAAAAACTGACTGGATTTTAGATTATAAACTTTAGCATGTGCAGTAATAGTTTTTTCTGGTTTGGAATTTTTTTTTAAAGATAAATACAATGAAAGACTATCAAGATTTTCTAATGCCTAATCATTGTTTTTATTATGTAAAATGATGTTTTCTGGTAAACTAGGGGTTTCAATGTTATATACATTGTGATCTACAGTAAGATATCATAAATGAGGTCCAAAAGGGTCAACATTTTAAAATCACAGAACACAATTTAACATACATCCATTCCTATATGGGAAAGTTAATAGACACTATCTTCTGAACTACAAACATGATTGAACCATAAGTGATCATTGAATGGACAATTAAAAAGTTGATATTTTTTATGCAGGTTTGAAAATCAAGATGGATGCCACAACAGGAAAGAAAATGTTTAAAAATCTATTTCTCTTGAAACACTTTATGCATACGGAAGTCATATCATGCTCCCTAGGTAGTTTGTTTTCGTATGCTCTGCCTTTGAAATTTGAAATAAATTTAAATGTTTTTTTTCTATTTTCAGATATGGAATATGAGACAAGATCACTGTGTACATGATTTACAGGCTCACAGTAAAGAGATCTACACAATAAAATGGAGTCCCACAGGACCAGGAACAAATAACCCAAATGTCCCACTTATATTATCTAGGTAAATATAATAGTCTACACAATAAAGTGGAATCCAACAGGACGAGGAACACATAACCCTATTGTCCTACTTATATTATCTACCTAAATATAATAGTCTACACAATAGAATGGAGTCCTTCAGGACGAGGAACAAATAACCCTATTGTCCTACTTATATTATCTACCTAAATATAATAGTCTACACAATAGAATGGAGTCCTACAGGACGAGGAACAAATAACCCTATTGTCCTACTTATATTATCTACCTAAATATAATAGTCTACACAATAGAATGGAGTCCTACAGGACGAGGAACAAATAACCCTATTGTCCTACTTATATTATCCAGGTAAATATAGTAGGGCAAATGTATAGAATTAAAAGTATTTCAGACAAGCTAAAGTAATTGATATATAAATATTAGGTTTTCCTTAATTTGTGTTATGACATTAAAAAAAACCAGCATCCTTTCTATTAACTAAATGATTAACTAGAAACAAGCAGTTAAAAATATAACACAACTAATATGCGTACTCAGATATCATTGATTTCTTAAAAAAAGTAGTTTCCCTACGAAAGATGTTGATCTGCTATTTTGAAGTTGGTTAAGCTTTAAATTACCAATGTAAACACGTTTAAACTGCTACACTATTGTGTCATATATTTCAATGTCAGATAGTGCCACGATATAGCTGAAATATTGCTAAAATTTGCATCAATCACCAATCAAACAGTCAATTAACCATGTCAGATATTAATTAATGAGCAAAATCAAACAGTCAATTAATCATGTCAGATATTAATTAATGAGCAAAATCAAACAGTCAATTAACCATGTCCGATATTAATTAATGAGCAAAATCAAACAGTCAATTAACCATGTCAGATATTAATTAATGAGCAAAATCAAACAGTCAATTAACCATGTCAGATATTAATTAATGAGCAAAATCAAACAGTCAATTAATCATGTCAGATATTAATTAATGAGCAAAATCAAACAGTCAATTAACCATGTCAGCTATTAATTAATGAGCAAAATCAAACAGTCAATTAACCATGTCAGATATTAATTAATGAGCAAAATCAAACAGTCAATTAATCATGTCGGATATTAATTAATGAGAAAAATCAAACAGTCAATTAACCATGTCGGATATTAATTAATGAGCAAAATCAAACAGTCAATTAACCATGTCAGATATTAATTAATGAGCAAAATCAAACAGTCAATTAACCATGTCAGATATTAATTAATGAGCAAAATCAAACAGTCAATTAACCATGTCAGATATTAATTAATGAGCAAAATCAAACAGTCAATTAACCATGTCAGATATTAATTAATGAGCAAAATCAAACAGTCAATTAACCATGTCAGATATTAATTAATGAGCAAAATCAAACAGTCAATTAATCATGTCAGATATTAATTAATGAGCAAAATCAAACAGTCAATTAACCATGTCAGATATTAATTAATGAGCAAAATCAAACAGTCAATTAACCATGTCAGATATTAATTAATGAGCAAAATCAAACAGTCAATTAACCATGTCAGATATTAATTAATGAGCAAAATCAAACAGTCAATTAACCATGTCAGATATTAATTAATGAGCAAAATCAAAGTCAATTAACCATGTCAGATATTAATTAATGAGCAAAATCAAACAGTCAATTAACCATGTCAGATATTAATTAATGAGCAAGAGGACAAAAATTGATAACTAGTTTTTTCACATTTTCAGAAGGCAAAATTGGTATATATATATATGATTCATATTATATTTTTTTGTAGTGCTTCTTTTGATTCCACAGTGAGGTTATGGGAAGTAGAACGAGGAACATGTATTCATACATTAACAAAACATCAGGAACCTGTATATAGTGTAGCGTTTAGTCCTGATGGCAAATATTTAGCCAGTGGTTCTTTTGATAAATGTGTTCATATCTGGAATGTACAGGTAAGAGAACCTACTGTCATACCTTAACAGTGTGGGAAACCATTTTTTTCAAACACTCTCCAAAATGGCGAGTGGACTGAAACATGTACTCGCCAAAATGAAATAGAGCTCACCATGTTTGGCGAGTGACATTTTTTTTAAACTCTCCAACAAATACCAAATAAACAATACAGTAATGTTCAATAATTTATTTTGCAGATTTTGACAAGTCATTAACTTGGTCAAGAAGGATTAACACTTTCTTAAGAGCTGCGTTGATCTCTTCTTCCTCAATTTCGTTGTCTTCGTCTTTTAAGTTTTAATGCGCGGTATAAAACATGTATGTCAAACCCGGTTCCGACACATATTTAACTATGTAGGTTTTCACTACAAATTCATTTGAAATATTTCAAAACCAAATTATTTTATTTGCATTAATTTTAAAAGTCATCACATCTATTTGTAATGAACATTATTTCATTTAATCGTGAAATCGACCTTGGCAAAATTATGCGGGGGAGGGATTGTATGCTTAATTTTTCTGTTGACAGAAATGAAGTGTCATGACTCGTGGCGGAATGTTTTCTTATCGAGTACAATGATTAATAAAAAATAAAATGTTGGATAAATGACACAGTTAACAGAAAATTTAACTGTTTGGGAGCTATGATATTTTAAAGCTGTAACCAGTTATCGTGGCGAGCGTTTTCAAGTTCCTACTCGCCGTACAACTGTTACTCGCCAGACCGGCGAGTATAAAGTGGATCTTACTTGCCACCCGAAATTTCCACCCGCCTTTATCGAGTTGGCGAGCGGTCGTTTCCCACACTGCCTTAATAAATAGTCACTATCACAGAAGATATTGATAGCTGTGTTAAATTTTCTGCATCAGTGGTGTAATAGTTAGCATGGTAGGTCGTGGGTTCAAGCCGTGGTCGGGTCAAACCAAAGACTGAAAAATTTGTATTTTCTGCTTCTCCACTAAACACTCAGCAATAAGGAGCGAGAGGAAAGACTGGTTGGTTCACAATCAGGGTAATATGTCAAAGTAGAGCAACATGTCTACCCATGGACTGTTGTTTCAGTGAACTGGCATATTAAAAATCCAACTAAGTGTGTTGATCTAGAACAAAGCAGACAGCATCATTATCTCATCAAAATTCACTTGTTCTTGCCATGATATAGCTGTAAAATTGCTCACTTGATGTTAAACAACAATCACTCACTCAATAAACAGATATGTATATCTTTCCACCATTACAAGTCCATGAGGACCTTTAATCCATGTGGACTATGGAAGTAAGACAAAACTTCAATTTCAACAGGTTATGAATGTCAATGAAAAAAAGGATGTATTTTACAAATCCTAATTTATACTGTTTAGTCACCTGTTTTTTACTCTCAAATTTAGTTGTTTATAATAGTATTGATGAGTATTAACAGTAGTGATCATTGACTTCTATTTGTTATCAAATTGATATAAGAATATCATATGTTTTTGACTGTTCATGCCACGATATAGTTGAAATATTGCTAAAGTTGGCGTTAACCACCAATCAATCAATCTTTTTTTTGAAAAATTAGTAAAGAATGGAAAGCTTTCATCAGTACCAGAGGTTATTTATTGTAATTTTGTATCTGTTTACAGAACGGGTCATTAGTACACAGCTATAGAGGTACAGGAGGAATATTTGAAGTGTGTTGGAATCACAGGGGTGACAAAGTGGGAGCTAGTGCGTCAGATGGCTCAGTAAGTATTCTAATACCACAAGTAAACTAACTGACTGTCATAGATATTATTGATCATGTTGAGGCTTTTTAACAGATGTTTGCTAATATGAAATTTTACATCTATAAAATTGTCATGTATTGACCATTTCATTGTAATTGCACACAAAAATTACAGTATACAATTTTTTTATTAAAATATTCATTATGAAATTAAAAATTATTGCTTTCCTGTCTACAAATATTGAGGCAGGGATTAAATGATGTTAAATGGACAAAGGTCATATGAGCTATTACCATGAGGTGGTGTACATCAAATGTTATTCTTTTTATGAAGCCACTGGTCCAAGTTAGACCAAACTTGGATATGTTGGTCCTTGTTTGTCCCCTTTTGGAAATATATCTGACACTCCCACTCTCTATCCAAAATGACTAACATTATTAAACAAAAGACTATCAAATTGGTATTTGTTGTTTTCCACTTAGCGTGCAACATTAGGGTTTAAAAGACTGGTTGGCTTGGAATCAGGCTAATGTGTCCGAGTGGAACGATATGTCTACCCTTGTACTTTTGTTACAGTGAGCTAGCACTATGAAAAGCCAACTAAGCATGTTGGTCTAGTACAAAACGGACATCATTATCATTTTATCAAATTAACTTGTTCTTTCCGTGATAACTGAAAAATTATTCATTTTGTGTTCAACAACAGTAACTCACTCGCTCACAATAATTTTTTACAGGAGATATATTAATTAGAACTTTGTTTGAATTCAAAATACAACCGTTTTTTTTTTTGCTGAAATCTGAATCTAAACATTGTTATTTTTCAGGTCTTTGTGTTGGATTTGCGGAAATGAAGGCATGTGACCTTTGTTTAAAGCTACCTCTAAAAATTCTCACTAGACAGCCATCAAATGGTTTTTAAAAAAGTGCTAGCAGAGGTTCAACTTATTTTTAGAACTACTGAAGTGAAAGGCTGTGATATATATATATATAACTTTCCCGAGGGAACCTCAAGAGTACTACCGTCAGAGTTAACAAGAGGAGGAGGTATGATGATGAGGAAGTGGAGGAGAGCTTCCAGATATCCAACCTTAAGAGAAAAATATGTGCAATAATCAGGCATAAAAAAGGAATCAAGATTTGACCTTTTGTCATCTAATGGTTATATCTGTTTGAAATTTTGTATGTAAACAGGAATTTTTCATTCAACAGACTGGGTTTGATGTTCTATATTAGAACCAAGTCTAAACAGTGAAACCAATCTAAGCTGTTTAAAAGTTTTAAAATGGACAGGAAAAATAAAACAATGTTTTAAAATGGAAAAGATGAAAATTATGATTTTCCTTCAATGAAAAACTCCTCTTTAGAATGTTAAATATTTGTTATCAATCAAAAAAGGGATGCTGATTGTGTTTCAAAAGAACAATATCAAAAAAAGGGTTACGTTTGAGGTGTTGGATTCATGGTGCCATGTTAAAGTTGTATTGGCAGTAAAAAATAATGTAAAAATAGGGCACACTTGTTGTCAAGTATTGTGTTACATGTTGTTTTTAGAAAATTCCCATCCCACTCATTATTGTCAAGAAGATCTGATTGTAAAATATGGCATTGTTTATTTATTGTAAATTCACAAATTAATGTGAAAAATAGGATGAGACCAAAGATCATGTTATTCAAACCTTGCATTTATAAAAACGTTTTGGTGATTTTCACTTTTGTCATTATTAGACTTTTCCCTTGAAAAATAGTCAATTGTAAAGATGTCCTACACAAACCTACTTTTTGTTTTAACCAAAATTGTTCTAACTTTGTCAGATTATTGGGAATGATGGTCTGAGGATATGTTTTCTTTTTGACAATTTTGATTTTTGTAGTTCCAGAGTTATTATACTATATCTGATGAAAAAAAAATCTGTCGTAAGGATGTTGCATGTTTACTCAAGTCTGCCTTGACTGATTTTCTTACTCAATTAGAATATATACAGGAGGTGTATGAATCCTATTTATAAATGTGCACATTAATTTGTGAATTTATAGTATATCATCTAGATTTGTTAGAAAAACAGAAATATGGTGTTTTTAAGAAAAAAAAACATAATTTTGTGAAAACAAGGTACATTTACTACAGAAAAAGCATTAAAATATAATTTTTATGGTATAAATGGTAATGGATGTTTGCATTGAATTTAAATACAGAAATTGAAAATTGACAATAATAAACAAAATATTTGATTTAAAAAAGAAAATAATCAAATATTGTATTAGTACTTGAATATTGGCTCAAGTAAATAATTAATTACTATGGTGATCAAATGATATTTTTATTTTTGCACTGAATTAATGGTTGCCATATTTGTAATACTCAAAATTTAGGACAACATTCTGTTAACAGCTGACATATTTTTTCTCATTCTTTATATGCATTTTCTCCATAATTTGAACAACAGAAAAAAATCTTAAGAAATTAGTTTTGTGGCATCCATCACACATATATTGTAGAATTTATATGTTCTTAATATAGTAATACAGTATTCCCCCACTTATAAGCCCACTCATTCTGCAGTGAACATTTGACCTTATAAGAGGGGTGGCCTCTCTTGAGGGTGACAATTTAGTAGTTTTAGACTATCTCAGTGCCTCTGAGGTCTGGCCTGATAACAGAGGTGGCCTATGCAGGGCTTTCAATATTTTTCAAATCTACCAGTACTTCACTATTTACAGGTAGTACTTTTTATTAAAATTTGAACAATTTTCATGATTAACTTATACAACACTCTTTAAAACCAGGAGGTACCAAAGACCATTTTAGGCAGGTAAAAATACCTGGTACTGCCCTTTATTTAAAGGCCTGCTATTGTGGAGTGTCCTTATAAGAGGGGGACTACTGTATTCTTCACATGTTAATTTATCTTGTTTTCTACAAACATTCGTGTAATAAAGAGTTTTTTTTATCATGGCATAATTAATCAGGGATTCCATTCAAATCATGTCTGATCTCAGGTAAACTGTGCCATACATTTCAGGTTTTCACTGTCACAGAAAATGACATTGAAATGAGATAAATCATTTGCTATAAATTTGTTAAGCAACGAAATATGTATGACTTTGTATTTTTGAAATGTAACGTGTGAATCGCCTGTTTCAATAGCAGTTGGTGAAAATGAAGATATTTATTTTTCCAGTTAGTAAATTATGGGCTATCAACTGCTACTGGAAAATGATAGATACAAAGAATAGAAAGTTAAGAATACAACAGGGTTCTTGACTTTTAACAAAAAGTTTGATCATTGAAATGTAATGTTTGTTAATTAACCTAAAAAGTTAACTTGTCAAATTGTATTAATATGAAATTTTTATGGAAGATGGATTTATTTCACCTTAATTATCATTTTATTTACATGTGAACAATTTTTGTTCTCTCTTTGTGTGTTATTCTAAGCAGTGAAGGTGATTTTTTTACTAAAACTTTCATTTTATTTGGCAGCTTTACAAGATCAACTAAAAATTTCTGAGAATTCATATTTTTGTGTCAGACATATTTTTGTGTCGGACATATTTTTACATTCAAATAAAATCACTATTTTATTAAAAGTATTTTTTTTTACGATTGAACCTAATTATAAAGATAACATGATTATTATCTTATTCAGTGTTTTGTACCATCTGACATTTTCATTCTTTTGCCACGCCACGATATAGCTGAAATATTGCTAATCTTGGCATTAAACACCAATCAATAAATCGTTCTTTTTCAAATTAACTTTTGTCAAGAACCTTGTTGTATTTGAATGTTTATGTTGGAGTAGATGTTGGTTGAAAGCTTGTCGACATGTTGAGCTTAATTCATAATAAAACGGCAGCTATATTTGTGAAATCATTACCATTATATTGTACTTGTGTATCCCAGTGCAGACTTATCATTTCAAGGAGGACTTGTAGGCAAATATCTGTATAATCCTATCCCACATTTTAACTTGTATATCAAAAATTTAATTATAATCACTCCTTTAAGCCAACGGTGAAAAGGACTCGGATATTAGGTAAACATATTTTATACATACATGTATATTTCATTGAAAAAGAAATAAATTTTAAACATAAATATTGATAGAATTACCATTACTAGATGAGTAGTCAAAATTTTTTTGGTTTATTTTTTATCTGATAATTGATTAACCATCAAACGGAATAAATCGTTGAAGACTATCTTTGTTGGAGGAGATGAAGCGACTAATCAAAAAAACAATTGTTTATGAATCATGTCTCAAAATGAAGAATCAGGCAGCAATGAGTACATTTGATCCTTGTCATCTCAAAATCAAATAAATCTTCTTGGATAACTCGAAGAAAGCTTAGAGACCGTTCATTGTTATTGTTAGCTAAACTTACCCAGATAACTCAAATACATGACTTAATTCAAACTTTAAAATAGAAGGTCCCTATGACTTATTGAGGATCAACTAGAGATTATTACTGGAAACAGTTTAAAAAAAATAAATGGTAAAGATACATGTATTTTTAGCTCACCTTGCCAAAGGCAATGTGAGCTTTTGCCATCACTTGGCATCTGTCGTCCGTTAACTTTTCACATTTTAATCTTTTCTTCTGAAACCGCAGGGGTTAAACAATCTTGGACCACCTCACTAGCCCAGGGCTAGCATACTCCCAAATATTACTAGCCCGAATCTATGAACCACTAGTCCTGGTCAATACCGTGATTTCATGAATCCGACTTGCAGACTTGAACCCTTGTACAACATGTGCAATGTATATTAGTTTAACTATCTTTCTTTTCAGATCTGGTATTGCATTTTATTTTCACTTATTTTCCACAGTACAGGTCACTGTAAGGCCAAAAAAAAAATATGTGTGTTTATGGTCACATGTCAAAAAAATCTACGGTCGGTCGGCATTAAAAAAAAATTTTAAATTTTTTTCACTATCGGCAAAACCGGAAATAGTAATTCCCAGTTCCGGTATTTAATTTTCAAAATTTCCGGTAAGCCGTCATTTGTTGAAGCTGTTTTATTACGAGAATACGCAGTTTTTCTACCTTCTTTGCTCTCAATTTCGACAAAAAGCTAGCGGTTGAATAAATAAAACATTGCTGCTGATTAAGCAACATATAACATATATGAATATAAGTAGATATGCGAATATTGACAAGTTTGTCAATATCCGATATATATTTTTACTAGCCCGTCGGGCATAGAGCTGATTATGTCAGCTAGCCCAAATGTGGAAATTACTAGCCCCGGGTGTCGGGTTAGGGGATTTTTTAACCCCTGAACTGCAAAGCCAATTGATCTGAAATTTGGTAGGAAGCATCTATGGAAGGTCCCCTATGAAGATTGCTCATTTCGTTCCGATCCCTTAACAAACATGGCCACCACAGGCAATTCTTGTTTCTGATTGACCGATTTAAAAAAATCTTCTCCTCTGAAACTGCTAGGCCAAATGAACTGAAACTTGGTAGGAAGCATCTATGGAAGGTCCTCTATAAAGAATGCTCATTTCGTCCAGATCCGTTAACAAACATGGCTGCCACAGGCAATTCTTGTTTCTGATTGGTTGATTTCTAAAAAATCTTCTGTTAAAAGAAAGATAACTCTTGATATTGTCTCCCTTAGAAATTAACTAATGCTGATATAGTGTAACATGTTTATACTATACATTACAAGTAGGTATTCGCATTTTAATTTTCTTTTTAGCAAACCTTGCCAAAGGCAATATGAGCTTTTGTCATCACTTGGTGTCCGTCGTGTGTCGTCGGTCATCCGTTTACTTTTCACATTTTAATCTTCTTCTCTGAAAACCCTCAGCCAAAGGAACTGAAACTTGGTAGGAAGCATCTATGGAAGGTCCTCTCTAAAGAGTGCACATTTTGTTATGATCCATTACCAAACATGGCCACCACAGGCAATTCTTGTTTCTGATTGGCCGATTTTTTAAAATCTTCTACTCTGAAACCGCTTGGCCAAATGAACCGAAACTTGGTAGGAAGCATCTATGGAATGTCCTCTATGAAGTTGCTCATTTCGTCCCAATCGGTTAACAAACATGGCTACCACCGAAACTTGGTAGGAATCATCTATGGAATGTCCTCTATGAAGATTGCTCATTTCGTCCCGATCGGTTAGCAAACATGGCTACCACTGAAACTTGTTAGGAAGCATCTATGGAATGTCCTCTATGAAGATTGTTCATTTCATCCCGATCGGTTAGCAAACATGGCCACCACATGCAATTCTTGTTTGTGATTGGTCGATTTCTAAAAAATCTTCTCCTTTGAAACTGCCTAGCCATATGAACCGAAACTTGGTAGGAAGCATCTACATGTATGGAAGGCTCTGTATTAAGTTTCCTCAAAGCAGAATGAAAACTGAGCCTCTAGTTATTTTCAATCTTTTGGAATTCTAAATTTATGTGCACCTTTAGATTAATTGCATGAATTTTTTTTAGGTCCAAATGTATTACCTTTTAAACTAGCCTTTAAGTGTACCTTCTTAAAAGGGGGTAAATCTTATATTTGGGAAGACAACTCTAAATAAAGACGGAATATATAATTCCACCATTGTAAGAAATGAATATTTGAAAATTTGGCAAGTCCCAACTGAAAATGGTGAGTCCAGGAATTGTCAAGGATCTCTGTGTTTAGATATATGATATTTTATTGATGGTGATACAAATGTTTTGTTGTAATTCAGTGCTGTCCTCTGTCAAACATTATTAAGATCATCGATGTGAGTGAATTACAAATTGTACAACTGTGTAAATGAGTGGCTGTTGTTCTCTGAATGTTTTGTTGAATGGCTATTGATGAATGTTAATCATGTTACTGGGAGGGTGGGATAGTATTAAATGGGATTGGTATTTTGTCCAACCAAGTCAAACTTGAGTATCATTTATGGACAAAACAACATGTATGATAAATAGCAATTATTGTTTTGCCCTAGGGTGTTATTAAAATGTCTGTGAAAAGCAGATAAAACGAGTGTATTTGTTGTGTTGTTTCTTGAAAAAGCATACAGTATTCAACGTTTAAGGTTGTGACTTCTGACCACATGTCTAACACCACTGATGTGGGTTCCCACCGAGATATCCATCACTAGTGTTAAGGTTTCCAGACACCTGAAGTTGTGAGTTCGAAGCCCGTTCAAGACGCGATGTACTCGATACAACACTGTGATAAAGTTTGTCAGTGACTTGTGATTTTCTCCGGTTTCCTTCACCAATAAAACGGATCGCCACGATATAACTGAAATATTGTTGAAAGTGGCATTAAACACCATACGCCAAACCAACCAGACACCTATTCATGGGTGGGGTCCACTATTCAGTTTTGATTAAGCTTTCTAGGTTTTCCTACTCCATATAGTCTGGTAGTAACAATTTAGCTGAGTAATGATTAGCACCTTTTAACACTAACCCTTTCCGATTACATGGATAAATTCATTGAAGTGAGTGAATGATTGTTATATAATGCAAACTCAGCAATATTTCAACTATATCATGGTGAGAACAAGTTACATTCAATGAAATTATGATTATGTCTGCTTTGTACTAGACCAACAAGCTTAGTTGGAATTTTTTAGGCTAGTGCTAGCTCACTGAAACAACAATCTGTGGGTGGACACATTATTCTAATCTGACACATCTTATATAGTCTGGTTTGATCCGATCGGGCCCTTGCCCACAATCTACTGCACTCAAGGTGAGCACACTAACCATTATGCATTTGAGAATTTGGTAGATAAATAGTTACTTATTGCCATGATATCTAGAGGTAACTGATACGAGGACAGGAGGTATTAGTGATCTATGGACAGGGAAACAGTCTACAAACTGGAAATATTGGTTAATTTAAACATTATATAATCATATACAGGACAATTGGGTCTGGCACAAATCATACAATTTAGGTTGGCATCTTGTAGATAGTGATGATACCAATAGATAATATAATATTTAATGACAGAAATGCAGAAGGAGGCAATATGGACAACTAGACATTGGCATTCTTTTTTTTTATTCATACAAATTGTTTTCTGGCATAAATAAGAGCAGCACTCCATGTTATTTACAAACATGCTTCTATAACATCGTCTAATATGTGTAAAGTAACCTTGTGAATCTTTATTGTATAAATAGGCCTCCAAAGGTCAATAATGGCAGAAAACTCTTACAAAGGTTGTAGAAAAGTATAGAAAATGTATTGAATTTAGAAAAAGAAGAGGCTAGCAACCTGATTTATATAGGCAATGAACAAACAAATCTGAATTTCCAAGCAGCACGAAAAATGTAAAACTTTGTAAACTATGACATTATGAACAGTCCTCTAAACTTTGTAAACTATGACATTATGAACAGTCCTGTAAACTATGACATTATGAACAGTCCTCTAAACTTTGTAAACTATGACATTATGAACAGTCCTCTAAACTTTGGTACCAATTCCCCCATATATGTTTAACTGATTTGTTTCCCTTCAAAGATGCCTAACTTGCATATTCAGCAATAATATAAATCTCCCACACAAACTTGGAATATATATTATATAAATATTGAATGAAATGTCTATTATTAGCAACAGTGGCCAACTTGGTTAGAGGATGAGGCTGTGTTTTCTCCTATGATCTATTAATAGTAACAACAGTCATGTTGAAATTTTGAAAATGGACATCATAAGAATGATTCGGGTTAACATTGGTTGAAATTGGTCAGGTGAATGCAGAGATTTTTAAAATAGTTTACCTCCAACAGATTTTAGGGAAAATTATATCATCATTCATTAAATGATAAAAATAATCAACTTTGTAACCATTTATTCTCACAAACTCGTTCATAATTTTACAACTTCCATTATTGAAAAGAAACTCATTTATATCAAGCTGAACAAAGTTAAATTTTATCTATGCATATGAAATTTATCAAGTACATGAATGAGCGTCCTATATCTCTTCCAGTATGACAGTTTGTGCCATATTCTTAATATTTGTTACAACAAAATTTCTATATATTTTCTATATACAATATTAAATATTTCCGTTCTTTGACAACAATAAGTACATTACTACACACGTAATATATTTCTTAATTTTTGTTCTATAAATTTAACAGTATATTTCAAAAAATATTTTTTACATAAAAAGATTAGCAGAAAAAACCCTGAGTACTAGAGCAGCCAAACAGAGTAGTTAGTTAAAAGCTGGTGTCTTGTGTACAGTAGTCTCCCCTCTTATAAGGCCACCCCTCTTGTCATGCCTGATTTCAGAATCACTGAGACATAAAATACTACTAAATTGTCCCCCTCAAGAAAGGCCACCCTTTTTATCAGGCAAGATTTCAGAATCACCAAGACATAAATTACTACAAAATTGTCCCCCTTAAGAAAGGCCCACCCCTCTTATCAGGTCAGATTTCAGAATCACCAAGAAATAAATTACTACGAAATTGTCCCCCTTAAGAAAGGCCCACCCCTCTTATCAGGTCAGATTTCAGAATCACCAAGAAATAAATTACTACGAAATTGTTCCCCTTAAGAAAGGCCCACCCCTCTTATCAGGTCAGATTTCAGAATCACCAAGAAATAAATTACTACGAAATTGTTCCCCTTAAGAAAGGCCCACCCCTCTTATCAGGTCAGATTTCAGAATCACTAAGAAATAAATTACTACGAAATTGTTCCCCTCAAGAAAGGCCACCCCTCTTATCAGACCCGATTTCAGAATCACTTAGATATAAAATACTAATAAATTGTCCCCCTAAAGAAAGGCCACCCCTCTTATCTGGCCATATTTCAGAATCACTCACACTTAAAATATTACTAAATTGCCACTCTTCTTACAGGCCATTTTTATATTGTAGATGTGTAGACCTTATAAGATGGAGACTACTGTATTAGGGCTTGGGGAAGAGAAAACAAAAAACATGTGAAAGTTTTAAAGCATTTAAATCACACCGCATTAATTATATGTACAGTATCTATCAATTATATATATATTACCTTAGAACAATTATGTACAGTATAAAATTCTCAAAATTTATACAATTATCAGTCAACAACATTTTACAAAAATATCAAATTAAAACAATATCAATACTCACTGAAGCTTTAACAAATTGTCTATATGAAACCGAGGAGTATGTAATAGTAATACCACGGTTTTCTGAGTTAAACGGTTAAGCAATCGAACGTGAAGTGTGAGGTTGTTTAACTGTTTAAATCTGAAAACTGTGGTATAAATGATTTGTAACATGAATCCATGCAATATCACATCTAGGTCGTTTATTATTGCATGGTTCTCTGAAAATAATAAAACTACAGCCCAGATTTAAACTGTGCAGTATCTCATATCTGCATGTATTATTTCATAGTTCTTAGCTGTAGCTTACATTTTGGTATATAAACCATGAAAAGATCAAAGGAAAAGAATGCATTCATGTTACAATATTAAAATAAAAACAAAGATGCCTATCCAAGGTAAGCGTACAGCGAAAATGTTAAATTATAGTGGTTTGTTTTGTTTTGACGAGTATTACACATGCATCACGGCATTACAATGAAGTGTGTAACCAAATGTATGTTCTGGGAAGTCTTTCTTACTCTTCTTGTCCTTCCTATACAATCTTTGCTTATTATGTTTTTATCATTATAAATACAGTGACATCTGTCTAAACTGAACCCTGAATAAAACAAAATTTTGTATAAACTGAACTTTAAATAAGGTCCTAATGTAGGAAATATTTGCTAAAAAAACACCTGTCTATTCCAAACACAGAAGTTGGTCCCAAGGAGGTTCGGTTTAGAAAGGTTTCACTACATTAACATCTTTTTGTTATGCCCCCGCAACGAAGTCGGGAGGGGATATCAATTTACCCCTGTCCGTCCGTATATAGATACATGGTTTGTTCAGCTATCTCCTACAGCTTTAATATTTTGTAGGATGTTTATACACATAATGGAGTTGTGCATGTCCACAGGATTTTGATTTTCTTCAAATATTCTCAAAATGACAGGTAGTTGGAAGTCATTTTTTTCATACTAGCTGCATAAAGGGAACATGGTTTGTCCGGCTAACTCCTCCTACAGTTTTGGAGCTACAGCTTTAAAATTTTGCAGGATGTTTATACACATAATGGAGGTGTGCATGTCCACAAGATTTTGATTTTCATCAAATATTCTCAAAATGACAGTCATTTTGTTCGTCTGTCCGGATATAGATACATGGTTTGTCCGGCTATCTCCTACAGTTTTGGAGCTACAGCTTTAATATTTTGTAGGATGTTTATACACATAATTCAGGTGTGCATGTCCACAGGAATTTGATTTTCATCAAATATTTGATAATGACAGGTAGTTGGACTATGTCCGGATATAGATACATGGCTATCTCCTCCTACAGTTTTGGAGCTACAGCTTTAATATTTTGCATGATGTTTATACACATAATGGAGGTGTGCATGTCCACAGGATTTTGATTTTCATCAAATATTTGATAATGACAGGTAGTTGGACTTTTTTTTATGCCCCCATTACTAAGCTGATTCTAGATAGAATTATACCCATTTCACCACAGGTAATACCTTTATATTTACATATCAGGAATGAAAAATTAAAGGTACTATCTGTATACAAGTTGAGTATGATAGAACATCATACATAGTATTAAAGAACTTTTGACTTATTTATAATTTTTTATGGTCAGGTGGGGGCATCATTTGTGTCTTACAGACACACTTCATTTTTAAAAAATCATTCCTAACAAAACAACTTTGTCCATAATTATCAAGTGTTGGGGGCATACTTCTTTTCTAATTTATATTTATATTCAGTATAAAATCATTACAATGTATATATATTCCAGACATGTCTATTATACACCACCTTAACAATTTGTACTTATTACAAGAAAAAAAAGTGGGAAATAATACAAATCAATCAATCAATCATTCATACTTTATAAAGAAAACACAAAACGGTTTTGTACATTTGAAAGACCTTAATCCCAAGATAAAAAAATGCTAAATATGGAATTGTGTAAACAAATGCAACAATAAACAAATAGACAGCACTTATATGGTACAATATTAATGATACTGAATATATGTTATATATAAATAGTTGTTCAGGAATTCTGATTTAATAATAGGCAAAACTAATGTTTTTATATTTATTTCATGAAAAGTTTTAAAGCAAATTAAAATCTAGAAGTGAATGAGTTAATTTTCTAGTCTATGTTACAAAAATACACAAAACAGCAATAACTGGTACTTTAATTTGTGTCTAAGTCTAATGCTGGATAGTCTCTCATGTTTCATTACATCCACATTTTTTTTTTTTACTAAATATGTCATATTGTTATAAAACTGCTTCTGTGGGTATAAGTGTAACTTAGTATATTATCATAAAATAATTTATAGGAATCAAATATATACCTATTACAATATTAATACAGTTTAATACAAATAATAATAGGTTATTATACAGTGCTATGTACAATATGGAAAGATATTGTACGAGTCTGTATTGTATTGAAAACCCGTATTCGTATTGTATTGAAAACCCGTATTGGACGAGACGGGTTTTCAATACAATACAGACTCGTACAATATCTTTCCATATTGTACATAGCACTTAGTATATTATCATAAAATAATTTATAGGAATCAAATATATACCTATTACAATATTAATACAGTTTAATACAAATAATAATAGGTTATTATACAGTGCTATGTACAATATGGAAAGATATTGTACGAGTCTGTATTGTATTGAAAACCCGTATTCGTATTGTATTGAAAACCCGTATTGGACGAGACGGGTTTTCAATACAATACAGACTCATACAATATCTTTCCATATTGTACATAGCACTGTATAATAACCTATTTATTATACAGCTGAAATGATCAATACTATAAGAACAATTTTATGTTATATTGTAATCTGCCCACCACAGTTTATGGGGTTCATCTTGTTATTTCTCCACCAAATGGCACCTGAAACATTTAAGAAACCTTTTGATAAAAAAAGCTTGTACAAAAAAATTCCGGAAAAAATACTTAAGACAACCATCTATCGACTTTGACTTTTGTAATATATATCGTCATCCTGTGACGTTGTTTACAAGGGACGCTGATTGACACAAGCTGGTTACTGATTTATTTTACGATTTTGTGAGCATTTTACTTGTTTGAGTAGCTAAATGCCATCAAATTGGAAAATTGGAAAATATCAGTAACTTAATTACATCACCGTCTAGTTATCAATGTAGGAAAACAACTTAAACAAGGTTAGTGCATTTCGTTATTCATGGCCGACACACATCAATGGAATGTATGTGTGGGTACTGGGGATCCCCAAAGGTAAATTTTCAAAACAAATGAAAAAAAAATATTTAGTTACAGAATTATAAGGATTAAAAACGCATTTTTTCCAGAGTTTATTGATGTATAACCTGGACCAAGTCACTCACAAACTTACATAAAAGTCACATGCATGAACTCTTGAAAAGAAGCGTTTAATACTTATAATTCTTAAATTCAATATTGTAGATAGTATTATTCTTGCATATCCCTGGTCTAAATATCGCACAAATTAAAATTCCACGAAATGTTGTTGACGACTTCGGAACATTAACAACATGACGTCATATGAAGACTTCCAGTTTAAAACGTAAAGATCAGGCGTCACTTGGCTTCGTGTACGCTTCAATTTTAAGATTGAACTAAAATAAGTTTACAAGGTAGGCATTTTAATTATTTTTGTATATTGTTGTAAATATGACATGTAGAATTTCACGTTTTCAAGATGGTGGATCCTCGTAGTTATGGCTTGCAGATTGAAAAGTTCATCGAGTTATGAACAAATAAAAAAAAAATAGGTGACAGTGTCCTTGTCCAATCAAAAGGCAAGGAAACGATATACTTTAATTCTATAAGAATTATCATTGAATGTTCCACCATTTATACAAGCTCCAGTAAACAGATGACAAAAATCAACGAGTTACTTCCCTTACATAATGTACAATACGAAAAGATATAGGCCTAAGATTATATAAAATTCTTCATTTCATCTCAATATTTTTAACTTCAGCCACAAAATGGATGAACTACAAACTAAAGCTAAAGCATAGGATTAAAATTTTTAGAACCCATTTGTATTTGATTCTAATAAATATTGATTTATTTCTTCTAATTAATCTTAATAATTAATTTAATTTGATACAAAAACAAATTCTTAACATTTAACATTTTTACTCAATAATGCTTAACCATATGTTAAAATGTTTAACTTGGGTTAGGGTTGGTGTTATGATGTTTAAACGCCACTTTCAAAAATATTTCATATTTCCCATTTCCTATTAAGAATTATGACATTCAAACATTTTCTTTTTAAGGCTTTCTTTACAATGTCTTGAAAACTGAATATTTAATAGATCAGTGAAAAAAGCACCTTTCTGTCTCTTTTTTTATTCTTGGCACATTTAAAATTTATAACGCTTGAAACAAATCCATAAATCTATTAGTTAGTATATAAAAAACATGTAAATTATAAAATATCCGAAAGAAAGAAAATCGTTATAGAAGTTAAAACTACATGTAATTAATTAAACTTACAAAACGATTTTAACAATTAAAAAATATATTATAATTGAGTATCACATTAAAAAAAAGGAATAAAACAAAACATTTTGTTTTGCACGCTCAAACAATTTGATTAACATTTTTATCCACTGTCTCACTACTCACAACAACAGCTACATCGTTGCCATGGGCACCTTGTTCTGTTGTTCTATCATTCTCAGCATGTTCTTCCTGATCTTCATCTTCATCACTCTCCTCATCAGAATCGTCGGTTGAACTTTCATAGGCCTTGTTCACGGCTTCTTTTGGTCTGGAATGTTGATCAGAGTCAGTTGTTTCATTGACGGTATGATACAATGAATTATCATCCGAGTCAGAATCTGAGTCCTCTATACGGTGTGTACGGACATGAACTGTGGTTACTTCCTGTCTCACTGCCTCTGGCAAGCCTATCATAAAAAATAAAACAAAATAGATAAATATCACAAATATTAACTATTAACATCAATACTATATTGCCTACCAGAAAACTTTCATAATCAATATGGAGACATGGAAATGATTTGAGCTAAACAAATCTATTTGAAGTCAGTTACTTTTCTGATGAATTCAATGGAAAAACTGCATAAAAACTGGACTTAAAATAAAAAAGTTGTACTTTTGGGCATTTGTTCATTTTAGAAAAAAACCTAGAAAAATTGTACTTAGAATATAAAGGAGGGAGTATGATAAGGGTCAATGTTGGCCCAATCTCTGATAATGTTTATATAGATATAATATTAAACACAACCATTGAAAGGTAAGAAAAATAAATTTTTGGATGATTTCACTTTGTCCTTTGTTACTTAGCAACGTAAATGGGGGAGGGACCAATTAATCATTGGAAATTCAAATATGGTGGTTTTATTTTACGTATCTTGCATAGTCTTTTCAACAAAATGTTATATTCTGTGTATGTACACTCTACAAATAATATTCCAATGCTCTAAGGTAGCATATAGTATTTTTGCATAGTTTTGTCACTCTAGCAACGGTTTTGTAAACATTAAATTTGCCTATATTATTGCTAAAGGTTGAATTTTGACATCTATGATCTTTTGACTTGACATTGACCAGGTGGTACATTTTTGTCAAGCTATACACACTACAAATGTCATTTCATATTTCAAAAATACATTTTGATATTTTTATTCATAGTTATGCCTCGTCCTTAGCAACAGGTTCCCTGTGCATAGTATTTTGCTGTAGATCTCATGGACCTTATATTTAATCAAGTAGAAATTTTCTACAACAACATCTTAACATAAACATCTTATCATTTACTAACCAATATATATTATAAGTATTCCTTAAACCTTATAATGTCCCTAGTAACCAAATATTATCCCTAGCAACCACAGAAACTTGTCAATGCCGAGCTCTGTTAATTGCTTTTTTTTTTTTAAATCTTTTTATAGTTGAATGTTGATCTTTTATTTTTTTTTAAATCATGAGAGGAAATTATTCTCAGTAATAAGAATCTCAAAGAAACCAAGTCAACTGCGTAAATTAACATGGTAAAGTGGGGTTACAGCGGCAGGTGAGGATATAATCCATGTTGAATAAAAAAAATATCATTTTTTTTAAAAAGTGTGTCCATGAACACGGATGCCCTTCTAAGTGAAAAATCCTTCACCCAATTTACCCCAAAATCGAGTTGATCTGCCATTTGTTGTTATAAACAACATATCCATATCAATAGGTTGAGGCTTTAAACGTTATGGCACAGAAGCATCGTTTAGACGGACGTACGTCGCGTACGTAAGTTCGTCCGAACAAGGTAACACTTAAACATCATACAGAAGAGTGACAAAATGACAAATTAACGTAGACCTTGAGATGTCAAATCTTCTTAATTCTATTCTAACTGCATACATTAAAAATCTAGAACACTATAATAATCAAATAAATCATGAAAACCTAAGAAATCACTGTATGGCTAGAGGTTCAGATGATTTTTTCTTCAAAATAATATGCCAGAGATACATCTTATAGTGGGGGAAAATAGACCTAAACTAGTAAACAAACATTTTTTTAACACAATTAAGTGTTAACAATGTAGGTCGAAGTTGCCTTATCTTAAATTAGTAAATGTTCTATCAGGGAATCATACAATACCCACATATGATTGCTAAACTACTGTAAATCTAGTAGTTAATAGTGACCTAACCATTAGTAAATACTGTTGTACTTTTTATCAAAATCCATTGCTTAATCATACCTATCTAGTAAATGAAAATTGAACCT
Source organism: Bathymodiolus brooksi (assembly GCA_963680875.1). Lineage (NCBI taxonomy): Eukaryota > Metazoa > Mollusca > Bivalvia > Mytilida > Modiolidae > Bathymodiolus > Bathymodiolus brooksi. The sequence goes on along the minus strand of OY804576.1, from coordinate 127,828,607 downwards.
ATTCCTACATAATTAACAGTGGTGCTTAAGCGTAACATGGAGGCAACAGTGACATATCAAGGAGAAAATCATGCATTATCCAATACCAAATATCATTAATGTACTATCGTGACTATACCATTTATTATATTCAATATCTGGACGTATACCCATAAGTTAACCAAAACCAAGGTGGTCGTACGGACGTGCAGATCAATGGACAATGGTACATCCGTATACTCCTTTGTGATAAGGGTAATCAAAACTAAAAATGCTTATTGAAAAATGCCAATATTACCCTTTCTAACGGTCTTTTTTATTTTCTGAACTTTATAATTTCTTCTTTTTCTGAATATCAAGTTATTTTTATACTGGCAGTGGTAATGAAGCTAGATAGTACTTTTAAGATTTAATGTACATGTATATGCTATAAAGATTTGAAGAAAAAAAATACTCGTCCATATACGAACACGATATGTTCACCGTAAATATATGATATATCTCTTTATGAGAATAAGTCATGTTCTTTGTTTTTTTTAACACTTTTATGATTTTAAATTATTATTTCAGATTTTTTTCAGTCTGCAATAAACAAGGCAACGATAGCAATGTTAACCTTTATTATACTAGTCTATCCATTTTCCTTACTTCATTTCTCTAACATTATTTATTTTTATTTTTATAAATAAAAGTTGTGTGAGGGGGATTCTAAAGAAAACAAAGACAAAATGAAATAAAAAAAAAATAAAATGACAAAAAGACAAAGCATACCAGTTGACTTGGTCATATTTTTTTTATAATATATATCAATACTAGTATGTTCATCTAAGCTATGATAACTGCATCGTAGTATATTGGTTAACGTCCTCGTTTGTAGTATGGCAGATCATAGTTTTCTAGCCCTGGTCGGGTTAAAGCAAAGACTATAAAATTGCTGTGTGTTGTATATCTGCTAAGCACACAACAGTAAAGAGTAAGAATAAAAACTGGTTGGGTCGGAATCATGATAATGTGACAGAGTGAAGTCACATGTCTACCGTGGAGCAGTGAGCTAGCTCTGAATCATGATAATGTGACAGAGTGAAGTCACATGTCTACCGCGGAGCAGTGAGCTAGTTCTGAATCATGATAATGTGACAGAGTGAAGTCACATGTCTACCGCGGAGCAGTGAGCTAGCTCTGAATCATGATAATGTGACAGAGTGAAGTCACATGTCTACCGCGGAGCAGTGAGCTAGCTCTGAATCATGATAATGTGACAGAGTGAAGTCACATGTCTACCGCGGAGCAGTGAGCTAGCTCTGAATCATGATAATGCGACAGAGTGAAGTCACATGTCTACCGCGGAGCAGTGAGCTAGCTCTGAATCATGATAATGTGACAGAGTGAAGTCACATGTCTACCGCGGAGCAGTGAGCTAGCTCTGAATCATGATAATGTGACAGAGTGAAGTCACATGTCTACCGCGGAGCAGTGAGCTAGCTCTGAATCATGATAATGTGACAGAGTGAAGTCACATGTCTACCGCGGAGCAGTGAGCTAGCTCTGAATCATGATAATGCGACAGAGTGAAGTCACATGTCTACCGCGGAGCAGTGAGCTAGCTCTGAATCATGATAATGTGACAGAGTGAAGTCACATGTCTACCGCGGAGCAGTGAGCGAGCTCTGAATCATGATAATGTGACAGTGAAGTCACAGTCTACCCATGGAGCAGTGAGCTAGCTCTGAATCATGATAATGTGACAGAGTGAAGTCACATGTCTACCGCGGAGCAGTGAGCTAGCTCTGAATCATGATAATGTGACAGAGTGAAGCCACATGTCTACCGCGGAGCAGTGAGCTAGCTCTGAATCATGATAATGCGACAGAGTGAAGTCACATGTCTACCCATGGAGCAGTGAGCTAGCTCGGAATCAAGATAATGTGACAGAGTGAAGTCACATGTCTACCGTGGAGCAGTGAGCTAGCTCTGAATCATGATAATGTGACAGAGTGAAGTCACATGTCTATCGCGGAGCAGTGAGCTAGCTCTGAATCATGATAATGTGACAGAGTGAAGTCACATGTCTACCGCGGAGCAGTGAGCTAGCTCTGAATCATGATAATGTGACAGAGTGAAGTCACATGTCTACCGCGGAGCAGTGAGCTAGCTCTGAATCATGATAATGTGACAGAGTGAAGCCACATGTCTACCCATGGAGCAGTGAGCTGGCTCTGAATCATGATAATGTGACAGAGTGAAGTCACATGTCTACCGCGGAGCAGTGAGCTAGCTCTGAATCATGATAATGCGACAGAGTGAAGTCACATGTCTACCGCGGAGCAGTGAGCTGGCTCGGAATCAAGATAATGTGACAGAGTGAAGTCACATGTCTACCGCGGAGCAGTGAGCTAGCTCTGAATCATGATAATGTGACAGAGTGAAGTCACATGTCTACCGCGGAGCAGTGAGCTAGCTCTGAATCATGATAATGTGACAGAGTGAAGTCACATGTCTACCGCGGAACAGTGAGCTAGCTCTGAATCATGATAATGCGACAGAGTGAAGTCACATGTCTACCGCGGAGCAGTGAGCTAGCTCTGAATCATGATAATGTGACAGAGTGAAGTCACATGTCTACCGCGGAGCAGTGAGCTAGCTCTGAATCATGATAATGTGACAGAGTGAAGTCACATGTCTACCGCGGAGCAGTGAGCTAGCTCTGAATCATGATAATGTGACAGAGTGAAGTCACATGTCTACCGCGGAGCAGTGAGCTAGCTTTGAATCATGATAATGTGACAGAGTGAAGTCACATGTCTACCGCGGAGCAGTGAGCTAGCTCTGAATCATGATAATGCGACAGAGTGAAGTCACATGTCTACCGCGGAGCAGTGAGCTAGCTCTGAATCATGATAATGTAACAGAGTGAAGTCACATGTCTACCGCGGAGCAGTGAGCTAGCTCTGAATCATGATAATGCGACAGAGTGAAGTCACATGTCTACCGCGGAGCAGTGAGCTAGCTCTGAATCATGATAATGTGACAGAGTGAAGTCACATGTCTACCGCGGAGCAGTGAGCGAGCTCTGAATCATGATAATGTGACAGTGAAGTCACAGTCTACCCATGGAGCAGTGAGCTAGCTCTGAATCATGATAATGTGACAGAGTGAAGTCACATGTCTACCGCGGAGCAGTGAGCTAGCTCTGAATCATGATAATGTGACAGAGTGAAGCCACATGTCTACCGCGGAGCAGTGAGCTAGCTCTGAATCATGATAATGCGACAGAGTGAAGTCACATGTCTACCCATGGAGCAGTGAGCTAGCTCGGAATCAAGATAATGTGACAGAGTGAAGTCACATGTCTATCGCGGAGCAGTGAGCTAGCTCTGAATCATGATAATGTGACAGAGTGAAGTCACATGTCTACCGCGGAGCAGTGAGCTAGCTCTGAATCATGATAATGTGACAGAGTGAAGTCACATGTCTACCGCGGAGCAGTGAGCTAGCTCTGAATCATGATAATGTGACAGAGTGAAGCCACATGTCTACCCATGGAGCAGTGAGCTGGCTCTGAATCATGATAATGGGACAGAGTGAAGTCACATGTCTACCGCGGAGCAGTGAGCTAGCTCTGAATCATGATAATGCGACAGAGTGAAGTCACATGTCTACCGCGGAGCAGTGAGCTAGCTCTGAATCATGATAATGCGACAGAGTGAAGTCACATGTCTACCGCGGAGCAGTGAGCTAGCTCTGAATCATGATAATGCGACAGAGTGAAGTCACATGTCTACCACGGAGCAGTGAGCTAGCTCTGAATCATGATAATGTGACAGAGTGAAGTCACATGTCTACCACGGAGCAGTGAGCTAGCTCTGAATCATGATAATGTGACAGAGTGAAGTCACATGTCTACCGCGGAGCAGTGAGCTAGCTCTGAATCATGATAATGTGACAGTGAAGTCACAGTCTACCCATGGAGCAGTGAGCTAGCTCTGAATCATGATAATGTGACAGAGTGAAGTCACATGTCTACCGCGGAGCAGTGAGCTAGCTCTGAATCATGATAATGTGACAGAGTGAAGTCACATGTCTACCGCGGAGCAGTGAGCTAGCTCTGAATCGTGATAATGTGACAGAAGGTGAAGTCACATGTCTACCGCGGAGCAGTGAGCTAGCTCTGAATCATGATAATGTGACAGTGAAGTTACATGTCTACCGCGGAGCAGTGAGCTAGCTCTGAATCATGATAATGCGACAGAGTGAAGTCACATGTCTACCGCGGTGCAGTGAGCTAGCTCTGAATCATGATAATGCGACAGAGTGAAGTCACATGTCTACCGCGGAGCAGTGAGCTGGCTCTGAATCATGATAATGTGACAGAGTGAAGTCACATGTCTACCGCGGAGCAGTGAGCTAGCTCTGAATCATGATAATGTGACAGAGTGAAGTCACATGTCTACCGCAGAGCAGTGAGCTGGCTCTGAATCATGATAATGTGTCAGATTGAAGCCACATGTCTACCGCAGAGCAGTGAGCTGGCTCTGAATCATGATAATGTGTCAGAGTGAAGCCACATGTCTCCCCGCGGAACAGTGAGCTGGCTCGGAATCATGATAATGTGTCAGAGAGAAGCCACATGTCTACCCACGGAGCAGTGAGCTGGCTCGGAATCATGATAATGTGTCAGAGTAACGCCACATGTCTCCCCGTGAGCTGGCTCGGAATCATGATAATGTGTCAGAGTAACGCCACATGTCTACCCATGGAGCAGTGAGCTGGCACTTAAAATTCCATCTAAGTGTGTTAGTTTAGAACAAAGCGGACATCACAATTTTGATATAAACTTAACTTGCTCTCGGCATGGTATAGCTGAAGAATTGTTCACTTGATGTTAAGCAACAATCACAATTACTAATGATTAAGAATTTGTACTAGAAATGATCAGCTATAGTTCTATCTTATTATGTTACCCATCATTTCACAAAACTAGAGGCTCAGTGGACTGAGCCTGTGTCGCTCACCTTTCATTCTGCTTTGAGGAAACTTAATACAGAACCTTCCATACATGTAAATTCTTCCTACCAAGTTTCTGTTCACTTGGCTAGGCAGTTTCAGAGGAGAAGATTTTTTAGATATCGACCAATCAGAAACAAGAATTGCCTGTGGTGGCCATGTTTGTTAACCGATCGGCACGAAATAAGCAATCATCATAGAGGACCTTCCATAGATGCTTCCTACCAAGTTTCGGTTCATTAGGCCAAGCGGTTTCAGAGGAGAAGATTAAAATGTGAAAAGTTAACGGACGCCAAGTGATGGCAAAAGCTCACTTTTCCTTTAGCAAGGTGAGCTAAAAAAAATTAAGAACTGGGAACGTATAGCGTCAATAGATTCATACATGCTATTTTATAATCAATATTGTTCCAATGTTTTCTAAAATGATGTTTAATGTTTTTTATTGTAGGGGAAAACCATGTTTTTTATTCTCATTATGGTCAGTTCATAGCTTACTTGCAATATTCCAGCAAGATTAAACTTACATTCCAACACTCTAATGAATGGATACTGAAGTTTGGAAATTAAACAAGTATCTGCATGTAAATTGTAAAATCATGGGAAATGGGATAAACAACCTTAATATAATGACAATCTATCAAAATAATCATTAATCAGTTCTCAAAAACTTAACACGTGAATTTCATTTTGTATCTGTATAATAAATATCAAGTTATTTTATTTGTCATGTTTTAAAAAATATCTGTTTGCTCTGAGTAGTTAACCCAAAATAAAGCACTATAACTCAAGGGTCAAATATCTATGGACATTTGATATTTTGTTTAAATAGAGAGTTTCGATCTGTCACCTGTATGTCTAAGATAATCTGACGTACAATACGTGATTTTTCTTTTTGGTTGTTTGTTTGTTTTGTTTTGCTTTTTTCTGTTCTTTTTGTGAATTATGGGGATAAAATTAAAGTATAGTTACACCAGAAATTCCACTGAGGGTTAGAAAAAGACCCTTCGATGCACAATTAGGTCGGCAGTAAATCGTCTCCAAAAAATTTAGCTTTTTTTCTATTTAATATCAACACATTTTCCTAAAAATTGTTCAAGTATTACTCCCGTAGTACAACAACTAAGATAACCAACTTTATTTTGGATGATATTAAAAGGTCGATTTCTATTTCTGTCTATTACGGATGAAACGGTCACTAAAATATGGCTGCTCACAAGAAATTATTTTTTGTTTACCGATTTCATACTCTCCCAACTCGGGTACCAACAAAAATATTAAATGAGATATGTGTTTATGTATATTAAACATCATACTAAAATATGCCGTTGGTACCTGCTTGTGGAGATATTGAAAATTGACATTAAACACACATTTCTTGTTAGATTTCATATATTTTCACGATACGATAGACTTTTCCTTGACTAGTGTGACGTCATCGCACGTGCAAATATGGAAAATTATTAACAAAATATTCGATGGGGTAAAGGTCTTATAAAATCAAGAAACAACGAAAGCTATACGTTTCATTTATAATTTGCCTATTTTTATGGCCAATTTCTGCACTTTTCATGCCTACTCCTTTGGCATTTTCCCTTTTGGCCGCTCACGACTGGATTTATTTAATATCTTAACTTGACACCTGTCTTTCAAATGACTTGTCTGCAGGTTGTCAATAATAATATGGTTAATAATAATAGTTACCAGAACTATCAAATGTAGACCTCCTAGGAGTTGTCATCAGCGGGTTGTTATTCAATAATAATGGAGTTCTTTCATTAGACGATTCATTCTCTGTGTCTTCGTCTGAGGAATCAGAGTCAGGGTTACTTCCTGGTATAACTTTACGTTTACATACAGGACAAGTCTTCTTTCTCTTTGTCAGCCACGGATCAATACATTTTATATGGTAAACTAAAAATAGAATAAGTGTTCATGCTAAATTCAAGAAAAAGAAGTTTGAGAACAAATGAATTTCCATCCATTGATAATGGATAAAATACTTACTGTAATAAGTGATTAACGATCTTTTTTAAAACCAGAGGCTCTCAAGAGCCTGTATCGTTCACCTGGTAATAAAAAAAAACAATTGGTCCTATGTAAAAACTATGTCCTGCGTCATCTTGGAATTACGATCAACATAAAAAACACAAAGTTTGTAAAGGACCTTCCAATGATTGATGCACAGTTTAGGTTCAATCAGTGCAATAGCTTCAGAGAAGAATATATTTCTGTATTTTCCCCATATGGTTCTGTGTTAATACTATGACCTGTGGTGGCAGCCATCTTGGATTTCCGATCAGCATAAAAAACAGGACCTTCCAATGATCATTCCTGGGCAGTTTGGTTTCAACTGTCCAAGTGGTTTCAGAGAAGAAGCATTTTGAAACATTTTTCCCATAGGGTCCAATGTTAAACTAAGTCCTGCCGTAGCCGCCATTTTGAATTTCATATCAGAATAAAAAACGTATATTTTGTAGAGGACCATTCAATGAACATTCATGTACAGTTTGGCTTTAATCATATTTGTAGTTTCTGAGAAGAAGGCATTTGAATATTTTCCCATAGGGTTCAATGTTAATCTATGTCCTGTGGTGGTGGCCATCTTGGATTTCCGATCGGCATAAAAAACACACACCTTGTAGAGGACCTTCCAATGATCATTCCTGGGCAGTTTGGTTTCAATTATCCAAGTGGTTTCAGAGAAGAAGCGTTTTGAAACATTTTTCCCATAGGGTCCAATGTTAAACTAAGTCCTGCCGTAGCCGCCATTTTGAATTTCATATCGGAACAAAAAACGTAAAGTTTGTAGAGGACCATCCAATGTACACACATATGGACAGTTTGGCTTTAATCATATTTGTAGTTTCTGAGAAGAAGGCATTTGAACATTTTCCCATAGGGTCCAATGTTAAACTAAGTCCTGCCGTAGCCGCCATTTTGAATTTCATACCAGAACAAAAAACGTAAAGTTTGTAGAGGACCATCTAATGAACATTCATGTACAGTTTGCTTTAATCATATTTGTAGTTTCTGAGTAGAAGGCATTTGAATATTTTCCCATAGGGTCCAATGTTAATCTATGTCCTGCGGTGGCGGCCATCTTGGATTTCCGACCGGCATAAAAAACAGAAAATTTGTAGAGGACCTTCCAATGATCATTCCTGGGCAGTTTAGTTTCAACTGTCCAAGTGGTTTCAGAGAAGAAGCATTTTGAAACATTTTTCCCATAGGGTCCAATGTTAAACTAAGTCCTGCCATAGCCGCCATTTTGAATTTCATACCAGAACAAAAAACGTAAAGTTTGTAGAGGACCATCTAATGAACATTCATGTACAGTTTGGCTTTAATCATATTTGTAGTTTCTGAGTAGAAGGCATTTGAACATTTTCCCATAGGGTCCAATGTTAATCTATGTATTGCGGTGGTGGCCATCTTGGATTTCCGATCGGCATAAAAAACAGAAACTTTGTAGAGGACCTTCCAATGATCATTCCTAGGCAGTTTGGTTTCAATTATCCAAGTGGTTTCAGAGAAGAAGCGTTTTGAAACATTTTTCCCATAGGGTCCAATGTTAAACTAAGTCCTGCCGTAGCCGCCATTTTGAATTTCATACCAGAACAAAAAACGTAAAGTTTGTAGAGGACCATCTAATGAACATTCATGTACAGTTTGGCTTTAATCATATTTGTAGTTTCTGAGTAGAAGGCATTTGAATATTTCCCCATAGGGTCCAATGTTAATCTATGTCCTGCGGTGGCGGCCATCTTGGATTTCCGATCGGCATAAAAAACAGAAAATTTGTAGAGGACCTTCCAATGATCATTCCTGGGCAGTTTGGTTTCAACTGTCCAAGTGGTTTCAGAGAAGAAGCATTTTGAAACATTTTTCCCATAGGGTCCAATGTTAAACTAAGTCCTGCCGTAGCCGCCATTTTGAATTTCATACCAGAATAAAAAAACGTAAAGTTTGTAGAGGACCATCTAATGAACATTCATGTACAGTTTGGCTTTAATCATATTTGTAGTTTCTGAGTAGAAGGCATTTGAATATTTCCCCATAGGGTCCAATGTTAATCTATGTCCTGCGGTGGCGGCCATCTTGGATTTCCGACCGGCATAAAAAACAGAAAATTTGTAGAGGACCTTCCAATGATCATTCCTGGGCAGTTTGGTTTCAACTGTCCAAGTGGTTTCAGAGAAGAAGCATTTTGAAACATTTTTCCCATAGGGTCCAATGTTAAACTAAGTTCTGCCGTAGCCGCCATTTTGAATTTCATATCGGAACAAAAAACCTTAAGATTGTAGAGGACCATCCAATGAACATTCATGTATAGTTTGGCTTTAATCATATTTGTAGTTTCTGAGAAGAAGGCATTTGAACATTTTCCCATAGGGTCCAATGTTAATCTATGTATTGTGGTGGCGGCCATCTTGGATTTCCGATCGGCATAAAAAACATAAAATTTCTAGAGGACCTTCCAATGATCATTCCTAGGCAGTTTGGTTTCAATTATCCAAGTGGTTTCAGAGAAGAAGCGTTTTGAAACATTTTTCCCATAGGGTTCAATGTTAAACTAAGTCCTGCCGTAGCCGCCATTTTGAATTTCATATCGGAACAAAAAACCTTAAGATTGTAGAGGACCATCCAATGAACATTCATGTACAGTTTGGCTTTAATAATATTTGTAGTTTCTGAGAAGAAGGCATTTGAACATTTTCCCATAGGGTCCAATGTTAATCTATGTCCTGCGGTGGCGGCCATCTTGGATTTCCGATCGGCATAAAAAACAGAAAATTTGTAGAGGACCTTCCAATGATCATTCCTGGGCAGTTTGGTTTCAACTGTCCAAGTGGTTTCAGAGAAGAAGCATTTTGAAACATTTTTCCCATAGGGTCCAATGTTAAACTAAGTCCTGCCGTAGCCGCCATTTTGAATTTCATATCGGAACAAAAAACCTTAAGATTGTAGAGGACCATCCAATGAACATTCATGTACAGTTTGGCTTTAATAATATTTGTAGTTTCTGAGAAGAAGGCATTTGAACATTTTCCCATAGGGTCCAATGTTAATCTATGTCCTGCGGTGGCGGCCATCTTGGATTTCCGACCGGCATAAAAAACAGAAAATTTGTAGAGGACCTTCCAATGATCATTCCTGGGCAGTTTGGTTTCAACTGTCTAAGTGGTTTCAGAGAAGAAGCATTTTGAAACATTTTTCCCATAGGGTCCAATGTTAAACTAAGTCCTGCCGTAGCCGCCATTTTGAATTTCATATCGGAACAAAAAACCTTAAGATTGTAGAGGACCATCCAATGAACATTCATGTACAGTTTGGCTTTAATCATATTTGTAGTTTCTGAGAAGAAGGCATTTGAACATTTTCCCATAGGGTCCAATGTTAATCTATGTCCTGCGATGGCGGCCATCTTGGATTTCCGATCGGCATAAAAAACAGTAACTTGGTAAAGGACATTCCAATGATCATTCCTTTACAGTTTGGGTTCAGTCAGTTCATTAGTTTCGGAGAAGAAGATCTTTGAAATTTCAGCCAATCAGAGCATATTATTGGCCCTGGCAGCCATATTGAATATCCGACTGGAACGAAAAACAGTAACTTTGTAGAGGACCATCCAAGGAACATTCCTGCTAAGTTCGGTTCCAATCGGCCAAGTGGTTTCGGAGAAGAAGCTTGAAATGTGAAAAGTTTACAGACGACAGACGACAGACGACGGACGCCAAGTGATGGCAATAGTTCACATGGACCTTTGGTCCAGGTGAACTAACGAGAGGACGTTTCTCAGTCATCTCTCATAAAAGGGCGAAGCCCTGAGATGAGAAATGACTGAGAAACGTCCTCGAGTTTTAAAAAAGATCTTTAATTATTTTATCGCTATGATAGTATGTTTATCAAGGATTTGGTAATGTGATGTCATTATAACGTCATATTAGAAAACAGCGATATTACTACGCATCCTTGACCACGCTGAGCGATAATTTGAATCGTCTCAGCACTAATGTGATATGAAACATATTGGATTTAAACATCAAAGGGAAAATAAACAAAATAGCGATAATATATTTTACTCATCAGAAGTGTTCAAGGTCACCTCAATTCAATATTTGTTACATTCTAGCATATAACAAGTGTAAACTATTATTATTAGAGGGGATTTAATTTGATCCACAGCCAAAATCTATCACAACTAGTCTTCATTACATTCAAAATAGCAAAAAATCTGTCAAAACAACAAATTGAAATCTTTTACAGCTGGTGAACCAAGCTAATCTTGTTCTTTCTTAGTTCCATGGAACAGTATTGACAAGATGTAACCCACATTTCAACTTTCTAGCTGAAGGTGTTCAGTTCTCATTGTCTATTAAATCTATTAAAGTTTGTTTTTGCTTTGATATGTTTTTGTTTTTTTTGTTTTATTGCTATCAAACATTTTGCATGCTTTAGACTTACCAACCAGTACCTATTAACAAGAGAGAGTTGAGCCTAGATGTGTCAAAGCCATATGACCGTTAATTATGCATTATAACCTGTGTAACAGAACTCTGAATAAACCGGAATCACGTACAAAACGGAACTTTACGCAAAGTCCCAATATAAGAACTTAATCTGTATAAACCGCACACCTGTCTATTTCAAACACAATCGCTCGTCAAAAAGAGATTTGGTTCAGACAGGTTTCACAGTGAAATAGTGGATCATTTGAGTTATTAGGGGTATATTAAACTAAATGTTATTACGATTGACCAATCTCTTAGTTTGAATTATCCATGGAAATAATTCATCTGAGTGAGTGAGTGATTGTTGTTTAATGCCAACTCAGCAATTTTTCAGCTATATTATGGCGACAAGAAGTTAATTTTCAATAAGATGATGAGGTCTGCTTTGTACTAGACCAACACGATTAGTTGGATTTTTTATAGTGCTAGTTGACTGAAACAACAGTCCGTGGAAATACATGTCGCACCACTCTGACACTTTATCCTGATTTCAAGCCAACAAGTATTTGCTCTTTCTCCTAAAAGCTGCATGCTTAGCAGAGAAGCAACAAATACCAATTTTATAGTCTTTGGTTTGACCTGATCAGGGATCATCTGAGTTTGAAATAACAAGGTAATACTGTATTGTTATATAACTGTAAATCTATTGTATGTCAAATTTGTTGTTAAATTTATCATACATTATAACAAATATGACTTACCATGAGCACAAGGTAACACACGTAGTTTTTCACCCTCTTCATAATCATCTAAACAAATTGCACATACATCGTAATTATCACCTACAAAATTCAACATTTATGAAAATTAATGTGTGTGACATAGCTTAATTCTTACAATGAGGGTTAGGGTTATGGTGTTTAATGCCACTTTCAACAACATTTCAGTTATATCGTGGTGGCCAGTTTTATTGATGGAGGAAACCGGAGTACCCGAAGAAAACCACCGATCTGTTGCAAGTCATTGACAAACGTAATCACATAATGTTGTATCGAGTACACCTCGTCAGGGCGGGATTCGAACTCACAGCATTAGTAGTGATAGGCACTGACTGCATAGGTAGTTGTAAATCCAACTACCATATGCTCACAACCACGACAGCCCCTTTACAATAATGATAAAACTGGATGGGCATCAGATAAACAAAAGCATTCAGAGAATCATAATGTATTTTTTTTTGCTTCAAAATGGAAAATGAAATTCAGGTCAATATCAAATCAATAGCGATTTCTCAAAAGAAAAGAGTTATTATTGTAATTTATTGAATTCTAAAAATTGTTGATTTCAGTGCAAAAGTAGAAGTGTTTCAGGTAGAAAGAAAATGGTTAGTATTGTTTCAATAGGTAAATGTTATCTAGTTTTCATCATTGTAAATATTGTCAGTAACATATCACTGTCAAGAAAGAATATAAAGATGTGCTGAACCAATAATTACTATAGTCTGTTTGACATCTATAAATCTCCAGAAAAAAATTCTTAAAAATCCATTTTTCAAATCAACATTTTTTTTTGCTTGTGACAGCAGCCATCTTGAATGCAGGGCAGGGATGTCGGACACAATTTTGAAAGGGACCCATCCAAGGATCATCCCTGCCAGGTATAGTTTATTATGGATTTAAATGTGAAAGTTTACGACATAAGACTGATGGATGCAAAGTGATGGAATAAGCTCACATGGCATTTGGCCAAGTGGGCAAAAAAACATATAATATTTTTAACATGATTCAAATATGTAATTTGGATGAATTAAATTTGGAGAAGGACCTGATAACAAACATGTGATAAATCTGGGTCAACTACTGTGATGTCATAGTTATCATACGATTTTCCCCCGACACAGCTGAGAAAGCAGATATAGGCATAGGGATATATAAATAAGTGTCTGCATCTCCCATTTGTCCACATTACGTTGAAATTTTGTGAACAATGGAAATGAACAGTTTAATTATAGATATCAACAACATTGTGAATATGCTACTATCATAAAATAGTATAGTACAACTTATTTAGAACTAAGCTCAAAATAACCAACATTTTAATTTCTATCTATTTATAGAAGGCAATTTACATAGCATTAATGTCCAATTTGTTTGTTTTTAAATTTACATATTATTGTGGTAAACAATATGGACTACATCCTTAAAGAATGTATTAGCAAGAAAGAATGTGTGTGTAAATGAACATGTGAGACTACCCAATCTTACACTTCAAAAATGAGCATAACTCATACTCTAACATATTTTTGGCACATTTGTGCTTCATTTATTGTTTTAAATTTTAACTTTTTCAAGACATACATATCTAAAATCCTATAATTTAATTGAGCAAGTTCAGCATTATAGTATGGTTACCTTTCTTAAATTTTTTAATAGGAATCTTCTTAAGACACTTTGTTGATAATCTTGACTTTTTCTTTTTATGTAGATCACGACAAAATCTAACAAGCTACAAATAAATCACAAATATATTAAAAACTAATATTACTATGACAGTTTTTGAGAATTCTCATTATAACAAATGTGTGCTATGTTTTAAAAAAATATTCCTTTACTTGTTACTCATTGCTAAACTACCCACATAATGTTGTATCGAGTACACATCGCCTAAACAGGATTTGAACTAACGTTGTGAGTTCAAATCCTGGTTAGGTAATGTGTACTCCATACAACATTATGTGATAAAAAGTTAGTCAGTGACTTGCGACAGGTTGATGATTTTCTCAGGATACTCTGGTTTCCTCCACCAATAAAACTGAATGCCACGATATAACTGAAATATTGTTAAAAGTGGCATTAAACACCATAAACTACTCATCTCCTATTTCATCAGTTTAATCTCTATGCATGGATGTCAATTTAATCTAAGACACATGATCCACAGGACCATGTTCATCAATTTGTGACTGATGTTGGCATCTATGTTTTAAACTTTGTACAACCTAGTCTTCTTCACTGAAAGCACTTAACCAAATGGAACCAAACTTGGCTAAGTTAGTCACTGAAAATGTTTTATCGTTAGGTTTATAGTGTTTAACAATATTTCAGTTATATCATGGCAGTCAGTTTTATTGGTGGAGGAAACCAGAATAACCGGACAAAACCACTGACCTGCCGCAAGACACTGACAAACTTTATCACATAATGTTGTATCGAGTACACCTCGCCTGAGCGGGATTCAAACTCCCAATGTTAGTTGTATCATCGTGATGATTTGTAATTCAACATGGCTGCTGTTCTAACTGACTAAGCTTTTCGGCTTTATTCCAGCTGAATTGTTGCTTGCAGGAAAAATCATAAGACATTCACTACAAAGTTAAAAAAATAGCATAGGGTTCCTCCAATGTAGGATACAACACCTCCAACAGGTATTGTTAGCAGTCCTTCCTAAATAATCAAGACTTACCATAAATACTAACATTAAAATAAAACAAGTTCCAACAACTACGGCAAAGGGCCATAAGTACGGATTGATGTTAAAATCCACTTCTCTATCTATCTTTATTAGGTATCTGAAAAGAAAAGAACATTTTAGATATATGCTGTATACAAAAGTCATTGTAGGGTGTGCCAGATTACACTTATTACCAATTCTGCTATCCATGAAATTTAATATTGATAAAATATGTACATTCTAACATATTTCTTGTGTAATAAACATCCCATGGGTCCCATTAAACAGTTTATCGACCATCACATTTGTGTCTGTCCCAAGCCAGAGCCTGGATTTTCAACGTCATATGATGTCATGGTCTTTTTTTATATTCACCGAGTTAAAGTGAGAGGTGATTGTTTGTTTTGTTGATATTGATGAAATTGTTGACCATCACTGTTTAAACTTTCTTTTATAATTAGCATAGTGGACTAGATACACATTTCTTATACTGAATTACATCCCAATGTAATTATTTCTGAAAAGCTAACAAAAACATTTATTATATTTCTAAAGACTAAAGTGAAAGTATGCTTATTTAAAAATAACATGGTTTGTCGTTTCATATCAGCAGTGAGTGAGTGATTGTAGTTTAATGCCAAACAAACAATTTTTTAGCTATATCGTAGCGAGAACAAGCTACAGTACAGAAAGGGACATACCGTGATCAATCACCGTGATAGTGGTCATATCTAGGAGAGTGATGGGGATTAAAATTTTAAATTCATGTCGGTGATCAGGGGGCAATAAAACACCAGGTGTTAATCTTGTAATCAAGTGTGTCATTTTACAGGTAAACTAGTCAGATAAGATGTACAGGTGAAATTACGATTTTATATCGCCTATTTTTTTTTCAAGTACTGTCTCAGATTCTCTTCAGAATTTAAAAAAAACATTTTTATTTCTTTCCTCAAAACGTAAAACATCCTTGAACGTAATTCTGGGAATGAAATCCTGAGATCGAGAAAATAGCACGAGAACAGAGAGTTCATTTGAATTGATGAATAAAATGTAAATAATAAATGATTATTCAACTTCAATTCAGTGAAATCATGGGTTGTGCAAATTTGTTTCAAAGATTTTTAACCGTGGCTGTGTATTGCGTATCTACACCTAGTATTTTATTGACACGCGTACGTACACAACGTGACCTGGCTTGTGCACAAATGAAGTTTCATAAACACATGCGTGATTTGTTACGTTTTAAAGCATACATGTATTTCCAGTTCAACAATATCTTTTATACGTTCAGTAATTTTTTTTATTCTAATCTTCATAGAAAACCCAGTTAAAACCCTTTTCGTTGTAGAAATACGTACTAAATAATTTGTATACGGTCATTGAAGAATTTGATTAAAAATTAATGAAACAAATATTTATAAACAGATCGTTCAAAGAAGTACTACATGTCCAAAAGTCACTAAATTTACGGATATATTTTGGAAATTAGCAGCTAATCAGCAGAAAGTTTAGAAACGTGAAAGGAAATAATGAATCAACCTTTATCATGATTTTACCCCTACAAATGTTTCACATTACACAGTATCTGACCAAAATCAAATGTCACCAGTTTATTTATTTATTTATTTATTCAAATTCAAATCTTAATTGGCTTTCAACCCAATAGATTTGTGACAAAATACAGCCAAAAAAAACCCACAGTTTATGGAACAAATTAAAAGCATGCTCTTCGTTTTCCGCTTTTTGTTCATTTTGTAGCCATTAGGCTACGTAAATTTGGATTGTTATAGGTTTTTGTTTGTGATTTTAAAGAAAATTATTTTCATCTTTAACGGAATTACGTAACAAGCCAAGTGTGTAAAACAGTTTACTTGAATTGTTAATTTTTTTCAATACGAGAGGTAAAAGTCCAAAACACAAAATAAACCAATAATCAATTTTAAGTCTGCTCGTTACCAACTAAATACTAAAAAACCCGCGCTTGCAAAGTCCGTGCTTCAAAAACCCGCACCTGCTGTTTAACTTATAAACAAAAAATACATTTATGAAGTAGCCCGTATTTACGAATAATTCAATACATACTGAATTCAACCCAACAGAAGAAGAAACTAGAGGCTCAGGTGAGCCTGTATCGCTCACCTGACATAAATAAGTCCTCTTAAGAATGTCTGCATGCTGAATACATCTAAGTTACTATTCAAATCCCATACTGCCATAGGGTTCTATGTTAAAACTATGTCTGCTCATGGCAGCCATCTTGGATGGAGGTCGTGGTCACCGGACACAATTTTGAAAGTATACTACCCAAGGACCATCCATGCCATGTTTGCTTTAAATTGGCTGACTGGTTTCAGAAGAGAAGACTTTTAAACAATTTTCCCATAGGGTCCTATGTTAAAACTATGTCTGCTGACGGCGGCCATTTTGAACTGAGATCGGGATCACTGAAAACAATTTTGGAAGTTGACCACCTAAGGACCATCGATGACATGTTTGCTATATTGGCTTACTAGTTTCAGAGGAGAAGATTTTAATACATTTTTTCCCATAGGGTCCTATGTTAAAACTACAGTATGTCTGCTGAAGGTGGCCATCTTGGATGGAGGTCAGGGTCACTGGACACAATTTTGAAAATTGACCACTTAAGGACCATCCATGCCATGTTTGCTTTAAATTGGCTTACTGGTTTCAGAGAAGAAGATTTTTAAATATATTTCCAATAGGGTCCTATGTTAAAACTATGTTCGCTGATGGTTGCCATCTTGGATGGAGGTCGGGGTCACAGGACATAATTTTGAAAGTTGACCACCTAAGGACCATTCATCCCATGTTTTCTTTAAACTGACTTACTGGTTTCAGAGGAGAAGACTTTTAAACATTTTTTTCATAGGGTCCAATGTTAAAATTAAGTCGAGTCATGGTGGCCATCTTGAATTTTCGATCAGCAAACGATTCACAAGTTTAGTACAGGACCACCCAATGATCATTCCTGCAAAGCCACAATTCAATTGGCTTAGTGGTTTCTAACAAGAAGATTTTTTTAAATTTCGACCAATCAGAACACATTGTAGGCCCTGGCAGCCATGTTGGATTTCCGATCAGCACCAAAAACACAAATCCTGTATATGACCATCCAATGAACATTTCTGCCAAGTTTAATTCAAATCTGTTTTGTGGTTTCAGAAAAAAAGATGAAAATGTGAAATTGCCATAGGGTCCAATGTTAAACTAAGTCGAGTCATGGCGGCCATCTTGAATTTCCGATTGGCAAACGATTCACAAGTTTAGTACAGGACCACCCAATGATCATTCCTGCAAAGTCACAATTCAATTGGCTTAGTGGTTTCTAACAAGAAGATTTTTTAAATTTCGACCAATCAGAACACATTATGGGCCCTGGCAGTCATGTTGGATTTCCGATCAGCGCCAAAAACAAAAATCTTGTATATGACCATCCAATGAACATTTCTGCCAAGTTTGATTCAAATCTGTTTTGTGGTTTCAGAAAAAAAGATGAAAATGTGAAATTCCCATAGGGTCCAATGTTAAACTAAGTCGAGTCATGGCGGCCATCTTTAATTTCCGATCGGCAAACGATTCACAAGTTTAGTACAGGACCACCCAATGATCATTCCTGCAAAGTCACAATTCAATTGGCTTAGTGGTTTCTAACAAGAAGATTTTTAAAATTTCGACCAATCAGAACACATTATGGGCCCTGGCAGCCATGTTGGATTTCCGATCAGCGCCAAAAACAAAAATCTTGTATATGACCATCCAATGAACATTTCTGCCAAGTTTGATTCAAATCTGTTTTGTGGTTTCAGAAAAAAAGATGAAAATGTGAAATTCCCATAGGGTCCAATGTTAAACTAAGTCGAGTCATGGCGGCCATCTTGAATTTCCGATCGGCAAACGATCCACAATTTTAGTACAGGACCACCCAATGATCATTCCTGCAAAGTCACAATTCAATTGACTTAGTGGTTTCTGACAAGAAGATTTTTAAAATTTCAGCCAATGAGAACACATTATGGACCCTGGCAGCCATGTTGGATTTCAAATCAGCACCAAAAACACAAATCTGGTAGAGGACCATCCAGTGAACATTGGCAAGTTTGGCTGATTTCTGTTCAGCGGTTTCAGAGAAGAAGATTTAAATGTGAAAAGCTAATGGACGGACGGACGACGGACGCTTACCCATGACAAAAGCTCACATGGCCTATGGCCAGGTGAGCTAAAAATGAGAAATTAAAATTAAACAAGATAAAGTTCAGTTGCGGTTTCAACAAAATTCTTAATATAGAACTTGAGGTCATAAAGTAAAACTTTCTAAAACAAACGAAAACGATAACAAGACACACATTTTTTGGCAATGAAAAGCAACAAACAGTCAAATATTAACAGCAAGAGGATACAAAATTAACTGTCAAAAATACATCCTTCAGTAGCAATAATTATGGCTTACGACATTAAAAGTCAACAGGTAGAACAGGTAACGCTAATCTCTTAATTGGCGGTAAAATATCAATCGGCGCACAGGTGACCGAGAGCCATAAAATTTAATCCCCACCACCTTGTTTTATGGTCCTTTTTAGGTCTATCACAGTGAGTTTATGTCCGTGATGATATGTCTAAAGGATTAAAAATTATGTCTCTCGGAGTGATCAATCATGGTATGTCCTTTTCTGTACTGTACATTCAATGAAATGATGAGAATGGTGTCCACTTCTTAACTAAACCAACACTTTTAAATAGATATTTATAATTTATAGTGCTAATTCACTGAAACAACAGTCAGCAATTAGACATGTCGCTCCACTCTTGACACATTATTCGGATTGCGAGTCATCTCAAGCTTGCTCTTACTTAAAGCTGCATTCTTAGAGGAGAGGCAGCAAATACAATTTCATAGTCTTTGGTTTGACACGAATAGAGTTCCACTATCTACCACACTTGAGGTAAGCAAGCTAACCATTACACCAACGATGTGATTCTTCATACAAGCAGTCCTACTGAAACTCCTACCAATACATTTAAATTAGTACAGGTAAGATATTTGGAAATATAAAGGTAATTGAAGCATGCCTTTCTCTGTCAGAAATCTTCAACAATAAATTTCTCAAGTATCTATATTTAGAGCACAGTAGTCCAGGAAGTAAGATATATTATTTGGTATACTCTACCTTCCACCTGCTCCCTCAGTAGCATTAGTAGCATTATATATAAATGATTTTCCTAAATATACTCCATCAGAATAACCAACAAACACAGAAGGAATGTACACATTTGTAGCATCTGAAGGAAGAAGTGGTAATTTGTTATTAAATTTAACATATACAAAGTCATCATATCAAATAAATATTTGGAATAAGATGTAGTTTCTATCAGTAAAAACAGTACCAGCAGGAATACTTGAAGCAATTTAATTTGATGAGTCCAGAAGACATTTCTGAAAATGTTGGCGAGTCCTACCATTGCAAAAATTTTAAATTTGAAAACTCTGGCAAGTCCCAACTGAAAATGGTGTGTCCAGGACACATTGATAAAATATTAACTATATTAAACAGACAGCTGACTTATAGATGAACATCTTGACATGACGAATCAGAAACTAATACTGTGTCGCTCACCTTTCATTCTGCTTTGAGGAAACTTAATACAGAGCCTTCTATAGGTGCTTCCCACCAAGTTTCGGTTCATTAGGCCAAGCAGTTTCAGAGAAGAAGATTCTTAGAAATCAACCAACCAGAAACAAGAATTGCCTATGGCAGCCATGTTTGTTGACAGATCGGGATGAAATTAGCAATATGTATAGAGGACCTTCAATAGATGCTTCCTACCAAGTTTCGGTTCATTTGTTAAAGTGGTTTCAGAGGAGAAGATTTTTAGAAATCCACAAATCAGAAACAAGAATTGCCTGTGGTGGCCATGTTTGTTATTGGATCGTGACAAAATTAGCAATCTTTATAGAGGACCTTCCAAGGATGCTTCCTACCAAGTTTTGATTCATTTGGCCAAGCGGTTTCAGAGGAGAAGATTTTTAGAAATAAACCAATCAGAAACAAGAATGGCATGTGGCGGCCATGCTTGTTAACGGATCAGGACAAAATTACCAATCTTTATAGAGGACCTTCCATAGATGTTTCCTACCAAATTTCAGTTCAATTGGGAAAGTGGTTTCAGAGGAAAAGATTTTTTAGAAATCAACCAATCAAAAACAAGAATGGATGTGGCGGCCATGTCTGTTAACGGATCGGAACTAAATGAGCAATCTCTATAGAGGACCTTCCAAGGATGCTTCCTACTAAGTTTTGATTCCTTTGGCCAGGCGGTTTCAGAGGAGAAGATTTTTAAAAATCGGCCAATCAGAAACAAGAATTGCCTGTGGCGGCCATGTTTGTTAACGGATCGGGACAAAATTAACAATCTTTATAGAGGATCTTCCATAGATGCTACCTACCAAATTTCAGTTCATTTGGGAAAGCGGTTTCAGAGGAGAAGATTTTTTAGAAATCAATCAATCAAAAACAAGAATGGCCTGTGGCGGCCATGTTTGTTAACGGATCGGAACTAAATGAGCAATCTTCATAGAGGACCTTCCAAGGATGCTTCCTACCAAGTTTTGATTCATTTGGCCAAGCGGTTTCAGAGGAGAAGATTTTTTTAGAAATAAACCAATCAGAAACCAGAATGGCCTGTGGTGGCCATGTTTGTTAACGGATCGGGACGAAATGAGCAATCTTTATAGAGGACCTTCCATAGATGCTTCCTACCAAGTTTAGCTTCATTTGGCCAAGCTGTTTCAGAGGAGAAGATTTTTCAAAATCGGCCAATCAAAAACAAGAATTGCCTGTGGCGGCCATGTTTGTTAATGAATCGGGACAAAATGAGCAATCTTTATAAAAGACATTCCATAGATGCTTCCTACCAAGTTTCAGTTCATTTGGCTGAGGGGTTTCAGAGGAGTAGATTAAAATGTGAAAAGTTAACGGACGACAAGTGATGGCAAAAGCTCACATTGCCTTTGGCAAAGGTGAGCTAAAAACAAATTAAATAGTAATCAACCCTATTGGTAAATTAACACAAGATCTGGTTTGTCATAATAATGAATTTATGTATTCACTCTTCAAAGCTACAAGTTTCATATCAAAATCTGACATCAAATATTTCAAACATTAATATTAATGTAACCCACCTTTTTCTCCATGCATTTGTTCTCTTTTAGCTCCACCTGATTTATTATTATGTACAATAACAGCACTATATCCTAGCTCTTGTGCAGCAAGCACCTGCAAAGGGAACTTTGTGGTGAAAGTGGAGGCAGAATATATTTGGTTTTTTTTTGTCAGTGGATGAAATATTTTGCAGATAAAAAAATAAGGGAACAAAATATTTTTAATACTGGCACTTTTTTATTTGTTAATCAACTTGTCTATGGAAATTTCAAAACATACATTCATCCTTATGCAAATGCTGACCCACTGACCCATTTTTTTTTTTTTTTTTTTCAGAAATAGTTGTTATTTTCCATTTTCAGGTTTTTCACAGTCCTGGTATTTGACTCCAAATTTACATGGCTAAGCCTGAATTTTTGTTAAATAAAAAACAACATGATTTGGTGGCAAAAATGTGTGTTAACAAAAGTTAACAGCAGCTCTGAAGGTATCAATCAAAACTCTAGATCTTTAAACAGGCGTATTACAATATAAAATTTAAGAGCATACATTCTTCAATGCCTTTTGATTTGTAGAACAAAAGAACCAGCCAGACCCAAAAGTTAACATGAGTCAGGAGTGTAATTAATGTAAAATAGGCCAAGTAAAACTTATTTTTAATGACATGTAATCAGTGTAGGATAGGCCAAGTAAAACTTATTTTTCAGGACATGTAATTAGTGTAAGATAGCCCAAGTAGAACTTATTTTTCAGGACATGTAATTAATGTAAAATAGGCCAAGTAAAACTTATTTTTCATGACATGTAATTAGTGTAAGACAGGCCGAGTAAAACTTATTTTTCAGGACATGTAATTTATGTAAAATAGGCCAAGTAAAACTTATTTTTCAGGACATGTAATTAGTGTAAGATAGGCCAAGTAAAATTTATTTTTCAGGACATGTAATTAATGTAAGATAGGCCAAGTAAAACTTATTTTTCAGGACATGTAATTAGTGTAAAATAGGCCAAGTAAAACTTATTTTTCAGGACATGTAATTAATGTAAAAAAGGCCAAGTAAAACTTATTTTTCAGGACATGTAATTAGTGTAAAATAGGCCAAGTAAAACTTATTTTTCAGGACATGTAATCAGTGTAAGATAGGCCAAGTAAAACTTATTTTTCAGGACATGTAATTAGTGTAAAATAGGCCAAGTAAAACTTATTTTTCAGGACATGTAATTAATGTAAAATAGGCCAAGTAAAACTTATTTTTCAGGACATGTAATTAGTGTAAGATAGGCCAAGTAAAACTTATTTTTCAGGACATGTAATTAGTGTAAGATAGGCCAAGTAAAACTTATTTTTCAGGACATGTAATTAATGTAAAAAAGGTCAAGTAAAACTTATTTTTCAGGACATGTAATTAATGTAAAATAGGCCAAGTAAAACTTATTTTTCAGGACATGTAATTAGTGTAAGATAGGCCAAGTAAAACTTATTTTTCAGGACATGTAATCAGTGTAAGATAGGCCAAGTAAAATTTATTTTTCAGGACATGTAATTAGTGTAAAAAAGGCCAGGTAAAACTTATTTTTCAGGACATGTAATTAATGTAAAATAGGTCAAGTAAAACTTATTTTTCAGGACATGTAATTAGTGTAAAAAAGGTCAAGTAAAACTTATTTTTCAGGACATGTAATTAATGTAAAAAAGGCCAAGTAAAACTTATTTTTCAGGACATGTAATTAGTGTAAAATAGGCCAAGTAAAATTTATTTTTCAGGACATGTAATTAGTGTAAAATAGGCCAAGTAAAACTTATTTTTCAGGACATGTAATTAGTGTAAGATAGGCCAAGTAAAACTTATTTTTCAGGACATGTAATTAGTCTAATTTAGGCCAAGTAAAGCTTATTTTAACATGAATATGCAGCACCGGATTTCTTCATGGAAGGATCTACTATGGGGTGTTTAACCGCAAAATGTCAGTTATCGCAGAATGTGAATTTAAATATTAACTTAAAGCAACCTAACGTGGTTAAATCAAAACTACTTTAGTTCCCATCTTATAAGGCCACCCCCTTTGCAATGAAATATTTACCTTATAAGAGTGGTGGGCTCTTGCAGGGAATAATTTAGTAGTATTTTACTATCTCAGTGTATCTGAAATCTGGTCTGATAAAAGGGGTGGCCTTATACAAGTCCTAGAAATGAAAATTTGAATATACTGGTCCAAATCAATTTCTTGAATAATAATAATATATATTGTGGTCGAGTGGTCTAGGGCGCTGGACGTAAGGCTAAGCGAATGGTGCTGCAGTGTATCAATGGTGTGAGTTCAAATCCGGTCGAGGGAAGAACAAAAATTTGACAGCTCAAAAATCTAATTCTAACGCTGTTTGGTTTAATTTTCAGACGCATACGTTTGAAAATTAAACCAAACAGCGTTAGAATTAGATTTTTGAGCTGTCAAATTTTTGTTCTTATATATACGTCTGAAAATTAAACCAAACAGTGTTAGAAATATATCTAAATAAAAATAAAAAATTTACTGCTTCCATCAAAGTTTTACTGGTCTTGGGCCGGAGGACTGGTGCTCATTATGAGAGGGATCACAGTAACAGGTTTTAGAAAGAGCATGTGACAATATTATATATGCTAGATTATTTATAAAAAAATATAAAATGTTTGCAGTAAGCAATATTATATAAGCACTAAAAATTAAGATTAAAATTTGGCAGCTTTGTTTTCATACATACACTTGTCCCCACCCATTGGAATAGTTTCCTCTTTAGAGTAACTATTATGCACAATAACTGCTGAAAAGTTTAATTTTTGAGCTGCGTACACCTAAAATAAAATCCACTCCATATTTTTGTATGATGTTACTCCTTATATTTTCTTTAGATAAAAGCTATCAAAATAACAATTTATTTACCAGTCAATGAGGTTTGAGGGAATAATAACAAAATTTTTAGTATGTGCGACAGATCTGAATTATACAAAAATAACACAGCAGCAGGCCTCGACATTAAAGGCATACAGGCTGTCGGAAATTTTTTAATTTTTTTTTATTAAAAGTTGCCAATATTCGATGTTTTATACTGATTGCAGTTGAAATTTTTCATAATATCATACGTAAATAGCCTAGAACGAAGGAAATACATCGCTGTTTGATTCTCTTGTATCCAGTAAAATTTCAATGTTGACACACGCAATATTCATACGACCTGACAGTGAACTCAATCGGGAATGCGTTTGCGCATGTGCAAATTTGTTAAATTGTCAAATCGAATCGTGGAAGCACAAAAACGTTGACGGATTCTACACGAAAATGACACAAAAAGAAGGATTTAGCAAGCTTTGTGTAAAAATTAATAAAAGATGTTATACCGACCTACTCCATTTTTCAACACATATACGGTAAGCATAATTCAGTATTTTTTTACGACCGAATAGTATTTTGACAGTAGAATTGCATCACAGTTTCTTTTTTTTCAGGTAAAAACGCTAGGTGATATCTCTTTTAAATTAGAGACTAAAATAATGAACTTCATGTCTGGTTTTTTTCGAAAAAAATATAATCAAGACAACACAAGTGTTGTCAATAATATGCAATACAATTTGTTTACAATTTTCCCTTTATCGGGCCCCTTTTAATTCTAACGAATTTACATGCAACATGCTTCCTGGTTATCTATAGTAGTCATCAATGTCCGGCAAACTTCGGAAAAGCAGCCGACATATAATCAGGTGTGTTAATGGTGATTTCACCAACAGACAATCGAATTCTTTTCACTAATTACGACATTATAACATATTTTTTAAACCTGGCTTTTTGTTCAGAACATTTTATTAGTATAAAACATCGAATATTGGCAACTTTTAATATAAACAAAAAAATTCAATTCTGATGGCCTGTATGCCTTTAACGTTTGTCCGATACCAGTGAAAACTGACGTCGGACAAGTAGACCTTGTATCATGGCAGCATGCCCATTCACGTACTGTAGTACGTGTTTCACATAGAAGAAAAATCATACACGTATAATTGAAAGAACCCTACGTGCATGCACGTAGAGAACCCGTTGCAAGCACTGTATAAAAATTACCTTTTGTTGACAATTCAATTCAAGGTACGTATAATAGAGTTGTTCTGATTAGTTAATTTCGGTAATATTATCCAATCAGAGCGTTCCTTGGATATTTTAAGTGAGATGATATGATTTATAGATCGCCCAATTCTATTGGCTCCTTATTTTTTAATTGTCCAATCATAAGAACTGCTACTGTTAAAACCTGTAATCAGAGTTGGCGAAAATCGTCGGACCCGCAGAATAACGGTCGTTCCGATTAATTATTGAACCGTGTCTGTCCCAATGTCCGTCACGAAAATATTACTTTGTGGTCATCCAGTTGACGATTGAAATTTATTCATTCCCAGTTTCTACTGCCAATGGCATTAAATTGTTTTCAGTTTTATTAAAATGTCAGAGAGAGACTTGAAATTTGTTTATTTATTCTGTTAGACCGACACGTTCCTATTTGTAATCGAAACTCCTATGCGTAAATGTAAACATCCTTTTAGTAGGAACGAGCACCTGCAAAACGTGGAACATTAAAACTGAAATATATTACTGAGCACAGAAATAAGTTGACGTCCGCACTCCCCAAGTATCAAAGATTGTTTGTGTTTAATTAAATATGTTTTGAGATGCTTATATATTGAAGATGACAACAGATTCATATTCTTAACTGAAATTAAAAATGTAGGTAAACCGGAAACTGACATTGATGTATAATATTCGGAACGTGATCGGACCATTAGATACGGATTGTTGGCCATATCTGCCTTATCTTTTTAGATAAAAATATGTATACAGAAAAATATTTAATTGAGTTATTTAATGATCATGACTATATATAGGTAATCTTGCATTCAGTTCTGTATAAAAAACAAAATTTGACAGGTTATATACAATATTACAAAAAAATGGTGGAACAGACACAAAGGCCATGGGTCAGACAGAACCCCACTTCCTGTCTAACCCAATGCCAAACAGAAAAAAAATGTTTTCGCCAACTCAGCGTAATATTTACAAAAAACAGCATGGTGCACGACCTTGTGTGGAGAAAATGCAGTTAATTTTCTTTGTACTCCCAAATGAAGAGTTAGAGGGTACATTGCACCCCCAAAAATGAAGGTAAAAGGGTACATGCACTCCAAGATGAAAAAACCTGTGGGCATGCTGCATGGTTGTCCGACGGAACAAGTGAAAAAATGACTGTCCTACCTTTTGAAGGTTATTTTCTATGATAAAGATGTGTTGCTTTGTCATTTTAACAGACATAAACTTCGTAAATAATTATTCTAATGTGTTTAAAAATATCGTTTTCCATTGAAGTACACTATCGCTAATTACAACGATAAACCAAGAGATATTCCGAACATATACTGGATCTGTATCCTTTTAGCGATTTCATTAAACAACAACTGGCATTAAGTAATTATAATGAAATAGATTTGTTTATATTATTTCCTTCCTCTACACAATAATTCCCTGGAAACGTAATTACCATGCCCATCGGCATGGATCTATGATATCCCCTGATCTTAGAAAGTACGGATTTACAACAAGCTGCGGAGCTCAATTCAGCCAAAAATGTTAAGGCGTCAGATGTTAATTTCCATTGAGGGACATTCAGTAGCTGATTTTGATACACAATCTGCATTCAATAGATGGTGAACAATGACGTTCAAAGCAACCTGGATTCATCCATATTATACGATTACCACTTATATGTAAATGGGCCTGCTGTTCGAGAACCAAATTTAGAAATTGATGATTAGACACTGATACCATGATGACATTGTTTGATGTCAATGACTTTATGTCTAATGTCTAAGTGTATGTTAATTTGTTAAAGATGTCATAATCATAATGTCTGTTAGTATTAATAATGACAGGACGAGATAATGTTTGCGAGACAATAACCAAAATATTTTATACAAATTGCTGATAATTATTCTCTGGTTTTTATAATTTTCATTAATTTTTTTTGGACAACTAAAAGATTGAGTTGGACAAGTACTTTTTTTAGTTAGGCCTGAGCAGAAAATATGGCAAAAAAATCTTGTGGACTACATTTTGACATTA
Organism: Bathymodiolus brooksi; assembly: GCA_963680875.1. Lineage (NCBI taxonomy): Eukaryota > Metazoa > Mollusca > Bivalvia > Mytilida > Modiolidae > Bathymodiolus > Bathymodiolus brooksi. Next base: position 127,800,406 of record OY804576.1, on the reverse strand, counting down.
TTAAGTCATGATCAGATAGCTACACATAACATAATTTTAGCATCCATTAATAGTGGTTTAAAATCTATATAAGATGATATTCAACAAGGTTTAAGAGAAATGGTGTCAAGAAATAATTATCACATACACTAATAGAGTTTATGACACTCTTTTGTAGTTTCTTTCAGTAAAAACAGTACCAGCAGGAATATTTGTAGCAATTTAATTTGACATTTCTGACAATGTTGGCGAGTTCCACCATTGTAAAAATCTAAAATTTGAAAACTTTGGGGAGTCCCAACTGAAAATGGTGAGTTCAGGACTCATCTAGGTGAGTTTCAAGGATCTCTGTAACCAGTAGATATGATCTGTTGGGGAACAGGACAAAAGCCCCCTGACAAAAAGCCCCCCAATAATGATGAAAAGTAAAATGTTTTTTTTATACATTTTTTTATATTGATGGTGATATTAGATATATTAAAGTATAAAGGAAATTTTTTTTTTAAATTAATTTAAAAAATTTGATTAGAAAAATTTTTCTTCACATTTTGTTTATTATTATTAACATTTATATTTAAGTGTAAATTACAAAAGAAAAACTGATAATTTGTTTATAAATTAGTTATTTTTTTAATTATCTTTATCACATAATGTTGTACACATCTCCCTGTTCAAGGTTCATACTTACATCAGTGATGATAGGCAATGGTTGCATAGGCAGTTGTGCAAAGACACAAAGATATAAATATTTTTACAGTATACAGACACAAGAAATTAAAATACAGAGGTACAAAAAATCTTGAATCATGTTAGAAAACACAAAGAAAATTTTACAAATCCAAACAGTTGAACTATGACACAGAAAAAAAATGAAATGTATTGACTAATTATGAATAATTCAAAAATTAACTTTAATTTATAAACAAATTATCAGTTTTTCTTTTGTAATTTACACTTTATAAATATAAATGTTAATAATAATAAACAAAATGTGAAGAAATGTTTTTCTATAAGTATTAAATTTTTTTAAATTACTTTTTTCTTTTATACTTTAATATATCTAATATCACTTATCAAAATAAAAAAATGTATAACAAACAAGATGAATTGTGAGCTAATGCTCACTTATGATACCCCCACTCTTCAGCAAACAGGAAGTAGGAATCTGACGGGTCAAAAAACACTTCCCACGATATGGGGTACCTATATGAAGCTTGTGACTAAATATAAGATTTCTGCCATCAATAGTTGCTGAGAAAAATGCGACTAAAAATGGGCATATACAAAATGTATGTTCAATGTGTATACAAATCAACAAAGACGGCAAACAAGAAGTAGGAATCTGATGGGTCCAAAATCGCTTCCCACGATATGGGGTACCTATATGAAGCTTATGACCAAATATCAGATCTCTGCCATCAATAGTTGCTGAGAAAAATGTGCATATATGTTCAATGTGTATAAAAACCAAAAAAATGTGCATATATGTTCAATGTGTATAAAAACCAACTAAGTCGGCAAACAGGAAGTAGGAATCTGATGGGTCCAAAAACGCTTCCCACGATATGGGGTACCTATATGAAGCTTGCGACCAAATATCAGATTTCTGCCATCAATAGTTGCTGAGACAAATGTGACGAAAATGTGTATAAAAACCAACTAAGTCGGCAAACAGGAAGTAGGAATCTGACAGGTCCAAAAACGCTACCCACTATATGGTATACATATATGACACTTGTGACCAAATATCAGATTTCTGCCATCAACAGTTACTGAGAAAAATGCGATGAAAAATATCTTGGACGGATGGACAGAGGTAAAACAGTATACCCCCCCCCCTTCGGGGAGCGGGGGTATCAATAAAACAGAATACCCCCCTCCCCCTTCGGGAACAGGGGTATAAAAAACATTAACTTTTACTTTTCATCATTATTGGGGGCCTTTTTGTTAGGGGGCTTTTGTCCTAGACCCTTATACCCGATCTGTTGATGCTGTGCCAGAAAAAAATCTTAATAGAATTTTTTTTAATCAAAAACGCATAATTGTGGATTCTCTGTACCCGTTTAATTCTTTAGCAACCCAGTTATTAATATCATGATCCAAATTTTTCTCAAAATTACTGTAATCATGATATCTGGACTTCAACAGAAACAACCAAACTTTATTTTAAAGGGTACCTCCGAACCCCAATTCATCAAATAAATTCTTGAAAAGCTCTTTCAAGTTATTTTTTTTAGATGAACATTGCATATCTTAATTATAACATTAGATCCATTTCCAAATAGAATGCATACCATCTGATCAAAATGACACCCCTCCCTAGCCATGAGGGCAATCCATGGATGGTCCAATGTGAAAAATGGTGGCATAGGCTCATAATGTACACAGGGTTTGCTGGGAGATGGCTTCACATACATTAAATAACCCTGAAAATAAACCAAATATATATTGAAATAATATACACATAATGTACACAGGGATTACTGGGAGATGGCTTCAAATACATTAAATAACCCTGAAAATAAACCAAATATATAGAGAAATAATATACACATAATGTACACAGGGCTTGCTGGGAGATGGCTTCACATACATTAAATAATCCTGAAAATAAACCAAATATATATTGAAATAATATACACATAATGTACACAGGGATTGCTGGGAGATGGCTTCACATACATTAAATAATCCTGAAAATAAACCAAATATATATTGAAATAATATACACATAATGTACACAGGGATTGCTGGGAGATGGCTTCAAATACATTAAATAACCCTGAAAATAAACCAAATATATATTGAAATAATATACACATAATGTACACAGGGATTGCTGGGAGATGGCTTCACATACATTAAATAATCCTGAAAATAAACCAAATATATATTGAAATAATATACACATAATGTACACAGGGATTGCTGGGAGATGGCTTCAAATACATTAAATAACCCTGAAAATAAACCAAATATATATTGAAATAATATACACATAATGTACACAGGGATTGCTGGGAGATGGCTTCACATACATTAAATAATCCTGAAAATAAACCAAATATATATTGAAATAATATACACATAATGTACACAGGGATTGCTGGGAGATGGCTTCACATACATTAAATAACCCTGAAAATAAACCAAATATATATTGAAATAATATACACATAATGTACACAGGGATTGCTGGGAAATGGCTTCACATACATTAAATAACCCTGAAAATAAACCAAATATATATTGAAATAATATACACAGGGATTGCTGGGAGATGGCTTCACATACATTAAATAACCCTGAAAATAAACCAAATATATATTGAAATAATATACACAGGGATTGCTGGGAAATGGCTTCACATACATTAAATAACCCTGAAAATAAACCAAATATATATTGAAATAATATACACAAGGATTGCTGGGAGATGGCTTCACATACATTAAATAACCCTGAAAATAAACCAAATATATATTGAAATAATATACACAGGGATTGCTGGGAGATGGCTTCACATACATTAAATAACCCTGAAAATAAACCAAATATATATTGAAATAATATACACAGGGATTGCTGGGAGATGGCTTCACATACATTAAATAACCCTGAAAATAAACCAAATATATATTGAAATAATATACACAAGATCAAAATTGACTTCAAATATAAAACCTTGGCAAAAAAAATATATATTACACATATTTTTGTTCCAGATATATATAATTGCCGATTTGTTTTGTGAGAATAGATTTCTCAGAGCAATCTCGCATCGAAGGAGAAACCTGAGTTGTGAGTTGTGATGAGAAGTCCATTTCAAGTAAAACATATTAATGATAGTATGTTTATTAAGGATTTGGTGAGATGACATCAGAGGCATCATTATAGCATCACATTGAAAAAAAACAGCGATATTATTTTAATATCAAGCTAGTTGATAGATAATAGATATTATCGTGTGTAGAAATCATCAATAAAAAGTTAATCTTAAATCCTTACAGCTTGTTTCTTTCTCACTGTTAATAAAAAATCAAATTATAATACATTTTTGCACATGTATTTCTAAAATACGACAGTCATAATCAAAGCACCAAAAGGCACTGTAATGCTAATTGTTTAACTAGACAGTAAAGCAGAAAACAACATTTTTTTTTATCAATGTTGCAATACATTTGTAAAATTGCAGTCAGGACTGTTAGTACATGTACACATATTAATGTAGAAAACCACAGGCTTAAATTGATTAACAGCATTTTGAATTTTGAAATTCAGGGGGTGGGGAAACAAACTCGTCAGAAGAACTGTTTTGTAGTTTCTAGGACATTTTCCCATAGGCTTTATCTTATACAATGTAAATAAAATTAGAAATTTGAAAGATAGGGAAGGAAATTTGTTTTGAAAGGAGTCACTAACAAACACTCTAAATAAACTGTTGTTTGCTAGAAGTTGTTGTATGAACTAAATTAGTTATCTACTTTAGTTATGTACTAAATTAGTTATCTACTTTAGCTATGTACTAAATTAGTTATCTACTTTAGCTATGTACTAAATTAGTTATCTACTTTAGCTATGTACTAAATTAGTTATCTACTTTAGCTATGTACTAAATTAGTTATCTACTTTAGCTATGTACTAAACTAGTTATCTACTTTAGCTATGTACTAAATTAGTTATCTACTTTAGCTATGTACTAAATTAGTTATCTACTTTAGCTATGTACTAAATTAGTTATCTACTTTAGCTATGTACTAAATTAGTTATCTACTTTAGCTATGTACTAAACTATTTATCTACTTTAGTTATGTACTAAATTAGTTATCTACTTTAGCTATGTACTAAATTAGTTATCTACTTTAGTTATGTACTAAATTAGTTATCTACTTTAGCTATGTACTAAATTAGTTATCTACTTTAGCTATGTACTAAATTAGTTATCTACTTTAGCTGTGTACTAAATTAGTTATCTACTTTAGTTATGTACTAAATTAGTTATCTACTTTAGCTATGTACTAAATTAGTTATCTACTTTAGCTATGTACTAAATTAGTTATCTACTTTAGCTATGTACTAAATTAGTTATCTACTTTAGCTATGTACTAAATTAGTTATCTACTTTAGCTATGTACTAAATTAGTTATCTACTTTAGCTATGTACTAAATTAGTTATCTACTTTAGCTATGTACTAAATTAGTTATCTACTTTAGCTATGTACTAAATTAGTTATCTACTTTAGCTATGTACTAAATTAGTTATCTACTTTAGTTATGTACTAAATTAGTTATCTACTTTAGCTATGTACTAAATTAGTTATCTACTTTAGCTATGTACTAAATTAGTTATCTACTTTAGCTATGTACTAAATTAGTTATCTACTTTAGCTATGTACTAAATTAGTTATCTACTTTAGTTATGTACTAAATTAGTTATCTACTTTAGCTATGTACTAAATTAGTTATCTACTTTAGCTATGTACTAAATTAGTTATCTACTTTAGCTATGTACTAAATTAGTTATCTACTTTAGTTATGTACTAAATTAGTTATCTACTTTAGCTATGTACTAAATTAGTTATCTACTTTAGCTATGTACTAAATTAGATATCTACTTTAGCTATGTACTAAATTAGTTATCTACTTTAGTTATGTACTAAATTAGTTATCTACTTTAGTTATGTACTAAATTAGTTATCTACTTTAGCTATGTACTAAATTAGTTTTCTACTTTAACTATGTACTAAACTAGTTATCTACTTTAGCTATGTACTAAATTAGTTATCTACTTTAGTTATGTACTAAATTAGTTATCTACTTTAGCTATATACTAAATTAGTTATCTACTTTAGTTATCTACTAAACTAGTTATCTACTTTAGCTATGTACTAAATTAGTTATCTACTTTAGCTATGTACTAAATTAGTTATCTACTTTAGCTATGTACTAAATTAGTTATCTACTTTAGTTATGTACTAAATTAGTTATCTACTTTAGCTATGTACTAAATTAGTTATCTACTTTAGTTATCTACTAAACTAGTTATCTACTTTAGCTATGTACTAAATTAGTTATCTACTTTAGCTATGAACCCCGCGGGAACCCCGGGGTATAGAAATGGGACCGAGAGCTTCTTCGGCTTGAAGGGGCGTCAGTCGGTTGTGCGGGATGTAAAAATTCACAACCAACCCGTCCTGCGGATGAGACGTAAATAAAACTGAGGTCCCGTGTTGAGAGATTGCCACCCTCTCCGCACGTTAAAGAACCCAGTGTAACAGCTCATTATGAGCAATATGCTCATGATGAGTGGTCCATAAGAGACCTGTTGCACTGGCAAAATTATCCGTCTCTACCCATCATCTTTCCTTGTTTCGAGTCCTGTGGCGTTTAAATTTTTAAATGTTCTCGTCCTGAATATAGCTGAAAAATTGCTCACTGGACGTTAAACAACAATCAATCAATCAATCAATCAACTTTAGCTATGTACTAAATTAGTTATCTACTTTAGCTATGTACTAAATTAGTTATCTACTTTAGCTATGTACTAAATTAGTTATCTACTTTAGCTATGTACTAAATTAGTTATCTACTTTAGCTATGTACTAAATTAGTTATCTAATTAACTATGTACTAAATTAGTTATCAACTTTAGCTATGTACTAAATTAGTTATCTACTTTAGCTATGCACTAAATTAGTTATCTACTTTAGCTATGTACTAAATTAGTTATCTACTTTAGTTATCTACTAAACTAGTTATATACTTTAGCTATGTACTAAATTAGTTATCTACTTTAGTTATGTACTAAATTAGTTATCTACTTTAGCTATGTACTAAATTAGTTATCTACTTTAGTTATGTACTAAATTAGTTATCTACTTTAGCTATGTACTAAATTAGTTATCTACTTTAGCTATGTACTAAATTAGTTATCTACATTAGTTATGTACTAACTTAGTTATCTACTTTAGCTATGTACTAAATTAGTTATCTACTTTAGTTATGTACTAAATTAGTTATCTACTTTAGCTATGTACTAAATTAGTTATCTACTTTAGCTATGTACTAAATTAGTTATCTACTTTAGCTATGTACTAAATTAGTTATCTACTTTAGTTATGTACTAAATTAGTTATCTACTTTAGCTATGTACTAAATTAGTTATCTACTTTAGCTATGTACTAAATTAGATATCTACTTTAGCTATGTACTAAATTAGTTATCTACTTTAGTTATGTACTAAATTAGTTATCTACTTTAGTTATGTACTAAATTAGTTATCTACTTTAGCTATGTACTAAATTAGTTTTCTACTTTAACTATGTACTAAACTAGTTATCTACTTTAGCTATGTACTAAATTAGTTATCTACTTTAGTTATGTACTAAATTAGTTATCTACTTTAGCTATATACTAAATTAGTTATCTACTTTAGTTATCTACTAAACTAGTTATCTACTTTAGCTATGTACTAAATTAGTTATCTACTTTAGCTATGTACTAAATTAGTTATCTACTTTAGCTATGTACTAAATTAGTTATCTACTTTAGTTATGTACTAAATTAGTTATCTACTTTAGCTATGTACTAAATTAGTTATCTACTTTAGTTATCTACTAAACTAGTTATCTACTTTAGCTATGTACTAAATTAGTTATCTACTTTAGCTATGAACCCCGCGGGAACCCCGGGGTATAGAAATGGGACCGAGAGCTTCTTCGGCTTGAAGGGGCGTCAGTCGGTTGTGCGGGATGTAAAAATTCACAACCAACCCGTCCTGCGGATGAGACGTAAATAAAACTGAGGTCCCGTGTTGAGAGATTGCCACCCTCTCCGCACGTTAAAGAACCCAGTGTAACAGCTCATTATGAGCAATATGCTCATGATGAGTGGTCCATAAGAGACCTGTTGCACTGGCAAAATTATCCGTCTCTACCCATCATCTTTCCTTGTTTCGAGTCCTGTGGCGTTTAAATTTTTAAATGTTCTCGTCCTGAATATAGCTGAAAAATTGCTCACTGGACGTTAAACAACAATCAATCAATCAATCAATCAACTTTAGCTATGTACTAAATTAGTTATCTACTTTAGCTATGTACTAAATTAGTTATCTACTTTAGCTATGTACTAAATTAGTTATCTACTTTAGCTATGTACTAAATTAGTTATCTACTTTAGCTATGTACTAAATTAGTTATCTAATTAACTATGTACTAAATTAGTTATCAACTTTAGCTATGTACTAAATTAGTTATCTACTTTAGCTATGCACTAAATTAGTTATCTACTTTAGCTATGTACTAAATTAGTTATCTACTTTAGTTATCTACTAAACTAGTTATATACTTTAGCTATGTACTAAATTAGTTATCTACTTTAGTTATGTACTAAATTAGTTATCTACTTTAGCTATGTACTAAATTAGTTATCTACTTTAGTTATGTACTAAATTAGTTATCTACTTTAGCTATGTACTAAATTAGTTATCTACTTTAGCTATGTACTAAATTAGTTATCTACATTAGTTATGTACTAACTTAGTTATCTACTTTAGCTATGTACTAAATTAGTTATCTACTTTAGTTATGTACTAAATTAGTTATCTACTTTAGCTATGTACTAAATTAGTTATCTACTTTAGTTATGTACTAAATTAGTTATCTACTTTAGCTATGTACTAAATTAGTTATTTACTTTAGCTATGTACTAAATTAGTTATCTACTTTAGCTATGTACTAAATTAGTTATCTACTTTAGCTATGTATTAAATTAGTTATCTACTTTAGCTATGTACTAAATTAGTTATCTACTTTAGCTATGTACTAAATTAGTTATCTACTTTAGCTATGCACTAAATTAGTTATCTACTTTAGTTATGTACTAAATTAGTTATCTACATTAGTCATGTACTAAATTAGTTATCTACTTTAGTTATGTACTAATATAGTTATCTACTTTAGCTATGTACTAAATTAGTTATCTACTTTAGCTATGTACTAAATTAGTTATCTACTTTAGCTATGTATTAAATTAGTTATCTACTTTAGCTATGTACTAAATTAGTTATCTACTTTAGCTATGTACTAAATTAGTTATCTACTTTAGCTATGTACTAAATTAGTTATCTACTTTAGTTATGTACTAAATTAGTTATCTACTTTAGCTATGTACTAAATTAGTTATCTACTTTAGCTATGTACTAAATTAGTTATCTACTTTAGCTATGTACTAAATTAGTTATCTACTTTAGCTATGTACTAAATTAGTTATCTACTTCAGCTATGTACTAAATTAATTATCTACTTTAGCTATGTACTAAATTAGTTATCTACTTTAGCTATGTACTAAATTAGTTATCTACTTTAGTTATGTACTAAATTAGTTATCTACTTTAGCTATGTACTAAATTAGTTATCTACTTTAGCTATGTACTAAATTAGTTATCTACTTTAGTTATGTACTAAATTAGTTATCTACTTTAGCTATGTACTAAATTAGTTATCTACTTTAGCTATGTACTAAATTAGTTATCTACTTTAGCTATGTACTAAATTAGTTATCTACTTTAGTTATGTACTAAATTAGTTATCTACTAAACTAGTTATCTACTTTAGCTATGTACTAAATTAGTTATCTACTTTAGCTATGTACTAAATTAGTTATCTACTTTAGCTATGTACTAAATTAGTTATCTACTTTAGCTATGTACTAAATTAGTTATCTACTTCAGCTATGTACTAAATTAGTTATCTACTTTAGCTATGTACTAAATTAGTTATCTACTTTAGCTATGTACTAAATAAAGGTAATAACAAAATTACCGAACTCCGAACAATCTTACAAAGGGAAAGTCAAAACTCATAATTATATAAACAGACAAAATCAGTCAACAACCGGAAAACTGTGAAAACCGTAATGACCCTGACTTGGTACAGGCATTTCTAAAGAAATGGTGGGTTGAATCAGATTTTAAGGCGCCAAACCTCCCGCTCTCATTACGGTTCAAAGGTTCCGGCTGTCACTGTAACAGTATTTAAATACAGGAACAAAATAGGTAAAATAGTTGTCAAAGCAGTACCATATTCGGTGACGTAAATGTCAAAAATAATTTTACGTCACACATTGACAAAAAAATTCTTGACATTTGCGACTTCTTTATCTTTATACATTTTCACTATATGAAAATGCATCGCTTATAATTTTTTCTGCAGAGACGGAATATATTTCGACAAGATATTGGTATCGGAATATAAACTTTTTAATAGATCGAATAAGGCGAATCTTTTTATAGCCCTGGTCCAGTAGCCTGTTTCTCAGATGAAGATGACGTTTCAGGAAATCAGAATAATTGCTACTGGCCCTTGCATAGCGAATCAATTGCGAGATGTAAACACCATATGCAGGAGAAGCTGGTATATTGCTGCACATGTTTGGAAAATTTATGATTTTAAAATTGAAGTCGTCCCGCTTATCATAAATTTTAGTACTGAGTTGACCACTGTCGTCAAATTCGAGGTATAAGTCCAAAAATGATGCGGACGAAGCTGTATCGGTGGTCTCTTTAACTTCCAGCTCTGGAGGATATATCAATGGAAGAAATTCTGCAAATCTAGAATTATTGATAGATAAAACGTCATCAATATACCTGTATGTGAAATTAAAGGCTCTAGCCTCATGAATCTTCTTATCTTTTACAAGCTTTTGAAGAAACTCCGACTCATATGAGTATAAAAATAAATCGGCTAGAAGAGGGGCACAATTCGTACCCATTGGTATGCCGACGACCTGCTGAAACAGTGTCCCTCCAAAGGAGACAAATATGTTATCGATGAGGAACTCCAGCATACTGATCACTTGTTCCTCGGAGTAGCATGTTTTATCTTTATGAATTTTGTTTGAAAAATATGTGGAATTGTAGCCTAACACAACAAATTTTGAGCCATAGTTTCTATGACTAAAAGCTTTATGAATTGTTTCTTTTAAGCGGGTTTTTAATTTGTCATGCGGTAGGGTGGTATATAGAGTTGAAAAATCAAATGTTTTGATGGAGGATACCTGAGAGAAAGATCTTGATTTCAGGTTATCCAAAAGATCTTTAGAGTTTTTCAAAATCCACATGTGATTTATGCCACTACGCGAGTAAACAGTTTCACAATATTTCTGTTGTCCCTCTTTTACTGCAGACAGAATCTTTGTCAGGTGAATAGACAATTCTTTCGTCGAACAAGTTGATGATCCCGCTATGTACCTTTCTTTGTATGGTGTCTTATGGAGTTTAGGTATCCAATATAAGTAGGGTAAATCCTCAGACTCTTTACCAGAGGGAATGTTTAAAGAGGTCATGAATGATCTGTGGTTAGCTAGGATTTCATCTTTGTCGAACGAAGTTGGTTTGTATGTGATATTACTAGAGGTGTTGCTATTTATGCCTAATTCCTTGATTAGGCATTCGAAGTAATATGATTTACATACAAACACGATATTGTTGGAAGCCTTGTCAGCAGGAACGATAACATATTTGTCATGAAGAGAGGAAAGACACTTAACAGCTTCTTGGTCTTTAAATACAGACTTAGGTCGACTATTAACACAATTTTTGAGTTTGTGAATCCGACCTTGTACTAGAGACCTAATTGTTCTAACCCAGTCTGACAAGGACTCTAACTCAGGATCTTGGTCTACTTCTCTCTTTATCCACCTTCTGGCATAATCTTCAACAGCATCCATAATTATCTTGAAATTATGTTTCCAATTGATGTGTTGAGGTTCTCTGAATTTAGGACCATGAGAAATCACCTTTCGGAGACTCTCATGTTGAATGATATTCAGATCACCAGTGATTACATGTCCAGATGGGTTGTATTGAAAAGGAGAGTGGGAGCAGTCACAAGTCAGAGGGTTCTTAAGGTACTCTTCTATGTTAATATCTTGCAATGCTTCTTTGTAGTTGAAAATTTTACGGCCAATGCTGTTAGTGTAGCTATAGGAGACAATGGGAACAGATTGATTTTTGAAATATGGTGGAATTTCTTTTACGACCTCTTTTCTATTAAGAATGTTGCTGATGTTAATAGCATCGATTCCTTTGTTAGCAAACGGAATATGGAGGAATTTTCTGTTGTTATCATGAAGAGGTTCAGATCGAACTGGTTTAAAAAGACGAAAGGACGCCACGTCACATATAATACTAGACAATCTGTACTTAGGAGAAAAAGGATCTACGCCTCCTTTGTCAAGTCCAAAATCCTTAAGATCTTTGAGGTAGTTTACAGGTAGTGAAAATAAGATTGTACGAATATGATGAATTCCAAGAGGTTTCTGTATATTAGAAAGTAAATCATTAAAAGTATCTTGTAACCTTCTTGGTTTAGAGGACTTTTTAACATTAGGATGTTGAATTCTTTTATGACCATGGCTACGTTTAGTTCTTGGAATAGTATTAAAAAGGCTCATCACATTGATTTCGTTGCATCCAGGACTTGACAAATTTCCCACTCCTTTGATGTTATCATTGCAACCGTAAGGCATTGCAGTGCCTAATTCTTTTATCCAGAACAACTCTCTATCGGTGCGGTAAGGTGTACTAAGAATAGGACTGTTTGTATGATGGTAAATCTTCTCGATGATTCGAACTTTCATCGTCAAACAGCGGTCATGACCCGGTTGATTGAAATGATTATACAAAATCCTGTATTTGGGATCTTTTGCATCATATCGATGTTGGCTCATCCTACTTCGCAATGTTTGACGAGTTTCACCAACATACAAAAGTCCACAGAGTGTACATTCTATACCGTAAATAACATTTTTAGTAGAACAGTCCAGAGGTTCAAACGATTTGGTGTAGTACGTTTTTCCAGTTAAATTACTTGTAAATTCAGGAGAAGTTATTAGCATGACGCATGTTTTACAAGTATTATTTTTGTCAGTTTTTATTTTGCAAGTAGTAATGCATGGAGAAGAGTCACAAGTACCTGGAGATTTAAGAATTAGTTATCTACTTTAGCTATGTACTAAATTAGTTATCTACTTTAGCTATGTACTCAATTAGTTATCTACTTTAGTTATGTACTAAATTAGTTATCTACTTTAGCTATGTACTAAATTAGTTATCTACTTTAGCTATGTACTAAATTAGTTATCTACTTTAGCTCTGTACTAAATTAGTTATCTACTTTAGCTATGTACTAAATTAGTTATCTACTTTAGCTATGTACTAAATTAGTTATCTACTTTAGCTATGTACTAAATTAGTTGTCTACTTTAGCTATGTACTAAATTAGTTATCTACTTTAGCTATGTACTAAATTAGTTATCTACTTTAGCTATGTACTAAATTAGTTATCTACTTTAGCTATGTACTAAATTAGTTATCTACTTTAGCTATGTACTAAATTAGTTATCTACTTTAGCTATGAACCCCGCGGGAACCCCTGGGTATAGAAATGGGACCGAGAGCTTCTTTGGCTTGAAGGGGCGTCCGTCGGTTGTGTGGGATGTAAAAATTCACAACCAACCCGTCTTGCGGATGAGACGTAAATAAAACCAAGGTCCCGTGTTGAGAGATTGCCACCCTCTCCGCACATTAAAGAACCCAGTGTAACAGCTCATTATGAGCAATATGCTCATGATGAGTGGTCCATAAGAGACCTGTTGCACTGGCAAAATTATCCGTCCCTACCCATCATCTTTCCTTGTTTCGAGTCCTGTGGCGTTTAAATTTTTAAATGTTCTTGTCCTGAATATAGCTGAAAAATTGCTCGCTGGACGTTAAACAACAATCAATCAATCAACTTTAGCTATGTACTAAATTAGTTATCTACTTTAGCTATGTACTAAATTAGTTATCTACTTTAGTTATGTACTAAATTAGTTATCTACTTTAGTTATGTACTAAATTAGTTATCTACTTTAGCTATGTACTAAATTAGTTATCTACTTTAGCTATGTACTAAATTAGTTATCTACTTTAGCTATGTACTAAATTAGTTATCTACTTTAGCTATGTACTAAATTAGTTATCTACTTTAGATATGTACTAAATTAGTTATCTACTAAACTAGTTATCTACTTTAGCTATGTACTAAATTAGTTATCTACTTTAGTTATGTACTAAATTAGTTATCTACTAAACTAGTTATCTACTTTAGCTATGTACTAAATTAGTTATCTACTTTAGTTATGTACTAAATTAGTTATCTACTTTAGTTATGTACTAAATTAGTTATCTACTTTAGTTATGTACTAAATTAGTTATCTACTTTAGCTATGTACTAAATTAGTTATCTACTTTAGTTATGTACTAAATTAGTTATCTACTAAACTAGTTATCTACTTTAGCTATGTACTAAATTAGTTATCTACTTTAGTTATGTACTAAATTAGTTATCTACTTTAGTTATGTACTAAATTAGTTATCTACTTTAGTTATGTACTAAATTAGTTATCTACTTTAGCTATGTACTAAATTAGTTATCTACTTTAGTTATGTACTAAATTAGTTATCTACTTTAGTTATGTACTAAATTAGTTATCTACTTTAGCTATGTACTAAATTAGTTATCTACTTTAGTTATGTACTAAATTAGTTATCTACTTTAGTTATGTACTAAATTAGTTATCTACTTTAGCTATGTACTAAATTAGTTATCTACTTTAGCTATGTACTAAATTAGTTATCTACTTTAGCTATGTACTAAATTAGTTATCTACTTTAGTTATGTACTAAATTAGTTATCTACTTTAGTTATGTACTAAATTAGTTATCTACTTTAGTTATGTACTAAATTAGTTATCTACTTTAGCTATGTACTAAATTAGTTATCTACTTTAGCTATGTACTATATTAGTTATCTACTTTAGTTATGTACTAAATTAGTTATCTACTTTAGCTATGTACTAAATTAGTTATCTACTTTAGCTATGTACTAAATTAGTTATCTACTTTAGCTATGTACTAAATTAGTTATCTACTTTAGTTATGTACTAAATTAGTTATCTACTTTAGTTATGTACTAAATTAGTTATCTACTTTAGTTATGTACTAAATTAGTTATCTACTTTAGCTATGTACTAAATTAGTTATCTACTTTAGTTATGTACTAAATTAGTTATCTACTTTAGTTATGTACTAAATTAGTTATCTACATTAGTTATGTACTAAATTAGTTATCTACTTTAGTTATGTACTAAATTAGTTATCTACTTTAGCTATGTACTAAATTAGTTATCTACTTTAGTTATGTACTAAATTAGTTATCTACTTTAGTTATGTACTAAATTAGTTATCTACTTTAGTTATGTACTAAATTAGTTATCTACTTTAGCTATGTACTAAATTAGTTATCTACTTTAGTTATGTACTAAATTAGTTATCTACTTTGTCTCTTTTTCATATCATTACAAATAAAAGCATGTAAAATTACTTCTTTTATCTATAATCACGAAAGACCTACACAATCAAAAAAACAGGGTAAAACATCTCCCTTCACCTGAAGAGTGACATAATAAAATGCATTGACACAAAATCTTTAATGAGTCATCGTTTGCGAAGCAATTTCTGAAAAGATTAAAATATTTCATAAAATCAAAAACAAACCGTCAACCCATCCTCTGGAAGCCGATTTCCAAAGCTAGCTGGCTCATCTCGGAACCAAACAACAGTATAATTTTCTTGTTTGTCAATCTGCAATAGAAAGGAAACATCATGTATAACAATGACTTGTATGTATACAGTGAAGACTGTCTAACCACAACCCTCTAGAGATCAGTTTTTGTGTTTGGAATAGATAGGTCAGGTGTTTGGTTTATACAGGTTAAATTAGCAAAGATTTCCTACACTGGGACTTTATTTAAAGTTCTGTTTATACAGGATTCCGGTTTATTCAGGGTTTTGTTTAGGCAGATTTCACTGTATAAAGAAATTGTAAAGAAATTCCATTTACTTTAAATAATGATAAAAGTCTTTGTTCCTCAATAGACATTTTTTATGGCTAAGAGTTATTATTACTCATTTGAAAAACGTGTGATTTTATTTTTATTTTATGCATCTTCAATTTTTTTATTTTAGTATTTTTCACTGAAAACTATGTAATCTGAATGTCATTCCATATTAAAGGCATAACAAATAAATTCCAGGTGAAAAAAAAACTTCTGAAAAACAACCAATTGGCAAGAAACTAAAGATATGAGCTTTATAAATGTAGCATTCAACTATATGTCGATTCATATAAATAAACAATTGAGTTGTCTTGTACATTGCATCAGAACAGGTGTAATCACTCCTGGCACTACGTACACACTCATACAGGTGATTTTCAAAGAAAAAGTATACATGTATCATAATATGTTATCATCGTTAACCTTTTACTTCTATTATTTTAACTGTGGTGTAATGGTTAGCGCGCTTGGCATGAGTGTAGTAGATTGTTGGTTCAAGCCCCAGTCAAGTCAAACCAAAGACTATAAAAGTGTAGTAGATTGTTGGTTCAAGCCCTAGTCAAGTCAAACCAAAGACTATAAAAGTGTAGTAGATTGTTGGTTCAAGCCCCAGTCAAGTCAAACCAAAGACTATAAAAGTGTAGTAGATTGTTGGTTCAAGCCCCAGTCAAGTCAAACCAAAGACTATAAAAGTGTAGTAGATTGTTGGTTCAAGCCCCAGTCAAGCTAAACCAAAGACTATAAAAGTGTAGTAGATTGTTGGTTCAAGCCCCAGTCAAGTCAAACCAAAGACTATAAAAGTGTAGTAGATTGTTGGTTCAAGCCCCAGTCAAGTCAAACCAAAGACTATAAAAGTGTAGTAGATTGTTGGTTCAAGCCCCAGTCAAGCTAAACCAAAGACTATAAAAGTGTAGTAGATTGTTGGTTCAAGCCCCAGTCAAGCTAAACCAAAGACTATAAAAGTGTAGTAGATTGTTGGTTCAAGCCCCAGTCAAGTTAAACCAAAGACTATAAAAGTGTAGTAGATTGTTGGTTCAAGCCCCAGTCAAGTTAAACCAAAGACTATAAAAGTGTAGTAGATTGTTGGTTCAAGCCCCAGTCAAGTCAAACCAAAGACTATAAAAGTGTAGTAGATTGTTGGTTCAAGCCCCAGTCAAGCTAAACCAGACTATAAAAGTGTAGTAGATTGTTGGTTCAAGCCCCAGTCAAGCTAAACCAAAGACTATAAAAGTGTAGTAGATTGTTGGTTCAAGCCCCAGTCAAGCTAAACCAGACTATAAAAGTGTAGTAGATTGTTGGTTCAAGCCCCAGTCAAGTTAAACCAAAGACTATAAAAGTGTAGTAGATTGTTGGTTCAAGCCCCAGTCAAGTCAAACCAAAGACTATAAAAGTGTAGTAGATTGTTGGTTCAAGCCCCAGTCAAGCTAAACCAGACTATAAAAGTGTAGTAGATTGTTGGTTCAAGCCCCAGTCAAGCTAAACCAAAGACTATAAAAGTGTAGTAGATTGTTGGTTCAAGCCCCAGTCAAGCTAAACCAGACTATAAAAGTGTAGTAGATTGTTGGTTCAAACCCCAGTCAAGCTAAACCAAAGACTATAAAAGTGGTAATTGCTGTTTTAAGTAGTAAGAGCAAAGACGGGTTGGCTCGGAATCAAGATACCGGTAATGTTTCAGAGTGGAGTGACATGTCTATCCACAGACTGCTGTTTCAGTGAGCTAGCATGTTGATCTAGTTCAAAGCGAATATCATCATCATTTCATTGAATGTAATATAAATTGTTCTTGCTGTGAAATAGCTGAAAAATGACTAATTTTGTGTTTAACAACAATCACTCACTACATGTATTATATACATGTATACCATGGATCTTACGAATTAACTTATTTAAACCAACGAACCCGAAGGATGAGTTGGCTTAAATAAGTTCATGAGTAAGATCCATGGTATATATGGTTTGTAACAGAAATTACATGATTGACAGATCTATTGACGTAAAAATCATGGAATAACATCAAGATCTTCATGTTAGACCATGGTTTGTAAAAGTTCACTATTTTTAAGTTGATTATTGCATAAAAACATCAAAGGAAAAATGCGTATTTATGTTACAAGTATGTATTATATTATTTTGCCTAAATCTACGTAGATGCAACACTGAATGTGAGACTATTAAATCTGTATTCAGAGACTTGGGATATTCTACAATGAATGCATCTTACCACGTATACATTACAATCAACATATGATGCATGAAACATCAATATCAAGTTTACCACTGTAAACACATATAACTTTGTCACATGGTATGGTACTGCAGTATCAAAAGGCATTACTGCTTTTTAAAACTGAAAAATAAAAAGAATACAACTTTAAGTAATACATATTACAATACAATATTGGAAGATATCTAATAAAATTGAACAAACAATTGGTGGAACTCTTTATGCATAGGACATATCAATAACCCATAAAAATGATCATTTTACAAAAAACTGCATTTACATTGGATGAAAAACAAGAAAGTTCAACTTCAAGTTCAAATATTAGCATTTGTGATATGAAGGAAATGTTAGGAGGTGAAACGTGGAAATGTGCTGAGCCAGAGTTGGAGGGAAAATCTGCTGTTTTCCGTATGTAGAGCTTTCCGACGTCCCATGGCTACAGCAAGTCCATAAAAGCCGTCGGATGGCAGAGGAATCTCGGACTACTTGCTGGTAAGCTACATTTTTGTAGTTAAGGATCTACAAAATGTATTCATTCTTTCAAATTTAAAATTATCAGGGGAGAATAAAAAAAAAACATGGTTCATTTACCTTGTGATGGAGTATAATATTGGATTTTCAATACATAGAATGGGTATATAAAAATAAGTAGGTGCACGTTTTGGAAAATTTGTTCATGTTCTATTTCACTGTCATCTCATCCTGTGAGTTGATGCTGTTTGACGGCCCTTCACAGTATTCCAGTAAATGTAAATGTCTTTTCAGCGACACGAAAGATGGACTCTCTCATCACTGACTTTCGTTTAGATTTTGGGGGTAAAAGAGAGAAAAGTCTACCCTTCATATCTTCTTCGTTTTCTTATTTGGACATTGGCACCTGTGACAACATTGACTGATAATCTCGGTTATTTTTTGTTGACATGACTGAATAAGTGGGGTACCCAATTGATTTAGTTAATAGTTTCAGTACACATTCTAGCAAGGCGTTTCCCTTTACTTACAGACAAAGTATATCGTAAAATTGGAAAAATATTGGTTTATATGTTCACATATACATTATAATCTTACGATAATATTATCTTGTCCGCTGATTTGCGTGATTTGTATCCTATATTTTGTCTGTTTACATCTTGAAGATTGAGAAAATGGATACTGTCACGTGATATGATAATGGGAGATAATCCAAACTTTTATATTGTATAATAAGAAATGTGTACCTTTCGATAGACTTAGTGTATGAGAATACTGTTTACAAACAATAAATCGTTTATGTAAAAAAAAAAATATTCTGATTCCCAATGTTGCTGAAAAAAATATTCTGATTTTGGTGGAGGAAAAAAATAATAATCTGATTCAGAGTTTTTGTCATATAACCTAGGCTAATGTGGAATTCTGGAAAAAAATTTAGCGCTTTGAGCGACAAAAAAAATAAATATTCTAACTCTCGTGTTGTCCGACAAAAAATTTCTGAACGAAACAAAAAACCATAACTTCAAGAGCACGACAGAACATCTTCAAATCAGTAGATGGAGCATTATTTAACAATAGATATACAACTTTCTAACATAGAAATATGAGTTGTAAGATGTAAACTCCATAGGCAGGTGATGCTGAAATGTTGCTACTGATGAAAATTAAGTTGACTATTGGAAAAGTGGAGTCATCACGTTTGTCGTAGTTTGGATTTTGATCTTCCCACGTTGTCGATTTCAAGGTGAAAGTCAAGGTAAAAAGCAGACGTTTGAGTGTCAATAGTATATTTATTTCAACCTCATTTGGATAGATGAGATACAGATAATCTATAATCATCGAATCTAGAATTGTTTAGTAACAGAACATTATCTATATAGTGGACGCTGGGAGTAAAGGTTTTAAGTTAGTGTTTTAATCTTTATTCATGAGAAGACCTTGAATGAAGTCTGCCTCATAAGCGTGTAGAAACAAATCGACAAGTAGGGGGCACAATTTGTATCCATTGGAATACCAATCGTCTTTTCAAACACTCGTCCACCAAACTTGACAAATATGTTGCAGATCAAAATTCTAACAATGGAATGGTCTCATCCTGTTTATATATATTATTAGATTTTGAACGGCTTTTGACAAAGTAAGATTTATCTCTACCATTAACAAGACACGGATACCTTTCTTTAATTCTATATTTTAGTTGCGTGTGTGGAATGATGGTATATAAGGAAGATAAATCAAATGTTTTAATGCTGTTACAAACATACTGATAACTATAGAACTTGTTATATGTAATAAATTTGATGTATGATTTTGTTTATGTAGAATATTTGTTGTTGACAAAGATAAAGATATTTGTTATTGACAAAGATAAAGATAATAATTACATTACTAATGAAAATATGTTACTAGCTGACATTGTTTTAGCAACCAACGTTCAACTGACCATGCTTTTGTACTTGTATTATATGTTGACATTGTCGTTATTTATCTCAAAATATATGGTTTTATAGTGAACCGCATTGCTGGTGTAATGGTTAGCGTGCCAGCCTCGAGTGTGGTAGGTCGTGGGTTCTGGCTCCGTCGGGTCAAATCAAAGACTATAAAATTGTTTTTGTTGCTTCTCCGCTAAGCACGCAATATTAAGAAGAAAGAGCAAAGATTGGTTGGCTCGGAATCAGGGTAATGTGTCCGAGTAGGGCGACATGTCTATCCGCGGACTGTTGTTTCAATGAGCTAGCACTATAAAAATCAAACTAAGCGTGTTGGTCTAGTAAAAATGGACCTCATCATCATCTCATTGAAAATTAACTTGTTCTCGCCATGACATAGCTGACAAATTGCTGAGTTGGCGTTCAACAACAATCACTCACTCTTTAGGGTAGAAGTTAATCTGAGCAGATTTGTATTAATTGTTGGTTTATTTCTATTTGACGGCTGGATATCTAGATGTCAAGATAGGGAAAGGAAATACCGGTACCATTAACCAGTTAAATTCCGCCTCATTGGTGTGCCTGTTCTGACAGGGCGTCCATAGATTTAAGTCGGTTCGGGTTTTCATTTGAATTTTCCTGTTAGCAGTTTGAAGTATAACATCTGATTGGAATGTAATGTGGTTTGATAATATAGTATCCACAATAACTTCTTATCGTCAACATTTGACCACAAGAATAATCAAATTAATAAAAATTAGATCTCTCTTGCTTTCCGTTTTATATGTCGCTGTCTCCCGCGCAGCGACCAAGACATTGGGGTCAAGTGAGGATATTAAATTTTAATAAGAGTGAAGAATAATGGAATAGCAAATAATGAATGATAAAGCATTAGTAGTACGCTGATATGCCATTGGAGACAATATCCTTCCAATTCAATGGAATGGCCGTTGATATAATGCCTTCCATATGTTTCCTTGCAGATCTAAATCACTTGGAATACCAACCGACTGTCTAAAAAGATCAGAATATGATTATAGAAATTAATTGCTAATGTATAGGATAACACAATTTTAAAGGTTCTTGTAAAAAAATACTGGACTAGTATTGCATCATTGATATACATGTACATTGCCATTATGACACTCATTAATAAGGCGTCTATCAATATTTCCCTCTGGTACACTATATAAGGGGAGTATTTTTATTACCACTTTTCACTTAATAAATGCTACAAAGGAGATCATCAATAACGCTTAAACTTCATTCGCTTTTAATATATTGATTATATAACACAAACATATTAATAATTTATTTTCTGATCTCAAAGTGGTGGTTCTAGAAAATTCATTTACACGTAATTCATAAGAGAAATATGGGGTATTACAACTGGAACAAGTTTTCCCTCTGCGGGGTACGCCCCCTTGGAAAGGGTACTTATGCGAGACGAATCAAAAGCCCAACCCTCCCTTAAAATATAACGTTAATGAGTGCTTCGTAAAGGAGACTATCGCTGCATCGCATTCCTTACAAGTAGCGTTATATTGTTGTGTCTGCCAAATACTCCAGGAAACCTCTTTCCAAATTATTAACATCTATTCTATCAGCGGTCAAAACCGAGTTTCCGAGTTACTGTGACAGTAGTTCCTCAAGGGGTGGTCTGAATCAGATGTGGATTCTGAAGAATTCTAAAGATCTGCTGGAGTACATACAATCAAGGTCTGTCTGCTCCTGTAAAAACATTAAAACAATGGACATATCTACCCTCTACTACGATTCTACCAAAAAGTTATCAGAAACTGATATCATCAAAATGCTCGAGTTTTTGATTGACAACATATTTGTTATGTTTGGTGGACCCATTTTTCAACAGACAGTCTTCATATCTATGGGTACAAACTATGCTTCTCTTCTCACCGACTTGTTCCTTTTAATATTCGTACGAGGTAGAATTCATACTGGGACTTGTCAAGAAAACGAAAAGAAAATACCCCGATCCTTTAATTTCACGTTCCGCTATAAAGATGATGTCCTTTCACTAAATAATTCTACATTTCTGTCCCACTGAGCTTGAAATAAAGAATACTACAGATACAGCTAGTTCTATTTTAATACTAGAGACATACCTCCTGGTTTTTTCTTCTGGATAGAAAATACTAGAATTCATCCGGTAAAATGTCATAAGCATTTAAGTATCACTTTAATTGTAAGTGGTCAAACCACATAAATACTATTATTGAAAAAACATCCAAACAAGTGGCAGTTCTGCAAAAACTTTAAATTTAAGGTATTTCGAAATTTTCTTGAAACTATGTATTTAACTTTTATTCGTCCACTTTTATAATATGCAGGAGAGGTTTGGGATATTTGTACTCTCGCCGACTCAGAACGGCTTGAAAAAATTCTACTTGAAGCCGCACGTATAGTAACCGGTTTAACGTCTTATGCAAGCTTACTGTCTATCTATATGGAAACGGGATGGGAAAAACTTTCAGATAGGCGTGAAAAAAGAAAACTTTCATTATTCTATGACATAGTCAGTGGCCAATCACCTGATTATCTTCAAGATTTATTACCTATTACGGTGGGTAAAACCAATAACTATAATTTACGAAACTCTTCACAATTCGCACAGGAAGGCTGAGTTTATATCAAAGTTCTTTTTTCCCAAGTACAATTAGACTCTGGAACAATTTGCCAACAGACTTGAGAAATTCTCCTTGCCAACAAATGTTTAAAAACGAAATACGAAAAGTTTATGACATGCCTGACAAACCACCATTATATTTTTCTACTGGTATTAGAATTGCTAATATATTACATGCTCGTTTACGTCAAAAATGTAGTAGCCTCAAATGTGATCTATTTATATGTAATTTAATTGCCTCTTGTAATTGTGATTGTGAAAATTACATCGAGTCTGTGGACCATTTCTTTTTAAAATGTAATATATATACTGAACACAGAATACAACTATTCCGTGGCATGAGTAATTTGGGTTTTGATATAGGC
Source organism: Bathymodiolus brooksi (assembly GCA_963680875.1). NCBI lineage: Eukaryota > Metazoa > Mollusca > Bivalvia > Mytilida > Modiolidae > Bathymodiolus > Bathymodiolus brooksi. Next base: position 127,776,853 of record OY804576.1, on the reverse strand, counting down.
ATCGAAAATATATTATTTAGAAATGCCTCTTTTGAAAACGACAAAAACTCTAAACTGTTCTTGCTCGTCCAAAAATACATTGTTAACTCTAAAAGATTTGTCTAGTAAATTTATATATTGAATATACATCAGACGACAACGACCTTGTATATACGTTTCCGTATTTGTGTTTAATGATAAGTATTATACAAAACTGACTCTTATATATTTCAGCCAATAGAACTGTTTTTGTCCTGTTATGTTATCTTCAATTTTTGCTATAGTAGTTATTCATATTATCTGTATTTGTAATATATTGTCATTGCTAATGTTTATATATTAGTACGGGAACGATTCTAAAAAATACGCGTACTTCCCGAGTTTAATGGACCGACATACCTCACGGCTGATATTTTGCAAGATGATTAGGTATACATTATATTATCATTTAAACCCTGTCGTAGAATTTTCCGATGGTGCATTTTTTTGTTAGAGCTCTTGAAAGTGAAATTTCGTAGATTTTTCAAAATACAACTTCAATTACAAAAAGGCTGTAAGAACATTAAACGAAGTAAATTGTTGACACAAAAAAGTTATTGTCAGAATTTTCAAAGAACAAGCAAACATTTCAACATAGAAGATTTAGCATCTGACGGATAGTTAAATAAGTATTGAGCATTTCTCGGAAGAATGTGAAAGCTTTTTCCGATTGCAGTACCTGTCATTGTGAATATAATTTAATGAATTACGCGTAGATAGTTTTTTGGTGAATAAATTTGTATATTTATCAGTTCTTTCACACTCTATAATTACAAATCACACAAAAAGGTACAAATTTAACCTTAAAACAGCAATTTTTCGAAACCACTGACTCATTAAATTTATGAACGTTTTCGTTCTCGTTACTTTCCCCTGTATTAATTTCACCCTTATTCATGACAATATCACAGGCGCATGGGGCATGGATTTCGTTTCCTCCTCCCCCCTTTTCTCTACTACCCCCCCTTTTTTCAAAATTTTCATATAAATCATTCCTTTTTCAAAATTTTCATAATCATTCGTTTTTTCTTCATTTGACAATATCAGTAGACGTCATACATCATGAATAATACGTGTATTCTGTGTCCACATTTTTTCGACTGATAAGAGAAGTGGACACAGAATACACGTATTATTCATGATGTATGACGTCTACTGATATTGTCAAATGAAGAAAAAACGAATGATTATGAAAATTTTGAAAAAGGAATGATTTATATGAAAATTTTGAAAAAAGGGGGGGGGGGGTAGTAGAGAAAAGGGGGGAGGAGGAAACGAAATCCATGCCCCATGCGCCTGTGGACAATATGCGTGTCTTGAAGTCTTGAAGTTTTGACATTATCGTTGGAATACGTTTGTGAAATACATAAATCATTCTTGAGCTTAAAAGTGTTTTGTGCAATTTTTTTTTAAATGTATGGTTTTTGAAGTGGGTTTTACTGTTTTGGTTTGGTGGTTTAGTTAGCATTTTAGTACCGATCGGAATAGACATGAAATGTTCCGGAAAAAGTTTCGTCCTGTATATATAGTCCTGAACACTTGAAGTTTTATATTGTTGTTTAAATTTGTTTTATGATATACCTTATTTTTGTTTTGTGTTGAATTTAAGATTGTTTTGTACCAGTTTTTATACCGATGTGGTCATTTTAATTTGTCACTTATTGCCAATCAGACTATATCTGATTCGTTCTTGGAAATGTGTAGTCCCGTAAAGTTTGCTCACTCACTATCGAAAAAGAGTCGAACGGTCAGCAGTTGGGAATTATGCATAATTTGTCAGATCTCTTGCGATGATACTCTATCTAAGGCAAGCGAACAGGGGAAATGTACCTTATTTAAAGCTGTTGGCTTGAGGAAAGATGATGTCCATCGCCGTCTTCATGACGAATTTGATTCACTTGATTTGATTCCAACTGATAGGATACAGTATCATAGATCCTGCTATGAAAGCTACACAAGCAAAATAAATTTAGAAAAAATTGAACCAGTTGAAGCACAAATGAATGCCTCTGCCTGTGGCTTGGTGAGAACATCAGAATATATTTGTGTAAATACCCGCTCAATGACTGCTCCATTTGATTGGTCTCAATGCATATTTTGTAAACAGAAAAGTTACAAAAAAGATAGGAATTTAAAGCGCGTCGAATCTAAAGATCGAATCAAAAACATACTCCATGCTGTGAATAACAAGTCCGATTTCGATATGGTTAGTTTAATTCAGTCAGTTGACAATTTCTTGGAAAATGCATTGCATCACTCGTCATGCATAGCAAACTACCTTTTAAACATGAAATCAGACACTGTACCAGTCGAAAAAGAGTCTGAGCATGCAGGTGCTTTTCAGCAATTCATAGATAGCCTACGAGATGATCTCTTTGTTAACAAAAAGGCATTTTCTATGTCTTTCTTGCTTGATAAGTTCTGTTCCTTTCTCCCACCAAACATTGCTAGCAAATATACAACTTCAAAATTGCAGCAAAAGTTACTCAACTATTTTGGAAACGCCATTATTGTTGAAAAGCAATGTGGACAGGGCAAATCTAATACAGTATTCAGTAGTTCAATCACTGTGTCTGAGGCTATTCACCCTGCAAACAATCTAAAAGCCGAACTGAAATTTACAGAGTTGGAGACAAGTTTTGAAAACACTCAGTCGAAATCTGTCAGATCTGTATGACCCAAAAGGTAGTCCCAAGTCTGTTCACAGAGATCTAAATAAACTCAATTAGCTTTGTCAAAAGATTCCTCTCTTGTCAAACTTCCTCCATCTGAAGCAGCATTTAGACAACACATACTTCGTGTTGCATTCCAAGTGTATGTATGGACACATGCTAATGAAGCTAAGCCACCGTCTAGGTCACCTTTAGAGTATGGATGGAGAAATGAGAACAAATACCTAATGCCAAAGTACTTTGAAGGACCCATGACGTCTGACTTCTTGCAATACCTTGTATGTATGTGTAAAGGCAAATCCATTTGCAGCAAAAATTGTGTTTGCGTTGAACAAAATTTATCTGCGGTTGTCAAGGAAATGAAGAATGTAGAAATCAGCTGTCACACCAATTGTCGGTCGCTGAAAATTTGGGAAACGATGAGGATTGTCCAAGCGACATCTAAAGCAGATACCTGACTGAAATAAAAAAAAAGAAAAAAAGAAAAAAGAAAAAAATAAGAAATCTGCCATCGGTCTCAGACCTTGACGCGATTGGTGGGCTTTCAACTAACATGAGACCTCTGTAAAAGGCATAGTATACTTTTTACCATTGTAGTTATGCTCTTTTATTAAAAGTAAATCAATTTTTGTCTTACTTTTAGGTTGGTGTGGTAGAGTTTAGACTTCATACACCCCGTTATTTCTCGTAAGATTTTTATGAAACTTTCCAGAAAATATCTTCATATACTATATTTTTCTATGATTAAGCTCCATTTGTAATTTTTGTATTTTCTTTTTCAATTTTGATGCACAAATTTCAAAAATACATTTTTTGTACTTCCCGACGTCAGGGGCATATATCAGTAGCCTTTACCCGATATTTCCAAACAAAAAAGAAATTATTTGATCAAAAACATAGCACTCTACATAATGCCAGCATTTTTTTAATTGTAATAGTAAACTGTTTTCAAGGAAAATAACCATTATATAAAAAAATTGCGATTTTCGACATTTTCCACAAATGACCTTTAACCCCAATATTGCAAAAACTGCACCATAGTGGAACTCTACGACAGGGCTTCATCGAAGCACCTCGGTAATATCTTTTAAATAAGACCAAAATTAGCCGTGAGGTATTCCGGTCCATTAAATTTTCGATTTTTACTTGATTTTTCATCCACTATATGTACCGGAGAAGACTTCATAAACTTACAACTTGTGTCTTATCCATTTGTCTTCTTTTGTACGACAATAAAATATGCTTAAAGTAGCCAAGTCTTCTCCATACTTTGACATACACCTCGAAATTGACAGTGAAGACCGGTTAATAAAAGAAACTTTACGGCATAAAATATCATTTCAATTTTCCCATCCTGAACTTTCCATTTATATGTAGCAACATACCAGCAGCGCCTGTAAATGGAGTACATATCTCTCAATTGGTCAGATATTCCAGAGCTTGTAGTTCCTATCAGGATTTCTTTGATAGAGGGTTGCTGCTAACAAGGAAGCTACTGAACCAAGAATTCCTATTTGCCAAATTGAAGTCATCACTTCGAAAGTTTTACGTTCGCCATCATGACTTAACCGTTACGGAATGTCTATGTCTTTCAAATGACTACGAATATGTTCCACATGTCGTAAACACTTCCCGGTCCTTTACCCATCCATTTCTTATCACCAGGTTTGTAACTAGAGTACCACTACGGGTGCTACTAGTGGATTAGGAACTGCTTACCCTTCCGGACCACCCGAGTTCATCCACGGTTTTAGTGGGGTTTATGTTGATCGATCTTTAGTTTTCTATGTAGTGTTTTGTAGGTCGTTGCTTGTTCTCTTTCGTTTGTCCATTGTGTTGTCTGTCCTTCTTCGAATTATCGATTCTAATTAACCCTTTGGCATGTTGAAACAGCTCTTTGTATATAAAAGACAACTGGCAGCAGTTACAAAATGAGTAAGATTTTGTGAGGAATGGTCGTTTGTATCCCATCGCAAGGCGACATTTTCCTACACCATCCATTTATTTCGTCGTATTCCTGTTGGTAACCATCTAAATTTTAACCCCAGTGCCACTCTTCTTCCTACACGATTTACAGTTTGTAACCTTGTTCTTGCCATGAAATATCTGAAATACTGCTTATTTGAAGCCAATCAATAAATCGGAAACGAGTTAAACATGCATAAAAAAATGAAAAGCAAAAAATAATACACTGTCAGAACAATTCCAAAATCTAATAGACAAACTGTAGAAAAAGAGGACAAAATCGATAATCCTAACACACATACATATAAACGCTCATTTTCCTCGCTTGGTATGTAGCACGTGTTTTATACGTGTGAATGAAATGTCAACTCCCTTAAGGGACCGTCCATTTAACTTGCAGGGGACAACACGAGAGTTAGAATATTCATTTTGTTTTGTCGCAACATTAGGTGATATGACAAAAACTCTGAATCAGATTTTTTTTCCCTCCACCAAAATCAGAATATTTTTTTCAGCAACATTGGGAATCAGAATATTTTTTTTTAGAAAAAAACCATAACCCCCCCTGGAAGTTAAATGGTCCGTCCCTAAATAACTAGGTTAACAGAGTTAGCGTTGTTAAAGGAACGCTGATTCCTAATCTTTATACGTATATATTTAATCTTCATGACACAGACGATGCCATGTATTATATTAATTAATTGCCTTAACCAACATTTTAATAACCACATCGGTAGTGTAATGGCTAGCGTGCTCGCCTCGAGTGCGGTAGACCGTGGGTTCGAGCCCCGGTATGGGTCAAACCACAGACTATAAAACTGGTATTTGTTGCTTCTCCGCTAAGCACGCATCAGTAAGGAGAAAGAGCAAAGACTGGTTGGCTCGGAATCAGAACAATGTGTCCGAGTGGAGCGACATGTCTACCCGCGGACTGTTGTTTCAGTGAACTAGCACTATAAAAATCCAACTAAGCGTGTTGGTCTAGTACAAAGCGGACCTCATCGTCATCTCATTGAAAATTAAATTGTTCTCGCCATGATATAGCCAAAAACATTGCTGAACTGGCGTTAAACAGCAACCACTCACTCACTTGCAAAAGATCCAAGCAATTTTTCGAACGTAGTCTTTATTATGTCTGTGAAATACCATACATTTATTTAATTAAAATACTTCAGTAGATTTCTCACTTGTCATTTCAATAAGGAAAGGTATAAATAAGAAACAAACGTTAGAAAACACCGAGGGGTCAATCAAGAATACCGAGGGGTCAATCAAGAACACCGAGAGGCCAATCAAGAACACCGAGGGGTCAATCAAGAATGAATACGAGTTATTGTTCTGAAATACTTTACAATACAATATACACCTACAGAAATGTAGATAATAGTTACATATCTACATTGTATATGGTTTTTATTGCTCCCAAAACTTTAAATTATTTGGCTTTCCAATCTTTCGATTTTGAGCGTACCTGATGATGTTTATTCCAGAAAGGCGTCGTGCGCACTAAATTTGATATCTACGTTTTTATTCGTACACATTGAGTATGTTTTTGTAACGGTTAGTCAACTAAGCTGCTTAAAATTCTTTCATATCTGATTGTGACTGTTTCGTTTTGACTTCTCTTTTTCGTAAGCTGTATTTTAAAATTCACCTGTCATCTGCCAATTCGAATTTAGACGAGTCCTGTCGGGTTTTTAAAATGCAGTCTTTTGATTTATGTTCTTTCAGAAATTTACAGTTCGGGGACCAAAGGGCATGTTTATACCATGAATCGTCGTGTATGTCCCAATTTCGTAATCCATGTCCACACATGTGACATGCTACCTTATCTTCGATATGAGTCAAATAAAATCCTGCCTCAGCCAAAATCGTAGGTGCAGGGAGCATTTTCTGAATTCCAGCTAGCATATGAACTAAGTCTTGAGTTTATGTCCTCAAAGTCTGGATTATATATATATACTCTGGCGAATGGGCTTATCGAATATACACTCATCGATATAAGCTTGTCCTTTAGTCGACAGAACACAAGGACAATGGTAGTAATATTTGGCATGACGAACCCATGGTTCTTCGTCTGGTTTGAAATCCCAGTCGACACCATTACAATAAAAACATCTAAATACAACTCCATCGTCAGCACAGAAATATCCCGCCTCAGCTAGCTGCTCTTTTGTGGGCTTAATGGAAATAGGATAATATCTGAAGGTTTGAATTCTTGCTTCGTAGGTATCAAACTGTGGATATTTAGGTTTTGTAACGGGTGGTTCTACCACAACGTCGTGAATCAGCATCCAGCATTCGTTGCGTATTGAATGAGATTTGGGAATCCCCTCAACTGAATATACAACCCCTCTGCCGAAGTGGTCATATGTTTCATCCGCATTCATCGCAACTTGTACTATTTCATTGAATTGCTTAACTTCATCCGAGTATTGCCTCGACATAAGATCGTCCATATCATAAACAATAAGACCCACTTTTGATACGTTGTCCTTTACCTTTGGCATATTTTCTGTAAAGATATGTGCAATATAGTATGGACGACTGACAAAATCTTTTAATGTCTTCATCGAGACATACACGGTACTGTCTTTTATCTCGATACCCAAAGTTTTCATAGCAGAAAAAAAGAATCGAAAATCATTGCATTGATTCAGAAAATGAAACAAGTCATATGCTATTGGTTTAGCTAGGAAACGAACAACTTCTTTCAGGTGTAGGAGCATCTCTGAAGTTTTCCAAGAAAGTTAACACCGATAAGTTCCAAGTCTGACGCGGATTTCTTTTTACTATCAGATTGTTTCTTAATGACATAGTCTGAATCTAGTTCAATGGCGTCTACCATACGATTCCACCAGAGTTTTCTGTTATTATAGATATCAAGAAAGGTATTAAAGTTCTTGGTATTTCACACGGTTCAAGACGACATGGTATTATAACACTCATATCACCATCCTCCCCTTCGACTAAAACACTCTTCTAATGCTAAATCTAGTTCGTACTGACATTTGTCACTTTCTATAAATGCGTGGTTTATTATAATGACGAACTTCATACTCTGCTCCAAACAATTCAGAATTGTTTTCGGATATCTTTGACCTAGTATAAAGTCTCGACACCTATAGTAACAAATAATACCTAAATCCTCCAATTCCTGAACAAGATTCGTCACGTGACTTACAGCGGGCTCTGAATCCTTGTAAAGTACACAAACATAATATCGCTTTCCAAATGCGAGAACTTTCTGATGACGTTGATAAATTACAACATTTGGGGATACAATTTCGTTTTTAAAACGTTTAACCGGTCTGCAGAAATCAAAATCATCCTGTTCAGTACTATTTTGATAGTCACCAACTTCTTTAACATTCGTAACCTGATTTTCGTACCGTCTGAAAGAGTCTGTATTCATAGTACTTATCTCTAGTTTAATGTTGTCATTCTTCCACCTACCATGGATTTCTGACAGGTCACCGTTGACAACTATTTTACCTATTTTGTTCCAGTATTGTTATAAATACTGTTATAGTGACAGCCGGGACCTTTGAGCCGTAATGAAATCGGGAGGTTTGGTGCTTTAAAATCTGATTCAACCCACCATTACTTTAGAAATGCTTGTACCAAGTCAGGGTCATTACGGTTTTCACAATTTTCCGGTTGTTGACTGATTTTGTCTGTTTATATACTTATGAGTTTTGACTTTCCCTTTGTAAGATTGTTCGGAGTTCGGTAATTTTGTTATTATCCTTATTTCCTATTTACTAACGTAGGAGTTGAGCATTTTTGCTGAAACGGGTAGTTCGTTTCTACGTTTGGCTCGTTATTGTTGAACTCTGTCTCGCTAAATATGGCTCCGTTATTTACACCAGAAACGGAATCCACAACACCACACACACCATCTACTTCCACAATATCTCTGACGTCAGTTTTACACTGGGCCATATCACTGAAATACATTATATGGTCTATTAACATAATATAAAAAAACTGTATTACATAAACAGCTCAATCGGATCTTACAGTTACTAGTAAAAATATAAATTTGGAATTTATTGAAACCAAGGAACCGTGGTGGCCATGGTCGTATGGCATGTGCACGTGTATTTTAGCAAAACAGGTTATGTTTCAACAAAACTCGTACCGTTTCATACCTTTAATTAAAATGGAAATACTGTTCTAATTTAACCACATTTAATGGGAAAATGTAGTAGTTTTTTTGTTGGTCAAAAGGCCTGTTTTCCCCTATAATCTATTTATAGTGTCATCAGCCATCTTGTATGATAGGAATAATCATCTGATACAATTTTGAAAGTAGACACCCCAAGGATGATTCAGGCCAACTTTTGTTTGACATTTATTTGATCTCGAGAGCTAAATAGGATATACCGACATGTGTTGTATTATTTGCACGTCGAGAGAGTGGAACTAATAACACTAATTTAATGACATTATCATGGATATGTGACCAATAAACCTAGGTACTTTACGAACATGTATGTAGCAGGGGAGACGGACGCCAAGTGATGGCAACAGCTCACAAGACATTTTTGTTCAGCTAAAAGAGATGTTGTATTATTTGCACATCTATATATAGTAACATCTATATATGGATCATTATAAAGAGTTTCTGGGTATGAAACAATTTCTACACTTAAGTGTGATGTGTATATATATAAATTTAGCAACTAAACGAGACTTACCTTGGTCAAAGTTGATGCTTAGTTGTGATTCTATCTAGTAATCTGTATCACTTCGGGATCACACGAGATGCGTGTCGTATCGGTGTAGCCTCAGTTCTTTAAAGATGAAGTATTGTGCATACTAACACAGTCTTACATCAGATGAATCAATTAAACTGATCAAATCATTTAAAAGTTCTTTTCACAGTTTCAACGTCTTTAAATACACATGTAAACAGTCTATACTTTATATAACCATAATCACATAACAAATAAAAGGGCGGGAGAAAAAATTCCCTGTAGAGGAGGGCATGTGATCCAGAAGTGATACAGATGACTTCCCTGTAGAGGAGGGCATGTGATCCAGAAGTGATACAGATGACTTCCCTGTAGAGGAGGGCATGTGATCCAGAAGTGATACAGATGACTTCCCTGTAGAGGAGGGCATGTGATCCAGAAGTGATACAGATGACTTCCCTGTAGAGGAGGGCATGTGATCCAGAAGTGATACAGATGACTTCCCTGTAGAGGAAGGCATGTGATCCAGAAGTGATACAGATGACTTCCCTGTAGAGGAGGGCATGTGATCCAGAAGTGATACAGATGACTTCCCTGTAGAGGAGGGCATGTGATCCAGAAGTGATACAGATGACTTCCCTGTAGAGGAGGGCATGTGATCCAGAAGTGATACAGATGACTTCCCTGTAGAGGAGGGCATGTGATCCAGAAGTAATACAGATGACTTCCCTGTAGAGGAGGGCATGTGATCCAGAAGTGATACAGATGACTTCCCTGTAGAGGAGGGCATGTGATCCAGAAGTAATACAGATGACTTCCCTGTAGAGGAGGGCATGTGATCCAGAAGTGATACAGATGACTTCCCTGTAGAGGAGGGCATGTGATCCAGAAGTGATACAGATGACTTCCCTGTAGAGGAGGGCATGTGATCCAGAAGTGATACAGATGACTTCCCTGTAGAGGAGGGCATGTGATCCAGAAGTAATACAGATGACTTCCCTGTAGAGGAGGGCATGTGATCCAGAAGTGATACAGATGACTTCCCTGTAGAGGAGGGCATGTGATCCAGAAGTGATACAGATGACTTCCCTGTAGAGGAGGGCATGTGATCCAGAAGTAATACAGATGACTTCCCTGTAGAGGAGGGCATGTGATCCAGAAGTGATACAGATGACTTCCCTGTAGAGGAGGGCATGTGATCCAGAAGTGATACAGATGACTTCCCTGTAGAGGAGGGCATGTGATCCAGAAGTGATACAGATGACTAGATAGAATCACAACTAAACATCAACTTTGACCAAGGTAAGTCTCGTTTAGTTGTTAAAAATTCTATTACGTCATCATCCCTTCCGGAATCCCATGAGACTTCAAAGCGCACAATACTAAATAAACATATACATAAAATGAAAAATAACATAGTACCTCCTCTGACAAAACAAATAATTTATGTATATGTACATGTAAATAATAAAAAATAATGAATCAAAGTTTTAGGACTGCTTTTTGGTAACCTGATTTAGCAGTCTCAATAGGCTTTTTATAAAACCTAGCAAAAGTTTCAGCATTTGACCAGCCAGCTACTTTAAGAATATTATCAACAGGCACTAAATTAGCATTTGCTTTAGATGTGGAAGCAGCTCGAACACTATGAGCAGAAAAAGTGTTTTCAACCATCTACTGATAGTATCTTTAGTAACTGGACCAAAAGGTTTAATGTAACTAATAAATAATTTGTTACAATTGTTTCTCAGTCGTGCTGTTCTTTTCAAATATTCATTAAGAACAAAAATTCCACACAATCTCCTATCTGGAGGATAACTAAACAATAATAAACAGTTTTCTGACCAACCTGGTCTATTCTGCTTTATAAGTCCCTCAAAAAACACAGCATAAGACTTAAAACTCTTCTGAATATTTACAGTACTTAACAAATGTAAACTCTGCACTCTACAAGCAGAAGACAATGCTATTAACATAGCTAACTTAAGAGTTAACTCCTTCAGAGAAATAAATTTTGCAGGTGACAACTTCTGTAAAAATGACAAAACCTTAGAGACAACCCAAGTCTTAGCAGATTTTGGCTTTGGAGGCCTAAGATTATATACACTTTTTAAAAGTCTTATAATTGTCGCATTTTCACCCACAGACACATTATTGATTACAATACCAAAAGCGGAGAGAGCTGATCTTGCTATATTTATAACACTATAACTGTATTCTTTATCAAATAACCCAGTTAAAAAACCTAAGACTTGACTTAAAGTTGGAGAAATTGAACTGATCTGCCTTTCACGACAGAATTGAATCCACTTTTTGATGTAAACTGAATATTGTTTTTTCGTACTATGTCTCCAAGACGCAACGATGATATCGGCAGCTTTAGATGAAATTCCTTGGTCTTTGAGATTTTTCATGACAAACGACAAGATATTAATCTCATCTGCTTTGCTAGCGGATGAATTTCCTCTCTCTGTGGAATCCAAAGTAATTTGTTCCTCTGAGGTAACACTTGTGGAAAGTCTATCAACAGTTGTAACCTCTGGGTGTAACAAATTTGAGTGGGCCACAATGGGATAATTATAAGAACTTCTGCCTCTTCTCTCACAATTTTCTGGACACACCTACTAATTAATGAAAAGGGTGGAAATAAATAACAGAACTCTGTTTTCCAATGAAAACTGAAAGCATCAATAAATTCTGATTGAGGGTCAGGTTTCCAAGATGCAAACCTGGGTAACTGAGTATTTCAACCTCGATGCAAAAACATCAATTGAAGGTTTGCCCCAAATATCTATTAACTTGGAAAAAAACACTAGAATCTAGCTTCCACTCTGTATTGTCACAAAAATGTCTAGAATAAAAATCTGCTTTATTACTGTCTCCTGCTACGTGACTACAGGAAATCCAGATTTTTCTATCAATACACCATTGCCAAATTTTACTTGCCAAAACATCCATCTCATGAGATTTTATTCCTCCCATATTATTAATATATGCAACGCGCTAGTATTGTCACACAAAATTTGCACATGTTTGGGATAAGAATCTCGACAGAAAGACTTTAATGCAAAAAATATAGCAAGTAACTGTAAATAATTGATATGGAAGTACTGGTCTTTGTCTGATCATCTACTATTTATGTTTTGTGTTTGAAAAATAGCGCCCCAACCTTTGAGCGAAGCATCACAAATGATAGAAAAATCTGGGTCACCTCTGTCAATAATTCTTTAAATATTGGACTTCTCTCAACCCGCACCTTGGCATTTATTTTTTATAGATTTGTGATGGTTGTCCGTAAAAATGTACTGGAATATATCATCGCATTGGTTGTCGTTAAGAATAAAGTACGGTTAAAAAAGTGTTTAAAAAAATTTCAAATATGACAAAGCTCTATTGTCCAAATAAATCTATATATTACTTCTTTAAGATTAATACCAAAATTTCGACCAGTTTTCGACGATCAATGTTAATAAGTTTCTGAATTGATATGACCTCAATATGTACATTATCAATGTCATAGCAGAAGATGAAACCAAAATTGGTCTGTATGAGACAAAAAGTCGTAACATTGGAGGACACAGAACATTTTATCAAGGACAATAGGAATAAGAATACCTGTACCAAAACAAAATCAGACTTGAAAATGTTCTATGAGTGGGCCTTATTTAATGAGGAGATGAGAATGATTGAAGACATACCATTTCCAGAGTTAGACGGACTGTTGGCAAGATTTTATCTTGGTATGTTTGAACAAAATGTCATCTGATTTCACTATTTTCAGCCCCTCTTCATATTCCCTTACATTGTACCTTCAATGACCTGTTTCGCTGAGATAATTATTTTTCCATCTCAATTAGATAATTATTTTTCCATCTCAATTAGATAATTATTTTTCCATCTCAATTCGATCATTTTCACTGACACTCAAAAAATGACATGGAATGTTTCTGTAAAGTACTCTTGGTTAATATTTTTGTCAGACTGCATATATAAAGTGCACCAAAACATGGACTTTGTCATTATTTTCAAATGACATTCGTTAATCTGCAACTCCTTCAAACAATATAATACGCGACAACTCCACACTTCACACTTGCGCATTGCAACGCTACATCACCCATCACATTCCCTTACAAATGTCTCACTTGCAGTTGCTATGTTGCTTATGTTAAGTTCAGTCATAATGTCACATTTTATGAAAAAATACAAATATGATTATCCTCAACCAACTTTTCATACTGTAGATCCCTAATAGTAAATTGGGGGAAAAACATCATGACATACCTACACTGTATTCTCTGTTAAAGTTGGTTGATAAAAGTATCAATATATGGCCTTTTTCATATTGGCCCTGCTACATGCCCTTGGTATTAATAATGTCCTCGGACGGCTGTAATGGCCCTCGGCGTTGCCCCGGGCCATTACAGCCATCCTCGGCCATTATTAATACCTCGGGCATGTAACAGGGCCAATATGAAAAAGGCCATACATTAATACTATAGTATTTATTTCTGAAAAGCACATATTGTGAATACATTTTGGAGAAAATTTTATCGACATCAGAGGTGGGTCCGATTTTGGCCCCTATAAATCCCAGTCCTTTCAAAAATTTCATATAAAATTTCAAAATTTTACAAAAATTTCAAAAATATAAAATTTTTTTTTTTTTTTTAAAGTTCAAAATTTAAAAATGTCAAAAAAATTTCATTTTTTTTTCTTTTTTTTAAATCAAAATTTTCATAAAATTTCAAAACTTTCAAAAATTTCATAAGGTTTCAAAATTTTCATCATATTTCAAAATTTTAATATTTAAATAATCTTGAAAAATGATAAAACAATTGTAGCCTAGTTTGATGAATATACTGTTGAAAAGTTTGAAAAATTCCTTATTATTTAATAAAGCCGTTATTGACTTTTAATTTCAGTCTACTCATGACTATACGGAACTGGTCAATGATTGATTAACCTCGGCCGTTTGCCTCGGTCAATCAATCATTGACCAGGTCCGTATAGTCATGAGTAGACCTCATTAAAAGTCAATAATTGTATAATGTACACGATGATGACTGACACATATTTGATGTGGAAACCGATTTCGCTCGTCAATTTGATTTACAAATTTTTTGTCAGTGATGGAAAGACTGATCATTTAAGAAAGGTATGTAATAATAAAGGACGAAGTCCTTTTAACTGTAGGCTGTACGATTGTTCCTCCTATGTATCTATTCATAGCCAAATATCTTTTCACCGGAAGTTTTAAAAATAGATCAATTGATATTTAGAAACGCAAAAAATATATATTTCAATGAAAAATTCCCATTTCTTTAATTATTTACTCTATGCAAAATCAAAATAAACTTGAAATAAAAATCGAATTAAAAAAATGGATTACGCCTACGAGTTTTTTTTTCTTTTGTCGTTTGAATTGGTCAATTGTAAACACAGATCAAGAATCTACGCACGAGTGTAATTTGTTTTGCTGACGATCCAGGGAAATTGTAACTGTTTTGTTTGAGAGATAAATAACTTTCCCATTTAAATGACCAGGGCCCGGTTGTTCAAAACAATGGATAAAGTTATCCACTGGACAAATATGATTTATCCTGTACAACTTCTGTCCACTGGATAAATGTGGTTGTTCAAAAGTTATCCACTGGACAAATATGATTTATCCTGGATAACTTTGTCCAGTCTAATTTGGTACGGATAAAGTTTTATCCAGTGGATAAATATGATCGCCAATTGAAATTACATTAGATTTTTTGTTTGTTTGTCATGAAGTTTTCCTCTATTCAATTTCAAAAATAGCATTTCCCTTTTTTGGAAATAGAGTACACATAACAGGAACTAAGATAAATAGACATATTTTAAACACAAATGTAAGTAAATAAATGTTATACAAAAAAAATGAGGAGAAAAAAACATGCATTCCATCAGAACTGATTTCGGATTTAATTTGTTGCACAGTGCAAGTAAATTAAAGAGAGGTGTAATTGAAAAAAAAATGGTAGGTGCTTTTAGTTTTCCGTATTTTCCTTCCCCCAATATTTTTATTGTTTTTCTTTTGCCGTGAATCGTGATGGGGACATTGTCCGTGAATCTTTTTCAGTCAAATTTATTTTACATTCTTTATGATATACGCCTCTCGTCTACGTTTTTATGAACCTTTTTTTCCATTGTGATCTTCTATGTTTGTTCTTTGTTGTTTTTTTTAACCCGATGTCAATATTACATGAATTACTGGACACATACACCGTTCAATTGTTGACAAAATAGACCCGACTAGTGAGTATGTAGAAATGGGGAAACAAACCTTATCAATTACATTGGGTTACATATTTTTGTGAAATGTGATTAGAAGAATTTATTTACCGTGCCTTCAATTGATCAGTAATCATACTTTTGATGAACTGTGACGCGGATCCCCCCTCCCTTTTTAACCTCAAAAGTGGAAGAATGGCTAATGATGACATTTGTTCAGGAAAATTGTTTACTAGATCTGTTTGTTGTTTTGGATTTAGATTTGGGATCGATTTTAATTGATAATTCTTTATTTTGTCTCTCAAAAGTTGGAAATAAATATTATTTATTTTATTTGTTTTTGACAACAGTATGAAAAATGTCATTCAGTGTACATGTGTAGATTTCTGTGAAATTATCCGATCCTAAGACATGTACGTTAAATGTCCCAAGATCCAATCAACATATTTTTTAAACCGTGATATTTACATGTATATAGGGAGTAGCGCGTAGTCCCAAAAATGTCACTTAATTCAGACAAGCTTTACTTCAATAGATTCCATGTCTTCCAGAACACAATTTGGATTTTATTGTTGTAAGATTCTATTTCACTACATCATTAAGTACAATGATGGAACTGGATCATAATAAAATATTTCTAAAGTTTTGTAAAATTTTGTTTTTCGTAGAATAAATTCATATTTTTATCTACATGCCCCCCTCCCCTGAATTATTCTACAAGACATGAATGACAAAATAACACACCCTTTAATTACTCTTGCCCTTGCCTCAATACCGATAAATCTTTTAGGAAAGAAATGAAGTAACTAGCTTCAATTTATTTAAACAAATATTTACTTTTGATTATTATTTCATGATCTGGAAAAAAAGGTTTCGCTTAAAAAAAACTTGTCTAATACACTGTGTAAGTAAAACTAATTAGTAAACAAATGTGTGATTAATCACAATTTGGCCAACAACAATTTGATTACCATACATGACTTGAAAAACTTTTCTATGGAGACATAAATTCCCAGCTCCAACACAAAGATAACAAAATGATTGGTCATAAATAATTTGCAGATCACAACAAAAAAATTGAACTGCCTGACAATAACGTGAAATGTCGCTGAACTTAGCAGACCCTTTTTTATTTTTTTTATTTTTGGTCTGGATTGCCGGCTTTTACACAGGAAGTGCTAAGAGTTATGGGAGTTGTCCACTGGACAACATTCTATCCAATGGATATCTAGCCAACCATTGTCTTTGCTTTTGAACAACCAATGTTATCCACTGGCTAGCTGTCCACTGGATAAGTAGTTGTTCAGTGGACAACTTTATCCAGTATTTTGAACAACCGGGGCCCAGGTGAACGATATTAATCTTGTCCCAAAAATGGGTCAAGTTATTAAAGTACAGCGGCCTGTATCATCGGCCCCTATTAGCGGCCTGTATCATAATATTCACTGAATCGTACATCATTTAATAACACAATATGTATATAGTATATTTGTGTAGAAAGATTCTTAGACAAGTACTTATAAGATATATTTATAAGTAAGGTTTATTAATATTTTCACATTAGTATTAATCACAATTCCACAAACGAGGCTAGCTGTGTGTAGGACCATCTTTTCAGCGTCCTTAGCAACAATGGAGATCAATTATTTGAAAGAGATAGTACCAGATTTTACCATTACTTTTGTTGAAGAATAGGTAAAATCAAGTAAGACATCATTTGATCAGAAACCAGTTTATAAAGGTGTAAAACCACTAATTCATTTCTTTGAGGTTTTCTACTAAATTTGTGTTTTTTCGAGTCTATCGGACCATTTTCTCTGAAGTTTAACCTTTCCTACACCATATATTTTTTGAAACGTACATGATTCCTCTACGTTCTGTCAATATATCATGGGATGTTGCAGTGAAATGCCATGCGCTGGGACATCCCCTACTCTTAAAAATGCAACGACATTCCCGTAAATTCAGTTTGTATAGGTCACGCATCAAGACCTCCATAAATAGCCTTTCCTTTGATACCAGCTGAAAATATCATGGCAAATGAATATAATTTTATAATATCTGAAATCACAAAATATTAAATTTGAAGGATTTATACTACAACAGATAGAAGTAACTCGGTTCGAGAACCAGACAAAACTCCAGAGCCTGACCCCATTGTGGTGTAGGACCATGCAGGCGTCACAGAATCATAGCCTCTCATGTGGTATACGCCTGCTAAACAAGAGTTCATTCGTTCCTTGTTAATTCGGAGTCGTGAAATTTCTTCAGTCTCGTGCTTATGAATTTCATGTTCTGAAAATTGCTTTTTGGAACTTGCGAATAGTGGAATATTCTGTGTAGCACCCTTTTCGTGAAGTACCTTTTTGAAAGTAAACCTTTAATCTACCGTTACATCATCACCTGGATCTCTCTCATTTGATCTATTGATCAACGCATTATTTAAGGATCGGACTGGTGGATGACATCGCTAAAGAGCTTTAAGGAGCAAGAGCTAAGACTGTTTGAGCCAAATGTTTTCTCGTGTTGATCTAGTACATCTCATCGAAATGTAGCTTGTTATTGCTATGATTTAGCTTAAAAATTGCTCACTTAGAGTTAAAGAACAACCACACGCTCACTCATTTGAAGGGGGGGTAGTCCGAGGTATATATTTGATTCGTTCATCATTACCACTGGATTCCTAATAATATGATTCAGATTAATTACATATTTTGCGATAGTTTTGAAAAGAAAATTTATACAGTGATGGACAACAGTTCTACCAATATCAACAAACGAACAATTATCTCTCACCTCAAATCATTTAACTGAAAAAGCCCACGACATATGACGTTGGCCAAACAGGTCTTGGCACAACAATGTGTGTTTTATATTGATGCTGATGTATAGTATTAACTCGCCATTTCGACTGTCTCCCTTTTGTCATTATTTGATATTAAAAGGTAATAGGATTACAATATGTTGCCTGTGTGTTTTATTCAAATTCATATTTTGAAATAAAAACGTAGATATCGTATTTAGTGCGCACGACGCGTTTCCATGACAACCTTCATCTGATACGCTCATAGCCCAAAAATGATTACAATTGTATCTTAACAAAATAGAATAATGAGCAATGGAAAAACTTGTTTCTGTTATACCAGCTGTCAAACGGTAGTAATTCATTTTACCATAAGCGAAAATAACATCCCTCAGGCATAGATGACCTTAGACGATTTGTGTAATCATGTTTAGGCCCATTGGTTTTATTGCTAACAAATGTGTTAGATTATTTGACTTTCCAACCATTTGACTGATGAAGGTTATTCCCGAAACGCGTCGTGACATTTCTTTTCCAAATCAAAATGCTCAAACTTAATATTTCATTACATTTATAGAGATAATTAATTCGACCGAAACTTGATTACGGATGTATATCTTATGGATCCGCCTGACATTCATAATCATGTATAAACTATAATAAATACAAAAAATATTAAGGATTAAAGCTATATAGCTTCGAATATTAAAAAAAAACACAAAAAAACGACGAGCCCACATTTACAAAAGAGTCGAGTCAAAGTTGATTTGCATTGTTTCATACAACAATACTGAAAGCCTTATAATCAAAATATTCTATCTATCATGTAGCATTTATTTGCATGACTGGTGCCACAACTGGAGCAGGAACTGCTAACTCTTCCGGAGCGCTTGTTTTCAAACACGGTTTTAGTGGAGTTCGTGTTGCTCGATCTTTAGCTTTCTGTGTAAAATTTTGTAGATCGTAGGTTTGTCACTTTGGTCACTGTATTGTCTGTCATTCTTCGATTTATGGCTTCTGATTATTGTCTGGTATCTGCAAACTTTTCTTACCATGTGTTTATTTTATAGTATATTTTCTTGTTTGAATTTGTCAAAATTATATCTTTAACGTCACGATATAGCTGAAATATTGCTGTAGTTGGCGTTGAACACTAATCAATCAACCAACCTACAAAATCATGATTCCACAATATGTGGGTTTACAATACGTCAATAGTATATCTAATTAACAATTCAGTTTATTGTAGATAACATACATTCATTATTCTGTACAATGTGTAATTATTCCCGGAGGCGTCTACCTCTTAGTGATAATAGCAGATAGCTTCGCTTCAATACCTATGTTAAACACACAGCCAAGCATATGAACATCAATAGAAATAAAAGTACAACACGTAAACAGTATTATAGTTAAGTTCTTTCTAAAATATATACTGATATCAACAGGACAACAGTCGAACACAAAATTAGCCGGAACAGTACCAGTGAAACATACAACTACAAATAAACAAAATAATAACAACAGATTCAACAATAATGACGCCGTCAAGTTCCTCTGAACGATTAATATACTTGTAAATATTGACAACACGGACTCCCTAACGTTCTTCTGGAGGGTCAATATATAGTACTGAATTGTGTATCATAACGGCCCCTCTTGATGTTGCATTTTTATTTTATATATATATATATATATATCTTTTATTCTCAATAAACCATCATAATTTGACAAGGTATAGAGAAATACATATGTACAATATATACAATATACAATAGCATGTTATACTAAGTACGTAAGTAATGAAGAAATGTACAGAGATGAACAATTCAGTAGGTTAAGCCGGAGTACATACAGTTTTATTTATGTGATTAATGAATTTACTTAGTTTTATCAGTTCTGATTTCTTTTTGGAAGATAACAGTAATTTATATTTTAAAACATTTGGCCTACTGTAGTAATACTTTGGTATATAAATGTTTCGAACTTGTTCAAAGAATGGGCAATCTAAAATATAGTGAAATTCATCACCGAGTTCATTTTTATTACAGTGCGTACAAATTCTGTTATTTCTATTGGTGTTATTCCATCTTCCAATTTCAATAGGTAATTTATGATTTGCTGTTCTAAATCTGCATAACTCTACAACATTTTTGTTATCTAAAATATCAAAGTATACTTCCATGCCAAAATAATCTTTAAACAATCTGTAATTTATAGCTTTTGATGCATTATCTAATAAAGAATGCCAATATTGTTCAAATTGATCTTGTAGGTTTCTAATAATTGTAAGTCGAAGCCAGTTTGGGTCAACAAAGTTTTGTGTGTTCCAAATATACGCGAATCCACATTCATTTAGAATTTTTTTAACATTATCTAGCCACGTAAAATGTTCCACGTTATTGATTGACATACAATAACATAAATTATAAATTATTTTTGACAATTTTAACTCTTTTCCAGATAGCAATTTAGCCCAGAATGATATAATTCTACTTTTTATGTCTATTTCCAAAGGATATCTCCCAAGTTCACCATATATCATATATGATGGTGTAGATGATTTTAAATGAAGTAGTAATTTACAGAATTTTAAATGTACCTTTTCAATTATATCGTTATTACTGAAACCCCACACTTCACATCCATAGAGTAAAATTGGCTTAACCATCTTATCAAATAGATCAAGTTGAATCTTTACTGAAAGACCATGTTTTCTGCCCATTTTTAATACTTCGTAAAACGCAACAGTAGCCTTGCCATTTATAGATTGCTTTGCTCTTTTAAAGTTACCAGTCCTGGATAATTCTATTCCTAAATAATTAAGACTATTGACTATTTCTAGTTTTTCTCCATTTAATGAAAAATTGAGATTCCTTGGGAGTTTACCTCTGGAAAAAACCATAACTTTACTTTTATCTGTATACACATTAAGCTTCCAGATAAAACAATAATCTTGGAATGAATTTAGTTGATTTTGAAGATCAGCTGATGATTCTGCCATGAGTACAGTATCATCAGCATATAAAATTACAAAAAGTTTCAGATATATACCAAGTTGGGTTTCAATTTCATTAGAAATCGTTTGTAATCCATTTAAATTGCAGTTTGTCAAGTATGATTCAAGGTCATTCATGAACACGGCAAAAAGAAAGGGAGATAAATTTTTCCCCTTGACGTACTCCATTGTTACATGGAAAAAATTCTGACTTACAATCATTATAAGAAATACAAGATTTTGTACCACTATACATATTTACAATTATATTATACATATTACCATTCATGTTATTTAAGAGTAACTTGTACCAAAGACCATCTCTCCAAACTTTGTCGAATGCTTTCTCAAAATCAATAAAGGCACAAAACATTTTGTTCTTCTTGTTTTTGAGAATTTCAAAAAAGTTAAAAAGTACAAACAAGTTATCAAGCGTAGAGTAACCCTTCCGAAATCCACATTGGTTTTCATTTAGAATAAAAATATCATTGGAATATTTTGTAAGACGTTCACTCAGGACTGCGGTAAAAAGTTTTCCGAGACAGCTAAGTATTGTAATTGGCCTATAATTTTTTGGATCCATTTTATCACCTTTGTTTTTGTAGATGGGTTTTATATTACCCATAAGCCAGTTATCAGGAACAATGCCCGTTTCGAAAATAATATTAAATAATTGCTCATAAATGTCTATAAATGTATTTGTTGTTGATTTGATATATTCATTTATTACTAAATCTTCCCCACAGGCTTTATTGTTTTTTAATTTTTTAATACATTTAAGTATTTCTTCTTTTGAAATGTTCATGTTTATGTTTTCATTTAGTTCATTTACATTACCCGGGTCTAATAAAGGAATATTTATGGGGTCTGCATCTGGTTTTTCGTTTAACGTTTTGAAAAATTCAAATAGTTTATCAATTGGAATGTTTGGTTGTTCTCTAGTTTTACCCTTTTTCAATAGTTTCCAGAATTCCTGTGAATTACTCGATTTCAGATTATTTATTTCCCTTGATAATTTTCTTCTGTGATCAAGAATAGCTTCATCCATCACTTTTTTATATCTCTTTTCTGCTAATTTGAAGTCGTCGAAATTTTCATTAGTTCTACTTTTTTGGAATATTCTCTTACGTTTTCTAAAGTTTCTTCTCTCAATGTGACAATCGTCGTTAAACCAATCTTTCTTTAATTTCCCCAATTTCTTTTTTCCTATGTGTTTCACTTTAGAATATTCAGAAGTTCCAAATGTGGATTTCGCAGAGTTTAATAATATATTACATAAATTATCTAGTAAGGAATTAATTTTCAATTTGTCGACAGACGAGCTAGCTTCAGTAATATTTAAATTCATACTTGTAATTTCATATAATAACTTTTTCAATTCTTCAATTTTTCTGAGATCGATTTGGTTCTGAAATTCTGAACATTTTCCCTGATCCCATTTATGTATTTTTTCAGAATGTGTGTAAAGATTAATATTTTCATTATTTTCAAAAGCATTTTCAAAAGCTGAGCACGACATCGATATCTCAAGTGGACAATGAACATCTGAATAAAAATGACTAAAGTCAAGTACAGCAAAATTTGAAAAATATTTTAACAAACATACAGAGCTAATACAATAATCCACTATGCTGGCATTTTTACATGTTAATCTACCTTTATTTCTGTCATCCCCTATTCGTCATTTACAATAAATAAGTTATTTCCCTTACAAAAATCTAAAAGTTTTTTGCCATACCCGTTTTTTATAGGGTCAGAGCTACTCCTTTTGCGCGGAATATGTAGTTCGTCAAGCGTCAGTACATCATTTTCTATATATCGCGCTGCATCATATCCGTGATTTTCTGAAGAAAAGAAGAAATCGTCTTCGTCTGCCGTTCGTCCGTTAAAGTCTCCAATTAGAGATATATACTTGTAATTTATTGAAAAATTATTATATTCATTTTCTATTTCTCTAAACGCATCTTGAGAAGAATAGACAGTATTTTCAGGGGGTATATAGACAATACCAAAAATAATATCTTGATCTAGATTTACTAAGTCTGAAGAAACTTTAAACCAAAAAACGTATTTAGAATTTGTATGTAATGGTTTTATTTTACTTGCAATTTCTTGTCTATAACCGAGTATAATGCCACCAGATCTATTCTTAGCTACAATCTTTCTATTTTTCATATGAATTTCATACCCTTCTAATTTAACTATGTCAATGTCGTCAGTTTTTGTTTCAACTAAGCATATTATGTCATATTTCCTTATCATTTGTTCAAATTCTAGATAGTTCAACCTTTTCTTAATCCCACAACAGTTAAGACCTATAATATTTAATACATTATTAACATTTGTACAATTAACATTTTTATTATCAATACTAATGTCATTATCAGAAATATTACAAGTGTTACAATTTGCGTCGTTCAGACTTCTAGCATCAATACAAATAGATATAAGTAAACAATAAATAAAACATGGACAGATTTGGCTTCGACTCGAAAAGACCACACACTCACAAAAATGAATGACAACATAAACATCATTACTATAGCAGGATCAATGAATGCTCGTAGCTAACTGGCTACTGACTGTGTCTTGTGTCCAATGTTTTCCGTGTCTATCTTTCTGTGTCTTGTGCTCAATGTTACCCGTGTCTATCTTTAGAATCTGTAGATTAAAGACCATTACTCTTTGTACAAAAAAATCATAACTGATCCTTCTAACATATTTAATATCAATTAACCATAAATATCTTAAGAAATTAATGATCGTAGTAGCAGAACAGATTAAATAAATAACCATTTTGTTGGAATCAAATATTGAATATAAAATAGTAATAATGAATGGAATAAGATATAAATGTACTGATTTGATTGCTAGTTGGGTCTACTAGTTGTACCAGCAGATTGTTTATATTTTCAGTTTAGTTTGTTTATGGTGTTAAGCGCCACTTTCAACAATATTTCAATTATATCGTGGCGGTCAGTTTTATTGGTGGAGGAAACCGGAGTACCAGGAGAAAACCACCGACATGTCGCAAATGACTGACAAACTTTACCAGCAAAGTAAATATGACTCAAAGGGTCAAATATAGTTGATATATCATAGCATTTACGAATAAGATTAAGATTTTTCAATGATCCTACAAGTTAAGATGTATCAAATTTGAACATTCAATGGAAATAAATGTTAGAGAATACCGAAGGGGCAATCCAAAAAGGACAATCCAGAGAAACTGGCAACACAGGGTACACAAGACGAAGAAAAAAAACCCACACAACACAATATGCGTTGGACACCACTACACGCAAACAAACACACAGAGCGTAAATAAGACATGCACCCTCATACAAACAACTTGAGGTAAAGACGAACTGAACATCGCGGAAATCGTAAGGGACACCACAACACGTTAACTATATTAATGTATTTTTAATGTTTTCCTGCGACATTATATTTATATAACACTTTTGTCAATTACGTGTATGCATAGGATAGTGCAGTTGTGTGGAAGAAATTCTAGATTGTAAATTATCCCCATTATATTTGTTCACCACTTTCATTATTTGAGTCTCTTCCTCCAGTCTCCAGTGACATAGAACATGTTTTTTTCTGCATATGCACATGCTGATAGAACCGGACATGGTTTTTCTGTATACGCTGGGGGCGTACAACCCCGTCATAGCTCTTTTTTGTAAACCAGGATAATAATTGGCAATTAATCATATTACGCCATCTCGGATTTAAAATAAAATAAATGAAAGAGAAACAGAGCCTACACCATTTCTAATAAATGGATGACAAAACTGCAACAATTGAAAATATCATAAATAATTAAACCTTCAATAAGGGTAATTGACGAGTGATTAATGTTTGATACATAAACAACGTAATTATTTAGATTTCATTTAGGTGTCAACGAAATTATTTATGATAACATTATATTTAGAACTTTTTTTCTTGTTTCACAAATATATTTTTCATCATACAATAGAATGTGAATAATATACCAGCTTATTGAAAGCGGATTATAATTGGTTTTTATCTAATTTTAAATGTTGAAATAAAATATTGAAAGTTCGTAGACTTCGACTTTGGTATCGATTGGGATCATGTTAATAATAATATTAATAATATTTATTCAGGTACATAAAAGGCATACATGTAATTTGACACAATACATTACATACAGTATTTAAATAAATTCAAGTATTTCAGAGACGGACAATGACATGACTGTAATAGAGTATTACATTGGTAAAAAAAAAATGTGGAAAATATTGAGGACAAGCGAACCGGAAATGCCTAGCACCCAAAGATAACTCACAAAAGCTTAAAATAAAGCTTATTTACAGTGGAGTCCTTACCCTTATTTCACTTCACTGGTCCATAATTGAGAAATATTAAAAATAAGAAACATTAATATTCATTTCTTTATATCGCAGATATTAAATAAGACTTATAATTTAATTTAATAGAAAATAAACTCACTTTGGTAACGGTTTTTTAGTTTTTCCATTAAGTATTTTTTAACATTAGCTTTGAATCTGTTTTTATTATTACAGTTTTTGACTGACTCTGGTAACGAGTTCCAATCTTTAATACCACTATAATAAAATGTGGTGGACTCGCACCCTTTTATAGAGGGTATGTTATAATTCATACTACTAGATCTTGTACTATGAGATGATAATTTTTTGGTAAAAATTGTATGCAAATAATCTGGACATTTATTATTGAAAATATTATATACATGATTAAGTCTTAGTTGTTTGACTCTATTACTTATATTTAAGAATCCAAGTTTTTCAGTTAGATTTTATAATAGTGAGTGAGTGTTGTTTAACGCCAACTCAGCAATTTTCAGCTATATCATGGCGAGAACAAATCAATTTTAAATGAAATGATGATGAGGTCCGCTTTGTATTAGATCAACACGTTTAGTTTGATTTTTATAGTACTAGCACACTGAAACAACAGTCCGCGGATAGACATGTCGCCCCACTCGGACACATTATTCTGATTCCGAGCCACCCAGTCTTCGCTCATTCTCCTTAATGATGCATGCGTAGCGGAGAAACAGCAAATACCAATTTAATAGTTTTTGATTTGATCCGATCGGAACTCACGATCTACCACACTCGAAGCGAGCACGCTAACCATTACACTACCGATGCGGTTGCTTTTATAATATACAGTACGTTTTGTCTCCTACTTTAATTATCATGTATTAGACATGCTTTTATTACAATTGTCGAGTATTTTCTGGACTGAAAAGAAGAAAATGAATTGGCTGCTTGTTATTTGTAATCTTCGAAAGTTTTACAGTCGCCATCACGACATGGTTGACCGTCATGGAATGTTTGCGTCAAAAGTGACTATGAATATGTTGCCTTATCATGCGAGTGTTCATATGAGTAACACGACGAGTGCAACTAATGGAACAGGGACTGCTGACCTTTCCGGAGCACCTGAATACAACCCTGATGCATGCTGCCCGTTTGTTTTCTGTGTAGTGTTTTGTAGACCATTGTTTGTCTTTCAATTTCCTATTTACAATTTCTAATATCCCTTTTGGTATCTTTAAACTTTTCTTTGGGAGTACTTAAAGGACCTCGTCACCATTTCATTAAAATGTAATTTGTTCTCAACATGATATAGCTGAAATTGGTATTAAACAAGAAGTGATATACTTTTTTTTTAAGTATAAATATACACCTTATAACTTACCAACATAGAAAGACGGAAAATATAATGAACGGTTGAAGTAGTAAATAATTGACGAAAAAGTTTTGTATTACCCGGTAAAGGCGAAAATAAAACAAACTTTCAAACTGCCGCCTTCTAAACCTATCTAAACACCGAACACTGAGACCAACAAGCTATAAATTTATTGTCACTTCAACAATGTCATCATATCAACATATTCGCGTCTCCTCATAGCAGTCTTTACGTTCCGTGTTGTGATGTCCATTACGATTTCCGCATAAAAACGATGTTCGGTTCGTCTTTACCTTCAGTTGTTTGTAGGAGTGCGCATGTCTTATTTACGTTATTTGTGTTTGTTTACGTATAGTGATGTTCAACACATATTATGTTGTGTCTTTGTTTGTAGGAGTGCGCATGTCTTATTTACGTTATTTGTGTTTGTTTACGTATAGTGATGTTCAACACATATTATGTTGTGTCTTTGTTTGTAGGAGTGCGCATGTCTTATTTACGTTATTTGTGTTTGTTTATGTATAGTGATGTTCAACACATATTATGTTGTGTCTTTGTTTGTAGGAGTGCGCATGTCTTATTTACGTTATTTGTGTTTGTTTACGTATAGTGATGTTCAACACATATTATGTTGTGTCTTTGTTTGTAGGAGTGCGCATGTCTTATTTACGTTATTTGTGTTTGTTTACGTATAGTGATGTTCAACACATATTATGTTGTGTCTTTGTTTGTAGGAGTGCGCATGTCTTATTTACGTTATTTGTGTTTGTTTACGTATAGTGATGTTCAACACATATTATGTTGTGTCTTTGTTTGTAGGAGTGCGCATGTCTTATTTACGTTATTTGTGTTTGTTTACGTATAGTGATGTTCAACACATATTATGTTGTGTCTTTGTTTGTAGGAGTGCGCATGTCTTATTTACGTTATTTGTGTTTGTTTACGTATAGTGATGTTCAACACATATTATGTTGTGTCTTGGTTTTGTTTTTCTTCTTGTTGCTAGTTTCTATGGATTATCCTTTTTTGATTGCCCCTTCGGTTTTCTCTAACGTTTATTTTTCTATATATAGATGTATTTATGTATGTATTTCTCTGTAGATGAATGTTACCCGGCGATAAATCCTACTTTATCATGTTGATTTATATTCAAAATACTCGGACCCTTGTTTTGACATCATAATCTTCAACTTGTTGAAAACGGTCAGTATTTGGTAGTTGAAAGCGTGTTACAATGCACAATTTACCAACGCTGTGCATTTTACTTATGACAATTAAATATGCGTCCATCATAATAACACATATTGCCTACCTTAGCATGTTGATTTTTTGTTATCATTCGTCATCAATAGGGCTGAAATATGATTGAATTAACGTTAGACAACAATCAATCAATATACTTAAATTCAAACATTAGGCAAGGCTTTGACTGTAGGACTAGGCTTATTGTTATTGTTATGGTGTTTAACGTCACTTTCAAAAATATTTCAGTTAAATCGTGGCGGTCAGTTTTATTGGTGGAGGAAACCGGAGTATCCAGAGAAAACTACCGACCTGCAGCAAGTCACTGAAAACTTTATCACATATTATTGTATCGAGTATACCTCGCGATGAACAGAATTCGAACTCACAACGTTAGTGGTGATAGGTGTAAATTAACAACTGCGTCGTGTATTTAGAGCTGGACACTCACAACGTTAGTGGTGATAGGTGTAAATTAACAACTGCGTCGTGTATTTAGTGCTAGACACTCACAACGTTAGTGGTGATAGGTGTAATTTAACAACTGCGTCGTGTATTTAGTGCTAGACAAAATGAATTATTCAAAACAAACTGCTGTAAACAAGTTAAAACCACCAGTTGAATAACTTATAATAATCGAATTTAATATACCTAATAATTATTAGCTGTCTAATTTTTTTCTGTTAGGTATTAAAATAATATTTGATATTTACATATGATTAATAACACACTTGTTTATTTTATTAATTATAATTTATATAATTTGTACATTAATGTATTTGTATGGAGAGTGGCTAGCAAGTTGTAAAAACTTGTTCCCAATCCAATTGTATAAATATTGACAATACAATTATTATAAAGTAACAAGTTGTTGGCTGTCTGATATTCAATTGAATGTCGCCAGTGGCCGTCTGATATTGAATTTAATGTTGTCAGTGGCTATCTGACATTGAATTTAATGTTATCAGTGGCTGTTTGATATTGAATTTAATGTTATTTGTTGTCTCGTGTTGAATTTATTGTCAATGGTTGTTTGGTATTGGATTTAATGTCGTCAGTGGTTGTCTGATATCAAATTTAATATCAGTGGTTATCTGATGTTGAATTTAATATCCTTTTTTTTTCTTTTTCTTTTTTTAAGCAAACCTGAATTTAATATCAGTGGTTATTTTATGTTGCATCTAATATTAGTGGTTATCTCATGTTGAATTTAATATCAGTGGTTATCGTATGTTGAATTTAATATCAGTGGTTATCTCATGTTGAATTTAATATCAGTGGTTATCTCATGTTCAATTTAATATTAGTGGTTATCGTATGTGCCTTTAAAATCAGTGGTTATCTCATGTTGAATTTAATATCAGTGGTTATTTTATGTTGAATTTAATATCAGTGGCCTGCTGATGTAAAATTTAATATCAGTGGTTATCTGATTTTAAAATCAGTGGTTATTCTATGTTGAATTCAATACCTGTGGTTATTTTATGTTGAATTTAATATCAGTGGTTATCTCATGTTGAATTTAATACCAGTGGTTATCGAATGTTGATCTCGATATCAGTGGTTATCTGATGTTGTATTTAATTAACAGTGGTTATCTTATGTTGCATTTAATATCAGCGGTTATCTCAAGTTGAATTTAATATCAGTGGTTATCTCATGTTGAATTTAATATCAATGGTTATCGAATGTTGAATTTAATATCAGTGGTTATCTGATGTAATATTTGATATCAGTGGTTATCTTATGTTCAATTTGATATCAGTGGTTATCTTATGTTCAATTTAATATCAGTGGTTATCTGATGTAATATTTGATATCAGTGGTTATCTTATGTTCAATTTAATATCAGTGGTTATCTGATGTCGAATTTAATATCAGTGGTTATCTGACGTTGAATTTAACATCAGGGTGTCTGATATTGAATCTAAAGGCCCGTTGTCACTATCAAAGTTTTCCATCAAAAACTTTGTCAAAGAAAACTTGGACAAAGTGTCTGTAGTCACTATCAACATATTTTGATCATCTTTGTAAAAGAATTGGAGGGAAGAATTGGAGAGAAATCTTGTAAACACGAAAATATGGCTCCAACTCTCACAAATTATGAAAACATTACTGTCACTTTATGTCTAATGAGCATTGCAATCCTTAGAAGGAGACTCCGGAACCGTTCAAGGGTGAGAAGGAGGGCAACTAGATCTTGGTTGCTGAGAAGGAAACAAAGAAGCGCATACAATACACTTCTTAAAGAATTGCACACTGAAGACCCGAACGAGTTCTGAAATTATTTTAGAATGGACAAAGCAACATTCAAGATGCTCCTTGAGAAAGTGAGACCACTGATAGAGAGACAGGATACCAAACTTCGGGAAGCCATATCTGCGGCAAAACGACTTGCAGTGACATTGCGTTTTCTGGCTACTGATTTTCCCTTTCCCGCCTTTTTATTACCATGTGCTTTTGTTTTGTAAACATCATCTCATCATTCCAAAACAGTATTCTGATTGGTTGATTTCCATCAAAGTCCATCAAAGTTTGAAGAAAAATAGGATGGAGTTCTATTCCATCAAAGTTGGTCAAAGTTTTTGATCAAAGATTTCTTTGACCGTTGTCACTATCAAAGTTTCATCAAAAACTTTGACAACGGTCCTTAATGTTATTGTGTATTTGTAAGGACTAATGAAATGTATAAAAATGTACAACGCCCACAACGTTTGTAATAAAGCAAATCGCTCTTCCGTGTAAACTGGACACTACTGATACTGATAACGGTTTTTTCTAAGAAGCAACATAATATATGATCGGTAAAAAAGCTGTATATTAATAATTAAACCAGCAGTCATTCCTGATGTTTGATCACATCATGTAGTATACATAGACTAGTGATATAACGTTAAAATAGATTAATTATGCAGGATATTTCTTGTCGGAAATCAATGAATAAACAAGTTATGAGGACTTTTCAACGGGACTTGTATAATTGATACATCGTTTTGTCATGCAGCATGAACTTGTCACACTTCTCCAATTTAATAATTAGTGAAGCTTTAGCGATTGGAAGAGGTTCCAATAGGTATCCTTAGTTCGCTTTGTCTGAATTAGAATAAAGTATTGAAAATTTCTAATTAAATCAATTAAATATTTATTACAATGTATTGTTAAGATTTTTATTTAATTATTTTATGTATTTTATTTTTGTTTTACTTGGCTGACCATTGTTGTAGATACTTGATAACCCTATGATGTTATTAAGTATCCAGCAGCTCTCCTAAAACCCTCCTGAGATCTTTATTTTAAAGCCACACCATATGTTATAAATGTTCAGACTCATATTTATTTCCAACATATTTTTGTACATTACCAGACCAGACATTGCTGAAAACTTCAGAATGAGCACACTGGCAAAATACGGGCTTTATTTTTTCGCAATTATTACATTTTTTAAATGTAATAGAGGATATGTTGTAAGTATTATTAACATTAATATTTGATTTTAAAACAATCTGTAAATTAATTTTTTTAATTATTTTTAAACAAATCTTTAAAATACATTAAGATAATTGTGTTCTTTCAATATCAGGTGACACTACACTTGGTACAACAATATTGAAATAAAATTTATTTACGGGTGTATTTTTATACTGAATGAGTTGTTGTTTTTGGTTTCTTAGAATCAATTAAATAATTAATTAATTTTATGTTTCAATTTTCATAGCTTTCTTTTGGCCATTGAGTTGTCTGCTCTTTGATTTACGGTTCTGATTACCACTTTGGCTTTGGTATCTTCAAACTTTTTAACTGAAGTTTAACTAAACTATTTGCATCAAGTGCGCAGAAAAATAAAAACCTCTTTGACTTTCACGGATTTTCTTTTTGTTTCAATTATTTATATTTATCTTGTTCACTTTTTTATCCAATGATTTGACATATAAACATTATTTGTTTTTGGTTTCTTCAATCCTTAATTTGTATCATTTAAAAAAAAAATGTATTTTAGTAATAGGAAATGAAAAACAATATTAAATAAGGGTAATAACAAAATTACCGAACTCCGAACAATCTTACAAAGGGAAAGTCAAAACTCATAAGTATATAAACAGACAAAATCAGTCAACAACCGGAAAACTGTGAAATATGAAATTGATTATGCACCCAGTAAAACCATTATATATATAAAAAAAAAAAAAAAAAAATCTTACTTTAATAGAAATTTGTCGCGCTCCTTTCCCAATTTCATGAAATTCAAGTAAGAAATGAATTTAAAAACAAAATCATGGTTTTAGAAGAATTATATAGGAAAATATTTTAGTCGGCAAAGACTTTTTGATCTGTTACTGTACATCTGTTGTTTGTATCAAATGTCCTTATTAATATAACTGAAATGACGTCCACTTGACGTTAATTAACAATATATCAATCAATCCGTGAATGGCTTTGTCAATGACGGGTTCAACCCCCGGTTTTTAGTAGGATTCGTGTTGCTCGATCTTTTGTGTTCTATGTAATGTTTTGTAAATCATTGTTTTTCCTTTTTCTTTTATCCATTGTGTCGTCTGCCGTTCTTCGATTTACGGTTTCTGGTTGCCCGTTAATATCTTACTATTATTATTTATTTGTTTATTTTCCGCCATGAACCTGTCCGCACGTTTTCTCAAAAACTATTCCCTCAAACCCTTTTATACAACATTACATGTTTGAGATGTAGTAATCGACTCTTGTTTTTTACATGTGGTCCTTAAAAGGTCTGCTATGCGGTCCAAAAGTGGGTGGGGTCTTCCAAAAAATCCCATAGAACCCCATGTTAAATTGATTTTTTTATAGTGCGACACCCTGCTAAAATTTTCCCGGGAATAGTTGTAATAGGGGGTCAGAATATGTTTTATGGTTTGTAGCAGTTCATATGTTTTAGTTTTATATGTATACTGTTCGTTGTCGTAGGTAGATTATGTCCTTGTACACAACATCTCAGCGGAATTTTTGATATTGTGGTTTGCGGCGCATTTCATCTTCGCGAAAACAAATCCTTCATCTCCGCGAGTAAAATCCTTCAACTCCGCGAATGTTATACTTCAACTCCGAGAGTAATACTTATGTATGCAACATAAAGTATTGTTTGTACCTCTTCCGTTCACCAGGCAATACCTGTTACCCCTGCTCACCACGGGGAGGTGGAAGTAGGATTTTGAGCAGGATCTGAATATTATATTTTTTATTTTATTACAATACATTACTAAAAAATAAAAGACATAAATAAGTTAATGAAATTGGTAAACACAATAGTACTAAAACTTATTTCACTCAGTTCACATATCTGTTCTTGCGGCATACTTGTATCCGATAGATTTGACATATTGCTGACGAGAAATGTCCCCACACGAGTATTGTCTGTATTGGTTCAGTAAAAAATCTATCTTCTCTTGATCATTCTTTCGTGTGTTTGCAGGAAGGTCCAAGCTTTTAATTTTCACATAGCTTGTTGTCTGTAATATGACGTTTAATTTTCTGTGCAGTGTTTTGTTTTATTTTATATTTTTCTTTTGTCATTGCATTGCCTTTCATTCATTGATTTACGTCCTCTGATTACCTCTTTGTTATCTTAGATTTACGTCCTCTGATTACCTCTTTGGTATCTTAGATTTACGTCCTCTGATTAACTTTTTGTTATCTTAGATATACGTCCTCTGATTACCTCTTTGGTATCTTAGATTTACGTCCACTGATTACCTCTTTGGTATCTTAGATATACGTCCTCTGATTACCTCTTTGGTATCTTAGATTTACGTCCTCTGATTACCTCTTTGGTATCTTAGATTTACGTCCTCTGATTACCTCTTTGTTATCTTAGATTTACGTCCTCTGATTACCTCTTTGTTATCTTAGATTTACGTCCTCTGATTACCTCTTTGGTATCTTAGATTTACGTCCTCTGATTAACTTTTTGTTATCTTAGATATACGTCCTCTGATTACCTCTTTGGTATCTTAGATTTACGTCCACTGATTACCTCTTTGGTATCTTAGATATACGTCCTCTGATTACCTCTTTGGTATCTTAGATTTACGTCCTCTGATTACCTCTTTGGTATCTTAGATTTACGTCCTCTGATTACCTCTTTGGTATCTTAGATTTACGTCCTCTGATTACCTTTTTGTTATCTTAGATTTACGTCCTCTGATTACCTCTTTGGTGTCTTAGATATACGTCCTCGGATTACCTCTTTGGTATCTTAGATTTACGTCCTCTGATTACCTCTTTGGTATCTTAGATTTACGTCCTCTGATTACCTCTTTGGTATCTTAGATTTACGTCCTCTGATTATCTCTTTGGTATCTTAGATTTACGTCCTCTGATTACCTCTTTGGTATCTTAGATTTACGTCCTCTGATTACCTCTTTGGTATCTTCAATATTTTCTTTTTATTACAGATTTTAGACCCAAATAAATATGATGATGTACTAGACAGTAACAAACCAAAAGATACATTCTCACCTGTCGAGGAGTTGGCCTTGTTAAAATTACTGCGACAATCTAAACTGGATAATATGATGGAAAATTTCAATCCATTAGACAACTCTGATGATATCAGTGATTCTGAAGAGAACCAAATGGTGAGTTTTATTGTTCTCTCCAATCATTTATACAATATATTCATTTTGTTTTACCATGATTCCCACATATCTTTTAAAATGCCCAAGTGATGTGTTTTAACAATAAATATCCTTCCGATTTCATTTTTTTCCCCATTTCTTTATATTATTATAATGAATTAAAAGATGAAATAAAGTTTAATTCTTTTGAGTATATGGCACCGTTTACAATCGAAAATCTAGGTAAACACAACGATCATATGCAACATATAGGATAACACTAACCTTTATGGGGTGCTGATCGTATGGTAGTTGGAGTTACAACTACCTATGCAATCATTGCCTATCACCACTGATATTGTGAGTTCGAATCTCAATCAAGGCGAGGTGTACAACATTATGTGATAAAGTTTGTCAGTGACATGCGACAAGTTGGTGGTTTTCTCCTGATCTACCGGTTTCCTCCACCAATAAAACTGACCGCCACGATATAACTGAAATATTGTTGAAAGTGGCGTTAAAGGCATACAGGCTGTCATAATTGAATTTTTTTTGTTTATATTAAAAGTTGCCAATATTCGATGTTTTATACTAATAAAATGTTCTGAATAAGAAACCAGGCTTAAAAAATATGCTATAATGTCGTAATTAGTGAAAAGAATTCGAATGTCTGTCGGTGGAATCGCCATTAACACACCCAATTATAAATCGGTTGCTTTACCGAAGTTTGCCGAATACTGATAACTGCTATAAATAACCAGGAAGCATGTTGCATGTAAGTTCGTTAGAATTTATATAATTTAAGAAATATATCTATGAAATTGGATCCCGGGGTAATCAGTTAATATTATACAATGGTATTTAGTAAGAATGACACTTAAAACCGGAAATACGTGATGAAATCAATAAAAAAAAAACTCTGCAAAGGGGCCTGATAAAGGGAAAATTGTAAACAAATTGCATTGCATATTATTGACAACACTTGAGTTGACTTGATTATATTTTTTTCGAAAAAAAAAAACAGACATGAAGTTCATTATTTTAGTCTCTAATTTAAAAGAGATATCACCTAGCGTTTTCTTCTGAAAAAAAGAATATATAAAAAACTACGATGCAATTCTACTGTTAAAATACGATTCGGTCGAAAAAAGATATTAAATTATGCTTACGTGTTGAAAAATGGAGTAGGTCGGTATAACATCTTTTTTAAATTTTTACACAAAGCTTGCTGAATCCTCCTTTTTGTGTCGTTTTCGTGTAGAATCCGTCAATGTTTTTGCTTGTGCCATCTACTTTTTCTTCAACAAACAATTTCGCACATGCGCAAATGTTTTACCGAATGAGTTCACTGTGTAGGTCGTATGAATGTATGAATATTGCGCGGGTAAACATTGGAGTCTTGACTGGATGGAAGAAAATCAAACAGCGATGTATTTCCTTCGTTCTAAGCTATTTACGTATGATATTATGAAAAATTTCAACTGCAATTAGTATAAAACATCGAATATTGGCAACTTTTAATATAAAAGAAAATTCAATTCCTAATTTCTATGTTAAAAAAGACCACATTAACAGCCTGTCAACTGTCACAAACGATGTATCGTCGTCAATCAGCAAAATATTTATTGTTCAGTGGAAGAATAATTTTACAATAGATTAGATATATATATCCTCGTATGTGTCCAATTTCTCAGAGATCAGTCTACAAGCCTATGCGTACGAATTATATTTGTACAGCATTTTCACACAGACCACTCCATTTTGTTATCGTGATGTCTATTATTTACTAAGAACCACTAAGAGCAAGATGCATTTTTTAATGTGCTGGGTACCTTTTCAAAGAACGCATATTTTTTTAATTTAAGTCATAAAAAATGTTTTTCCAAAGAAAAGCATATTCATTTTGTAAGTCAAATTGACGTCAATTGAAAAAAAAGAAAAAGTATTCCTCCTTTCAAACAAATATAGCCAGAAATCATGGGTACTTTTGCTCATGAATATTCATAAGCCAAATCGCGTCATGTATGACGTCAGCAAATAAACGTTGAACCATATTTGGAAGACGCTGATCAATGAACGCTGATGAAAACTCGTATCTATTTTTTTTATCAACGCAGCTGTGAGCGAAGCGAACATGGTTGATACTTGTAAACACTTTGAAATCGGAAGCGGAAGTGTGAGGAGCTTAAGCCATTTGTCTGTTTTCGTAATTGAACATCGTTGTCGTGCCGAAGGCGCGACCAACAAGGAACAAATAAAATAAAATAATGACTTTATAAAATTGTATTGAGAATTAAAACTTACGTTTTCGTGCCTTGGGCACGACTATATCATTCAAATAGAAAACAGAGTTTTACTTTCGAACTTGAAGAATGCAGAGTTGTCATTGAAGGTTTCGTAAATGAAATAAATGATAAACTTTGTGTCGTGCCGAAGGCACGAACACTACGAATAAAGAAATGAAATCGTCGTGCCGAAGGCACACCCGATATGAACAAAAGAATGAATCAGCACGGCCACATTAAATGTTGCAAATGGGTCCCATGGCAACACCTTGACGGAAGTTGATTCGCCCTTTATTTTCATAGACAAAGAAACATTAAGTTTTCGTTCCGAAGGCATATCTTATATTGATAAAAGACGAAGTCCTTCTAACGGTAAGCTGTCCGATTTTTCCTTCTATATTGATAGCCAAAAATCTGCTCACCGGAAGTTTAAAAAATAGATCAATTGATAATTTAGAAACGCAAAAGAAATCTATTTCAATGAAAAATTCCCAATTCTTTGATTATTTACTCTATGCAAAATCGAAATAAACTTTTAATAAAATTCTAATAAAAAAATCTCTTTCTACGAAACTCCCGATGGAAGAACGGCGTAGGTAAAATGAACGCCATAACAAATCGGCTACACAATTCATTCAAAATAAAAGATAATAGTCTCACTGGACGCAATTACGAACGAAATAAAAAGTATGTCCCCTAATTGTTCCTTCAAAACATGAATTAAACAAATGCTTTTATAAATAGATACCCCGCTAAATTACTCTTGTTTTGGGAGAAAATTATTCATGCGCAGTTGTTGAATGTTGCAGACGACGGGTTTTCATATTTGTAAACAGAAAACGATCGACAATTGCACTTGGAATCTATCACTAAAATTCATTGAGGTACGCATATTTTGTTATCTTATGCCTGTAATTGGAAAGAATATGAGCTCCTGGTTCTATGCATATGTAGAACACATTGAAATTAAAACAAAAACAGTCAATATAATACATTTGCCTTACCTTACATCCCAAAATGTCAAAATCCGTGATGTACCTTATTCATTGAAGAGTCCAAGGAATTCCGAATGCAAACTGGCACACATTTATGGTATGAATAAAGGAAAGGTTTTTATGTCATGTGTATTATATACAAATAGATATGTGAACGTAAATGAATGAATGCTCTTTCAATTTTAACAGTTGTCATTAAATAATTTACACTAGAAAGGTTATTATGATGTCGTTCGAAATTGTGTCCGGATCTAGGTCACAGAGTGACTAGAACGGGGTCATGAAAATCTGTTCTAAGTTAAAACCCGTAACAATGCATTGAATAATACATGGGCTATGATTCAAAAGGAATATTGGTGTTTAATCTGAAATATGAACATGCAATCAGCTTCATTAATTTGGTCAAATTTATTTATCAAATTCCACGGTCAATATCATCGAAATTGTTCGTAATTGCGTCCGGTGAGGCTAACGTGTACGGATCATCGTATTATTGAAATTTTTGGACTTCGTCCTTCAAACAGGTTGCCTGTCTCATATTATAATACAATTAATTTACTAGTCGTGCCGAAGCCACGACCATTACGAACAAAGGCACGAAAACAGTATAGTCGGAATGGATCCCATGGCAACACATCGCCGGAAGTTAATTGTAACTGGTATTTACCAAGTGAAATCCTCCATGTCATATTTACAACAATACACACAAATAATTAAAAAGCTTACCTTGGAATTTTATTTTAGTTAAATTGTATCAAACTTGAAGCGTACACGAAGCAAATAACGTCTAATCTTTACGTTTCAAACTGGAAGTCTTCATATGACGTCAATGACGTCATGTTGGTTATGTTCCAAAGTCGTCAATAACATTTCACGGTTTTTTTTTCAGTTTACTCGCAATCGTATGTGTATTGTATGTCCATTGTTTGAGGCTCTCCTTGGGTATTTCTTTAATAGTATTTAGCGTCGAAAACAAACACGATGTCCAACTTGCAAGAATAAGAATTATAAGGATTAAACACTGTGTTTTTAGGAAATTATGTATGTGAGTGAGCTGCCGGAGTTTATACATAGATAATTTCCTAAAAAAACAGTGTTTAATCCTATATACTCTTGAAATACGACGAAAAATCTTTAGTTAAATAAAATGAGATATTGGATACTTTGATTTAATTTATGTTTTTGTTTCTTAAACGACTCCTTTCGCAGCTTTGCTGCAGTTTTCTAGTTTTAATAATACTTCATCAGTTTTGATCACATAAATAACTTCATATAATTATTTGTGATCGTATCAAAATTAATTCATATCCAGAAATTGAGGGTACTTTCCTCATAAATATTCATCATATTTAAATTAGATTTTGATCACGTGACTGCAGTTTCAAGCTTGATGGATCGTTTATTAGATTTGTCAAAAAATAGCCTATAGTACGGAAATTCAATGTGTCCGTCAATGATTCGAAAATTAAAAGTTATTGTTTATTTCCGCAAAGTTTTTATTCTGTCAAAATTCAAATATTTTTGTTTTGTAACGATTTTAGACATGTCTTTGATATCGCGATCATGCAAAAATGATCATATTATATTTAATGTGGGAACCCCGAGTTTAGAAGCTAGAAATATAAGGTTAGTTAATATAATTACAAATATTATTGAGGAATCTAAATTAATTTCAGATAATATGTCGCCAAATGTCATTCATTGTTAAATTTTGTGTCACACGCCACCAGTTTCATGTATTTCAGACATTTTTACATAGGCTCTTAAGGCCAAAAAAGGGTTCGTCGCCTCGGATTTTCATTTAGTCCAGGAACCTCGAATATTTAATTGTTTTCATTAATTTTTATTTCATTTAATTCAGCTTGATTCAATGTATCATTTTCAAGTTCAGAAAATGACACACATGCAATTATGAATGATATCGTCTATATAGATCATATGAAAATTGCAGACGTCCCAGCGTCGCCATCTTAGATATGCAAATGAGCAAAGTACCCATCATTTCTGGCTATGTGTCATCATATGTTCATTAGGAACTCGATGATGTGTGTAAAAGATCGAAAATATATGCACTGCCACCCCCCCCTTTCACGATCAATTAAATAAATAAAAATATTTAAATAAAAAATATATTGTGCATTTTTTTTCACGATCTGCCCCACATAAGTATTAACTATGTCATTGAAATCGTTTAGTATATAGATTTTATATTGTTAAATTTTTTGAATGTGCTTACTACAAGTATTCAATGTTTTGTTGATATTGTGTAATAAACATTCATCGAATTCAAATGTATCATTATAAAAAGTTTATTCACCCTTCATGGAGCCTCGACTTAATTATTTTCTATATTTAAACCGGTGTCGACAATGATTGACTATTTTTCAGCAGATAACAATTCGAGTTTTAATGAAAACACTCGTTACCCTTCAAGTGGCCCTTACAGAAGCTGACATTTCCCAAAATCTGACCATTTCAATCTTCCTGGGAACCGTGGAAACAAATTTTATTCAAATAATGTGTGAAAAAAGAGATAGATCTACACCGGAAGTTTCCGTATTTGGTTCAGAAAATAGTGTGCATCCATGGTAAGCAATTAAAAAAATGGTCAGAAGTCGACTAAGATTTGAATTCTGCAGTGATATCCATATTATAATTCACAGAAATATGCCTTGTTTTTAAAATAGTGTGGGAACCGCGAATAATTGATACATCTAGCTAAAATTTGCTGTGCTTGTTTCTACCGGTGTAATGTCAAATATTTCACCTCAGAAAAATGCCCGCATCCCCGAACAAAATATTTCTTTAAGAAATCTTTGTAAAAATTTCTGGCTTGAAGAAACCGTCATCTTGGATATGCAAATGTGCAAACTACCCATGATTTCTGGATATGTACCATGCAGATACAAACAGTGACAATGGGACTGGGCTGACATTAGACTACCACGTGTAAAGCATGATGCAATGAATAGGAAAATGTTGCTTTGCAACGGGTCATTCCAAAGAAAGTGTTAATTACACCTTGTATAAGGAACTCCAGCATTTAGTTTTTCGTGAAAAGACCGTGGCATTTTCCAAGGATGAGAAATTTATTTACGTCTCCTCCGAAGTGGGTTGTACCGCTTAGCATAGACAATATCATATTTGTGTTCTTTGGTCTCTCGAGGATCGTCCATTATACAATTTAAACTTTACGTTTATGATTACAACATAATTGGTATTTTTGTTTTTATTTCAGATGACAGAGAATAAAATACCAGTGAAAAGAGTAGTGTGCATTCGACATGGTTGTAAACTATTTCGTGGGAAACGGTGAAGATTTATCAAATTAACGTGTTGTACAACAAACTGTTACGGCTTGACTGGTGCATGTCTTATTATATTGCTATCTCCATCAAAAGTTTGAGGAAATACCATCAGTCTCTCTTTTCATAATCTATTTTTATCATAGAGAATAATTTCACATTGACGGAGGTTCATTTATCTTGTACCAGTAAACATTATGTATTATGTATTACTATATAAAAATCAATCAATACAACTTTTTGAAACAATTGTTCCTTTGTTACTTTATTTATGACAATTTAAATGTATAGTTACAGTTGATTCCATTCGCACTACGAAAAGTTTGGAGATAACCATAGGAGGTACTCGGAAGCCACAAATCGAAAGATA
Organism: Bathymodiolus brooksi; assembly: GCA_963680875.1. Lineage (NCBI taxonomy): Eukaryota > Metazoa > Mollusca > Bivalvia > Mytilida > Modiolidae > Bathymodiolus > Bathymodiolus brooksi. The sequence goes on along the minus strand of OY804576.1, from coordinate 127,734,937 downwards.
GACAATACAATAGCCAAGTGAAAAAGATAGACAATACAATAGCCAAGTGAAAAAGATAGACAATACAATAGCCAAATGAAAAAGATAGACAATACAATAGCCAAATGAAAAAGATAGACAATACAATAGCCAAATGAAAAAGATAGACAATACAATAGACAATACAATAGTCAAGTGAAAAAGATAGACAATACAATAGCCAAGTGAAAAAGATAGACAATACAATAGCCAAATGAAAAAGATAGACAATACAATAGCCAAATGAAAAAGATAGACAATACAATAGCCAAATGAAAAAGATAGACAATACAATAGCCAAATGAAAAAGATAGACAATACAATAGCCAAGTGAAAAAGATAGACAATACAATATCCAAGTGAAAAAGATAGACAATACAATAGCCAAATGAAAAAGATAGACAATACAATAACCAAGTGAAAAAGATAGACAATACAATAGCCAAATGAAAAAGATAGACAATACAATAGCCAAGTGAAAAAGATAGACAATACAATAGCCAAATGAAAAAGATAGACAATACAATAGCCAAATGAAAAAGATAGACAATACAATAGCCAAATGAAAAAGATAGACAATACAATAGTCAAGTGAAAAAGATAGACAATGCAATAGCCAAGTGAAAAAGATAGACAATACAATAGCCAAATGAAAAAGATAGACAATACAATAGCCAAATGAAAAAGATAGACAATACAATAGCCAAATGAAAAAGATAGACAATACAATAGCCAAATGAAAAAGATAGACAATACAATAGCCAAGTGAAAAAGATAGACAATACAATAGCCAAGTGAAAAAGATAGACAATACAATAGCCAAATGAAAAAGATAGACAATACAATAGCCAAGTGAAAAAGATAGACAATACAATAGCCAAATGAAAAAGATAGACAATACAATAGCCAAATGAAAAAGATAGACAATACAATAGCCAAATGAAAAAGATAGACAATACAATAGCCAAATGAAAAAGATAGACAATACAATAGTCAAGTGAAAAAGATAGACAATACAATAGCCAAATGAAAAAGATAGACAATACAATAGCCAAATGAAATAGATAGACAATACAATAGCCAAATGAAAAAAACAGACAATACAATAGCCAAATGAAAAAGATAGACAATACAATAGCCAAATGAAAAAGATAGACAATACAATAGTCAAGTGAAAAAGATAGACAATACAATAGCCAAATGAAAAAGATAGACAATACAATAGCCAAATGAAAAAGATAGACAATACAATAGCCAAATGAAAACGATAGACAATACAATAGCCAAATGAAAAAAACAGACAATACAATAGCCAAATGAAAAAGATAGACAATACAATAGCCAAATGAAAAAGATAGACAATACAATAGCCAAGTGAAAAAGATAGACAATACAATAGCCAAATGAAATAGATAGACAATACAATAGCCAAATGAAAAAGATAGACAATACAATAGCCAAATGAAAAAGATAGACAATACAATAGCCAAGTGAAAAAGATAGACAATACAATAGCCAAGTGAAAAAGATAGACAATACAATAGCCAAATGAAAAAGATAGACAATACAATAGCCAAATGAAAAAGATAGACAATACAATAGCCAAATGAAATAGATAGACAATACAATAGCCAAATGAAAAAGATAGACAATACAATAGCCAAATGAAATAGATAGACAATACAATAGCCAAATGAAAAAAACAGACAATACAATAGCCAAATGAAAAAGATAGACAATACAATAGCCAAATGAAAAAGATAGACAATACAATAGCCAAATGAAAAAGATAGACAATACAATAGCCAAATGAAAAAGATAGACAATACAATAGCCAAGTGAAAAAGATAGACAATACAATAGCCAAATGAAATAGATAGACAACACAATAGCCAAATGAAAAAGATAGACAATACAATAGCCAAATGAAAAAGATAGACAATACAATAGCCAAGTGAAAAAGATAGACAATACAATAGCCAAATGAAATAGATAGACAATACAATAGCCAAATGAAAAAGATAGACAATACAATAGCCAAATGAAAAAGATAGACAATACAATAGCCAAATGAAAAAGATAGACAATACAATAGCCAAATGAAATAGATAGACAATACAATAGCCAAATGAAAAAGATAGACAATACAATAGCCAAATGAAAAAGATAGACAAAACAATAGCCAAGTGAAAAAGATAGACAATACAATAGCCAAATGAAATAGATAGACAATACAATAGCCAAATGAAAAAGATAGACAATACAATAGCCAAATGAAAAAGATAGACAATACAATAGCCAAATGAAAAAGACAGACAATACAATAGCCAAATGAAAAAGATAGACAAAACAATAGCCAAATGAAATAGATAGACAATACAATAGCCAAATGAAAAAGATAGACAAAACAATAGCCAAATGAAATAGATAGACAATACAATAGCCAAATGAAATAGATAGACAATACAATAGCCAAATGAAAAAGATAGACAATACAATAGCCAAATGAAAAAGATAGACAAAACAATAGTCAAATGAAATAGATAGACAATACAATAGCCAAATGAAAAAGATAGACAAAACAATAGCCAAGTGAAAAAGATAGACAATACAATAGCCAAATGAAAAAGATAGACAATACAATAGCCAAATGAAAAAAACAGACAATACAATAGCCAAATGAAAAAGATAGACAATACAATAGCCAAATGAAATAGATAGACAATACAATAGCCAAATGAAAAAGATAGACAATACAATAGCCAAATGAAAAAGATAGACAATACAATAGCCAAATGAAAAAGACAGACAATACAATAGCCAAATGAAAAAGATAGACAAAACAATAGCCAAATGAAATAGATAGACAATACAATAGCCAAATGAAAAAGATAGACAAAACAATAGCCAAATGAAATAGATAGACAATACAATAGCCAAATGAAATAGATAGACAATACAATAGCCAAATGAAAAAGATAGACAATACAATAGCCAAATGAAAAAGATAGACAAAACAATAGCCAAATGAAATAGATAGACAATACAATAGCCAAATGAAAAAGATAGACAATACAATAGCCAAATGAAAACGATAGACAATACAATAGCCAAATGAAATAGATAGACAATACAATAGCCAAATGAAAAAGATAGACAATACAATAGCCAAATGAAAAAGATAGACAAAACAATAGCCAAATGAAATAGATAGACAATACAATAGCCAAATGAAAAAGATAGACAATACAATAGCCAAATGAAAACGATAGACAATACAATAGCCAAATGAAATAGATAGACAATACAATAGCCAAATGAAAAAGATAGACAATACAATAGCCAAATGAAAAAGATAGACAATACAATAGCCAAGTGAAAAAGATAGACAATACAATAGCCAAATGAAAAAAACAGACAATACAATAGCCAAATGAAAAAGATAGACAATACAATAGCCAAATGAAAAAGATAGACAATACAATAGCCAAATGAAAAAGATAGACAATACAATCGCCAAATGAAAAAGATAGACAATACAATAGCCAAATGAAAAAGATAGACAATACAATAGTCAAGTGAAAAAGATAGACAATACAATAGCCAAATGAAAAAGATAGACAATACAATAGCCAAATGAAAAAGATAGACAATACAATAGCCAAGTGAAAAAGATAGACAATACAATAGCCAAGTGAAAAAGATAGACAATACAATAGCCAAATGAAATAGATAGACAATACAATAGCCAAATGAAAAAGATAGACAAAACAATAGCCAAATGAAATAGATAGACAATACAATAGCCAAATGAAATAGATAGACAATACAATAGCCAAATGAAAAAGATAGACAATACAATAGCCAAATGAAAAAGATAGACAATACAATAGCCAAATGAAAAAGATAGACAAAACAATAGCCAAATGAAATAGATAGACAATACAATAGCCAAATGAAAAAGATAGACAATACAATAGCCAAATGAAAACGATAGACAATACAATAGCCAAATGAAATAGATAGACAATACAATAGCCAAATGAAAAAGATAGACAATACAATAGCCAAATGAAAAAGATAGACAATACAATAGCCAAGTGAAAAAGATAGACAATACAATAGCCAAATGAAAAAAACAGACAATACAATAGCCAAATGAAAAAGATAGACAATACAATAGCCAAATGAAAAAGATAGACAATACAATAGCCAAATGAAAAAGATAGACAATACAATAGCCAAATGAAAAAGATAGACAATACAATAGCCAAATGAAAAAGATAGACAATACAATAGTCAAGTGAAAAAGATAGACAATACAATAGCCAAATGAAAAAGATAGACAATACAATAGCCAAATGAAAAAGATAGACAAAACAATAGCCAAGTGAAAAAGATAGACAATACAATAGCCAAATGAAAAAGATAGACAATACAATAGCCAAATGAAAAAGATAGACAATACAATAGCCAAGTGAAAAAGATAGACAATACAATAGCCAAATGAAATAGATAGACAATACAATAGCCAAATGAAAAAGATAGACAATACAATAGCCAAATGAAAAAGATAGACAATACAATAGCCAAATGAAAAAGATAGACAATACAATAGCCAAATGAAAAAGATAGACAATACAATAGCCAAATGAAAACGATAGACAATACAATAGTCAAGTGAAAAAGATAGACAATACAATAGCCAAATGAAAAAGATAGACAATACAATAGCCAAATGAAAAAAATAGACAATACAATAGCCTAATGAAAAAGATAGACAATACAATAGTCAAATGAAAAAGATAGACAATACAATAGCCAAATGAAAAAGATAGACAATACAATAGCCAAATGAAAAAGATAGACAATACAATAGCCAAATGAAAAAGATAGACAATACAATAGCCAAATGAAAAAAACAGACAATACAATAGCCAAATGAAAAAGATAGACAATACAATAGCCAAATGAAAAAGATAGACAATACAATAGCCAAGTGAAAAAGATAGACAATACAATAGCCAAATGAAAAAGATAGACAATACAATAGCCAAATGAAATAGATAGACAATACAATAGCCAAATGAAAAAGGACAAACGATGACCTACAAAACACTACACATGCAAAAGTTATTAATCTTTGGAGAGAATACCATTTGACAAGCTGATTCAGTTAGTGACCAACCCACGTGTAAATACAAGCAGCTTTTATTATTGAAACAATTTAAGACAGACAGTTGAGACATTTTCAAGGATTATGCGTTATACACCACTTCTTCAGTGGACATTGTGTGAAAGAAAATGGCATTGATAACATTAACATCGGTAATATTCTTCATTACAAAGGTATTAAAACCACAATTCCGAGGAATTTGTTATTACATATGTCCCTTATATAGATAACAATTATAATCGTAGAAATATTTTTGAAAAATTCTGAAATACAGACAGCTCAGCACATTGGTCGAGTCAATGGAGGACTTTACACGACATTAGATCCGCCCGGTAGTCAGTGTTTCGGCACTGACATGGTTTATTAGATATGTATGTTATTTACATTTACAGCTCCTAAATAATGTAATTATTATTAAAACTAAGGTTCTCCTCCCTTAGCCGATTTTGGCGATCCTGTTTAGGTCCTTTGGTTTACTTGCTCTCAAAACTTTTTAAAGTATGTGGCTTTCCAACCGTTCGCCTTAGAGCGTACCTGATGAAGTTATTACAGAAACGTACCTAATGAAGGTTATTACAGAAACGTACCAGATGAAGGTTATTCCAGAAACGTACCTGATGAAGGTTATTCCAGAAATGTACCTGATGAAGGTTATTACAGAAACGTACCTGATGAAGGTTATTCCAGAAACGTATCTGATGAAGGTTATTCCAGAAACGTACCTGATGAAGGTTATTCCAGAAACGTACCTAATGAAGGTTATTCCAGAAACGTACCTGATGAAGGTTATTCCAGAAACGTACCTGATGAAGGTTATTCCAGAAACGTACCTGATGAAGGTTATTCAAGAAACGTACCTGATGAAGGTTATTCCATAAACGTACCTGATGAAGGTTATTCCAGAAACGTACCTGATGAAGGTTATTCCAGAAACGTACCCGATGGCACCTCAATAAGAAATAACACATTGCTAGGGTCTATCAGTACAATATCGCCATCGATTTTCTGAAACCCAGAATGTTACTGCAGAATGGAAATTCTTTGTGACAAGTATATGAGGTAGAAGTTATATACAAGGTTCATTATGCTGAAAGCTCAATTAAAGAAGCGTGTTGTTATGATAGATATGAAAACTTCATTTATAAATATAAACGTCTGTCCAGGAAAGAAATTCGGGGATCTAGTAAACCCGTGCTTAATTCTAAGTCATGAAGTATTTGACAATTCTTGTGTGTATCAATATTACAATGTAATATAGCTGAATCATCTGTACTGCACGCAGTCAGGCACGATCTCCAAACATACGAAGACCATGGATACTCTGTCAACGGTGTAAATCAGTCGTTCTTAAAAATTCATTAGACGTTCTTCGGTGTTAAACATTTCAATAATTTAACGTCTGTCAGCATACAGACGAACACCTTTGACTTTCTGCTCTTTAAGCAATTATTTTACCTCATTCAATATTGAAGGTACAAGTAAAATCATTAAAATCATTAGCAGTACGTAATTCACTTACATGTAATAGCAATATCAAAAGTGTGAAACAATTGTCGGAGGATCCCATGTCAACAACGAGGATTTAACCCGATCATTTACTGTACAAAATTCTTCATATTATGTTCGTCAGAATATATCGTGTTCACTTTCCGGTCCTTTCCTCATTCATGACTTATCACGGGGTTTGTAACTAGAGTAACACTGCGGACGCCACTAGTGGAGCAGAAACTGCTTACCCTTCCGAAGCACATGAGTTCATCCCTGGTTTTAGCTGGATTCGTGTTACTCTATCTTTAGTTTTATGTGTATGTTTTGTAGATCGTTGTTTGTCTTTTTTCTTTTGGCATTGTGTTGTCTGTCCTTCTTCTATTTACGGATTCTGATTACCTCCCTTTGGTATCTTAGATTTACGGATTCTGATTACCTCCCTTTGGTATCTTAGATTTACGGATTCTGATTACCCCTTTGGTATCTTAGATTTACGGATTCTGATTACCCCTTTGGTATCTTCAAACTCTTCTTAAATCTGATAATTCTATTTGCAGAAGGAATGATAGATTTTACTATTCTTCGGATATTTAAAAACAAAAACTCAGACCACCCCATAAGAAAATTGTCTTAATCTATATTTATTTTGTTTGTAAGATATTCCATGCATGATTGACTGCATCTGCTCTGTGTTAATTACTGTTGTGCAGTTTATTGTCTAATGGATCGTCAAGCTTTTTTTTCTGGAAAACTTAAACTTGCAACTATACTAGTTGGTTTTTTACTTCCTCTAATCAATTTCATTTAATTGATATTTATTCCCTTTGAACATTGAAGAGTTGAATGGTTCTCATATACGTGTTTATTTTTAACTTCCCCCCCTTCGATTAGCATTAAACTAGCTTCATTATAATTGTTGTGTATGGAACGAATGTATTTAATAAAATATGAAGCTACTCTTAAATATTTTATTTTATAACAATAACTTAGTTTCAGTTAACCTCTTCATTTCGTTTTGTTTTTCAAATACAAAAAGCTAACATACAGTTGGTAGTGATATATCACTGTCATCAATCTAATAGGAACTGTTCAACCCTAACATAACCAGGATATATGCTACACAAATTATGAATTACAATAACAGGAAATAAAGATAAATGAACATTTATACAACGGTGCCAAATGTGGAACAGGAACTACCTACCCTTCCAAAACGTCTTTACTTATTTTTGATAATTACAAATATCTTATTTTGAATTAGAGCTGTAATTGTTATCGTATTTTCATCAGTTGGAAAGTGGCCATTAGAACTTATCTTCACCAGTAATGGTTGTTTGTTTTACATGCGAGTCTGTTGATATTATTGTAAGCTGTTTTGTTTTTTATGTGACGTTTGTTGTGTTGTTAGGTATTTCTATTTTATCATTTCTCACGCCCATATTTTACATTTGTTTATATTGAACAATAGTGAAGCAGGAACTGCATTCCATTTTGGAGTACCTGATTTCATCCCGTTTTTTTGTGGGGTTCATGTCACTCAATATTTAGTTTTCTATGTAGTGCGTTGTGTTTTGTAGACCATTGTTTGTCATTTGTCCTTTTTCGTTTGCCCCGCCATTATATTGTCTATCTTTCTATTTATAACTTCTAATTACCCTTTTTATATCTGAAATGTAATGATATTTAATTTTCTTCTGAAAGTGCTCACTAGGCACAAAAAGGGTGAAGATACTAAAGAGGTAATTAGAAGTCGTAAAATGTAGAGTGAGGGATTGTTATTTAACACCAAATCAGCAATTTTCAGCTATTTCATGGCGAGAACAAGTTAATTTTCAATGAGATGAGTTGAATTTGTATAGTGCTAGCTCACTGAAACAACAGTCAGCGTATCGCCAACCAGTCTTTGCTCTTTCTTCTTAATGCTGCGTGCTTAGCGGAGAAGCAACAAATACCAATTTTATAGTCTTTGGTTTGATCCGGTCGGGGCTCAAACCCACGATGTACCGCACTCGAGGCAAACACGCTATCCATTACACCACCGATGCGGTTCGTAAAATGTAGAAGACAATACTATGACGAAAAGGGAAAAAAAACCAAATAATGATCCACAATACGCTATGTAGAAATTTAAACATTTAGCAACACTAAATCCATGTGTGTACGTGGGATCCACTACTCCACTAGTGATATCCGTTTTTAAGATAAGCCCAAGACTAGAACAAACTAAATAAACGTTAGAGAAGATCGAAGGGGCAATCAAGAATGGACAATCCAGATAAATTGGCAACATTGGGTTTACAAGACGACGACAAACAAAACAACACAATTGTGTTGGACGCCACAATTTGCAAAATAACGTACAAACAACTGGAGGTTAAGATGAACCGAACATCGATTCCATACAGAAACCGCAATGGACATCTCAACACGGAACTAATAACGCAAAGACACATAATAGGACAACACAAAACAAACTTTAAAATAAGCAACACGGACCCCACCAACAAACCGGGGGTGAACTCAGGTGGTCGCGAAGGGTAAGCAGTTCCTGCTTTTTCTAAGATACCCACTGTGTTACTCATATATACAGTCCGGTCAAAAATTTGGCAGTGATAGAGGAAAGAAAAAATCTACACAAAAAGTTAAAGATCCATTGTCATTTGAGATAACTATCTGTTCTAAAAATAATGAGTCGGTGACATACAGACACTCATACCTTCCTATTACATTTGTAATATTTGATAATTTAATTATGTATGCTAATAATTACCTAAACTATATAGATATATGTATATCTGTCGTAATTTATACAACACTGCTTTAAGAATGTAGGTAATTAAAGGTAATTGTTTTCTGAAGCCGTAGTGGTAAAGACGTTTTTATTAAGAATGTGAAAATTATTAAACGCCTGAAAGAGTGAGTGATTGTTGTTTAACGCCGAATATTAAACGCTTGAGAAACATCCTTATTGAACCGAATTATTGCATGCTAAAATATGTTTCCTGAATTCTGTTTGAATATTTATATATTTTAATAATTAAGAAAGGATATTTTATTAATATTATGTAGGTAAGTCCTATTATACTGTTGTGATTTATCTAACACTCGTTTATGATGGCATTTTGAACAATTGAAGTAATACATGAGTAAATGACTGTTTAGATTCTTCAGATATATTTACGAGGAATTGAACACCATTTTGTAGATTTTTATTGAAACTAATGTAGCATATATTATTACAACAATTGGGTTCTAGTAACAACACACAGCGCTCAATTCAGAGCTGATCTGTACGCCCCCAATGTGGATGGCATAGCTTCTCGGTTTGGGGGTGGGTGTGTGATCTTGTTATAATACGGAAGTCATGATGGTAAACCACAGTTATAGCGTGTTTGCAAAATGTCAAGCTCCTTGTACGCTAAAGACCCTTTGATTGATTTTTGGCATATTAACGCCACTTTCAGTAATATTTCAGCTATATCATGGCGACCAGTTTTAGTGGTGGAAGGAGGCGGAGTACCCGGAGAGAACCACCGACCATGGGCAAGCAACTGGTAAACGTTATCACTTGCGAGTCGAGTGCACCCTTTTTGTAATTTACAAAGCCAGACGCGACCTCATGCCGTATTGGTGATGGGCTTGTATGTGTTGTTAGGTAATCCAACTACCTAACGCATTGAGCCACTCAGGCCCTCAAAGACCCTTTGGTAGATTTATCTCAGCCGGTCCATATAACGTTATATGGATCGGGACTGGACTGCCTCGTTTTCGATTCGGTTCCGGAACGGTTCCGTAGTTTACTTTTACAAATGTCGCCTGGAAGGTTCGTTAGCCTAACTGAGGACGAACTGCGGGAAATAACAGACGGCAAAGATGCCAAAAGTACTAAAAACTCGACGAAATATGTTGCAAATACCGTCCGGAATTATTTGAGAAATAAGAACTTACCGGAGGACTTCGAAAATTGGAGCAAAGCAGATTTGGATTCGCGTCTGCGTTGTTTTTATGCAGAAGTAAGAAGTGCCAGTGGTGAGTTACACAAACGAATTTCACTATTCTCGATAAGGAATGGAATTAATAGACATTTATCTAAAACTTCGTCCATTAATATAACCAAAGACGCCGAATTTGATGCATCGAATGACATGTTTTTGTCCATGTGTAAATATACTGTCAGAGAAGGAAAAGGGTCCGTTGTTCACAAGGATGGTATCGAACATTCTGACATTGAAAAAACTATATACGTCTATGGTATTCAGTGTGCATACACCAACTGGTTTGTTAAACAAAGTATGGTTCGAGTTATGTTTACATTTTTGTCGATGAGGAAGGGAAAATCAGAGAGAATTGACACCACAAATGTTCGCCATTGAAACTGACAATTTAGGGAAAAGGTATATATGTCAAATAAGGTCAGAAGTAACGAAAAATCACCAAGGTTTGTCTTCTGTTGACACGGATAGTAAAACAGTGCGAATGTACGAAACCACGACTGACAATTGCCCTGTTAAAAGTTTTGTCAAATACTTGTCAAAGCGACATCCGAAGTGTGAAAGTCTTTTCCAGAGTCCTCGAGATTCATTTAATGATGACGATGACATTTGGTATGAAAGGCGTCCTCTCGGTAAAAACAAATTAGGAAACATGATGAGTGACTTATCAGTAGCAGCTGCATTATCAAAGACTTACACTAATCATTGCATTCGGGCAACATTAATAGCAACACTGGACCAAGCAGGATATGAGGCTCGCCATATAATGACAGTTTCAGGTCATAGAAATGAAGCATCAATTAAAAGTTACTCTAGAGACACTTCTACTGATCAAAAGCGTAAAATGTCTGAGGCAATAAGTAGCATAATTCCAGTAAATACATGTAATATGCACAGTCACAGAATTCAGCTACATGTACCACTACATGTATTTCTAGTCAGAAATTATGTAAAAAAAAATTGTGCACAAAAAAGTTTGTGAACGTACTTCTCCACCACCACCGATGGTATTTCATAACTGTTCGGTAAATTTGTATTACAATCAGCAGTAATCTTCAGTGATTATTTGACAGTGGAGTTGTATTAAGAAAAAAAATGATAAAGTGTACCGAACGTTTCTGTTAATGTAATTTTCTAGATAACTTCGACGATGCTAACATATTTGAAGTTGTGTTACATTTTGTGCTTGAAAGACTTAGAAAGATTCACTATTTATAGTGTAATGTTTAAAACATGAAAGTGAAAAGCAAATTTCCTGTGTTTAAAATTTCAAAATAAAAGTTAACTTTCAAAATATTTTCTTTATTACAATGTGGCTAAACTGGACTGAATCTCAGTATGAGCTATTGCCATCATTTTGCAACTGTCACTATCTATCCTCGTCGCTAATACTGTATCTCTGAAACACTGGGCTAATATACAAAATTCATTAGCAATCAACCTTATGGTTTTCAGGGTTTACAGTAAAATGTATCTGATTAAGGCCAAATAAAAATATATGTTTGGTTCCGGTTACATTAAAATAAATAACAGGGTTGGTAGGTAGGGATTTTATATATTTTATATATTTTTTTACATTGATTCTATGGGAGAGACATTCTGACTTTAACGGTGCTTATGGCAAAATGGCAAAATAAAATCTTTAGGGTAGGGGCTAGAAATTAGGGTAGGTACATATAGGGTAACCAGAACCACACATATTTTTTTATTTAACCTAATTTGTTTCTGGATTGAAAAACATTTATCTCAAAGCAAACATTTACAAAAATGAATATTTCAATAACTGAAATATTCTAATCCTTGAAATGTTAGTTTTTGTGTCACCTGCTGTAAGCAGGGATGACACTATAATAGAGATCACTTCTCTGTCGTCTGTCTGTCCGTCACGTTTTTTATTTTGCCATATCTCTTTAACCCTTCAATGTATTCACTTCATACATGTACATGTATCTAGTATATACAACCATCTCATGAATCTGCAAAGTTTGACCAGTGACATATCAAGGTCATCCTTCATCCATTCATCTGTATGTTGTCTGTCTGTCCGTCACACTGTTTTATTTTGCCATATCTCTCTAACCATTCAGTGTATTCACTTAATATCTTGTGTGTACAACCATCTGCAAAATTAGACATGTCATGATGAAGGGTCACACTTTTTCCATCACATATCACAGCAGGTGACATGTGTTCCTTGGATCAATCTTGTATGTTTTGTGTTTGTTTTAATGGAGTTGTATGTCACTGCAGCAATTTTTCAGCTATATCGTGACGACCAGTCTAAGTTGTATTGGTGGATAAAGCAGGAAAGTACTGCCGACCTTGGGCAAGGAACTACTTTATCACAAATCGAGCGCACCTTTTTTTGTAAGAGTACAAAGCGGGTGCGAATTCGTTCTCCATTGGTGATAGGTTACAGTGGTCTGTACAGGTAGAACTACTAGACCACTCGGCTATCCAGGCCCCTGTATGTTTTGTGTGTTAAATTGTGTCCCAAAAGAAACAAAAGATGATCAATGAAACTAGCTCAAATTACATGTACATGTATAATGAATATCACAAGAAGATTTCCATACATGTTACAAAAATGTACTTGTAAATTTGTTTAAACATTTAGATCATCAGCATCAGAGTTATTCATGTAATAATATTTCGACTCTTAAAGTCAACTCTGGACCTGACTCAACATATAAATAGAAGTCACTACAAGGCCTATAATGAGTGACAGAAATTATTGGTATACATTACAAGTCACTAGAACATGTATCGCACAAATACAGCCAAGTGCAGAACCATGTTCAGACATGAAACAAGTTATGTTCTTCATACTGTTATAAATGTAATTCATACATTTCCACATCAAAAAAGCATGATACAAATGAACCAATACAAATAGAAGTTTAACTGAAAACAAGAGTTAATGCTTATGAAACCTGCATTATTATTTTAGATAAAAAGTATAATATAGCAAATAGTTCATGTCACTTCGGGTCATATGGCAGTATATGGACCGGTCCGTCACCCAAAAAATATTGGTCCATATAATATTTTTTTGGTGACGGACCGGTCCATATACTGCCATGAACTATTTGCTAAATATAGCATGCATATTTATTGTACCCGCTACAAAAGACTATTTATTTTCGGTCCTACCAAATTGTCCATACTTTTTCTGTGGCAGTCAAAAGTGGTTGCCCCGGATTTCCCCCTCATTTCTATTCATATATTTGTTATACATTGTTGACCCTGTCATCTTTCTTAATATATATATTTGATGCTGGACGCTAAGCAACTCATTATCAGTCGATTTTGAATGTTACGGGTTTGCGAGTCTTCTAGCATATAATTTAACAGGTTTTTTTAATTACCTTTTTAATGTGGTAATTGGTCATTCAAGCTGGTTACACCAATATTGCTTGATCCTTCGAACGACTACCCATTAAACTGAATTAATACGAAACACAGTTATCTATCATATGCTCCCTACTTTACGCAAAACACTTTCAAATTTATTTTTCTCTCAGTCTCCTTTAAACTCCTGTTTGAAGATCAAAAATGGGTAGTCAGAAGCCATCAGTCGAATAAGGACAGAAAACACAATGGCCAAATGGTCCTGCTCCACTAACAAGAGTAACACGATGGGTGCCACTTGTGGAGCAGTAACTGCTTACCTGTCCAGAGCACATGAGTTGAATTATTTTGGAAACATCAAAATTTCTCATTAAGCTTCGCTTAATTCTGATGACAGTAATGTACCTTATAAACCATCCTTCCGCACAAAACCTTTTAAATGAGTTCTGTGTTGTGCCTAATCATAGGTGTTTGACCGCCACAAGTAACAGGGCAGCTGATGAACAGAGTTGGTATATATTTTCTTAAAACAAGCCATCGACTACCAGTTCAAACACATTGTTTCTTATGCGTAGCTTCCGCAAGTTGTCTCTTACGTACAGTGATTGCCCCTTCGATTTTCTCTATCGTTTATTCTCCAAACATGAAGCACTCATTTACGTCCCGTCCTATGGCGTAAGTTGTACATTTGATTCGTCTCACCCAACAGACTCCACTTTTGGAAGGTATGTACTTTACAGTTAGAGGTTATGCCCTATTAATATACACCGTATTCCTTAAGTTATCCTTTACCTTGTTTTCACTTAATTGAGATCATGCATTGACAATAGCCTTTATATTGTTTATTTTCACTTGTTTTGTATGAAAGTGTATGATCAAGATTTTGAATTAAAGAGAATCTTTTGCGGGTGTCTTGCTATTGTTTGTTTATTTCTGTTTGTTCGATTGAGACCTAGCAATCAAGAGGAGACAACTTAGATTACCATCAGCCATATTCGTTGCCATTTCTGTATTCGTAAGGTTGAGGTTTGTGAGAGGAGTGATTCGGGTTGTGTCTGGTTTCTAGTTTAGTGTGGAGGTTTGTCAGAGGAGTGATTCGGGTTGTTGTGTCTGGTTTCTAGTCTACTACTTTTAATCTAAGTACTAATAATTAATTACAAGGATTGTTGGATCAATCAGTCAATAATAATAAAACATAGTTTGTCTACAATCGTTTGATTCGTTATGCAAGGGCCAGTAGCAATTATTCTGATTTCCTGAAACGTCATCTTCATCTGAGAAACAGGCTACTGGACCAGGGCTATACAAAGATTCGCCTTATTCGATCTCTTAAAAAGTTTATATTCCAATACCAAGATCTTGTCGAAATATATTCCGTCTCTGCAGAAAAGATTATAAACGATGGATATTCATATAGTGAAAATGTATAAAGATAAGGTTTCAACAAAAATGTCAAAAATATTTTTTTATCAATGTGTGACGTAAAAGTGTCTTTGACATTTACTTCACTTGGTGCTGCTTTGACAACTGTTTTACCTGTTTTGTTCAAGTATTGTTATAAATACTGTTATAGTGACAGCCGGAAACTTTGAGCCGTAATGAAAGGGGGAGGTTTGGCGCTTTAAAATCTGATTCAACCCACCATTTGTTTAGAAATGCCTGTACCAAGTCAGTGTCATTACGGTTTTCACAGTTTTCCGGTTGTTGATTGATTTTGTCTGTTTATATACTTTTGACTTTATTGCCCTTATTGAACATGTACTTTTCAAACAGAATATTAACAGAACATGTATTTTCAATACACGTCATAAAGTTTACACGCAATGAATCAGTCCACAAGAATTATTCTCCAGAGTTATATGTGATTCATGCATTCGTGTTCAGGGAAATTGTAAACAATAAAATATTATTTCATTTCCAATACTAATTTCCTAAACATTAATTTTTATATGAACAATTTCATTTTTTTCATTAAAGGTCATGTGTCTCTACATTTGTACGTTACACCCGCTGCAGGGAACCAATGTTATTGATATATGACTTTGTGTTTTGAGTGGTATATGCTATATAACGTCCCTGTCATTCACTACGTTATTAGATTACATGTATCACCGTGTCTGATTCCTATTTAAACAAGATATAAATAGATGTTTATATCATACAATTTTCAATAAAAGAAAAGACATAATAAAATGCATAAAAATCCTTTTATATACATTTGTATTTATAAAAAAACCCTCCCAATCTATTATGTATACCGCTAAAATATATTTATACACCAGAATCGGCCACTGTGATATTTTAATTCCGCAAAGATTGAAACAAAAAATAAACTTCAGCTTAAAAAGAATGTCAAGAACTGTCTATGGAAATGACCACAAGTAGCAGCTCATAACAACAGACATTTGGTGGTCGTTTGTTTCCCGTTACAGGGGAAAATATTACGACCATATCTATTAACACTGATTTTACTTGTGGCAATCCGTACATTGACCAATCTTTCCTGATTTATTGATCTTAAGCTTGCTCTGTTGATAAATATAATTTGACGTCAAACAACACCAATCAAGCAATTCCGTAAAGTGAGATACAACATTTGTCGCCCCTTTTGAATGTGAGTATACCCCGGGTATTACATTTCGGAAATAGCAGATGTACGCTAGAGGCCCACTAGAGCCTGTATCGTCCACCTTGTTATTCATACACAATTTGGCTTTAATGTTATTCAAGAAACGCGTAGTGTGCACTAAATTTGATATCTACGTTTCCGTTGTGTTCAATTATGTCTAGATTTGAGAATAATCAGTTTTATTCATTTTGACATAGGGTTCTAATTTAAACATTAGCCCATTTAAATAGGACATGAAAACAAAAATAAAAAATATGCGGGGCGTCCTCTCTTGTATCTGAAACAGTAAAAGCTAGAATAAATATGTTGGAACACCATCGACAGAAAGAAAACTGCATATTAATCTCTTATCAGTTTGGGTTTCTGGTCTTTTATGTTCCCTTAGATCCTTTCTATCACAGAAATCACAATAGCTATGCGAGATCGTTTTGAAACACACAGTCTGTAAAATGTATAAAAGAATCTAAAGGAAAAACAACTATCAAAATTGAACTTATATTAAGAAGTAAAAGTTAGGGCATTAGCTCCATTTTTACCCCCTATGTCTTGTAACGGTAATAGCTATATGCAATATGTTGGTATACTCCATACAGTGTTTTTTAATCACAATCCTAACAACACTGACGCTGGTTCGCTCACATCAAGCGTTGATGTTTCTGAACGCCTACCCATGAGTGGGTGTTTCATCGGTCAGTTGGACATAAATGCCCACGCTTCCCAATTAGGTATGTTAGTCACGTCATAGCGGAACCATTGCAGGGTTAGGGATAAGGTGCTTAACTCACTTTCAACAATTTTTCAGTTATATCATGGCGGTCAGTTTTATTGGTGGAGGAAACCGCAGTACCTGGAGAATACAACCGACCTGCTGAAAGCCTCTGACAAACTTTATCACATAATGCTGTATAGAAGAGTTTGAAGATACCAATGGGGCAATCATAATCTGTATAGAGTACACCTCGCCAACGACGGCCCCAAACATTGCAGAACGTGACCATAGATAGCAATGACCCAACATAAAGTCAATTATTCCTGAACAACAGACATTTCATGGTATATTATTATTTAAATGTTGCTATTGTAATTTCTGTAAATAATTCAAATGTTTATAGTACATTTTCCTGTCATACGATACCCTATATTAAACTTTAATAGGGATAGAGGGTGCAACTTCGATTATTGGTAGAAAATATCAATGGCAAACAAATTCTTAGAAGTTAATAATATTATGAAGTGGCGAATGTTTGGTCACGGCTGAAGAATTTACTATTACATTGGCCTGCCAACAAATACTGCAAATATGAAAAGAAAGCGAGGAAATACTTGCATATATTTTAAGATATCTTTATATGTTCATGGTGGGAACTTGTAGTTCCGCTGGCATTAGAACTGGTAAATTTCCCTTTACCCCACACCCCCTTATTTTGTAACAATTGATATTTTATTGTATATTATTATCTAAATGTAGATATTGTAATTTCCGTAAATAATTCAAATATTTAAAGTATATTTCCCCGTCATACGATACCCTATATTAAACTTTAAAGGGAATAGTGCCTGCAACTTCGATTATTTTATACTGTTATTAGTTTGTAAGACTAAAAATAAATTGTATGACTTAAATCGATGGAAAATAGTGTTTATATCACTAATTAAGTATGATCCACATTGTAATAGAGCGAGATAAATACCGAGTACATACTACTGCATGCTTAGAAGTAGGAAATAATAATTTTATTTAGTCTTTGGTTTGACCCGGTTTGGGACTAGAGACAACTTTCTACAGCACTGAGGCGAGCACGCTAACCATTACACCACAGATGCAGTTATCGATGTTTTCACGAAATAAATCTCGAAAAGGTTTATTTTGTACTTATTCGGTGTTTGTTTATGTTTTTAATATATTTCAGTTAAAATATTTAGGTCGAATAAAAGTAACTCAAATCGTTGACACTATACGTTTAAATTAAAATTAGTGTATAATAAATGTGTCAACCGTGCATCGATTTCACATCGTGTTCAGCTATTCATATATTGTTACGAGATAAAAATATGGATTAACAACTTTAAAGTTGACCGATATCTTCACAAAAAAATGGATTATATTTATGAAATTTGAATACATTTATGTATTAAAATGGTATACAGTCTCGTTGATGTCTAAACAAGGGATTCTCATCTTAAAAAGGCACCATTACGGATTAAAATGCATTGTTAAATATTTGAAAGACAAAAGTATTGTAGATGTAAAATTATTTCATGTACACTTATTTTGATGCTATTTTCTTGAAAGATGAAGTACTTATTCCATGATGATATATTAATAAAATGAACTACAAAAATACCACCACAGTGTCGAAACATCCATCAGAAAAATCGTAGAAAGAGGCATAATCGATATTATACATGACCGCACACTTTCCTGGCTTGATACAGACACTTCGATAAAAGTGGCGGGGTTAAGAGAATGCTATAGGCCCAAATCTCCCTCTTAGGGAAATGATGCCATCATGCAAGTGTTTTCCTGATGTGAGTGAAATACTAACCATCACATAACTAGGAGAACAGTGTTATTATATAGAATCTTGAACATAATACAAAATAGATTTAATCTTCGTGACACAGACGTTGTTATATGTATACTATTACTTTTAACAGTGAAACAATAGTCAACTTTGAACCAAAAATCTAATAATTGCCAATACCATCTTTCATCACATGTACGGAATTGACAGAAAACTTTTCAACAAGGTGTTGACATCTTTCGAAAAATTATGTCTAAATCCCATTTTCAACATTTCCCAGACACGAAGTTGTTAGAAAATCACCCGGTACTTGTCTGATTATTATTACATTATAATCAAATTGGTTACCAAGTAGCCAAATAGAATTAGAATGGTTAAATTTTTAACATTTCAGATAACTTGCATACTCATATGTAATGCAACTATTATTTGGTATAAAGAACAATGTGATGAACGGGAGATAATCCAAACGTCAATTGTAACATTACATAAAAAGAGTCCAATATAACCAATGAAGAAGCCATATTATAATTCAAGTGTTACAGATTCCTAATGTCACCAGCCCTCTTTGTAGAACTTGTATTATACATCTGACTTTCGTGTCACGAGAAATAAACTTTAAATACATGTATTATGCATACAAATTGTGATTCAAAGTTCTCTATAACGGTTATATATGAGGGTCTGATTCAAAGTTCTTTATAACGGTTATATATGAGGGTCTGGTTCAAAGTTCTTTATAACGGTTATTTATTAATTAACTTTAATTTATTAGCCTTTATATGATCAAATCTGTCAATACAATACAAAAACTTTCATTAGGCCAATACGGCAAAAACAAATCCAATACGATATTTTCCGTATTGGCCCGATTCCAGTCAGTCCAATAACAGCTAGATCGGAACCCGCTAGACGTTTCGACATTCGCAAGGAAAAGTCCAGAAAGATATTGGACTGGTTAATTAATAAAGGTATCATTACGTGATGTTTTTCATATTGGCCTAGTTATAGGTCCTCGGTCTGCTTTATTGGGCTTCGGCTGCGCCTCAGGTCAATACAGCAGGCCTCGACCTATAACTAGGCCAATATGAAAAACACCCCGTAATAATACTATATTATTAAATAATATGATTAAAACAGCCCTAATACGTTTAAATCAGCCTGCATCATACAGTAGCTCTTCCCAGCTTTTCGGCCCCGGGCCAATACAACTTTGGTCCGTATTGGCCCGAGGCCGAAAAAGCTGCATATGTTCCGGTTTGCAATCTTACTTCCGTTCCGATATTACGTTCGCATACTACAATTCTTCATGACGTATCCTCTCGTCCGTTAAAATCGGTCACCATTTTGGAATGCGCTGTCACGTGAGATCAGATGTCGATGACGACATTTAACCTTCGTACTGCGTCCAGAAATAGAATTTCCAAATACTTCCATTTTCATCAGACAGTAATGAGGTTAAAACAGGTAAGCACAGATATCTATAGGTTATTGGTACCAAAATGCTGCCATTTTACTATTACCATTTTGACTTAATAATCAAAGTCCAATATTTCCAGAAAAACACAGTCCGTAGTCGATAATTTGCATATGATGTGTTTGTTTACATTCCACTGCGCATCTTAACCTATATTTACAACTCTATTAGGCCACGGAAATTGTATTATTTTCGTTTTGAAATTAAGTAATTCCTTAGACAGTTTTCAGATTTTTAGCGGGAATTTGTGGGGAATAAATATGATTTAATATAAATTATATGGAAATGGCTAAAATTGTGCATGAAAACAGAGAAATGTTCTGCTGAAAATAAGTGACAACAAACACAATTTAATGAAAAAAATGGGGAAATATGGAAAAAGGAAATTAAAAAATATTGTAAATATAACATTTTAAAATATAGGGATAAAATGTACTGCAGGACACATTTTAAAATAATAGAGAAAAAAACACTACGAAGAAAAAAAATCCAATGTTAGAACATGGATGAAATTGTACATGAGAAATACATAAAAATGTCAGTTGAAAATAGTAAAAATGGGTTGAGTTACATGCACAATATGTCAGTGCATTTTGATAACTAATGCAATGCTTTGGTAGTCATAAAGCCTACAGGTTGGATAAAACAACAATAAATAAAGCATGTAAATTATATTGAAAAAATGAACCACAGAGGGAATAAAATAAACATTTTAAACACACATACATACAAATATGTTAATAACATAAATAAGATTAACATGTTTAAGCTCACTATTTATATTTATTTCAGATTAATTCTGCTTATGTTCCAAAAGCAAGATCAAAGTACAGAATGTACAGTCAGACCGCAATGACTAATGCATATTTGGCAGCCAAAACGGACATGTCTATTCGTAGGGCAGCACACCAGTATGGAGTGCCTTTCCAGACATTACGAGACAGGATGGCTGGAGATATTGATTTAGAATGTTGTACAATGGGAACTATTCCTTTATCTAGCCTAGGCGAAGAATTAAGGTTAGTGTCTCATCTAAAGGAAATGGCCAACATTGGTTATGGATACAGTCGGCAAGAAGTAGTTGATGTAGCCAGCAACTTTGCTGTGCATTTAAATAAAAGAACGAAAGACAATCCATTGTCACTTAAATGGTTCTACAGTTTTTTGGGGTGATGGCCAGAGCTCAAAGTCATAAAACCTAGATCACTGGAGATATCTCGAGCAAAATCTGCGACAATAGAGAATGTTGACAAGTATTTTGAGGAACTTAAAAATGTGATGGAAAAGTATGACCTTATTGATAAACCACACCTAATATTCAACATAGATGAAAAGGGGATTACTATAAATCACTCTCCCCCCACGTGTTGTTACAGGCAGTGAAATACATCCTCAAGCTGTAACATCTAGAAAATCATCCACTATTACAATTCTGGCATGTGGAAATGCAATCGGGAACAGCATTCCACCTTATTTTGTGTTTCCAGGAGCAAGAATGCGGGATGATCTCTTCACCTGGTACTGAAGGAACCGTATCTGAAAGTGGATGGTCAAATTCCGGAATATTTATAGACTATCTCAAATCTCATTTCACTAAGTATGTTAATGTTCAAACCCAAAAAGGACTGTTATTATTAGATGGCCATAAATCTCATGTAACATTACCAGTCATAGAATGGTCTCAACAAAACAACATTATTTTGTAAGTCTTACCTGCACATACTAGTCACTTTCCTCAACCTTTAGATGTTGGTTGCTTTGGCCCTTTTCAGAACATTTATAATTCTCTTTGTCACAAAAAAATGAGAGTAAAAGAGTCCGCCATAACACGCTACGATGTATGTGAATTAGCCTGCTTCGCATACAGTCGCTCACTATCACAAGAAAACCTTCACTCTGCTTTCAGAAAAACTGGTATGTATCCCTTAAACAGATCCATTATAAATAATGATATCATGAAACCTTCAGAGATTTTTCAGTCGAGCCGCAGTACTGATCAGGTCAATCAGGAGATACAGGAACAACCAGATAGTGAGTTTATGGACACTTTAGTGACCGGTTCGTAGGAGGTAGAGGACACTGAAGTGTCGGATAGAATAGATGTAGAGGATACTAATGTAGATTTATTTGATAAGAGAATAAATACATTAAAAAAAATCAAAATTGAGAAAGTGCATGTGAAAAGGAATTCATTGAGCAAGATTGTAAGTGGAAAGACGGTGACAGAAGAATCAGTGGCCAACAAGGTGAGACTACGTGTGTGTGAACAACAGGCAAGTAATAGGGGTAAAAAAGGCAAGGGTGTGAAAAAAGGTGCAGAAAAGAGTATAAAAGGTAGTGATAAGGTTAAGGATGGAGCTGAGGAAAATAATAAGAAAGTGAAAAAGCGTGTAAGAAAGAGAAAATGTGAGGTAGAGACTAAGGAGAGAAATAAGAGAATGAGAAGTGAAGTAGAGTTTGATTCTGAAAGGCCAGAACCCAGTGCTATTTATGTAAATTCAGAGTTCGATAGTGATGATGAAGGGGAAATCACAGCAGATGAGTTGTGTTGTGTATGCAAGAAGTTCAGACCAGATAAGTTGATAAATAGTTATGTTTTGGAGTTTACAAAGTGGGTTCAGTGTCCAAGGTGCTTGCATTGGGTGCATTTAGGTATTTGTACAGAGGTGGGAGTAGTGAGACGTGGAGATGATTTTTTATGTATTCATTGCAAATTGTGTTAATTTGTTATAACCGGACAGCCGTTTTAGAAATATTGGCTATTCCACTTTCCTTTAAAAATAATATATTAAAATACAATTTCCTTGGCTTATTGGTGTTTCACGTGTCTATCTTATGGTTGACCGATTCTAGCTCACGTGACTTGGGCGTCATTACAAAACCTATGTAAACAAAAAAGGTCAGTGAGCCAACATTTCTTCATCGATTTAATCGATGTTTTGGCATTTTATTTGGCTAAAGTTACCCAAGTAAAAATGGCATTTATTTTTGATCTGAATACTAATTTGAATGAGAATAATAAGGAAATGTCTTAACTGACCGATTTACGGTCACAGGTGGATAATTATTACAAACATGTCGTCTGACAAGGCTGTCGTTGGTTTTAAGTTTAAGTTTTAAGTTGGTTAAAGCTTAAGAACATTGTTAATGTTATACCTTGTTGAATAAATGTTAATAAAATTCTGTTAAAAGCATATTGGAAGTTTTTAACTGTTTCATCTAGACATGCACAATGACACTGGAGTCTGGAATTCAAATACCATGTGAAAATGATAAGGTCAGTATAGAACCAGCTTAGCAGGTCTTATATTTGTCGTATAAACAACAAAGGCGAATTATTTAATAAAGGTGTTATTAACTGGTTGTTTCTGTATTGGCCCCGTATAGATTCTCGATCAGCTGTATTGGCCCGCGGCCCTACGGGCCTTGAGCCAATAAGACTGACCTCGAATCTATACCAGGACCAATACAGAAACAACCAGTTAATAACACTATAATATGAGGGTCTGCATGTTACTCACATGTAGAAAACACTTGCATCAACGCAGAATGTAATTTCATTACCACTGCTTTAAAATGGACTTTATGTTACAAATAAGTCATGTTTGTTTGTTTGATGGTGTTTAACGTCGCTTTCAACAATATTTCAATTATATAGTGGATGTCAGTTTTATTGGTGGAGGAAACCGGAGGACCCGGAGGACCCGGAGAAAACCATCGACCTGTCTCAAGTCGCTGACAAACTTTATCACATAATGTTCTACACCTCGCCCTGATCGAGATTCGAACTCACAACATCAGTGGTGATAGGCACTGATTGCATAGGTAGTTGTAAATCCAACTACCATACGATCACGGCCACGACAATCCCTTTACAAATAAGTAAATGGAAGGAAGTGCTTATGTAACACAATTGTTGTGTTAACATTCATATTTACACAAATCAACCAAGAAACATCTCATAAAGTTGCCAGATAGAAACATGAATTTCATCTTTAATTGATTGTTGGTTGCATATATTTAGAAGAGCTAGAATATACCAAAATGGATAATCAGAAGCCGTAAATCGAGGACAGACAATACAATGGCCAACGGTCATAGTCTTCATTTTTATTTAAAGAGTAGACGCATTGTAAATCGCTACCAAAGGCTAAATTGTTTCGTCACTACCCAACTCTCCATCAATTTTTTCAGTAGCAGTCAAAAATTGTCGTCCCGTCCCCCTCATTTCTGTATAGTTTTCATATAGTGTTGGACTTGTTCTCTCCCTGAATATGCATGAACTATCTGCCGCTGGACGTTAAGCAGGCAATAATAAATCAATGACGTATATTTCTCGTCAAGGAGGAAGTTGTACTATGTTCGTTTATATGATTTAATTATTTATTTAAACTCTGAGGGTACATCCACCAATAAGGCAGTACTTCGGTACTGACATGGCTTATTAGATATTTTTTTTTTATCGAAATATACATTTCCTAAATCATGTAATATTATTAAAATGTAGTCCTATTTGGCTATCCTGTCTAGACCCTAAATCATGTAATATTATTAAAACGTAGTCCTATTTGGCTATCCTGTCTAGACCCTAAATCATGTAATATTATTAAAACGTAGTCCTATTTGGCTATCCTGTCTAGACCCTAAATCATGTAATATTATTAAAACGTAGTCCTATTTGGCTATCCTGTCTAGACCCTAAATCATGTAATATTATTAAAACGTAGTCCTATTTGGCTATCCTGTCTAGACCCTAAATCATGTAATATTATTAAAACGTAGTCCTATTTGGCTATCCTGTCTAGACCCTAAATCATGTAATATTATTAAAACGTAGTCCTATTTGGCTATCCTGTCTAGACCCTAAATCATGTAATATTATTAAAACGTAGTCCTATTTGGCTATCCTGTCTAGACCCTAAATCATGTAATATTATTAAAACGTAGTCCTATTTGGCTATCCTGTCTAGACCCTAAATCATGTAATATTATTAAAACGTAGTCCTATTTGGCTATCCTGTCTAGACCCTAAATCATGTAATATTATTAAAACGTAGTCCTATTTGGCTATCCTGTCTAGACCCTAAATCATGTAATATTATTAAAAAGGTAGTCCTATTTGGCTATCCTGTCTAGACCCTAAATCATGTAATATTATTAAAACGTAGTCCTATTTGGCTATCCTGTCTAGACCCTTTGATTTTCTTCCTTCCGAACACATTTAATGTATTTAGCTTTCTAAACTTTCGACTTTGAGCGTCCTTGGTGAAGGTTATTGCATAATCGCATCAGCAGCACTAAATCTGCTATTTACGTTTTTATTCTTCAATAAACATCGGTCTACAGTTTGCTTCCTCTTATTTATGGTATTAATCAGTTACACTTTCGGGTGTTAATGGTGTTTTTTCACACAATTCTATCTCTTCTCTGTCTGAATCTTCTAGTATCACATTGTTCTTCGTTTTATTTTCTGGAATAACTTCAACTGAAATATTTATGTTATTTAATAATGTACTGGAGCATATATTGATTGGTCTTTGCTGAAGTTCTTGAAAAGACACAACAAATTCTGTTGAATCTCTTGGTGTTCTGCTTATGGTTGTGGCAATGGTGAATATAGCTGCAAGCAGGAACAGACAGCCTGAAAAGTACATGACAAGTACTGTGTTATACAGTGTACACGTGATTCTCTTTTATCTTTACATTAAACCTTATAGAGTCTACTTCACAATTATTGTGATTAGATATCTGGCTTTGTCTCAGCATATTTGATTGGATAGATGGTTTAGTCTTATCATATTTGATTGGATTTCCTCTGAAATATTTTGGTCATATTTAACTAGATAGGCCTAGTGGTGCACCGATCATCGGAAACATCGATTTATCGGTCGCTTGGGAAGCCTCGACCCGATGATCGATAGCAAGAATCTGAGATCGATTCCTTGTCTTAGATTGTAAAATAATTATATAACAATAAAGATGTTGTTTCCTTTAATTCACCTTACATTTCTCGTTTTGAAACTCCACTGACCGGTAGTTTACGACAGTAGGTGCATGCTGTTTATAAACATGTGTTCTAAATTTACATTGAATACTGGGCGATTCTATTTCAGTCTGTTGGGCAGGGGTGGACAGGTCACATTTTTGTACGTGGTCATATGTGGCGGCATCTTCAGATCTTTGGTTAATATTTATCTTTAAAAAATGTTATCGAATTACTGAATTAGAATAATTTACTTTGCATGACTCTTCTTATCAGATAAACTTTATGACCGAATATGACAGAGAAGTTGTGTTTCTGTTGAATATACTCAATGCAGGAGAATAGATTAGTCGTACCAAATATACACATTGTTTTATTTTTATATTAAAAAATTTAAATCATAACCGGAAACAAACCGTGATTGATTTTTTAATTTAATTTTAATAACTTTTCATAATTAATAAATTCATAATGGCGGCAGAATTTAAAAGGGAATGGACAAATTTTCCAGGGAAAGCAAAGTCTGTTGTGTGGAAATATTTCGGATTTTGGAAAATTATAAAACAAGATGCTCCAAGTGAAATCATGAAAGACAAAGCTGTGTGCAAACTTTGTAAAGCAGAGTATAAATACAGCGGGAACACAACTAATCTCAGCCAACATCTGTCTAAAGTTCATCCTGATGAACTCAAGCAAAACTCCCCGGCCACATTACAACCGACATTACAACAAACGTTCAATAGGAATGAAGACACCTCCAAGTCCCTTCCTCTCCCTTCAAAACGTTCGGAAGAAATTACGAGGTCCATTGCAGAATATATAATTCATGACATGTGCCCAATCAGCACCGTAGAAGGCGTTGGTTTTCGTAGGCTTATAAATTCAATGGAACCTAGATATACCATTCCGTCACGGAAACATTTTACAGAGACTGTATTTCTCAAAATGTATGATGTTGCAAAGTCAAATCTCCAATCAGAAATTAATCAAATTGAAAATATTGCAATCACTCATGACATGTGGACATCCGCAAATACAGAGTCATATGGTACCACCACATGCCATTACATAACAGATACTTGGGAGATGAAAGGGGTGGTTCTAGAAACTAAAAAAATGGACGGACACCATTCTTTCGAAAATATGTCCCATGAACTTGAATCTACTCGTAAGGCTTGGAATCTTCCTCAACCGTGGCCGTGTCTGACAACGCTGCAAACGAAACTAAGGCATTTCAGATTTTGAATTGGGAGCGCGTATCGTGTATCGGATATAACCTGAATCTTGCTGTACGGGACGCTTTGTCCATTCCCGAAATATCAAAAATTGTCGCTAAGGGGAGGAAAGTTGTAGCTTATTTCCATCGAAGTCCGTTAGCTACTGGAATTCTAAAAGAAAAACAGAAACGTTTGCTTCCTCCAGAATTTCAGGGCCATAAACTGATCCAAGACGTTGTAACACGTTGGAATTCAACGTTAGACATGTTAGAAAGGTTGATGGAACAGGCCCCCGCCCTTCACGCGGTTTTTATGGAACCGAGCGTAAAGAAAGCAATTGATATAAAAATGCTTCTATCCTTCGAAGAACAAGAACTTATAGAGAAAGTTGTTAAACTTTTAGAGCCGTTTAAGCGCGCTACTATTATTTTATCGAGCAAATCAGAGCCAACATTCCCAGCCGTAATGCCGCTATTAAAGAAGATGGAAGGACTCCTAATTGAGACAGAAACCGACACAACTGTTATTAAGAAAATGAAAAAAGTTACGAGAGAAAATATCCGTAGGCGTTATGAAAAAAATCAGGGTGAAAATGAATGCATGCCAGTGTTGCCACTCGCATCGATCCAAAGACATGAACTTTTTAGATGAGGACTATTGAACTGCTGAAAGCCAATGCTCTGGCCACCGCCAATAACAATTCGCTCCACATAACTATTAAAGAGGAGCCGCAGGGTAATTCCGAGGTTCAGTCAGTCATTCCAAATATTACTCAAACTGACAGTGAAACTGAACAAGTCGATTTCGTAAAACACGAGGAAAATAATATGCCGCCAAATAAAAAGCCACGTTTAAATATGGATTGGTTTGATGATGTTGTACTTGTCGCCACCGAGGGACCGAAGTTTACGAAAGCTGAGATAGTGGCAAACGAAGTAACACGCTATGTTAGCGAACCGTCGTCTACCGTTGATCCGCTAACTTGGTGGCGAGAGAGAGCCCCGACCTATCCAATCATCAGTCGCTTAGCCAAAAAAGTATTTAGCTATTCCTGCATCCTCAGTGCCGAGTGAAAGAATATTCAGTCTGGCTGGAAACATCGTTACTAAGAAAAGGGCTAACTTGAAACCTGAAAATGTCGACAGACTTATCTTTCTACATAAAAACTTCCATTACTGTGCTAAATAAAACACAAGTGAAAGACATATAGTATAATTTTACATAGTTCTGATTTACATTTTTGTCAAATGTTTTAGATGTTTCATTGTTCACCTGCTATTTTATCGAATACACGTTTCATTCATTGATTTATTACTTCAGAATTACACAGCAGTATCCAATACACATTTTCACCTTAATTTACCTTCCCTTGAACTATTCCATTTCATCAGGACACATGGCCAATCAGTATGCACGTCTTTATTTAGATAACATTGAATACACAATGGAGGCTATAAATTCAATACACAACGTACACAATCAATACAAACAATGTTATATAAACTATTTTATTGGTTTTAAGACAACACAGAGAAATCCTTTAATAAATATTCATGAGTAATATATTACGTGTGACGTAAAAATATTTTTGACATTTACGTCACCGAATATGGTACTGCTTTGACAACTATTTTACCTATTTTGTTCCTGTATTTAAATACTGTTATAGTGACAGCCGGAACCTTTGAACCGTAATGAGAGCGGGAGGTTTGGCGCCTTAAAATCTGATTCAACCCACCATTTCTTTAGAAATGCCTGTACCAAGTCAGGGTCATTACAGTTTTCACAGTTTTCCGGTTGTTGACTGATTTTGTCAGTTTATATAATTATGAGTTTTGACTTTCCCTTTGTAAGATTGTTCGGAGTTCGGTAATTTTGTTATTACCCTTATATTACAACAACATGATAATGCACTGTTTGCAGTGCTTTGCACGTTTTTAAATCTTAATTAGATTTTACACCGATCATCGATCAACGGTCGATGTTGAATCATCGATCTTGAAAATCTGACCCGATTCCCATCACTATAAGATAGCTGGTCTAAACCGGCTGTCAATAATGGGCAATCCAGAGACACTGGCAACATTGGGCACACAAGACACAGGACGAAGATAAACAAATCACTAAAACACAACACTGACCCCACCAAAACCCGGGGTCAACTCAGGTGCTCGCGAAGAATAAGAAGATATTGCTTCTTATAAGACGCCCGCGCTTTATCTATAGTTAAGTCAGGTAAAAGTATTATCTGTGAGAGAGGAAAGCAAAACTTTTCGTAAGAAGCAAAACACCCAATGTCATTGGAGATGGATATTCGTAATGGTCAACCAGGTCGTTTTTTGCCATGACTTCACCTTAGGAACAACTTAGCCTTGTTTGAGCAGCTTTTGTGTCCAGAAATTCACTAAACTGGGTACAAACTCTAAAATAATGTATGTAGTTGTGAAATGTTAACTCCGTAAAGGTTCTATTATAATACACTTGGTGCTAATATATGCAAATCTTACTCTAACAGTAGAAATATCATACGCTACTTACCACACAAATAAAAACTATCATTGAATGTCCCTCCCTCATCAACAATGAATCCTAAAAAAAAAAGAGAACGAAAATGATTTCGTTTGTCAATAAAATGAGAAGCACCTGGTATAACTGACTATTTGGTAAGAGTTAACGTCGTTTTTACAAAAATGACGTTGTCTAAAGATTTACGTGTGTTCTTTTCGTTTATCTTTATATTTTATTGTATGAATAAGTATATGAAGATGTATGTTTATAGCCACTTTCTACAATTTTGCAATAAAAACGTAGATATCAAATTTAGTGCGCATGACGCGTTTATGGAGGTCATTTCTATTGACGGAAGATGCCCGAATAAAACTTACAAACTGCCTGACGACACTGACATATTTGTATCGAGTACACCCTGCCATGGACGGGAAATCGGACACAGTAATGGCGATATGCAATAATTGGATAGGTTGATGTACCACGACCCCGATTTATATATATCAGATTGTCCGTTCTTGGCATGTAACTATTTACTTGGAAGTTATCGTTAAGGCCAGTAAAGTGAGCGGTCATGTATGTGTGTTATGTTTGTCGACTTGGCCTCTTTTTCTATGATTTTTCGATTTTTGGAACTCTTCCGACAGCGTCGTATTTTTTCCATTTTATTATATGCTGAGCCGCAAAGGAGAAGTCAAAGGTAAAAAACAAGACCATTCTAAATACAAAATGTGTGAATTTTTTTTGGGTGTGGAACAGGTAAATCGTTTTACGGTTGACTGTGTACTTCAACTTAGGCTAAGATATTTGGTCGCTGAATGTTCGGAACTACAATTTACAGCACGACAACGTTCGTGCTCATTCTGCAAGAGTCCGAAGAATATTTTTTTTCAGTAAAACACCAGAGATTCTACAATGGCCGCTTCTTATTCCGGACTTAAACCCCACTGGATATCTGTGGGGAAATGAAGTCTAACTTAAACCCGACTGAATATCCGTGGGGAAATGAAGTCTAACTTAAATCCGACTGAATATCCGTGGGGAAATGAAGTATAGCTTAAGCTCGACTGAATATCTGTGTGGAAATGAAGCATAACTTAATCTCGACTGAATATCTTTGGGGAAATGAAGTATAACTTAAACTCGACTGAATATCTGTGGGGAAATGAAGTCTAACTTAAACCCGACTGAATATCTGTGGGGAAATAAAGTCTAACTTAAACCCGACTGAATATCTGCGGGAAAATGAAGTCTAACTTAAACCCGACTGAATATCTGCGGGGAAATGAAGTCTAGCTTAAACCCGACTGAATATCTGTGGGGAAATGAAGTCTAACTTAAACCCGACTGAATATCTGTGGGGAAATGAAGTCTAACTTAACCCCGACTGAATATCTGTGGGGAAATGAAGTCTAACTTAAACCGGACTGAATATCTGTGGGGAAATGAATTATAGCTTAAACCCGACTGAATATCTGTTGGGAAATGAAGTCTAACTTAAACTCGACTGAATATCTGTGGGAAAATGAGGTCTAACTTAAACCCGACTGAATATCTGTGGGGAAATGAAGTATAATTTAAACCGGACTGAATATCTGTGGGGAAATGAAGTCTAACTTAAACCCGAATGAATATCTGTGGGGAAATGAAGTCTAACTTAAACCCGAATGAATATCTGTGGGGAAATGAAGTCTTACTTAAACCCGACTGAATATCTGTGGGGAAATGAAGTATAACTTAAACCCGACTGAATATCGGTGGGGAAATGAAGTATAACAAAGACAGATGTGCATGTCTCTGGGGTGTATGAGTTCGTATTCCTATTGCATTTATCAACCGTCTCATTCATTCAATGTACAGATGTGCACTGCTATGAACAACGCCAATGGATAAAATGCATGATGCTGACTTTCGTTTCTAAATTATTCTAAAGCTGTGATGTAATGTTGACAAAAGTATCCAATTATTTTTTTTAGAATCTTGTTATGTTTAGAAATTTGCTTGAAATGACTTTCCGATATTTATCATTAAAATTGTAATATTTCAAGTTAAAGCTGTTTGATACTTTCATTAATGTGGGGTTTCTTTTGCGATTCGGTATCTAATCAGTAAAAGATGAAATGATTGTATATCTTCAAAGCATGCATGGGCGAACAAAAAATGAGTGAAGATATGTACCAAAAAGAATTATGTCCTTCTTCGATTTACGGCCTCTGTTTACCCCTTTGGTATCTTCAAACATTTGTTATAACTTCATTAATTCCTACCTGATATTGGGGGCCCCATGATATATCCTACTCCACCTGCACAGAATAGTATTCCTACGCCACTAGACACTTTACCAATACCAAGAAATTCAATACATAGTGGATTTATCATTGTTGATAATCCACCAGAATATAGTCCAAATAAAAAAGCGTAAATTATTCTTCCCTCTGCTAGATGAGAATAATATGGAAATAATACAGTCAAAAGACCAACGAGGCCATTTAACCCAAAATTCAACAAAACTGGATCAATGCCATTGTTACCAATTGCAACCCCCGTTAGGATTCTTCCGAATGTTGATCCAATCCCAATATAGGTAATTAATAATGCTGAACTGTCCGTGTCGCTTCCTTGAATAACTGAATACGTTGGTAGATGTAAGAGAAGAATTGAGAATCCCATGTTCCACATACAATATTGTAAACAACAACAAATAAAGGATTTGTTTAATAAAATGTCTACATGTAGAATGTTCTTCACGCTGTTTGCTAATTTATTGTTACTTTTGTATGATATTTCTTCCATGCTTTGCTTTATTTCAACGTCTCTTTTATGTTTATATTCGAGATCAGATGGACGCATTAAAGCCCCAGCTACAATTATATTACTAGCAACTGCAGCCAAAATCAAAAATGTTCCTTGAAGTCCATATTCGTTTAGTAGTGTTTGTGTTAAAGGGCCTGCTATAAACATACCAATGCTAGCACCGCTCATTACTACACCTGCAGCGAAACCCTGTTTTCTCTGGAAGAAATATCCAACCACAACAATAGCCGGTATTGTACTCAGACTCAATCCCATTCCTGAAAATTATATATTAGCAAATATTATTTATTTATTTATTATCTACAAGTGTGGACACAGAAATGTGCTGTCCAAAAGGCAAGTGTGGATGTCAATATTTTATATTATTAACTTTAAGAAAAGAAAAAAATCATGGACACAGGGGTCCTGGATTTTTTTAATAAAAAACTAATCCTGGATTATTGTTTTTGCTTAAAGTCCGGTCCTGTGTTTTTATTTCAAATTTTCATCATAGCCTCCCTCCCCCTCCCAAGGGATATAAAATTGTATCATTAATAATAAATTAATAAATAATAAAATCAGATTTTCTATTTAAAATAAATCTCATTTAGAAAACCACTGAAATTTGTTCAATTTTCAACGCTGATTTAAGCTTTAGTCGCAACAATTTTTATTTTTCTCTTTAAACTGTCGAAACATAACATTTATTTAAATAAAATTCAATCCCCCTTTCCCCTTTTTTCTTGTTTGAATCAATGATCAACGAGTCAGTGTGTTTTAAATCGGTCATCCAATCAGGACGCTCATTATTCTTGTCCAAGATAAAAATACATCGCTAAAATTACCCGTGGGTGTTTCCCCACTTCAACTCGTAAATTTACATAGAAATCGGAGATATTTCGTCATAAAACTTCACACATGGTTTTGTCTATCATATTTCTTGAAGACAAACATAAAATTGTATTGCATTTATCGATATTTTATGAGTATCAACAGTTTATTCAACACCGTATCTGTTTCTCGATACAGCCGCAACTTCAACTCGTAAATTTACATAGAAATCGGAGATATTTCGTCATAAAACTTCACACATGGTTTTGTCTATCATATTTCTTGAAGACAATCATAAAATTTTATTGCATTTATCAATATTTTATGAGTATCAACAGTTTTTTCAACACCGTATCTGTTTCTCGATACAGCCGCCCTATTACAGTAACCCGTGACCCAGATTAGCGCGTTCCACCAGTTTTTTTTCTAAATATGTTGTTTAACAACAGTATGACCACAAAGGACATATAAACATGCCAAACCGAGTAGTACACACAAGACCATCAACAAGTGATTTAAGTCGTGCTACACACACATTTGTTGAAAGTTGTCAAGAAATATAGACTTTATCAACCTATGAAATCAGTGCCTAAGGCCTAGTTGATTTTCCATCAACCCGTGGTGTACTCGATGCAATCGATATGTACGCTTGTTAACGATTTGTGGCAGGTTGGTCGTGTTCTCCTGTTTCCTCCACACATGAGGACTGATACGAAAGAATCGAATAATGTTTATAGTGGCGTTAATATTCATAACCCAAAATATATTTTTATATTGTTTTCATCGGTAAATATTAACATGTATACTAAAAGCTATATTCGATAGAAACTCTTCAGACTTTAAATACATGGATTCCCTTTATACGTTTTCTGGTCATCTACATACGTATTCCCTGCAATTCATGACATTTACCTGCAATGATACCATATGTTATCAGAAGGACGTTGAGATTACTCGCCATGAAGAAGCTAGCTGAAAAACCAACAAATGTAGTTACTCCTCCAACTATCAGTGCTACTCGGCAACTGAACCGATTAATCATCATACTGGCAAAGGGACCTGTAATTTAAAATGCATCAAGAGTACTAATATGTCCATTAGGTTTTTGTTTTAAACGTATTTTAGTCATTTATAAATTGTATCAGTATTCCATTATTGGCCACAAGTTTCACAAAAAAATATTTAGTCACCTCTATTAAGCAGTCACCTTTATTAAAAGGTCACATTTTTCTTGTCCTGTCATAGAAAATTTCATATGAATTGAAACTCCTTTAAGAGGCCATCTGCCTAATAAGATCACTTTTTCTTTGTTCCAAAGGTGACCTCTTAATACAGGTTTGACTGTTCATACATTATCGAAAAATATCAAAGCTGATCTTACGAGCTTTACAAACAGGATGAAAGTGAGCCTTTGGTGGGATTTTCTGGCCTTTTTCTCAGCGAGTACAAATGAATCTTATATCTACCGATAATGTAGTTATATTGTGTTTATCCTGCAATGTCAAAAAGTCCAAAACAACTGCTAAATTGTCTGAAAATAGTAGAAACAGCCTTCGTTCTAATCATTTTTCAAGTATGTCCTCTGTAAGGTCTGTGCTTATACTGTTGCCGTTACTTACCGTCGCTCTACATTAACCAGGTACCAGAAATGTTATATTTTGGTCAGTGACCCTATCTAGCAAAATTGTATCCAGTTAATGCAATTTGACTGCTCTAATAGAATCAATGAAGAATAAAAGTTATAAAATGTTACATATTATAGAAAGTGTTTGGCTTGTTTGCTACTGAAACCACCTTTCGCGTTTAATATCAAGTGACTTAACATGCAACATTCAATCTTTTATAAAATAATAAAAATAATTCTTCTTCTTCCAATTCCCTGTCGTATGGCAGTGTCGATTTGTTAAACGAAAACAACAATCGGCACACCTATTTGACGACAAACCTCCAAATTACATACATACTCTATAGCAAATAATATCCACATCCTTACATACTTTCATAGCAACAAACGTCCACATACATATGCATTCATTACTAACTGACTTTAAATCTGTTTGGAGTATGAGCTATGATTTTATTGTCCTAAGAGAAATGGTCTTTTAACCAACAGATTCTACCTCCAGTTAAATAGGAGCATTCATTAACCCTGCTATTGTACTGTCCATGTTGTCATTCATTTTTGTGATAGCATGTGGTCTTTTTGTGTGGAAGCGAATCTACTTGTTTTGATCTCGTTTGTATTACCGTTGGATATCCAGTTATCAAGAGGGGTGTTGGAACCCATTGAATCCCATTAATGGGTTTAAACCTGCCACATCTTTGTACCTGTTCTAAACCAGGACCCGTGGTCCCTTTTTGTGTGTTGTTAGTTGAGGTGAGAGATGGTTGTTGGTGTTACTGATATTGGTGGATTTGCTAACCATCACCGTTTAAGAAGAGGTTGAAGATACCAAAGGGGTAATCAGAATCCGTATATCGAAAAAGAACAGACAACACAATGACCAAAAGACAGAAGAACAGACAACACAATGACCAAAAGAAAAAGTACAAAAGGACAAACAACGATCTACAACATACATATAAAACTAAAGATCGAGTAACACGAACCCCACTAAAAACTGGGGGTGAACTCATGTGCTCCGGAAGGGTTAGCAGCTCCTGCTCCACTAGTAACACCCGTCGTGTTAATC
Organism: Bathymodiolus brooksi; assembly: GCA_963680875.1. Taxonomy (NCBI): domain Eukaryota; kingdom Metazoa; phylum Mollusca; class Bivalvia; order Mytilida; family Modiolidae; genus Bathymodiolus; species Bathymodiolus brooksi. The sequence continues at coordinate 127,698,256 of OY804576.1, read as the reverse complement.
TAGTTACAAACCCGGTGATAAGTCATGAACGAGGAAAGGACAGGGAAGTGTTTACGACAAGTGGAACATATCCGTGGTCATTTGTGTCACAGAAATTCCATAAAGGTCAACCAAGTCATGGTGGCGACCGTAAAACTTTCGAAGTGATGACTTCAACTTATAAGAGGAACCCTTGGTTCAGGAACTTCCTTGTTAGCAGCAACCCTCTATCAAGGACATCTTGATAGGAACCACAAGCTCTCGAATATCGTATCAATTGAGATATATATACTCCATATGCAGGTGCTGCTGGAATGTTGCTACATATGAATGGAAAGTTCACGGTGGGAAAATTGAAATCATCTCTTTTGTCGTAAAGTTTCGTTCTATACCGCCTCTCACTGTCAATTTTGAGGTGTAGGTCCAGGTATGAAGCAGACCTATCTGTATATGTGGTATCCTTTATTACAATACTCCATAGCAACAAATGTCCACATACATATATACTCCATAGTGAAAAAACCCCTACAAGTACCCACAATTACAATCAACTACACGTACCTACATACCCCCGAGTGATAATAGACTTGTATATATGGAACCAATCAATGATGTATATGCATTATCCTCTTCAAACTTCTGGAGAAGAGCGATATGGAGGACGCCAGCACAGTAGATACACACCCCAGTTATGATAACTGTACTGGTAGCAGCAAACAACATTACCCACGCCCAGCCTTGATCTAAATCTTTGTTTGGCTCTTCGTCGTATGCCCATCCTTGGTCTAAATCTTTCTTTGGCTCTTCGTCGTATGCCCAGCCTTGATCTAAATCTTTGTTTGGCTCTTCGTCGTATGCCTTTTTCATACTGACATTTGTCTGGCTGAAATATAATGTACATTGTATATGGATAGGTCACTTGTTAGAATGCCGAGACAAACACTTCTAGAATATTTATTTCAAAACTCACTCCGATGCAACTGGACAATTATAGCAGGTATAACCATATACAATTATTGACTTTTAATGAGGTCTACTCATGACTATACGGACCTGGTCAATGATTGATTGACCAAGGCCAACGGTCGAGGTTAATCAATCATTGACCAGGTCCGTATAGTCATGAGTAGACTGAAATTAAAAGTCAATAACTGCTTTATTAAATAATAAGGATTTTTTCAAACTTTTCAACAGTATATTCAACAAAATAGGCTACAATTGTAATATCATTTTTCAAGATTATTTAAATATCAAAATTTAGAAATTTTATGAAAATTTAGATTTTTTTTTCTTAAATTTAAATTTAGAAATTTTCGTAAAATTTAGAAATTTTATATGAAATTTTTGACATTATTTCAATTTTGTAAAATTTTGACCTTTTTTGCAATTTGATTGGCCAACTGGAAATTAAATTTCGTCTCTGGTTGGACAGCGTTGAAACACCGAATAGACAATAGACAAAAATAGACACAAGCCCGAATATATACCTCATGTGAGGTGTACTCACTCTGAGAGTTGAGAAAATGCTGTTTAGGCCAATCAGAAAAAAGCGAAATTCCTTATTATTTAATAAGATAGATTTATAATCAAACTCGACGAGATGGTAATGATGTCCACTTTGTACTACCCCGACACTCTTAGTTGAATGTTTTCTAGTGCTAGCTTACTGAAACAATAGTACGCGGGTAGACACGTCGCTGCACTATTATACTTATTCTAAGCCAATCAGTCTTCTGCTGTTTTTCATTAAAGCTGCCAGCTTAGTATGTAATATATATCAACTTATATATCTTGCTATTTTCTAACCAAATTGCATTATGATCAGTTCACTTTTATCAACATTTGAAGGACCCTCGGGTATCGGCACAAGACCTCACTACTTGTTTGTATATATCGGTACTTTATTTACCACAAGCCAAGAATAACAATGGTACAGAGATAACATACTATATATGTTAATATAAATTACAATATAGTCTTTACGAAAGCAAAACAGAAGTATACATAAAGATGAACATTTAACAGAGGAGTTTAACCTAGGAAGTAAGGGTAATTACTTTACTGAATTGACATATAATACTGTTCAACTCTGGAGTTGTTTTGTAGTTCATTAACACGTTAAATTTTAAAATATTGGGAATATTTCTGTATTTGGGGTTTTGAAACTGTTGTTTATGATTTGTGTTATTCTTATTACTGAAAATTGTACTTGCCATGAAAATCCAAAAATTCACGAATAAAACTTTGGAAAGATGTGACAGGTAATAATTTTCGTAATTTAACTTTCGTCATCCTACTGGACCCCGTTCGCAGAAATAGAACCAAAAATTGCGAATGTGGATTCTTCTACGCGAACGGAGTCCACTGATTGCCTGGTTGGTATGTAACGCCCAGTAAGCAGCATTTAACCTGTATTCACGAGAACAAACTTGCAAACAAATAAAGGTCACATAAAGTTCATTTTTCTCTATAATGAGATAAAATACGTTTTATAATTGCACGCGCATTTAGCCTCCATTTGACCTATTACGGAAAAGCGTCCTTGGGATGCCTTCGTAACTCCACATGACAATAATGAAGTTTTAATGACATTATTATAAGATTTATATACAATTTATTTTCAATTTTAGTCGTAAATGTTTACGTTTTGATTAAAGTTTCGGATTTTCCCATTATACTAATGATAAACTATGACTGCTTGTCACCTAAAACAATTTAAAATGAAAATTGTGTTTTATTATCAGGTTTATTTAAACAAACCCATATTTAAAGACAAATTTTCCTATTATTCATCTTACATCATACAAATATTTTATTGGCACAAACACAATTACAATAATTGGCAAAGGCTCAAAGTGAAGTTACAGTTCATGTCTATGAATAGAAAACACAATAATGTCATTACGGTTTTCACAGTTTTCCGGTTGTTGACTGATTTTGTCTGTTTATATAATTATGAGTTTTGACTTTCCCTTTGTAAGATTATTCGGAGTTCGGTAATTTTGTTATTACCCTTATTTATTATGAATACTGAATAATCTCATTTCTACGAGTTAGACAATCATTAATGTAAGAGCAAGTTACTCTTAATACTTTTAATGAATTACTATTCATACAAAATTTGAGCATTTGATTCTCAGGTAAAATGATTTTTTTGTAGTATACTCAAAATATTACATTGAAAACTTCTCCTGTTATTGGAATATTTTTCACATTCAAACAAGAAATGACTTTCATTTTCTACGTCACCAGTTTTACACATAGTACAAATTCTATCACTGGTGTGTAAACCTAAGTGCCTCTCCCTTTCAATGGCAAGATTGTGTGCACTTAACCTTATTTTACATAAAATTGACCTCTGTTTTGTTTCTGAGGATATCCACATAAGCACTACGGCGGTTAAAATCATAAACATTTTGGTAAAATTTTAGTTTGGTTGAACTATAAATTTTAGAGGATTGCTCCCGAGTACATTGATCAATCAACCTTTGTTTTATATTTGGTAGGAGTGCTTTAATTGAACAATTGCTCTCCGCTATATAAGAAAATCCTAGACTATTAAAGATGGAGTACAGTTTTTTTGCCCATGGGTTAAAGTTTTAAGTAGCTTGAAAAAAATTTAAATACTAAGGTATTTTCAGATGTCAAAAGATGTTCCCAAAATTTTATACAAGAAAATGCGATTTTTGCCCATAAAGGTAATCTTACAAGTTCTGCTCGGCATGCAACATTTGATGCTTTGCAGTGAACCCCTAAAATTTCTTTAATGAATTTCATGTGGAATTTTTCCACAATAGAACTATCTCCGGGATCAAGGTAAACTCCCCAAACCTCACTACAATATAACTGGACAAAAATGAAAGGGTAAAACATAACATAATAATTAAGAAGTTTATCGGTTCTAACAACTGCTTTGTAGTTTGTAACCAGGTGTAATAATGCATGCATAACATAATATAATTTATACATCCTGACCATCAAAATAAGTAATAAAATATTAATTAGAAGACATGTCAAAAGAAATCAGATGTTATGTGTTTAAGAGGAAAATTTTGAAGATACGAAAGGGGTAATCAGAAGCCATCAATATGGTTTCTATTTTGTTGACATTTTGTTCTTATTAGACTATCGTTTAACGTTTGTCGATTTTATAATTCTTACTGAATAACATGTATCGGGCCACATAAGTTATACATTCTATTAACCGTTCAGTTGTCTTATATTTTGCCTGATGGGGGCCCTATATTTATGTTTTATTTATATTATCGGGCATATTTATGAGGACATTACCCAACTTTTTTGTGAATCTTATTACACATTTAAATATTATGCAATAATTTGCATAGAAAATGACAGCATATTGTTTATCTAAATATGGCCAAGATTCTCCGCTGTCTCCAAAAGGGCATTCCACATTCATTAGTTATGTGGAACAAATCAAGGATAAAACTTGCCCCCATGGTGAAACGTGGAGATGTGCCTTGTGTTTGAAAATTTACATACTCATTGCATGCTGAAGACAACTTGTCTGCATGACCTATAGAAACACCTTGTTAAGGTTGTCATTGATGGTCGGTTGCAAGGCAAAATGTCCCTCCCCATTACATTTTTACATTTCCTTTCACTTGTGTCAATCAAACCATCAAATCGCAATCATCGAAATGACACTTTTACTCTATGTAATGATAATCAACCTATTTGTTAGTTTGTCAGCGACTTGCGACAGGTCGGTGGTTTTCTTTTGGCCCAAAATAGGGGGGTGGAAGATGTCAATAATCATTTTCAAAAATGTTCAATGAAAGTCACTTTCAGAAAAAGAAATTTAAAAAAACCATTTATTTATTCAGATTATTTATTGAAAAACATATGCCAAGAAGATCCAATCTCTCATTTCTCCTTATATAAAACCGCCGAAAATATATTCGGTAAAACGTAAACAAACCAAACACGTGTTTGCGGTTTATAAATAAATAGGGTTATATTAGAACGAGACTACCGGAGAAGCAAGATGGCGGACGAAGTATGCGGGATTTGTCACAAATGAGATATTTGTTATGATAATGAATTGGAAATGAATATTAATAGGTAATTAAGTATAGAAGAATGTAGATAAATATCTAACGAAACGAAATATATATGTTTGATCGTTCTCGCACCCGATTTCATGACAAAAATTGGCAAAAAAAGCGGCGCAGTTTCGAAAGTTTTTGATAGAGTGAAAACCGTAGCCCTATGGTCCGCAAAAAAATAAATAAATAAAAAGGACCATAAAGGGCTACGGTTCCGCAGCTAGTCTGAGAAGTGACGTCTGGCAATTATCGATTAACGCTTCCTTTTTCAAACTTCCATTAACAGAAGCAGACGTGAAATTTGGATTGGTAAAATTTTGTTAAATTTTTTTCATTTTATATGCACTATTAACGACATTTTGCTGAAAACAGTTAAGAATAACATTGTTGCGTGTTTGTGCAATGCATTTCATACGAATTTATCACTCTGGAACACAACAAGACGTCATTTGACGTGTGTTGTTCGCATGCAGACGTCCACGTGGATTTGTCAAGTTCTGCTCTTGATCAGCTTACAATGCATTTAAGATTGAGTGAATCACCGACACTCACAATGCTAAATGATAAGGCCACATAAAATCAAAATTTTGATTCTCACCCAACCCCCCCCCCCCCCCCCTTCTGTTTTCTGAGCGATTGATGTATTATGTCATTTTCCAGTGGCTGCACAGCTGGGAAATGATATCTTGATTTTATCTTTATAGTTATAAAAGTTTAGTCTTAGTTTTACAGTGTCGGTGTACCTATGGGGCGAACAGTGAGAATGTCGCAGAGAACCTCGAAGAACCCGTATGCGAGGAAACGTAAGGCAACCAGTTCCTCATCACAACAAAGAGGCCTACATGAAGCTCCACAGCATTATCAGCATCAGTCTTCAGTAAGCCCAGATGTGAGCACACAAGCTGTTCAGTATTCGCCTACTCAGTTTATACAGCCGATCACTGATAACAGACCAGATAATACAGGTAGTGATTGTATACCAGTTTCTATGCAATTATCAGCAGGGCCAATTTCTTCTCGGGAGCATATTCATAGCATATTTGATGACTTGGGTGTGCATGTTGCGCAGAAAACAAAACAAAAGATTATAAATGGCGAATATATTGACTTGGGCATATTGCTAGATAAGACAAATGCTGATTTCAACAGACAGTTAGCTTTAGATGATCAAGGTCAGTTAGTTCTGAAGCAAAAAACAGTTAAGCAGCTTACTGACTTGCTTTCTTGGCTCGATGCATTTTTTATTTATGCAAGTATCTACACTTCAGCACACCTTCACAGCACCCAGGGCATCCTAAAATATATGTATAATATCAAGTTGGGAGCCAGTAGAACAAGTACTCTTGGTTGGCGGGACTATGATCAGCAATACCGATTAAGAAAAGCTAGGTCTCCCACGTCTTCTTAGGGAACTATTGATCGGGAATTATGGCTTCTTTACATGAATCCAGTGGCTGCACAGCCTATCACCAGGCATGTTTAATGCAGATAAAGTTCATTTGTTAGAGCTGGGAATTGATATATTTGTACATCATCTTCAGTCAGCATTACAACACCTTTTGGGTGAATATTTTTGAATGGACAATTGAAAAGTTCTTATAAGGATTTAAAGGGCATTCAGAGAGTTTTCTGTATGGTGTTCATGTGTATATACTTATCATTTACTTCACTAAGTTTGGTGCTGCTTTGAGAATTGTTTTACCTGTTTTGTTCAAGTATTGTTATAGTGACAGCCGGAAACTTTGAGCCGTAATGAAAGGGGGAGGTTTGGCGCTTTAAAATCTGATTCAACCCACCATTTCTTTAGAAATGCCTGTACCAAGTCAGGTCATTACGGTTTTCACAGTTTTCCGGTTGTTAACTGATTTTGTCTGTTTATATACTTATGAGTTTTTACTTTCCCTTTGTTAGATTGTTCAGAGTTCGGTAATTTTGTTATTACCCTTATTTATGAAGTTATTATAATGAGACATTTGGGTTTTTGACGGTATATTGATATTGCTATAATTGTAAAATTTATTTACTTTAAATTTAGGGATATCGATACACGAGTCTACTTTGCAAGTATTGATTGAGTTAAAGTTTTAATATGATACTTGAGGTGGAGTGTACATGTGCGGTCATGACTTGTCTTATGTCGCTTCCGCATTGACCGTGATCTCAGTCATCGGCTAAGATCGATGGCTGATATCATGTGGCAGAAAGTTAGCGACATATTTAATATAAGGATATATAGTTATAGATACAAACTGTTTTTACAGTCAACATTACTGAGTCTCTGTGCCCAGGACCAGTAAATTTATAAGGATAAGGATTTTGTTATAAGGATAAGGATTTAGCTATAAGGATAAGGATTTTGATATAAGGATAATAATTTTGCTATAAGGATATTTTAAGGGGGCTTGCCATTTTGCAACTTTGTCTTTGTCGGCAGCCCATACATAAATGTATTATGAATCGTGACCGTACACATGTACACTCGCCATTCAATTATAAATAAAATGATATGATTTATATTTGTTTATATATGCAAGCTTTCTGGGATAATTCTTTAAATCAAGAAAACAAACAATCAAAATAATGGATTATTAGAATCATGGAATTCCCCTTTGAGCACAATATTTGTGGGTCGAGATCAAATGTAATGTCATTTCATTTAGATTACATGTAATAATCCCCGTCTGAACTATTATACAGTATTAATAGAAATTTTAATATTATCCTAAAATATTACTCATGACCCCCACTTTATTTGCAATATGCAAGAATATCACATTTAATTACCTTACCCCAGACTGAATTATCTTTCCGACAACTACAACATATCACTTTGTCACGTGACAGTTTGTAAATGTAATATGAGACAGGCAACCTGTTTGAAGGACGAAGTCCTAAAATTTCAATAACACTTATTTTGTAGCCGATTTGCTATGGCTGTTCTGTTCATTTTACCTACGCCGCTCTTCCGTCGAGAGTTTCGTAGAAAGAGATTTTTTTATTAGAATTTTATTTCAAGTTTATTTCGATTTTGCATAGAGTAAATAATTAAAGAATTGGGAATTTTTCATTGAAATATATTTCTTTTGCATTTCTAAATATCAATTGATCTATATTTTTTTTTATACTTCCGGTGAACAGATATTTGGCTATCAATATAGAAAGGAGGAAAAATCGGACAGCCTACCGTTAAAAGGACTTCGTCCTTTATAATTTATTGCATAGAAGTTCTAGTAGGTACAAGTCCCGTTCTTAATAATAAGCCCTGTCTTCGTGGTGCGTACACTAGAACCGGTTTAACAATGGTGGTATACAGAAAAGAGCGCAAAAATCAGTTAATGTTATATTTGTTATTTATATAGCTTTGATAATAAAAATGCTATGTACATGCAATGACGATATTTCTAACGCTAATCTATATATTTTATTTAGATACTGTTTGTGAATGCCAGTGGTCACCGTGTCTAACTGAACGAAATGGCCACCATGCTTAATAAAACCAATGTTAGAGAATACCGAAAGGGCAATAAAAAATGAACAATCCAGAGAAACTGGCAACACAGGACACACAAGATGAATTTGTACACCACTTTTCGCAAACAAACACAAATAACATAAACAAGACATGAGCCTTCCAACAAACAATTGGAGGAAAAGATGAACCGAACACCGCCCGCCCCCATGTGGAAACTAAAGTTTTATTTTATTATATACAAGAGTTGGTTCATGTCTAATGTAGTTTATTGGAGAAGATTAAACAAAGGTTTAGTACACACTTGTTGTATGGTCAGCTAAGTGAATTAAGAACATAAATAAGGATATGAGTTTAATAAATGTAACAGGTAAAATACCTACACAAGTCATATTTCATTTATAATAATGGATTTTATTTAAATATCTCTGTATCCTCTCTCTGTCTGTCTGTCTATCTTTTGTGTGTGAGGGTATATTGCGACAAATCGTATATTTATTTTTGAATTTACCTGTCATGTCATATTCGTGAAATTATATGTGCATCTCTCTCATCTCAAAGAAAATATAAGACTGGTTCTCTAAGACGAATTTGCATTGACGTTTGTCGTATTCACAATCCGGTCCTTTCCTAACTCCTGACTTGTCCTGTGAGTTTTAATCTGTGTTTGCAAGATATTAGTAGAATGTGTTCCTCACTGCTGCTTAGGATAAAATACTAGTATTATGCAAATCCATGTTAAAACTCACAACACATTATGACTTCTATGAATTATTTCTTTAACGGCCTTGTGTTTCTTTTAAAGGCTGATGCCGTACTAGCCACATATTTAAAGTAAAATGTATTGCTTAAAGAAAGGTAGCCTTGAGTATTTTGAAGGTTTGTTTTTGTTTTAAAGTGACATATAATCATGATCTATTCAAGTCATGAATATTAATTTAAGTGGAAATGTACGAGTTTGTTTACCTTTCAAAAGACCATTTGGGGGAAAACACAAAGTAATTAATTCTTTCTAGTTAAACATGCATTCGTAAATATTATTGTTTACTATTTGATTGTCCCTAAACTACTGTAAAATGTAGACTAGTTCCTTGTAATTATACTACATTTTTTTGTATTACATAACAAAAATAGTCGAACCAGTCGAAGTAAAAAGCAGCGGCATTCAGAAAGTACCATCTAATTTAACATGTCAATGGTCGAGACGTCTGACAAAAACTTAATGGTTCAATGAACACTAACGCTACATCTATCATAAAAGACCGAACAAATAAACGGAAGGAAAAACTGAAGGTGCAATCAATGATGGACAAACCAGAGACACGGGTAACATTGAGCACTAGACAGAACGAAGACAAGCAAACACGGGTAACATTGAGCACTAGACAGAACGAAGACAAGCAAACACGGGTAACATTGAGCACTAGACAGAACGAAGACAAGCAAACACGGATAACATTGAGCACTAGACAGAACGAAGACAAGCAAACACGGGTAACATTGAGTACTAGACAGAACGAAGACAATGCAGAAATACGGGTAACATTGAGTACTAGACAGAACGAAGACACGCAAACACGGGTAACATTGAGCACTAGACAGAACGAAGACAAGCAAACACGGGTAACATTGAGTACTAGACAGAACGAAGACAATGCAGAAACACGGGTAACATTGAGCACTAGACAGAACGAAGACAAGCAAACACGGGTAACATTGAGCACTAGACAGAACGAAGACAAGCAAACACGGGTAACATTGAGCACTAGACAGAACGAAGACACGCAAACACGGGTAACATTGAGCACTAGACAGAACGAAGACAAGCAAACACGGGTAACATTGAGCACTAGACAGAACGAAGACAAGCAAACACGGGTAACATTGAGCACTAGACAGAACGAAGACAAGCAAACACGGGTAACATTGAGCACTAGACAGAACGAAGACAAGCAAACACGGGTAACATTGAGCACTAGACAGAACGAAGACAAGCAAACACGGGTAACATTGAGCACTAGACAGAACGAAGACAAGCAAACACGGGTAACATTGAGCACTAGACAGAACGAAGACAAGCAAACACGGGTAACATTGAGCACTAGACAGAACGAAGACAAGCAAACACGGGTAACATTGAGCACTAGACAGAACAAAGACAAGCAAACACGGATAACATTGAGCACTAGACAGAACGAAGACAAGCAAACACGGGTAACATTGAGCACTAGACAGAACGAAGACAAGCAAACACGGGTAACATCGAGTACTAGACAGAACGAAGACAAGCAAACACGGGTAACATTGAGTACTAGACAGAACGAAGACAAGCAAACACGGGTAACATTGAGTACTAGACAGAACGAAGACAAGCAAACACGGGTAACATTGAGCACTAGACAGAACAAAGACAAGCAAACACGGGTAACATTGAGCACTAGACAGAACGAAGACAAGCAAACACGGGTAACATTGAGTACTAGACAGAACGAAGACAAGCAAACACGGGTAACATTGAGTACTAGACAGAACGAAGACAATCCAGAAACACGGGTAACATTGAGTACTAGACAGAACGAAGACAAGCAAACACGGGTAACATTGAGTACTAGACAGAACGAAGACAAGCAAACACGGGTAACATTGAGTACTAGACAGAACGAAGACAAGCAAACACGGGTAACATTGAGCACTAGACAGAACGAAGACAAGCAAACACGGGTAACATTGAGCACTAGACAGAACGAAGACAAGCAAACACGGGTAACATTGAGTACTAGACAGAACGAAGACAAGCAAACACGGGTAACATTGAGCACTAGACAGAACGAAGACACGCAAACACGGGTAACATTGAGCACTAGACAGAACGAAGACAAGCAAACACGGGTAACATTGAGTACTAGACAGAACGAAGACAAGCAAACACGGGTAACATTGAGTACTAGACAGAACGAAGACAAGCAAACACGGGTAACATTGAGTACTAGACAGAACGAAGACAAGCAAACACGGGTAACATTGAGCACTAGACAGAACGAAGACAAGCAAACACGGGTAACATTGAGTACTAGACAGAACGAAGACAATGCAGAAATACGGGTAACATTGAGTACTAGACAGAACGAAGACAAGCAAACACGGGTAACATTGAGCACTAGACAGAACGAAGACAAGCAAACACGGGTAACATTGAGCACTAGACAGAACGAAGACAAGCAAACACGGGTAACATTGAGCACTAGACAGAACGAAGACAAGCAAACACGGGTAACATTGAGCACTAGACAGAACGAAGACAAGCAAACACGGGTAACATTGAGCACTAGACAGAACGAAGACAAGCAAACACGGGTAACATTGAGCACTAGACAGAACGAAGACAAGCAAACACGGGTTACATTGAGCACTAGACAGAACGAAGACAAGCAAACACGGGTAACATTGAGCACTAGACAGAACGAAGACACGCAAACACGGGTAACATTGAGCACTAGACAGAACGAAGACAAGCAAACACGGATAACATTGAGCACTAGACAGAACGAAGACAAGCAAACACGGGTAACATTGAGCACTAGACAGAACGAAGACAAGCAAACACGGGTAACATTGAGTACTAGACAGAACGAAGACAAGCAAACACGGGTAACATTGAGTACTAGACAGAACGAAGACAAGCAAACACGGGTAACATTGAGTACTAGACAGAACGAAGACAAGCAAACACGGGTAACATTGAGCACTAGACAGAACGAAGACAAGCAAACACGGGTAACATTGAGTACTAGACAGAACGAAGACAAGCAAACACGGGTAACATTGAGTACTAGACAGAACGAAGACAAGCAAACACGGGTAACATTGAGTACTAGACAGAACGAAGACAAGCAAACACGGGTAACATTGAGCACTAGACAGAACAAAGACAAGCAAACACGGGTAACATTGAGCACTAGACAGAACGAAGACAAGCAAACACGGGTAACATTGAGTACTAGACAGAACGAAGACAAGCAAACACGGGTAACATTGAGTACTAGACAGAACGAAGACAATCCAGAAACACGGGTAACATTGAGTACTAGACAGAACGAAGACAAGCAAACACGGGTAACATTGAGCACTAGACAGAACGAAGACAAGCAAACACGGGTAACATTGAGTACTAGACAGAACGAAGACAAGCAAACACGGGTAACATTGAGTACTAGACAGAACGAAGACAAGCAAACACGGGTAACATTGAGTACTAGACAGAACGAAGACAAGCAAACACGGGTAACATTGAGCACTAGACAGAACAAAGACAAGCAAACACGGGTAACATTGAGCACTAGACAGAACGAAGACAAGCAAACACGGGTAACATTGAGTACTAGACAGAACGAAGACAAGCAAACACGGGTAACATTGAGTACTAGACAGAACGAAGACAATCCAGAAACACGGGTAACATTGAGTACTAGACAGAACGAAGACAAGCAAACACGGGTAACATTGAGTACTAGACAGAACGAAGACAAGCAAACACGGGTAACATTGAGTACTAGACAGAACGAAGACAAGCAAACACGGGTAACATTGAGCACTAGACAGAACGAAGACAAGCAAACACGGGTAACATTGAGCACTAGACAGAACGAAGACAAGCAAACACGGGTAACATTTGAGTACTAGACAGAACGAAGACAATGCAGAAATACGGGTAACATTGAGTACTAGACAGAACGAAGACACGCAAACACGGGTAACATTGAGCACTAGACAGAACGAAGACAAGCAAACACGGGTAACATTGAGTACTAGACAGAACGAAGACAATCCAGAAACACGGGTAACATTGAGTACTAGACAGAACGAAGACAAGCAAACACGGGTAACATTGAGTACTAGACAGAACGAAGACAAGCAAACACGGGTAACATTGAGTACTAGACAGAACGAAGACAATGCAGAAATACGGGTAACATTGAGTACTAGACAGAACGAAGACACGCAAACACGGGTAACATTGAGCACTAGACAGAACGAAGACAAGCAAACACGGGTAACATTGAGTACTAGACAGAACGAAGACAATGCAGAAACACGGTTAACATTGAGCACTAGACAGAACGAAGACAAGCAAACACGGGTAACATTGAGCACTAGACAGAACGAAGACAAGCAAACACGGGTAACATTGAGCACTAGACAGAACGAAGACAAGCAAACACGGGTAACATTGAGTACTAGACAGAACGAAGACAAGCAAACACGGGTAACATTTAGCACTAGACAGAACGAAGACAAGCAAACACGGGTAACATTGAGCACTAGACAGAACGAAGACAAGCAAACACGGGTAACATTGAGTACTAGACAGAACGAAGACAATGCAGAAACACGGGTAACATTGAGTACTAGACAGAACGAAGACAATGCAGAAACACGGGTAACATTGAGCACTAGACAGAACGAAGACAAGCAAACAATTACTGTGTGTTATTGAAAATTGTAATTATTGCGTTAGACTATCTAAATAACTATGATCACCTAATACATGAACCATCATCCCTGATCCAAGAATAAGAATATTGTATTCACAAAGTATCGGTGGTACTATTACCATATCAATATCCCATAAACAAATTCGTCGTCAAGACGAAAGTTCCAAATAGAAATCGGTTGATCATTGGCAACATTATTTGGACGTATCGTTAAACCCATAATGAACGCGCTATCTCGACACGGCGAGTTCCATCAAAATGTTACAATCAACTGAACAAACGTTGTAAGACATGTGCCTTCATGTTGCTATAGTAGACTTTATGCCTATGTAGACACTGAAGAAGTGTCATGCGAAATACAATGACGGTGTGCGTTTGAAACATTTAAAATGCTTATTATTCAACAAAAGTCACACAATTCATATAATCTTCAACTTTATATTTATTATAAAAGGTAGCTCTGTATCATATTTCTGAAATATATCATGTGCTGTCATTTTAGAGGGTTTGATTATTATGTTGATGGTGATTGAAAATAATGTCACTCGTATGTATTTCTTAATTTAATATTATATAATCCCGAATTCGTGACAATTCGATTGGAAGTTATTTTGTGACTGTACTATCTAATAGGCTATATAGATTCCATTTATTATTATTATACCTACATTTACAGGCAGAATAATTATTAACGAAGCTCTGCAGTGAATAAAGTGTAGTCTACACAATTTCCTGCAATGCGTATGTTGGTTTTAATGGTATTGGTAGCAGGTGTAGTAGGGCAGTGTCTTAATGGAGAGTTCAAAATTACTCACGGGTGCTCATGGGTATGTAAATAGGACATGAACACGAAACATTATCAGAAATAACGTACATGTATGTGCGTCCTATTTCAATATCCGAGGTTCCACTAAGGGGCTTGTTGTTGTATGTCCTATTTCAACATCTGAGGTTCCACTAAGGGGCTTGTTGTCCTATTTCAACATCTGAGGTTCCACTAAGGGGCTTGTTGTCCTATTTCAACATCTGAGGTTCCACTAAGGGGCTTGTTGTCTTATTTCAACATTCAAGGTTCCACTAAGGGGCTTGTATGTCCTATTTCAACATCTGAGGTTCCACTAAGGGGCTTGTTGTCCTATTTCAACATTCGAGGTTCCACTAAGGGGCTGGTTGTTCTATAAACTGGTCGCCCACTGCCGTAAGAGAAAATGTTACTGCCAAACCTTCCAGAGCACCTGAGTTCACCCCCGAATTTTAGTGGGGTTCGTGTTACTCGATCTTTAGTTTTATGTGTATGTTTTGTAGATCGTTGTTTGTACTTTTTCCTTTGGCCATTGTGTTGTCCGTTCTTCGATATACGGATTCTGATTTTCCCTTTGGTATCTTCAAACTCTTCTTTCATCGAAGTTAGAACCCACTGAAGTCAAAGTGTTTGTCATTATGCAGTATAATATGAAGCATCGGAGAATATAACAAATTGCACAAAAACAAAGTTGACCACATACTATTCGCAAGTTGACATTACCGTGCATGGTCCTTTATCTATATAAACTGAATCTAAATGAACTACTGATCTACATAATTGTTGAATATTTGATATCAAGTTACGAAAGAATGAACACACACTGGTAGTCAATTTGACAGCTAGGTGAAGGTCGAAATATCGCAGTCATTTACTGTGTTTTAACTTTACCTCTCCGATGAGGAGAGCTAAGAAGAGTTTGATGATACTAAAGAGGCAATCAGAATCCGTAAATCGAAGAACAGACAACACAATGTCCAAACGAAAAAGGACAAAAGGACAAACAGGGATCTACAAAACATACACATAAAACTAAAGATCGAGTAACACGAACCCCACTAAAACCGGGGGTGAGCTCAGGTGCTCCGGGAGGGTATGTAGTTCTTGCTCCACTAGTGGCACCCGTCATGTTAATTTAGTTAGTTAGTTAGTTCGCCATTATACTAAATACGAAGGTGTTGCAATGTACTAACAGTGTGATTTCGTATCAAGACAAGCCAATTGTCAGCTAAAACACCGTTGGGTTTAATTTTCTGACGTGTATATATAGTAAATAGAGCGTTAAAGAGAACATTAAGCAGCTATTTATGACCATTAGCTTTTTTTAGTAGTCGATGGTGGCCAGTTACAAAATACACTGACATGTATGCAGAATTCAGTTATATATATAACGTTTATATATATATAAACGTCTGAAAAAGTTGCCAACGTATGAACCTACGGGATGTCGGATCGGAAACAAGTGTTAACGATACTGTGCAAACAAACAAAAATGATAAATAAACGTCTAACATGTTAGCACAACGATATCAAAAAAAGATGTTAAAATGTAACAAAAATAACTATAAGTCTACAAAAAGACTATAATTAAATCGACGGATAGCGTCTGTTACAGACGCTGATGAAGCTTGTCGGTCAAGCGAAATATCCGTCGTCTTTTTGTAGACCAATAGTTATTTTTGTTACATTTTAACATCTTTTTTTGATATCGTTGTGCTAACATTTTAGTTGTTTATATATATATATATATATATATATATAAACGTCTAAAATGGTTTGTAAAACAACACCAAGTACACAAAACAAAGTGATAAAGAATTAAACACTTCGTAGAATGACAAAATTTTCGTCCCACCGAGGGACTTTATCAATGTCTAATTAAATAAAATCTCGAAACAATATGACGACTTTTCAAATTTCAAAAAAGTTTTTGACGGTCCATGTACGGCACAAAAGAACCAGAAGATGTACATATGAAACTACATGCATAAAAGAATGGAAATCCTACATATAAATTAATAAAAGTACAATAACAATAATATAAATATACAATAGGGCTACACATTTAAATAAATGTTAAATTAGAAATAAAAATAAATATAAAAATGAGACATTATTGGTAAATGTATCAAATAGCACTGTCAAAATATTGTTGAAAACGGTATGATACCCAAACTCATTCAAAAAAACGGCCCGCCACAGTGTGGAATACTTTGGGCCAATAGAGCAAACTGTATGTCCTAATACGACTGGAGGAGATCAACACGAATAGGAGTCATATTGTTTCGAGATTTTATTTAATTAGACATTGATAAAGTCCCTCGGTGGGACGAAAATTTTGTCATTCTACGAAGTGTTTAATTCTTTATCACTTTGTTTTGTGTACTTGGTGTTGTTTTACAAACCATTTTAGACGTTTATAATTGTTTTACTTGTATAGTATCGTTATACCGTAACGATCCAACACCCCGTAAGATTGATCGTTGACTGATTTTTCAGACGTTGTATGTATATATATATATATATATATATATATATATATACGTCTGAAAATTAAACCAAACAGTGTTAGAATTAGATTTTAGAGCTGTCAAATTTTTGTTCTTCCCTCGACGGGATTTGAACCCACACCATTGATACACTGCAGCACCATTCGCTTAGCCTTACTTCCAGCGCCCTAGACCACTCGACTACATCCACTCCCTAAAAAAGGAGCTTCAATAGTCGTAGTGTTACCTTGTCTCGTAAGGAAAATCTAGGGATAGACGTAAGACATGTGTATAAGCGTGTGTAGATGGTACATATATACTTTTATATATATATATACATATTGTTAGTAACCAAAAGGTGAAGTGCAGCCACCTTTCCAACGCATGATTAGGTATCAGTCGACGTGCATTGGAACGATTTTATCAGACAGACAATAAGAAATTATAATACAGTAGCATTAGAGAAAAATAAAACATGGGTACAGTACATGCAAACCTATTTAAACTTATATTATATTGATTTATAACAGATTATAACGGTTGAGTAAGGCTATATTTTGTTGTTAATCCATATAATAATGTTTTATATAAATATAATATAAAATAATTAAAAGATCATTCGATTCAGTTTGGATACTTGGCAAAGTATATATTTAGTTTTATAATATTTTATTGTACATATACAATAGGATTGGACAAGTATATATACATAAGGCTAAGCGATTGGTGCTGCAGTGTATCAATGGTGTGAGTTCAAATCCCGTCGAGGGAAGAACAAAAATTTGACAGCTCAAAAATCTAATTCTAACACTGTTTGGTTTAAAGATCAGACGTATATATATATAGATGATATTTTTTTGTAAAACAGGCGATTACAACAATGACGACGCTGGCATTTACATAACATAATTAGAGACATCACATCAAACAGTGAGTACATATATCAATAACGATAGATTTTTTATATTGTTTTGTTTGGAAAGAATTAGCTGATTTGTTTACTTTGTCAAAATGTATTATCATAATATATGAACAGTTTGAAAATACCAAAGGGGTAACACAGACAATACAATAGGCCAGAAAAAAAGGACAAAAGGACAAACAATGACCTACAAAACAATACACATAAAACTAAAAATTGAGGAACACGAACCTCACTAAAACATACGATAGCTTTATCATATAAAAATTAAATAACAGTACTGTACTAGTAATATTTATTATTGGATACTCCACAGTATTTACATCGTCCTTGAAGGCAAGGGTCACGTGTCTACAAAGTGTTTGTCGTACCCTTGTCATACTGAAACGGTTAAAACGAAAGTTCTATTTAAAATATTAGGGGACGATTAAATTGCATATTATAATCGATGAGTATGTCAACAGATATAACGTCATGTTCCATATTAAATATCACTTCATTATGTTGTGTTTGCTAATTTCTAAAAAGGTGTAGACAAGTATTGACAACTGTGTATTGTTTAAAAGTTCCAAACGCTCATTATGCAACAAGAACCCGGTTATAAGTAAATACCATATAAATGGTAAAGGTCCGTAATAAATTTAGGCATCTAGATGAGGATTATGACGAGAAAATATTGTGGGTAGGCAATAAATTAGTTCTCCTCCCATGCTCGGAGATCTAGACATCGGAAGCCGCAGGTTTATTCTATCAATAGTGAAAACATCTAGTTGGCCATGATATAAACAATTATACATAGCAAAGTTTTCTAAAACATCCAGTTTCTTCCTCATACATTTATAAAAACGGTCCAAGCTCAGTGCCTAAAACACTTCATCGTCGCTACCAAATGCCTTAAATGCCGGTCAAAAACAAATCCACATGAGCATATCTGATGTAGGTTACTCCAGAAACGAGTCGTGCTAACTAAATTCGATATCTACGTTTTCATCACAGTCGATTTTTACTGAAAATGATGTACAGGGACTTGCCAAATCCGTTTAAACAATAATATTCAGCGACCTACGTAAAGACCTCAGAGCTGACATGTTTAGTTTAAACACATTTTATTTGCATACAAATTGCATATAGGATTGAACACAAGTTATAACAACATTAGTGAAGTCCTTTCCCTTTTACAAAAATATAAACAAAAAATGATTACTCATAATGGCGGTAATTATACAAATAAATTTTACATGATATATTTCGACGATAATAATAAAGTAAGTATAAAGAAGAATAAGGTGAAATAATATGTTCAATACTGTGGAATAAAGAAGAAGGGTTCCAAACAAACAAAAAACAACAACATTGACTGGAGTGAGTATGCTAGTACATTAGTTAAAGCTCTGGGTGTTTTTTAATAAAAGAATAAACAGCAGAGAAGATTTCAATGTTTTGATTAGGAGTCAGATTTTCATCACCAGCTAATATCAATTCAATTGTAACTATGTAATTCTCTAATTTATTAAACAAGATTTCCCAATTTTCATTATAAAAAGGACATCCAAAGAAAAAGTGTCTACAATCTCCAAAACCATGACCACAGATGCATGCAGGACTTGGCTTTAAATTGACAAGGTGCAAATCTGCATTTAGCGAACTGCACATATTTCTAAGTCTACTATGAATAATATTTAATTTTCTATCACCCCAATCGAAATAAAAAAGGCACTTTCTTAAGTAATATTTTAATTTTTCTTTTAAATATGTTAATATTACCAGAATTTCTAATTTCCGGATTTAGATTGTTCCAATCCCGGTAGTAGAGGGGAAGAAGGATGTTTTGGTCATTTCTAATCGACAATTAGGTATAACATAATTAATACTATTTCGTAAATCATACTGTGAAACGCTACCAACTGGAAGGGACATCAAATCACAAAGATATTCTGGAGCAGATTTATTGTGAATAGAATAAAATAAGCTGAGCCTTCTTACCCTTCGCCTACCAGATAATAATTCCCAACCGGTTTCAGAATATATAGATTCACGACTTGCAAATAGAGGCAGTCCGGTTACTATTCGTCCTGCCTCTAATTGAAGCTTTTCTAGATTACCAGAGTCTTGTTGACTACAACCATCCCAAAGTTCACATGCGTATTCAAACATAGGCCTATTAAAGATTAAATAAATACGTGCAAGATAATGTCTATTTAATACATATATAAGCTTTCTTAGGGCACACAACCTCTGACTTGCTGATTTGATAATATTAACTATATGGGTATGAAATTTTCCATTGCTGTCAAAAGTAATACCTAAATGTTTGTGACAGGTAACAAATTCTACTAACTTATCCTGGAATGCTATTTCTACATCGTTGAGAAGATTAATATTGGAAAATACCATTGCTTTAGTTTTTTTAGGATTAAAATTGACTAACCATTGTTTAGACCATATAGATATAGATTCCAAATCACTATTCATTACATCTTCTATAGTATATGAGCTTTGACTAGAATATGAAAGAGAAGTATCGTCTGCACACAATCTAGTAAGACTTAAAAGGTTATCTGCAATATCATTAACATATAATAGGAAAAGTAGAGGTCCATGCACTGAACCCTGTGGAACTCCTGCATTTGGACTTACTAGGGGGGATTTGGAATTGTTTACAAATACACATTGCTTCCTACTAGAAATATAGCTTTCAAACCATTTAAATAATTTACCATCTATCCCATCAACTTTAAACTTTAATAAGAGACCCGTATGCCAGACCCGATCAAATGCTTTAGAAGTATCACACAGAATGAGGGTAGTAAAACAATGATTGTCCAGAGACATGCATATTCTGTAATATAATTATATTAGCTGGTGAACGGTAGAGTGACCTGGAATGAAGACTGATTGAAATTTATACAATAAGTTATTTGATATTAAATGATTAAATACTTCCTTAAAAATAATTCTTTCAAATACTTTGCCAACGGCTGATAGTAATGATATTGGTCTATAGTTGGATATCAACGATTTGTCTCCCTTTTTGAAGAGTGGCATAACAGATGGATGCGATTTTCCGCTGCGTTGGAAATTCCGATTTAGACAGCGATAAATTAAACAATAGAGAGAGAGAGAGGAACACAGACAGTATTACACGTTTTTTAAAGCATTTGATGACTGATGGATTCCAGACCTGACGCTTTTCCAAGTTTTAAAATTTGTAAAATATCAAGTACTTTACTCGGAGTAATTTGAAAAAAAATCAATTGCAGTATTTGTTCTGAGAGGAAAGTCGGGTTTTGATGTAATACATTACTGTCATTAAAATCATAAATTTTCAAAATATGTGCAGCAATATACCAGCTTCTCCTGCATATGATGTTTACATCTCGCAATTGATTCGTTATGCAAGGGTCAGTAGCAATTATTCTGATTTCCTGAAACGTCATCTTCATCTGAGAAACAGGCTACTGGACCAGGCCTGGATTTCTCGAAAAAAAAATTAAGTCTGTACTTAAGTTTTTGCTCAGATTCAAAGAAATATCTCAGCTGAGATTTTTCAAAGATTTCATTTCTCGAAACAAACTTAGGAAAAACTCAACTGAGTTTGAGTTTGAGAATAATTCTTATGTTCGCAAGGGGCCAACCTGGAAACCCCCCTAACTTCTGGGACAAAAATATCGTCTGCTAAAAATAGCTTTCAACATGGAAACTGTAAAAAGGAAGCCGAATTGGTCGGAGAAGGAAAAGTTGATGTTGGTCAAAGAGGTGAACGACCGAGAGGGTCGTCTCTTTGGAAAATTTGCGGGGGTTTGGGGCCAAGGGGACAAAATTAAGAGACCGCTTGGGAGGAGGTGGCCTCCATGATCTACAGGTTTGTATTTGACAATCAAAATATATATAGAAATTACGCATTTAAAAGAGAATAAACAAAATGTTTCCATTCTAAATAAACGTCCTTGTACAGACAAATAAAATGTGTTCAATAACATACAGCCGCATACGACTTATGTTCGTAAGTTTCTCCAAAGATAGCGGAGGAAACTATATATAGTAACGTACTTGTAGATTGTTATCATTTATATAAATAGCCGGTACCGGATGTCTACAATCATGCACACGATACACAAATGCACATACAGGTAAGCGATAACTTAGTTCATCCCCCAGGTATCTGAGTATTATGAATTTCAGACGGTTCCATGTAAAAACTAATTAAAAGGACAGCTGTTAAAGCTATTCTTGGGGACCAAACAATATGGTTCAAAACGGATATACTGAGTATAATACTCCGGCGGCTTTGCAACGGGGACAAATGATTGATATATATTTTTTCGTTTTGTTTTGTTCCTCCCCTCACCACTAGTATAATGCCCCCTTTTATGATTTATACAGGCCTGCACATACCCAGAAATTTGCGAACTGACAAATATTTATTTCCTGTGGCCATCCAAATCTCACTGTTTGTTGTTGGGGAAGCTGACCTCCAATATGTCAAATAATGTATGGGTATAATATACACCCGTCCAAATTGCACATTAATTTTTGGATAGTCCATAGTCTGTTTTTGACTGAATAGCTTATGCTCTCTGGGACATTATAGTTAAAAGTATTATACAAAAAGCAACAGAAATGCTAAATGCTTGTCAGAAAATGCCAGAAAAACTTTGAGTATGGCACTCATACAATGTCATTTTGACTGTGTTTTAGTGGTGTAAATAAAACTGTCAAGAAAGAACTTCATGTAATGCAAAATAAAATAAGATGTATTAAAGGTTTTGATAACAGAAAGAGAGTAAATATGATATCGTTCCTAAACCATGTAAACAAATGTTACACTTTACCCAACTAAAGGTATACAAAATGTATATTTTCCCTACCTACCTACCTACCTACCTACCCAATATAAAAATATGCAACGGCAAACCAATGATTTTTTGTTCTAGATGTAACAGGAAACACACATATTATTATTGAAAAAAGTGGGGGATATATAGTGATGGGTATGTTTTTATTCTTTGACTTAAGTTTGGTGGGGAGGTGACTTAAGTTTTTTCTCAAGTTGAGTTAAAATTTGTGCTAAGTTTTTTTCGAGAAATGCATTTTTTTGAAATTTCTCAAATTTGAGTAAAATCTCAGACTTAAGTTTTGACTTATGTTTGTTTCGAGAAATCCAGGCCACGGCTATAAAATGATTCGCTTTATTCGATCTCTAAAAAAGTTTATATTCCGATACCAAGATCTTGTCAAAATATATTCCGTCTCTGCAAATGATGATAAACGATGAATTTTCATATAGTGAAAATGTATAAAGATAAGGAAATCAACAAAAATGTCAAAAATATTTTTTTATCAATGTGTGACGTAAAATTGTTTTTGACATTTGCTTCACTGGGTTTGGTACTGCTTTGACAACTATTTTACCTATTTTGTTCCAGTTTTTTATAAATACTGTTATAGTGACAGCCGGAACCCTTGAGCCGTAATGAAAGCGGGAAGTTTGGCGCTTTAAAATCTGATTCAACCCACCATTTCTTTAGAAATGCCTGTACCAAGTCAGGGTCATTACGGTTTTCACAGTTTTCCGGTTGTTGACTGATTTTGTCTGTTTATATACTTATGAGTTTTGTCTTTCCCTTTGTAAGATTGTTCGGAGTTCGGTAATTTTGTTGTTACCCTTATTTAATGTAGATATAGAACAGAAATAATTATTTAGAAGACATGCTTTCTCATAATCATCTGAGATGAGGTCATTATTTTCTTTTTTTAATTGACTAATTGGTGACCAGTAGGATTTTTAATTTGAACTTGAAAAATCATCTAGTAAAATATCAACATTAAAATAAAATTGTTCTTCAGCATGCTTTTTTAAATTATTTACATGATTTCTTTGCTTCATATATTTGTTGATATTGAAATCACTATTGGATCTACGAGCCAGTTTTCGAAGTCTGTCTAGTTGTTTCTTAATTCCGAATTGAACCAAACTTTGTCATTTAGTCTGATTGTAGCTTCGTTTTGTGGAACACACTTTTTAATTATTTCAATAAATTTATTGTAAATGCTTGACAGTTTTCTTCCATACAATTTTCTGGAGATATAATTGAGTTCCAATTAAAAGAGGATATACATTCGTCGCACGTCTCAAAATCAGCATTTCGATAATCCCAGACTATTCTTTTTTTATTGATTGATTTAAGAAGTACTTTTAAGTAAGCAATTGTTGCTTCAGGTCACTATATTTTATATCTACTTGAATTACTTACGACTCGAGGAAATTACAATTATCAGATACCAAAACAGGGTCAAGCAAAGATTAGCGCGTGTTACATGTTCTGGTAGGTTCAGTAATCATGTTTTTCAGATCATTCAACCTCATGATATCAAATAATTTGTGAGACTGTTCACTAAGAAAATCTACATTTAAATCTCCCGTTATTACAACGTTTGACGAGTAATTCGTTGCGTTTTCCACAGACTGTTGAAACATATCCCAGAATGGATAGTTCGCATTAGGTTGGCGATATACAACACAAAGGAGCATTTTATATGCAGGAAAATCAATTTCCAACCAAATAGCTTCACTATCAAAATCTAAGTCTGTTCTGTGTTTGACAATGAGATGTTTACTAAAATATATTATTACCTAATAGTATATTAATTACCTTTCTATTGGGAATATTTTAGTCTTAACCATATTTCACTTTTAATTTGTCTCTCGGGCAATAGAACGACTATTGCCCGCTGTAGCTGTAGCGTTCTATTGCCCGCGACCTTTTGACCCGCTTTATGATTGGTCAATTACGTCTCATGAATATTCATTAACTCGACCAAATCTTTATCAATGCGTCTAAATTCCAAATGTAATAAAACGTTCGAAGGATTCAGTTATTCACTGACAGACGACAACAACAAACATGGCTGAAAGTGAAAGGTTTCTTAGTGTTGACGACGAAGATTTAGAATCATTATTAGATAATAAGGATTCGTAGAACACAAAAACCTGCATTAAATCGGCCGTAAATATTTTGACTGCGCTTTGTGCAAGCAGGAATATTCTCTTCCACGATCTTGAGCAAATGTCTGAAGCTGATTTGTGTAGCCAGTTGAAATCAATCTATGCCGCAGTGCGAAGTCAAAGGGGGACCTATATTCCAAGAGGTATATGATATATATACGGCATAGAATTCAGAAACACTTTTTGAAGATTAAAAATATTGATGTAGTGAACAATGACGCTTTCAAACCAGCCAATCTAGTATTTCAAGCTATGTTAGTGAGGCTTAAACGGGAAGGAAAGGGGGCCAGTGTCCACAAACCCCCTATTGAAGTTGACGACATTGCCATTATCTATAAATCATTCAATCTAGATGTACCCACTGACCTACAAAACAAAGTATTTGTAGATTGCATGTTGTTCTACTGTAACAGAGGCCGGGAGAACTTGCGGGAAGTGAAAAAAAACTGAATTTAGCTTCCATGGAAGCGGTGACAACAAATATATAGCACTACGAGATCATTCAACAAGAAACCACCGTGGTGACAGCAAAGATGACAACGAAAGTCAAGGTGGACGCCTCTATGTGATTCCTTCAAATCCACTGTGCCCAGTTAAATCATTTGTGAAATACTTGTCTGTACTACACCCTGATTGTGATTATTTTTGGCAGCGTCCAAAGCCAATTGGAAAAAAACTGTTGATATCTGGTTTGATAAGGCTCCTCTTGAAAAAAAACACTTTAGGGGATAAAATGAAAAACTTGTCTAAACAGTTGAACCTTAGCAAACTATATACAAATCACAGCCTGCGAGCTACCACCATAACTTTGCTTGACAATAAAGGTTTTGAGGCAAGGCACATAATGTCTATTTCCGGCCATAAGTATCAGAAGCTACAGTAGGACTGATGACACCCAAAAGAGGAAGATCGCCAAAGCCTTAAGTGACACAATAATAGGTATGCAATAAACTTAAAATTATAGGGCTTATCAATATAAATATTACAATGAATTCATTAGCAATGTAAATATATTTTAGAATAAATATTGAACACATTATTTTAATGCAACACCCATGCATGTTTCGATTGTTTATATTATTAAATCTCATCATGTGGTGTTTGTTTGAAAACAGAAGTATTTTTAGGGGTCCGTGTTTCTCATTTGTTTTTAGTTTTATGTCACTCATTGTATTATATATATAGATAGCCTGTAAAACATACCAAAATGTAAATGTATAAATCACTGGAAAAATAACTTATTCCTTTTGTTTTGCAAGATATGCTTCTGCCAGCAAAAAAGGATGTGAGATGGGACCATCAGTTGACAAACTAATTAACCCTGTCAGACGTGATACTTCATGTATTGATGATGACAGTCATGTTGAGAATACTTCAGGTACTAAAATTAACATTTAGATATGTATAAAGTACATCATTCGTGCATTTTTATTGTTAATTATATGTTTCAATGATTGAACATTTACTAGAAAATTAAAAATGTGAAAGATTACACGTAAGCAGCCTTCCTAAATTGAAACTATATCTGAATGAATAAATGTTTCAATGTATTAGTGAAACATGTATGTTTCTAAAGACAAATACTTGTGTAGGATACATACATGTATAAGTATTTAAAATATTGCCTTGAATACATCAAAAACAAACAAACAAGCAAACAAAAACAGAAATGCCACAGAGATCATTGACAGAATTGTTGCACATGTACACTTGTTTTATCATTGTTTATAGAATATAGAAATTAAATGTTAACGTTAGATGCAAGATTATAACTTTCTATGTGAAACCTGAAAAAATGTCACAAAAGGTTTGCATATTCACTTGAAATTACCAAAAATAGTTTTATTTGTTGTATTTAATTTATTTCTATGTATTTTTATATATTTCAGAGCCGGTCGTGAAGCACAGCAGTGGTAAAACTGATATTGAATTTGAAAATATGGATTTTCTTGAACTGACATTATCCGAGGAACATTTATTATTTGAAGCTGTTTGTAATGTTTCTTCAGATGTGCCGATTGTGCAAAGTGAACCAACTCGTACTGTTGTTAATACAACTAGACATGTGGAACACAAAACGTCGACCGTTTTAGCAGATAAAACAAACTTCCGTGCGCCAAACAATATGTATTTTCAAAATGTTAATGAATTCCATATTCATTACCATTAATGGATTTAATTCATATGAAAACTCATAATTTGTTATTGTTAACTGCTATGAAAAATACAATTTAATTGCTTTATTCTTATCTCTCTATCTCAAAACTTTGAAAGTACAAAAATGTGCATCTCAAAACTACTATTGGGTAATAAAACAGTTATTTAATGTGTAGCCAGGCAATAGACCAGAAAATGTTTCCCTCGGTACTGGGAACAGCTCAAGTGTTCTATTGCCCTCAGCCCTTGGGGAAAAATATTCTGGTCTATTGCCTGGCTACACATTAAATAACTGTATACTATTACAACTCCCCTCGAATTATTTCGATCTTTCCTAAGCGGATCTTTGCAGTATCCCTCCAAAATAATGCCATCATTTGTTATATTTTAATCAAGATGTGTTTCTGTTAAGCATATAATATCTGCTTCGTTGCAAATGCTTTCTATGTAATCTAATTTATGACGCATACTTCTAGTGTTTAATTGAAAAATAAGGGTAATAACAAAATTACCGAACTCCGAACAATCTTACAAAGGGAAAGTCAAAACTCATAATTATATAAACAGACAAAATCAGTCAACAACCGGAAAACTGTGAAAACCGTAATGACCCTGACTTGGTACAGGCATTTCTAAAGAAATGGTGGGTTGAATCAGATTTTAAAGCGCCAAACCCCCCGCTCTCATTACGGTTCAAAGGTTCCGGCTGTCACTGTAACAGTATTTAAATACAGGAACAAAATAGGTAAAATAGTTGTCAAAGCAGTACCATATTCAGTGAAGTAAATGTCAAAAACATTTTTACGTCACACATTGATAAAAAAATATTTTTGACATTTTTCTTGACTTCTTTATCTTTATACATTTTCACTATATGAAAATACATCGCTTAAAATCGTTTCTGCAGAGACGGAATACATTTCGACAAGATCTTGGTATCGGAATATAAACTTTTTAAGAGATCGAATAAGGCGGATCTTTTTATAGCCCTGGTCCAGTAGCCTGTTTCTCAGATGAAGATGACGTTTCAGGAAACAGATAGTTAAAAAATACATGGATTGTGACAATAGAAAAACAACAGCTAATTCGAGCTGTATCATTGATATGGTAAGGCTTTTGTATAAATTTAACTAACATATAAATGTAGGAGGAAAATATTGAATAATTGTACGAAAAAGAGAAAAGAAAGAAAAAATTATCAACATTATTGTATGCATGTCTAATTTTCAATTAAAAGCAGAACAAATGTGGTTATGGTGATCTGTTTATCAATATTGGTGATTGGGTAACATGGAAAACGTGGTTCGCAAAATAATTATGTACTTGGAAAACACAATATTTTTTTTAAAAGGGAGCAATAATTTATATCTAAGACAACCGTCTTATTAATTTTTTTTAACAAGTTCTTTAGAAAAAAAATTTGATTATGATTAGTATTTGGAATCGAGTGCTCCTTTTACATCAATCACAAGTAACACGTGTACAAAAGTAAATAAATAAAGCCACGTGTCGGCTGTAAAATGTTGTTGACAAAATGTTTATTGCAATGAGCAAATATTTTATTACTTATACAATAATATTGTGTTGTCCATGTTATATGCCGAAATATGTCCCAAGGTTAGAAGGCATAATGCACGACCCGAAGACACCACAATATTATTGTTATTATTACTCTGAATGTCTTTGGTGATTTTAAGAAATGAAATTTGTCTAAAATGTATTGATAGTATAAAGATTGACAAATAATATTCATTTAAATTCAAGAAATATTTAATTTCAACAATAACAATGAACTGTCAAATATTTAATTCCCAAACCTGGAACTGGCCATTGTTTTGACAGACGACAGCATCAACGTTAAAGAAAAAACGTATAATACATTGTAAATTGTACACTGTTAAAAGCTCTCAGGTGATCCGGTTTAGACCCCCACCTATTTAAATAGTACAACGACGCTATTTATACTTTGTAAAATTATGCTTCGATAATATCATGTCAATTATAATGAAAGTTTCTTACATGAAGAGTAATAATTGGATATAATATATGAAGTAGGTAAGTAAGAATATACATATGTCTAATTTATCAAGTTAACTATTTTAAGAAACAATGCAAGTAGAGATACTGATATTCAGGTAAGTCAACAATGCAGATTTGGATAATACTGAGAAAGAATCATTACAAAAATGAGAAGTTCGAATGTTTCTTATTTGAGTAACACAGAAGTCGATGTTTAAATAAGAATGTATGAGATCGTGACGTCAATATCCTGGACACACTTGATAAACTGTTTTCGACTGTTTGTCTCCTTTTTTGCGAAAATGCGGCCGTCAAAAATCCAAAATGAATGAATCTTGTTTTCTCGCTTTTGAGCCTTGAGTTCTTTAACAATAAATTGACGAGTTTTTGTCAGGTCCTCTGTAATAAATATCTTGTCAGGGTTGTTTTTCAGATTCTTTTTATTAACATGTAGATTGAGTATTTTATTTTCCAGTTTTTAAATCGACAAATGCGCTGACCTTTGTCATTGTTGATGTTTCCAATAATATGCGAACGATTGATATCATCAACACAAAGTGGTGGTATGATTTTCAGTTTTGTGTTGACAATATCCACAATTATTTGTTCGGTTTTTTGGAGGTCCCCTTGGGCCATTCTGACGTTGTGAAATCGGAGCGAAGTTTGGCGTCCGTATTGTTCTAGTTCTTCAATATTGGCGCTTAGTTGTGACACTTCGTCCATGAGCTTGTCGGCTTTGAGTTTGTTATTGTCAGCAATAAAGGTGGTGGTGTTATTTGCCACATTTCTAAATATTTCGTATCTGACCTCGACGCTGGCTATGCTGGATTTGACATGTTCTTTTAGTTTGTTATTTTCATTTTCGAGACAATTGATTTTATTTTGTTTTTCATTGATTAATCGACGGAGGGGCGTGACCGCCTCTTCTATGGCCTCTGATACGGTGGATCTGATCGCCGATTTTAATTCGCTAATTAGTTCAGCTTTAATTTCATTTAATAAAGGTGGAACAATATTTTTGATCAAGTCTGGTTTTAATAAAGTTTCTTGAACTAGTTTAGACATGTTGAATGACTCGCCCTGGGTTTTAAATGTGACTGGGTTAGATGACTGACCGCTCGACTTGACAGACTGACGTGTTACTGATAATGATCTTTGACGACTTTGTGGTGGTTTCATTACGTCTGCAGAGGTTGATGTCAACTGACCTATACAGGAAGAACTTATTCCCCTATTGTTTGATGTATTATCAATAGCGGTCTCCTGTGTTGAAAAACTAGTTGGAGGGGGTCGTCCATTTTGTTTGTTTACAAGTAGGTTCAGTGTCATTAGATATTGAAATATAGGGCTTTTGTGTTATGAAAATCACCGCACCTTAGAATGTTCCAATAAAATTATAAAGAAACTTCACTTTAGTTCTGTTCTTGAAGCATTTGCACCCAAAAAAATCACACTATTGTACAAAAATCCTGAGAGCTGACATGTAAATGTACGTAAATAATATTGCCACTCCACAATATACTTAAACTGAAAAACTTAAATCCGACAATGTCGCCCATAAAAAGGCTGTAACTGACACCAGCAAACGTGGCTCCAAAATAGACCATCTAGAGCAACATAGTCGAAAAAGTTGCATAAGAATAAATGGAGTTCCATAAATGAATGGGAAAAACACAACAAAAATGGCATGCGATATTGCGGAAAAAAACTCGACTTCACTTTAGAGTGCCAAGATATAAGCATGTCCAACCAATCTCCATACAAATTTAAGGTGGTCAAATTGAAATTTTTCTATGTGTTCTCCACTTGAAACATCTCTATCAAACACAAAGGAGGCTACTTCCGTCCCAATGTATTAAAATCCTAGCAACACACCTTTGACGAATCCACAAATGAAGATAATGATGCACTACTAACGTTGTATTAATAGCGTAGCGTAGATATTAAGCATTTTACCTATTATTCAACTTAAACTACGTAGTTGAAAATAAAATCACATGTTGCCGTCACTAAGTTTTTCGCGTATATTTTTTTATTTGTTTTTATTTGTCTTTTGTTTGTTTGTTAGTTTTTTGTGTTGTATATTTTTTTTTTTTTCGCGCGCTAAATTTAATATAACAGATATAACCGGAAAAAAACAAAAAAGAAATTGAGCTTCTAATCGGCTAATAATTGAATATATATTTATATAACCAGTTTAAAAATAAACACAACAACGTACATACCTTTGTCTACTGATCAGAATTTAAATGTCATTGACCTCAATTCTACTAAACAGGTACAAAATGTATATTAACATGTAACGGTATAAATATACCACTCTATTCACTCTGAAACATTGACACCGGAATGGCGTAGTACACACACAATTATATATCCACGTTTTTATGTATTATGCTTTGACATTTTAAGATCAAAATAGTACTTACACATGTATCAACAGCTAAGACAATTGATTGTTCAAGAACATGTGCATGAGAGTCTGATGTATATTAAACGTTCTTATTAGTACTAGGTGGTTCCTGTTAATTTAGAGTTCATGGAAGAAAAAGATGTTTCTACAGATGAATTAGGTGAGAGGGCGGGATTCAGTTTAATGCAACCGGATAAAACCAATAATAATATAACACACAAATAATTTGCAATTGATTTTGTTCCTGTGTAAAGATGACCAGACATAGTGCATATGTGAAATTACTTCTTGCAGTTTGACTATATTTATTTAAACAGCAATCTAACAGTTGTACAATTACATAATTGGAACATATTTTATACCAATAGACAAATATAGATTTATAAAGATAATATGTGCTATTTTTATTAACACATTGTTCTTAACCTTTGTCGCTTACAATAGAACAGTCCTGTTCTAGCAGTAAATTCAGAGTTACATGTAGATATAACCATTATGTAATTTTAGTGTACCATGCATTTAAATTTATACTCAGAAAAGGACTGATCGATTTAACATTAGACATAAGCAAATTAGAAGTTCTGTCAACCATAGACACTTTATCCAAACAAATATATCTATGTAAAAATAAACAACAAAGCAAAATAATACTGTGCTTGACTTACATTGTTTATACAATATAAAACAATGTAAGTCAAGCACAGTATTATTTTGATTATTTACAAAATCTGATAAATGAGTATGAAGATGTTTTTGTTGGAAAAGACGGAAAATTAGGAAAGTGTTCATTGTTGAAACATAAAATAGAAGTTCCAGAAGGAACTAAGCCCGTGCGTCAGCGAGCTTACAAGGTTGGCCCTAAACAAAAAGAAATTTTGGAAAATATGATTAAAGATATGATTGATCAAGATATTATTGAGGAGTCTTGTAGTCCATGGGGCGCACCTTGTATGCTCGCTGCCAAGCGGAATAACAATGGGTATCGTTTTGTTGTGGATTTTCGCTTGTTGAATAACAAGATTATCTTGGGAGCCCACCCGCTACCGACTACCACAGAAGCTCTTGAAAGCTTAGGGAGTAATGCCCCTGTCTATTTCTCTACTTTAAATCTTCAGAGTGGTTTCAACTGGAAATTGACCCCACCTCTCCCCCGCTCACCGCATGGCGTTGTCATTTAGGTCTTTTCCAGTTTAAATGCTTACCCATGGGACTCAAAAATAGTCCCTTAACTTTTCAACGGGTGATGGAAGCAGTACTTAGAGGGCTCAATTGGAAATTTTCCCTTGTTTATTTGGATGACATAATTGTTTTCAGCAAAACATTTTCTGATCATTTATTCCAACTAAGACAAATTTTTGACAGGCTAAGAACAGCAGGTTTAAAGTTACATCCCGCTAAATGCTCTTTTGCAAAAAGGGAAATTCGATACTTGGGTCATATTATAAATTGTAAAGGTATTTCCCCAGATCCTGAGAAAGTGACAGCAATTGAGACATATCCGGTACCTGTTAATCTGAATCAGTTGAGAGCATTCTTAGGTCGTTCAGGATACTACCGCCGATTTGTGAAGGACTACTCCCGAATTGCATCACCACTGTATGAACTTACAAAGAAAAATGCTAATTTTATATGGACAGAAAAGTGTCGAAATTCATTTGACAGTCTTAACGCAGCACTTGTGTCACCGGCAATTTTATGATCAACCGTTCAAACTTGACACCGACGCAAGCTCATTTTCCGTTGGTGCAGTATTATGTCAAGAACAAGATGGAATTGTACGTGTAATAAGTTATGCTGGCCGTTCTTTGTCCAATTCAGAGAGAAAATTTGGAATTAGTGAGAAGGAATGCCTTGCGCTTGTGTATGCTGTTAAGCATGTTGACTGTTTTCTAAGACATAACTATTTTGAAGCGTACGTTGATCATTCAGCATTAAAGTGGCTTTTAACAATGAAAGAGCCCGTGGGAAAATTTGCACGCTGGATAGCTGTCATTCAGTCTTACAATTATAACGTGAAAGTGCGTCCGGTGCGTGAACACCTTAACGCTGATGGAGTTTCTAGAAGAACGTACCACGAAAAGACCCTCCCACCCGATGACTGGGATGAACTTCCAAACTTCGAATGTGTCAGTCAGGATGTTAAGACTGAAAGTGGGCGTAATTCACAGACTTCAAAACCGAAAACAAACGCCCCCGCTGTCAAAGCTGCAGCAGCTGATTTAAATGATCAAAATTTATGGTCGTTAGACGCTCTACGTGATCAACAGAGAAGTGACACCTGGTACAATGATATAATTAATTATCTTGAAAATGGAATACTCCCTGACGCTTCTAATAAGCGACGTGACATTTTAATTATCAGCAATTGTTATGTTATTGATAATGGAATTTTATTTCATTTGTTTACTCAAGACCGTCGAAAGATTAAAAACACTGATATACGATTACAAATTTGTGTGCCGAAGAAGTTCATTAAAACTGTATTACAAGAGACTCATAATTCGTTACTTACCGGAAATCACATGGGAATACACAGGACACTTGCGAAAACACGGCTTAGATATTTTGGACCAACACTGAATTCAGATGTTATTAATTGGGTAAAATCATGTGAACTGTGCAGTCAAAGAAAAAGACCACAAACTCTAACAAAAGCAAAGTTAGTCCCAATGCCAGTCCCTACTGAACCGTTCCAATGTGTTAGTACTGACATTTTGGGACCATTCAAGCCATCAAAAGCAATGGGAAACATCTATGTTCTTGTGTTTATTTGCTATATGACAAAATATGTTGAACTTGTACCACTGCAAAACATTCTTGCTACTACAATTGATGACGCTTTGATAAACAATGTGATATGCCAACATGGAATTCCAAATGTTCTACATTCGGACAGAGGTACTTCTTATTTAGCAAATATAGTGCGAGAAACGTGCAAGTTATTGAACATCAAGAAAACTCGAACAACAAGTTTTCACCCCGAGTGCAATGGTCAAAGTGAAAGGATGATGTCTGTTATCTCGAATTCGCTAGCCAAAAAATTTATTCGTTTTATCGAATTTGCGTACAACAACAGCCCATGTTTGGACAGTACAGACTATACTCCATTCTTTCTTATTCATGGCCGTCATCCGAGGTCCCTTCTAGATGTAAATATAGACAATTTTGACATTCCGATTACGTGTAGGGACTACGTAATTTCTTTGATGGAAAATATAGAGAAGGCACGAACTACCGCAGTAGAGACATTAAAAGAGAAAACAACAGATGAAAAATAAAGCCGACAGATCAACGCATGAACCGAGCTTCACTGTTGGCGACATTGTATATGTCTACCGGCCTGTTGTCACTCCCGGTAGACAGAGAAAATGTATTAGGCCTTGGGTTGGACCTTTTTATATAGCCCATAAATTGTCCCCTATCCACGTTAAAATTAGACGAAAGTCGGATGGGAAACTGATCAAAAACAGGGTTCATATAAATAGGTTAAAGCATGGATTGTTATGGGTTGACAAACCACAAGAAGATAACCCACCCATAGGTATAGATTCTATAGAACCTTGTGTTTTAGGGGATGATGAAATTCCGGCAAGTAATATTGAATATAGTCAACCTGGAAATGATCAGACTCAAAATGATGTACAATTAAACAATACTGGCAATATTGTTAATAACAATGTTGACGATGAAGTATTTGAGGTTGAAAAGATTTTAAGGAAAAAATATATGAATGGCAAATGGTTGTACAGAGTTAAATGGCAAGATTTTGATGCAAAACATAATTCCTGGGTACAGTTCTCTGATTTAAATAAAAAATGTCAGGAATATGTCACTGATATGCATGATATAATTTTTACAGATAGAAAGAGTCAACAGAAATAGTTGTTAAATAATAGACATCTTGAATTTATGATAGTGCACTTAATTAACTTTTGATAGAAAGAGTTGATAGAATGTTATTAATTTGATAGATAAACCATTTAAATTGGCATCGTCACTGCAGTGAGCCAAATCATATCATATGATTAGTGTATAATGTTGCAGTAATTAAACTGTCTATACACAGATTACTTATTATGATCAATTTGACATCTTACTTTGATTATATTAGTTTAGCTGTTTATTTGTGTGCTTAGATTTTATGAACATTTATACATGTGTATTGTAGATTAGTAATTTAGCTGATGATATCAATAGAGTACATTTTTTTTTCTTTCACAAATTTTGAATTTAAAGAACTTTTTTTTTTCTTTTGAACTTATTGTTTAATTTTTCTATTTGGCTAGAAACTTATTTTGAA
This sequence comes from Bathymodiolus brooksi, assembly GCA_963680875.1. Lineage (NCBI taxonomy): Eukaryota > Metazoa > Mollusca > Bivalvia > Mytilida > Modiolidae > Bathymodiolus > Bathymodiolus brooksi. Next base: position 127,662,139 of record OY804576.1, on the reverse strand, counting down.
TTTCGATGAACTGGCCATTCATCTTTTTCTGAATATGGATGTAATCTGTGGAACCGGACCACATTTTCACCTTATTTTTTTAGCCAATTACGGAAATTAGCAGATTTTGATATTTTTTTTATTTATTTTTATTATTTTTTTCAAATGAAATATTTCTTTAATTTTCTTATCAGAGAGTGGAACTCTGTTTTTAAAAGCGGGAGATGATGTTACGGTCATACTTTATGCTATTTTCCTTGCCAATTAAAATTAATGTCTTTTTGAGAATGTTGAAGGTTCAAGTACAGTTATCAGTAAATATTTTGATAACTCGGTAAAAGTCGTTAAATGTCTGGATGTGACGACTTTCTCACATATGTTTCATTTAGAAATGTCAGAATTAATTTCATATGTTGAAATTCATACATGCATGCATGCCTTTATATGTTTGATACTTTGTGTAGCTCGAAGTTCTGTAGTTAGTCTTCAAGTAATAAACATGTGAAAATATATACAGTCTACGTTTGTGTTGGCGCCCCTTATTCAAGGGATCCAAATTGGATTTTATGCTTGGACTACGGTATTGTGTACTGATCTAATGCCTATTTCCCCGTGTTGCACATGAAAACCAATAAATGACAATACACAACAACCCAATCAACAACAACGCAACACTATAAACAAACCGACATATTTCACAGAAAATACGAGCATTGTATTGATTTAGTATCATCTAATAAGCTCAATGCCATTGACCTTCTTCTTATAGGACAACCATTCATTCGCTGTCGGGATCATGTTGTAAAAATTACAAGAATACGAAATTCAGGATGTGCTAAGACTCTTTAATACGAATAAGTCATCGGGGCCTGATACCATTTGTTCTAAAAAACTAACAGTGGTGTTTGATATAATCGCAAAACCTTTATGTGGAATTTTAAGCTTCTATTGAAATGAACACTGAAGTGTTATTCCAGTGCACAAAAAGACGACACTAGCTTGGTCGAAAATTATCGTCCATTACTTTCCATTCTCAGTAAACGTTTGAAAATAATTCATTTTCAAGCGTATCTTAATAATTTTATTCGGAAATTTATAACAAAGCATCTGTCAGGTTTCACCTGAAATGATTATACTGGTAACCAACTCATTATCATTACCAATATGCTTAGCAAAGCTCTCGATGATGGTAAATAAATCAGGGTTCATTTTTTTCATATAGGAAAGTTTTTGACATGATGTGGCACAAGACTCTTGTCAAGAGACGTCTATGTCAACTTAAATAATGGGTATTCTTGGTGATCTCATTTTATGGGTAAAATATTATTTGACGAGAGGAAACAAAGGGTGGTTATTAACGGAAGAGAATCGTCTTGTAATAATGCAAATGCCGATGGTCCACAAGGGCCGATACTAGATCCTTTGCTATTTATATTTTTTATTAATGAAATCGTAAATGAAGGTAATTGTCCTATCCAACTATTTGCAAATGCCACAACTTAATAGTAGACTAAGAACTGATTTACTTACCAATTTATCATGTCACCCTAATATCAAAACCCCAGGTTTTTAGTGGGGTTCGTGTTGCTCCATCATCAATTTTTCTGTGTAATGTTTTGTAGATAAATGTTTGTCGTTTTGTTCTCTTTCTGTTGGCCATTGTGTTGTCTGTCCTTCTCTTTTGGCCATTGTGTTGTCTGTCCTTCTCTTTTGGCCATTGTGTTGTATGTCCTTCTCTTTTGGCCATTGTGTTGTCTGTCCTTCTCTTTTGGCCATTGTGTTGTCTGTCCTTCTCTTTTGGCCATTGTGTTGTATGTCCTTCTCTTTTGGCCATTGTGTTGTCTGTCCTTCTCTTTTGGCCATTGTGTTGTATGTCCTTCTCTTTTGGCCATTGTGTTGTCTGTCCTTCTCTTTTGGCCATTGTGTTGTCTGTCCTTCTCTTTTGGCCATTGTGTTGTATGTCCTTCTCTTTTGGCCATTGTGTTGTCTGTCCTTCTCTTTTGGCCATTGTGTTGTATGTCCTTCTCTTTTGGCCATTGTGTTGTATGTCCTTCTCTTTTTGCCATTGTGTTGTATGTCCTTCTCTTTTGGCCATTGTGTTGTCTGTCCTTCTCTTTTGGCCATTGTGTTGTCTGTCCTTCTCTTTTGGCCATTGTGTTGTCTGTCCTTCTCTTTTGGCCATTGTGTTGTATGTCCTTCTCTTTTGGCCATTGTGTTGTCTGTCCTTCTCTTTTGGCCATTGTGTTTTCTGTCCTTCGATTTGTGTCTTTTGATGAAACCTTTAGTATCTTCAAACTTGTCTTTTGGCGATCAAGATTTGTCTGCTCTTAAATATACAATAAATTTAATTATGGTCCAAAATAATCTAAAAGGTTTTAATACATGGTATGTATATATTTTTTAATTCAATTCTTTATTTAATTGACGAGGTTTATAACGAGTTTGGATTTTTATATGCTGCATTAGAGTCATATGATATGATACATTTGACTTATTTTATATAATGTGTTTGAATTGTCAACCATAAGAAATGACTCCAATCGTGAATAGTATTTCTTGATAGTATCCATCTTATATGTTTAAATATTTTATTGTATTCTGGGGAGAAGAATTTTTTAAAGTACCGTGCACTTCTTGTTTTCTAATTTCGTTTTGCATTGGATATTTATTAAGTGCATATTTATGAAATAAAATAATGTGTACACTAAATGAAGAACACTCATTAAATGTGTGTACCACATCCAATGAAGCTGGGTATAAAAAGGTGACTAGATGCTACAAATAGACGAGAAGAGTTCATTGTTCTATCTTTGTGCACAATTCAGACGAGGTTTCGTAGATGCGTAAAATAAAGATATTGTATTGTATTTATCCACTCTAACAAGACAATGTCGTGAATCTCCAATGTGTACACGCTATTTTGCGTTTTAAGTGTATTTAAGAATACAAGGTCAAATTTAAGATATATGTTTTTGTTTGCATACATTTGTATAGATAGATTAAGTCTAAATATGATTTTAAATAGCCACACATCGCACTGCAACGCAATTATATGATTTTATATTGCGATGAGGATGGTCAGAGAAATGGGTCTATGATCTCATTGTGTACATTTACATACTATTTTACAACCAATATTTGTTATATTATATGAAATGTAAGTTCAAACTGTTTTCAGCTCGGTTATACGACAAATTCGTGTCTATGACCTCCATAACCTTGAAGGATTATTATATCTTTATTCTCATAAAGCCAATGTATAACAATGGTACAGAGATATAACAATAAAATCAAAATAACAACAACTATTTACAACATATATATAAATTAGGAGAGAGGTTACAAAGGATTAAGAGCATGGAGGACAAACACCGGCATTGATAACACTCATAAAATGACAGAGTTTCTTCAGTATTGGTTTTCTTTTACTTGACATAAGTTCAGAAAATTTGATAATATTATGTCTATATATGAAATAATTTAACAGTGACTGCTTCCGATTTTGGTTAAAATAAATACATTCAAAAATATAATGGTATTCATCTCCAATTTGGGATCTATTACATAATATACATTTACGATTTTCTCTTGGAATATTCTGCCATCGCCCTGTTTCGATGGGGAGTTTATTATTTGTTGTTCTAAATATGCAAAGCAAAATTGCATCTTTTATTTCTAAAATATTTAAATATTCTTCATATTTAAACTCTGTTTAAAATGTTTTATAATTTATGGCTTTAGGTGAATTTTGTACTAAAGAATTCCAATTTTGAAGAAACTGATCCTCTAATCGCTGTTTAATTACACATTTCAAATAATCTACATTGTCAAAAAGTTCTGTTTCCCATATATTTGAGAAGCCACACTCATTAAATATTTGTTTTACAAACAATATCCAACTAAACTGCATATTATGATTTTCATTCAATTGACGACATAGTCTATACAATATATTAGAATACTTTGTTTGTTTACCAACTATAAGTCTTGCCCAGTAACATACGGTTCTGATTTTAATATCAATATATATAGGGTATCGCCCTAGTTCACCATACACCATATAGCTAGGCGTTGATATTTTTAAATTTAAAAGAATCTTACAAAATTTTAGATGTATTTTTTTCAGAATATCATTGTTACTAAAGCCCCACACTTCACAGCCATATAACAGGATGGGTTTAATCATTTTGTTAAATAGATCAAGTAGACATTGTATTGATAGTTTATACATTCTTCCCATTTTCAAAACTTCATACATAGCTTTTAGTGCTTTATCAGCTAGATGTTTTTTTGTTAAACTAAAATTTCCTGTTCTAGTAAAAATAATCCCAAGATAGTTGAAATTTTTAACTATCTCAAGATTCAGATTATCATAGCTGAAGCTCAAATTTTGTGGTAATCTCCCATTTCCAAACACCATTACTTTGGTTTTATCTGCATTTACTTTTAATTTCCACAAATTACAATATTCATAAAAAGCATCCAGTTGAGTTTGGAGATCATTTGCTGTCTCAGCTAACAATGCAGTGTCATCAGCATATAACCGAATAAAGAGTTTATGGTAAATGTCTAAATTGTTTTCTATTTCATCTGAGATAGTTTGTAGTCCTGTAATATTTTTATTTTCTAAAAAAAGTGTCAATGTCATTTAAAAACAATGAAAAAAGAAAAGGGACAGGGCTTCCCCTTGTCTGACTCCATTTGCACAATCAAAGTATTCTGATATACAATTATTATATGAGATACACGATTTTATACTATCATACATATTAATAATAACATTATACATTTTGCCATTGATATTATTTAACATCATTTTGTAGAAAAACCCTTCCCTCCATACCTTATCAAAGGCCTTTTCGAAATCTATAAAGGTACAAAATAATTTCCTTTTTTTAAGTTTTATTATTTGGAAAAACGAAAAGAGAGTGAAAATGTTATCTATAGTTGAATAATTTTGGCGAAATCCGAATTGGTTTTCTTTTATAAGTCTGTATTCCTCAGAAAAGTTATTGAGTCTTGTATTCAGAATTGATGTAAATAATTTTCCCAAGCAACTTACAATTGTGATAGGCCTATAGTTCTTGGGTTCATAAATATCGCCTTTATTCTTATAAATAGGCTTGATTGTACCAATCAACCAAATATGAGGAACAAAACCCTTATCAAAGATAATGTTAAATAACTTCTCATAAATATTTATAAATTGATTTGATGTATTCGTTTATAATTTCATCCTCACCACAAGCTTTTTCGTTCTTTAATTTTTGTATACATTTTAAAATTTCTTCCTTTGAGATATAGGCGTTTATGTGTTCATTGATTGGTTCATTCTGTAGAATATTAACCTCTGGTAAGCCGTTGTTACCATCGCAAATGTCTCTTGTATTCAAATTTTGAAAAAAAATCATAAAGTTTATCAATTTCAATATTTGGTTGCTTCTTTCTTATGCCTTTGTTCAAAAGTTTTCCAAAATTCTTTAGGATTGTTTTTACTCAAATTTTGTATATCTTCTGAAAATTTCTTTCGATAATTTTTATATTTTCTGTCCAATGTATGTTTGTAATGTTTTTCAGCGTCAATCATTGCTAACCGATTTTGTGTAGAAGTTGAACGTTTAAAACGTTTCTTAAGTTTTCTGTAGTTTTGACGTGCAAATCTACAGTCTAAATCAAACCAGGGTTTATTTTCTTTTTTGAAAGTATTATTCTTGTTTTTTTCCTTAACATTATAAGTCCCTAAAGGTTTTTGACCAGATTATTATAGGTTATTACTCACGTGTTACTGATGGTGGTCTGTCATGCAGTCAAATAATCATGTCCACGGAACACTCAGGCAGAGTGGGAACGACGTTTAATGATGATGAATTAAGCTAGCATCAGCATTAATGACTTTGACTTTGGGTGAGAGGCGGTTTAGTGTGTTGATATTGGTGGAATTGTTGACCGTCGCTGTATAAACTTGGAATTGTTGACCGTTGCTGTATAAACTTGGAATTGTTGACCGTCGCTGTATAAACTTGGAATTGTTGACCGTCGCTGTATAAACTTGGAATTGTTGACCGTCGCTGTATAAACCTGGAATTGTTGACCGTCGCTGTATAAACTTGGAATTGTTCCGACAGTGTGGTATTGTTTGTTTTCATTTTATTTTTATTTAATAATTGCTATAATTTGGATCAGATACAATAATGATTTAGATCAGGTATTGATTGCCGCACACTTTCAGCTGAACAGTATTTCAATTACATGCTTACAAAGATTTATAGCTAATAATACCCGAATAATTTCTATAGTATGTTTCTGCTAGGGACATACATGCGTTTTTCTACAAGTGTACATTTCGACAATTAATATGGTTATGTGTTTTTATAATATCAGTTATATCGTGGTGATCCATTTTATTGTTGAAGGAAACAATAAAACCACCAAGTGACTGACAAACATTGATGACATAAAGTTGTATCGAGTACATCTCACCACAGGCGGGAATTAAATTGGTAATTTTATGGTGTGACTGTTGTATATGTATATCATAATACCATACGTAGATTTCGCAAAGGAATACCCACGTTGTAGCCTGTAGAAAAGGCTGCATTATTTCGTCCATCCCCAATTTTTCAAGTGGCAGTCGAGAGTTATTGCCCCTTTTTGTTCATCCCTCCCTCATTTCTGTATAGTATTTAGATGGTGTACTAGATGTCGTCCTGAATATGCATGAAATATTTGTCGTTGGAATTTAAGCTACCAACACTGAATTTATACACGAGGCACAATGACATGTCTATATTAATGAATTTGCATGTGCAGCCCACTGAAAAATAGCAAAACCCTGTGTAACTGATGTGGTTAACAAACATTGTTCTTGGTGAAGATGGATGCTATACTGGCTTGAGTATCCAGCTCATCTTTTTCACTGGTTCTGTCCCTCAATATAGGTTCTGGAACATTGAATGTAATCAGATATTCCTTGGACAGTTGCATCAAAGGCATTTTTTCTATTGGTTTTATGATACTGTGTTTAGAAACTGGCTTCCGGTTGGTTTATGGTGTTTAACGCCACTTGATTTCCGAAAATAAAATCTGTTTTAAAGATTGAAACAAAATACATGATGGCAAAACTATGAAGAAAGACCACCTAAAAACATTTTGTTCATTCGACAATATGACTATTCCCATGTATTATTTGTTACATTTTAAGCAGTATATATGTAAAACAGAAAAAATGCACGTTCGAGATCGTATGGTAGTTGGATTTACAACTACCTATGTAATCAGTGCCTATCACCACTGAAGTTGTGAGTTCGAATCCCGTTCATAGCGAGGTGTACTCAATACAACATTACGTGATAAAGTTTGTCAGTGTCTTGCGACAGGTCGGTGGATTTCTCCAGGTACCCAGGTTTCCTTCACCAATAAAACTGACCGCTACGATATAAATGAAATATTGTTGAAAGTGGAGTTAAACACCATAAACTAAATCAAACCACGTTCATGGTTATCGAACTTTGCATATTTAAAATTCAATTCATATATATATTCATCAAAATGTGTATTTTTCACTCATATTTTGTATTTCACTGTATTTGTTCCTCATGTCTTTCCGTAGTATTTTTGTCTCGCGAGAGGTCAATGAACTCATTTTAAACGTATTCTATCAGACATCAATTCGTTCTCAGGATCAATGCAAAATTACTGAATAATATTTATTATGAATTTAAATACAGCACATTTTAGTGTCGCGTCTTCTTTCATCTAAAAGCTACGTTATACAAAATAAAATTAGATCAAATATATCAATAACAAATAACTAAATCATCAGTTCAAAACTGCTGATCTGATCAAATTGCATACTAGTGTCATTTCTGCAATGTGGACCGTGTTTAACAATTTTCTATACAATTGTAAATATATATTTCTGTGTTAGATCACATATCTTAGGGATCATTTAGAATTTGAACTAATTTTGTCGTTCAATTTATGAACTGGTTGTAGAAGGTAATACCCTTAACATGAATCTATAGGTCATATTACTACATCACGGGGTGTCCTCGTGTTTGAATTGTGATTATGAACAAATGTAGTTTTAACTCCGCCACCTTTTGTTGAATAACCTGTATGCCAAGCAGCGAAAATGATCGATCATGTATATGCATGTTAAGGCATCAATTTAGCCTCCGTTTCAACCGTATCGGCGGTGTAATGGTAAGTGTGCTCGCTGCGAGTGCGGTAGATCGTGGGTTCGAGCCCTGGTCGGTTCAAACCAAAGACTACAAAATTTCCATGTTTTGCTTCTCAACTAAGCACGCAACATAAAGGAGAAAAAGCAAAGACTGTATGGCCCGGAATCAGGATAATATGTCCAAGTGAAGCGACATGTCTACATGCGGATTGTTGTTTCAATGAATTAACACTATAAAAAATCCAACTCAGCGTGTTGGTCTAGTACAAAGCGGACATCATTATCATCTCACCGAATATAACTTATTCTTGCCATGATATAGCTGAACAATGTCTTATTTGGCATTAAACAACAATCACTAATTTTCTTCCGTTTTTACGATATTTCCATTAGATTTTGGAATAAAAACGTAGATATCAAATACACCTGAAATACGTACGACGTGTTTCTGGAATAACCTGCATAAGGTACGCTCAAAGTCCAAAGATTGGAAAACCAAATAATTTTAAAATATTTGGGAGTAATGAAGCCAAAGGACTTAAACAGGATCGCCAAGATCCCCACAGTCATAGTTTTTGCCCTTCATTTTATAGCTCTTCCTCTGGTTTTGCTCTCATATTAATTAACTTTCTAGAAACAAAATAATGTATGGCAGCAAGATTATCTCTGTACTACGTAGACGATAATGATTGAGGTACCAGATTACTCTCTCAACAGTCGTACAGTTCTAAATTTATCTTGTAGCAATAGGCACGTGATACGAGCATGGTCAGATTGTTCATTGATTGGCCAACTGTTAGTTTTTGACAATGCACATGCCATGCTATTCTTACGCTCTTATCCACGTGTATTCACACTCAAAATCAAAACTGTCCTCTGATTTAAGATATTTTTTTTTTTGATATTTATGATTGTGTGTCAACATGTGTGTTGTAGCAGTGTTCTGTTCAAGGATAGGTATATATAGTGATGTTTTCCATCGTATTGATTTTCTTGTGGTATTCCTAGATCCACCTTAGTTGTGTGAATAAGAAAATCTCGTAATATTATTAAGGATGTTAACGTAAGGAGAACGTGTTATTGGATTTTTTTGTGTAGCTTTCAAGGTAATTTTTTTTTATATTAATGTCATACTGCATGTGTTATCGTAGGCGGTAATTCGTAATACTAGATGTTTTATTTAAACTTGTGTTGTATATGCATCCATGTTTTATTTTAGAATATGGATTTTTACATTAAATATCAACCATTGTGTAAGATATGTCCTTTTTCATTGTGTTCACAGTTTATAATCTTTTCAAGGCTAAATAAAACAAATATATTGTATTGTTTTTGAGGGGAACGTGAACCTTAAGATAATAAATCTACCACCAGAGGACGATATCCTACCGTTGGAGGAAATGTTAACGTTCGCCTTATAGAATTACCCCTATCACACAGTGCCGTTTTAACACACGGGCACTCTGGGCAGTTGCCCGGGAATCCCACGATCATAGGGGCCCCATGCTAATCTATGAATGTTGTGTACAGCATGTTTTTTAACGCTTAAACACTGATTTTGTTGGAAGTACCAATATGATAAATATATGTTTAATGTTATCGACATTACATTTTTATTCCTGTGAGTGGTTGTGTAGGTAGGGATACCCGTGCACTGATTGGAGGGGGGGGGGGGGGGGGGGGGGGGGCTTGCTAGCACAAAGTACTTCTTTTTTTTTTAATTTTGACCTGCAATAGATCGTATTTTGTCAGATGTGTAGGTATAATTATTGTGGATATTTGATCGTGTGTGTAAACTAATGCTAATCTTTCGATTCTGAGCGTACATGGTGAAGATTATACCAGTAGCGAGTCGTGCGCACTAGATTTGATATCTACCTTTTAATACATCTCTATAATTACATTATAAATGACAATACTATACAATTATTGACTTTTAATGAGGTCTACTCATGACTATGCGGACCTGGTCAATGATTGATTGACCGAGGCCAACGGCCGAGGTTAATCAATCATTGACCAGGTCCGTATAGTCATGAGTAGACTGAAATTAAGTCAATAACTGCTTTATTAAATAATAAGGAATTTTTCAAACTTTTCAACAGTATATTCAACAAAATAGACTACAATTGTTTTATCATTTTTCAAGATTATTTAAATATTAAAATTTTGAAATATGATGAAAATTTTGAAATCTTATGAAATTTTTGAAAGTTTTGAAATTTTATAAATTTTGAAATTTATAAAATTTATAAAATTTTTATAAAATTTTTATAAAATTTTTGAAATTTTTGTAAATTTTGTAAAATTTTGAAATTTTGAAATTTTTGTAAATTTTGTAAAATTTTGAAATTTTGAAATTTTTGAAAATTTTGACCTTTTTTTGCAATTTGATTGGCCGATTGGAAATGAAATCTCGTCTCTGGTTGGACAACGTTGAAACACCGAATAGACAATAGACAAAAATAGACACAAGCCCGAATATACCTCACGCGAGATATGCTCACTGCACGCGAGATATGCTCACTGCACGCGAGGTATACTCACTCTGAGGTAGAGTTGAGAAAATGCTGTTTAGGCCAATCAGCGAAAAGCAAAATTCCTTATCATTTAATAAAAGTGATAATACACCCAAGAGATCCCCAGGGGATAGAAACTCCACTATGGAATACGACCTCTCCAAAAACAAACTAACTATGTGGGGCGAATCTAAATTAATATAAAACTCGCCCCAAGGACAGGATGCAAACGAGTGACTCGTGTATGAAGAATGCCACGATCTTTGTACGTAAAAGACATCTTGCATCAGCACGTGATTGATTGATTATCGTCCAGCAGCAACTATTTCATGCATATTGAGGACGAGTACAAGTTCGACAATATATGAATCGTGAAATGAGGAAGCAACAGGACAATGTTGACTCCCGCTGAAAAAGTTGGGAGAGTTGATTAGGGACGAAAAATAATCTTTTGATACTGCAACTCGTTGTTTTACTTGCTTTCAAAACCTTTTAAGATGAAGGTTATTCCAGAAACGCGTCGTGTGCACTAAATTTGAGATCTACGTTTTTATTCATAGTAAACTGTAATTTATGTTATAACGTCGTTGATTGTCCGTTCCAAGGCAACTATTTCTGATCAAAATTAAATATATTCATCAATCAGTTGCTGATAATTGGCAGATGAAATCATAAAAATGACATGCACAACAAAGATTTCTTTGATATTGTAGGTAATTTATTACATATGATGTACAAAAAAATATATAGTTTGCAATATACTCGTAAGATCTGAAAAGATTTTATGACAAGAGGGAAAACAACTCAGTTAAAATAAAATGTAATGCAATACATCACATCAGCTTTTTTTAGGAGTATAATCAATGTTGACGATGTTTTCTCTTTCAATATTTTAGGCTGTTAGAATTTTGAACGTGGTAGTAATCGCTAGATTGTCTTCAGAGCTAGCGAGCCAAATAAATTTTCTGCAAAAAACGAGTTTAAATGTTTAAATTTTGTATTATTGTATCTAAACATGGGTTTCTCTTTGAAGTAAAAACAGACACCTAGGTGAAAGCGCTGTTAACCTTCAACAGGAGAACCTATCCATATCTCATTTTCTGTGACAATCTAAACTCCAGGTCATAGACCCAGCACGGTACCACTCTTATTTGGAAACTTGTTCCTGTCATAAATGTACGTAACATACTGCTCTCATATCATATATTTAGAGGAAAATAAAAGTACATGTACACAACATAAAAATCGTTGCCAAAATAATGTTAGACAACAAACACAGTTGTCGAAGTAGATTTCTGAATTGCATAACTCCTGGACTGGGTTGCACAAACCTCAATTAAATTTAAGTCTCAAATAAACCTTAAGTGTAAATTAATTTCATTTACATTCCAAGTAAATTTAAGTATCAATTAAGTTTTAATTTACACTTAAATTTAATTGAGGTTTGTGCAACCCAGTCTAGGTGTATACTGCTTATATAAACGTGATATTGCATACATTATGTCATAATAATAAACATCAATGAGAGGATTACCCATGAACACTAAATATTATGTGTGTGAGCAGTTTTTTGGTAAGTATATTTTTTAGAATACCACACAAGTTAAAGAAATGGTTTAAGAAGACTTATTTTTTCTTTTTAACAATTATGCTTATTACCACCATGCTTATCAATTCTGTCATCAAATAAAAGTGCCGATTTGTTCCTTTATTCGTTCCGCGATATAAATGACGCACTTTCATTGACTAATTCCAGAGTTTGTGACCGTTGATCGCAAATATCCCATTGAACTTGAAATAATAAAGGATACCAGGAACTAGAACTGCGTGCCCTTACACCCGAGTTCACCCTCAGTTTTTCGGTGGGTTTCTAAATCTTTCGTTTTCTGTATAGTATTTTGGATTATAGAATGGTATAACATTTTGACTTTTCTTTATTTTTCTTCTTCTTCAATTATGATGAAAAAAAGGGGGAAATAAGTATACCTAATCCATATTAATGATAATAATTAACTTTTTGTGTATTGAATTAAATTGAGTTTTGATTCGATTTGTATTTTTCGAGTTGTGCAACATTTTCTTTAATCTGAGTCCCGGAATACAAACTTTCTTTTCATTATCACAAATAAGTCCTTTTCGACAACTTAATCCTTTCTACGGTCATTGAATAGCCATAAGTACACATTACGAACTGTAAGCTTGTTTTAGTGAACACCAAGTTTTGTCATGTGAAAATTAGACAAATATATTGGTCTTGTAAGACGTTTGTAATGAAACATTTTTAATAGTTTTTTTTTTGTTTTTTTTTCTTATCCAGGATTTAAAACATGAGAGATGTAGATAAAGGCTATGCTTGGTTATGTTTCGTTGGCGTTCTAGGAACACAGTTTCTGAACGGCGCGATAAGCTATGGATCTGGAGTTATTCATGTAGCACTTCTAGACTATTTTAAAGAAGATGTAGCTAAGACAGCGTTCGTTGGTTCATTATTTGCCAACATACTTTGTGTCCTAGGTATGTATGAAAAAACATCTTTATCTACAGAAGATCATATATAACAAGACAGCTAGTACTAAGAAAATATAGATAATAGTTGAGATAAACCTGAACAATGTCTGTTTTTATTCTATTTCTAGTTGCGGGTTCATTTCCTTCTCTTTCTTACAACAATTTCGATTCATTTTCACAATTTTCAAGGCACTTAGCAAACATCTTGGAAGCATGTTTTGGTTGATATATCCGTGTCAAATTAAAAACAAAATTGTTTGGGCAGTAATACTAAATGATAGGGAAGTGCTAAAAGTAAATGTTTCTCAAGAAAAGTTTGAAGATACCAATGGGGTAATCAGAAACTGTAAATTAGAGGACAGACAATACAATGGGGTAATCAGAAACTGTAAATTAGAGGACAGACAACACAATGGGGTAATCAGAAACTGTAAATTAGAGGACAGACAATACAATGGGGTAATCAGAAACTGTAAATTAGAGGACAGACAATACAATGGGGTAATCAGAAACTGTAAATTAGAGGACAGACAATACAATGGGGTAATCAGAAACTGTAAATTAGAGGACAGACAATACAATGGGGTAATCAGAAACTGTAAATTAGAGGACAGACAATACAATGGGGTAATCAGAAACTGTAAATTAGAGGACAGACAATACAATGGGGTAATCAGAAACTGTAAATTAGAGGACAGACAATACAATGGGGTAATCAGAAACTGTAAATTAGAGGACAGACAACACAATGGGGTAATCAGAAACTGTAAATTAGAGGAGAGACAATACAATGGGGTAATCAGAAACTGTAAATTAGAGGACAGACAATACAATGGGGTTATCAGAATCTGTAAATTAGAGGACAGACAATACAATGGGGTAATCAGAAACTGTAAATTAGAGGACAGACAACACAATGGGGTAATCAGAAACTGTAAATTAGAGGACAGACAATACAATGGGGTAATCAGAAACTGTAAATTAGAAGACAGACAATACAATGGGGTAATCAGAAACTGTAAATTAGAGGTCAGACAATACAATGGGGTAATCAGAAAGTGTAAATTAGAGGACAGACAATACAATGGGGTAATCAGAAAGTGTAAATTAGAGGACAAACAATACAATGGGGTAATCAGAAACTGTAAATTAGAGGACAGACAATACAATGGGGTAATCAGAAAGTGTAAATTAGAGAACAGATAATACAATGGGTAATCAGAAACTGTAAATTAGAGGACAGACAATACAATGGGGTAATCAGAAACTGTAAATTAGAGGACAGACAATACAATGGGGTAATCAGAAACTGTAAATTAGAGGACAGACAATACAATGGGGTAATCAGAAACTGTAAATTAGAGGACAGACAATACAATGGGGTAATCAGAAACTGTAAATTAGAGGACAGACAATACAATGGGGTAATCAGAAACTGTAAATTAGAGGACAGACAATACAATGGGGTTATCAGAATCTGTAAATTAGAGGACAGACAATACAATTGGGTAATCAGAAACTGTAAATTAGAGGACAGAAAATACAATGGGGTAATCAGAAACTGTAAATTAGAGGACAGACAATACAATGGGGTAATCAGAAACTGTAAATTAGAGGACAGACAATACAATGGGGTAAACAGAAACTGTAAATTAGAGGACAGACAATACAATGGGGTAATCAGAAACTGTAAATTAGAGGACAGACAATACCATGGGGTAATCAGAAACTGTAAATTAGAGGACAGACAACACAATGGGGTAATCGGAAACTGTAAATTAGAGGACAGACAACACAATGGGGTAATCGGAAACTGTAAATTAGAGGACAGACAATACAATGGGGTAATCAGAAACTGTAAATTAGAGGACAGACAATACAATGGGGTAATCAGAAACTGTAAATTAGAGGACAGACAACACAATGGGGTAATCAGAAACTGTAAATTAGAGGACAGACAATACAATGGGGTAATCAGAAACTGTAAATTAGAGGACAGACAATACAATTGGGTAATCAGAAACTGTAAATTAGAGAACAGACAATACAATGGGGTAATCAGAAACTGTAAATTAGAAGACAGACAATACAATGGGGTAATCAGAAACTGTAAATTAGAGGACAGACAATACAATGGGGTAATCAGAAACTGTAAATTAGAGGACAGCCAATACAATGGGGTAATCAGAAACTGTAAATTAGAGGACAGACAATACAATGGGGTAATCAGAAACTGTAAATTAGAGGACAGACAACACAATGGGGTAATCGGAAACTGTAAATTAGAGGACAGACAACACAATGGGGTAATCGGAAACTGTAAATTAGAGGACAGACAATACAATGGGGTAATCAGAAACTGTAAATTAGAGGACAGACAATACAATGGGGTAATCAGAAACTGTAAATTAGAGGACAGACAACACAATGGGGTAATCAGAAACTGTAAATTAGAGGACAGACAATACAATGGGGTAATCAAAAACTGTAAATTAGAGGACAGACAATACAATGGGGTAATCAGAAACTGTAAATTAGAGGACAGACAATACCATGGGGTAATCAGAAACTGTAAATTAGAGGACAGACAACACAATGGGGTAATCGGAAACTGTAAATTAGAGGACAGACAACACAATGGGGTAATCGGAAACTGTAAATTAGAGGACAGACAATACAATGGGGTAATCAGAAACTGTAAATTAGAGGACAGACAATACAATGGGGTAATCAGAAACTGTAAATTAGAGGACAGACAACACAATGGGGTAATCAGAAACTGTAAATTAGAGGACAGACAATACAATGGGGTAATCAGAAACTGTAAATTAGAGGACAGACAATACAATTGGGTAATCAGAAACTGTAAATTAGAGAACAGACAATACAATGGGGTAATCAGAAACTGTAAATTAGAAGACAGACAATACAATGGGGTAATCAGAAACTGTAAATTAGAGGACAGACAATACAATGGGGTAATCAGAAAGTGTAAATTAGAGGACAAACAATACAATGGGGTAATCAGAAACTGTAAATTAGAGGACAGACAATACAATGGGGTAATCAGAAAGTGTAAATTAGAGAACAGACAATACAATGGGTAATCAGAAACTGTAAATTAGAGGACAGACAATACAATGGGGTAATCAGAAACTGTAAATTAGAGGACAGACAATACAATGGGGTAATCAGAAACTGTAAATTAGAGGACAGACAATACAATGGGGTAATCAGAAACTGTAAATTAGAGGACAGACAATACAATGGGGTAATCAGAAACTGTAAATTAGAGGACAGACAATACAATGGGGTAATCAGAAACTGTAAATTAGAGGACAGACAATACAATGGGGTTATCAGAATCTGTAAATTAGAGGACAGACAATACAATGGGGTAATCAGAAACTGTAAATTAGAGGACAGAAAATACAATGGGGTAATCAGAAACTGTAAATTAGAGGACAGACAATACAATGGGGTAATCAGAAACTGTAAATTAGAGGACAGACAATACAATGGGGTAAACAGAAACTGTAAATTAGAGGACAGACAATACAATGGGGTAATCAGAAACTGTAAATTAGAGGACAGACAATACCATGGGGTAATCAGAAACTGTAAATTAGAGGACAGACAACACAATGGGGTAATCGGAAACTGTAAATTAGAGGACAGACAACACAATGGGGTAATCGGAAACTGTAAATTAGAGGACAGACAATACAATGGGGTAATCAGAAACTGTAAATTAGAGGACAGACAATACAATGGGGTAATCAGAAACTGTAAATTAGAGGACAGACAACACAATGGGGTAATCAGAAACTGTAAATTAGAGGACAGACAATACAATTGGGTAATCAGAAACTGTAAATTAGAGAACAGACAATACAATGGGGTAATCAGAAACTGTAAATTAGAAGACAGACAATACAATGGGGTAATCAGAAACTGTAAATTAGAGGACAGACAATACAATGGCGTAATCAGAAACTGTAAATTAGAGGACAGCCAATACAATGGGGTAATCAGAAACTGTAAATTAGAGGACAGACAATACAATGGGGTAATCAGAAACTGTAAATTAGAGGACAGACAACACAATGGGGTAATCGGAAACTGTAAATTAGAGGACAGACAACACAATGGGGTAATCGGAAACTGTAAATTAGAGGACAGACAATACAATGGGGTAATCAGAAACTGTAAATTAGAGGACAGACAATACAATGGGGTAATCAGAAACTGTAAATTAGAGGACAGACAACACAATGGGGTAATCAGAAACTGTAAATTAGAGGACAGACAATACAATGGGGTAATCAGAAACTGTAAATTAGAGGACAGACAATACAATGGGGTAATCAGAAACTGTAAATTAGAGGACAGACAATACCATGGGGTAATCAGAAACTGTAAATTAGAGGACAGACAACACAATGGGGTAATCAGAAACTGTAAATTAGAGGACAGACAACACAATGGGGTAATCGGAAACTGTAAATTAGAGGACAGACAATACAATGGGGTAATCAGAAACTGTAAATTAGAGGACAGACAATACAATGGGGTAATCAGAAACTGTAAATTAGAGGACAGACAACACAATGGGGTAATCAGAAACTGTAAATTAGAGGACAGACAATACAATGGGGTAATCAGAAACTGTAAATTAGAGGACAGACAATACAATTGGGTAATCAGAAACTGTAAATTAGAGAACAGACAATACAATGGGGTAATCAGAAACTGTAAATTAGAAGACAGACAATACAATGGGGTAATCAGAAACTGTAAATTAGAGAACAGACAATACAATGGGGTAATCAGAAACTGTAAATTAGAAGACAGACAATACAATGGGGTAATCAGAAACTGTAAATTAGAGGACAGTCAATACAATGGGGTAATCAGAAACTGTAAATTAGAGGACAGACAATACAATGGGGTAATCAGAAACTGTAAATTAGAGGACAGACAATACAATGGGGTAATCAGAAACTGTAAATTAGAGGACAGACAATACAATGGGGTAATCAGAAACTGTAAATTAGAGGACAGACAATACAATGGGGTAATCAGAAACTGTAAATTAGAGGACAGACAATACAATGGGGTAAACAGAAACTGTAAATTAGAGGACAAACAATACAATGGGGTAATCAGAAACTGTAAATTAGAGGACAGACAATACAATGGGGTAATCAGAAACTGTAAATTAGAGGACAGACAATACAATGGGGTAATCAGAAACTGTAAATTAGAGGACAGACAATACAATGGGGTAATCAGAAACTGTAAATTAGAGGACAGACAATACAATGGGGTAATCAGAAACTGTAAATTAGAGGACAGACAATACAATGGGGTAATCAAAAACTGTAAATTAGAGGACAGACAATACAATGGGGTAATCAGAAACTGTAAATTAGAGGACAGACAATACAATGGGGTAATCAGAAACTGTAAATTAGAGGACAGACAATACAATGGGGTAAACAGAAACTGTAGATTAGAGGACAGACAATACAATGGGGTAATCAGAAACTGTAAATTAGAGGACAGACAATACAATGGGGTAATCAGAAACTGTAAATTAGAGGACAGACAATACAATGGGGTAATCAAAAACTGTAAATTAGAGGACAGACAATACAATGGGGTAAACAGAAACTGTAAATAAGAGGACAGACAATACAATGGGGTAATCAGAAACTGTAAATTAGAGGACAGACAATACAATGGGGTAATCAGAAACTGTAAATTAGAGGACAGACAATACAATGGGATAATCAGAAACTGTAAATTAGAGGACAGACAATACAATGGGGTAATCAGAAACTGTAAATTAGAGGACAGACAATACAATGGGGTAATCAGAAAGTGTAAATTAGAGGACAGACAATACAATGGGGTAATCAGAAAGTGTAAATTAGAGGACAAACAATACAATGGGGTAATCAGAAACTGTAAATTAGAGGACAGACAATACAATGGGTACTCAGAAACTGTAAATTAGAGGACAGACAATACAATGGGGTAATCAGAAACTGTAAATTAGAGGACAGCCAATACAATGGGGTAATCAGAAACTGTAAATTAGAGGACAGACAATACAATGGGGTAATCAGAAACTGTAAATTAGAGGACAGACAATACAATGGGGTAATCAGAAACTGTAAATTAGAGGACAGACAATACAATGGGGTAATCAGAAACTGTAAATTAGAGGACAGACAATACAATGGGGTAATCAGAAACTGTAAATTAGAGGACAGACAATACAATGGGTAATCAGAAACTGTAAATTAGAGGACAGACAATACAATGGGGTAATCAGAAACTGTAAATTAGAGGACAGCCAATACAATGGGGTAATCAGAAACTGTAAATTAGAGGACAGACAATACAATGGGGTAATCAGAAACTGTAAATTAGAGGACAGACAATACAATGGGGTAATCAGAAACTGTAAATTAGAGGACAGCCAATACAATGGGGTAATCAGAAACTGTAAATTAGAGGACAGACAATACAATGGGGTAATCAGAAACTGTAAATTAGAGGACAGACAATACAATGGGGTAATCAGAAACTGTAAATTAGAGGACAGACAATACAATGGGGTAATCAAAAACTGTAAATTAGAGGACAGACAATACAATGGGGTAATCAGAAACTGTAAATTAGAGGACAGACAATACAATGGGGTAATCAGAAACTGTAAATTAGAGGACAGACAATACAATGGGGTAAACAGAAACTGTAGATTAGAGGACAGACAATACAATGGGGTAATCAGAAACTGTAAATTAGAGGACAGACAATACAATGGGGTAATCAGAAACTGTAAATTAGAGGACAGACAATACAATGGGGTAATCAAAAACTGTAAATTAGAGGACAGACAATACAATGGGGTAATCAGAAACTGTAAATAAGAGGACAGACAATACAATGGGGTAATCAGAAACTGTAAATTAGAGGACAGACAATACAATGGGGTAATCAGAAACTGTAAATTAGAGGACAGACAATACAATGGGGTAATCAGAAACTGTAAATTAGAAGACAGACAATACAATGGGGTAATCAGAAACTGTAAATTAGAGGACAGACAATACAAAAGACGAAAAGAAAAAGTACAACAGGACAAACGATGATCTACAAGACACTACACAGATCTAAGGTTTGAGCAACACGAGCCCCACTAAAAACTTGTTGTGAACCAATGTGCTCCGGAAGGGTAAGTCGTTCCTGTTTCCCTTGTCAAAACATGGCGTTTTAAAGTTGTTTTTAATCCAATCATAATCTTGTGTCTGGTGTACGCAACATATAGATTACAGTTACTTTGTTGTATTCATCTTTAGTTTAAACAAACCACCTTGTTTTGCTAAAACAGCCCCTGCCAAAAGCCTGTCAAAGGAAAATAACTCTATGAATAAGATATGTATTTGTGACGTAATAGTTTAAATGTTCATTGAACTAAGAATTGTTGGTATATATTTAATAAATAACGCAATATATGTATATATATATATACATAAGTCTTAAGTGAGATCTAAGCAAACAGTTTAATCTAACTCTAAATCTCCATCTTAATCTCTAACTTAATCTCTGACTTCATCTTTGGCTTGATCTCTGTCACATAGCGAAAACATGATGTTTTATTACAGTCTTTGGTCACAGTCATCTGCACACGGATGACCGTAAATAGGAAAGTTGCATAACATTGTCTTTGCTTCGTGTTGTGTTTATTAGAGACAATTAAATAAATAAGAAACGTTACCGTTCATAATTAATAGCATGGAATATTTACTAGAATGTTTGTCCATGGTAGCTCTTCTTAATTATATATTGTACATAGGTCAATTAGGATAGCTCATCAACACCCTTAGTAAATAATGGATGATGGTCCTATATAACTTTATTGTCATAAAGCCGGCACTACATAGCACTGATAGCTCAAGATAACACACGGCTCTTCTGTCCCATTAGCGCTTATACTTGCTATTTTGCCAATCGTGTTGAATAAGAAACATTAGGAAAATTGCACACTTCGTCCTGTGTGCCCTATGTTGCGAGTTTCTCTTGATTGTCAATTTTTGATTGCCCCCTTCGGTATTCTCTTATGTTTATTTTCATATTTCAGGAATGGGATTTCTCCTTTGTACATGACAGTCTTATGGATACTACATGTCCTTTCATTGTTCTTTTGGCAAGCTGAAGTTTTCCCTTACAAATGCTTGTATGGGCCTCAAATATTTCTCCATAAGTAACGATGGAACTTTCTGTAGCAATAAACAGTCCTTGGTCTACATCCTTACGTTTCACTTGACTATAGGTGGATGGAAAAGGGTGCCTTTCATTATCATTGTCATTTTCGTGATGATGTTTATTCCAAAAATCTAAAAGGTCTTCTATAATAATACCATTGTTCATTGGTTTGTTATATTTTGATGTTAAACAACTTTTAACTTGTTGAATTTGTTCTAGAATTCTACTTTTTAAAATGTCATCACCAGGAATTTCTATTCTAAAATTTGGAGGTCGTTTTCGAACAGAATCTTGCTTTGGAGTAATCATGATAGAAATGAAAGAATGACCAGAAATAAGACACAATACATCATCAGAAAATTATATATGAATCATAGTATTCAGTTACAGCACCCACATAAATGCACCCGAGGGTTAACTTGTAATGCTGTAGATGTAATATATACGAGGGCTTTGAAATAGAACTTTTTAAATTGCATAAATGGGTTACAGTGTTTGTTTTTGTATTATATTTTTTCACTGTTTATTAATACTTAATTCTGAAAAGATGTTATAATCCCTAAGTTGCCCAAGTAAGAGTGTAAATATTTCATGCAGTCACCTGCAGTGTCTGTATGTAGTATGACCTAGAGACATTATCAAGATAAGAATGAAGTTAGTAATATTATATTTTGTTTATACAATCTTGAAAATGAGTGAATTACAAAATAAGACAGTTACAATGGAGTTAAATAACCTTCAACTAGAAACTATAAAATGTGTGTTTGGACATAATGATTGGGAAATGAAAATTATTGAACAGTCTGCAGTTGTAGAGAAAAATGGCGGGAATTCCCATGTACAAAACAATAATGATCAAAGTACGCAAACAAACAACGACAATGTTGAAAATGAAGCAGACGAAGATGACAATCCAGAATTTGTTATTCCACCGGACACCTCACAAGAGTAATGTCAATATTGCTTCTGTAGGCCGTGCATCACAAATGAACAAAACAAACAAATGTGGTGGCATGATCGTACAGAGGCCCCTCACCAAACAAATGTGGTGGCATGATCGTGCAGAGGCCCCTCACCAAAGAAGTTCAGGTTTGAGGAAGGAACAATACAAAAGGTTTTGGACAATGCTACTCCACCGTGGTGCATGGGATGATGATAGATATTTGCTAATGAAGACAGATGCTTCGGCAAGAGACCACAGAACACAGCGCTTTGACTGGCACAAGAGGGACATAATGCCAAAATGTGTCGTAACACTTGTTCGCCATTGGTTTCCCAATCCTGGTGGGTTTCCCTACATGGGACACATGTGGGAATAATTTACATAACAATGATAAAGGAATACACATTGTTTGTTGTGTTTTGTTATGTTCAACAGTTTCGGAGGGGAAATCAACTAGTAGAAGATTAGATCAGAATTACTGCAGATAATTTTTATTGGGTGATTGTAGGCCATATTGTGAAAAAATTTTAAAAAGAGATTCTGAAAACAGGATAGAAACTTTAAAAGTTGTGTGTCTTTAGGATTAATTAGGAGATGAATTTTTAATAAAGATAAGAGCATGTGACTTTTCATGGCTGCATGACAACATTTACTTCCTGTGTAAACAAAAACAATACTTAGTATACGCCCATCTGTCTGTCAAAATGAATTTCAAATCAAAACTGCTCTGCCTCACCACTTTTTCTTGTTCAAACATGAAATATAATTTTTTATTTTTTATTTTTTATAATTATTTGGGTTCTTCAAATCACTTCTAGGATACACAATAAAAAGTTTACTGAATATTGCTTGTTTAAAGGAGTAATTTCAAAAAACCTGTCTCTGATATGAATGTGATCAGAAAAATTGAATTCCCCATCATTGGCTGCTATTTATTAAAATGTTCATTGGCTGCTATTTATACTCCTTCCCTGGCCTTTAAAAGTCTAATATATGACCCAATAGGAAAAATGTTTTTAATTATTCTTTGAAATCACTGAAGCTTTGTGCTGTAACTTTCTTGTTGATCTTTTCAGGACCACTGGCTAGTATTGCAATCAACCTGTCCAGTTGTAGAGTTTCCATTTTATTAGGAAGTTCATTGATAACTATTGGCATGGCTTCCTGTTTTTTTGCAAAAAGTATTAATGTCATCTTGGTTACATACGGAATCATAGCAGGTAAATCATCCAATTTAATAATATTGTATTGTGAAAGTAAACACGTTTCTGAAAAGATAAGAAAAAGGTAAATGTATATAATATATAGAGGATATACTTTGTAGTTGATGTAACAAATATAGTCAAACATGCCCATGCGGTCAACTCTATTAAGTCAAACATGCCCATGCGGTCAACTCTATTAAGTCAAACATGCCCATGCGGTCAACTCTATTAAGCAGTCAACTGTATTAAAAGCTCACATTGTTTTTGTCCTGTCATAGAAAATTTCATATCAATTGAACCTCTTTTGAAAGGTCATCTGTCTTAAAAAAAAACATTTGTTCTTTGTCCTAAAGGTGACCTCTTGATACAGGCTTGACTGTAGTATGTGAGGAATTTCTACCCAATGATGGATAACACTTCAAAGGACTTCTTTCCATTCAGAGATGTAAAGCATTTAGCTTTTCTTCTATACATGCATTCAAATCACATATAGATGCATTCAAATCATTCTTAATTGACCCTTCGGTTTTCTCCAACGTTTATTCGGAAAACAACTTGATTTCTATGGCTGTGGTATGTATCCATGTTCTCACTAGACTATGTGTAAAACACATATCACGACACATCACAGAATAATTATATGTCTATTGTAAGTTTATAACTGTAGTATTGTCAGTCTATGGTTACATTCTAAGCTGAACCAAATTTAATGAGATTGTCGTGTTTCTAAAAAATGAACATTTTAATTTCAGCGAACTTTTGTTCATCTTTTGTCAATTAGATTGATGATTGCTTATCGTTTAGAAGTAATATTTTATCGATAAGAAGCAATACAGGTAAGTTGTGTCTACTGACTTGGAATGTTTCGGTGTTCTGTTCATATTCCTGAGTATAACTATATACTAAAGGTCGTTGGCAACGTATTCAACATATCGCCTTAAATATATAAAAATAGATATAGGATTTCCTAAATTCAATGGACTGAAACCCTTGAATTTTATTACTTTGGTCCAAAATTTTGTAAATGGATGAAATCTTTTTACACAGATAATACCCAGGGCTGTAATAAATAATTGTCATTTATCATAATTTTTCTTACTAGAAAGGGGGGATCAGAAAAAGTGACCCTTTATCTCCCTACCTTTTCATCCTTGTGTTGGAACTTCTGGTGCAGTCCTTAATATCCTCATGTATCATGTGTAATAATAAATAGATCTGAATATCTACTTTTATTTATAAATTTATCGAAATCTATGAAAAGCTCCGTTGTTTGGATATCTATTGGAACACAGTCATGGGCCAAGAGACCCTATGATGAAATGAATAAAATATTTGCTTCTCAAAATCTAGATTTGATTGAACAAACTGTATGAATATGTAAGTGAGCGATTCAAGCCCAGGTTAGCCTCTAGTTAAACTTTGATCGATTAATCTGAACCTGCAACGCAATATTAAATTGCATGAAATTCAATCAATGCTTCCCGAAATTCACTGTTAGATTAAACATATGTTATTGCTAAATATTATAACAATTGGATTGGACACAAATTATAACAATTTACAAGGGTCCTCTCCACTGTTCCTATGACAAGGAGCAAGTAAGTTTGACGCCGTGTCTATTACAGATATATTTCATCCTAGGAATTTAATTTCATTTCAAATGAATCCATTACAAGCAATTATTTTCATAGTATAAAACATGTTTTAATTGACTAAATATTCCTGATATCTGACATGCATCCTATACAGTCGCATATTTAAATTATTTATTTTCAACAAAAAATGAAATTTGATGGAAAGAAATATTTTTGCGTTTCATTTAGTTTCTAATATTATTTTATTCTTTTTATTTAATTTTACATTGTTAATACTACTTATATAGATTTATAGGAATAATTCTTTAATTCTTATTTTTATAATTTATGTAATTTTAATATATTTAGTTAAAATATAACCCTATGATATGGCCAATGATGGCGTTAAACAACAAATAATAAATAAATATAATAAAAACCTAGTTATCTAATTTATCGCGTACAATGTGAAAAAAAATGATGTCAAAATTGAAAGATTTTTCTTCGGAATTTACAGTTTCAGCATTTCTTGTCTCTGTTGTCGAGTTTTTGTACTATAATGTAGGGCTATAATGAAATGTGTGGATCGATTTTCTAATTTGTCAATTCTGTAAAAATATCTGCCTAATTGCTGCTGTTGTATAATAGAAATAACCGCATAATCAATAAAATCGTGGATGAAAAGGAACGTTAGAGTGGGATCAATATGTAATTATGGTTGATATAAGGCCTAAATGTATCTGGTAATAATTACATGTTTTGTTACGAATACTAAGACAATAGAACAGATGTGAAAGATTTGATCACATTTAAGGGGTCGTCGTGGTCGTAATCGAATCGTAGTTTGATTTACAACTACCTGTGCAATCAGTGCCTATCACCACTAAATTTGTGAGTTCGAATCCAGCTCATGGCAAGGTGTACTTGATACAACATTATCTGTTATAAAGTTTGTCAGTGACTTGTGACAGGTCGGTGGTTTTTAAAGCCATTGTTTTTGCGAAAAGTTTGCTTAATGAAAGGGGCAACTGTCTCAATGGTATATGATGTTATTGGGGGAGGATGTTAATATTTGACTACAGGCTTGTGATAGTGTAATTATTCTTCTTTTTTCCAGTGGGTCACTCACCGTCTAGTTAGTTGGTAAGGTGGAGTAGTTTTCAAACACCATCGCGTGCAATAGATTGAACAGTTTTGTAACTCCAAGCACAATATGTGGTTAAAATTATAATCTTTACAGAAACTTAAAGACACATATTTGATGTTATTCTGACAGATTTGTCATAGTATAATTGTTCAGTCGTTTGTTCAAGTCGGTGTTTTGAAATTGTTCCTCTCCTTCTAAGTGGTTGGTAAAGACGATTAGTATTCCAACATCTTTGTGAACAATAAATTTAACAGTAGATGCGTGAAAAGAACAATCTGCAAAGCACAATATGACGTCATACTATTGATTTAAATTCCAAAATTTAAAAAAACAAGTTCTAAGGCAACCCGCAAACCCGCCAGTTAAATATTATGTCAGTAAGGGTAATAACAAAATTACCGGACTCCGAACAATCTTACAAAGGGAAAGTCAAAACTCATAAGTATATAAACAGACAAAATCAGTCAACAACCGGAAAACTGTGAAAACCGTAATGACCCTGACTTGGTACAGGCATTTCTAAAGAAGATACACCAAAATTACTCAACTTCAAAATGTAGAGCTTGATTAGATATCTCCCTTCTGGGATGTCAAAATACCTATAAAAATTCGACACAAGGAAATGTTTGTATCAAATCGAACATTGTTGGCAAGCCGAAATCGTTCAAGTGTAAAGATCATTGGTAGCAGAAAACTGCATTGTTGTATCTTCACTAGTACAATACTTTGTGTAAATCCCCATTCACTTTTTCAATCGCGATTCTACTTCTACATGGCGAGGTGTACTCTATACAACATTATGTGATAAAATTGTCAGTGACCTGCATTAGGTCAATGTTTTTTTTTCTCCAACAATAAACTGACCGCCACGTTAAAGCAGAAATATTTTTTAAAGTGGCGTTAAACACTTAAACACTTCTACTTCTACAAGTTGAAGATTATGACAGAGGTTACACATGACAATTGAACAGGATAAAACTATTTTCGCTAGTATAATTGTTAAAGAACCATTCCAAATACAGAAATAATGAAAATACGGTGTTCAGTTTATTTGTTGTGATATGATACATGGAAAAATATCAATAACATGTTTAATAATATCTGTATGTTCCGATGCGAGTATCAGGACACAGATAAGGACAATATGAATGATGACATTGCAGCGCATGGTACCATTGAAATAATACATAAAGTAAAAATTATGTACAGAAATCAATTATTGGTGGTGATACACGTCAACCTCCTTCACAGATATCGTTAATATAGACAGCATCCGTTTACACTTGAATTAAGATGAAAACCAAAAAATTTTTGAGTTCTGAAAACCTTTTTTGTGCCGGGCCTTAAACTATCATTTAATAGGAAAATGTTGAAATAGTATATCAATACTTGATATTAGAGTACAAATACAGTATTAGACCATTCTCAAGTGATATTTGTTCTTCTTTCTTCCAGGAATGGGCTTTGGGTTCACCGTAACGACATCTGTGGTTGTTCTGGGATATGCTTTCGAGAAATACAGAGGTGTTACTGTAGGAGTGAGCGTAGCAGCTTCCGGTGCTGGAATGTTTATCTGTGGTCCCATGCATCAATACCTAATTGATAATTATTCCATATTTGGAGCCTTTCTGCTTCTTGGAGGAATTTCAAGTCATTTATTTGTTTTTGGAGCTTTAATGAAACCATCTGGATTAGAAGTGTGGCATAAACAATTTTTTAAAAAGAAAAACGGAAATACAGGAAGTAATGTGCTAAAACGATTCTTTCATTTTGAAATTTTCAAAAACGTTTCATTCTGGTTTATTCTTATTGGTGCAATATTTGCGGGGCTTCCATACAGTTTAATACTGATTCATTTACCAAATTATTCAGTTACTCTAGGTTATACTCACGACCAAGCCGCTTTTCTTCTGGCTTTGATTGGTCTTGGTAGTACTATAAATAGACTTCTAGTCGGAGTCAGCAGTGGAGATGGTGGTATAGACGTCTTACTGTTATATTTCGGAAGCATTGCCCTATCAGGTATATGTACTGTTGTTTTTCCGCTGTTTTCAACTTCATATCAGGGACAATGCATTTATGCCTTTGCATTCGGGCTTTATAGTGGTGCATTTATAGCGTTAACCAATCCCATGTGTCTTGAACTGGTTGGATTGGATCAACTTCCAACTGGTGTTGGAGTGTACTTTTGCTTCGTTGGAATTGGAGGATTAATAGGCCCTCCGATTGCAGGTAAATTATTGTAATCATAACAAGAAAATATTGAGGATATCAAAATGTATGATCAGAAGCCGTTTAATCGAATGACAGACAATAGATAGTCCAAGAGAAAAAGAGCAAAAAGACAAACAATGATCTACAAAACACTGCACAGAAGACTAAAGGTTCAGCAAAATAAACCCCATTAAAAACAGGGAGTAAAGACGGGTACTCCAGAAAGGTAAACAGTTCCTTCCCATTGTTGGCACCCGTCGTGTTACTATTTCGACCAATACTAAACTAATACTGGTAATTATGAAATAAATGTACAGAGAAAGAATATTCACAATCTCAAAAGGTCATTGAAATTATGACAATATACAGAGATTAAAGCATTGTCAGTACTCTGTCTACTATATAAGAAGGTAGAATGTCGTGGTCTGTTAAAATTTCACAACTCGTTCCAAATCAATTAGTCAAAGTAATTAATTGCATTTGGGAAGATGAAAATAAAGTGTCGTACAAATGTTGAATTTAATTCGTGAAAACAGGAAAATATATACTCAATATAATTGATTCAGGAATCAAATTATCTATATGTGTGAAAACGAATGCCTTCCTAAACGATTTGACTGATTTTGTCATACTAAAATCGTTGTGAATCGAATCCGAGTTCGAATTGTTTGATGGCCTTTACTGTACATCGAACCACAATGAAAATGCTGATTATTACGGAAAAAAACAAACAAACGAAATA
Organism: Bathymodiolus brooksi; assembly: GCA_963680875.1. Lineage (NCBI taxonomy): Eukaryota > Metazoa > Mollusca > Bivalvia > Mytilida > Modiolidae > Bathymodiolus > Bathymodiolus brooksi. Next base: position 127,632,846 of record OY804576.1, on the reverse strand, counting down.
TTTAACCATAAAACCTACCGAACTTGTTTTAGCTCCAGTTTGACGTGGTGGAAAAATGATCGTTTGTTTTAATCTCACAAGAAAGTTTCCTTGTTTCAGGTCTAATTGTTGACAATGGAGGAACATATGAGGAAAGCTTTTATATATCAGGTAAACATTTATTTTCAATCAAGTAACAAAGTTTGTATCAGTATTTCAATATATTTCTTGACTGTGTGATATGTTATATATTTGATTAACGAGCACCAATGACTCGAGACTGAATGTGTCAATTACAAAATGTGGGATTCCTGATCACAGTAAATGAGTTAATATGATACCAAGGAAAGTACTTTAGCGTGATGCTAGAAATTGTTGTCTTTCATAATAAATTATTCTTTTTATCTCATCTATATAAACATTCAGTGTCGACTTTGTGTATGTCTGGAACCTTCATTGTATGACCTATATAAACTTTCTATGATACAAAGGAATGCACTTTAGCGTGATACGAGGAATTGTTGTCTTACATAGTAAATTACTATTTTTATCTCGCTTAAATAAACGTTCCGTGTCGGCTTTGTGTATGTCTGAATCCTTTATTTTTCAATCTTTTATGAATTCATTTGACCTAAGGCCTGTTTTTTTTATTCTCAGACATGTTTATGGTTGAAAACAACCTGAAACACGTTTAAATCATGAACCATAAACATGTTTAAGATAGATAAAAAACGCAATGGTTGAAGAACAATATTTAAGAGAACTTTCCTAATCATTGATTATTTTTTAACAAATTAAAATTAATTCTTCATTAACAAATAAAACAATTCAACTCTTAAACCCCCAAAAAAAACAAAAAAACAAATAAAATAATTTAATTCTTTATAAACAAATACAAATGTACAACAATGCAGAATGTCAATAAACAACTTGGAATTGGGTCTATAATACACATATGTTCCTATTACAAACATATACTGGTAATTAACAAGGTGCAAACATATTCAAACGTGCTTTCGATCCCGGTTAAGATGTTCTTTAACCATTTAACCGCATGGTTAAAACCACACCGTAGAAAAACCCTCAACCGTAAAAAAGTTGAAAACCAGGTTAATGGTTCAGAATTAAACAAACAGGCCTCTATATAAGCTTAAGTGACACACTTGTTTAGTTGTGCCCTGTCTAACTTCTGTAATACAACATCTACCACTATCCACAGGATACAGGAAAATGTCCGAAATGATATTTTGGAGGAATTACAATAAAGATACAAAACCACAATTATTTGACCCTCTAACACTGAGATGGATATCGCTTTTTCTACCATCGAAACGTTTTCCAAACTTCATATATATATAATACAAAGGTACAGATAAAATAGTTGTAAATTTCTAATAAATATAAATCTTTGTTCCAGGTGCTTGTTTCTTGGTGTCGGCAATGTTTATTTTATTGTCGGCAATAAACAGACCCCACGTACCAACTAATCTGACTGCCAATGGTGATATAAATTACAGTGTTGACAGTAATATTCTACCTGTGGCATCATCTCTATTTAAAGGATCAGGATTTCTAAAAGGTTCAGCTTTCTTAAGAGGTTCTGGGTTCATGACTGCGCCAGAAATATTCACAGGTTCTGGAACATTACGAGGGTCCGGATTCCTCACGCATCGTCAAACTGATTCTACACCCAAACTAAATGGACACGAAATTGTAGAAATAGTTCCTTTGACAATAGAAACAAATGACATCAGTTGATAACGTAGTGTTATATTTGTTTCTAAATCTCTATTTTAAGCTCGTCCGACCCAAAGGGTCATGGTAAACTATTGTCATTGTTTACCGTCTGGTGTCCATCGTCGTCGGCGTGTAAGCTTTTACATTTTAATATTCTCTAAAACAACTGGACCAATTAGAACTAAACATCTTGAACGCTCATTGGATGGTTGTCTACAACGTTTATGTTCTTTTTCCTGATTGGAAATCTACAACAGGTAAAAGAAGACCAAAGGAAGCATAATAATGTATTGTTCGTCTGGTTTAAATGATTTTTAATCCCTTTTTGAAAAAATGCAATGCATAGCGTTAGTATGTAACTATTACAGTTTTTGAATTAAAAGATGTCAAAAGGGGGAAATTTCTATATTTTAACCTTTTAATTATTCATCCAATTTTAATGCAGTTTTTATTTTTATTTATTTTACTATTTCTTTTATCTATGTATTAATTTATTTTTAGAATGAGCATCTGTATGGGTAATAAATGGGTGTTAAACGCTAGTATTTCGAAAATTTAACGTATTTGGAAGGTATATAGAATCTGTATTTTTCGCCCAAGTTTGAGGTTTTTTTTCTTGGAATTGATTGTATTGAGAGTTTCCGGTGGTATGTCAATGTATTTTCTCTCTCTTATGGTTTTTAGCCTTCTAATTTTGCATCCAATTTTCATATAATTTAGGGGGGCAAAATGCTAATCTTTATGAGTTACCTTTGAATCAATACAGAAAATTTGCCATTTATTTTATCAAAAATAGGCTAATTAATAGGCAGAAATTTCGCATTTTATTACATTCTCTGTCTTTCAGTCAGATATCACCTTGCTAGTTCTTATGGTTTCCAAGATTAGATGGAGCTAAAAGGGATAATGCTTGTAATAGAAAAAATGAGAAAATTTCCAAAAATATAGTGGGTCAAAGTCAAACAAATTACTGCATCAAGCAAAACACTATCTACACACTTGCTTTAAATATACACTTGCTTAACTTTCCCTAGTCGACATGGAGCAGTCGTATCACTATGCTCGGCCCTTTATTTGTTTCAAGTCGGATTTGTATAAAGTTTTTTTTCCCATGAAAATATTTAAAAAAATTACTATCTGAAGTGTTTCAACAGATTTGTTGTAGCTTTCACTATTTCAGTGATATGAAAGGGGCAAAGGGGACCAACGCCAAACATTTATAATTTTCATTTTAAGTCCTATTCTAATAGGTTAGAATTTACCATAGAACTCATTTTGAACATTAATAAATTATTTTTCTTCAAAATCTAGACTTGATTACACAAACTGTGTATGAAACACCAGATGAACGATACAGACTCGTGTGAGTCTCTAGTTTTAAAAGGCTAGTCTGACCTAAATATTCCTCGGTATACGATGTAATATTGTATGTGTTTGTAATTGGTTGTTAAAAAGCTCTTATAAATGTATAAATATCAGGGTACTTTTTTTGTACTTGCAGTTTAAATAAACGTTAGAGAATACCGAAGTATTCAAAATAATCACAAATGGACAATGCAGAGAAACTGACAACATAGGGTACACAGGAGGAAGACAAACAAAACAAAAACACAACACAATATATGTTAGACACCACTATACCCAAACAAACACAAATAACGTAAATAAGACATGAGTCCTCCTACAAACAACTGGAGGTAACAATATTGTGTTTGCTGCTATAGAGACTGGTCTTCTTAAACATGTCTTTCTAGTCTCATCTAGCATGGTTACCATAGGCAACATATAGACCAATTATTTTACTGTTATATTCTTTATATTGGTTGTACCGAATATTTGATTTCGAGTACTACTACTAGATGAATGAAAATATCTAGAAATGACTATAGCAACCAATTTATTCATTATATGCTATTTTCCTAAATCAGATATTTCTAGAATGTTAACATAGGTTGTCTTATCCTTGTAAAGCTGCGTACCTAACACTAAGATAAGCAAAATCTGAGGAACAATATTGAAAGATTGTAAATGTCGGATAGCAAGGGGTCATGGTTGCTTAGAAATATAAATCGTAAATTCATCCGTTTTTAATACAATAAATGAAACGATTAATTAAAAAGTGGAAGTGAATTGTTATCCAGTTAGTGCTGATTTAAAAAATATATATAATAACAATAATAATTTTGACGATGTAATCAAGCTAAAAATACAATAGTCTTGTATAACGCAGGTTGTTATAATGCTTTGGGTTTTTTGTTATTTATTTCAACTTTAATTCTATAAATAAAATACAATGTATTAGTTTAATGAATTAAAAATGAACTATGATTTTGTTTTCTAATTTGTAACATATAAAGAGGAGCACAGGCTGCGGGCCCACTCAGGCGATATAATATTATGTGATAAAGTTTGTCAGTGACTTCCGACAGTTCGGTGGTTTTCTCCACCAATAAAACAGACCGCCACGATATAACTAAAATATTGTTGAAAGTGGCGTTAAACACCACAAACCAAACCAAACGGGCTGCGGAAAATGTTGACCGTAGTCTCTTTTAATAATCATAATCCAAAGGTCATCGGCTCTCCTTAATAGGAGTAATATTATAGTAATATTATATCTGGGTATCACAAAGCTCAAGATTAGAATGTTCTTCATAACAACTCTGCTCTGCATAATTATAGGTGAGGGTTGACATTTTATCAACATGTGAAAAACACTTACATGTCCTCATCATTTGATTAAGAGAGGATGCTTGTGTCCACACAACTAGCTTATAACCCTGATTAAGAGAGGATGTTTGTGTCCACACAACTAGCTTATAACCCTGATTAAGAGAGGATGTTTGTGTCCACACAAGCTTATAACCCTGATTAAGAGAGGATGCTTGTGTCCACACAACTAGCTTATAACCCTGATTAAGAGAGAATGCTTGTGTCCACACAACTAGTTTATAACCTTGATTAAGAGAGGATGCTTGTGTCCACACAACTAGTTTATAACCCTGATTAAGAGAGGATGCTTGTGTCCACACAACTAGTTTATAACCCTGATTAAGAGAGGATGCTTGTGTCCACACAACTAGCTTATAACCCTGATTAAGAGAGGATGCTTGTGTCCACACAACTAGTTTATAACCTTGATTAAGAGAGGATGCTTGTGTCCACACAACTAGCTTATAACCCTGATTAAGAGAGGATGTTTGTGTCCACACAACTAGCTTATAACCCTGATTAAGAGAGGATGCTTGTGTCCACACAACTAGCTTATAACCCTGATTAAGAGAGGATGCTTGTGTCCACACAACTAGCTTATAACCCTGATTAAGAGAGGATGCTTGTGTCCACACAACTAGCTTATAACCCTGATTAAGAGAGGATGCTTGTGTCCACACAACTAGTTTATAACCTTGATTAAGAGAGGATGCTTGTGTCCACACAACTAGCTTATAACCCTGTTTAAGAGAGGATGCTTGTGTCCACACAACTAGCTTATAACCCTGATTAAGAGAGGATGCTTGTGTCCACACAACTAGCTTATAACCCTGATTAAGAGAGGATGCTTGTGTCCACACAACTAGTTTATAACCCTGATTAAGAGAGGATGCTTGTGTCCACACAGCTAGCTTATAACCCTGATTAAGAGAGGATGCTTGTGTCCACACAACTTAGCTTATAACCCTGCTACTTTGATGTGACATTACAAAGTCGGGGTAGTAAGCGGTCATGTTAGTGGTGTCCATTTTGACTACACTTACATGTCCTCATCATTTGATTAAGAGAGGATGGTTGTGTCCACACAACTAGCTTATAACCCTGATTAAGAGAGGATGCTTGTGTCCACACAACTTAGCTTATGACCCTGCTACTTTGATGTGACATTACAAAGTCGGGGTAGTAAGCGATCATGTTAGTGGTGTCCATTTTGACTACACTTACATGTCCTCATCATTTGATTAAGAGAGGATGCTTGTGTCCACACAACTTAGCTTATAACCCTGCTACTTTGATGTGACATTACAAAGTCGGGATAGTAAGCGGTCATGTTAGTGGTGTCCATTTTGACTACACTTACATGTCCTCATCATTTGATTAAGAGAGGATGCTTGTGTCCACACAACTAGCTTATAGCCCTGCTACTTTGATGTGACATTACAAAGTCAGGGTAGTAAGCGGGCATGTATATGTATGTTAGTGGTGTCAGGGTAGTAAGCGGTCATGTATGTTAGTGGTGTCAGGGTAGTAAGCGGTCATGTATGTTAGTGGTGTCAGGGTAGTAAGCGGTCATGTATGTTAGTGGTGTCAGGGTAGTAAGCGGTCATGTATGTTAGTGGTGTCAGGGTAGTAAGCGGTCATGTATGTTAGTGGTGTCATGTATGTTAGTGGTGTCAGGGTAGTAAGCGGTCATGTATGTTAGTGGTGTCAGGGTAGTAAGCGGTCATGTATGTTAGTGGTGTCAGGGTAGTAAGCGGTCATGTATGTTAGTGGTGTCAGGGTAGTAAGCGGTCATGTATGTTAGTGGTGTCAGGGTAGTAAGCGGTCATGTATGTTAGTGGTGTCATGTATGTTAGTGGTGTCAGGGTAGTAAGCGGTCATGTATGTTAGTGGTGTCATGTATGTTAGTGGTGTCAGGGTAGTAAGCGGTCATGTATGTTAGTGGTGTCAGGGTAGTAAGCGGTCATGTATGTTAGTGGTGTCATGTATGTTAGTGGTGTCAGGGTAGTAAGCGGTCATGTATGTTAGTGGTGTCAGGGTAGTAATCGGTCATGTATGTTAGTGGTGTCAGGGTAGTAAGCGGTCATGTATGTTAGTGGTGTCAGGGTAGTAAGCGGTCATGTATGTTAGTGGTGTCAGGGTAGTAAGCGGTCATGTATGTTAGTGGTGTCAGGGTAGTAAGAGGTCATGTATGTTAGTGGTGTCATGTATGTTAGTGGTGTCAGGGTAGTAAGCGGTCATGTATGTTAGTGGTGTCAGGGTAGTAAGCGGTCATGTATGTTAGTGGTGTCATGTATGTTAGTGGTGTCAGGGTAGTAAGCGGTCATGTATGTTAGTGGTGTCAGGGTAGTAAGCGGTCATGTATGTTAATGGTGTCAGGGTAGTAAGCGGTCATGTATGTTAGTGGTGTCAGGGTAGTAAGCGGTCATGTATGTTAGTGGTGTCAGGGTAGTAAGCGGTCATGTATGTTAGTGGTGTCAGGGTAGTAAGCTGTCATGTATGTTAGTGGTGTCAGGGTAGTAAGCGGTCATGTATGTTAGTGGTGTCAGGGTAATAAGCGGTCATGTATGTTAGTGGTGTCAGGGTAGTAAGCGGTCATGTATGTTAGTGGTGTCATGTATGTTAGTGGTGTCCATTTTGACTTTGTTTCTATTTAAATTTTAAACTTTTCCAACAGTGTTTTTCCGTTTATTAACACATTGTATCGTTTTTATGACTAAGGACAACAAAATAGACTACAAAGCATTTGCAGAACAATAATTTTGAAAAGTTGAAAACTTGCTTTATAACCAGAGAACAACTTTGTTAAAGATGGTCTGATAATGATGTAATAAATACTTAAAGTAATATGAAAGGCCAATATCGTGGAATTTTTTGATTAAATATTTTTACTTAATATGTCACTTAATTTTAACTAAAATCAACTGCATAACATTAAAAATCCGCTCAAAAGCAGATTTTAAGAACAAATCACAAAATATTTGACAGCAGATAATTCTGTTTTCCAGTACAGTAATGCAAATGATATGCGCGTGACACAAGATTTGAACTCTTTCGGGGAGATTATCGCTCATGCGCAATGTTCAGTTGATGAAAATATATATATATATTCCGTGTGTACCACATAAGAATAATTGCGAAAACAAATTGGTTCACACGACATGAAACAGACATTCCTCAATAATCATTGTCAGGAATGTGTGCGTGCTTACCTCAGCACCCATGATTGTTTTATCTTTTTTTCACGAGGTCATGATCGGCAATCATCGGAACAAAACTTTTCTTCACGAGGTTATGATCGGCAATCATCGGAACAAAACAACCGAAAGTTAATCAGTCTTCACAATAATGGCGAGGACGATAAACATGCACACGGATTTGCAGATTTCTAGTTGTTGGGAACATATTTCGACTTGAAACATGCATGAATAGCTTAGTAAAGGTACCGCCGTATTCCAAATTGAATTTTGAGGGAAAACATTTCTTCACCCAAAACTGGTGTAATATTACTTTAAGTTAACATATTATTACAGTACAGACGAAAGACATAGTTCACAAAGCAATTGATTCGACTTTCATATGATTGTTTGATTGATTGATTATTGGGTAGCATCCAGCGAGCAGTATTTCGAATATATTCAGGACAAAAACAAGTTTAATAATTTAAAAACAATATAGAACTGAGGGAAGAGATGGGTGAATCCGACTACGACTTTTAACAGCCGGCTGAAAAAGTATGGAGAGTTAGGCAAGGAATGAAAGCCTAGTCTTTTGTAGCGGCTACAATGTGCCTACTCTTTGTCGAAATCTATAAAGAGGTCATTTGCATGTAGGGAGTGTGGCACTCTCCAAATACGTCACTCACTATGGTTCACGGTTCGGCTTTCTGTATTATAACCTGACAAGCCATGCCGAAAGGACTCCACATATCCGCCACCAGGGCACATACTGAGCATCTATGTAGATATGATCCCTAGGAATGGAATTGACTCATCAAATGATTATAATAAGAGTGATCCTTATGGAGATTTCGAAATAGCTCAATCAATAAACCGCTTGCTATAACAGGAATGGACAAACATGGTGTTGATCGACTCTAAGCTTAAAATTATTCAGATGATCTCTCTAAGACATTCTAGAGAACAGTTGGTCCATCTTGCTTGTAGACTGTATTTGGCAGGTTACAGTTGATTGACTGTTGTTTAGCATCACGTGAGCAATATTTCAGATATATTGATGCCAATGCATCATGTACAGTAGATTAAACGTGGCAGTAGAATAGATCTAATATTTTAAAGGTGTTTTGGTTGTCATAAATGCAATGGGAGATCATTTCAAACAATGAACAAACTTGATGGTTAGTAGCTGTTTAAATTATCTTTTTACGTTCAAGGAGAATGCCATTCGCCATTCTCCTAATATAAGGAACTCCTGTATGACGAATTGTGAGTTTGATTCGTTTGTAACAGCCAATGGATACATTCTTTTATAGGAGTTGTACCCTGGGGAAATGTAACAATATTGATATGTGAATAAAGTATTTTCCATTAATGATTATTTTTTATAGCTATAATGTCGAACATCGTAGTGTAACCAATATTCTACATAATAGCAGTATACTACATGTAAAAAGGTATAATTATACTTAAGTAGTTAATAATTTATCTTTTATTTTTCAATATGATATCCGATATTCATTTATTTGCTGATATCGCGAATACAACCACCAGAACCAGCGTCTTAATTCTCGTGTTTAGTTTTCAAAGTTAAGTAATACGTTTTACATTGATTTATGTTGCTACATTGTAACATGTTGTCTTCTAATAGTATGTTAAAATCTAACAAACCAACAAAATATAAGGTTAATACTGTTTATTGAGAGAATATGTAGCTTAAACGGATTCAGAACTTTTTACCTACTAACGATACTTGTTTATTAGATAATGGTAACGACATTCTCAAATCAGAAAGTAATGCTACGATTTATAAAAGTATGTTGAAATATATAGAAGATATCCGTAGGTTTGATTGAGTAATTGAATTGTTCAAAAACAAAGTGATCATATCTTCTCCCTTATTAAATTTGACTTCACGTTTATTCTTTCCTGTAGATTGTTATAAGTTGTGATAACTTGTGTCAATTCCATTGCGGTTTTTGATGAATAAAATATGAGTGGTGATTATTGTTCAGCGCTAATCAAGCAATTTCTCATCTAAATCATGGCGGGAACAAGTTATATTCGGTTAGATGATTGTTTGTTTGTTTGCTTGATGGTGTTTAATGCCACTTTCAACAATATTTCAGCTATATCGTGGCAGTCAGTTGTTTCGAACTCACAACATCAGTGGTGATAGACACTGATTGCATAAGTAGTTGTAAATCAAACTACCATACGATCACGGCCACGTCGACCCTCGATTAAATGATGATATGTTCGCTTTGTAATAGATCAACACGCCGAGTTGGATTTTTATACATCTAGCTCACTGAAACAACAGTCCTAGGGTAGACATGTTGCTCCATTCGGACACTTTAGCCTGATTCCGAGCCAACCAGCCTTTGCTCTTTCTCCTTAATACTGTGTGCTTGGCGGAGAAGCAACAAATACCAATCTTATAGTCTTTGGTTTGACCTGATCGGGGCTCAAACGTACTTGAGTCGAGCACACCAACCATTACACCACAGATACGGTTTGAATCAAATACATTGTATGTTTAAACTAAACCTGAATGGATATGACAAGTGTGATATCATATTGGTGTATGTTATCATAAATTTACGAATATTAGTGTTATCTTCAAGGTGAATGGCCGTATGTAAGGCAATTCAGTCATCAGGTACTTTAAATAATAACAGTCTGCATATAAAACACATGTAAATCATGTGTACATGTATGTTTAAAGTGAGTCCATTTTTCTTTTTTTTTGTTTGAAGGTCAAATTTATCGCTATCACGCGTTTATAAAACATGATTAAAACAATAACTAAAATTAGAGTGGTACTTAAATAATGTATACGAAGATTTCAGCCGATTAAACAGTAAGTGCACGCATTTCACGATAACTTTTTTGTGTATTGTCTTTGTATTCTTCAAACGTAAATCGCCCATCATGGGCGTAACTTCTATTGTAGCACGGGCTTGTATGATATTTTTCACAACAAAAAAACAAAACACAACAAAATATAATAGTTTATGAAAGCAAACAAAGAAATGATAGACAAACGTAATGAATGCGGAATTTTAAACATGTCTTCATCGGAAATGATTCCTATGTTGACGTTACTCTCCTACTCAGGAAATACGATAGATAAAAGTTTGCTTACTAAATGAGTCAAAATTGGAGAACAAAAAACATGTCTAACTGAAAATGAAATTAAAGGTGATGGATCTGAAGCCACATCAGTAACCTGCCAATGGAAGGAACAGATGACGAACATGCTGTTAGTAATAGGTCCAATCTAACGGCTTTGAAAGTTGCCATCTCAAATCCCGTCATGCCACCTTATCCAGATCTTGCTATGTGTAACGACATGTCTCCAGAAGAGAAGGCCCAAATCCAGTGGTGTAATGGACACACATTTACAAACACAAATTGTACGTGTTATATTCTAAATAATGTCAACGACGAACGTTATGATTCCTCGATTAACCCCTCCCCTTAAAATAAAGGCACTGAGAAAAAGAGTTTGCTGTAAGAATTAAGTGAATACCATGACTTTTTACTAAGCGCTTTTGTAATTCTTTGTTGGGGAGGGATGTATCACTTATATCGCGGGTGCCAATAAGTGGTGTTCAAATGCCTGGTTGCAATGTTCGAACTTCGTGGTTCCCGGTCTTAATCAATAGAGACAGCTTTCTGATGCAGGTTGATTGTCTCCTCTTGATACTCCATATTTCTACTTCAATAAAACCAGACTAAACTATACCAGTATATCAAAAATATTAATATACTGAAATAATATTGAACACGTTAGAACAGTATGGATAATGGAGTAAGCTCAGATATTTTCTATTTTAGTATTTTTGTTTATACATATGTATGATTAATGGATTCAAAATAGGTGTGACTACCCTACTTTAATTACAATTCACATGGTCAGGATTAACTAGTCAAAGTAATTAAAACCTGTTCATTAAATTTACATTTTATTATACGGAGTTGCAAACTTGTCCCCACGTCTCTTGTCTGAGTAGAATTTTCAAACACTCTTTTTGTCTAAATATGCTAAAGATCAATTGGGGGCTTAATGCGCCCTCCTGGATACCTTATGTGCTTACATGTTGATATTGGCCTAGCTATGCCACTCCCAACTGGTATCGAAATAGATCGTAGTGTCTCCGATGCATTGTGCAACCCCTCCGAAAGGGGACTGCGTGTTGTGCTGTGCGAATCAAAAACACAACACATCTTAGGACGGGACGCAACTGAGTGGCTAATTCCGTGCTCCCGGTAAACAACTCACATCAGTTCATAATGAACAATAGCCTGTGAGTGGACGTTAGTGGCTCGTTGCAAGGAAAACTGTTCCGACCCACCGAATATATATTCTTCAAATAGACTCCCCAATGCTACCTTTTATCTACATTATTTATTGTTGGTAATTGGTTCTAGTCATGAATATAGCGGAGACACTTCTTACTGGACGTCCAATATACCAAAATGTTTATAAACAATCATTGTACATTGAATAAAATGCATGACAATTATCCCTTTTCTCTCTCCATTGTGCTAATCCCTTCGAAGGAGGAGTTCATTGATAGTGTTTAAAGAATGCAACACTCTTAATATGTTTCAAACACTTTTGTCTGTCTGAATAAAATCTTTTTCCGGGCCTTTACCCATTGTCGTATATGTGTACACGTTGATCTTAGCATAGTTCGAAGTATCTTCACTGCGTTGCACAACCCCTGCTGGTGTGAATGTTGGTGATCCGGCAAAATATTCCGCCGTTACCATTTATCTCTGCTGTTCAGCATGTCAATCAAATATTCCCCCATAAACCACCATTCTACATGTTTTATTGTTTGTAGACGTGTTCTTGTCATGATTGTAGCTGATAAACTGATTTTGAGGTTGACATCGCACGTACACATTACTTTTCAAGTTGATTTCAGCCGATTAGAAACTAGACAAAGTTCAATCATATAATAATTAGAATTATTGGTGTTTAGACGTGTTCGTGTCATGATTGTAGCTGATAAACTGACTACGTCACAGTAAACAATCCATGGCTACTATACTTAGAACTATTGGTGTTTAGACGTGTTCTTGTCATGATTGTAGCTGATAAACTGACCACGTGACAGTAAACAATCCATGGCTACTATACTTAGATCTATTGGTGTTTAGACGTGTTCTTGTCATGATTGTAGCTGATAAACTGACTACGTGACAGTAAACAATCCATGGCTACAATACTTAGAACTATTGCTGTTTTTAATATTCTAAAAAAGGAACATCGTTTTGTACAGTATATATGTATCTTTTCACGACCGAATGTTGTGTGTAAAATTCTGTCATCTACGGTATTACTGTATATACACGAAAAAGATGTTTAATGTGTCCATTATTCTGTTCGTACCTATTAAATACAAACTATAATTATATTATGAAAATATTTATTTACAATTCGTAATTACGGTATTAAAATCTGAACAATCTACTTGAAATATCGCATATATCAGAAGAGAGAAACAGCAATCGAAGATCTTCGACCAGATATGTTTCACAATTTTGTATAAAACGTTTTATGTAGGCCTAATTAAGATATGGTGCTAATCAGTCAAATACGATAGGGCCTATCTATGCAATATGTATACAGAATAAGCGTTTATGTACGTATATATCACATTTAGTTTCTGGAACCAGCTTCATCGGGTATGCTCAAAGCCAAATACACTATAAGCTTCCATTTGACAGTTTTTAATTAAAAAAATAGTTGATATACAGAATTCAACACGTATTGCTAACACCTTGCAAAATCATGTTTTTTTTATCCAGTATCTGTAAAATGAGAGATGTCGATAAAGGCCATGCTTGGTTATGTTTCATTGGAGTTATTGGAGCAAGTTTTCTGAATGGAGCATTGAGCTATGGATCTGGAATTATTCATGTCGCACTTCTAGACCATTTCAAAGACGATGTAGCAAAAACGGCGTTTATCGGTTCCTTAGTTGCTAATCTACTTTGTCTTCTTGGTATGTGTAAGCACATTAATGTCATATATGAAAGCGAATAACCATATTCTACGTAAGGATGACGCAAAGAAAATCTTCAAATGGATTTTTATAGAAGCGGGGAGAGTTTTATAGCTGTATTGTTTTTAACTTCGTTTTTTTGTTAGTAATTTTTGGTATTGTTTGTTTTTTAGTAATTTATGGTATTGTTGGTTTTTTAGTAATTTATGGTATTGTTGGTTTTTTAGTAATTTATGGTATTGTTTGTTTTTAGTAATTTATGGTATTGTGTTTTTTTTTTTAGTAATTTATGGTATTGTTTGTTTTTTAGTAATTTATGGTATTGTTTGTTTTTTAGTAATTTATGGTATTGTTTGTTTTTTAGTAATTTATGGTATTGTTTGTTTTTAGTAATTTATGGTATTGTTTGTTTTTTAGTAATTTATGGTATTGTTTGTTTTTTAGTAATTTATGGTATTGTTTGTTTTTTTAGTAATTTATGGTATTGTTTGTTTTTTTAGTAATTTATGTTATTGTTTGTTTTTTAGTAATTTATAGTATTGTTTGTTTTTTAGTAATTTATGGTATTGTTTGTTTTTTAGTAATTTATGGTATTGTTTGTTTTTTTAGTAATTTATGGTATTGTTTGTTTTTTAGTAATTTATGGTATTGTTTGTTTTTTAGTAATTGATGGTATTGTTTGTTTTTTAGTTGTTTGTTTTTGCTACAACAATTATAATTAATGTTTTCCATCGTGAATGTCAAAAGTTAGGGATGAGGTGCTCGGCAAAACATTTTTATGTCAACTTTCAAAAAACCTGGCTTGGTCAGTTATGCAAAATATTATTAAAATAAAAATCGAAAACTGCAAATGAGGTTTTATGCCCCGCCGCTAGTCATCAGGGACATTAAGTTTTACCGATGTCCATACGTCCATCCATACGTACCGCATGTGGTTTCCACTCAATGACTTTAAGCAAATCATTTGAAATTCATACACAGACTATACAAAGAAGGCTACGTTTCATTGGGGACTTGACCATCCCAAGCACCATTTCCGTTCTGGAGTTAGGCACCCACTTTACTTTAGCATGACGTAGGTGCATCCGTTTTCCAATGGACACATTCTTCCATTTTTCAAATATCAAATGGTATTTAATTCTTTATCAACATAAAATTTACACTTCATTTCTTTATTCTTCATAATTAAAACAAATTTTTTTTTGTTTACTGTACTTTCGACATTTCACTTATCTTTTTTAATTCTCTTTTTCAGGACCAATGGCCAGTATCGCTATCAACCTGTCCAGTTGTAGAGTTTCCATGTTATTAGGAGCTTCATTGATAACTATTGGCATTGCTTCCAGTTTCTTTGCCCAAAATTTAAATACCATCCTAGTAACATACGGGATTGTAGCAGGTAATACGATCGTATAAAATGTTCGGACTTTTACTATGCATTCATTTGTGTACAATTATAGATATTTAAAGGTATACATACGTAAATAAGCGACGCCTTTCTTCATTGCTTCTATTTCCATTATTTAATTTGAGCTTTTTCTTCTTTAAATGATCATGAATATCATTTTGCTTTCTCTCAATATTTCACTTCCTGAAATACTAATGGTTATAACAGTTACATGTACCAATGGTACAGAATCATTCAATATTTATTGTACCATTTATAAATCATAAGATGAGTTTGAAGATACCAAAGGAGTTATCGAAGGCGGACAGACAACACAATGGCCAAAAGAAAAGGTACAAACAAATATCTGCAAAACACTACACAGAGAACTAAAGATCTAGTAACACAAACCACACTAAAAACTGGGGTACAGAAGGGTAGACAGTTCCTGTTCCACTACAACATTTACCACTTGACTTATGTTATCTTCGAATATTTATTCTAAGCAAAAAATAAACGAACACTGTTTAACAGAAAATAATGGACTAGTCTACCTCTTAACGAGTATCATTGTCATTTACTCTCCATTTTCAAATGAAGTATTCATATCAGGTTTTAAATTATACCGGGCGACAAATTAATGGCATCTTCAACAATCTTAATTATTCCACGGCGGTCAGTTTTATTTGGAGGAAATCTGAAAAAAAAACCTGCCTTAAGTCACTGATAAATATTCACACGAAGTTCTATTGCACACATTGCTCACCATTTGCGAGAATCGCATTCAAGACGTTAGTGGTGATAGGCACTGATTGTTTAGTATGATGTAAACCCAACTACCAAACGATCACGGACCAAACGACCCTTAACCTTCGAACTTCGATAGAAACGCAAAATAAACATGCAGATTATTTATTTAACAGGAACTGGATTTGGATTCACCGCAACAACATCGGTGGTAGTTCTAGGATATGCTTTCGAGAAGTACAGGGGCTTTGCAGTTGGAGTGTGTGTAACAGCTACCGGTGCTGGAATGTTTATCTGTGGTCCCATGCACCAATACCTTATTGATAACTATTCCATATTAGGAGCATTTCTACTTCTTGGAGGAATTTCAAGTCATTTATTTGTTTTTGGAGCATTAATGAAACCATCTGGATTAGAAGTGTGGCATAAACAATTTTTAAAAAAGAAAAACGAAAATACAGGAAGTAATGTGCTAAAACGATTCTTACATTTTGAAATTTTCAAAAACGTTTCATTCTGGTTTATTCTCATCAGTGGGATATTTACGGGGCTTCCATTCAGTTTAATACTCATTCATTTACCAAATTATTCAGTTACTCTAGGTTATACTCACGATCAAGCCGCTTTTCTTCTGGCTTTGATTGGTCTTGGTAGTACTATAAATAGACTTCTAGTCGGAGTCAGCAGTGGAGATGGTGGTATAGACGTCTTACTGTTATATTTCGGAAGCATTGCCCTATCAGGTGTATGTACTGTTGTCTTTCCACTGTTTTCAACTTCATATCGGGGACAGTGTATTTATGCCTTTGCATTCGGGCTTTATAGTGGTGCATTTACAGCACTATGTAATCCGTTGTGTCTTGAATTGGTTGGATTGGATCAACTTCCAACTGGTGTTGGTCTGTACTTTTGCTTCCTTGGAATTGGAGGATTAATAGGCCCTCCGATTGCAGGTAAATTGTTACAACTTAAAGTGTTTATAAGAACTGTAAAGGGGATAGGGTTATGATGTTTAACGCCACTTTCAACAATATTTCAGTTATATCGTGGCGGTCAGTTTTATTGGTGGAGGAAACCTGAGAACCCGGAGAAAACCACCCACATGTCACAAGTCACTGACAAACTTTATCACATACTGTTGTATCGAGTGCATCTCGCCGTCACCGCGATTAGAACTCACAACTTTAGCGGTGATATGCACTGATTGTACGATTAGTTGTAAATCCAACTACCATAAAATCACGAACACGACAGCCCCTCAAACTTAAAGTGTTTGTAAGAACTGCATAGTGTTCTCTAAAGGGTCACCTTAGTTTACCACGCATGTGAGTAGCCGTTCTACTATTAAGTAGGATCATTAGATGAACAAATAAAAATATTCCAATTTACAAACTAATACCGGTAAAACAAAACTTCATTTCTGTAGTCACTACTTTAGTTTCTATTATTTATTATAAGAATAAAAAGTTCTTCTTGTTTTTTGTTCTTCAGGTATGATTGTTGACAGAGGTGGAACATACGAGAAAAGCTTTTACATGTCAGGTAAAATTAAAATAAACGTTAGAGAATACCGAAGGGGCAATCAAAAATTGACAATCAATCCAGAGAAACTGACACCATAGGGTACACAATAAACGTTAGAGAATACCGAAGGTGCAATCAAAAATTGACAGTCCAGAGAAACTGGCACCATAGGGTACACAATAAACGTTAGAGAATACCGAAGGGGCAATCAAAAATTGGCAGTCCAGAGAAACTGGCACCATAGGGTACACAATAAACGTTAGAGAATATCGAAGGGGCAATCAAAAATTGACAATCCAGAGAAACTGGCACCATAGGGTACACAAAACGAAGAAAAACACATCACAATAGGTGTTGGACACCACAATACGCAAACAAACACTAATAATGAAAATAAGACATGAGCCCTCCTACAAACAACTGGAGGTAAAGACGAACCGAACATCGTTTTTGTGCGGAAATCGTAACGAACATCACAACACAAAACTCAGAACGTAAAGACACATAGTAGGACAACACAAAAAAACTAAAAAGATGAGCAACATGGACCCCACCAAAATTAGCCATGATCCGATTAAACAGTAAATAAGATTAAGCCTATAATTTTGATAATTGCATTTTTACACCTTTGTTTGTCTCATCTGTGTTGTTTAAATATAAATATATTTGCCGGAAATGTGTAGCGTTTGTCGACACTGTTTTATGGTAGACGGATGGTGGCTGAAATGCCATACTATGGTCCTTTCGTAATCTAGACCCGGTTCATCCAATCGAACCAATTAGCTGATCATCTAAGCACATCTTTTTGTCTTGAATTCTTAGCATATCCCCCCAAACGTCACGATGATGGGATCTTGCATCAGGGCAGTGAGTGGGTGTTAATCGAGTTTCTTTTATTTCGGTCGGAGGTTTCATCGAATAATTCGTGGTACAAACGAAGCTTGTACTCCTAATGAAATCTATCTGTTCAAGCATACCATTCTGAGAATTCCTGATGCTTTCTAATAGAGATACACAGGATTAAAGTGTCGCCCATGTTTGCTATCCGTAAAGGGTGAGGATAGTGATGACGAAAATTACAAATCCATTAAGGGTTGGTTTTTTTAATTGTAATAGGAAGTTAATGAAAGACAAAAATAAGAAAATAAGAGGATCAAGAGATAAACATGACAACAAAGAGAACAATTTTGGAAAAAATACTTTGTTTCGACAAGAAAAGATGGGTCAACACATTTATGAAAAGTTTCACCATTTGTCAGTGAAAGAAACATCAAAATGGTTGGTGAAAACCAAAAAAACAAAATAAATATAACCAGGTAGCTTTAAAATAGAATGTAACAGGCAATTCAACTTCAAATGTCAAGGCAGACTTATTCAAACACAGTACAAAACTAAAACTGCTATAGTTCATCGTCCAGCTCCAGCTCTTCAATCATCTCCATTAATATAACATTCAGAAACCAATACTATCTAGACGTTCATCTTTCTATCTTTTTGTAGGAACTCTCAAAGACATCATTTAACAATACACCAAGACAACAACCTGTTCAAACTTTATTCACTTTCGACTTTTAAATCGTATTCCAAATTTATTTGTCAATCTTTCTTCTTCTTCTTTCGGTATACAGCTATCCATCCACTGGATGATCACTAGCTGTTGCGCATGCGTGGGAATAAGAAATAATAATAAATTCAGTCAGTTTATAACATATTTACAAGTGGTGCCAACAGAAATAAATGTTGTGGTTAAAACTTTACAATTTCATTTTTATTTAAATTTGTGATTGTAGATGGCTGAGAACAGTTGGTGTTAGCTGTTCTCTAAACGTGTTGACTGTTGGGCATAGAACTATAGTTTGAGGTAGTAAATTACAGTGAATGATTGTGTTCGGAAAGAATGAATACTCGTACGGATCTTTGAATGTATGAAGATGTCTGTATGTAAATGGATGAAATTGTCTGATTCTTGGGTCTGTAGGTATTAATATTGTTGTAGGAACTGCAACTATATGGTGAACAATCTTGTAGAACATTATAATTATATAACAATTGTAAATAAATGTTTGGACTCTAGCTACTTACTGGTGATCATACTATAATATATCTTGTTTCAGGTGTTTGTTTCATAGTGGCGGCTGTTCTTGTATTATTGTCAGCGATAAAGAGACCAAAGATACTCAGCAATCTGAATGTCAATGGTGATACAACTAGTTTTGACAGCAATATGTATCCGATGTCGTCATCTCCCTTTAAGGGTTCAGGATTTTTAAAAGGATCTGGATTCTTCCAAGGTTCTGGATTCATGGCAGCATCGGAAATATTCACAGGCTCTGGTTCAATCAGAGGATCGGGATTCCTCATAAATCGACAAAGTGATTCTATATCCACTTTAAATGGACACGACATTGTAGAAAAGATTCCTCTACGAATCGAAACAAGCCATAATAGTTAACTGGGATTTCTTAATCTCATAGATCTCTGTTGTATAGACTCATCTGATTTTGTTCTACAGTTGGACAAATGTGTAATTAATAGTAGCTCATACTTTTATCCTGGCTATGTGTGGCAGTTGCATTTTTTAGATATCAACTCATAGCCAATCAGAATCTTTGTCGGAAGTTTTAAGAATGTTTTATGCCTAATATGAACTTCTTTCAATATAATGCATAATGGAACAATTTAATTACCTGATCTCCATTACACCTCACACATAATTACCTGATCTCCATTACACCTCACACATAATTACCTGATCTCCATTACACCTCGCACATAATTACCTGATCTCCATTACACCTCACACATAATTACCTGATCTCCATTACACCTCACACATAATTACCTGATCTCCATTACACCTCACACATAATTACCTGATCTCCATTACACCTCACACATAATTACTTGATCTTCATTACACCTCACACATAATTACATGATCTCCATTACACCTCACACATAATTACATGATTATCATCCCAAAAGTTTTCAAAATCACCTAGGTTTATGGTTTCGTTTCGTTTTGGTGTGTTAGTTGTCTCATATTGACAATCCAAACTTTGCCAATTGGATTCTGTTAATGTACCGCCATAGATAAAATAAACAACAGAAACAGCTTCCTCTGGTTCATGTACTGACACCAATTGTTCACCTACATTGTATTTACCAAATTCTATGAAAAAAACAAACGTCTTCATTTTTTCCATAAATTGTTATCACCTTTATATCATACCAATACAAACCGTTTCCCACGTATGGTCTTTATATATCGCACGTCACGCTCGAGCTTGCCATTTGTATTCACACTCAACGTATTTTAAAGTCAATGCATCGGTGGTGTAATGGTTATCGTGCTCGCGTCGAATGCGGCAAATTGTGAGATCGAGCCCCGATCGGTTCAAACCAGACTATAAAATTGGTATTTGTTGCTTCTTCTCTAAGCACACAACATTGAGGAGAGAGATAGCAAAGACTGATCAGAATCAGGGTAATGTGTCCGAATGGAGCAGCATGTCCATCCGCTAAGTGTTGTTTTAGTGTGCTAGCACTATAAAAATCCAACTAAGCATGTTGGTCTAGTACAAAGTGGATCCAGACCTCATCATCATCTCATTGAAAATTAACTTGTTCTCACCATGATATTGCTGAGTTGGTCTTAAAGAACAATCACTCACTCACTCACTCACTCTATGTGACAGTAATTGACCTGAGGTTACCACATTGTATGAATAAGTAATTAAAAAACTTTCTAGATATGCAATAGTAATTGACCAGAAACTAACTTCTATTGATTTAGTTTATCAGACTCCTAAACACATAACATTCACTTTTCTAAATGCCTAAATGTTTATTTAAAATGTGATATAAATATCATTTGCCTTTTATCAATTAACTAGTAAGATCAAATGTCTACAGTTCAACAGAATATGAAACATGATGACTCATTCACTGAATGCTCACTCAGGCAGCAAAACTTCATATTCTGGCTTTTGTTTGATATCTGATGACATCAACATGATTCAAGTCACAAACCATATACTTAATACAAACTGATCACCTTAATCACTACATGAACCATTCTCACTCATAAAGTGAGATATTTTCAGTTATATATATATATGTCCAAAACAAGTTACTTTTTAACGACGATGATGAATGTTTTGTACTAGAATGCCACTCTAATACAGTGGAAACTGTCTAATCTGACACACCAAGGGACCATGGAAATGTGTCAGATTGTACATGATGTCGGAATACTCTGGTTTAAATTTTTGTTGGATGTCACAGGATGTCGTATTGCATAAGTTCCATTGTATATATAAATTATATAGAAATGAGGGACAGATGGGTCAACCTAGTCAACGACTTTTCGACTGCCACTTGAAAAGTATGGAGAGTTTGGTAGGAACAAAAAATTAAGTCTTTTGTAGTGGCTACATTGTGCCTCCTCTTTTTCTAAATTTGCCATAGAGGTCTTTAACATGGAGGACGTATTGCCCTTTGAAACACATTAACCATTAAAAGTATAACACATTAGCCATGAGCCCATACTGCTCACTCATAAAAATAGAACACAAATCAGTGTAAAATATATTTATGTAAACAAAATAAATAATCTTGTATAAAGTGTAAAATAAATAAAAATTCTTCTAGACTTTGATACAACCATATTATCCTTATATTATTTTCTTCTTCAGTATTTCAATACATTAAATATGATATAAAAAAAATTGAAATCAACCCTGACATTTTGTGACTCAACATTACTTTACTAAACATTTCATATTCACAATAATTTTGAAGGATTCAAATTTCAACATTTTTTTGTTATTTGTTGAAATAAAATATTATTGCATAAAACTATAATAAAATATTACAATGCAGGTTGCAAAACCAGAATATATTAAGAAGAAAAAAAAATACAACTTTTATTTAAAGGGATACAAATTAAAGTTCTCCTTCATTTAAAAAAATCCACTCAACATTTATTTTCCTTCCCTTTAAATACTTACAAATATTTAGTAAGCACAGCATAAAATAGTACAGGTTAAAAGTCTCAAATTCTAATCTCAACATTTTTTTTCAGAAGAATTTCAATTACATGTTAAATGTGTTTTTACTGACCCTATTTAATGCCATTACAAAGAATTTTTTAATATATTTTTCAAGCAGATCTTTTATAAAATTGTAATTATTTTAAACAGATCTTTTATAAAATTGTAATAATCAGTTCACTTCCATGCATTCTTTCCCTTTCCTTGAATATGCCTGTTAGGACCAACAGATGCCACTTTTCTTTCTACTTTCTTTGGCTGACCTTGAGTTTTACTACCCTGACTGGTTTCCTGTCTCGGCTGAGTGCCATCTGTAACCTACAAAGGTAAATATTTCATGTTTATTCAGTTTACTATATTGAATTTTATATTTGTATCCAAAAATATAATTTGTGCATTCAAACCCTGTTCATAGACAGGTGTACAACATTATGTGATAAAGTTTGTCAGTGACTTGTGACAGGCTGGTAGTTTCCTCCACCAATAAAATTGACTGCCACTATATAACTGAAATATTTTTGAAAGTTGTATTAAACACCATAAAACCAACCAATATTATAGATGTCTATGACAACTGTCATCCCATTTTATTGTCCAACGGATTAAATCCCTTGACCTTTTTAAGTTTGCTGGAAGGTAATAAAAAGCAGGGGGGGGGGGGGGGGGGGGGGCACCCGGCGCACGCCTCTAAAATTGGAAAAAATATGATTTTTTGGTGTAAAATTGTGATTTTTCACACGAAATACCCAAAAAATTTACATGCCTACCTCCACTCGGCGCAATTTTTTTAACTGTGCCCCCCCCCCTCCCCCTAACTTGAGATCCTGGATCTGCCCCTGAAAAGAATATGTAGTTTAAAACAAGGAAGTTGATAGGTCACATTTCTAAAATCAATACATACAGTATACCACATTCAACATATTAAATCTGTACTTTAGTATAAAGTATGTGTGATTTTAAATAGCTTAGGCCAATGTAGGGAACAAGTATGACAGATTAACAGATTAAATAATGAATAATAGGCAGTGTGAAAACAGTGTATACTCTTTCCTCCAACTCTGACTGATGAATTATGTAGCCTCTCCTACAACTCTGGCAGACACCATTAGCCAATCAAAAAATTGACAGGGTCAAGGTTATATTCTTGAATATTGTAATTCAGTTTCTTTCAAAGATGGTAAATGTCAGAAACAGATAATTCAAACTTGACCAGTATTTTGACCAAGTATTGCATATTATATACATAGCGGAAACAGAATTTTTTCCCCCTCACCTTTGACATTTGACCTCTGAGATTTCTCTTGACTTTATCTTTAGGTGACCTTGGTGACAAAGGTTGTCTACTATCATCAGACTTGTGAAGATTTCTGAAAAAAATATATAAATCAATGGTAAAATAGAGGAAAACATTTCTCCTCGTTGTTCATACATAACTCAATCAACAAAAAATTTAGTTCAGTTTCCGAGTTTGAGCAAAGTTTTCAGTTTTTCTTGAATTTTTTTTTTGTCTTGAGAAATCAAAGCCAGAACTCTCAACTGGAGATGCAGGTAAAAAGTACAAACAACATTAATTTTTGAACTTCAGAAAGAGGGAGGGAGTCAGTTCAAAGCTGAAAATTTTAATAAAATCTAATACGAAATGATGAAATTGCTACAACCTTACAATGTGTACAGACGCTTAGCATTACAATATCCACTTCTCTGTATTGCTGTGGTAGACAACAAGATTATGAAGTACGAATGAAAACAAATGACAGTTCTTTCCATGAATTGAGTATTTGCACTCTTAATTTAAACCAGTAATCTCTCATATTTGAAGTAAATTTACATACTGTCTTTGCATGTTTCTAAGTAAGCCAACAATTTCTGCTATCTGTTCCTCATCCTCTGTTTTACCAGACAGTTGATCTTTGTGTTTTTCTAGATATCTTGAGATCTCCATCAGGTGTTCTGGCTGTAAAACTCCTTGGAAAGATTGACCTTTAACAACAAAGGTTAAATAAACTTAATTGTATGTTATATTGTATTTTGGTGTTACAGTACTGTATTCCTCTTCTTATAAGGCCACTCTTACTAAAGGCCACCCCTGATATCAGGCCTGATTTCAAATGCGTTGAGACACTAAAGTACTACTTAAAGGCATACAGGCTGTCAGAATTGAATTTTTTTTTCATATTAAAAGTTGCCAATATTCGATGTTTTATACTAATTGCAGTTGATGAAATTTTTCATAATATCATACGTAAATAGCCTAGAACGAAGGAAATACGTCGTTATTTGATTTTCTTCCATCAAGTCAAGACTCCAATGTTTACCCGCGTAATATTCATACATTCATACGACCTACACAGTGAACTCATTCGGTAATGCGTTTGTGCATGTGCGAAATTGTTTGTTGAAGAAAATGCACATGGCACAAACAAAAACATTGACGGATTCTACACGAAAACAACACAAAAAGGAGGATTCAGCAAGCTTTGTGTAAAAATAACAAAAAGATGTTATACCGACCTACTCCATTTTTCAACATGTAAGCATAATTTAGTATCTTTTTTCGGCCGAATCGTATTTTGACAGTAGAATTGCATCATAGTTTTTAATATATTCTTTTTTTCATGAGAAAACACTAGGTGATATCTCTTTTAAATTAGAGACTAAAGACAACTCAAGTGTTGTCAATAATATGCAATATAATTTGTTTACAATTTTCCCTTTATCGGGCCCCTTTGCAGAGTTTGGGTTTGTTTTTATTGATTTCATCACGTATTTACGATTTTAAGTGTCATTCTTACTAAATACCATTATATATTATTAACTGATTACCCCGGGATCCAATTTCAAAGATATATTTCTTAAATTATATTAATTCTAACAAATTTACATGCAACATGCTTCCTGGTTATTTATAGCAGTTATCAGTATTCGGCAAACTTCAGAAAAGAAGCCGACTTATAATTAGGTGTGTTAATGGCGATTCCACCAACAGACATTCAAATTCTTTTTACTAATTACGACATTATAACATATTTTTTAAACCTGGCTTCTTGTTCAGAACATTTTATTAGTATAAAACATCGAATATTGGCAACTTTTAATATAAACAAAAAAATTAAATTCTGACAGCCTTTATGCCTTTAATTGTCCTCCTCAAGAGAGGTCACCACTTTTATAAGGCAATTTTTTTCATTCCAAAAGGGGTGGCCTCATAAGAGGACTTCGGTACAAAGCGTGACCTCATTGGTTGTAATTACATAGCACTCCTGTTCAAACTGCGTAAGATTTGAAGTGTGCAATACAATCTTGTCTAGTAAATTGTATTTGTTACTCGTGTAAATAATGTAGTAAATTCAGAAACTTATATAATACATACCAACTGCTTTACTTCCCTGAGCTGTGGCAAATGTTACAGCTTTTCTTTCAATCTCATCATTTCCCTGAGGTTTCTCTCGTAATTCTTGAATTCTTGACAGTTCTTTTTGAATCTGGGCAGCTTGTGCTGTATCATTCATGTCTAAATCTTCTTTATTAGGATAAACCAATAGGAGATATTGAATAAATAGTTGATTTGTACAGCTTGGTTCTAATTACAATGTGATATGTTGTATATGGAATAAAGGGTCAAAATCTGACATGTATCAATTTGTCCTATTTGACAATATTCTGTCAGATAGACAAAGTTTTCTTCTGTCGGCTGCATTGGTGGAGGAAACTGGAGTATGTTGAGAACACCACCGTTCTGGCGTAAATCAAAGACAATCTATCACATAATGTTGTATTAAGAGAGGACCAAAACAGAATCGTATTAGAGATTGCTAATGCGGATCTCCACCTTCACATTTAGACCAAAACAGTATTGCATTAGAGATTGCTCATGCGAAACTCCGCCTTCATATTTACATATATCTTTGTATATTTAAAAATAAAGGAGGACATGGATAAGGTGAAACATGGCATTGTCTATATTATGTTAGATAAAAAAGGTGATCGTAGGATGGGTCTATGGGGCTTTGAACATAAAACTTGATTAATAGTGGTTTCTTATTTGGAGAGAATCAGATTTTAATTTTACTGATTGTGAGGGTAGTGTGCTTAACAAACAAAATGTTAACATATTAATTGTGCTTTACAAACCTGTTTGATCATGAGAAAATAAAGATGCCATATCATCAGGGTCAGCCACAGAACCTGGAGGCTTCTGTAATAACTGAAATAATATTCAAATTAATAATTAATAGAGATGGTTATGATCATGCCAAATTAACAAGTATAATGATTACCACATGCCTATGAATAATATCCATCTTTTTTAACAATTGAGAACAAAATGAAAATAAAATAATATATTACAAAAATCCTCCAAATGAACTCCCAATTTAATAAGGAAATACACAAATAAATTTTAGCATGGCAATTACATTTTTTTAAATTTGAATAACATTTCACACCTTGTCTGATGTTTTTTCTTTATTTCATATTACAGCCCATGTAAATGACTAATGTATATATTTGCTTTATCCCCCCCCCCCTCCCCATTACTGCCTGTATGATACTTTGAACCTAAGGGCTGCAGCCCAATAAAGTCAGGGTCCTTCATTGGAACAAATCTAAATCAATATATCCTTTCAGGTCACCATGACAACAATAACAACTTACCATATGTATATCATGTTGTAATTCTCCCTGTCTATATTCATGCTAATTATCCCTCCCAGGTCACCATGACAATAACAACAACCTACCATATGTATATAATGTTGTAATTCTCTCTGTCTATATTAATCCTCCAAGGTCACCATGACAACAATAACAACCTACCATATGTATATAATGTTGTAATTCTCCCTGTCTATATTAATCCTCCAAGGTCACCATGACAACAATAACAACTTACCATATGCATATAATGTTGTAATTCTCCCCATCTATATTAATCCCCCAAAGTCACCATGACAACAATAACAACTTACCATATGTATATAATTTTGTAATTCTCCCTGTCTATATTAATCCTCCAAGGTCACCATGACAACAATAACAACTTACCATATGTATATAATGTTGTAATACTCTCTGTTTATATTAATCCTCCAAGGTCACCATGACAACAATAACAACTTACCATATGTATATAATGTTGTAATTCTCCCTGTCTATATTAATCCTCCAAGGTCACCATGACAACAATAACAACTTACCATATGTATATAATGTTGTAATTCTCTGTCTATATTAATCCACCAAGGTCACCATGACAACAATAACAACTTACCATATGTATATAATGTTGTAATTCTCCCTGTCTATATTAATCCTCCAAGGTCACCATGACAACAATAACAACTTACCATATGTATATAATGTTGTAATTCTCTCTGTCTATATTAATCCTCCAAGGTCACCATGACAACAATAACAACTTACCATATGTATATAATGTTGTAATTCTCTCTGTCTATATTAATCCTCCAAGGTCACCATGACAACAATAACAACTTACCATATGTATATAATGTTGTAATTCTCCCTGTCTATATTAATCCTCCAAGGTCACCATGACAACAATAACAACTTACCATATGTATATAATGTTGTAATTCTCCCTGTCTATATTAATCCTCCAAGGTCACCATGACAACAATAACAACTTACCATATGTATATAATGTTGTAATTCTCCCTGTCTATATTAATCCTCCAAGGTCACCATGACAACAATAACAACTTACCATATGTATATAATGTTGTAATTCTCCCTGTCTATATTAATTCTCCAAGGTCACCATGACAACAATAACAACTTACCATATGTATATAATGTTGTAATTCTCCCTGTCTATATTAATCCTCCAAGGTCACCATGACAACAATAACAACTTACCATATGTATATAATGTTGTAATTCTCTCGGTCTATATTAATCCTCCAAGGTCACCATGACAACAATAACAACCTACCATATGTATATAATGTTGTAATTCTCCCTGTCTATATTAATCCTCCAAGGTCACCATGACAACAATAACAACTTACCATATGTATATAATGTTGTAATTCTCCCTGTCTATATTAATCCTCCAAGGTCACCATGCCAACTTACCATATGTATATAATGTTGTAATTCTCCCTGTCTTTATTAATCCTCCAAGGTCACCATGACAACAATAACAACTTACCATATGTATATAATGTTGTAATTCTCCCTGTCTATATTAATCCTCCAAGGTCACCATGACAACAATAACAACTTACCATATGTATATAATGTTGTAATTCTCCCTGTCTATATTAATCCTCCAAGGTCACCATGACAACAATAACAACTTACCATATGTATATAATGTTGTAATTCTCCCTGTCTATATTAATCCTCCAAGGTCACCATGACAACAATAACAACTTACCATATGTATATAATGTTGTAATTCTCTCTGTCTATATTAATCCTCCAAGGTCACCATGACAACAATAACAACTTACCATATGTATATAATGTTGTAATTCTCCCTGTCTATATTAATCCTCCAAGGTCACCATGACAACAATAACAACTTACCATATGTATATAATGTTGTAATTCTCCCTGTCTATATTAATCCTCCAAGGTCACCATGACAACAATAACAACTTACCATATGTATATAATGTTGTAATTCTCTCTGTCTATATTAATCCTCCAAGGTCACCATGACAACAATAACAACTTACCATATGTATATAATGTTGTAATTCTCCCTGTCTATATTAATCCTCCAAGGTCACCATGACAACAATTAACAACTTACCATATGTATATAATGTTGTAATTCTCCCTGTCTATATTAATCCTCCAAGGTCACCATGACAACAATAACAACTTACCATATGTATATAATGTTGTAATTCTCCCTGTCTATATTAATCCTCCAAGGTCACCATGACAACAATAACAACTTACCATATGTATATAATGTTGTAATTCTCCCTGTCTATATTAATCCTCCAAGGTCACCATGACAACAATAACAACTTACCATATGTATATAATGTTGTAATTCTCCCTGTCTATATTCATGTTGTTCTACTTTGTCAGATATGTCATTATAATCACTGGTAAGTCTAAAACAAATAACAAAAAAAAGTTTTTGATAATAATTAATGTATTCCAGTTAAAATGGACTACAGACATGTGTTCCACTTATTATGACACGTGACAGTAATTAAGGATTATTTGTTTCATTCCTATATTTTAATTTATGGGTGGGAGTAGGGTAATGGTGTTTAATGCCACTTTCAACAATATTTCAGTTATATCATGACAGTTTATAATTTATGATATATAACATTTTTAATGAACTATTACAGGTTCAATGCATTTCCATTACCCTGCAGAATAAGATTTATTTACAGATAGAGATACAACGTGATTCTTATGTAGCCCCACTGTCTTAAGTCCTCATATAAATTTAATGCATAAAAGGTAGTGGAAAGTGAAACTGACCTAACAGACTCATTCAGTAATGGATCAGGGTCTTGCTGTAATGCCTGTGTTCTTGTCTGCTTTGTTGGTGGTGAATAACAGACTGAAGTTGGATTGAAATTTGCACCTGACATATCTATTGAAAAAAACAACAACATAAAATACAGTATGTTACATTATAAATTAGACATCCAAGAACTTACATTCACAAATTACAAGTTTAACTTAAGAACCAATATTCAGTGTGTTGACCATACCAGATCCTATCCTACATTCCAGTTTCAGGGTTTTTTTTAATACTGTGAAAGTACTTTTCTTCGTGGGCATCAATTTTCGCAGTTTGGTTAAAAATTACAAGTTCGCGGATTCATAAATTCGTGGATTTTGTGTTTGTACCCAAAAAAAATTTGTGGATTTTATATTTTCAACATAATATATAAGTTTCATTGGGTAGCAAATCTTCGAGAAAGCTTCAATACATTAGACAGATGAGCCGTATAATTATGTAATAGGAAGCGGAACGTGGATATTAAAGTGTTCATCTTGACAGTTGTAGAAAATTCCGGCATTTGTTAAATTTAGCAGAATTTATTTTTATCAAATTTCAAAGTAAAAAAAAATTCTACTGAAATTACTTTATTAGCATGTACACTAGCAATATATATTGAATTCATTTTTATGTCTTACAAATATTTACTCTCCATTTTATCTACCATTTTTGTTTATCACAACTAAAAAAAGAACAACAAAGTTTTTCCTCACTCGTTGGCGTGTCACAAGATTAATCCTGTCCCCGGGGCAAATATACAGTTAACTTATGGATAATTGATCATTAATTGTTTATAGAAAGGTGATAAAATATGTTTATTGAAGTAAGGGTGTAATACTTTAATAGAAAAATGTTTATACAACACCTAGAAGCGTGTCACGGTCAGTTTATGGTTTGGAAGTAAATTTGATTTCTATAACCGGAAGTTGTTAAAAATCTTTTCACATATAAACATTTCTGTCGTTTTTACGCATGCATTCAAAATCAAATAATTCACAAACATGTTCACACCGATTATAACCCATTAAAAGGAATGCTTGTACTTATTTTGTTATTAAAATTGTCAATTGTACCCTATGCAGCAGCTGGTCCAGAAACTCAAGGTCACTCGAGGACAGCATTTGCCAATATATCGATGTCGAGCTGCTTCCCAAGTTTCATTGTTCGTTGGATTCTTAATTCCGTGGATCAGCCTACCCACGAAAATTGGTACCCCACGAATAAAAGTGATTTCACAGTATTTGGTGTTGAACGTGTTTAGTGATGAATAAAATTCAAGTTCCTGTAAAAATCCAACATGACATGTATTAGGAAGATTATGAATATATAAGTTTACAAAAATCCCTTCATTGAAAACTTCAACAGTAGTTGGCTTCACAAATTTCATACACTCAAGATTCAAACATTTTTGAAAAATGATAAGTTCAACCATCTGTAATCTTAAATTATCAAATTTTAATCCTAACCACAAGAACATCTTCGATATATATACATACATCCTGCATAACTAAGAGTTCTATATGGAAAACTGTAGAAATCATTAGCTACGCAAAGCATACATCTTATTTAAGGATGGACAGGGCTAAAATAATATGCAACATGACTTTTCTTTGCGAGAACATAAAAACACTAATATTTATTACTGTATACATAATTATGTGAAGTATTTGACCAGGCAAGTTTTCCTATGTAATTTTGTTGATCATTACTTGATATTTTAACCGATAGTCAAGCATTTGGAAAGTATTCATTCAAATACCCTAAATTATAGTCTGTTACATACATAGAATGAATTACAGTCTGTTATAAATATATAGAATAATGGCAGTTTTGAAGATAGAGAGACATTACCACTATTATTGCAGAGAGTCCACTAATAATATGTATGTCGAGACATCCAAAACTGACATTATTGTTTTATCCGTAACGTCATGATGTATTCTTTGTCACACTGATAGATAATTTTTCGGTATTAGAGGTGATACTGACAATTTCACTCTGTGAGATCGAAAAAAAAAAATAATGTCCAAATTACCGATAAAATAAAATGTTGAAATACAATATAGTTTTCCTCCATTTTACTTATCTTACCTGGATATTGACTAGAAGAGGGAGGAGGGTTCTCTGAACCAGGATGACTTATAAAACTCTCATGTTGTTGTGGTGGACGGATAGGCACAGCCATTCCCATTTGACCAATTAAATCGTCTTGTTGACTACTCACATGACTTGCATGTGATCTATTTAACTCATGTGACTGACCCTGAATATTATTGTCACGAGATGACAGTGACTGCCGAAGCCACTGATCAACTGATTCACTAGTTGCTTGTCTATGAGGCTGCCTCACTCCAGATAAATGTCTGGGATTAGAAGAATCCTGTCCATAATTCACAGAATCATTTCTTGGTACCAGTACCGGAGCAGGATTTAATCTGTTAGAATTAAGTAACATTTGTAAGTGATTATTAAATTCATCTGTATCATCGTCAATCTGATAATTAATTGGCTGTTGAGAATTTGACCCGGGTACCTGAGATGGATTTTGCACTGCATTGTTTCCATGGTGAGGTGCTCCATGATTACCATGGTGTTGGCTTTGTTTTTGGTTAGGCGAGGACGGATATGATGCTGGATGAGATTCTTCATAAGAACTGTCAGATCGATGAGTATGTGGAATAGTCTGATGTGGATCATGATATAATTTCTTTTCCTGTTGGTTAACTACTGGAGGGCCATTACCATAAACTGGAAACGGTTGTGTTGTTAAATTTGATAAACTGAAGAAGAAAATGTCAAATTTTCAGAATATTTCTAGCTTAATTATTGTACAGATGAGATCACAAGTAGCTTGCATATTTTAGATGATGCATGAAGAGGCTTGAATTGCATTTTGAAATCAACAACCATGTCATCAAAATACATTTAAGTCAATGACTAAGTTATTACATCTTGATGTCAATGTTACAAATATTTATGACATTATCCATATAATTTCAAGGTTTGGGTCCTTTATTAGTAAAACGCTGCCACTTTTTATTGAAGTGCATGTACAAAGCCAGGAAAGTGAGCAGTCATATATTTGTGTGTAATGTGTATAATTTTGCCTTTTTCTACAAATTTTCTGTAGGATTATGGAACTGTTCTAACACTATGGAATTGTTAGTTTATAATTTAACCATATGAAATTGTTGCAATTGAAATTTGCAGGAAATAAAATAAGAGACACAAATCACAGTGATATTTCAAAAACAAAATACTGTATAATTACCCTTATCAACAACAAATTTATTCTGAAACTTACAAAACATTTTACTGATGAAAGGTGAGAATAGCATACCAATGTTATTCTAGTCTCCATGGATACATATAATAATGCTTTATGATCTATTTTGGTAGAATAAACTACTTTGTAAAGACATTTGTACAGAAATATCACGAAAAATTATTGCAAAAAAATATATTTAAAATAATATAGCAAAATAATGTTAAATAAAAAATTCAAAGAAATAAAACAAAATAATTCTGGCAGCACCATTATGTGTACATTGTATATCTAGTACCTTTGTAAAAGTTGTTGCATATGTAAAGATGCTTGAAAATCTGTTAGATTTCCTTCTGTAGATATAGGAATCTCATCTCTTGCAGTATTAGAGTTACTTCCCCTTTGTGTAGCAGACGACTGATTCTCTCTACTTGTAAGGTCAGACATTTGCAGAGTGGTGCCCTCCCCTGGTTCAGGGGCATTTTGTGGAAGACTAAACTCAACTTTTGATGCATTATGGTTTTCATTTCCTCCAAACTTTGAAGGAGTACTGAAATTCCCCCTCTGAAAAGAATAAATAAATCTTAAAATAACTGGAATCTTGAGATACATCTTTATTTTCAAGTTCCATTCCTTAATCACTATTGTGTGTCACTAGCCTACACCTCATTGTCAATATTGACAGAGTGTGCTTATTCTGTGTAAAAAGTCTTGCAGTCAAAATTTTGGAATACAATTTTGTCTTTGTGGAACAATTACTAATTTTTATCATTGTAAAAACAATTGTAGATGGTCCTTATTATCTTTTTAAAAATCAGTGATTTGATACCATATCGATTTAATTGTGTGTAATGTTAATTTAATGTGACCAGGTGACAATAATATGATCATTGTATATCATTAAATTAAGTTTTGTACGCAAAATGAATGAATTCATTACTACAACATAAATAGAATGGGGTTAGGGTTATGGTATTTAACGCCACTTTCAATAATATTTCAGTTATATCGTGGCAGTCAGTTTTATTGGTGGAGGAAACCAGAGTACCCGGAGAAAACCACCAACCTGTCACAAGTCACTGACAAACTTTATAACATAATGTTGTATCGAGTACACCTCGCCATGAGCGGGATTCGAACTCACAACTTTAGTGGTGTTAGGCACTGATTGAATAAGTAGTGTAAATCCAACTACCATACGATCACGACCACCCCACAAAGATAAATAAAAATACTTTCAGCATATATGTTCAGATAGTCATTTTAAATTATCAAGCTAATATATATCAATAAATAGGTTTTTGAAGAATTATGTGTTAATTTCTGGAAATGAGAACTATCCTAAATGATGAAATGTGTCTATAGAATATTGATGTTTCACTTCCAGCTTAAGTAAACAGAACTATTACTATAGAATCATAAAAGGAATATTAACCAAATTGTTATAAATTTCAAATAATTTGCTTAAGGGAAACTTAAGCTATTGTCATTGAGCAGAAACAAATTTTTCAGTAAATTAAGGGGCAAAAGTCCAGAATGGTAAAAGTGATAGTCTTTAAACCGGGACCATGGGTATAAATAGCTGTGGGCGGAGCAAACATTCAGATTGTTCATTATTTTGACCACGGATATCTCGAGGAGGAAAAATCAATGATACATAGTTTCACAGTTACTATTGGAGCAAAATATTTGACAGGCATGGTCACTAGTGTTCCTCCCTACGAAACTTTTAGTCTTATTAAAAATAATATTCTTCGTCAGTCTAAAACCTACAAAAATCACTTCAAATTTCTGAGGTATGTGACCTTGGTCACGTTGGTCATGTGACATACAGTTTCATAAATATGCTGTTCATATCAACAAGGATTTTTGATGATAAGCTCCGCCCACAAACTTTGTCGGTAGGCACTACCACAAATTCCCCTTTAATCGAATTTGATCTGCTTTCATGGTACCTGACCTTGTGTATAAATCTTAAATGATTTGCTTAAAGGGATCTTAAGTATTTGAGCAGAAACCAAAGGCAGATGCACAAACTTACATAGATGGAAATGGGCAAAACATAATGCTTCCAACGCTAAGCACAGAGGGCAAAAAAACTATGGGAAGATTTTTTGTGGTATTTAATTTTTACAGTAAAAAACTAGTAACCATTAAAAAAAATATTAAAATTCTAAAGTAAGGGGATCAACAAATAGGAATACATTTATATCATTGCATTTGTATAAGTTTTTAAATCACATTGAGGTTGGTTTATGGTGTTTAATGGCACTTTCAACAATATTTCAGTTACGTCGTGGCAGTCAGTTTTATTGGTGGAGGAAACCAGAATACCCTGAGAAAAACACTGACCTGTCGCAAGTTACTGACAAACTTTATCACATAATGTTGTATCGAGTACACCTTTCCATGAATGGGGTTCGAACTCATAACTTTAGTGGTGATAGGCACTGATTGCACAGGTATTTGTAAATCCAACTACCATACGATTATGACCATGACAGCCCCCAGGTACACATAGAGAGATTCACACAACATAAATCTAACCCTGATTACCTTTCTCTGTGGGGTAGTAGAAAGTAGACTTAATGCTTCATTCCACTGAGACTGCATCATCTGTTGTAGTTTTAACAGTATATCTGTCCTAAAATTATACAGTAGAAAATAGTAACTTGTATGTTAATATTTACCAATGAAAAGCAACATGTTAAATTAAACATACATCATTAATTGTAGAGTGTATGTAAGAGCTATTGAAGAAAAAGTTGTAATGGGGGGATTGAATGTTGATCTGCCAACCATGCAATTTTCAGCTACAAGTATCTGCTTAAAGTATGCAATACCCACCATCCATAAGGTCATTCCTTATGCATGAAAAAGTGGCTTTATAAGACGGAGCCAATTTACTAGCATTTTACTATCTCAGTACATCTGTAATCTTGCCTGACAAGAGAGGTGGCCTTTGGTTGGAGGGGCCTTTATACTGTATAAAGTGCCTTCCAACCCCCATACACATTGATTCTGGAATAGCCCAAAGCTGATACAACAGTAGAGTTCGTTTATAACGAAGTCCAGGGGACTCTCGATCTTATTTCGCTATAGGCATCGTTCGCTATAAGAGAAATAGGGAGCAGGACAATAGCCCCCCGGACAATTGCCCCCCGGACAATTGCCCCCCGGACAATTGCCCCCCTAGGACAATAGCCCCCATAGGATAATTGCCCCCCACAAATTTTTTTCAGTTTTAAATTTAGTTTCTGATTACCCCTTTCTGACTCTATGAACTCCATTGCACTACTATACTTTCACTTTAAAATACACTCCTATTTAAGCCAGTTCTAAGCTTATACTTAGCTTGCAATCATTTTTTCTCAAAATTCTTTTTAATTATTAACCTTTGTACTTAGCTTTGATCATTGTTTAATCAAATTCCTTTTTATAATTTTTCTTTGAAGACCAATTTTGTAAGGTAATTAAACTTAATTGGGAAATCATTAAACTCTATCTAAAAATAAAATATATATAAATAATAAGAGAAAGTTATTTTTATCATAGCTTGTCCAAGCTGTATAATCCTTTTGATGATTAATATCACAGGGGCTTGAATCGCTTTCATAGAGGTCACACGGCCTATATACCATATATATAGCTTGAATCGCTTTCATAGACGTTAGGCCATGTGATTAATATACAAAGAAGAAAATCCAACTTAAAAGTAATTTGAATAATTTAATCTGAGTTTATGCATATTTATTTCTCATTTAAAAAATAAATAAAAATGAAATAAAAAAATTGGGGGATGGGGGGGGGGGGAATTGACTGGGGGGCTATTGTCCTAGACCCGAGAAATAATGTAGAATTACCTCCCCTTTTGAAAAATGATGTATTTCAAAAAAATTATTTCAAGTGATGTGTAACTGTTTTGTTTGCTTTGTTTTTGTTATTTTTTGACAGATAATAATGTTTTTACTTCGATGATTTTGTTTAATAAAATACTTTCAGCGAATTTTGCTTTGTGAGTCTTTGTTTTTTTTGTAACACCATTCATAATGCAAGCTATGTTGAGGAATAAATTAAATACACTGTTAAAATATGTTTTTCTGAATAGAGAAAAACAAAAACGAGAATTGATGAATAAAATTTATTAATTCAGCAGTTAAAATAAAACATTACTTCAACATTATATATTGCAACAAGATCTATTGCCCTTCATACTGATTACTGAATGATCAGCACGTGGATGTGTTACCATATTTATGACAATGTTCGGCTTGCAGTGTGAAAAACAACAGTAGAATTAAAATTTAAAAGCCGCTTTGTTGTTTAATTAAAGAGTCTATCATCAAGGAAGAAATAAACAATAGCGAATGAATTAATCTCGCACATGACTTTGTTTTTAATTTCTTTAGCTTGTGCATCCATTCATTAAAATTTAGATTACACTTATCAATTTTTAATGCAATAAATTAGAGTGAGTGTTACTAATTGACAACTTGTTAATCACATCATTAATACCCATTTTAATGTTTGAATTTTTCAAAGAAAAGTCTTCATTGACATCATTAACAACATCACAGGTGGGATTATTGATTTTTTCAATTACCAATAACGGAAGTGTCAAGTGCCATTCTAATATGTGATCGTCCGTGCATAACGGAAGACAGGTAAACGATTTGTTTGTTCAGCAATTTTCTTGGTTATATCAGGTCAATTTTGAGTAATAAAAACGTGGTTTGGGTTTAAAATTCTCTTCGTTATAAGCCTGATTTTCGCTATAAAAAATTTGTAATAGGCCTTCAAAAATACATTGTTTAAATAGCGATTGGACCGGGGATTTATCTTTACTTCATTATAAGCCTGATTTCGTTACTGTAGGTATTTATTTGCATTGTTTAAAATTATAAAATTAACTGAACTGTACATAGTATATTTGTAAACAATATATTCACCAAGATTACTATGATATGCACCTTCCTGGATGAATTTGCACAAATCTTTTATGGAGTTGAACATATCACGCTAATCATATTATTTTTAATTCAAATTTGAATTGGATGAATGAAATACAGCAAAAGCTGTCTCAATGGAACCTCCTTGGGACCAGTTTATGTTTTCTGAATAATTAACTTCTTATACTAACCTTTGTTTCTCTAATTTCTGTTTGGTCTCTTGTAAACCACTTATTTCAGATCGATACTGTTGAAGTCTGAAATGAATTTATTTATAATTGTAAATTTACAAATTA
The DNA here is from genome assembly GCA_963680875.1 of Bathymodiolus brooksi. NCBI lineage: Eukaryota > Metazoa > Mollusca > Bivalvia > Mytilida > Modiolidae > Bathymodiolus > Bathymodiolus brooksi. Next base: position 127,594,493 of record OY804576.1, on the reverse strand, counting down.
ACATGAATTCTAGACAAATATATATATATAAGTTTCTGGCAAATATAAGTTTACATTAACAATCAAAGACAAAATGTTAGTGATTACTAAAAGAAAATGTCTTAATTTGAAATGCTAAGAAAAAAAACACAACTAAATATTCTAAAAAAAAATTCAATCAAAAAACAAAATTGAGTTTACCAGTTTCTAGAAGGTATCTCCACACAAAAAGATAGTTTTGTGTTCATAGTACTTACTTTTCCTCATATTCCTGTACCTGCCTACGATTTTCGTCATCTCTATCTTTCAGTTGTCTATGGAAATTTGCCAAATGTTTCTCCAAATCTTCTTTGTGTCGCTGATTTAATTCCTTTGTGTGTTCATAATGTTTTTCTCTTAGATCACTATCTGCTTTCTCAACTCTTTTCTGAAGTTCTGACATTTGGTCAGAAATCTAAAATTAAATAAAATGTAACATGCAAAGTGATCAGATTAATATTAGAATTACTGAAATAACATTTATAACATATCTGTTACATTTCCACATTTTCTTGCATTGTGTTGCTGCTATATTACATAGGGTGCAATTAATTATTAGATTAGTACAATAAAATGGAAGAAAGTGTTCATAGGACATGGATGACCACGCTTCCAGCTTAAAGTAAACAGTAAAAGGGAAAAAAACAAAACTGAAATAAACCTGTGTGTTATGGTGAAAACATAAGTGTAAAAATTTCAAAACATTTGGCTAAGAAAAACTGTAGAGCATGGAATCTAAATTTTATTTGCCATATTTCAATTAATAAAGGAACAGAACTCTTAAATCATAAAAGGGATCATAACCAAATTACAACTTCACCTATGTATTGTGATCAAAAAGTTAGAACACAGTAAACACAAAATTGCCATTTGCATTTAAGGGGCATAACTCTGGAACAATAAAAGGAATAAGTTAACAACAAATTTTATATTGACTTACGTATTTTGGCTAAAAAAAAAAACATTGCTTAAAATAAATTTCAAAAGATTTGGTTAGGACGAACTTAAGTTATTAAATGGAAACCCAAGAAATTGGTATCGCTTGGCAAATCATTGGACATAACTCCAGAACGAAAAATGTGTTAAAGTCCAAAATGGAACTTGGCTTACTTTTTAATGGTCTCTGACTTTGTGTATAAATTTCAAATGATTTGCTTAAGGGGAACTGAATTTACTGAAGGGAAATCTTGGATATTGATATCTTGGGGGAAAATCAACACTCCAAAATGGGAAACTTCAATGGTTTCTGACCTTGTGTATAAATTTCAAATGATTTGCATCTGAATAATCCAACTTACTTCTTTTTCCATTTGAGATGCCAGCTCAGCTTCTAATGTTCTCTGTGCACTTTCAAATTTAGCTTCCATTATACCCATTTCTACTTTCAAACTTTCCTAAAAAAAACAACAACAAAAAACACATTTTAAAAATATATACATGTATTTATACATACAATAGGTTGTTTGATATACAACACAATAATCATTCCACCTCCCCATACTACATGTATATATAAATCGGGCACAATTATGACTGTTTTCTGGAATGACTTGTTCAATTCATTTTTTCACCCTTCTGTCATTAGTTATTCTAATTTGGTCAAGTGTATCCATGTATTGTCAGCCAATTAAAATTAATTTAAATGTTAATTTGTTTAGCATTTATCAAGGAAAACTTTCCCTGGCCATTACCCTTCATTTCTCATTGTATAACATTTAGAAATGTCTGTAGCACTTATTGGGTATTAAATTTACAAGACTTTGCATCATTACGTTTAACAATCAAAAAGCCACACTTGCTTCTTAAAATATTAAAAATCCATGGTCTTGTTTCAAACCACCCAAAACCCATCGTCTTGTTTCAAACCACCCAAAACCCATCATCTTGTTTCAAACCACCAAGAAGCTATGGTTCTCTTATATACCATCAAAGAAGCCATGATATTACACTATCATCAGTTGTCTCCCTTACCAGATATTTCTAGTTTAACATACCTTTTCTCTCAGTACAGCATCATGTTCCATCTCCATTTTCTTTATAATTTTCTGTATTTCATGTATCTCTTCGTCTGTTTGTTTGTTACGTTGTGACAACTCTTCATTCTTGTCCTAAATTGATGAAAACCAATATTTCTTAATAACATTAATCTTCAAAATGATATACAGTAAAACCTGTCTAAACCGAACCCTGAGTAAACTGGAATCCTGTATAAACCTGTCTAAACTGAACCCTGAGTATACTGGAATCCTGTATAAACCTGTCTAAACCGAACCCTGAGTAAACTGGAATCCTGTATAAACCTGTCTAAACTGAACCGAGTATACTGGAATCCTGTATAAACCTGTCTAAACCAAACCCTGTGTAAACTGGAATCCTGTATAAACCTGACTAAACTGAACCCTGAGTAAACTGGAATCCTGTATAAACCTGTCTAAACTGAACCCTGAGTATACTGGAATCCTGTATAAACCTGTCTAAACCGAACCCTGAGTAAACTGGAATCCTGTATAAACCTGTCTAAACCAAACCCTGAGTAAACTGGAATCCTGTATAAACCTGTCTAAACCAAACCCTGAGTATACTGGAATCCTGTATAAACCTGTCTAAACCAAACCCTGAGTAAACTGGAATCCTGTATAAACCTGTCTAAACCAAACCCTGAGTAAACTGGAATCCTGTATAAACCTGTCTAAACCGAACCCTGTGTAAACTGGAATCCTGTATAAACCTGACTAAACTGAACCCTGAGTAAACTGGAATCCTGTATAAACCTGTCTAAACTGAACCCTGAGTATACTGGAATCCTGTATAAACCTGTCTAAACCGAACCCTGAGTAAACTGGAATCCTGTATAAACCTGTCTAAACCAAACCCTGAGTAAACTGGAATCCTGTATAAACCTATCTAAACCAAACCCTGAGTATACTGGAATCCTGTATAAACCTGTCTAAACCAAACCCTGAGTAAACTGGAATCCTGTATAAACCTGTCTAAACCAAACCCTGAGTAAACTGGAATCCTGTATAAACCTGTCTAAACCGAACCCTGAGTAAACTGAAATCCTGTATAAACCTGTCTAAACCAAACCCTGAGTAAACTGGAATCCTGTATAAACCCAACTTCAAATAAAGTCTCCATATAGGAAATGTTTGTTAATTTAACCTGCATAAACCATAAGCCTGTCCATTCCGAACACAAAAAAGGCCCCAAGTAGACTCAATTTAGACAGATTTCACTGTACATGATCAATACATCATCATCTCTTTTTACTTTATGAAGTAGCAAACAAATTATACATGTGTTATAAATAAATAACACACAGAGTATATTGTTTGTTTGTTTGATGGTGTTTAAAGCCACTTACAACAATATTTCAGCTATATCGTGGTGGTCAGTTTTATTGGTGGAGGAAACCGGAGGACCCGGAGAAAACCACCGACCTGTCGCAGGTTACTGACAAACTTTATCATATAATGTTGTACACCTCGCCCTGATCGAGATTCGTACTGCCACTGATTGCATAGGTAGTTTTAAAACCAACTACCATACGATCACGGCCACGACGGCCCCATACACACAGTATAACATGTGTAATAAATGACATGTAGAGTACAATGTACATATACAATAATCAAATAACAAATAATGTAATCCAATAACTAATATTTTTAGCATTATATTTGAACATATTCAAAATCTTAAATTCAAAACATATACACCTATGTGTACGTTCTGTTCAATATCTTTTTACAGTAAGATGTTGGCATTGTGTAGAGGACAAAAGCCAGATCAACTAGATTTTACCATCTGCCACATTTTTGTATATTTCATACATGTAGCCAAAGTCCTGTAAGAAAGTCTAAAGGCTTTTTCCCATTCAATTTTTTGTATATAATAAATTCAATAAATAAATTGCTACTACCTGGCTTTTCAACATTTACCAAAATCACACAATGGCTAGTAATCCAAATATTCTGGGTCCGATACACAGGCGACACAAAAATCATTTAAAATGTTGACTAAAAATCATCCTTCTTGCACCTTGTCATCTTTAACAGACCATTCTAAATTCATTATACTCATTAAAACAAACCAAGTTAATACTGGTTTTTGACATAGGTCTACTATCTACGGTATATACCTTTTCCTGTTGAAGAACTTTAATATTGGACTCGGATACTGAATCTATTTTATTGAGAAATTCTTGTTCTCTTTTAAACCAACTGTCTTGCTCCTGAAATTTGAAACAATATTAAATTAATGTCTGATATCATATGTAAATAAACTGATTTATGTTTGTAGCTGACAGGGTTAAATTTGTTTCCGTTAATTCAGGATTGGATTACTGGATCGTGTTTTCCTGAGTAACTAGCCACCGTCGAATTTGATAGCTTCAAAAGCCAAAATATTCAGTTATAATTTCAACAACTTCAAAAAATATAGTTGAGCATTTTCTTTTAGTCGCATTTATGCAGTAGATCATAGATATCTGCTCATTTATGAGCAAGAGCTTCATAAGAAATGATATTCTAACTATGTTATTTATTACTCTGAAACAGCTGTTATATTAAGTAAAAAGGTTGTGTTCAGGCTCTCTCAGCTAAAGGCTACTACTATCAGGTAGAATGCTGAATTTCATTTTGGTGACACACACTGATTGAATAAGTAAACTTAAATCCAATTACCAGATATTTGTTGCTACAAATTCTCTTCATTTAATCAGTAATTTATTCACCAAAACAAAACTTTTCATTAAAAACCTTATTACATATTTACTTTGATTACTATGATTATTTTTCTTCATTGTAAGTCTTATTATTATAATACTTTAACCTGATCTGACCTATCCCCCTACCCCCTCTATCTGATGCATCCTGTCCTGTAGTTGTTGAAACTATCCCCCTACCCCCTCTACCTGATACATCCTGTCCTGTAGTTGTTGAAACTTTTTGTCTATCTGATCCCTATTATCTTTCACCATGTCTAACTCTTGTTTCATCAAACTTGATTTTTCTTTCTCAGTTTCCAACATTTCCTCTGCATGCCGTCTATTTCGTTCATTTTCCTCTATCTGTAAATATTATGATTTGTTAATATTAGCTTTTTATATAGAATCATTTTTTCTAAAAAAATAGACAATTCATCATTATTTACATAAATTCAGTAAACACTGTCTATGCAACGTAAAACTAACTAAAAACATATAAATTATCTTAGTATATTATAGGGGTTAGGGTTATGGTGCTTAATGCCATTTTCAACAATATTTCAGTTATATTGTGGCAGTCAGTTGGTAGAGGGAACCAGAGTACATTTAGAAAACCACTTACCCATTGTAAGTTACTGAAAAACTTTATCACATAATGTTGTTTCGAGTACACCTTGCCATGAGAGGGATTCAAACTCACAACGTTAGTGGCGATAGGTACTGATTGCATAAGTAGTTGTTAATCCAACTACCATATGATCATGACCACTTATATTCATAGGTGTAAGAAGGGTATCCATCTACAAGCACCCAAAAAATATCAAATATTATTGTCTGTTAATTACTTTTTTGATAGAAAGGACAAAAACCTGAGGACATGCCTCTATCTTATTCTTCTATTATAAAACCTGAGGACATGCCTCTATCTTATTCTATTATAAAACCTGAGGACATGCCTCTATCTTATTCTTCTATTATAAAACCTGAGGACATGCCTCTATCTTATTCTATTATAAAACCTGAGGACATGCCTCTATCTTATTCTTCTATTATAAAACCTGAGGACATGCCTCTATCTTATTCTATTATAAAACCCGAGGACATGCCTCTATCTTATTCTATTATAAAACCTGAGGACATGCCTCTATCTTATTCTATTATAAAACCTGAGGACATGCCTCTATCTTATTCTTCTATTATAAAATATCAATAGTCTGTACATGTACTTCCTCAAAATACCTTAGATCTCATTTCCTCTACTGAAGACTCTGCCTCATCTCTCTCCCGTCTTACAACCTCTAGTGCCTGGGCCATGTCTTCCTCAAAAGAATTTATTACCTGTTGAAATGAAATTAAACAAAAGATAACATCAAAATGTTCTAACAATTAATGTTGATTTAACATGTCTGTCTAATTTATAGTTTTGTGTCTCCTTTGTTAAATATGTCAGTTTCTTCCTAATTAGAATATGTCAGTTTCTTCCTAATCAGATCTTCCAAGTCTGATCTACACCAGTCTAATTTGTTCCGTTTGCTTTGGCCTTTTTAACTTTTATGCTATATATTCAATAATTCATGTGTTTATGTAAGACAAGTGTCAATCAATTTTAGTTATGCCTTAAGTAATAACTACTAATTGTATATGTGAAAACTTCCAGGTGGGCATGATTTTCATTTATTTGGTGTTTGACAGTGTCAAATAACATTATATATCACATTTTTCTATTATATTGCTATCGATTTTATTCTAAATAGTGAACGTCTATCAAATTGAATTTTTATATATACCCATCAAAGACGGGACATTATATGGGCTACCCTCAGTCCACAAGGCCTACGATAACTCTGAACATGAGCCTGATATCATCATAATGTTTTATTATCATTGATTTATAGTATGTAGATTTAATTATCTCTTTAACATTGTATACCATTGTTTATGTACACAGGTATAATGATGACCTTTCATGACAAGATATCACCTCAGCTAATGAAACTATATTTTCATATAGTTGATTTGGCCAAGGGGAATAGATGGTTCGTCGTTATGCTAAGCAAATTGGTCCATTATAAGTTACAAAATGACCGACATTACCTGTTGTTGCTTAGCAATCATGTCGTCTAATTTCTTCTTTTCTTGACGACTCTTTTCTAATGTCACTGTTTTTTCTTGATCTTGATTTTTCCAACCTTCCAAAACTTTTCCTAATTGCTAACAGAAAAAAGAATTAAATGTTTACTGAATGTATAATGATAAATATACAAAGGATGTAATAATACTGGCACAATTTAATAATTAGATGTGTCTTTATCTATTATAAATAGAAGATAATACAGTTCCTTTAAAATCAAAACATTGATATTAAATTTAAAGTCAACACAGTTGTTGATTCTTTTTTCTGATCTCTTGCAGGAAAATTGTAAAATGAGAGATATACTGTAACAGAATATAACCAAATCTTAAATCACTCATTAAATGCACAAATTATTATACAATACTTGATAATTTTTACCATATCTTACTGTACACTATGTATTCATATTTGTTTATAATTAAGAAATCCAAGATGGCTGCCAAATCAATAAGAAATAAAATACAATTAACTTTTATTTGTATCATCTAAATTACAAATTTCCTAATCATTTTCAGTAAGATAGTAATTGTATAGTACAATGTATTTACCTTATCTAACTGTTCAATCATGATATCTTTACGTTTATCAGTAGAAACTGCCACAGCCAACTGTTGCTGGGTTTCTAAATGCTATAAAATACAATCAATACAAGAATTAATGTATGCTTTATTTTCAATATCATGTTCAAATTCATATACTGCAAATTTTGATAAACAAGAACATTTGAGACCTTCCAAACAGACATTAACAATCCTTGATTAATATAACATGGCATAAATGCAAGATATCTGTTGGTCCCATTCTGTCTTTATATTGTTTTTTGGTAAAGGTATGGCATGATTGTGATCTAGTATTTATCCATATAGATTACTGTCCATACATAAATTAAGTACAAGTCCATGGGCAGCTCATAGAGAGTACAATTGACCTGTATCTTTAGTGAGAAAGTTCATCAGGTACATATTGACATTAGTAGTTTTCTTTTTCCTACTTCCTATTCTGAGAGTATTTCTAAAAGCATTTTGTGTCCATGAATGGCTGTAGCTATATATGAACAGAAGGCACAAATTTATTATTATGGAAGAAATTCAAATTTGACCTGTAAATTCTAAAATAAAATCAGGATAATATCTCTACTCATTAAGAAAAGAAAGTGTTTAAAAAGTGTTCATTTCTTGAAATTTCCTAATACAAGTACCATAATTCCGTAAATAAAAAAAATCAACCAGATTGAAATACAACACTGATCTGTAACTTCTCATAACATTAATTTTTACAGAAACAGAACAAAACTTAAGCTTGACCTACATTAATTAACACCTCAAGGTATTTTGTCCTTACCTTAATATTTAATTTCTGTATTTGTTGTTCACAATGCTGAAATAAAATAACAGAAAATTTTATCTTATTTTCCAAAGAAATATACATGTAATCAATCATTAACAAAAGAGTCAGAAGATACCAATGTTATAACTGAGTATCTAATTTAATGAAATCTTTCAGTTATTGTAGAAAATAAATTACAAGTAACTGAATGATGCTGCACATGAGTAAATCATCATCGTTGTTCCGTTACAAACGTTTTATTTTTTATATTTGGAATGCAAAAGTAGGTACATGTATACTGTTTGTTACGTAGGGCTTACACTTTTGTTTGCATTAATAAGATGTTTCAAAAAGGAACTTGTTTTGTCATTGTCACACGCTCAATGATATTTTTGAATATGACGGCGTTGCTACTGGAGGTTACACAGTGAAATAAAAAAAAATTGTTTCACTGGGTGAAATACCATTTTCCACTGGGAAATCTCAGAATTTCACAAGCATCTATGCAATAATAATGTTAATCAATTAATACTTAAAAAATATATTGTCTACTCTTGATACACAGATATATACTATACTAATTACCTTTCTTCTATATCTTTCTTTCTCTAATATTTCTCTAAGTCTGGTATTTTCATTGTGTACAGAAACATCATTTCTATTGATAGAGGAGTTATCAGTCCACATACATGCAGTAATGGAAGGGAAATTCTCCAACAACTCAGACACATTGTCTTGATTATTTCCACTAAAATTAGAAGAGCATTTGACCTCATCAAGGTGAAGATACAAAAAGCCATATTATGACATATGTCCTGTCATATCTCAGCTGTTTACCTGTGCATTCAGTGCCTATCACCACTAATGTTGTGAGTTCGAATCCCGCTGAGGCGAGGTGTTCTCAATACAACATTATGTGATAAAGTTTGTCACTAACTTGCGGCAGGTCGGTGATTTATTCTGTGTAGTCCGGTTTCCTACACCAATAAAACTGACTGCCACGATATAACTGAAATATTGGTGAAAGTGGCATTAAACACCATAAACTAACTAAACTAACTATTTCAGCTGTTAATCAAAGTTATTGTATCACATTATGGGATACTTCATTACTTATAAAGATTTATCTATATAAAATAATTATTAATTAACAAAAATATATTAACCTATGACCTGATATCACAATGTATTTTTTTCAATGTCATATGGCAAGTTGTCCAAACCTCACACAATGTAGGAATATGATGACAAAAGATATTCAATGTGATAAAGCTTGCCAGTATATTCAAACAGGTTGACGTTAAATTATACTTATATACCTGATCATAGAGTAGTCATTATTCCCAGGGTCTATAGTAGTATGGACAGGTTCACTAAAATCGTTAAAGTCAAATGGTTTGGCTCCTAAAATGGAAAAAAACCATACATGAAATTTATTATTTAATCAATCAAATTATATTTGCTTACCTGCATTCACAGACTTCCTGCCATAAATTTGAGAGCAATTACTCTAAAATTGACCCAGAACAACAGTAGTCATCATGAGACACATAGATTTCAGAAATAAGTCTGAATCAAACAGAATCATTTATCAAGTTTAGACCTTCTACACAATACAGGATGGTTTATGGTGTTTAATGCCACTTTTAACAATATTTCAGTTATATCGTGGCGATCAGTTTTATTGGTGGAGGAAAGCAGAGTACCCTGAGAAAACCATCAACCTGTCGCAAGTCACTGACTAACTTTTTATCACATAATGCTGTATGGAGTACACATCACCTAACCAGGATTTGAACTCGCAACGTTTTGTAGTTAGAGTAATTGATTGGTTTGGTTGGTTTATGGTGTTTAACACCACTTTCAACAATATTTCAGTTATATCGTGGTGGTCAGTTTTATTGTTGGAGGACACCGGAGTACCTGGAGAAAACCACTGAGAAACTTTATCACATAATGTTGTATAGAGTACACCTCGCCATGAACAGGGTTCGAACTCACAACTTTAGTTTTAATAGGCACTAACTACACAAGTAGTTGTAAATCCAACTACCATACGATCACGACGGCCCCTCCTACACAATACAGTAAGTTGATTGGATGATACAGTGAAACTATCTAAACCGATCCTCCTTGGGCCAAACTTTTGTGTATGGAATAGACAGGTGTACAGTTTATACAGGTTAATAAAGATTACCTATATACATAGCTACATTGAGACTATGTTTATAGTTCTCTTTATACTGGATTCCAGTGACTTGTGACAGGTCTAGTTAGCATTATGCTGGTATCACTGTACCAAAACCTCTTTAAAGTTAATTCATACCTATCATAGATTCTCCTGTAGATATTTTCAGCATACTCTTCAGTTGACTACGGACATCTTCCATTCCTTGTACATCTAAACTACTATCCTGAAAGGTATATTGTATTGCATGTAAATCATTCCATATTATATTCTTATGGTATATACAATTATTATTATGTTTGTTGTGTTCAGGCTCATAACAAATGTTTCCTAAATTAAAAATATCAAAAAGAATATAGCAGTAGAAAGGAAATCAATTCAATATAAATACGTCTAGATACAATTATTAAACTATTTAAATGGTTTATTTTTCAAATGCCATGGATGTTTTATTTTGAAATGCCACGAGCAATAATACCATTATATCATTTTAATAGAAATTATTTTGCATAGAACATGTAACATATAAACTGATGTGATTTTTCTTAATTAAAAAATGTGATATTTCAAATGTTATCAGACACTTTTATTTGAAAAATATGCAATTAGAATAAGTTCAGTTTATGCAAGAAAAACCAGTAGTAGAATTATTGCTAAGTTGCTTTAAAAAAACTTTATTGTAGTACAGTGGAACCTGTGTGATCCGACACCCGAGTTTTCCGACATCCTGTGACTTCTGACAAGAATTTAGGTCCCAAAATATTTCTTTAACATTTTTTATTTAAAAACCTTGAGTATTCCGCAACCTGCCACTTCCGACACTGTTTTACGGTCCCTGTGTTATTAATTACACTTAATAAATCCTGTCTTATCCTTCCATGTGTATCATTAAATATAAACCATTTAACAAATTGACAGGCTTACTGTAGCTCACAAATAAATTGTGACTTTAAATAATTGATTGGCAGGTAATTATAGGCTCATTAGTAAGTGTTAAAAGTAAGCTTACAAAGAATATATCTATAATAATTAAAATTTTACAGTTAAAATAACTGTTTTCACTTTCTTTGTAAAGGACATGGCTACAACTATTATCTGATATATTATGGAATTGCTCTAGGCTTGTGTACACAAATAAATTATGATTTGAATTTATTGATTGGCAGGGGATTAGAGACTCATTAATAAGCGTTAAAGTAAGTTTCCCAAGAATATAATAATTAAAATATTACAGATAACTATTTGTAAAGGACATGGCTACAACCAACAATAATCTGATCAGATTATGAAATTGTTCTAAATATATTAATTGTGTATAAATTAAATATTAAATGTATTTTCATCTACATTGTAGTTCCAATTATTTAAACCATCCTACATAATCAAACATACACAATTTCTTCTCTTGTTAAATTTATTCAAATTTCTGTTAACATCAGGACAATAGGTAATTAACTAATTTTTACATGTGCTGTTATCTACTTACATGAGCATCTGAGTACTGTTCTACTTGAGTAACAGGTGAGTAATCCTCCCTAGTTTTGGGAGGTTCTCTACTATCCCGATTCACCCCTGTCTGTTTAGTATAATCTCCCCTGTTTCCCATAGACACTGGAACACCACTGAACTTGTTCTGGTCCTCAGCAGATTGACCTCTGAATCCAGGGGCATTTCCTACCCTGCTTTGACCTTGAACCGACTGACGAGTATTTCTGTTAGTAGGCAGACCCTCGCCTACTCTGTTTATATTTTCAGTTGACTGTCCATTGCCCATTCTCATATCTCTCTTGGTCTTCACAGGTTGCGATGATATATTTCTCTCCTGAACTTTCCCCTTTGGTTCCTCTCTAACCATTCTGGATTTGGCATTCTGTGCAAGAATTTCTCTTTTTTGTGCCCCTTTTTCCAAGTAAGACGAAGGATCACGGTTACCTGAACCTTTGGCATAGTTCCAAGGTTTCTTGTCATTAGATTTGACTTCAGGCTTTGTGTTGTTTGGAGGCTTGTTTGAGTCCCTGTTTTGATTAATTTGCACCCCTGTTTGATTAGGAAATGACTGACTTCTATCTTCATTGGTTTCTGTTTGTTGTTTAGTCATAACAGTAGGTGGCTTTGCAGTTACATTCTGTACATGTTTTTGTTTCTCACTGTCTGACATGTGGCTATAATTCTGATGCCTGTTTTGTGTTTGTTGACTACTTGGAGCTGATGTTGAGATATACTGCTGTTGTGCCCACATGTTTACATTTCTTTGAATCTGTGACTGACCTTCATTCATTTCAAGGTCAATCAATTTCTGATGTTCTCCTCCACTTTGATTAAGACTATCAGGACTATGACCAAACTGAGTATGTTGTGGAACAGAAACAAATATTTCTCTTGTCTCTATAGTTTGTAAGTGGCATCTACTTGGACTTATGCTATGATGATGAGGAGATTGGCCATGGCTTGAAGAATACTTTGGTGATCTACTATCCCTTCCAAAGGGCTGAACAGAGTGCTGTGGAGAATTTTGATTTTGTTCTAATGAATCATTTTGAAAAGGTGAAATGTCCCTTTCATTAATTGGCCTTTGTGAAAGCTCAACATTTCCATCTGTAACATAATTTTGTTGATTCCCAAAGTTAAAATTCTGCGGAATATTCTGCCTTATATTAGGGATTTTTGACAATGGCGGAGACTTCATGCCTGGATCAAAATGTTCTCCTTGAAATTGATTATTAAAGCCATGTAGTGGTGAGAATATAACTTTACTGTCTAATTCTTCTTCCTGTTCACTATGATTTGGCGATGACTTCAACTCATAAAAATTTCCATCTGGAGATTCGTTACGATCCATTCCTGAATTTTCTATAAATTGTTCTCTTGATATCATGGATATACTTTTACTATTCTTATGGTCGGGAGTTGAAACTGAACGATCCACACCCCTTGGAAGAATAACATCCGTCAAAGCAGTGTCATCCAATGATGAAAAATCAAGTTGTTTTATTGGACGAAACACAACAGATTCACTATCTCCAGGCACAAATCCTGAACTCTGTGAAAACATAGGACTGCCATCAGGACGAGAACGGTGATATGCAGCATTACTTCCCACATGGTCATCTTGTTTATTTTCTATTTGGATCAGTTCTTCTTGTCCAAACAAATCTCTTTGCATACCTTGGTCTTGTAGATTAAATCCATCATCACCAGTCATATAATGTTGTCCTGGTAATTCATTGGGGTCCATATATCCAAAATTTTGGCCAAGTTGTGAATTTGGCTCCAGATATTTTTGAAAATCTATTTGATGTTCATCTGTGATGTACTGTTGATTTATCTGATCCTGCTCATTTTCTCTCACCTCACCTTGACCTTGATATAAATGACCGGTTAATTCCTGATTATCATCCATACTTCTAACGTAAAACCTACAAAAATATATTTTAAAAATGGCTATTTTTTTTTATATAATAACAAATACCTCCCATGATAAAAAAAAAACATTTGATGAAATATTCAAAGTCAAAAAGGGCAATAATCCCTTCAAAGATTTCTGATCTAATTTACAAGATAATGATATGCAATCCTTATAAGCAAGTATGCAAAGTATTGAGGAATTCCAAGATCCATATATTTACTATTGCCAATAACAATTTTGGTCACTGTTTGGTTTGGTTTTATTGGTTCATGGTGTTTAATGCCACTTTCAACAATATTTTAGTAATATCCTGGCAGTCAGTTTTATTGGTGGAGGAAACTAGAGTACCCGGAGAAAACCACTGACCTGTCGCAAGTCACTGACAAACTTTATCACATAATGTTGTATCAAATACACCTCGCCTGAGCAGGGTTTGAACTAACTGTTAGTGGTGATAGGCAGGGCTCACATTGGAGGGCGATTCGGGCGAAGAAGTCGCCTTGTGAAGGTTGACTTCGCTTTGTCGTTGGTCAAAAGCGAACTTCAAGTCGACTTGTAATTTTGAAGAGTAGTCCTATGTCGCCGCCCACGTATTTTCTCCACTTGTCATTTATGAAAATGTCAATATCATAGGTACCAATTGCATAGGTAGTTATAAATCCAACTACCATGCGATCACGAGTCACTGTTTTAAGTTAAATTTAAAATGATATTAAAATGGAGATTGTTCACTCAATTCTTGGATAACTTGAAGTGACAAAACAGTCTATATGTAGTGATAATCAGCACAAATACCTTGGATAATTCAAATACAAAGTAAATTCAAAGTAATGCTTTGATTATAAGGAAATAAATCAATGCTGCTAGTTTTTGTGAATATTGAAATTGCAATTTTAAAAATATTTCTCATTTGTAAAAGTTAAAATTTTCCAGCTAATTTAATTATTACCTTTCAACCTATTTTGATTAAAATAAATTATAGCTTATTAAATCAGTATATGTATCGGGTTAACAAACTTGATGATAGAATGTAAACATCAAGATAGAAACATGATTATTCTTCATGTTATCCATCTCAGTGTTATATAGTGTCATAACACAAAATGTTGTCTGTGAGTGAAGCCATTATTTTCTGAGCATTATTTTATAATTTTTTTGTATGCATTTGCGAGGGGGACACACAAATAGATGGACATTATCACTAAACTGGCAACTCTCGACATCAAGTCAATCTTTGCCCAAGTCTTTGTTACTACTGGTCGAGGACCAATTATCGACAACTTGCACGTTACTCGCGAGCGCATGCAAATTTTTTTGCCATTTTTTGCAGACGACAATATTAAATGGTGACAAAGCAGTCAGCAAAATCCTACATTTGTATCTTGGCCAATTCAAAAGAAATCAGGTAAAACTCCATGGCATTAGAAACCATACCTCTTTATATAAACCTTGCAGGGGTCATGTAAATGGAGCGCGGAGATGCCAATCGCTATTATGAACAGAAAAAATATAGCAGATTGGTGTTCTAATGATCGCAAAATACTGGTGACACCTTCATTTTTTGTGGTAAGGCTACTTCTTTTAATTTTAGTGCTGATTTATATATTTAAGATGGTGATAATTGTTAGTTCTACTTTATAATAAATTAGATGGATCTTTAAAAAGTAAATTGATAGAAATAACATGACTTTTTTTATGAGTCACGACTTTCCACTTGTAACCTATTAATTAAATTTCATATAAAAATCATTTGACGATATGTGGTTCTATACAATACGGTTGTTTCGAATCATTTCCATTCCGTCAAAATTTTGTTATTTTTGTCCACCAGATCACGTGATTTCGATGGACTAATCGGCATTGAACTTCCGGTGTCAATGTACACAACAAAAACTCCAATCGATTTGTGCCATTATTAACTTAAAAAAAAATCTTAACATTTTCTGTAAAAGACAGATATCAATTAAATTATTTTATTTGAATCAAAGACTTCAATGCAGAGACAATTACTTCCTTTAAAATTAAATTTGTTTTCTTTCTTTATTTGCTGCTGTCAGTATCATGAAACGAAAACGATCTGCCTTTATATATTTCTGATATCAGACATATACTGGGATACTGAACACCAGTATTTATTCAGCGGTTTCCATGGCATCTCCATTACAATTACTTATAATCTACCGCATTTACGACTATGATATGCTGACGTTGTCACAGTAATAGCGTAAACACCGGAAGTCGCCTGCCGATTTGTTCAGATGTCAAGACACAAAAAGATGGAACGTGGTCGGAATTGACATGATTCGAAACAACCGTATTATATATAGGTCCTATGAAGATGGAAATTGGTTAAAATAGTATGTGAATTCACGATATCATAGAACCTGCGGTATAATAATAGCGAGCATCGCAAGATGCGAGCTAAACAGCAACATGTGTGTAAGGAGATGAATTAATATATGATCAATACCAACCAGAAATGGATTCTAAGTTTCGGCATAGAATGGACAATCAGAGTGAAGTACAGGAAATAGCCTTTTAATTTGAATAAAAATTAACTATCCTGTTTAAAAATAATCTCAAAATAATTAGAAAGAAAACCGTACAGCTTCTGAAGTTCTTTACATGAAACGATCAATTTATTTAAAAAATGGACAATTGTTAGACCTTCTTGTTTCGCCCCCAACGAACGATCGGCCCTTAAAAGAAAAAGTCCCCAATATATCTCGGCCCAAACAAATCTCCTTTGCAATAATAGAATTAACTGGTTAAGTCGAATTGAAGAACAAAGAAAAATAATCAAGAATAATGAAGAAAAGAACCCAAAACTACTATTTGTACATGTCTATGTGTAGATGCGATGCTCGTCTGTAGGCTGTGCCTAATCCATATTAGAGCATTAGAGGCAGCCGACAGACATATTTTGACCGTTTTTATATCGTCACAATCGTGTAGAAACTTGCAAATGTTGAATGTTCTGTTGTTTTTCGAAATTATCCTGACATTGTGTGTGGGTGTCAATTACCTTATGTTCTTTCAATGTGTAAAGAAACGTAAACATGCAACGTATGATTTTTTCATACTAAATTTAACCTAAACACAATTTTGGGGTAGCTGTGAAAATTTCATAAACAATTTTTGTTCATGGTCGGAACATGCGCAGTACGTCTTGATTTTAAAATCTCTGGTGTTTTCCTTCAAATAGATGGAAGACATCCGTGACCCAGTTAAAAAGTAATTTTTAAAACATTCACGTATGGAATGTACATTTTCCGTATACAATTTGTACTGAATATATTTATAGTTTTATTTGTTTATTAATATCTATTTAAGAATTTAAATAGAAGCATAGCAAAGTTCAGCATTAGCAAGCATAAGATAAGATTTTGTTGTCCAATCAAGGTCCCAGCAAGGGGCAGAGTCATTACAGTGATTTATATTACACAAAAAAACAATAAACATTCTAATACATAAATGTAATAAACAGTATACAAACAAACAATTTGTAGAAATTAGATTGCAGGGGCGTATCCAGGGGGGGCGCACCCCTAAAGTTGGAAAAAATATGATTTTTTGGCGTAAAATCGTGATTTTTCATACGAAATATCCCAAATATTTTCGCGCCTCCCTCCGCTCGGCGCAATTTTTTTAAGTGCGCCCCCCCTCCCTAACTTGAAATCATGGATCCGCCCCTGGATTGGTACACAAGTACTAAACATATCTATGTCTCTGATGAGTATAATATTTGGAAGAGTCCACTTGGCAATTACAAAAAAAAAAAAAAAAAAAATATACATCATTTGTTGATATTTAATAAGTTATTAACTTCTTCTGAACACCGAAATAGAAATAAACCCTTTTATATTTACAAGGGGTTAATTCAATGACAGAAGGCAGATCCAGCGTCCTCCCCATGACCAATGTACATGCATGAGAGCAATGCCATTAAAGCATATAAACCATTAAAACATACATAGATAAAATTCAAAACAGATAATATATTAATATTTTAAGCTAAATTAAACGAAGCACTATAAAAACACACTAGCACATATAAGTCTCTTTAAAAACAAAACGACTAGAAAGAATAGTTTTGGGGCGACAAGGCAAGTTATTGTGTTCAGAAGCTACAGGAACACTGATTAGAGACATACGGGGTGCAGGTATACAGTGATTGAATTTTCAGAAAATTGCTTATTTAGCCGAGCTGTTACACCATAATAAAATCTTTCTCATCATCTTTTGACGTTCGTGATCCCGGCATGTCTGTTGTGTTTTTGTATCTAAAATTATCAGAATTATTTTGTATTTTAATGATATTTTGTAAAATAATAATAAAAAAAAATAATAGAAAAAAAAAATAGACTACATATATATATATTAGCAGTTGTGTAAGTCTCTGATGCCATGCCTCTTATTCTCCTGATGGTATCAACCAGTAGCTTTGACTGTTCTAGCAGGAAATTGTGGGAGTTTTCACAGTAAAATAAATCTTAGATCTTGTTTTTGTCATTGTTTTCACTGCAGAAATCATGCCATGTCAGGGAATAATAAAGCTTCAGATGATAAAAGAACCATAGATTGTAAGCTTAGCAAGTCTGTTTAAATGTGTACTAATCCTTTTTAAAATATTAATTTGACATGCGGCCTTTTTACATTTATTTAAAGGGGCATTATATGCCAAAATCGTAAATTTTTGTTACCCATAAAAACTATCAGATATGATTGATGCCTTAATAAAACGTGTTTCTGTAACTTATAAATGTTATGAAATGTACGCGCATCGGGAGAAAAAGGTGCAACTGCTCGTGTTTTGAGATCGATCAAGAAATGGACGCCATTTTATTAATTATCGGCATTGTTTACGGGGTTTGCTGAATCGTTATTAAATCAGTACAACAATGCACTTATTTCTTATTTTCTGTGAATCTGCTTTTAGTCGGCGTTAATTACGGACAAAGAACCATGCAAGTTTGCAGTTAATAGGCGACAAAATACAAATTATTCGTTTCTACCTGTCACTAGTAAGGTCAGTTGCATACGGAGAAAGCGAGGTCAAATTATTTGCCTTCAACTGTAAAAGCATGGAATGATTTACCACTTCCCACCCGTAATTTGGAATCGCTAAATTCATTTAAATCTCTTATCAACACTAAAAACACTAAAGTTCCAGCCCATTATTATGTTGGATGTAGGTTAGGTCAGATATTACATGCGAGACTACGTATGAATTGAAACATACGAAAAACTTTCTAATTTGTCACCTGAATATAAACAGTCTGAGATACAAATATGATGAAATCAAAGATATTTTATTAGATAAAGTTGTTGACTGTCTCATAATATCAGAAACTAAATTAGATTCATCTTTTAAAGATTCCATATTTGAGGTTGATGGCTACAAACTTCAGCGGAGAGACCGTACTGACCACGGAGGGGGCATAGCTACTTTCATGCGTGCCGACATACCAGCACGGAGACGTTTTGACATTGAATGTAAGACTCTTGAAAATATTGTGTATGAAGTTACTCTTGATAAAACCAAATGGTTAATATATGCTATTTATAGACCTCCATCAATGGCTAATGATATTTTCACTAACCATATGAACATTTTATTAGATAAAGGTTCTAAATTTATAGAAAATTACATGGTTATTGGTGATCTTAACTATGATATTTTGACTCCTGATAAATCGCAGGTACTTGATGATTTATGTGATATTTTTGATTTAAGAAATATTGTTAAAAATCCTACATGTTTTATGAAAGGATATGAACCATCATTAGTAGATGTTATACTTACTAATAAAAACAATCTTTGTTTTAAGACACTTAATTTTAATACTGGAGTCAGTGATTGTCATCATATGATATCGACATTTATTAAAGGTAATACACCAAATTGTGTAAACAGCAAGATACAATATAGAAGTTTTAAAGATTTTGATGTTAATAAATATATTAGTGATCTAGATAATACTGTTTATCTACATGATTCTAGTGAGTGTGTAGATGATATAAACACTATGTATAATGATTTTGAAACTAAAGTCTCGCAGGTCATTGATCATCATGCACCCATAAAATATAGATACCCTCGAAAAAACTCAGTACCGTATATGAACAGAGAGCTGAGAAAAGCCATATACAAAAAACAAATGCTACGATCGAAATTTGAGAAATACAAAACAAATAAAACCTGGGAAGCATACAGAAAACAAAGAAATCTTGTTACAAAACTAAAAAGAAAATCTATCAACACATATTTTCAAGAAAGATGTACTGGTGGACAAAAATCTAAACATTTTTACACCACAGTCAAACCATTTCTATCAAAAAAATCTACAGGTAGTCAACAGAAAATTGTTCTAGTAGAAAATGATAAGATTGTGAACAACACTAAAGATATATGTGATACCTTTAACACCTTTTTTGTAAATGTTGCAAATGACATTGGCAAAGATGTTATTTTTGATGGAAATAGTCACCCTAGTATATTGAAAATTAAGAACAATACACAACATAATACACTGTTTGATTTTAAACCTACAGATGTTGACACTATAAACAAACTGGTTAGCAAAATAAACATCAAGAAAGCTACTGGTGTAGATCAGATCTCGTCTAAACTTTTACGTGCTGGTGCACCTGTACTTAACAAGCATATAACAACACTTGTTAATAACACTATCAAAACCAGTGTTTTTCCAACCAGGTTAAAAGAAGCTCAGGTTGTTCCACTACATAAAAAAAATGACCCTTTAGACAAAAAGAACTACCGGCCAGTTAGCATCTTGCCCACAATTTCTAAAGTTTATGAAATGGTTTTATCTGACCAACTAACTGATTTATTTGAAAATATTTTTCATACTTTTTTATGCGCTTTTAGAAAGGGTCATGGTTGTCAGACAACTTTGCTGAGACTCCTTGAAGATTGGAAAACAGCTCTAGATAAAAATCAGTATGTGGCAGCAATTCTTATGGATCTTTCGAAGGCTTTTGACTGTCTGCCACATGACATTCTCCTTTGTAAGCTGTCTGCATACGGCCTATCTCCAAAATCTGTGGAATTACTTAGAAATTATTTAACTGGTCGTAAGCAACAAATCAAACTTCAGGGAGATCTCAGCAGTTGGGCTGATATACAAAAAGGGGTACCCCAAGGCTCTATACTTGGCCCCTTGTTATTTAAATTTTTATTAACGACATCTTTTATTTTATTGAATATGGTACATTGTATAATTATGCTGATGATAACACCTTGTCTTATGTAAATGATAATTATGAGAAATTAATTGATATACTTGAAAAGAAAGCTCAGTATTGATAGACTGGTTCAAATTCAATTGTATGCAGGTTAATCCAGATAAGTTTCAAGCCATTGCAGTTGGCAATAAGACACATGCCAAGACACCAGTATTTAAAATAGATTCAGTTGAAATTACTTGTGATGAAGTGGTAAAATTACTAGGAATAGATATTGATTACCAACTTAATTTCAATTATCATATTAAAAATATATGTCGTAAAGCTTCTCAACAGTTGAATGTTTTAAAGCGCATTGGTTGTTTCCTTTCAAAATTAAATAAATTAACAATTTTTCATACTTTCATTTTGTCTAATTTTAATTTTTGTCCTTTGGCGTGGCATTTTTGCAATAAAAGTAATACCTCTAAATTAGAAAAAATCCAGGCGAGGGCTTTACGATTTATATACGAGGACTATGAGAGCACATATGATGAGTTATTAGAAAAAGCTAAAGTTCCATCTCTGAAAGTTAGAAGAATGCGTACCATGGCTATTGAATGTTTTAAGATTTTAAACAAACTTTCACCATCTTGTTTACATGATTTAGTTGTTTTTAAAGATTGTAAATATAATTTTAGATATTCCAATATTGTAGATATACCTAGGGTACGAACATCTACCTACGGTAAGAATAGTTTTAAATATGCAGCAGCTGTTTTATGGAATGACCTACCTGATGATTTTAGAAAAATTTCCAATTTTAATCAGTTTAAGAATATTTTAAAATCTTGGAATGGAAATGTATGTAAATGTTCAGCTTGTGCTGACTTTTAAATTTGTTTAAATTTCTACCATCTAGGTCATATCCAGTTTTTATTTATTGTGCTTATAAAAATTTTATGCTTTGCTCATAATATCAGCTTTTAGTTGTTCATAGTTTGCTATATTAGCTCTTGGTATGCTTAGCTTATAACATTAGCTTTTAATCTGCTTTTTTGCTTATCTTATAACTGTTAGTATTTTACATGTAGTGCTTACTTAGTCTTGTATTTTAGCTGTATGTTGCATGCTTGTTATTTGTTATTTATTATGTGTCTGTGTATGTCGGTTAAAAGCTCAACAGAGCTTATGTTGTATGTTGTTTTAACCATGCCGACTCTAAATAAAGCTTATTTATTTATTTATATTTAGTGCCTTAAATGCACACCTCTTTATTAGAAACCTTGTTGAATCGCCAAATTGTATCTGTGAAATAACTGAAACTGTATCTCATTTCTTATTAGATTGTCCGCGTCACACGACTTTAAGACAACAACTTTTCTTCTCACTTTTGGACATTCCTGAAACAATTTCACTGAATCTACTTATTTGTGGCTCAGTTAATCTAAATGACGAAGAAAACAAGGCAGTATTTAAATCAGTCCAAACCTTTATCATAAAAAGTAAAAGATTTACACCCTGACATGCTTATATAATATTTTTCACCTTTTCAATCTTATTCAATCTCTTTGTATTATTATTTTGAAGTTGTAGCTTTCAACTACATGCTACATACATTTTTTTCTCCCTCAATGTATAAATAATTCTCACAAGTTTAAAATTTAAATCGGCATGCATATATATTTGTTTGTGATATTTGTATGTTTTTCATAGGAAACAGATTTAAAAAA
This sequence comes from Bathymodiolus brooksi, assembly GCA_963680875.1. NCBI lineage: Eukaryota > Metazoa > Mollusca > Bivalvia > Mytilida > Modiolidae > Bathymodiolus > Bathymodiolus brooksi. Next base: position 127,571,792 of record OY804576.1, on the reverse strand, counting down.
AGCATTTGCTTGTTTCTGAATCCTATTGTAGAATTGCTATTCTTTTGTTTATATATGTCAATTATACCAATAAAATATGTTTATACCAAATCGATGGTAATTTTCGTTCTCAAAAGGCAAAAAGTGGTACGATAAGCTGTTTAATGTAAAATATTTACCTTTATTTCATCATTTTAAAGCTATTTACCAATTTCCAAAACATATAATTTGTTTGGTCAAAATCGTAGCTAATGCCTCTTTAAGATATCTATTTAAGTCCTTTTTGAAATCACAGCATCGGTGGCGTAATGGTAGCGTGCTCGCCTCGTGTGCGGTAGATCGTGGGTTCGAGCCCCGGTCGGGTCAAACCAAAGACTTATAAAATTGGTATTTGTTGCTTCTTCGCTAAGCACGCAACATTAAGGAGAAAGAGCAAAGACTGGTTGGATCGGAATCAGAATAATGTGTCCGAGTGGAACGACATGCTTACCCGCCGACTGTTGTTTCAGTGTGCTAGCATTATGAAAATCCAACTCAGCGTGTTGGTCTAGAACGAAGTGGACCTCATCATCATCTCATTGAAAATTAACTTGTTCTCGCCATGATATAGCTGAAAAATTGCTGAACTCACTCCAATTTGAAATCCATTGTTACTCCTAGACTGTGTTTTACATCATGGTCAGATTGATAATTGTTTCCGTTTAGGTTAAACACTGGGGAGGATTGTCTGCATTTTATGGGATAGGAACCGTGGTATTAGTGAGCTATCTTACTCTTTTGATATAATTACTGTATCCAAGGAAGTGTCAGATTTTGAAAGAGTATTATTATCAGCATATAGTTGTATCTATAGATCACAGTAGTTTTTTCTTGTTTTTTTTAATATACAAAAATGGAACAAGCATTTGATGAAGACCATTAGAAAAATAGGATCGTATGTACGGTTACGGCCATATGCACGCGCCGCTGTCTTAGAATATCATGCTAAATCAGATTGTTTGGATTGAAAACAGTAAGAAAAGTTTGAAGATATCAATCTGGTCAAAGCCGTAAATCGAAGAAAGTTGAATGGTACTCTTTGTTTGATGATAAACTCTACATCTAGATATCGTTGTAGTTCTGATATCATTTGGTGTATATAATTGTATTGTATTTCCCAATTGTGGGGTTATCAACAAGAAATAATGACAAAATACTGATGAAGAAATCGTACAAATACCGTCATCATTGCAACTAACTTCATATTACGATCTTACAAATACAGACAAAGACAGCCGCGGGGCCCCATTAAAAAAACCAATAGGAAAACATAGATCGAAGTGGGCTGACTTGTTGGGTAGACTGCATATATGATTTAGAAAATAACATTTAAAATTTAATAGTTGTAGGAAGACTGCTTTAATTATTGAATTTCATGTACATTTTGGCTTCAATAGGTTTCAAGAAATATGCTTTTATTCAATAGCCCATGAAGTTCTATAGTGGCGGACATATTCGATTTCTGACCCACACAAATAATAAACCCCTATAAGTTGTTAAGAACTACTCAATACCCATGAAGTTCTATAGTGGCGGGCATATTCGATTTCTGACCCACACAAATAATAAACCCCCAAAAGATCTACCCAATAATCATACATGTACAATTTATGTTAAATCAAGTTTATAATTTCTGAAAAGTGTTGTTTTTTTGTTTTTTTTTCATATGCTAAACTATGTCCCACGGCGGACGGTCATTTTGTATTTAACATTCGTTTCAAAAAGTCAAATTTGGTAGAGAACCAATTAAGAAGCATTCCCATAATGCAACAGTTCCTTCAACATGTGAATGTGTCTTCAGAATGAATTAGTGGTCCTATATTATAAATGATAACCAGTTGACGGATAATGAACCATGTACATTGGATATCATTTTAATTTATTTAGAATTAAATCTAAAATGTGTGTTTGTTCCTTTTTTATGTGTGTGTTATATTTCTCATTTTGCAAATTAAAAATTTCAAACATGTGTGTGAATCGACTGATAAAAATATCCAACAAGCATCTAATTAGATTGTTGGTGTTGTCATCATGTTGATCGGAAATATTATTTCATGCTTTATTGTTATAACCATATCCATTTTGTTTCACAGCTTGATTATTTGTAACTGAAATTCTGGACCAAACAAAAAACTTTCATTCACCGTGTTGCAGAGGTGTGGTCGTTCTTTGTCAGACGATTCCGTGCAACAAAGCTCACGGACTTTCTGTAATGAAATATCACGATTGTCACGAGAAATAGGTGTTAGGCTTATGGTACTTAACATCACTTTCAACAATAGTTCAGGTATATCTTGGCGGTCAGTTTTATTGGTGGAGAAAACCACCGATCTGTCGCAAGTCACTGACAAACTTTATCACGTAATGTGGTATCGAGTACACCTCGCCATGAGCGGTATTTGAATTCACAACGTTATAGCGGTGATAAGCACTGATTGCACAGATAGTTGTAAATCCAACTACCATACGATCACGACCACGACGGTTCCTCACAAGAAATATAACTGATTGTTAAGGTAATAAATTTAATAAATTTAACAATATTCGAAATACTAGTAAACATTTTGATGAAAGATCCAATAGCTCGCATGTGTATGTCTGAAAATTAAATACACATAAATGGATTAATTTTCTTAAATCGATTTGTATCTATACATATTTCTTGTAATATTGATGCTGTATCAATTGTTCAGACAAAATTTACAAAGCCCCTGAAACAGCTGTCGTTGTGGGGATGATAAATATCGAACCAATTGCCACGTTGTTTGAATACGTCAAAAATTACTTTAAAAAACGTAAATTGTAAACGAAGAGAAAAAAAAAAAAATTCTATTGGACTTTAAAATTATATCTTATTTGTAAATGAAAAATAAAAATGCAGAGACGGCGAGTCTGTGATCCTATGGACAGTCTTGAACTTGGAAATCAACTTAATTTAAGTGCATCCATTCCGATGAGGAAATTAACAAGAATGAAAGTTGTGAAATATCTAATTTTAATTCTAATAGCAATACTTATACATACAACGTACAGACTATTATGGAGGGTGAGTACAATGATATAGGTTGATCTTAGACAGGTATATAGTGCCTAGGTTTGTACTTTTTAACATCAAAAAGGTTGTTTTTATTTGGTAGCTAGTTATTGACACGAACACAACATTAGCTTACAGGAAAAATTCATAATTACTAGTATTACAATTCACTACATTCACTAGTTTTTTTTAGGATTGACACATTCCTTTTCACACACGGCCGTGCAATTTTTTTTTTATAAAACACCTACACAGAAGTGTGTTATGTTCAGGATCGGATTGTGACCTTTGGAGCCCCAAGGCTAATGACATTATTGGCTCCCATCAGACGGAGCCACCCTCTGACTCGCCTGCACCTGTCTTGAATATTTTTTACTCGTAATATATTTTAGCGACATTTACATAGCTCAAGAAGTAAACTTATTGCAAAAAAAAATATTTTAGCACATTTAATCTTGGGAGCCCCAAACTTGAGTGGCCCTAGGCTGCAGCCTATACTAGTCAATATGATAATCCGGTCCTGGTTATGTTATTAATCATTGTCACAATCATTGCTGTCATTTCAGACAAAAGAAAGTGTATCACAAAATGAAGAAGTTCGAGATCAGGTAGATGAACAAATAGAAGCGTTTAAAGACAATTCCAGAAAGTTCACAGATCCAGTTCAAGATGAAGTAAATCATAAAGGAACCATGAAATCAAAATTTGCAGAGAAACTTGAAAGATATGAACATTTTAAGGAAGCCATTGAGGAAGCTAAAAAAGAAATACACATAGAAAACGTTGTTGATACAGAAAAAGTAATTGATTTGGAAAATTCGGAAAATGATTTAGAAAAGTCAGAAAAATCGGTCGAGGAAGTAATAAAGGAAAATTTGGATGATATAAAGGGTTTGGACCAATTGGAAGCCGTTGTAGATAAACGGAGAGAAGTAATGGAATTAGAAAAAGAACACAGAATCGAAAGTAAAATAGCCGAAATTTTAGATGAAATTAAGGATCCAGATGATGTCAAACAGACTGAAAAAGTAGACGATAAATCCATAAGACAAGAGTTTATCAACAACCGGAAGCCACCTGCAATGCCAGCAGTAGACAAGGCTTTCATAGCCAAAGCAAACAAAATTGTTGAGAAAATGGCGTCTGAAAATAAAATCGCCATGATTAAAGTACAGCAGGAAGATCATGGTACTCCAGAAATAGTCACTGCAGCAAGACGTGATCAATTCGAGGCAGTAAAACAACTGGTATACTCCATACAAAAGTTCTACCCTAAAGAGAAGATATATATTTTTGATCTTGACCTTACAGACCAGCAAAGAAGACATGTAAGTTTGACATATATTTTGAAATGCACTGCACCGGAGAATTCGTTAGGACAAAATTTCGAATTTATTCTGACAAAAATTTGAAGATCAGAAGCCATAAATCGAAGGGCAGTGGCCAAAAGAAAAAGAACATATGGACACACAATGATCTACAAAACACAACACAGAAAACGGCTACAGATCGAACAACACGAACCCCACTTAAAACAGGAGGTTAACACAGACAGGCAATATATCGGTAATTCGCATCAACATAGAATTATAGCTGCGAAACCGTGCGTTCATAGATAAAAACGTCAGCAAAAAAACATTAAGAACTATGGTTCCACAGCCACATAGAATTACACACATGGGCTGATAACGATTGTCACACGAAGTGCCCCATAATGCCTATACACATGATTTGTGTTTATTCATTCGTGATTCATTCACATAATACTAGTTATTTTAGAAACGTTACAATAAAATAATCCCTGATATAAACAGATTGGTATTAGATATACAAATATGAATAAAACATATTTAATATATATCTGGAAAAGTTTGTCTACAATGACGGGTCTCGAGTTTCAATATACAAAAATGTACATGTATAACATGACATCAGTTTTTACTCTGCAATTATTTGTATAATATTGCTAAATACAAAAATATAGTACTTGATCATTGTGCAACTGAACATTCTAACCTGATAACTTAATCTGGATTCATATGCAGTATCAAATGCTTTTATATTTTAGTTAAACTTGTCATGACATACATGTCATGGATAATAAACATGGTCATAAATGTGTTTACATGTTCTTCACTGTTTGTCAGTGACTTGCAACAATTCGGTGGTTTTCTCCGGGTACTCCGGTTTCCTCCACCAATAATACTGACCATCACGATATAGCTGAATATTGTTGAAAGTGGTGTTGAACACCATAACCCTAACCCGCTTTTGAAACTCGATTCGCTTGCTTTATAATAACATTTTAAATAGAGCATATCAATTTGTACCTTGTACTGGAGGGAAACAATTTTTGTCTTTATGTTCTCATATAATTAGGAGGTCTTGATTCACAATTGTCGGTTATTATGAATATGTTTGTGTATTTTGCAGCTTATGGCGGCATGTAACGTTCGAATACGTGAATTTTGGTCAAACTTGTTTCCAAAATTTGTTTCCGATTGGGACCACTACCATTGGAAACCGTTGATAATTCAAGTAAGTAATAACAGAGTGTTATTTTAATCTAAATTACCAAAACAAATATGTTCGAGAACTATGTACTACTTAATTGAAACTTATTGCTTTGGTAGACGATTGAGTGATTGTTGTTTAAAACCAAGTAAGCGATTTTTCAGATATCGTGGCGAGAAAAAGTTTTTTTAATCTCTGAGATGATGATGTCCACCTTACGCTTAGTTGAATTTTAATAGTGCTAGCTCTCTGAAACAGCAGTCCGTTGATTCCGAGTCAACCAATCTTTGTTCTTACTCCGTATCCTTAAAGCTGTTAGTGGAGAAACATCAAATACCAAATATATAGGCATTGGCTTCAATCAACATGGGCTCGAACCCACCATCTAAAATACTCGATTCTGACCATTACACAACACAGGCGGTTATTGCTCTGGAAGTAATTATATACAACAAATACATATTGTATTTACTCACTTGAAAATCTGTCAATTTGTAATCGAATTCTTTTGAACAACAGAGGACAAAACTAACAGCGATCCAGCTGAAAGTCACATAATTACACCCATGTATAATGTTGTAATAAATACTATCTATTCGAACACACCCAATCTATAAAGTTATCATTAGCAATTGTTTCACTGAGAGATCTGTTAGAAGTATAAAAATTGCCATCACAGATAACAATGACGATTTGCATTGTATCTTTCTCTTAATTTACACAAATATCTTGATTCTAACATTTATTTTCAGACCGCTTTAGCTGAATTCGGTCATATAATTTGGATAAATCCCGGCCAAGTACTTTCTGCCCCAAGACTTATAGAAATCGCCCAAGAGTCATCAGATTTAAGTATTCGAGTATTTGGTCAGAGTCAAATACATACTACATTTGCTGTAACCGACCGTAGCATGTATAAATATCTACCAACAGATCGAAAGAAAATTTATGATTCTCCTCATATGGAAATATTTGGTCTTATTCTTCACAACACAGAGGAACTTAACGAGAGGTTTTTGAAATTAATAGTCGCGTGTGCGATGGAACCAAAGTGTATGGCCCCACCTACTGCAAAACGGACATGTGATTTTGATTTTTCAGGGAAACTGTATGCAGATTGTCACAGATACGACGAATCAGCTATGAATATAATTTTGAAAAACTGGTTTAATTTTGACAATTCGATAATACTTAGAAACCCAACTACTTTTAAGGTATACGATCCCAGTGAGAAAATGCCCTTGAAAATGTGCCGAGATGAAAACGATATGATCCGACGACACGTCCACCGAAAGAAATAAGTAATACTACTGATTGTTTTTGAGTATATGGCACATGTAGCGTTAACAAAAAATTAAGAGCGAGATCGAGACGAGGATATAAATTTTTTCGTTTAAAACACACACTAACATTCGTTGGAACGTTTGGAATTGAAACCTTACAGAAAAATAAGTTTATTATTTAAAATAAAAACAGTAAATTAGTGTCTCCATTGTACAGTTAAACCTGTATTAAGCGGTCTCCATTGTACAGTTAAACCTGTATTAAGCAATCTCCATTGTACAGTTAAACCTGTATTAAGCGGTCTCCATTGTAAAGTTAAACCTGTATTAAACGGTCTCCATTGTACAGTTAAACCTGTATTAAGCGGTCTCCATTGTACAGTTAAACCTGTATTAGGCGGTCTCCATTGTACAGTTAAACCTGTCTTAAGCGATCTCCATTGTACAGTTAAACCTGTATTAAGCGGTCTCCATTGTACAGTTAAACCTGTCTTAAGCGGTCTCCATTGTACAGTTAAACCTGTATTAAACGGTCTCCATTGTACAGTTAAACCTGTATTAAGCGGTCTCCATTGTACAGTTAAACCTGTATTAAGCGGTCTCCATTGTACAGTTAAACCTGTATTAAGCGGTCTCCATTGTACAGTTAAACCTGTATTAAGCGGTCTCCATTGTACAGTTAAACCTGTATTAAGCGGTCTCTATTGTACAGTTAAACCTGTCTTAAGCGATCTCCATTGTACAGTTAAACCTGTATTAAGTAGTTAAGAGATTTATAGAAAGCTGTCGGATATTTTACTTGGATAAATGTAAAAACAATACTAGTAATATATTGTATCAGAAACACATTTAGTCAAAAATAATGGCGAAAAAAAGTTGTCTTCAATAGAATGACTGCTTACTACAGGTGAATCATATCTAAAAAAAAATGTCCTGGGAGGATCTCCAATAGTCTGTCAATACGCACATCCTGAATATAGTATGAATGTATAAATCCAGATGTCACTTAATTGGTTCCTATAGTAACTTATATTAAATAAGAATTCAGGTCTACCATAATCTACTTATCTTATGTATACATAGAGTGATAAACATTTATATTATTTAGGATTTGAGTTACCTTGGTGTAAATCTGATGTCCCCTCATTATATTAACCCCCCCCCCCCCCAACACACACACACACTTGTTCTCTTTTACGGATATTCAATGGTCCAATGTAAAGGCTAAACATTCTATGCTTACAAATGTGTTTGCAAATAAACTGGCCAACACCTTAGCTTTTTTATGCATTCTTTATTTAATGACATCAATAACAATGCCCTTCATCCAGACAAGGCTCTGTGTCCAGACTATGGTCGACATGGGTCGTATTTCTTTATATAGTTCGTAGTACTTCATCGACTCGCCATAGACCATATCATTTCAAAGTGCCCCATGGAGAAAAAGAGCCCAGTGGAATTTAAATTATGGGTATTCTTAAATGATGAATGGGGCATGAATTATTCTTCTAATATTTATCTGCGATTACATTACGAAAAATAGCAATAAAATGATATATTTGTTCAAGTTTTTGTTGTTGTACCCCTTTATTTATTTGTTCATCCCATCATATTCACTATGTGAGAATACTGATGAATAATAATTTCTTATTACAATCAGAATACATGATTATATGTATGTATGTATGTATGTATGTATGTGTATATGTATAATTAATAAAATAAAATATGGAATAAATACATGGCATGGCAGCTTTCATTCTTGAATACAAACTAATTGTGTGCTAATGGGTGGTCTGTTAGCAACAGTGGTGCCTAAACACACGAATGATTTGGGTACAAGTACTGTGACAGATATGTGTAATAATCAAACATGACTAAAAGGACTACTATCCTCAGTAATATATTCATTTGTTTGGAGTTCTAGAGGCTTGTGAGTGGATCGGAAAGAGGTGAAGGGACAAGCTTAAAAAGTGAACCAGACAACAGGGGACAAGCTATGAAAATGGACCGAAAAGTGGGAAGGCAAGCTTTTGAGATGGACCAGAAAGTTGGGAGAGGAGTTTTCAAAACTGACAAACAGTAAAAGCATACCCTTATGCCTCTTGGTTAACCAAACGTTTTTTCGTCCATGCTACAACTTTTCCTAATGGTTTAAAAAAAAAAGGCAAGGGCGCAAGTTCCCCTGGTCCAGACTCCTACGCCCCTGGGGTCAGCAATATGGTATATATTTCCAATCAACACAGCCGCCACGATATAACTGAAATATTGTTGAAAGTGGCGTTAAACACCATGACCCTTACCCCTCCAATCAACAACATAACACAGTTTATCTATTATTCTACCATCTTCCGGAGGCAAGGATTCTGTGACCAAGTCTGTTATATACCATCTTCCTGAGACAAGGATTCTGTGACCAAGTCTGTTCAAGAATCACATAGACACACTGACCACACAAACATTTACCTAAGTAATATGTTGTCTTACCAACTGGTCAATATTTATTTACAAATAAGTAAGCTTACAAAGGTTATAACAGTTGACCTAAGCATACATATGATTGAAATGTGCTTTCTGTACAAAGCAATGTCAACGTTTATTAGATAAGTTATTAGGCCAATTATGTAATTAATAATACATTGCTTAATGTCATATTATATTGTATACATATTATTTTATATTCAATGTTGAATGATGCCGAACAAGATATCGTGGTATATATTTGGGTTAAGGTGTCTTCATCTCATTCAATTCTTTGAACTAGTCTCTGGAGGTCCATCTAATACTTTCTTGATAAAATCTGAAAAAAAATAATTATCATATCACATTGCCTGTTTTTAATTTTACATGTTGTGCCGTACCATCACGTTCCGTTGTCTTTTATATAAATAAACGTCCCATTATCATCAATTGCCAATGTAAGTAGAAAGTTCTTGCCATTCGTTGTTAGCTATACACCCTTAAACCTTTTTTTTTGCTAACCCTGCATGGTTCTAGCAAATACTTCATCCCACTTGCCACTTGGGGGCCGTTGTGATCGTATGATAGTTGGATTTACAATTACCTGTATAATCAGTGCCTATCACCACTAAAGCTGTGAGTTCGAATCCCGCTCATGGGGAGGTGTACTCGATACAACATTATGTGATAAGTTTGTCAGTGACTTGCGACAGGTTGGTGGTTTCCTCCTCCAATAAAACTGACCTCCACGATATAACTGAAATATTGTTGAAAGTGGCATTAAATACCATAAACCAACCAACAAACCAAAGATATTGACACAGCTTAACATTAACTTAACATTCTTGAAATAAACCTTTTCACCTTTCTATAAAGCTGAACCTTTCGTTGACAAATTGTCATGTAAACCTTATATTCAGATGTTTTAACAGTGAGATATACATGTATGTGATAGTTTGGAAATAAGTGTCGCTAATACCTTCAAATTTAATATTGCCATCTAAATCTTCTTGGACATCTGTTTCTTCTAAAATACCATCTAGTTCGTCTTCTTGTAACCTGTCGCCTAGAATGATATCAATGTCTTAAAATATTACACCATCTAGACTGAATCATTACAGTACACATTAAGCTAGAGTGATCACATTGATTTAACCTTTATCTATAATCATGTTTTCTTTATCTTATTCAAGTGAAATATGTTCAAACAAATGGCATGCACTAATATTTGGATTAGTTCGAATGTCCTTTACTGTCAAGCGTCAAACGCCTTTTTTTTTCCTGAATTTTAATCATTATTAAAGAATCCGGTATTTTTTGTTGTTGTTATTTTTTTGCTACTGTTATTCGTCACTTCGGCTGATTCCGTACCTTCATTGAGGGAGAGAAGCGGACTCACCCGAGGTTTGCCGATTGTGTTATTCGTTTGTACTGATACCACATTAAACCCCCATCTTAGTTAAGCTCTCCACTAATTGTGGTATTTAAAACAAACAAATCTCAAATCTGATATCAGGGGGATGCTGAAACAATTAAAATCAGTGACTAAGCAAATTACCCATTGCTGTTAACATGTGTCTCATCTCCGCCATGGAAATGTACCCCATCCCTTCTCTGTCAAAGGATTTAAAAGCTTCCATGAAATCCTGTAATGTTCCCGTATCCTTATCTTTGGCAATTTGCTTAACTATTGGAATGAATTCTTCAAATGAATATTGTTTTTCTCCTGAAGAAAAAAACATATAGTAAACTATGCTTTCAATGTTTTACTTGGTGAATTAAGCCATAAACTTGAAACAAATTATTCAATTAAAAACCCAGTCAATTAACAACAATATATTTAAGATTTATGCTATACTAGCATTATATATATAGAGTGTCAAACCGTAACTATCCAAAGACATTTGAACCAAACATTGTAAAACACTGTATTTACTAGATTGTTGAAGAGACAAACATTTTATTATATATTTGCAAATAATACATTTGATAGAAAAATTAGTTTTGAATATCAGTGTTAACTTTAAAATGAATATTACAGCTTTACGATAAAACAGTTCAATGTTACATTTTTGCATAATTAAAAAGTCTACAACTTTGTACTATTTGTCGATGAAGGAATTCAGTATCGCAAGTTGTTACAATTGCTCAAATTCAGCGAGTAACTTTGATCTTGAAACCATTCTACGTTTATGCATTTTTTTAAATAAGTCAATATATATATTTATTTATTATGAAACTACCTCTTTACACCGGGGGCGCCAACCGCCGGGTGGCGCGTCTAACTACAGTTATTAAAATGTACATTTATTATGATAAAAGCACATGCAACAAAAATGTGATAAGACATCTGCCATATACATGTATACACACACGTTATAAACTGTCCATAAACTCTCCATAAAACATTATTTATAATTATACTTAAAATATTATAAGATAAATATTTTAAACAGTAACACTCAATACTTCACTTCGTAATCTAAAACATGTTTCAATATACATTTTACCGATAAAATCATAAAATATTCCAATATCATTATTGAAAGCATATCCAATATCACCAACAATAAACTGTAATTTGGCACTAGGTTACTGTTCCATAAAGTCTACACCAATATAATAATCACTAGACTGTTTAGAAACAATGTATAAGAGTAAACAGTCGTACAGTAGTTCTGCAGACATAGTGTTTATCATAGTGTTTATCATAGTGTTTATCCATTGAAACAAAATTCCCAAGTATTAGATGGAAACTTATAGATGCATCTGTACTTCTGTTGGAGATCCAATTTTCTATAGGAGGTTTGGGATCTCATTTCACGGTTTCACCCCGCCACATTTTGTGCTTTTGATTGTCATATGTTGTGTTTTTTTTCTGTCCGATGATTTGAGATGAGAGGTAGGTTTTCATTTTGTTGATATTTGTGGAATAGTAGACAATAACTGTTTTTATTTTGTTTTAATAAAGACAGAAATAGACCAATAATTACCTGCTTTTTTAGTTCCACCTACTTTCTTAACAAAAGATTCAGTCGGATTATATCCACAACAACGCAAAAGGTCTCCAACCTTCTCTGCATCTATGAGTCCATCACGACCGTCCCAAAAATCATATAAATCAAATACTTCTCGAACTTCTGAAAGGGAAAATGAATGTTTCCTTCATTTCTTCAGATGAATCCTATGGCGTGTACATGTATAAAGTGTCAAATTGCATCGACTTGAGTATTTGTGAGATGTTGGAGATAATTTATCTATGACTGAGTATCTACAGGATCTATTCTGTAAATACATGTATATTTCGATATGCACAATTATTTCGGTTGCTGCTGACCAGGAAGCCACAAAGGATTCTTGGTGGTCAAGTTAAAGTTATCACTTCGAAAGGTTTACAATTGGTATCATAAATTGGTTAACTGTTACGGAATGCCTGCCACATTACCACGGACATGATCTGTTTATCGTAGTCACAATGTCGCTCTTCTTTTCTAAAACACAAGATTCCCGGTAACATTAGTGACACGGCGGGCACCGATGCTTGCCCTTCCGGAGCACATTAGTTCACTTCCACCTCCATTATTTAGTGGGATTTGTGTTGCTCAATCTTTAGTTTTCTGTGTAGTTTTTTTTTGTACTTTGACCGCTGTACTAATTGTCCTCTGTCCTTCGATTTTTGGTATCTTTAAACCTCTTACAAATTCCAATTTTTCATGGTCTATTTTGAATAACATGCTCATGCTTTGTTATCTACTAGCAGTGTCTGCACTTTCTCACAATCTGACCATGTACTCGCTCATGGGAAATAAAGCTAACATTATACATCTGGTCTATGTGACAAGGTGATGAAAACCAAAGTTTAATTACCCATTATAAATGTCTGCAACCCCATTGATTTACCAGATTTGCTTCACTGGCTTTATAGCAGTCTATATCACGGGTTCTACGAATTCACTTTTTTTAAGCAAACGAATCCGAAGAGTGAGTTTGTTTAATTAAGTTCACGAGTATATGTTTTGTAACAGAAATAAAAGGATTGATCGATACTTGTTCACCAATAAATCTGAGCGTTAGAAAATAACCGAAATTGTGAAAGTTACGTTGAAGACCTAATTCAACCAAATCACCATTTTAAATAACCAATAGAGGGAAACAAGTTTAGTAAAACATTAAAGAGCAACACTTTGTTCTCCATTTTTAAAAATTTCTATTAGAAACAAACATCCGCTCAAATCTGTAATTAAATCTTTGATTCCCCTCTTGTTTGTTTAACAATATTTTGTTAGGTAACCGCTGCCAACTAGCAAAAAAATATTTTGGCATTTAAGTGGTCGTTGGGCAATGTTGCTTTTATCAAGTCTATTTCCTGTCAATCTATAAAATTTTAAGTTCCAAATTAAAAATAAGTGTATAAATAAACTTCGTTCTAAATCAAGAAGATAAATAAATTATCTTTGATTATTCCTGTCTTACTCTATTACTGCTACATTTCAAACTCAAAACATTTGAAAAAAATACATCCTCCTTATCCTAAGTATATATCATGCCATACTTCCAGGTGTACATAAGTAATTATACTACATACTAACTAGGGTACAATATACTGACTTGTTATAGGATACAAAACACTGACTAGATAACGAGGTACAAGGTACAATATACTGACTAGATAACGAGGTACACGATACAATATACTGACTTGTTATAAGATACAAAACACTGACTAGATAACGAGGTACAAGGTACAATATACTGATTAGATAACGAGGTACAAGATACAATATACTGACTAGATAATGAGGTACAAGATACAATATACTGACTAGATAATGAGGTACAAGGTACGATACACTGACTAGATAACGAGGTACAAGATACAATATACTGACTAGATAATGAGGTACAAGATACAATATACTGACTAGATAACGAGGTACAAGATACAATATACAAACTAGATAATGATGTACAAGATACAATATACTGACTAGATAATGAGGTACAAGGTACGATACACTGACTAGATAACGAGGTACAAGATACAATATACTGACTAGATAATGAGGTACAAGATACAATATACTGACTAGATAACGAGGTACAAGATACAATACACTGACTAGATAACGAGGTACAAGATGCAATATACTGACTAGATAACGAGGCACAAGATACAATATACTGACTAGATAACGAGGTACAAGGTACAAAACACTGACAAGATAACGAGGTACAAGGTACAATATACTGACTAGATAACGATGTACAAGATACAATATACTGACCTAGATAACAAGGTACTAGATACAATACACTGACTAGATAATGAGGTACAAGATATAATACACTGACTAGATAATGAGGTACAAGATACTGACTAGATAACGAGGTACAAGATACAATACACTGACTAGATAATGAGGTACAAGATACTGACTAGATAACGAGGTACAAGATACAATACACTGACTAGATAATGAGGTACAAGATACAATATACTGACATAGATAACGAGGTACAAGATACAATATACTGACTAGATAACGATGTACAAGACACAATATACTGACATAGAGAACGAGGTACTAGATAAAATATACTGACTAGATAACGATGTACAAGATACAATACACTGACTAGATAATGAGGTACAAGATACAATATACTGACATAGATAACGAGGTACAAGATACAATATACTGACTAGATAACGAGGTACAAGGTACAAAACACTAACAAGATAACGAGGTACAAGGTACAATATACTGACTAGATAATGAGGTACAAGATACAATATACTGACCTAGATAACGAGGTACAAGGTACAATATACTGACTAGATAACGAGGTACAAGGTACAATACACTGACTAGATAACGATGTACAAGATACAATATACTGACCTAGATAACAAGGTACTAGATACAATACACTGACTAGATAATGAGGTACAAGATATAATACACTGACTAGATAATGAGGTACAAGATACTGACTAGATAACGAGGTACAAGATACAATACACTGACTAGATAATGAGGTACAAGATACTGACTAGATAACGAGGTACAAGATACAATACACTGACTAGATAATGAGGTACAACATACAATATACTGACATAGATAACGAGGTACAAGATACAATATACTGACTATATAACGATGTACAAGACACAATATACTGACATAGAGAACGAGGTACTAGATAAAATATACTGACTAGATAACGATGTATAAGATACAATACACTGACTAGATAATGAGGTACAAGATACAATATACTGACATAGATAACGAGGTACAAGATACAATACACTGACTAGATAACGAGGTACAAGATACAATACACTGACTAGATAACGAGGTACAAGATACTGACCTACTAGATAAAATATACTGACTAGATAACGATGTACAAGATACAATACACTGACTAGATAATGAGGTACAAGATACTGACTAGATAACGAGGTACAAGATACAATACACTGACTAGATAATGAGGTACAAGATATAATATACTGACTTAGATAACGAGGTACAAGATACAATACACTGACTAGATAATGAGGTACAAGATATAATACACTGACTAGATAACGAGGTACTAGATACAATACACTGACTAGATAACGGGGTACAAGATACAATATACTGACATAGATAACGAGGTACAAGTTACAATATACGAACTGGATAACGAGGCACAAGATACAATACAATGACTAGATAACGAGGTACAAGATACAATCCACTGACTAGAAAACGAGGTACAAGATACAATATACTGACTAGATAACGAGGTACAAGATACAATAAACTGACAAGATAATGAGGTACAAAGGTACAATACAATGACTAGATAACGATGTACAAGATACAATATACTGACTTAGATAACGAGGTACAAGATACAATACACTGACTAGATAACGATGTACAAGACACAATATACTGACATAGAGAACGAGGTACAAGATATAATACACTGACTAGATAACAAGGTACAAGATATAATATGGAAGTACAAATGCAATATACTGACTAGGTATGGAAGTACAAGACAAACCACTTTGTATTATCTGGGAATGTACAAGCTCTACGAGATTTCAACATATGACTAGAGAACATGTCTTCTATTCGTTTTGTTGTTGTAGTATTCACTAAATAAATTCTTTGTATCGTGATCATTTCAAATGTTAAAAATTAAACAGTAGTATATATTTATTTGCAATACAGCATTACAGTCTAATCTATAGATTGAAAGATGCAAAAGGGGGAGTTTTGGATATCTACCGGATAATGACTTCCAAGTTAAACCCTAAGGTAGGTAGTATAAGGAATCTAATGTAGATTTTAAGACTGAAAAGAGGGATGTGAAACATTACCAAATAATGAAGTCCGATATGAAATTGTTCCCCCCCCCCCCCCCCCAATACTAACAATATTAAAAAAATATATATGACACTGTGTTTCTCAAATCCACTTGGGTTATCTCATGGTAAATTGACTACTGACCACCTTAAGAAATGTTACAGCAGACACATAAACAACCATGTACTTGTTGAGTCATTAAGTTGGATATTATCTGATCTCTATGCTTCCTTATCTGTTTGAAGTTGATAACCACGTGTTACCAAATTTTACATCTGTTAAAGAACCACTGAATTACATCAAACTCTTTACCCTTTTTATAAACGTTTTATCGAAATTAAATCCTCAAATGAATTATGGTTTATATACCGCTTCCATTCTGTTGGTTTCCAACAGTATTTGTAATCAAGGTTTTGGAAAAAAAATCTCTCGTGGCCGTAGGGCGTGTAACTTCCTGAATATCGTTGACACACTTGCCCTATTATTACTATATCAGTTATCTCTTTGTTAATTTATTACTATTTCAACATGCCAAATAATCAGTTGGAAATCTCTAAAATATCTGTTTACCAAACATCATGGTATATTTATATTCTATTTTTGTTGTTGTTATTTTCTGTTATTTTTTTACTTTTTTATTTTATTTTTGTTTTATGTGGTCGCTCGAAAAATGACAAATATGATAATTATATTTTTGTTATATTTTTTTTTCTTTGGAAACAAACTATTAACAGTTAAGAGGATCGACGCAAATTAGACAATATCTAAACAGTTATTTGAATATTATATAACTTAATAATAATTATCTATATTGTATTTGTTTGTTGTGGTTGACAGAATCTAGACGTAAAAAATTTGAAACACTGTAGAATAGTTCAAAGCTTAAAAACCCGTGCATCTCTTCTTAAATAACATACATGATATATAATAATTCTGTTTTGCTAATCTCTTAAACAGCAGTTTGTCTTGAAATTTAAAAGATTAAATAATGTTGTTCTATATAATTTAAGACATGTTTCTGATAAGACGCAGTCAGAACAAGTTAATATAACCCAAAGAAGATGCAGATAAGATAGTTTTGAAGACATTTCCCGCCATTAAAGTATTGAATAATGTTTATAATATAAAGTTGGCCCGTAAATCTTTTTAGCAACCAATAGCTTAAGTTATTTTCAACATAAAAATGCGGGGTTTTTATATTATGCTATAAATTTAAAATACAGTCATGTAATACACGATGGATTACTTTGAAATAAAGTACCTACTAAAGATCACTAAAGTTGGAACTGGGTGCCAAGAACATTCGTCTTTCCCTCTTATCTTAAAACACCGTATACTGACTGGCATAACCGAGATCATTTGTGCAAAAAATAATCCATTAGGGAACGACCACTTACCAGTAACTTCTAGTGGGGCTATGTTTTTTCGGAGAAAAAAATTTGTCGCGATATCTTATTGAAAAAAAGATTTTTCATGTCCAACCGAAGAAATAATATGATTTTTGCTTCGTGTTAAAAAGATTCTAGCTCGGGTGAATGACCCCCATCCCCCATAGTTTTTTTGTCACACACTTTAACCATTTACATTATATAACACGGACAATAGCCCAGATGAGCGACCTCGTTGTCGGATTTAGGACAAATGAGATCCTGTACTAATGAAGCTATGAGGCCCTTCACTCTTGGCCCTGAAGGAGGTAGACGCAGTAGTCCTACACATGCATTCAGGCATACATGCTCAGGAAATTTAAAAATTTTAATTTGCTCCACATAAGCAAAAATCCATCGTAAAAAAAGTTTTGTTGGCAGGAAGATGACCCCCAATGGTAAATCCGGCACTGGTTAATAGTCAAGGTAAAAATTTTGTCTCAGTATACCACGTTTTCCACATTACATGATCTCAACATGCCACAAATACGACTTTTCAGATTGATAGCAAATCCCACAAGCCAAGCAGTAATTGGGCCAATGCAATATCAAGAAGATCTATTGTTTGTCTACCATGTGGAAAGAAACAATCAGATTTATAGTCTTTTTCTAGACTAAACACACACACACATACCCATGAAGAAGGGACGATTTATCATTTGATTGGTATACAACGTCAAGTAAGCAATGTTAACTTTTAGGTATATTCCCAACGAGAATAAAGTTTACAATATTAAAATATGAAGGTGAAAGATGGCAATGCGATGGGCCTATGCTGCCAAAGGAAAAGGGTAGGGTCTGAAGATTTTGTCCATGTTATGGCCCAGTAGAAGCTACTCAAAGTTGTCCAATATGAACGTGGCATTTTCCAAATAAGAGTTACTCATTTAACTCATTTTCGGACCTCTCAAAGCGCGAGTTATGTATTTGATTCTCCCCGCACAGTAGTGGATACCCCTTCCAGATGGGTGGTACGTCGCTCTGTCGGAACACTTGGGCCGTGTTTACACTTGGTGAAAAAAAGATCGGTCTTAAATTGAATCGATCTAATTAGAGCCGTTTGCGTTTACACTTAAACGAGTGAATCGATCGCGATCGAACTAAATAAAACCGATGCGCTTACACTACATCTGCACCAATAACAAATATGACCAAGATAACTATTTATGTAAATAAATGTTCCTATTTTTATCTACACAGCATGTGTTTTTCCCGCCATTATAGAAATAGCATTCCTCGTGGTTAAGAAATGGACGAACTTATCTAAAATGTGCACTTACGGTTGTAAACTTTTATGTTTTTCCTTATGTTTCTTTCGCGGTTAATTAATCAGAAATCAATTGAAATGAAAAGAAATCGCGATAGAAGAAGATTCTTGAGAATGCAAATTAGACAGAGGGCGAAAAGGTTACGTCTGTGTAAATTCCGCAAGATGATGAAAGGCGAAGGCAACTATCGTTGTTATCTAACGCACCGTCATTAAGTTTCAAAGGGTTTACAGAAGGTCGTGAACACAACAATTCGTCTAATCTTTCGAAGTATGTAAATGTTTTTCTTCTTCCTCCCGACTTCTTATTTTGGCGTTTTATTTGAAAATACTGTGTCTTCAGTCTTTTGATTCTGGCTCGACAATCCTCCGCTGATCTGGAAAATTCCGGAAGCTATCTTTAATGTCTTGGCGTACTCTTCTAAAAATGTCTATATTTCTCTTATGTGTTGTACCGGTATCCAATTGCTGTTGGGCATGATCATCTCCCCACAGTTCTATCAACAAAACTGTTTCGTCGTGAGTCCAGGAATATCCTCTGACCCCATTGTTTTCCTAATCATAAATATTCTTAATAATACACGTGTATTTTTCGCGTCAAGCATGCGCATATGAAGATTCCCTTTATTTAGTTCGATCGCGATCGATCTTGTGCGTTTACACTTAACGTTAGATCGATGCAAATAAGATCAATCTTTTTAAGTCTACCTCTGGAGCTGGACTTTTTTAGATCGATCTAAACCGTTTACACTAGACAAAGATCGATCTTTTTTGCATCGATCTTCTTTAGATCGATCTATTTGTGCAAGTGTAAACGGGGTCTTAGTCTTATTTCTATTTTCGGCGGTTTCATTGTGGAACAAAAATTAGAAGTAAAACAAATGTAAGCAAATCGATTTTTTCTGTATGGTCTAATAAATTGTTGCCGATACCGTATAGAATAGTTCGAGGTGTCTCAACGATTGTCCAAAAACTATCACTCCCCCCCCACCCCCCCCCCCCCCCCCCGCCATAAATTCCTTAAAGAATTAAGTGACCGGTCTTGAGGACAAACTGTGTTGCTGATCTTAGCTTAGTGGTAAATCGTAGCTCTCATGGTCTTTTTCGGTGATCGGTCACAAAAGGGGACGGAAAGAGCTATGGTCTATCCTCACCACGTCCATTCCTGCTTTTGAAGCTGTAAACTTTCTGGGTAGTTTTAAAATTGAATTAAAATATAAAAGTCTTACCTTCAAGATCTATCCCGTTGGTACTCATTTTGTAGGGTAAAATCTACCTTTTCTCTTATTAATACAGAAAGACAGCTGGATAAGTACGTTGTTCATAAATTGGCTAAGTGCAAATAATAACCACACCGAGAATGTTCAGACCTCCAGAAAAAACCCAAAATACAGTATCGTATGGTTTCTTAATTTTCAAACTAAAAATTAATGGAATGTTCCATCTTTTTAGAGGGGAGTTTCAATCATGCTTCACTGTAAAGAAAGAATACTCGGTATTGTCATGTTCAATTATATGAAGTGAATATAATCAAAATGTTTTATATTAGAAAAGTATTGAAATGAACACGATAGCTATTGTTTATACTTGATATAAACACCTCCAATTTATTATAAGCATCACTGTACATCATTTTAAATTAATTTCGGATATATGGAAGATATACAAAAAGATAAATAAATAATCTTTGCAACAAATCTGTTATAATTGTATAGAGTATTCATTTATCCGGTTTTGCTATTTCTATTTGATTAATTGGTTGTTGCTTAACATCAAGTGAGCAGTATATCAGTTATAACCTATGACGAGAAGACGAGAAGAAGTTTATCAAATATCATGTAGGCATATAAAATGCGGACTGTTGATAGGCTAGACATATAAAAGGATGCTCTAAATATGACAAAGGGCCACCAACGGCAACTTTCTAAATTCTATATATATATCTTTATTTCTCAATAAACGGTATAGAGAATTATAACTCATAACATAATGTTACGAGATCTAGCCAAGACATCTTTTATGTGCAAGGAAACCAGGCATTTCCAAAATACGAGGTATCCTCCAAAGGTGAGTGGTGTATTTGATTTGGTCTTTCAGTTGTGTTTGTATCCGGCAACGGAGAAACTATGTCCTTCTACTTCCTCCGAGTACATGAATAGACTCCAAGGTTAAAGGTTGAAATTTCCCAGTCTATTTACTTTACAGTTACTTTTTAAATGCAATAGATTACATCACAATTACTTTTTTAAATATAATTGATTAGATCACATTTCCTTTTTGTTTTTAAATAAAATTGATTACATCAGTTTTTTTTGGGTTTTTTTCTTAAATATAATTGATGACACCACAGTTACTTTTTAAATATAATTAATTACACCAGTTACTTTTTAAATATAATTAATTAGATCACATTTAGATGTTGTACAACTCTTACTGTCTTTCAATAAATAAGGGGGTTAAAGCAGGACAAACCCGAACAGTTTTCGGATATGCACCGAATATGACTCTTCGCTACAATTATAATCAAATATAAATTGATTACATTTCTTAAGTAATTGGACATATAATATGTCATTTTTTTAACTACAAGTACTCATAATGTAATCAATTACACTGATGTTAATGATGTATTCATGATTACATCTAGATTACTTTTCACCAACAACACACCCATACCATATTTAAGGTCAATTTTAAAACAAAAAACAAATATCTCTCCTCTTACAGTCTTTCATCTTTTGAAACAAATAATATGCAATTCCCATTTTTTGTGCATGCAAACATTTTGTTGAAATAATCTATTCAAAAGGGGGAAAACTCCTTCCAAAGAGAAATGTGAATCTGGAAATGGTAGTAGGTAACCATGCATAGTTTTGAGGAATTCCCATTTACAAAGTAGAAGTTGCTCCCACAAACTTTTTTTAATGAAATATTCTAAGTGAAAAGGGGTAATGACTCCTTCATAAATGATGCTATCAAATTTTTGTAACGATTTGCCAATCTTCATTTAGTAATAAGTCAGCATGCAAAGTTTTGAGGAATTTCCATTTAAAATGTAGATGGAGTGACACATGCATACTTTTGTGACAGACAGGAGGAAAACATTATGCCTCCCCACAACAGGGGAGACATCAATGCAATCTCAAAATGTTTGTGTTAGTATAAAAACTATCACTGGCTATGCTCAGTTTCAGACAAACAGATTTTTAAATATCAGGCAATCAAAAAATGCTTTTCGACTCACAGATCAACATATAATGACCAAATTATCTTGTAGATTATCCAATGAACATTCCTGCAAGAAGAAAAGGGTAATTTCACACAATGTATTTTTTACTATATTAGATCTGTACCAAAATGAATTTTCTTTTTCAAGGACCAACCTTAGAGCCGATGCTATTACATTGTATATTTCCTGTTGCTGTCTGATTGGACATCAGATCAGAAACAGAATCATAATCAACCACAGGTTATTCCTGTAAAGTTCAAATTCATTCAACCCATCAGAGATTGAAGAAGATTAAAAAGGAATGAACAGCCAGATGATGGAAGCAAAACAAGCTATAAACCTATATATCGTATAACTGAATTATACAGTAACAGATATCTTAAATATGCAATAGATCAAAATGAACAACAAAAAAGTGGTGACTGGAAGATTAATTAATTTTTATCCATAAAATAGATCTTATCTAGATAGACAAGAAAAGATAATGCATTTTTTATGGAATTAATACCAATAAAAAACAGCTTGTTGATGTAACAAAATTGATTTGTTAAAGTCAATCTTATTAGAATATTATATATATGCAATAAATTGTCAAATTTAATAAATAATCTTGGTACATGGCATTCATCTCTATAAGGCGAAGTTATGCTAACATTTTATACAGTTTCAAGGAACATTTTACAAGTTTATTTAGATTACACAAAACTGCTACACTACCGGTATATTGAAAATGTTGTTAAAAAATGACAAACAAATTTTAATATTGAAAAATTGGGGGAGATTTTTGTTAACATCTGTATTGTGAGGTGCAAAACTTCAATGTTTATGTAAACTTTTCCCCTGCTTCTCAGCCTCCTCTAACAAAACTTTTGCCTGCTTACATGCTGGCCAGTTCCATCTAACAAGCTATTACCCACTTGTATTATGCACTCTATCCATCTCTGGCTAAATGTTACTAAAGATTGATATTGAAAGAATATCAATACTTGAAGTACAATGTAGGAAGTTACCCATTTTTAACATTGTCTTAAATTTTCGTGTCTACCTCAAGCCAGGGCACGATTTTCCACACGATATGGTAAGGTCTTTATTATGTCCAATGGTTTGAGGTGAGAGGTGGTTGTCTTGTTTTGTTGATAGCAGTGGAATTGTTGACTACAACTGTTTTAATTTTTTGTTCATTATTCAAATATATAATATAAAAACAATAAAAATAATTTAATCAAAATATCACTTTTACAATAATAACAGTTCAGAGTTCACTTATATGTTCTGCAGTGACACTAAACACCTATCAATATCTCTTCCAATACTTGATGGACTCAATAAACGTGTTTGACGACCTACTTAGATGGGTAAAGTTTAAAGTGAATTTGAAGTTCAAATTTGAGCCTGTGATGAACAGGTTCACTGAATATATCCTTAAAGCTATCATCGACAGTAGTAAAATTCTTTACAAATATTGTTCTCATTTGTAGATTAAGTCATATCATTTATGAAATACCCCCCATTTTGGTAAGGTGCCAAAATATGTTGCATAGATTTAATTGTATTATAAAAATTCATTTTAAACGAGACTAATATTAAATTAATAAATATCTCCTTCAAAATAAGTTGTTACACAGCTTGAATATGTTTCAACAATCAGTTCCTAGATAGTTATCCTGAAGTCCACTAAAATCATTGATGATGAGAACTACCGGTAGTGATGATCCATAATGGTGCAACTATAAACTGTCAATAATAGAAACATCCAAATGCTGCCGCCACACAAAATAAGGAATCCTGAAAAAAACCATATTTGTAATTTATTTTGTGTAACAGCTGTCTTCACACAAGGTGAACACAGAGCAAAATAGATTTAAATTTTTCATTTTTGTTTGACCCCAAAAGGGGGACTTTTTAAATTTTTAACCACTTATGCAATCAGTGCCTATCACCACTAAAGTTGTGAGCTTGAATCTCGCTCATGGCAAAGTGCACTCGATACATTACGTGATAAAGTGACTTGTGGCAGGTCAGTGGTTTTCTCCATGTACTTCGGTTTCCTCCATCAATAAAACTGAACGCCATGAAATAACTGAAATATTGTTGAAAGTGGCATTAAAACACCATAACACTAACCTCTTCAACATTATTTGTATAGAGTTAAAAACATGAAACAATGTCCAATGGTTTTAAAGTAAATGATTGCATTTGGTAACTTTTATAAAAAAAAAAATTACTTACATTCATAAATATATCTTGTGCATAATTATCTGTATCAGAATCCCAAAAGCATCGACATCCCATCCTGTAAAAATAATCATCAGAATTTAATAAATAATACAAATAAATTGAAACTTTTCATATACGATTACTACATACAGCAGTATATGTACAGGGTGACATTAAATGAGAAGTTTGTCACTCAGTTTCAAGGAATCAAGACAATGTTGTTTGTAAATATGAAATGGGTCAGTTTTATTTCTTGTTTCTGGTCAATTCTGGTTGTAATTTTCAAAATGATCACTTACCAATTCTATAATTCCACTATCAGTACCATTAAATCCTTATTTCTAATTTATTCCTAAAGGTTTACTCTTTTAGGTCCTTAATTGTTATAATCATCAAGGTTAAACATTTCAATATATCAAACTAAAAACTTGCAGACAGTCAGAATCCCCCCTCCCCCACAAAAGTTAAAAGGTTGTTCCCTAAGAAATAATATCCATCCATCAAAGCAGTTTTTCTCATTTTGATATTGCCTCCTATAGGGTAACTATCTAATGAAACATCCTCCAACAGAAATATTAGATGTTAAATTTTACATCTACTTCCCATTCTGTTTTATTACAGAGTAAACACTTGAAGTTAACAATGCCATAACATGTTTGTGTCTGGTTATATATTATTGCTGATCTGCACTCATCTGTATCTGGTGCATGTCATCTTTAATTGTACATTCATTTTCTACATGATTAACAACATTTATCAAACTTCACATGCCTTTAAGCCCAGTATACACGATACAAGTTTTGCATCCAAGTTTCTTGATCGTGTATACCATACAAGAAACTTGAATCAAAAAACTTGAACGGACTTGGATGGAATAGAAATGCATCCTATTTTTTTTCAACTTGGATGGAACTTGGATGGAGATTGGCCAATCAGAAGACAGAATCCTTATCAGCATCAATTTGTGAATGTAAATAATAACAACTACACGTGTTGTGCAAAGATGGCGGGTAAAGAGGAAACTCCAACATGCAGGAAAAAGACAGTTACATGTACTAATGAAATGATTGAAGATCTAATAGATTTCATAGAAATACATCCCATCGTCGCCTTCGAAGCCATTTACGAGCCCATATTGACCTCTTTTTGGAGCTTAATCTCCTTCGCAGTACAATTGTACATAATAATGCAATACAAAAGGAAGCACCCTCCTCTCCTCCCAGAAATGCCATTTTGTTTGTTGTATCTCCCACCAAAACTTGTGTGTATTCATCAAAATTTCTTGCATCGTGTATACACAAACTTGAATTCAAGTTTTCTTGAATGGAGACATGGATTTTTCAAAATGGTGGCTGGAAATTTTGCATGAAATCGAGAATTTAGTTTTTCACAATTATCTTGCCTTTTTTGGAAACAAAAATTTCTTCTGAAAATAACGTTTTCCGGTCCGATCAGTTTTCGTTATTAATGTATCGTTGTTTACTTCCGTTGTCTGCTACTGTCAAAATCAATTACGAAGATAACATGGAAAATGCTTGTTATGCAACAAATAATGACACCAAAGATTGAATCATCTTGTGTTGTTGTATAAGTGTAACTGTATAAGGATTATGTCTCTAAATACATATAATAATAACGTAGATATAATATAACATTATTGCATCATATCCCAAATCACGCTACATGGTTTCTGAAAACGATCAGCTCTCACAAATCTGCAGAAAGATGCATTGAAGTATATGATAAATAGGTTATGATATGGCATTTTTCATATCACATGCCATATCAACCCTCGACCCATATTAGCCCTCGGGCTAATATGGGCGTCTCGGGTTGATATGACATGTGATATGAAAAATGCAATATAATAATCTATAATTATTCTACCTTTCAGCTCTTATATTATGCTGCATGAAATTTAACCTATAACAAATGGCAAGGCAAAAAAAATATTTTAATACCTGTGTTTTTGCTAACCCTAACTACCCTAATTTTTAGTGCCTACCCTAAAGGTTTTATTGCCATTTTTGGACAAGCACTATTATAAAGCAAGAGTCTTGCCCTGTATAACCTTGCTAAAAATTAAAAAAAATTGCTACTTTTTTCAATACTTTTTCAAGGTAACACAGGTATATTTTTTGGCCTAAAGGGAGATAACACTTACTTGACACCTTCACCTTTCTGTTCACCAATAACAACTTGAACTATAAATTTATATCTGTCGTAACCTAAATCTGAAAAAAAAGACATTTAATTTAATTCTTAATTTATTTGATGGGGATTACATACAGCCAGAGGCTACTAGTAAAAACACAATTAAAAAATGAATAATGAAGAATAATGTACAATGCCTTAAAAACTAACATTATTTTTAGGAAATAAAAATTTACACAGCAAACAATTGTCACAAATAAACTTGAAGCACCAATGGGAATGACAATTTAACTTTAGAAGTGTTTAAATTCTGTCTCCAAATTTAACAGAACAAATTTAATTGACCTGTCACCTGAGAGATGCAAATTTTCAACAAAAAAATGTTAATTTGAAGAAAATATTACTAATTTTTTAGTCATAAACCAAAATAATCTGATTGTTTATATTGCATGTAAAAAAAGAAGTGTTGGTTCAAAGGAAATAAAACCAACATTCTGCCCTGGTGCCTGATTTAATGATACTTGATTAATGCCTAATAAGCAGAATATCAGCTATAATATTCATGTATCATGATCTAAACAAGTTTACAAACAATAAATGGTGTATCTGTTAATTTTAACATATTTTATTGTTCAAATGGTCAGACACAAGTTTTTCAATTTAATATCATCTTCTCCTCATATCTGTTAATTTCCTCATGTAAAAAGGGAGATAAATCACACCATTATATAGGTTTTTTTTATAGCATGTCACCAAAGACCATTTTTATCAAACTGTTGCAAGTTGGTTTTCTTTAATGTGCATTGAGTAAGGCATTTTCCAAACAGAAGACACTAATTTACAACTTTTTATTAATGGGAGTAAATAGTTGTGTATTTATTGCTTCCCACACAACTAGCGAAAGTCCTTTTAGAAGGATTGTACCATGCAAAAGAGAAATGATGTGCTATATCTATAGCATGGAGTTGCCACTCAGGACCAAGTATGGTAGACAAATTAATGGTGTTATTTCTATATCATGAGGTTCCTTATTCGAACCATGCTACTAATGAACTGTTGAAAATTTTCACTGAAAATAGTTCCCACATCAAACTGTCTCCACCAAAAAATATATAAGATATTTTGTTACTGCTTTAAACAAGTCTCTTAGCATATTACTTCAAAATAGAGTTCTTAGCAATTTAGGACGTTTGAACTATCGTAATCAAATTAAACTGCTTATATGAGAAATTCTCAGGTGAGAATTCTATGTCATTTATACTTGTTCTGCTGCTCTACACTCAGGAACCACTGCTGTTATAGGAGGAAAACAGAAACATGAAAATAATGATGATGACTCTTTCAATGAAGCAAAATATGACAAAAATGTCCAGGTATGTGCATAACAGGAACATTGGAAAATTTCATGGCCATGGCTGAACTATGATGAAAGTTATAAAATAATGTCCTGGATATTCATTGTGTTTTAAATATTCAAGTACTGTAGATTTGATAAATGTAGTGTTTTATAATAAACGTTAGAGAATACCGAAGGGGCAATCAACAAATCTTAGTGTTGATCCAATAATAATACACATACATATCATTCTTTTCACATCTGAACAAAGTTATTTTCAACCTCTGTCATGACAAAATAATGTACAATGTAAATGGGTTCACACAGAACCTAAATGAAGCATAACTTTGTGATCACTTAAAATTACAAACAAAATATGAACTTCAACTGTTTTCTAATTGTACCTTTTAATTTTGTTTTTATTTCATCAGATATAACTTTACATAAATCTGTTGTTTCATCTACATCATAAACTTTTCCTGATAATCTGTCATTTAATACATTGTGAATTGTTTCTTTTACTATAATAGGTCTAAATCTGAAAAAAAAATATATAAAAATTAAATCTAAATTCCTATATAACATTTAGACAATGTACATTTCTCTGTTTATGTAGTAGTGTACAAAGTGCTCATGTTATACCACAACTTCTTTGCATGACGATTTAACTTCCTCAAAATCACTGTCTTCAACAATTTCGCCAATATTTTCCTCTCTATTGTCCAAAATGTGAAAGTAGCAACCCAGAAGTTAAGGTAAGAAGTGCCACCTTCAATGGCGGAAAATTTGTATGGATTTATTTTCCTGGTTTGTTTGTCTCAAAATACAATCGCTAGATTTAAATACATGATATTTACACTTTCAGTATTCAGTACTCACTAAATACCCAGAAACACTAAAATTATCATTAAAAGGGGAATTTGCGGTAGTGTCTACCAACAAAATTTGTTATAAATAGCTTATCATAAAAAATCACTGTTGATATGAACAGTATATTTATGAAACTGTATGTTACATGACCAACGTGACCTAAAAGTCACATACATGTACCTCAGAAATGTGAATTTTCGAAGTGATTTTTGTAGATTTTAGACTGACGAAGAATAATTTTTTTAATAAGATTGAAAGTTTCATAGGGAGGAACACTAGTAACCATGCCTGTCAAATATTTTATTCCAAAAGTAACTGTGAAACTATGTATCATTGAATTTTCCTCCTCGAGATAACCGTGGTTAAAAAAACCCCAATCTGAATATTTGCTCCGCCCACAGCTATTTATGTCCACAGTCCCGGTTTAATGATGATTCAGATTGTAAATTTTCATTTTTCCATTATCATAGGTGGCTCTGCTACTTTCATTATATGATCAACAGAGAGGCAAATAGTTGCGATAGAAGGTGAGCAATATACTTTTTTAAAAGATCAATGTATTGGGAGTTGAGCCATATAGGTTTTTTCAGTGAATGACTGATTGTTGTTTAATGCCAATTCAGCAATTTTTCAGCTATATTATGGCGAGAACAAGTTAATTTTCAATGAGATGATGATAAAGTCCGCTTTGTACTAGACCATCATGCTGAGTTGGTTTTTTATAGTGCTAGCTCATTGAAACAACAGTCCGCGGGCAGACATGTTGCTCCACAGTCCACACAGACACATTATTCTGATTTCGAGACAACTAGTCTTTGCTTTCTCCTTAATGCTGCATGCTTAGCAGAGAAGCAACAAATACTAATTGTGTAGTCTTGGTTTGACCCGACCGGGGCTCGAACCCACGATCTACCCCACTCGAGGTGAGCATGCTAACCATTACGCCATTGATGCGGTTCCAAGTTTTTTTTTTCACGTATGAAATGTAACAATATAAATAAAATAGTACTTGAAGCAAACAGGGATAAAAAAAGATGTCCTCCCTTTTTTATGGATACTGTAAACCAACTTTTGTTCTCGTGCTATAAACCTTCGCGACTTTCGCGGTAGAGTACAAAATAGCCTAGCAAACACCATATTATATATATATATATATAGCGTAACGTATTTCTGGTACAGATCGATATCCGTTAGACAACACAAAGTCATGTATACGTAGTTAAATTTGGGGGTCATGTAAATTAACATAATTAATTTTCAAAAGAACTTTATTTGTAAAATACTGACAATTCATTTAATGCAGAGTACTAGTAAGTGTTAGACTTCATTATATATGGTATATACAGGATTTCGTTCCACAGTATTACAATTTTTCTGCATTAAAATTTATAAAGTTACACGTTAGCAAATATAATTATAAGTGAAGAAAGTTATCGAAATGTGTTCAAAACAGGTTTTATAATTATACATGTATATTGTAGTATAAAGTGCTGTGAGCATAATGTTGACAGGTAATTAAAAGCGTTTGATTGTAATTATCAGCTGGGATTATAAAATCAATAATTGCTGTCACCTGTACGTTGATAATTGAAACTATTAATCAACGAGGATAATCCGATAATCATTGGAAAAACAAAGGAGAGCAACTACAACATTATGACATCTTGGTCTATCATGTTCTATAATATAATATATATAATATAGCACAGGTGACAAATTTATTATAATTATATGATGACAAAAACTGGACAAAATTATACACACTTAATTATGGAGTTGGCGTAAAACAACAATCAATCAATTAAAAGGTACTGGATTGTTGTAGGTTATAATAATGCTGTATTGATGACTGACAATTAAAACATGTAGAAATGTTGGAGATATTTCAAAAGGAAAACTCTAGTACATAGGTGTTCACGAAATCAATGGGGTATGTCAATCGAACGATCAATACTATATATTACGAAAGACAACTCTTGTTATAAAAAAACAACCGATGTCGGCGGTGATGTAGACCAAAGTCATACCGCGAAAAATCTGAACTTTTAGCATTTTGGTTATCGCGAAATTAAATCTCTGCGAAACTGTCTTGAAGCAGGAAAACGCGAAACATAATAGCCGCGAAAATAAGTTGGTTTACAGTAGTCAACAAGGCCCTTTGCCTTACCATGTGGCATGTTCATAGTCATATACTCCCTTCCTATGGTACCGCAGTATTTATTTTGTCTGTTCCTATGCACTGCAGCGCCACCTGCCGGTTTTTCTATATATATATTCATAAACACAACAGTCACATTTATCGGAACGTCTGGTCATTCTGTCCAAATGTCTTGAATTTTTGTAAGTACACATATTTTTATCTTTTCCTTAGAAATAGCAGACATTTTTATTCTACCCTGATACAATGCTTTGTAAAATGTCCAATAATTAAACCATAGTTGTCATAATTCATCTGCTATTTTTTAGAAATGTCGTCCGTTTGTTTACGTTTCATTTCAACCCGATTTGGGATTTTTGGTGCTATTTTTAGTTACTTTCTAGACTGACAAAGTTGACGGAAAAATTAAGCTATGAAAACATATTAACCAACATAACGTTACATTTATTATTTCAAAGAAACTTTACTTTATTAAATGTGATAAATTATCAAGATTTTCTTTATGGTATAAGTTTGCCAGATATTCACCTTGATTTAGTATTTATAAACGATGTCTTGATTTGTCAAACATTGTGTCCCATAACATTAATTTTGCAATTACCGCGATATCATAGGAAACCATTTCTGGGAGGTACATCGGCATTGTCATAGGGAAAAGTGGCAACGTATTTTTAAACAAATTCAAAGAATAAAATGAATTGTGGGGGAAAATAGGTTTCTATACCGGGGAATAAAATATAACATTTTTGGATTAATTCCGAAAACTAGTTACGCTACACAGACGTTAAACCTTAGTACCGCGGTACCATAGAACCCTGGGCTACTAGTCATGTAGTCCGAGATTCCTCTGTCGTCCGATGGCATTATATATTTTGCTAGAGCCGTGGGACATCAGAGAGCTATACATATGGAAAACAGCAGATTTGCTTCTCCAACTCTGGGTCAGCACATTTCCACGTTTCGTGGCTATCGGATTTTATTTTCTATCAGAAACCTTTATATAAATCGCTTCACCAATCATTTTTCTATTCATTCATAACCATCTTACCCTCAGAAAGTGGTGTTACACTCCATTACAGCACGATTTTGCCTTAGATCCTATTATTCCGCCATTTGACTTCCATTTTTCAAACATTTGTCACGTGACTACGAGAAAACTACGATTACCGCAATGTATCATGGGAGATGATTTGCATATAAACAAACAAACAAATATTTTTATTGCCAATCATAGGCGCCTGTTAAGGCAGAACAATTAACATAAAATTTAATACAGTTGATTATATTGATTGGTAATGATTTTAACAGCAAATTTAGTGAATTACAGATAACCATAAGAAACTAGAGGCTCAGGTGAGCCTGTATCCCTCACCTGACATAAATAAGTCCTCTTAAGAATGTCTGCATGCTGAATACATCTAAGTTACTATTCAAATCCCATACTGCCATAGGGTTCTATGTTAAAACTATGTCTGCTCATGGCAGCCATCTTGGATGGAGGTCGTGGTCACCGGACACAATTTTGAAAGTATACTACCCAAGGACCATCCATGCCATGTTTGCTTTAAATTGGCTGACTGGTTTCAGAAGAGAAGACTTTTAAACAATTTTCCCATAGGGTCCTATGTTAAAACTATGTCTGCTGACGGCGGCCATTTTGAACCGAGATCGGGATCACTGAACACAATTTTGGAAGTTGACCACCTAAGGACCATCGATGACATGTTTGCTATATTGGCTTACTAGTTTCAGAGGAGAAGATTTGAAAACATTTTTTCCCATAGGGTCCTATGTTAAAACTACAGTATGTCTGCTGAAGGTGGCCATCTTGGATGGAGGTCAGGGTCACTGGACACAATTTTGAAAATTGACCACTTAAGGACCATCCATGCCATGTTTGCTTTAAATTGGCTTACTGGTTTCAGAGAAGAAGATTTTAAAGTATATTTCCCATAGGGTCCTATGTTAAAACTATGTTCGCTGATGGTTGCCATCTTGGATGGAGGTCGGGGTCACAGGACATAATTTTGAAAGTTGACCACCTAAGGACCATTCATCCCATGTTTGCTTTAAACTGACTTACTGGTTTCAGAGGAGAAGACTTTTAAACATTTTTTCCCATAGGGTCCTATGTTAAAATTAAGTCGAGTCATGGTGGCCATCTTGAATTTCCGATCAGCAAACGATTCACAAGTTTAGTACAGGACCACCCAATGATCATTCCTGCAAAGCCACAATTCAATTGGCTTAGTGGTTTCTAACAAGAAGATTTTTAAAATTTCGACCAATCAGAACACATTATAGGCCCTGGCAGCCATGTTGGATTTCCGATCAGCACCAAAAACACAAATCTTGTATATGACCATCCAATGAACATTTCTGCCAAGTTTGGTTCAAATCTGTTTTGTGGTTTCAGAAAAAAAGATGAAAATGTGAAATTCCCATAGGGTCCAATGTTAAACTAAGTCGAGTCATGGCGGCCATCTTGAATTTCCGATTGGCAAACAATTCACAAGTTTAGTACAGGACCACCCAATGATCATTCCTGCAAAGTCACAATTCAATTGGCTTAGTGGTTTCTAACAAGAAGATTTTTTAAATTTCGACCAATCAGAACACATTGTGGGCCCTGGCAGCCATGTTGGATTTCCGATCAGCGCCAAAAACAAAAATCTTGTATATGACCATCCAATGAACATTTCTGCCAAGTTTGATTCAAATCTGTTTTGTGGTTTCAGAAAAAAAGATCAAAATGTGAAATTCCCATAGGGTCCAATGTTAAACTAAGTCAAGTCATGGTGGCCATCTTGAATTTCCGATCGGCAAACGATTCATAAGTTTAGTACAGGAACACCCAATGATCATTCCTGCAAAGTCACAATTCAATTGGCTTTGTGGTTTCTAACAAGAAGATTTAAAAAATTTCAATCAATCAGAACACATTATGGGCCCTGGCAGCCATGTTGGATTTCCGATCAGTGCCAAAAACAAACATCTTGTATATGACCATCCAATGAACATTTCTGCCAAGTTTGATTCAAATCTGTTTTGTGGTTTCAGAAAAAAAGATGAAAATGTGAAATTCCCATAGGGTCCAATGTTAAACTAAGTCGAGTCATGGCGGCCATCTTGAATTTCCGTTCGGCAAACGATTCACAACTTTAGTACAGGACCACCCAATGATCATTCCTGCAAAGTCACAATTCAATTGGTTTAGTGGTTTCTAACAAGAAGATTTTTAAAATTTCGACCAATCAGAACACATTATGGGCCCTGGCAGCCATGTTGGATTTCCGATCAGCGCCAAAAACAAAAATCTTGTATATGACCATCCAATGAACATTTCTGCCAAGTTTGGTTCAAATCTGTTATGTGGTTTCAGAAAAAAAGATGAAAATGTGAAATTCCTATAGGGTCCAATGTTAAACAAAGTCGAGTCATGGCGGCCATCTTGAATTTCCGATCGGCAAACGATTCACAATTTTAGTACAGGACCACCCAATGATCATTCCTGCAAAGTCACAATTCAATTGACTTAGTGGATTCTGACAAGAAAATTTTTTAAATTTCAGCCAATGAGAACACATTATGGACCCTGGCTCTACCAGTGAACATTTCTGGCAAGTTTGGCTGATTTCTGTTCAGCGGTTTCAGAGAAGAAGATTTAAATGTGAAAAGCTAACGGACGGACGACGGACGCTTACCCATGACAAAAGCTCACATGGCCTATGGCCAGGTGAGCTAAAAAAAATGTTGTAGTACCTTGTCCAAAAAGGGGGAACGTAACACGTGCTCTTTCCGAAGCCCGTTGGTAACACTCTGCCATTGAATCTTTTCTTTCCAACATATTCTGTATTATTTCCTTCTGCTCTGCTTTGATCTGTAGATGGACTGTTTGTCCTGCAGAATACGCTTAAATGTATAGTTTTCCATGTGATTTGAATGTTGTTTACGTATGCAAATAATGCTCCAAATAATTTGGCACGCTGCATTAATTAGCTCCCATCATGCAATGCGTTGCTGTCATCATTCAGTTAGTATCGCGAGATCACGTGTGTAGATTCGAAAATGGAAGTCAAATGGCGGAATAATAGGATCTAAGGCAAAATCGTGCTGTAATGGAGTGTAACACCACTTTCTGAGGGTAAGATGGTTATGAATGAATAGCAAAATGATTGGTGAAGCGATTTATATATCGTCACGGTATGTGTTTTCGTGCGTCATCTGTTTTCGTGGTATCCATTTTATTTTGATTTCCACAGCGCACGCATTATTTTTGACGTGTCTTCCGGTTTCTATTTATGGAACATAAACAATACGAAAGCTGACATCTGTAAAAAATGATAAAGTTTATACTTTTAAAGACGTAAGTACCAAAAACAGTGAACCTACCTACTGAACCATACTTTTTGTAATGCCAAAAATGTACTTCATTTATAAAGTAGCTGGAAAAAAATCCAGAAGGGCTATATAAAATTTAACTATGTCGTCTGCCTCTCAGACACCTGCTCTTCCTGTCATGTAACTATCATGGGGTCACTGATCATATTTGTAAACAAAAGAGCCGACTGAAATGTGCCTGTTTCTTATATAAAATACATGTCACAGTGTGGGAAACCATTTTTTTCAAACACTCGCCAAAATGGCGAGTGGACTGAAACTATTACTCGCCAAGATGAAAAAGAGCTCGCCATGTTTGGCGAGTGACATTTTTTTTAAACAAATACCATATAAACAATACAGTAATGTTAAACAATTTATTTTGCAGATTTTGACAAGTCATTAACTTGGTCAAGAAGGATCAACACTCTCTTAAGAGCTGCGTCGATCTCTTCTTCCTCAATTTCGTTGTCTTCGTCTTTTAAATCTTAATGCACGGTATAAAACATGTATGTCAAACTCGGTTCCGACACATATTTAACTTTATGTTTTCGTGTAGGTTTTCGCTACGAATTCATTTGAAATATTTCAAAACCAGATTATTTTATTTACATTAATTTTAAAAGTCATCACATCTATTGGTAATGAAACAATATTTCATTTAATCGTGAAATCGACCTTGGCAAAATCATGCGGGGTCGGGATTGTATACTTAATTTTTCTGTTGACAGAAATGAAGTGTCATGACTCATGGCGGAATGTTTTCTTATCGAGTACAATGATTAATAAAATGTTGGATAAATGACACAGTTAACAAAAAAATTAACTGTTTGGGAGCTGATATTTTAAAGCTGTAAACCAGTTATCGTGGCGAACGTTTTCAAGTTCCTACTCGCCAGACCGGCGAGTATAAAGTGGATGTTACTCGCCACCCGAAATTTCCACTCGCCCTTGGCGAGTTGGCGAGCGGTGGTTTCCCACACTGATGTCACTTTGCAGTGCATTGTGGTTTCAGCACTGAAAAAAACATCAAAAGTAAACACAATTTTGAAAGTGGTCATTTTCAAACATTCTGTTATTTTATTTAGATGTAGTATGATTTGGTAGATGGCCAGAACCATGAAATTTTAAAACCAGCCATTTCCGGATTTTATATTCGTTTCCATCCCGTATATCGGCCTTGTTTTTATTTGCCACGGAAACAGATGACGCCATTTTACTGAAAACAAAAGTTGCCAGGTAATCGAGAGTATATTAAAATACAAGAATGGCTTTAAAAACAATCTTATGCACAAAGAAATATTTAACTAGTCATTCTTTGAAAATTCCAATCGTCATATGAATGGAGGGTTAACACTGTTAATCGCTATATCTGAAAATCGATAAAAATAGCACGAAAACCGATAACACGATGGTAAGAGTTTCTGATAGAAAATAAAATCCGATAGCCACGAAACGTGCCGACCAAGAGTCGGAGAGGCAAATCCGCTGTTTTCCGTATGCATAGCTCTCCGACGTCCCACGGCTCTAGCAAAAATATATAATGCCGTCGGACGACAGAGGAATCTCGGACTACTAGTCATGGTCCAAAATTCATTGCATAATCTTCAACATGATGAAGGAGGCAATTACATGGCAGAAACAGAAACAGAAAATGGTGGCAAATATTGAAAAAGGCTTCATTCCAAGTGAGGTTCAAAATAATTTTTGTATCAGATCAATTCAATATGAAAATTATCGCAAACAGTATCATAAATTAATCCACAACTAGATACAAAATTTCATTAGAAGCAGAAACCTTACAAAATTTAATGCAATAAATACTGGATTATCCCCCCTGTCACAAGAAATTGAAGAATGCAAGTGCGCGTTTTTCACTTGTTAACCATGATAACTTACTTATTTTGAAAGTTTGGACGAATGATATATGTATTGCTTGCTGTAGATACTGGTTCTTCAACTGCTGTTTCTGACATATTTATAACTTAAACAAAACAGCTAAAACAAGATCGTCTGGCAATATTTACAGCATCAAAACATTGAAAATGGCGACCTTAACAACGCAGCGACATCTAACGGTGAAGTTAGTGGTATGAACTCTGACCTAAAGAGGTGTATAACAGGTGAAGATTTTTTTTAACAGGAAAGGAAGAGCAAGATAACGGTTTATCAATGAGATAGAGCAGAACAGATAATCAAATTAGGTAATTACTTGCGGATAATTTGATTAAGCAAATAATTTCTTCAATAAACTTGTTTACACCTGTACAGGTGAGTCAGGTGTCAATTTTTCAACCGTGACACCTGCAACTGAAGATATGGCGGAAGTTAAATCTTCTGAATGATAATTATAATTAACATCGAATCTTATCAATGTGAGTGTATATTATTCGTATATAGATGTTGATCTTAGCATATTTCATTGAATTAATTAGTGAGACCATAATTAGAAAAATAAATATGTTTACTGAAGGCTTGAACATAATTTATCAACTGCTAATATTTCATGATGACAGAACACTGATAGGCTATTTATTATTCAAAACAATAAAGAATCGTAGGAATCATTCAAAAGAATGTTGATTCCATTCTGACCACATAATGATAGTCCAACAGTTATAAATTCCAGAAATAAAATTATCTGCAATATCCATAGGGCAACAGGACTCCTGTGAGGTGCTTAAATTTGTTCGATTTGTTTTTATATTGATATATATGTAACAGATAATAATCATATTAAAAATATCTAACTAACCTCGAGCCCCTATTAAAAGGCCTATGAATCTCAATCCCAGCTGATGGTTTAGTGGTTCAGTACATGAACATGCTCACATTTCATTATGTCCCCCACCCCCCTTCGTATTCTCTGGAGATATACTGTTTTGGTCCGTCACAAAAGTTAGTACATGCAACACTTCCTATATTTTAGATGGGAATTTCTCAAAATCTTGCATGTTTTCCAGAGTTGTGGTAATGCCATGCCCAACTTGTCTATAATTCTTCAGGACAAATAGATTTTTACTGCTTACTTATCCTGGACAAGTAACTTCTCCTATACAAGTATTTTTTAGGGATAATGTTATTACTCCGACACTCAATACTCCGACAGTCATTACTCCGACACTTATTACTCCGATAATCATTACTCCGACTCTTAATACTTTGACAGTGATCGATAATCTTTGCAATTCGGGCGCTTTTAGCAATCCAAATGCAGTACGGGACTGCCCATTTAACTTGAAAGGGGCATGGTTTTTATCCCGGAGTCGGAAGTTTTTTTCGTATGCAGCACTATTGTTTTTAAAGCTTTTCAGCGCGGCCCAACAAAATATTTTTTACGAAAGAAAATATTATTTCATGTAGATCTAATAAAAATGCTTTCTCTGATTAGTTTGTTTCTTCGATTCCCGTCATATTTTCCTCAAAATTCAGGATAGCAAAAATACATGGCCTACCTTTTCAAGTTATCAAGTCGTCTCATAGTTGAGCGACATCTACCTACCATTGCATCAGATGCGTACAGAATTGGGTTTGTTGAAGAGACCTGCACTACCCGCGATCAATACTGCGGGTGTATTGCAACAGTTTCAGACAGAAAGTGCTTCACTCGCATTCGGTCGAACTCATTGGGCTCGTAATTTTGAGTGTGTTTTTTCCCTTTAGATTGTTGTCTGTGCTCCCCGGGTTTGTATATAAAAGGCCAAGATTGGATATGGTTTTTTGTATTGACTCTGCACAGGACACTTGTAAACACACATAAAATTAACAAATGTGCCAAGTTTGGTAGTATTCTGTTGGGTGTTTCTTGAGAAGATGATGAAAATATTGTTTCCCATAGAGTTTCAATAAAATTTTGACCTTCACAAGTGGTCATTTTGAAATTCATAAATGGCCCAAAAACTATCAAAACTTGTTAAGGACCTTCATAGAAACATTCACACCAAATTTCATTCAAATCTGTTTAGTGGTTCTCAAGAAGAAGATTCCTGAAAATGGACCAATCAGAATCTCATGACAGCCATGTTTTTAGACAAATCCGAAACAAAGTAACACAACTTAAATAAGACCTTTGGAACAACTGTGCCAAGTTTGGTTAAATTATGTTAAGTGGTTCACAGGTAGAAGCTGGAAATCTTGTTTTCCACAAATTTTCAATGCAAAGTTTTACCTTTGCTGGTGGTCATTTTCAATTTCCAATCGCATCAAAGTATCACTTGCTCTTAAGGTCCTTCATAGGAACATATGTGCCTAATTTCATTTAAATCTCGGCCTTTATCGGCTCTAATCCACACAAGATTTTTAAAAATCGACCAATCAGAATCTTCATCGTCCTATACGCGTCCATACAATTTTGACGAATCTGCAGCTAACTCTTTGTGTAGGACCTCAAAGAGACCATCTACATGTATGCCAAGATTGGTTAACTTCTTTTCATGATAGTTCTCAAGAAGATGAAAATGTGAAAAGTTAACGACGACGGACACCAAGTGATTGCAATAGCTCGCACGACACTGTTAGATGAGCTATGGAAGTTATACAGTCCGGGATGCATGGTCGGAGTATTAATGAGTGTCTGAGTAATGAGTGTTGGAGAAATAACTGTCAGAGTTATGACTGTCGGAGTAATGAAACGACCCCATTTTTTAACCTTTAAATAATTGGACAACTTATCAAGTGAAAATTGTCATTGGGCAAGTAGTATTTTCTATTTTATTTGTCTTTGATAGCTCAAAAGTTAATATTTCCACACATCCGCTTGTTGATTATACCACTCATATCACATTTTGATTCGACCACTGTGGAAGGAGTTATTGCCCTCTCTGACTTAGAATATTTCATAAGAAAGAATTGGGGTGGAATGCAGAGGAGACACTTGTTTTTGTGTAAGAAATAATCTTTAATATGTATATATGTTTACAACTTCGGGCAGTCTTGATATTTTGATATTTTCTAATATTTGCTGTGTATGCACATTTTAATTTGCAAGATAAAATTAAAAAAATGATATGACATCTGATGGAGTACAATGTAGATATTCCTTCAAATTTTTATGGGAATGTATATTTATAAAACTAAAAATAGTATCAGACTATACCTCTGATACCTCTGATACAAAATCTTGTCTCTGTATGACATACCTTGTCACAACAAAAAATTCCAAATGTCACATCCAGTGCTATTTGTGACAACATTGAATATTTGCTGCTGAACATTAAAAAACTTAATGTTCAACAAATATTCATCTATAAAGCTTATAATTACAATATAGATGATGTCCATTTAGTAGTTCAAAGTTTTGTGTCTATTTTGATCACATCTATCCCATTGAACTTGAAATAAAGGATACCACAGATATGTTTGCTAAGTCTGCTTCATACATTTACATTCACCTGTGACCTAGGAATTGAATGTGAGGGGAGGTTGAGAATGAAACTTTATGACAAAACAGATGATATCAATTTTCCCATGTAAACTTTTCATTTCTATGAAGCAAACATTCAAACAGCACCTGCATAATTATTGAATACCAGTAAAATACAATATGAATAATTATACCCCTGCTCCCCGAAGGGGGAGGGGGTATACTGTTTTTTATACCCCTGCACCCCGAAGGGGGAGGGGGTATACTGTTTTACCTCTGTCCGTCTGTCCATCCAAGATATTTTTCATCGCATTTTTCTCAGTAACTGTTGATGGCAGAAATCTGATATTTGGTCACAAGCGTCATATAGGTATACCATATTGTGGGTAGCGTTTTTGGACCCGTCAGATTCCTACTTCCTGTTTGCCGACTTAGTTGGTTTTTATACACATTGAACATATATCCACATTTTTCTCAGCAACTTAGTATTGATGGCAGAAATCTGATATTTGGTCACAAGCTTCATATAGGTACCCCATATCGTGGGAAGTGTTTTTGGACCCATCAGATTCGTAATTCCTGTTTGCCGACTTTGTTGATTTTTATACACATTGAACATATATGCTCATTTTTCGTCACATTTTTCTCAGCAACTATTGATGGCAGAGATCTGGTATTTGATCACAAGCATCATATAGGTACCCCATATTGTGGGAAGCGTTTTTTGACCCGTCAGATTCCTACTTTCTGTTTGTCGAAGAGCGGGGGTATCATAAGTGAGCATTAGTTCACAATTCATCTTGTTTAACTCTCAGTTGATATGATATTCCAGAGCTTGTGTTTCCTAATGTATCAACATTTCCTTCATGGAGGGTTGCTGCTAACATAGAAGCTATGAAGCCAACAGTTTATTGCAGTATGGTTGATGTCATCACTTTAAAAGTTTTATGGTCACCATCATGACTTCGTTTTAAGCCCCTGTTACACGGTAAAGCAAGTATCACGATACTTGTATCATAAACCAAACAATACAGTGTAAACAGTGCTATTACTCTGTATCATGCAACTTTTAGAAGTTGCATGATACACACTTTGGGATAGAACATGTTCTATTCTGTACAGCAAGGATCACGATACATTTTATCTCTGACCAATCAGAGATCTTGGTTTGAGGTCAGGAGGTTTCAATATCATCAACAAATAAAATCACATTGAAATTGAATCCCTCATCAAGGTATCTCTTCTCTTAATTATTGGTGTGACCATTTCAAGTACGGTAGTTCATTGAAGGTAGCCATATCCATCCTTAAAAAGTTCTTGAGACCACTTGGGTCCTCC
The DNA here is from genome assembly GCA_963680875.1 of Bathymodiolus brooksi. Taxonomy (NCBI): domain Eukaryota; kingdom Metazoa; phylum Mollusca; class Bivalvia; order Mytilida; family Modiolidae; genus Bathymodiolus; species Bathymodiolus brooksi. The sequence goes on along the minus strand of OY804576.1, from coordinate 127,529,369 downwards.
GATGATACTTTTTGTACCAAGGCATGGTATGCCCCATATTGGTTTCTCCTGGCAATCCAAGATCTAACCCACAATCTTACGAAACAGTTCCCTCTGTATTGCTGAATTCCAGCAGCAATTAGCAAAATACAAATGGATGATAATGTCTTCAGTCAGGATTCTCCATTTTGGTGAAACAATTTCCCATGAAACATGCTACTTGATTTAGTGTGTAAACTGACAAGGATCATGATGCAAAAAGTTGCATGATACAAGTATCGTGATACTTGCTTTACCATGTAACAGGGCCTTTACCGTTGCAGAATATCTGTATGACAGATAATCTTGAATATTTTCAGTTTGTCGTGGTTAGGATTATGAATATGTCCTTATTGTTCATGACTTATCACAAGATTATGCATGAGTAAAAGAATGAGTGCCAATAATGGAGCAGAAACTGCTTACCTTTCCAGAGTACCAGAGTTCACCCCTGGTTTTTAGTGGGGTTTGTGTTACTCAATCTTTAGTTTTCTCTTTAGAATATTGCGGTTCATTGTTAGGTCCTTTTTCTTTTGGCCACTTTATTGTCTGTTCTTCTCCTATTTATGGCTTCTGATTACTCTTTTTTATCTTCAACTTTTTCTTAGACATATTGTAAACAATCTTCTATTTCAAGTGTTCAATTCCTCCATGGATATGAGGTCTGGATGGCACTCAAAGATTAAGGTAGTTGACCTCTTACCACGAGACTAACAAACTGAAGTGGGTTTGATCACGCCCCTAAAGTGTTAGCATTGCCAGACACCTATCTTTCCCCAGGGTTTTTTATAAGTCAGTTCTTTATAGCTGTCTGAAATTTCACACCCAGTAAGCCTCGTAGTCACAGTATAGCTGAAAAATGGCTGAAAGTGATGGTAAATACCAATAACCCAACTCTCTGTTGATACATGTATGATAGTGACAAACTGCACTATATATATACAAAAATGTATATATATATATATACAGTAACTGTATCCTTTATTTTATGAAATACAACCCTGATTATGCCTTAGATATCACTACAATACATCATTTTCTAGGTACTTAGTCTCCACAATGAGGCAAACTTCAATTTTTAGGTCAATATCAATTGATACAATAAAAGTTCCATTCACCTCTACTGCCATTTTCACATTGATTGAGGTTTGTTGAATAAATTCAAGTATAATCTAACCATATTTGATTAATCATATGAACAATGATATGGTACTTTAATAAATTGGAATGTAAAATCAATAGCCATATTTCACCATTTTTAACCAGGTTATCTATCGAAGGTAAAATCTGGTTGATTAAATTGATGTACTGTGGGCATTCAAGGGCCATATTAAATGTTAAGAGTTTCACAGTATCACAGAAACCAGTTGGACATACCTTAAGGTGTGAAACCACTAATTAATTTCTTTTAGGTTTTCTACTAAATTTGTGTTTTTTCGAGCTTACCTGGCCATTTTATCTTAAGTTTAACCTTTCCAAGACCATATATTTTCTGAAATGTACATGATTCCTTTACGTTCTGTCAAAATATCAGGGCATGTTTAAAATCTGGCAGTGAAATGCCATGCTACGGAAAACACCTACTCTAAAAATAGCTCGGTCATCCCCAAGAAATTCAGTATTTATAGGTCATGCATCAAATCCTCCATAGAGGTATTAAAATACAACTAAGTCCATCATATTTGGGCTCAAAATAATCCCTATATATTCAACTTCAATTATCAATTTTAATTAGTCCATTCCATTCAGTAGTTTTCACAATACATGTACTACAAAGTGAAAGGAACTTTTTTCTTGAAAAGGGACTACTTTCGTAAGCTCTGATTGGTGAATCAGTGGTTTGACACCTAAATACCTTAACATTAGTACCCGGTATTGCTAAATAGCTACTATAAAATATTGAGATTCCAAAATTTATGAAATTCTGAGACCAAATTTATAATGATAATTTTATTTCACAATAATTTTCACAAAACTGGACATTACAATGCCCTCAAATTCTAATTATAACATCATAAAGTTTGTCATGTTTATTTTGAGAAAAAACCTCATGAAAACAATGTGCTTGATTGATTGTTGGATACTTAATGTCCAAGGGCAAATATTTCATGAATATTCAGAACAGGAACAATTTAGTTCAACGACTTACAAAATTATACCGAAATGAGAGAGGAATGGGATTACTATGGCTATGACTATTGACCGACACTGGAAAAGTGTGGGGTGTTGGGTAGGGACGGAAATTTAGACTTTAAAAAAAATCTAAATAAGGGGTCATTAATATGCAGGGAGTGTAAGACACTCTCCAAACAGAGCACCTACTATGATCCATGATCAGGCATTCTGTGTTATAACCTTAGAATGTTCCCTATTGAGAGGGCTCCACTATCCATTGATTTTTTAAATGAAATCTGTAACAAAAAGTTGCAAAAAGGACAAGTATTTTGAACTTTTTAATTTTTCATCCAATTTTGATGTGTTTTTTTTATTTATATGAATTGTGTTGAGATCTTGCATCAATATATGGATGGGTCTACTCTATTTCTTAAGATGAGCCAAACAGTGACACATTCCAAATCTGAACTTTCTTATTTCTTTATCAAATTTTAATTCTTTTTTAATCTTTTAGCAACATGCTCATCTTAATGAGTTATTTATAAGTCAATAAAGAAAATGAAATTTTGCATATTTAGAAGGTATTTTTTTTTCATCTACATGTAGATTTGATGTTTTTTTATTTTCGACAAGGTCTTCAGGTAGAATTTGGATTTACAACTACCTATGCAATCGGTGCCCATCACCACTGATGTTGTGAGTTCGAAACTCGATCATGGTGAGATGTACAACATTATGTGATTAAGTTTGTTAGTGACTTGCGACAGGTCGGTGGTTTTCTCTGGGTCCTCTGGTTTCCTCCACCAATAAAACTGACCGCCACGATATAACTGAAATATTGTTGAAAGTGGTGTTAAACACTATCAAACAAACAATCAGGTACATGTAGTATACCTGTGGATTTCCTCTAACAGTTATGTTTTTTTTAGTAAAGCATGATTGCAGATAAACTGATGCTGAAAAAATGTTCTTGTCAACTTCTTCTTGCTGTGCACGTGGTCATATCAGGTTGTGTCCAGCAATAGCCCTTTATTATTTCATAAATTAGTATTTTGATGAGAGCCCTCTGATCTCATTGGCTACTGGTATATTAGTTATAACATTTCATTGTAAATTGGGCATACTGCATGGTGATAAATTTGACCTTTTATTCATTTTGATTTTAAATTATGAATTTTTTGTCGAAATCTGAAATATTTTGATATTCATTAAATATAATTCCTGTCTGCAGGCTAATATACATATTCAATTTGTAGAATGACAATGTTTAGCTTTAACTAATTTATATAAAACACTAACCACAGGCAGTACTCATGAGGACAAGGTATATCGGGTACATGCATTCCTTGTACAGTTGTACATGTACAAGTATTGCCAATATTTAAAGTGATAAAATTATCTATTTGTGTTCTGTCTTGTTCTCATCTATATTTGTTACAAAAAAACACCATGGCTTTTAAAATAGATATATTATATTGACAGTTTTATTATTGAATCCTTTTAAGTGTACTATATATAACATATTATAGTATTCCTAATGTAAGAAATGATAGAAATTGTCACCTGTCACTAACTACGATGTATAAACCTTACAAAAGAAATTTACACCTAAAATATATAATTAAGTGGAACTAGATGAACTATCTCATAAATAGGTAAAACTTTCACAATATTTTTATTAAAAAAAAATGTTTTTCCCATTTTTTTGGCCTCCTCGAATTTGGTTACTGTTTAGTAAAGATAGAATAAAAATAATAAAATTAAATCATTTAGTATTCATTTGACAACAATAACTCCAGTAATTGCAAGATACTTTATTGTTCTCATGTTTTGCCTAAATTTATATCATGTTTGGTTTTATTTTATTTTTTCTTGCTGAGTTTGTTAATCTTATGGTTATTATCATCTGTAATGGCCATCATCGCTTTGTATTTGAGGGGCTGGGTGACTCAATGAGTTAGGTAGTTGGATTACCTAACAACTAATACAAACCTATCACCAATACGGTGTTGGTTCGCACCTGGCTATGTAGATTACAAAAAAAGGTGCATTCGACTCAGTCGCAAGTGATAAAGTTTACCAGTTGCTTACCCATGGTCGATGGTTCTCTCCGGGTACTCCGGCTTCTTCCACCACTAAAACAGGTCGCCATGATATAGCTGAAATATTGCTGAAAGTGGCGTTACAAATCAATAAAAAAAAACAACATCATTTTGTATTTGAATTTGCATCTACCTATGCAATCCGTGCCTATCACATCTCACCATTGTAGTTGTGAGTTCAATTCCCTAGTATGGATTATGATATAAAGTTTGTCAGTGACTTCTGGTAGATCTGTGGATTTATAGTATCATTTCGGCCAATAATTAAGACTAATCAAAAATTGATAAAAATTTCCTTCCAAGACACTCCAACTCAGAAGGTTATTATAATGAATACATGTACCTGTATATAATCACTAAATCAGCTGATTTACAATGAAATCTTACAACCCAGATGTCACATCTGTACAAAACTCTTTTTTTTTTCTTTTCTTTTTTTAATGTTTTTAAGTCTTGTATACCATTTCCTGAAACTCATAATTTGAGGTTGAAAAATGTATGAATACATGAAAAGGGTCTCCATAATATATAGTTAAAACCAGATTTTTGTTTGAAAAGTTATATTGCATGAAAATAAGTCATTTTATACAATATAGATGCATGAATTCACATATACTGGTAAAAAAAGAATAAGTTTATACCTTTTCATGCTTAATTAGATTCATTTGAATAGGCCTTAACACATGACAATTTGATTTTTTCTCCAGGTTTTAACTTTTTGATGATTGTTGTTCAACATCAAATGAGCAGCATTTCATGTACCAATATTTTAATCATGACAAGAACAACTATTTTACAAATAAGAAATCATTTTAAAAATTGGTTGAACTGGGATGAATCTATGTTGGGTACATGTGGCAAAAATAAGATTTAAAGTTGTTTCTACTCAAACCTGGTGACCCTGGAAAAAAAAATCTGCAGAAAAAATATTTTCATTGGATTTTCATAAAGGATTGTTTTTGTTTGTTTTTATTTTATAATTTCCGATATGGAAGACTACTAAATACAGATATAAAAGTGTTGTGAGTGCATTTTGTTCTTACTAATATAATAACTCAGTATTCAGTGGTTTGTATATAGTGTTCTTTATAAAACATGTCTTTCTGTGAGTCACTGAATTCTTGTGAAACCTTTCTTGGCATGTTTCTTGTCACTAGATTTCTGTGAGGACTTCTTGGCATGTTTCTTGTCACTAGATTTCTGTGAGGACTTCTTGGCATGTTTCTTGTCACTAGATTTCTGTGAGGACTTCTTGGCATGTTTCTTGTCACTAGATTTCTGTGAGGACTTCTTGGCATGTTTCTTGTCACTAGATTTCTGTGAGGACTTCTTGGCATGTTTCTTGTCACTAGATTTCTGTGAGGACTTCTTGGCATGTTTCTTGTCACTAGATTTCTGTGAGGACTTCTTGGCATGTTTCTTGTCACTAGATTTCTGTGAGGACTTCTTGGCATGTTTCTTGTCACTAGATTTCTGTGAGGACTTCTTGGCATGTTTCTTGTCACTAGATTTCTGTGAGGACTTCTTGGCATGTTTCTTGTCACTAGATTTCTGTGAGGACTTCTTGGCATGTTTCTTGTCACTAGATTTCTGTGAGGACTTCTTGGCATGTTTCTTGTCACTAGATTTCTGTGAGGACTTCTTGGCATGTTTCTTGTCACTAGATTTCTGTGAGGACTTCTTGGCATGTTTCTTGTCACTAGATTTCTGTGAGGACTTCTTGGCATGTTTCTTGTCACTAGATTTCTGTGAGGACTTCTTGGCATGTTTCTTGTCACTAGATTTCTGTGAGGACTTCTTGGCATGTTTCTTGTCACTAGATTTCGGTGAGGACTTCTTGGCATGTTTCTTGTCACTAGATTTCTGTGAGGACTTCTTGGCATGTTTCTTGTCACTAGATTTCTGTGAGGACTTCTTGGCATGTTTCTTGTCACTAGATTTCTGTGAGGACTTCTTGGCATGTTTCTTGTCACTAGATTTCTGTGAGGACTCCTTGGCATGTTTCTTGTCACTAAATTTCTGTGAGGACTTCTTGGCATGTTTCTTGTCACTAGATTTCTGTGAGGACTTCTTGGCATGTTACTTGTCACTAGATTTCTATGAGGACTTCTTGGCATGTTTCTTGTCACTAGATTTCTGTGAGGACTTTTTGGCATGTTTCTTGTCACTAGATTTCTGTGAGGACTTCTTGGCATGTTTCTTGTCACTAGATTTCTGTGAGGACTTCTTGGCATGTTTCTTGTCACTAGATTTCTGTGAGGACTTCTTGGCATGTTTCTTGTCACTAGATTTCTGTGAGGACTTCTTGGCATGTTTCTTGTCACTAGATTTCTGTGAGGACTTCTTGGCATGTTTCTTGTCACTAGATTTCGGTGAGGACTTCTTGGCATGTTTCTTGTCACTAGATTTCTGTGAGGACTTCTTGGCATGTTTCTTGTCACTAGATTTCTGTGAGGACTTCTTGGCATGTTTCTTGTCACTAGATTTCTGTGAGGACTTCTTGGCATGTTTCTTGTCACTAGATTTCTGTGAGGACTCCTTGGCATGTTTCTTGTCACTAAATTTCTGTGAGGACTTCTTGGCATGTTTCTTGTCACTAGATTTCTGTGAGGACTTCTTGGCATGTTACTTGTCACTAGATTTCTATGAGGACTTCTTGGCATGTTTCTTGTCACTAGATTTCTGTGAGGACTTTTTGGCATGTTTCTTGTCACTAGATTTCTGTGAGGACTTCTTGGCATGTTTCTTGTCACTAGATTTCTGTGAGGACTCCTTGGCATGTTACTTGTCACTAGATTTCTGTGAGGACTTCTTGGCATGTTTCTTGTCACTAGATTTCTGTGAGGACTTCTTGGCATGTTTCTTGTCACTAGATTTCTGTGAGGACTTCTTGGCATGTTCCTTGTCACTAGATTTCTGTGAGGACTTCTTGGCATGTTCCTTGTCACTAGATTTCTGTGAGGACTTTTTGGCATGTTTCTTGTCACTAGATTTCTGTGAGGACTTCTTGGCATGTTTCTTGTCACTAGATTTCTGTGAGGACTTCTTGGCATGTTTCTTGTCACTAGATTTCTGTGAGGACTTTTTGGCATGTTTCTTGTCACTAGATTTCTGTGAGGACTTCTTGGTATGTTTCTTGTCACTAGATTTCTGTGAGGACTTCTTGGCATGTTTCTTGTCACTAGATTTCTGTGAGGACTTTTTGGCATGTTTCTTGTCACTAGATTTCTGTGAGGACTTCTTGGCATGTTTCTTGTCACTAGATTTCTGTGAAGACTTCTTGGCATGTTCTTGTCACTAGATTTCTGTGAGGACTTCTTGGCATGTTTCTTGTCACTAGATTTCTGTGAGGACTTCTTGGCATGTTTCTTGTCACTAGATTTCTGTGAGGACTTCTTGGCATGTTCTTGTCACTAGATTTCTGTGAGGACTTCTTGGCATGTTTCTTGTCACTAGATTTCTGTGAGGACTTCTTGGCATGTTACTTGTCACTAGATTTCTGTGAGGACTTCTTTTCATGTTTCTTGTCACTAGATTTCTGTGAGGACTTCTTGGCATGTTTCTTGTCATTAAATTTCTGTGAGGACTTCTTGGCATGTTTCTTGTCACTAGATTTCTGTGAGGACTTTTTGGCATGTTTCTTGTCACTAGATTTCTGTGAGGACTTCTTGGCATGTTTCTTGTCACTAGATTTCTGTGAGGACTTCTTGGCATGTTTCTTGTCACTAGATTTCTGTGAAGACTTCTTGGCATGTTCTTGTCACTAGATTTCTGTGAGGACTTCTTGGCATGTTTCTTGTCACTAGATTTCTGTGAGGACTTCTTGGCATGTTTCTTGTCACTAGATTTCTGTGAGGACTTCTTGGCATGTTCTTGTCACTAGATTTCTGTGAGGACTTCTTGGCATGTTTCTTGTCACTAGATTTCTGTGAGGACTTCTTGGCATGTTTCTTGTCACTAGATTTCTGTGAAGACTTCTTGGCATGTTCTTGTCACTAGATTTCTGTGAGGACTTCTTGGCATGTTTCTTGTCACTAGATTTCTGTGAGGACTTCTTGGCATGTTTCTTGTCACTAGATTCTTGTGAAACCTTTCTTGGTATGTTCCTTGTCACTAGATTTCTGTGAGGACTTCTTGCATATATGTTGTATGCTATATGCATATAAATTTATCTGGTCTGTTTACAATATATTTATGCATTTTCTGGAATCCAACATAAAACCTGCAGTATTTACTCGTTAAGTTAGAGCATGGATGAAGGGAAAGATAATTGTGTTTATTGGGGACTTGTAGCAGTACATGTATGTCTTTAGCTTTTAATTTTTCAACAGAATTTGAAATGCAGTATACCAAAACCTAAGTTCACAGACATCACAATGCAATCTGTAAATAACAGTTTAAATAAAAATTTATGGTAAATGTATATCATAGTATTTGTTTTTTCTTCCAGGAAGTTTACAGTCAAATAAATACTAACTTTATTACATTTCTATGTGCAGTTATCTCCCCTTGTCTTTAGTCTAGCTATAATTTACTACCAAGCACAGTCTGGTGGCTGAAATCTCTCGACTACACACTAATTAAGTAATTAATCATTTCACAAGAAACTTTAAGAAGGGTTTGATATCCTGCTAGTCAATACTGTATGAGGTCAGAGCTCTGAATTTTATTCATGAAAAGGTTTAATATTCTACTAGTAAATTACAAACTTTTGTTTGTATCATTTATATAGATACTTGATTATGTATCATTCTCTCTAGAAAGACCCTATAGTATATTAGTCTACAATAAAGATATCTTTGATTTTATTTACAGATTTGTCTGATATGTTTTATACTAAAATGTATTACATTACGTTGCACAGAATGCATTTTTTCATGAATATTTGATGTAGTTATTTCCTACCTGTATAAAATTTACTAGAAAACCCATCAGATATGTTATTATTGATTTAAACAAAATTATTGATCCGACAGGTTTAAGTTTAACATTTGTATGTCTGCAACATGTTTCATGATTGTAACTTTATCAAAAATGGCTGATGGCAGGGAATATTATCGCTTTCGTCAACTTCGGGAGAATTCATTATTTTTGGGATATATGGATTTGAATTCTGACAGAATCAATAACTCTAGATATATACTGTCATTTTTGGTTGAATGTGAAACTGAATAATTGCAATTGTCGGGACATGGATGCTATGAAATGGATTTTGTAATTCACTAGATATTGATTAAGCCATTACATTTTAGTTTCTATCATCCCATGTGCACATCAGATGCAGAATGTAGATATAAATGTCCTAACTTTAGAACTTGTGTCTGTTCGTTGGAACGAGAAATTAGATAGAGATTGATTTTTGTTATTTGCATTCCATAACGGAAACAAAAGTAACATTTTGTAATGGAATTTGATGTGTTTTATCCTCCGTCAATATTTGATATGTGGTTCTTAGGAGAAAATTTACTTGTAGATTTTCTGGAAATGGGGATGGATTTATGTGATATTATTTTTGATACTGTTCATGATTTTATGTAGGAGACCTTGGACTTTTCTGGATATTATCTATCTTCAATTATTTAGGATAATTAGATAATTACTGTTATTATATACTTGACATGTAGTTTATAATCAAGTGACGAAAATTGATGCAAAATCAACATAATTGATTTCAACAAGGGGAGATAACTCCAGAAAAGGGAAAAGATATGATCAATTCAAAAGCACTAGTAGATAACAAGTAGATCAGGTTTATTATTACTGTCAAAACAATGGATATTTATGTAGTAATTGAGCTTGTCTAGGAGAAATATCTAGTTTAGTTATACAAATGTATTATGATAATTTTCTGATGAGAAATAATTTATATTGTCAACAGATGTACGATAAAATGATGATTCATTTTCATGTGCCATGTGCATTTAGTTTATAAAAGTTTTGAAAGACAATGTATCCAAATTTACATTGATCTAGTAGGATTTTATTGTTTACAGTAAATTATGAAGCAATAAGCGGTTTTTTTAAATGCATTTGGATGCAGTAACAACAATTGCTAAAATTCAGATGTGATATATTAATTTAATCATGGCAACAGCAGAACCAAGAATAACATCATCGAAACTGCCAGGTTTACCTGGAAATCAGGTTGCAAAAATTGAAAAACAAATTGACGACTTTTTGGAAAATTTTAAAAGGAAAAGCTCAATTCTTGACCGTCAGACTAGTGAGGAATACAGGGAATTTCTGGGTGTACCCAATCTTCACCCAGGTTATAGTTCATCACAGGGTTCTACGGAAGAATTTACTGACGATTATAGTCCTTGTACTGATAAATCATACCATTTAGGAAATAGTGCAACATTTCATCGTACTCACAAGCGACAGTTTAGTAATGCAACAACCACCACTACAGGGACTAGTGATTCTGAATGGGGCCCCGATTATGAAGATGACAATATAATAAAGGATAAACGGATGTCATCAGTTTCTGGGAATATTATTATACAAACTGGTGAATTTGATAATGACGATAATGGTAAGCTCCAATAATAATAATAATAATCTTAGAGAGGTAATATCATGTTAACATAGATATTTATTTGTTTAAAAAAAACTTTAAAAAACAATTTACGAAAAGTAAGAAATGAAATGCCAGTAGTATGTATTGTGAAGACTTCTCGAGACTAGACTGTTTGATATTTCTTTTTCCTGGTGAAGTGAAGTAGATCGGTTATGAAATATATATCCAGTACTACTCAAAAAATTATATACCTGATGGGAGCCATGTGGTTGTTTTTTGGTCTATTTTTATCCTCGCAATGTGATGTTGGGCTCAATAATGATGATATTTGTATGAATACTTCACCCTTATTTTGTTTTCTTGTTGAGAAACCGCTTGTGGGAAATAAGATTCTATTCACCAAATAACATAAAAAATATAAAAATGTCCAGATGTAGCATTTATCAACAGAAGTAGAGTACTGCTCAAATGCAGGCGAATGGAAGTTTCGCACTCTTTTTATGGTATGAGCTATGCTCATTATTTAAGACCCTACTGTGACTGTGAAATGTAGATCAGCAATAAAAGTCCTGTTCCTTTACTTTATTAGACGAGTTGCGACGAAGTCGAACTCGGCTTATAATATGATGAATGGCGTCTGGGCGTTCAGGCGGCGCAATCGTGTCCGCACAATATCTTAAGAATGAAATGTCTGATTTAAATGAAACTTGGTACACACATGCCGGGTGGTGAGAGGAGGAAGCCTATTGATAATGAGGTTTGTAGGACAAAGGTCAAGGTCACAACTTCTAAAAATAGAACAAAAATTTGAAACTTTTTTCGTTTCCACACGATATCTTAAGAACGAAATGTCAGATCTAAATGAAATTTGGTACACACATGCCTGTTGGTGAAAGGAGGAAACCTATGGATATTGAGGTTGGTAGGACAAAGGTCAAGGTCAGAACTTCTAAAAATATAACAAAAATTTGATACTTTTTTCGTTTCCGCATAATATTTTAAGAACAAAATGTTGGATCTAAATGAAACTTGGTACACACATGCCTGATGGTGAGAGGAGGAAGCCTATTGATATTGAGGATCGTAGGGAAAAGGTCAAGGTCACAACTTCTAAAAATAGAACAAAAATTTGATACTTTTTTCATTTCCGCACGATATCTTAAGAACAAAATGTAGGATCTAAATGAAACTTGGTACACATGTGACTGATGGTGAGAGGAGGAAGCCTATTGATAATGAGGTTTGTAGTACATAGGTCAAGGTCACAACTTCTAAAAATAGAACAAAAATTTGATAAATTTTTAGTTTCCGCACTATCTTAAGAACGAAATGTCGGATCTAATGAAACCTGGTACACACATGCCTGATGGTGACAGGAGGAAGCCTATTGATATTGAGGTTTGTAGGTCAAAAGTCAAGGTCACATTGGTGCGTTACTGATTTTTTTGTGTTGAAGTGTTATGTTGGATAATGTCTCGTGTCCATTTACATCATTATTCTTTCTTATTAATATTGTAACTGTAGAGCATGTTTTATCTCCAATAAAATGCAACATGGGACATCTCACATTGCAGGCCACCTCTCTAACAACTGAGCTAAAGGATATCTCCACTAACGCAGTTAGTAGAGGTGGTTATGGACCTAATATGGTTCTGATAACCTTAGGTAGAGGAGCATTCCCGTTACAATATAATATAAATGCTATCTGGCATTGTAATTTTTTTATTTACAGAAGAAATGGTACCTGTATATCATTGCTATGTTGTCTGTTATTTACTGGAGAAATTTAGGGAGTACATATTGCATTTTTTAGATATCATTTGTTTATATATGTATGTATTGTCGTTGGAGATCCAGTTATCAAGAAGGGAGGGTTGGGATCTCGTTAACTGGTTTAACCCTGCCACATTTCTGTGCCTGTCCCAAGCCAGGACCTGGATTTCCAACGTCATATGTGTTGGTCTTTTTTGTGTTCAGTAAGTTAAGGTGTCCGGTGATTGTTCGTTTTGTTGATATTAGGGGAATTGTTGACCACAACTTAATTAAAATTATATCTCTGCACTTGCTCTTTTTTTTTTTGCCTGGCAGCAGTGTTTAAACTTTCTTTTCATAATGTTATTAGATAAGATCTTAATTTTTTATATGCACTTAAACAATAATACTAAATAGAGGATACAAGTACAGTCTAATCTGTAGTAAGAGGTCACCTTTGGGACAAAGAAAAAATGGCCTTAATAGACTGGTGACCTCTTAAAAGAGGTTCAATTCATATGAAATTTTCTATAACAGAACAAGTAAAAGGCGACCCTTTAAGACAGGTGACTGCTTAATAGAGGTGACTGCATGGACAGGTTTGACTGTATATGCTACACACTGTACAGAAATTATGGATTTTTGTTTGTCGGGACATCATGTTGACTGTATTTAGGCTTAGTCAGAATTGACTCATATGTAAACAAATCTGTGTTTTTGACTTATATGTATATTATTGAGAATCAATATGAATGTTCATTTCACCTTTCAACAATCCCAATTATTGTGATATATGGTAATACCCTATAGAATAAAATTGAGAATTAATGCACGAATATCGGTGAATACTGTCCCAAGTAGAGTATTATATTGCACAAGGATGCGAGAGCAGTTGATATTCTGTAAGGACTTATAATTATGATAGTATGGTCGATTTTGATGTTTCTGGTGGTGTCATGATTTGAAGTGATATTGCACTTGTGCAACTATTTGGAAATGTTGCACACTGAATTTAGATTACATTCTACATGTAATATTACACTCCTAAACAATAATCCTGATTACTGTGATATATACAACACTATTCAATGATCCCAATTATTAGCTCACCTGACAGAAAGGGTGTACGTAATGTGACATACTGTGATATATAGTGATACTGATTAACATTTCCAATTATTAGCTCATCTTATGCAAAGGGTAATGTGAAATATTGTTATCATGTTGTATCCGCCGTCCTCTGCGCCTGCGACGTCGTGGTCTGTAAACTTTTCAAATTTTAATCTATTTCGCACAAACCAATGGTTCAATTGGATGTAAACTTTGTATAATGTTTCCTGGATAGTCCTTACATGATTTTTATTTTCATTGGAAATTTAACATTTCTGTTAGGACCAATTATGCTTCCTGATTGGCTTAAAGTTACAAAATCTTCTTCTCCAAAACCATGTGTGATGGAATTGTTTCATTTATATAGCCATCTTAACAGGGTTTTTTTGTCGATCAGAAATGTAAGATGGCTGCAATCACAAGACAAAGCTTTTACGATAGGTCCCTATGGGGAAAAGTTATTCTTATCTTAAACTACTAAACCATTTGAAATGAAATCTTGCAGGAATGTTCCTTGGAAGGTCTTTTACAAAAAATTTTCTATGATTGGAAAATTCAAGATGGCCACCACCACATGTCTTTGTTTTGCCATACATGTAGGACTATATGGGAAAATCATATAACAATTTTTCTCAGATACTAGAAATAGATTGAATAAATATTCATTTGTCATTGTCATTTTTTTTTGAGGATCAAATATTCAAGATGGCTGACTTTACAGGACATTGCTTAACTATGGGTATATAAATGAATAGTCTTTCTCAAGAATCGCAAACCTGCTTGAACACAATTGTGCATGAATAACCTGGTGAACAATACTTGAGGCTCAGGTGAGCCTCTAGTTGTGAAGACCCTATACATATAATTTATAGTATAATTTGCAGAACAAAATTTGAAGCAAAATACATTTGCACCTGTAATGAATGTATGTTCAACCTTAATTTTCCCTAATTAATTTGGCCCTATACTATAAATACGTGCTTATTTGCATCTCTAATTTAAAAATTAGTGAAATTAACGAGGAAGCAAATTGGAATTACCTAACAGGTAACAATATATTCAAAGACATGACCTTTCATAACCTTGTTACTAAATTCATTTCATAATAACTGAATGGTTGCATTAATGTTATCAACATGTAAACACTCAGGTATGAAACTATTTTCAGGTGTATATATAGAACTCAGGTGACTTAATACTTACCGGTAGTAATCTGTGGTTTTTGAAGGAAGTTTTACTTTGTCATATATAAATATAACACAGTTACAAAATGATTGATTATGTCATCCAGAAAGAAAACACAATTTGGAGAATTTTAGATGTTGTAATTCACATTTGATTATAGTGTAATATTTTTATTGTGAAATAATAGGACTCTATGAAGTGACAATCATGCTTTCTGAGGACATAGGTAAGGCTAGTTTCTACGTGATGTAAATTTCCAATTTAAAAAAGGAGGAAAGGGTTTAAACATCTGTCACAGATATTGTGTTTGTCCTTTTGTAACCTATGAACATCAGACTATATATACAGACAATATTTGTTATCTACCCACCATATTTAAAATATATGGTAAAACAAATAAATAACATACAAGATACATGTACATCACTGTTTAAACTTTCTTTTCACAACAAGATAATATGTAAGTTTGGAATTTAATTTATTTTTACAAAATATACTTTTTCAGCAATGTTCAAAGTTGGTATTCCCACTGTCTTTCTCTCACCTACAATTTTATCATAGTTTCACAGGGATACTTGGAGGAATTTATTTTCATGAGTCCAGAAGACGTTTCTGAAAATCCCATCATTGTTCACAATCTAAAATTTGAAAATATTGATGAATCCCAACTGGAAATGGGGATGCCAGGACTGGTCTAGGCAAGTTGCAAGGTTCTCTGGTTTCATCTTCTTCCTGGAGAACTGCACATGTATAACCAAATGTGACCAGACTTGGCTTGAATGTTTCATGGGATAAAGATACAAATGAATGGTTACCCACAGTAAGGGACTAAAAGGAGAAAATTAGATTTAAAAAAAATCTTCTTACTGAGAAACATCAGTAAAAATAATTGTTTTTGAAATTACATGTAAGCAGAATGTGTGTTTTGATTACAAATAAAAGTTTCAAGGCCTTCAAGGTCTAAATCTTGAAGATATGTAGTTTAATTTAGGCTGCAATGATAAAGATTTTAAAAGAAGGAAACTATTTTAAGATGATATGATATTCATTAGTCCTTAGTGTATAGAGATTCTCTTGTTGAGGTCATTTTATTCACTGTAAATATGATATTAAATTTGTTGTGCTTCAATTTGATCTTTAATGAATAATTTAAGAACTGTTGTTATGTATATAGGAAATCAATCTTATAGAAGGACACTTTCCAATTTTTATATAGTTCCACTCCCAGTCTGGTCAAACTAAAGATTATATAAAATTGGTATTTGTTGTTTATCCGCTAAGGAAGCAGCATTAAGGAGTAAGAACAAAGACTGGTTGTCTTGGAATCAGGATAACGTGTACGAGTGTGGCGACATGCTACCCACAGACTATTATTACACTATAAAGATCCAGTTAAGTGTGTTGGTCAGACATCGTCAACTCATCAAATTGTAACTTGTTCTCGCCATAATATACTCTAGCTGAAAAATGGCTAAGTTGTTGTGAAACAACAATCACTCTCTCTATTTCTAACTTGAATGATAAGTAATGGTTATCCTCATGGCAGTAGTCAAGATGAGCATCGGCCCTCTGGCCGAAGACCAGTAAAACTTTGTTCGGACTAGTAAATTTTTCAGTTTTTATTTAGAACTATACATAATATGAAAATAAATTCCAAGGATACGATTCGAACCAGTAAATTCAAATTTTCATTTCTAGGACTGCATGGAGGGCAATGATTAGCAATATTTACTCTTATCGCTATTTTGTTTATTTTCCCTTTGATGTTTAAAACCGATATATTTCATATCATGTGGGCGCATGAGATGATTCCAATTATCGCTAATCGCTAAGCGTTGTCAAGGACGCACGTAGTATTATATTGTTTTCTAATATGACATTATAATGACGTCACATGACCAAATTCTTGATAATTAAGTGATTAACGATATAAAATATTAATTGTGTTTAAAAAAATGTCAGTATCTCAACAAAAATTATTTAATTATAAATACAAAATAGCGATAAAATAATTAAAGATGCTTTATAAAACTCGAAGACATTTCTCAGTCATCTCATTTTAAAAAACATCGTTAATCACTTAATCCTTCAAATAATATGGAAGGAGAATAGTTTTAGACTGTTTATGTATTGTGAAATAAGTTTATTAAACTTGGTTAAAAAAACAAACATTAGATCATTATATCTGCGGAAAGATCTTTATTTTTTTAATTAATGGCCTGAAATTAGGATTATAATAAACCATTTAATCTGTTTTTAATCAAGTTACAGTTAAACCTGTCTAATGTGAACATGCAAAGAACACTGAAATAAGGTCACATAAGACAGGTGGTCATTAAAGACAGGTTTAACTAAAATGAAAAACACTGAAGGAAAATTAAAATTAAGGTCACATAATACAAACATGTACAAGTTATTGCTTAATAGAGGTCGTGACTGAAGCAGGTTTGACTGTTCTTTTAACATATTATATATTTAACATAAAAAATTAAAACTATTTAAGTTGTCCAGATAAATATTTTTACAACATGTTGAGATTACAAATACTGTTTTAGTCTCTCCTATGGCTTAATGATACTTAATGCCCAATTTGCATTAGGATAATTATAAGTATTATATTATTAGAGTTTACACAAACGCTTACTTTCTATGTAAAGGGCAGCGAATTAGCACTTATGATATAAAATATAAATCTAAAGTTGCGAGTTTGAATCCTGCTCATGGGGGGGTGTGCTCGATATAACATTATGTGATAAAGTTGTCAGTGACTTGCGACAGGTTGGTGGTTTTCTCTGGGTACTCGGGTTTCTCCACCAATAAAACTGACCTCAATGATATAACTGAAATATTGTTGAAAGTGGCATTAAACACCATAACCCTAACCCTACAAAATATTGCACAATAAAACTGTTTCAATTATTTTATGTTGTAAACACAAATTCAGGATATAGATGATGCTATAAGGTATACAATAATTTCTCCTTCACACATCTGCATTGTAATACTTTGAGTTAAATAAAATTTATAATGACAACCTAGGATTCCCATGGGTCAAGTAGTCATCAGTTATTTTTCAGATTACCCTAATAAATCATATGATTTATGAAACATTTATTGATCATTTGTTGAATGGAATGTGTATTAACACTTGTTTTGTTCTCTTTGTTGAATTAAATTTTGATAGGTAACTTTGATTTAGATTAGGGGCCCCGTCATGCTCATGATTATATGGTAGTTGGATTTACAACTACCTGTGCTATTAGTGCCTATCACCACTAACGTTGTGAGTTCGAATCCCGCTTAGGCAAGGTGTACCCATACAACATTATGTGATAAAGTTTGTCAGTGACTTGCGGCAGGTTGGTGGTTTTCTCCTAGTATTCTGTTTCCTCCACCAATAAAACTGACTGCCACAATATAACTGAAATATTGTTGAAAACGGCATTAAACACCAAAACCCTGCTTTCTTTTCCCCTTCCTGGTACAAATGTGGTAAGTTGATACCTGTTAAATGTGATGTGAGTCTGACCTATATTGATTATTCTCTGTTATACTTCCTGATATACTATATGAAAATAAATTACTATACATGTATTTGTAACTTTTCTTTAAAGAGGTGTTTTAAAACATATACTTATCTTCTTTCATTTATTTAGTAGGCTAACAATTTCTGTGGTTAGTTCTATAAATTAAAGTCTTGGTATATTTTATTGTCGACTGCCCTTATATGAAAATATTAGAGTACAAATTTTTGATAAAGTTATTGACTTATGTCCAAATTTTAGATACATGGACACATCAATAAAATTTGTCTGGCTATTTACCAATGAACATGAACAAGTTTTGAAAAAATTAGGTAGCTTTATTGAAGAATGTTTTTTGCTGCGAAGAAGACACAACTGATCCGTATAGATATCATTAGGTTAGGTGAATTATTATAGTTATTATACATGTTATATTAAATGTGAATTGATTTATGGTGGTATTTGATAGACTCTGATCTAGCTGTGCAGTCACTGAACATAAATATATTTTCCTGTTTTGTTTTGGGTTTTTTTGTGTGCTTACATGTATCTTTGTATGTCTCCAATCATTTCAATCATTGTAGTAAATTGTTTGCCCCTTGTGGGACCTTAATTGGCAATAAAAAATTCTTATTCTTATATATGTAATGTATAATCTTTTTAAAATGTTAATTCATGCTGTTGTTTTTAATTACATTCGTGTGATTACCATAGGTAAGCAAAAAAAGCCACAAAAAAGGTTTACTGGCATTATATAATTAATTATTTATGGAAACTGCAAAGTGTCACATTTGATAAAACAACATGATCTGTTGTGTTATGGGTTAGGGTAATGGTGTTTAATGCCACTTTCAACAATATAACTGAAATATTGTTGAAAGTGGCATTTAACACCATTACCCTAACACTAACCCATAAAACAACAGATTATGTCTCATCAGTAACAAGCCCTGCATGTACAGTTCTATCACATATAACTCCTAAACACACAAATACTGTTGGATATCTAAGATCTGCATGGCTTGGTACAGTAGGAAGAAAAGAAATGTACAAACAAGCTTTAAAAAATGCAGTTTATGAGATTATCAAACTGCATACAGATATTGTTATAATTAAAATGTGAACGTATGATGTCATGTTTTATGTAACTTCATTTTACTCTTCAAACATAAAACTTGTATAATCAGGTTTTATCAGTTAATTTCCATATTTAACAAAGACACATATCATATTCCTTTTGTTTATTTTCTCTAATCAGATTTCTTAACAAACCTATGCACATGAATTGATGATATTCAATGTTGATACTAAATTAGATTGGAAACTCTTAAACATGTAAAAAAAAAACCAACAAATAAGACAGTGTTGAGTGTATGGCAAATTTAGAATAGGAAATAGTACAAGGACAATTGTCCATGTTTATAATTTCCAATTACAGCATAATACCACAAATTTGACATGTTGATAGTTGAAAGTGTATGAAATACAAAGATGTAACAGGCCTTTCAATAAGGGGCGATAACAGGTACTTTTACCTTCCTAAAATGGTCTTTGGTACCTCCTGATTTTAAAGATTCTTGGATAAGAGATTCATGAAAATTGTTCAAATTTTAATAAAAAGTACTGCCTGTAAATAGTGAAGTACCTGGTAGACTTGAAAAATATTGAAAACCCTGATGTAATACCAGTGTCAGATATGTCACTGTGGTATTGTACAGATGTTATAGATGTTGTATATTCTAATATGGTATAGCAACAAGGCATTAATATTTCAATGTAAGTTTCATCTGAATGATCAAATAAAGTTAAGTTTTACATGCAATAATGTGAAATGTGTTTAATTAAGTTTCTTGTGATTTCAGGAGATGAAATGGGAGAGGCACTCTGCCCTTACAGTGTGTTGGATGTGGCACCATTACTACAATCAAAATTTGCTTTTGTATCAGGTAAAATCTTATATATCTGACACCAATATTAACATTTATCATGATGTATGTAAATTCACAAGAAAGTTAGACCTGCATATAGTGTACTTTTTAGATATCCTGGAAAAAATTTCCATGTGAGATGTTAATTGTCATCACTTTGCATCTGATCGTTGTCTGTGCCTGTTCGCTTTTAACTTTTCAACCTGTTTCTCCCAAACCACTAACCCAATTGGAAACAAAATTACTTGAGTGGTCGTCTACATTTATCTGATTTTCAATTCATTTGAAGGATTAACATGGCTGCTTGCTTATTCTTTCTGATTGATTGAAATTTCAAAAATCTTCTCGAAAACCACATGTGTGATGGACTTACCCAAACTGTAAATGAATATTCATTAGATGATTTTTTTCATTTTGAATTTCTGTGTGACATGACAAATCTAACATGTGACTTTATTGAGAAAATATTTTAAAATTATTCTGACTGGAAACAAACTGAACTTTTTTCCAAACAAATTGGCTGGAATGCTCGTTAGGTGGTCCTTTACAAAATGTGTGTGTTTGTGTTAATCGAAAATCCAAGATGGCTGCTACCACAGAACATAGTTTATAGGTTCATATTGGAAAATAGAATAAAAACATTTTTCTTAGAAACTAGAAATTTCTTTGAACAGAAACTGTTCATGAATAATCATTGGATGGCAAGGTATTTGTCAGAGTATCTATTGTTGTTTTTGCTTGACCTATTAATGAGGTGCCATTGTTGTTTACATCTGCTTCTGGTGACTATAGCTAGATCATTTCTGTAGATTGAAAATTAAAAATCAAAATGATATAACCAAATACCAAAACTCTGATCAGGTCTATTGGAACTTTTTTAAACTAAGATCTTAAATATCCTTCACTTAAATCGTAAATCATGAAATTTAGTAATATTTTTGAAGATAGCTTAATTAGTTTGTGATATATATATTCATTTAAGTTTAGTGAAAACATGACACAAAATTACTTATTTGGCAATGACTCAAATTTTATATTAAGAAATAGATACTTTCTTATCTAAAAGATATATGACTAAACTAAGATGTTATGCATGTAGATACATGTATTGTCATAACTTGGATTACATCATTTTTAAAGATACAAAATATAATACCATACGTATCATGGCACAGTTGTTTATTTTGTCATATTCCGATGCTGTTTCTTTCCGTGATATAAGAGGTCACTTAGGGAAAATTCCTTCAATCGTAATTTTTTATATATATGCACTTGTCGTAGAAGGCGACTATAGCAGGGTCACCCGTAGGCATCCCGGGGAATATAAATAGGACCAACTTGTCGTCGGAAGAAACAGAAAAACAAGTTCCCGTGTTAAGTCGTTGCCCATGTTGACCCATCCCAGAGTCCCCTCTTTCTGATTTCTTGTTTGCAAACTTTTCTCATCCTGAATATGACTGAAATATTGCTTGCTGGACCTTAAGCAATCAATCAATCAATTCGCACACTTTATTGTATCCAGCTCTATTGGTGTGTCGACATTGCTTTTTAACATAAATATTCCATGATAAAAGGTACACTCTTCTTTTTGTCTTTTCCTTTTTTATTTTGTATTTCTTATTTTTGTGTATTCATTTATTTCATCTTTCTTTTCAATAGTGAATTTTCTTGGCTGGACTCGGCTACACGCTACTTGAATAAAGCCTGAAGTAGTCGCTACTAAAAAATATACGGGATACTTACACTACCGGTTCATCACGACTGGATCCAGGTTTTTATGGAGTTCGTGTTGTTCATAAATGTGTTTTTTGAGTTCTTGTGTGGCCCTGCCAATTGTTTGTCCGTCTATGATATCGTGTTTCCGATGTTCTGGACCTTTCTTTGGTGAGTAAACGGTTCGGTTTCTGGCCCCATATTACACATGTTATAGTGTTAACTTTCAAAGAAATAAAGCATTTATCGGACTGTCGGACTATCGGACTGTCGGATTATAGGTCGGACCCCCTTCAAATCTACCTGTGCAATAAGCATTAATCACCACTAATGTTGTGGTTTTGATTTTCCGTCCATGACGAGGTGTAGTTGATTTATGACTGGTCAGTCGGCTTCCCCTGGTCCTCTTGTTTTTCTCTACCAATTAAACTACCTCTACAATATAACTGATATATTGTTGAAAGTATCATTAAACACTAATATTACCCCAAACTTCAGATACATGTAATATCAGCCATGTAGACTACCGGTATGCTGTGGTACCCATGTCAGTTGAAATGGTCAGAGATGAAAACTGCTTTCTGCATCTGAAAGATGACACTGTGTGTCACTTGATTTCCAAAATGACATATCCTTCAGTTGAATTGTTTTGAATGTACTTGTGTATTTGCATGTCATAGAAAACTTATCATGGACTTTCTAGCCATTGTTTGTAATGGAAGTGTAAACTTAACTGAGGAGTGCATTTGGTTGGATGCCCTGGAAATTCTTCTTATTGTCAAAAGGAATATGAAACATTGGCATACTAAACATGACAAAACTATCAAGGACGTATTCATTCATTCATATTGTCAAGGGAGAATATAAAATATTGACCATTTACCTTGTGGTGGAGTATAGTATTTGATTTTCAAAGTAAAACGATAATGGGCAAGGGGTCATGCATATTTATAAATCATTTTTGTGAATTAAAAGTTCAGGGTTGGAAATGAAAGAAAAAAATAGTTATTATAGTTTAATTCGGGTATGACAAGACAAATCCACAGTTTCTTGATTTTGAACTAACTCAGACTTTATTTTTTTGCAGGGGGTAAAGCTAAAAATGGAGCTCCAATCCTGACAATACCAGATAACCAGGACCAGAAGGAAATCTCTGATGAAGATTATAGAAAAATTATCTGTTACCTTTGCTGTGTTCCACCGTAAGTCTACATTATCATGTGACATTACAGCTTTGTATTTTCTTTTTGGTTTACCATGACCAGTTAAAAGCTGCATCAGTTTTCACTTTGTAAATTTTTTTAATGATCTTTCCTTTTTGATATTTTTATATAATTATCTCCCCTTTTCTACATGAGAAGTATAATCTTTAATAAATAAAACATGCTATTTTTGTATGAGGAAATTTTGACATTGTTTTTTTTTTTCATTCCAAAATGTCAAATGATGAAGTAAAGAAACATTGATCTTAAATACAAAATATTTCGTTTGCTTTCTAATTTCTAATAAATGGCAATATTTTAACCACATAACCCCTACTCACTACATCATTTTCTAATCTTTTGTCAGATGTTAAAATATTTCAGACACTACTTATTTCACTTAGATTTGATGCATATTTCAGTAATAATATGACTTTGATAGTGGTAATGGCCACGATATAGCTGAAATATTGTTGAAAGTGGCATTAAACACCATAAACCTAACCCTCGTTAGTGGTACATGTAATACAGATTGGGTTGAAAGTCAAAAGTCAATATATATACATGTATGTTTTGAACACATAATCAGAAGCATCCATTCTTAGAAGCCAATTTTCATGCTGTTCGTGTGTACCACCAAACCACAAAATTCATGCCACAAAACCTGTCATTGACAAACATGGATCTCATTTTCTGTTCGATGAAAATTCAAAGCAGTAAAGCTAAAGGTACAGTACAGTACAGTCAGAGAGATAGTGTGATAAATCACTGTGATAGACATATCACTCTTCCTAGTGATACTGATATGTTTTTTTGTTCTGTTTAATCTATTAACCTTCTTTTTGTTCTGTTTAATCTATTAACCTACTTTCTTATGCATTTTGGGTGATAGCAGGTAACACTTTAAATAAAAAGAAATTCTGAAAATGTATTAAACAGAACAAAAGATAAATACCAAGATGAGTGATACGTCTATCACAGTAATGTTTCACGCTATGTCTCTGACTGTACTGTAGCAAGTGTTAATACACGTAATATAATGTACATCTATAATAATACTTACATTGTTATAGCACATGTCAAAACATTGTTACGTAACTAAATACTTTATTAAACTTGTTGCAATATATACATTTATTTATCAAATTACATTAGTTACTATGATGATATTGACACTTCCACTCATGATATATGAAATGTTAATGGTTTCTCACATAAAGATGTAATGAACAAAGTGGTGCATTTTCCCCTCCCTAACTATAGGAATGTAGTCATCATGAAACAGTGTAAATCTTGAATTATGGCTTGTATCTAATGACTTAACATCGTTTAAATTTATTTGTAACTACTATTAGAACTAAATATTTTTGTTAGATTTGACAATTAAAACAAGTAAAATGATCAAACATTAGATATATTATGATTTTAGCAGGAAAAAAACCATCTTTGATTTATTGTACAATGCTTGATATGTAGAAATAAAATTTCTTATTTGCATTAAATTCAATATTGTCAAAATTAAATGTATGAATAAAAATGAAAAGAAGTAACTGATGATGTTGTCATGGAGACAGGATTAAACTGAATTCACTTAAAATATAACCAAACTGAATGGGTCATTTTCATTTATATTTGTAGGTTACATGAAACAGAGTTAGGTTTTGTGATAATTATTGATAGAAGACATGACAGTTGGGGTGATGTGAAAAAATTACTTCTTAAGATCAATGTAAGTTGCCAGAGTTATCTCCCATTATATAGGATTGGTTTTAGAATTCTTGTCAGAGAAACTTTCAGAAGTTATTTCCCCTTTCTGTTAAAAATTTCCTTGTAACTAATATATTACACATTAGATTAAGGCCAATCTTAGTGAGTAGAATGTTGGGCACATTGTTTTGGAACACCTGACAGATATGATTTGTGATTTTAGGAATAAAAAAATATTGGTATGCAGTGTTTTAGGCCATAGAAAATTAGTACAATGTTGTGTCAAAACTGAAATGACCAATGATGTTACTTCGAGGTAGCCGGGTATTCTAGTTATCCATGAAGCTATTCTATTTATCTATGTTCGTGATATCAAGGTTGGACTGTATTTTATTTTATTTGTGAGGACTTTTATTTTTTTAAATTATATATATATATATAGTGAAACCTATATACACTGAACCTCCTTGAGACCAATTTTTGAGTTCAGAATATACAGGTGTTCAGGTTATACGAGTTAAATTGACATTTCCTACATTGTGACTTGATTTAATGTTTGATTTATAAATGATTTAGACAGATTTCACTGTACATCATTTCCATTTCATCAGTGTATTCCTAAATATACACTAAGGGACAACTTATGATTCAGTAATAAAACACCATCTTTTCAAAATTGTCAGTTTTACACTATAGTAACAATTTTGTTTTTTATGTGCATATCACTTCTTAAAAAAAATAGAGATAAAAAGGACTAATGTTCTATGGTACCACTAGATTTGTTTAGGTATATGTATCATGTATTCACATGCTATTTCAACCAATTCTTGCCACCATTTTTTATGTTTATCTTCTATGATGACATAGGACCCTGTTATACTGCTTATTTTGTATGGCCTAGCATTCAATCAAACCATATTTTATATAACATATTATTTCTAAACCCATGTAAAATTTGATTATTTATTCAGATGTGAATTATTTTACAGAATTATTTTCCCAAGCATGTTCAAGTCATGTTCTTGTTGCAACCTAAAGGATTTTTCCAGCGAACATTCTCAGACATGAAGACAAAATTCATTAAAGAAGAGCTTGAGTACAAGGTACAATTAAACAATGATTTACAACAGATAGATCAAGTTAACATCTCCTATCTTAAATGTAGCAATTTCAGTAGTTCACATTCAAGATTTCTTTATACAATTTCATTGGATTATTTTTATTCATGGATTTTTTTTAACCAATGTTATGTATGCTAAAGATCAGATTCCAACTGTCCTTATTTTGTGTTTTTCTGATCAATTTCCAGTCTATGTTAAGAACATGCAAATGACTGAGAAAAAAGTGCCATGAATATTTTCTAGTTTATTTGGAGATTTGGATGTAACAGAGGATGAAAGAAAATATATCTGAAACTCAGGTTAAAATGACAAGTTAATTGGGCAAAATTTTTATTGTTGTTGTTCATCTCAAAGTCACCATAAAGTTTTCAATTAAGATGACATAGCCAATTGGTTATCTTTAATGTCTCACCAAATAACCTCTGATATCATTCTTTGTTATCTCTCACAACTGCTGGGGTTATCAAAAAGATTATCATATATGAGTCAAGTACATTCATTTCCAAATTATATTCTAATAAATAATCGGTAAAGAATTAATTTCCTGACATTTTGAGATGAAATTGGTCAATGATAAAATAAATTCCATATATAAATATTATTCTGATTATATAGTGATTTGAATGTAAAGATTGTAAAGGCTAAATAATATTTCCAATATCCTTATTATCATTAATAACTGAGTTTGGTTATCACCTATTTCCAGCTATGTCCATTGTGAAAAAAATGTTGTTATGAAATCTTGTTTTTCTGGTGGCTACAATAATTATGAATAGTCTTTTTCCATTAACCCTATATCATCCTATAGTATACATTTCAGTCATATACATGTCACCTTTAGTGGGTGCAGTTTCCACTAGGTTTTGAATATTTGCATACAATTAAAGAAAGACTATTATATTTCTGTGTTGATCTACAAAATTTCAAGAAAACTAAACATTAAAATCTGTGTTTTTATCACTTGAATTTAAAATAAAAAGACATGGTTATTGGTGAAATTCACAGCTTTTGTTCTGTAGAGTTTTACAGATTAAATGAGTGAAAGTCACCTAAACGTGACTCCTTATGGAGTTGCATTAAATCTTTATTCACAACATAAATAAAGGGAACTGCATCAGTGGTGTAATGATTAGCATGCTCGCCTTGAGTGTGGTAGATTGTGGGTTCAAGGCCTGGTCAGGTCAAACCAATGACTATAAAATTTGTATTTGTTGTTTCTCTGCTAAGCACGCAGCATAAGTGAGAAAGAGCAAAGACTGGTTGGCTTGGAATGAGGAAAATATATGCGAGTGGAGCGTCATGTCTACCAGCAGACTGATGTCTCAGTGAGATAGCATTATAAAAATCCAGCTCAATTATAAAGCGGACATCATCCATCTCATTGATATTGAACTTGGCATTAAACAACGATCACTAACTAACCACCGGTAACTATAAGAAAAGGGGCAAACAATTAAAGATCTTATTTTAATTGGATTGCAAAGGAAAACCCTTTCTTTTTATAAGCTGTGATTTGACTGGCTGTAAAAAATTGTGTCTGTACTATTCAGAATGTTTTAAAATGATTTATGAATAATGCAGGACCATGAACAGTTATCTGTCAAATGACCCACTGATGATTCCGAGGAAGAAAGGATCACAGTTACTTGTGGGTTACAGACAATGTTCTTATTAGTTTCTTGTTTGTTTGCTTAAATTCAAATAAGTTTTGTTTTGTCAGTCTTTTATAATTTGTTTGTTTTAGATAACTGGAATACTACATCACATTAAATTTTATTGTCCTAGGTTTAACAGTAGGAGTCCTCATTGTGTGATCAAAGTTGAGATTGTATTTTCTTTATTGATCATTGAGGACTAATGGTATAACTGGCAAAAACTCTGTCTTCAAATTAAAGTAATACATCTAGGATGTCTAAAACCTATGATCAGACAAATATGGTAATAATATTATTATCTGTACATGTAAGTACATGTAGTTCTAATTATATTTTTAGGTTGTTCTGTTAAATGAAACAAAGGACCTACTTGAACACATAGACCCTCTACAATTAACAAAGGAAGTAGGAGGAGAACTAATGTATGATGCAAATGAATGGACACAGCACAGATCTGTAGGTTTTATTATTCATATATTTTTATAATTGTACATACTGTATATACTATTGTTGGTTCGTTTTGAGACAATGGATTTCTCAAAGAAATCTGGTATTGAAGGCAAACCCTGAGATGTGAAATGTTATGTGAAGTCCATTTCGAGCAAAACATATATGTTCATCGAGGATTTGTCAAAATAATGTCAGTGACATCAATATAACGTCATGGTGATATTATTCTCCTGTAAAGATCAAAGAGAAAGTAAACAAATCGACGGATTTCCCTGTGTCTGCTATTTCTGTTTTTTTAAATGTCATAAAATATTCTGTTTTCTGAAATTTTCCAGAACCTCTTTTTTAAGGCCTCCATATAATCTTTTTGATGGATATAGCCAGATCTACTATTTTTAGAAAAATTCACAAAATAATGTTTTATGAATCTCCCCATATTTTCTATTTCTCTTTGAAAAAACCCCATCAAATAATGTGTAATTCTATCTCTTTATGTCCTGTCCATGAATCATATCAAAATAATATTTCTGACTGTAAGGGAGGTAACTCTTATATGACTATATAAAAACACACATAATTGTTGTTATTTTGTTCAGCTAAATTAAATCCATTTATTTCATTTTATTTATAAACTTATAACTATGAAAGAATATCTAGTTATAAATGAAGATTTGTTAGAGAAAAATATGACAATATTCAAGTATGAATATTATACAATTTTGTGATTGATTATTCAAAAGAATTATTTTGAATTTGCAATATGCTAAATTCGAATCCAAATTTATACAGATAACAGCTGTCCACAGAAGATTGATTTTTACTTTAAGAATTCAACGACTATTTTATGCCTTACAGATTTTAGCTCACCTGGCGAAAGTCAAAGTCATATGAACTTTTGCCATATATTGTCCATAAACCTATGATATGAAAAGAGTCTAAACAGTGATGGTCAACAATTCCACCAATATCAACAAAATGAACAATTATCCCTCACATTTCAATAATACTTCCCAGTAACCAATGGACCATTTGGAACTAAATTTTGCAGAAATGACCTATGGATTGTGTTCAAAATGATTTTCATTTTTATTCCGATCTGCCACAGAACAATATCTCAGTCAGATTTGACCACATATTTGTATCAATAGTACGAGGGAGACTGTCAGTTTTGTGATTTGTAATGCTTTCTTAATTAATTAATATTTACAAGTTCATCCTTTCATTATAATTTTACAGGCAGTAGAAAAATTTTGTTCAAACACAGAGAAAACAGCGACAAGCATTACAGTCCTTGTAAAGAAATATGCTGACACAGAAATTCCAAATAATTTTGAAGACATGGAAAAGTTGATTCATGACCATCATCAGGGGAGGAAAGAAATACTGGATGATTTAGATTCGGTTGTTACGCATGGACAAACATTACTACAGTGCATCAAGGGAGATAATGAACACACGCCTCTGATTCATCAAACACATGTTGGTAATCTCCAAAGGTAACTGATTTTTAGGGTTCTATTTCTTAAAGCTTTAAAAGAGATAGTTCCAAATAAAAACGTAGATATCAAATTTAGTGCACAGGACATGTTTCTGGAATAACCTTCATCAGCTACGCTCAAAATGGAAAGATTGGAAAGTCAAATAATTAAAAGTTTTGTGAGCAATAAAACCAAAGGGCCTAAACAGGATAGCCAAAATCAGCTAAGGTCACCTATGCCTGAGGGAGAAGAACCTTAGTGAAAATTAAATAAAATTTTCTAATTTACGTAAAAGTAGGGATACAGTTGACTTTCATTATCTCCAGCTTGTCAAATAAGTTGTTTTCTTCAATAAGTCAAAGTAAGCATATGGTCTTTACATAGTAGTTGTTAGTTAGTTTGAATACTTTGTTAATCCAAATTAAAATAACAGGTGTCTTTGACTTTTCCGGTTGTTGACTGATTTTGTCTGTTTGTTGACATGAGTTTTGCATTTCCCTTTAAAAGATTGCTCGGTGTTTGGTAATTTTGTTATGCAATATTCAGCTGTATATAATCAAGATTGTATAAGCATGTAGAAATAAAAGTTAATGATTAAAAGGTATGTAACATTTAATACAGATATTACCCAGAAAAAGATGTCAGTGGATCACCAGAAATGGAATAAAAGTTCTGATGATTATCTAATTTTATCTAAGATTGTTCCTGAGAAAATCATTTTTGTCAGATTTTGTGGGAAAAGAATGTTCTTCCAATGATAGCTTAAAAATTATGTTAAAAAACAATCTCTCACTCACTCACTCTATTTATAGACAACTATTTATAGCTATGTTGTAAACAATATTCTTATTAAATAATAAAGAATTAAATTAATATCTAAATAAAAATTCACTTGAAAAAAATTCATAAAACTGATAGAATCAGATAAAAGCATTTCATTGCTGTGACTGTAGATAATAATAACTGACCCTCCTTGGTCATAAAACATTTGAGTAGAAAAACTCTACTGTTCTCATACTGTTAAACTGTCCAATCAGTATTTATTGGATACGACGTTCCGATAGGATTTTTTTAGTGTGAATACAAAACTTGTACTCGAAAGTTTTATGACCGCAAGACCTGGTGTCAGATCAACTGTTTTTATGTTAATACAGGTTATTGGTACAACTTGAAGAAACAAAAGGCCACTTTGGAGAATTCTGGGACAAACATGATTCCAGCTTAAAATACTCATTACAGCTGAGGAAATTTGAAGAAGAGTTTAAACTGGTTTGTATTATTTCTAGATTTTATAAGAAACTCAGCTGATATTTATATAAGGAAAAAATGTATTCATAATTTAAACATGTTACATTCCCAACTGGTGTTTAATGCCACTTTCAACAATATATCAGCTATAAATTGGCAGAACTGTAGTCCTAAAGAGAAAATCTCTTATCAGTTATTCTGAAGACATTCCCATTGTAGTTGTTAATATGTTTGAGGAAGACCTCATTGTAGTTTTAAGACGTCTGAAGAAGAAGACTTGTGTTTCAGTTGCTAACCTGCCATTATAGAGATATCCTAATGTAATCAGATAAATAGTTCAGAATTTCAGTTTTAAGAAGCTTTGTGGCTTGAGTGAGATCTGATTGTAGTTGTTTAGAGAAAGATATTATATTCCAATTGTTCTAAAGACCTTCAATGATTGTAGTTGTTAAGAAGTCTGATGAAGACCCCCTTACAGTTGTTAAGAAGACCCCAGAACAACCTCCTCTGCAATTTAGTTGTTAAGATTACCTCCAATTTCAGTTATTGAAAAGACCTCACAATTACTATCATTAAGAGAGTAGGCTTGTCACATCTTTCTGCCGTGTGACATTAATGGATTTGGAAAAACGTCATGTGCATTCAAAATGATTTCCTTATATAAATTACATGTAGTTAATATATTCATGTTGTGATCCATCTGTTTCCACAAGATATAAAATATTTATGTAAATATATCAATTCTAAAAGTGTCTAATTCTATTACGATTCACATCGCTATTTCAATAAAAGAAAGAAATGTTTTTTTTTTCTAAATGTCAACCTACTTTTTACTATGTACATGCTTTTTAAAGTAATATGTTACGAAATTGGAAACAACAGGTTTATGTTAAAATTATGAATTGTTTTGAAGTGAGAGGTATGAAAAAATTATTACAAAGACCTATAAAAGGATTCCAAAAGGCTCGACACTTCACATTATTATGTCTAAACATCATATTAACCACACAGACAATTCACCTTAATTTGTTTGTTTTGTATACAGATTGATAATATATCTAAGATTTTTATGTATAGTTCCAGTTTGCCATAGGAGAGAAATTAAAATGGTTAGAAGACAAGTTAGCAGAGGTTGGAGAATCTGTATCTCAAGTTGAGGCTCTCATTAAAGAATTTGAAGACTTTGAGATTAATGCTGTCGAGGTATGTCATTATTTTAAATTGATAATCAATATTAAATTATAGCTAGATTATATATTCACATAAAAAGGTACATTTTTTTCAGATCTTTGCTGGGTTTTTTTTCACAAGGGTGCAGATGAGTTGTTGCCCTCACACTTGGTGATCACAATCCATCTATAAACTTTCATTTCAAGCTTTTCCTCAGGACTGTTTTATATTGATGCTCTTCAAAACGATTCTTCCATTTCTTTCCAAATTGAATGACTCAAATGTTTTGTTACGTTGATGTGATATCCTTTCACCCTTTATAACCTCAAAGCAGTATGTTTAACTGTACTTGGTGTAATACAATGATAACCGTTCTGAAATACAATAATAATATTACTCTGTTAGATGTTAGCGTGAGGTGTCATGAGGATTAAAGTCATGTTTTGTTGTATTGTCATGAATTGAGTCTCTTGAAAAACTGTGAAAAACATATCATTGTTTTTGATAACTCAGGTATTTCTCACAAGTAGGTACACACTAATTTATTATTGCAGTTGTCTTCCCCTTATAAATCTTCTCCCACCAAAGGATATCCCTCTTAATAAAATAGTTAAATACTACTAAATTGTCCCCTCCCCCCATGAGAGGTCACCCTTCTTTTGAGGCCACTTTTTCTTTTCGGAAGGAGTGGCCTTGTAACAGGGAGACTACTATATTCCAGGCAGATTATAATATTAGTGACATGCACTGATCATTATTTGATTTTTATAATCTTTAAATAATAAAGTTTGTGTAAAAAACATCCATGAGATTAAAAATATTTATAGTTAAACACTGCCTTCGTCTATGAATTTGTCAGCTTGATCTGCTTTCTACATATTTCCTTGTTTCATTAAATTAATCGTGTCAAAAGTATTAAAAAGACTTGGATACCTTTTTCAGTAAAATCAAAACACAAGTGAAACTGTTGATCAATAAAGAGTGTTATATAGTAAACATTAGTTAATAGACTTTTATTACACATGTCTTGGTTAAAACTATCAATATTTATCAAGGTTTCCTTTTACAGACATTTTTAATTTCCAGTAGTTATTCAGATACTGACTAGGAGGTTTCCTCTGTATTTCATCAATGAGCACTTTCTTCTCCGATTCTTGAGGAGAACTAGTTAGCAATCAATAAGTAGTATATGTAAAACATGGCACTTACATGGACCTATGAAGGAATAAGGGAGACAATTTATGTGTAGGGTCAAAAAATGCCTGGCAACAGGTTGCCAACAGCCACTCTTGAAATAAGCTGTTGCTCATCATGAGGTGACCCATTTTGTTCTTTATGAGCTTGTAGTGTGGTATTCTCACGAGGCACTCAGTTTTTCTGGTAGGATAAAACTCAGTGGTTGTTATTTCATCAAAAAGTTCATATAAATAATAGTAATAATGTATAAAATTTAATGACCTGTATCAATAGTTTCTCTAGCATTAAAAATGTAGAGTTGTTAAAACATTCATCTTACTTTGACACCAACTATACATCAAATATAATGGTTCTAACACATTGATTTAATATTGTACTAATTAGTTACATGGATGTCACCTGTTCTTGACCTATTTTTATGCTTCATTGACTTTGTTGAATGTGTCAAGTTTTTGAGACTTAATCCATTTCATAGTAACCATACTTCATAGTTCAAAACAATAATTGGTATTTGCCATCATCCTAGAGTTCACAGATGGCCATGATCATATGGTAACTCAGTGCCTATCTCCACTACGTTTTGAGTTTGAACCCCCCTCCAATGATGGGTGTAAGTTTGAACCCCCCTCCAATGATGGGTGTGAGTTTGACCCCCCACTCAAATGATGGGTGTAAGTTTGAACCCCCCTCCAATGATGGGTGTGAGTTTGACCCCCCACTCCAATGATGGGTGTGAGTTTGACCCCCCACTCCAATGATGGGTGTGAGTTTGAACCCCCCTCCAATGATGGGTGTGAGTTTGACCCCCCACTCCAATGATGGGTGTGAGTTTGACCCCCCACTCCAATGATGGGTGTGAGTTTGAACCCCCCTCCAATGATGGGTGTGAGTTTGACCCCCCACTCCAATGATGGGTGTGAGTTTGACCCCCCACTCCAATGATGGGTGTGAGTTTGACCCCCCACTCCAATGATGGGTGTGAGTTTGAACCCTCCTCCAATGATGGGTGTGAGTTTGACCCCCCACTCCAATGGTGGGTGTAAGTTTGACCCCCCACTCCAATGATGGGTGTGAGTTTGACCCCCCACTCCAATGATGGGTGTGAGTTTGACCCCCCACTCCAATGGTGGGTGTAAGTTTGACCCCCCACTCCAATGATGGGTGTAAGTTTGACCCCCCACTCCAATGATGGGTGTGAGTTTGACCCCCCACTCCAATGATGGGTGTGAGTTTGAACCCCCCTCCAATGATGGGTGTGAGTTTGACCCCCCACTCCAATGATGGGTGTGAGTTTGAACCCCCCTCCAATGATGGGTGTGAGTTTGACCCCCCACTCCAATGATGGGTGTGAGTTTGACCCCCCACTCCAATGATGGGTGTGAGTTTGAACCCCCCTCCAATGATGGGTGTGAGTTTGACCCCCCACTCCAATGATGGGTGTGAGTTTGACCCCCCACTCCAATGATGGGTGTGAGTTTGAACCCCCCTCCAATGATGGGTGTGAGTTTGACCCCCCACTCCAATGATGGGTGTGAGTTTGACCCCCCACTCCAATGGTGGGTGTAAGTTTGACCCCCCACTCCAATGATGGGTGTAAGTTTGACCCCCCACTCCAATGATGGGTGTGAGTTTGACCCCCCACTCCAATGATGGGTGTGAGTTTGACCCCCCACTCCAATGATGGGTGTGAGTTTGAACCCCCCTCCAATGATGGGTGTGAGTTTGACCCCCCACTCCAATGATGGGTGTGAGTTTGAACCCCCCTCCAATGATGGGTGTGAGTTTGACCCCCCCCTCCAATGATGGGTGTGAGTTTGACCCCCCACTCCAATGATGGGTGTGAGTTTGACCCCCCACTCCAATGATGGGTGTGAGTTTGACCCCCCACTCCAATGATGGGTGTGAGTTTGACCCCCCCCTCCAATGATGGGTGTGAGTTTGACCCCCCACTCCAATGATGGGTGTGAGTTTGACCCCCCACTCCAATGATGGGTGTTCTTGATATAACTTTATGTGATAAGATTTGTCATTGACATGTATCATGTTAGTATTTTTCTTCCTGGTTTACCTCTGTTTATTCCACCAATAAAACTGATGCCACATAAATTGATATGTTGTTCTAAGTGGTGCACGAAGCACCCATATTCCATGCATGAATTCGTCACTTGTCACATTTAGACTCATTTTTATGCTTCAGTGAGTTTGCTGTATTTGTATAGTTGTTCATTTTATTAAAAAAAAAGAAAAAAAAGACCAAGATATTTAATTTAGAGCACATGACAGGTTTCTGGAATAATCTTCATCAGATACGCTCATAGACCAACGATTAGAAAGCCAAATAATGTGTTGTCCTAGTTAATTCAGTTTCAGTGACTGTATAATTTTGACTTGTTCTCCCTAGACTTGATTGATATTAAAACAGTGTAAAAGCTTACTGTTATCTAGTCTTTATTGATAACTGTTGTTTTTATCACATGACCTTTCTCTTTAACTCTAAACACCATCTACATGATAATCTCTAGGAGAACTATACAATTTAACAATGATAAATTAGATTATCTCAAGTAGGTAAGTTAAATAGCAGAGAGGCTGAATGGGATTTAAAACATTTACACCTGAAAATTTAAAATAGCTTGATCTTCATTAAAAGTTTGTAGGTCAAGAGATAGGAGAACATTCAATTTCCTATTAACTTATTGGATTGAAGTTTATTTTGAAAAGGAAGAAACTCTACCTTTCATTTCTGAAAGATTATTTGATTTGAAGATACACCAGAAAACTGATACCTGATATTATGGAAAAGAGCAACAAGGAGGAAATAAATCGAAATGTGTAGTCTGTGTAGAATTTGGAAAGCTCTCGATATTTCAATGTCGAAAAGTGAATTTTCACAATGTGAAACTGTGTAGATTTTGAAAAGTTCTCAATGTTTCAATGTTGAAAAGTGAATTGTCACAATGTTAAACTTGTATCAACTCTTTAATAGCTGATATCAGGAAACATTAAAAAAGACATTTTTTTAGCCATAAAACAATACTTGGAATAGATTTAATAAATTTTGCATGTGATCTGCAATCATTATACATTTTTAATGGACATGCAATCATCTATAAATGTTCATGCAAAGCAGACCTGTTATTGGATTTTCAGAACCAGCGATCATTAAATTTATAATTTAATTGATCTATATATAGCCTGACATTGGTACTGTTGTTCTACTGGTTCTAACATTAATTGGAAATCAATATTTATGTCTACACAAGGTAATACATTCGGGAATTAACAACAAAGATTTCAAACACCATTGACATGATCTGTGTAGACATATGGAGTGTAAGCAATAGATCCTGTTGTTCTCTGACACAAACATAAGTGCCAAAAACACGGATTTTTGTTTTTTAATTATTGATTTTTCTATTTATTCTTATCGTTGATTCTTTTCTTTCAACACTGAAAAACAAAAGTCAGAAAGTAAAGTGGGAAATGGATTAATTGAGAAAATAAGATAATCTGCTTAATCTAATTGTAATCTAGACCTATAAGTAGTCAAATCTACACCTGTATATTAGTTTTTGACTCATAATTCAATGTGAACCTCTGGAGATATGAAAAGGAAACACAATAGAATGGAAGAATTTACTGAAATTTGTACTGGAGATAGGATTTTATTTTATTCTAATGAAAGTGTTAAAATGGTTAAAAACTCTACTGGAGATATGCTGGTGAGTAAAATCATTTAAGAGTTATCTCCCCCTAATATCAATATGTTAAATCTTTGTTGTCCTTGATATACTCTTACATTTGAAGGAACAATTAGACTCTTTTTGAGCCAGTTTTATGAAAATAAAGATAACTTTTCTGATTAGATATAATTAGATTCACATATAATTAAGTAAAATGATATTATTTTTAATTGGCCAATCACATGGTCATGGGAAATATAATGTCCTTGCAAAAAGTTTTTTAAAAAAAACAAGAAGATTTTTCCTTAACTTAAAAAGGAAAAATTAGAAACATTTGCATCTGAATGTGTTCAAATTATAAATATTCCAATTAAAATTATCAGATGTGACATAATTGACAAATCTTGTCATATATAATTCTTAATACTGACAAAAGATATTGTGTTTTGACACTGATATAATTTTATTGTGACAAATTGCACTTTAATTACATCATTTAATTTACATATTGAAAAAACATAGAAATTAGGATATATTAATATCCAAACTATATCTAGTTGGGAAATACAATAAATGGTAAGTCCAAATTTGTTTTAAAGCGAGTCTTTATATTCATGAATTTATTAATAAGTTGAGAAAATGATGTACCATAATATGAAATAAAGGAGTACTATACCATCATTACTCAAATATTGGTAAATAATATCTTCAGCCGAATATTATATTTCATGAGCTTGTGTGTGCAATAAATATTTTATGAATGATTATATTCATACATCAACCCTTTTATTGTACTGCTGAACTTTGAATATATTTATTATAAAAATTAAGGTTCTTCTATCTCAGTCATAGGTGATCTTAGCCAATGTTGGCTATATTTTTGATGCCCTTTGGTCTTCTTGCTCCCAAAAGCTTTTAAATTATTTGGCTTTCCAATCTTATGATTTACGGTTATTCCAGAAGCATGTTGTACATACAATGTACCTACGTTACCTAAAATTATTTGGCTTTCCAATCTTATGATTTACGGTTATTCCAGAAGCATGTTGTACATACAATGTACCTACGTTACCTAAAATTATTTGGCTTTCCAATCTTATGATTTAATGTTATTCCAGAAACGTGTTGTACATACCTACGTTTTCATTGAATAAAATTCTGAAAAACAACATTTAAATTATTAAAGACATCATACATTGAAAGTTGAATTACAATGATGTATGTATTAAAGTAATAATTTTTTGATTAGAAAACGGAAAAATCTAAATATTTCGTAAACCGTAGATTTTTTTTTAAATGCATCCAACGAGAATTTTGTCAGGAATTTTACTACCATTTTGGAAATGTGTTAATATTTACGGTTGAAATTATTCTGAAGGCCCTGCTTATCTGAAAAATTACCAATTTTTAGCGTTATTTTGGTCTTTATTTCAGGCTAAGTTCTTCAAAATACGTCAAATTTGCTCGTTAAATGTGACAGCCAACTCACCGCAGACGTAATCCCATATAACAATAGGAACGACGGTGGTCCCGCAGCTGGTCTATTGTCTCTCGTCGAAGTGTTGGAGAAGGCTATTGTTCCCTTCATGGTTAATGCATTTGACTACATGACATTTATACACAGGCTTACCTGAGATTTACCTGGAAAATTTTGAAAAAAACGTCAAATCATAAATTTCCATAATTACTGATTTTTAATTTGACCAAGTTTTTTCAATCTTTCGGAAATAATTAGAAAAAGAACGGTCTTTTCTGCTATTAAACATAGAGTACACAATTAATGGATATGAATACAATTTTATAGGTAAAAACGTTATGTACAATCTGTCATTTACAACTTGTGTACCCGTTCAATCTGTAATCATGTTGGAATGGATTCAGCTTTCCTCGTCGCTGGACTCGTCGTCATCAAAATCAATTATTATTGGAGTAATCTCACTCCTATCAATGCAATTCTCTTTCCCATACTCCTTTTCTATTTTTAATACATGGTCTTCTGCCTTTGCCCAAACTTCCTTTGTAATTCTGCCAAACCCCCCATAAACAAGTTCTTTCACATGCTTCAAACGAAAAGTTGTATTGTTTTCTGCAACAAACCCTTTAACCTGTGCCCAAATAAGTTCTATGGGGTTCAATTCGTAATGGCGAACAGGGGTTCTTAGAACTTCGTGACCGTGTAGGTTGGCAATTTTATCAGTTTTAAAAACGGAAAGGGGTTTCTTAAATTTGATTTTTTTCATAAAGTTGTTTTTTAGTTTCAAGGGGCTGAAAAAGAATGTTGTGTTTTGAAAGATAATTTTGTAAGACAGCATTTCTCTGATTAAAGTTTGGCACAACAGTTTCTTCAGTCTTGATGTTGTGATAACTGGCATTACCTTTTCCTGAAGGGATCTTTGGGGCATCAGAACCATCAACTGGTAACCACATGTAGTCAGTGGCATGATTCTGATTAACCCAGGTCTCATCCAAATATACAATTTCATACCCATCCTCTCGAAACTTCCTGATTTTTCGGAGATAATTACACCGATCATTTATTACTGACCTCTGATCATATAAAAGCCTCCTATTATCGCCGGATTTTTTTGTACTTATAACCAAGATCTAATAAAGTTAAAGTAAGCGTTGATTTCGAGATTTTAATTGTATCTTCAATTTCTTTCTTTCTTTCGGTCTGTTGGATTCAGGAGGACTTTTACCGTTTACAACTCTATACACAGAACTGTAAGATATGCCAGCAGCCTTGATTGTTCTTTTAATCAAATTATTTGGGGAATAAAGTGGCCTTCTCAAGCTGAAAAAATTTGAATAGATTTAACACAATGTTTTTACAATCTTTTGACAAGTCCTTTGTTTTACCTATTCTTGCGATATTTATATATGTTAAGATGTCAAAAAATAGGTTTATGAAGAAATTTTATGTGAACTTTTAGAAAGATTTTAAAGTTTAAAAATGGAGTGGCAAAATATGCCTGTACACGTATCTCTGTCTCTATCAAGGTCTCTACCTGGCTGCTACCTCTAGTTAGTTTACTCCCACATCTATTTTGCGGTAAAAATCGGGGAAAATGTCAAATTTCAGATGAGTGCAACAATAATGAAAGGACATGGTTAGATGAAATGCATATTTTAAAAATGGTAGTAAAATTCTGCACAAAACTATCGTTTACTGTGTTTTTAAAAAATGTATTGTTTTCGAGAAAATTCTAATGAAAAAATTATTACTTTAGACAATAACTTTCTGTTATGTAATTTAGAAGAGATATCACAATAATATATATTTCATTGATTAAGTGTCAGTATAAATATTATTATTATGAACCAATTTGTTAGACCTAATTTAAGATATTATAGAGGCAAACATATATCATATACTAACTGATGCCAAATATTTAATATATATATATATATATAATGCCCTGTATAAAAATTAAAAATGGTTAAATAAAAGCTTCTTAATATAGGGTTTATATCTGTGGGAGGTAACTGACCATAGGCAGGAAACATAACTTAACTATTGTCATAACCCAAACTGTAAAACTATTACCTATAAAAAAGGTGTTTTGTCATCCATTGTTGTTCTTCTGGTAATAGGATTTATCATTATTTAGTACTATAATATTATAAGAAAAGATAAAAATAGATCAAGTCTTTGTTGTGTTTTATTGATATAGATGATAGGCTTAACATTATTGTTAGTACTGTTACATATATTGTACATACAATGTAGAGGATTATGATAAAATTTGTCAGTGACTTGCGACAGGCCGG
Organism: Bathymodiolus brooksi; assembly: GCA_963680875.1. Classification (NCBI taxonomy): domain Eukaryota; kingdom Metazoa; phylum Mollusca; class Bivalvia; order Mytilida; family Modiolidae; genus Bathymodiolus; species Bathymodiolus brooksi. The sequence goes on along the minus strand of OY804576.1, from coordinate 127,488,720 downwards.
TTGTTTTCTCTGGTATTCTGGTTTCCTCCACCAATAAAACTGACAGCCACCATAAAGCTAAAATATTGTTGAAAGTGGCATTAAGCACCTCAATCCTAACACCTAACCCTATTAACCTTTCAGTTGTACAGTAGTGCCCCCCTCTTATAAGGCCACTGCCACCAAAGACCATCTCTCCCTATCAGGCCAGATTTTAGATGCACTGAGATAGTGAAGTACTACATGTAATATAACAGTATTGGAAAATGTCCTCCTCAAGAGAGGCCATCCCTCTTATAAGGCCACTTTTTCATTGCTTAAAGTGTATATCGGATATTGTTCCATCTGTCAAAGCATCTAACTTTGATATGATTCCCAGTATATGTTTACACTTTTACTAATCATTAACAGTTCAAAATCTCCAACTTAAGTAGATTTGCAGTTTATTATTTTTCCAATAATAAAGTATTATATTATATGACCATTTGGTTACCTTTTTAGATCACCCGGTCAAACCAAAGGCCATTCATGTTAGCCTTTGCCAATTGGCGTCTGTCCATCATCTGCGTGTCTGTAGCTTTTCACATTTAAATCAGTTCCTTTGAAACCACTAAACCAATCTAAACAATATATTGCTGAAATGGTCATTGGGTGGTCCCCCCTTTTTTTCGAAATTATATCAAGCAGCCTTGCCTTTAATCCAGGATTATTACACATTTTTTTTCTAACAGCCGAAACTTGGCTTATAGTATTATCTATAGGTTCATAGCAATATGTCTAGTAATGATTCTACATTATATAGTCAAAATTGAAAGACAATTTAACTTAATTTGCATAATAATGGTATAAATTGTATGTTATACACCAGTAAATGATATTCCCAAAGTCAATTTTAAAATTTAAGGTGACCTAGCACAGGATGGTATAAATATAAAACTTCCAATCCTTTAAATTTATGTATTGATCAATTTTTGCAAGCATCAATAAAAGATGCTTGTTCATTGTGTTGTTGTAATTCTGATTCCATCTATTGTCATTGTAATACGTTTATATAATACTATTGGTTACTTTAAAATACATGTACATACATGTACATAGTTCTATTATTAGGGTTCAGTACCTGTCATTTCTATAGAAAAAAATATGGATATGGTAGTCCCACTCTTATATTAGACCCCTTCCACCAAAGACCACCCCTTCTTACCAGATTTCAGTTGCACTGAGAAAGTAAAATACTACTAAATTGTTCCCTCTCAAGAGAGACCACCGCTCATATAAGGCCACTTTTTCATTACAGAAGGGGTGGCCTTATAAGAGAGGGTCTACTGTAGTTGGTATAAATGATAGCAGTTCTGTATTGAATATAGAAGTCAATGTTAATGGGGTGTTATCCACGACTGATAATAGAAATGAACTGGGTTATCAAAGTACACCTTAAAATAAGACTACAATGTATATGTGATTATACTTTGTAGGTATACATAATGGTCATCATGGTGATAAAGGGACAAAAACTGGGGCAAAAATACAGGTTCTTTGACCATTGATAAATTGTTGTGATACCACAATTATCATATTGAGGAAAATAAACAAAGTAGTTTGTCCACACTCATTTAATGTTAGTTTTACTGAGACTAGTGTAATGGGCATGTTGACTTCTTTGAGCATTGCTATATTCTTGTAATGCCACAATCATATTCAGGGAAGAAACAAAGTAGTTTGTCCACACTCATTTAATGTTAGTTTTACTGAGACTAGTGTAATGGGCATGTTGACTTCTTTGAGCATTGCTATATTCTTGTAATGCCACAATCATATTCAGGGAAGAAACAAAGTAGTTTGTCCACACTCATTTAATGTTAGTTTTACTGAGACTAGTGTAATGGGCATGTTGACTTCTTTGAGCATTGCTATATTCTTGTAATGCCACAATCATATTCAGGAAACAAACAAAGTAGTTTGTCCACACTCATTTAATGTTAGTTTTACTGAGACTAGTGTAATGGGCATGTTGACTTCTTTGAGCATTGCTATATTCTTGTAATGCCACAATCATATTCAGGGAAGAAACAAAGTAGTTTGTCCACACTCATTTAATGTTAGTTTTACTGAGACTAGTGTAATGGGCATGTTGACTTCTTTGAGCATTGCTATATTCTTGTAATGCCACAATCATATTCAGGGAAGAAACAAAGTAGTTTGTCCACACTCATTTAATGTTAGTTTTACTGAGACTAGTGTAATGGGCATGTTGACTTCTTTGAGCATTGCTATATTCTTGTAATGCCACAATCATATTCAGGAAATAAACAAAGTAGTTTGTCCACACTCATTTAATGTTAGTTTTACTGAGACTAGTGTAATGGGCATGTTGACTTCTTTGAGCATTGCTATATTCTTGTAATGCCACAATCATATTCAGGGAAGAAACAAAGTAGTTTGTCCACACTCATTTAATGTTAGTTTTACTGAGACTAGTGTAATGGGCATGTTGACTTCTTTGAGCATTGCTATATTCTTGTAATGCCACAATCATATTCAGGGAAGAAACAAAGTAGTTTGTCCACACTCATTTAATTTTAGGTTTACTGAGACTAGTGTAATGGGCATGTTGACTTCTTTGAGCATTGCTATATTCTTGTAATGCCACAATCATATTCAGGGAAGAAACAAAGTAGTTTGTCCACACTCATTTAATGTTAGTTTTACTGAGACTAGTGTAATGGGCATGTTGACTTCTTTGAGCATTGCTATATTCTTGTAATGCCACAATCATATTCAGGAAATAAACAAAGTAGTTTGTCCACACTCATTTAATGTTAGTTTTACTGAGACTAGTGTAATGGGCATGTTGACTTCTTTGAGCATTGCTATATTCTTGTAATGCCACAATCATATTCAGGGAAGAAACAAAGTAGTTTGTCCACACTCATTTAATGTTAGTTTTACTGAGACTAGTGTAATGGGCATGTTGACTTCTTTGAGCATTGCTATATTCTTGTAATGCCACAATCATATTCAGGGAAGAAACAAAGTAGTTTGTTCACACTCATTTTGTCATACATGTACTGAGAACAGTTTAATGGACATGCACGTTGACTTGCTGTTTTATATTAAAAACAGGTCCTTTGAGCATTGCTAAATTGTTTTGATATTACAATCATATTCTTGGAATAAGCAGGGGCCATCGTGGTCATGATCGTATAGTAGTTGGATTTATAACTACCTATGCAATCAATGCCTATCGCCACTAACGTTGTGAGTTCGAACACCGCTCAGGCGAGGTGTACTCGATACAACATTATGTAATAAAGTTTGTCAGTGACTTGCGGCAGGTCAGTGGTTTTTTCCAGGTACTACGGTTTCCTCCACCAATAAAACTGACCGCCATGATTTAACTGAAATATTGTTGAAAGTGGCATTAAACACCATAACCCCATACCCCCAAAATGAGTATGCTGTCTTGTTGTTTTATATATAAAAAACAGGTTCTTTGAACATTGATAAATTGTTGTAATGTCACAATCTTATTCAGGGTACAAACAATTAGTTTGTCCACACTCATTTTGCTATATTTAGAACAGTGTATAATGGGCATGTTGACTTGCTGTTTGTATAAGTTGACAAAATTGTATTAGTTCAGGTCTGATTGATGTGAAAAAAAATACTATAAAATACATTCTTTATGAGTTCATCAGCCACAATGTAAATTTCTAAAAACCTGTTAATTGAAAAAATATTACTTAGTATGGTGTATTATGTTGGGAGATCTGCCATTCAATGCCTCCCAGATATATACTTTTAATTGATTTCTATTTTGTCGGCTCATGTAAACAAAAAGAGATCATTTATAGATCATTGAACAATACATTTAAAGTATTTTAAAATTTTAATGGCTCCAACACACATCTCAGGAAAAGACAACTCATTGAACCATGTCGTAGCTTGATGGAACAAACGTTCAAATATACATTACATGTCGAACAATAAGGATTTTCTTGTTGAATATTAGTTACACAATTGAGCGAACACTGATATGAAGATTTAATTTTTCAAATGAGGAAGTTTTAGTAAAAGATAACAAAACAATATAATATTATCTTTTGTGTATGAGTATGCTCTTTGTTGTTGATAGAGACGAACATTGTTTTAAATTATCATCATATTATTGTCAATGATTTAAAAGTATTAAATTTTTAAGTTACCCGACATAAATTTAAACAGGATGGGAGACATTTTAAAATGGAGATTAAAGATCTGATATTATTGTCTGGGAGCTGATTTGCAAAAGAAATTCTTGTGAAATTTGTGTGGAATATCAAACTTTGTAGAATTGTTTTCTTTGGATAAAACTGGGTGCTTGTAGATGAAATTATAACTCATGGAATCAACTAGAATTGTACATTCATTGCAGATTGAAATTTTATGTTGGAAATTGTGTGAATGGTTGCACTTCGGTTTATGCAGTAAACAAAACTGGAATTGATATTTGTTTTGCTTCATGATAGTTCAAAAATATTAACGAGACGTTTTTGAAGTAAATATTGCATAAAGTGTGCTGTTAATTGGATTTTATGTAAAGTGTTAAACACAGTGTCCTTGTTCTACATTATTGGAAAAATAACAAGAATTAATAACTTTATAACCTTTCTTTACAAAATATTTGACATGAAAGTTGAAAAACGTAACACTTGATATCCATGTATTTTACGTGTAATGCTTTCATGAACAAACTAATAGGAGATCCATGTGACTTTCAATAATTACATATATATAATGTTATTGCCCCAAAGGAAGACGTTCTCGTAGTACAAGTCAATTTTTCTGTGGTAAACCTCCAATGAATAGAAAGGAAAGAAGATTTCATCTTTGATAGAGATGTTGATTACGAACATGAACGAGATGTAATGAACATATTAGAATCTATATCTAAGATTAGTCTGTGATATTGATGACAGCTTGGTGACAATCGGTGTTTTGAATTAAAGAGTTAATGGACAGGGCTAGCGAAAATTGTTTATGTTAGATAATCTTGAGACTTTATGAAGATTTTGACATTAGATTTTACATGTTGTAATAAGGGGCCGTTGGTCTTGTTCATTCATGTACATTGTAATTCTAATGTGTTAGAAGTAAAAAGACTTGGAGATATTGCTTTGTCATTGACATTGAACGGAAATAACATCTATTTAACTTAATTTGTTGGAGTTAGATGCGACATGTTCAAATTTAATGGACAATGGACTTACTAAATTCATAAGTTATAGAACTTAGTGACAATAAGCCTAAGTATCTATATGAGAAAAGTTTTTCTTATTATATATTCATATCTTGGACTTTAAATTTGTCAAAATAGCTGGAATTAACAAATCAAAGAATTCTTTAATTAGAATCACCTGAGAAATTACCTGTATTATTTACAGCTTAAGTTGTATCTGATTTTGATAATTGTGTTGTGCCGAGTTTTTAAAAGGAAATTCAAACAATTAGTAAGTGGTATAAACAAATAAGGGAGCTTCTTAACTTTAATTTTACCGATTTTGGAGAAGTGATTAATTATACCAGAGAATACTGTAACACTTGCTTGATATTACCTAGTGAAAAACTTGTGGATTAAAGCATTATAGATTACATATTTGAAAGATAGTTATTGTAAATCGTGTCATGTGCCGAGAGGCAAATCTAGGTAAATAATTATAAAAAAAATTTCTTGTGATTTAGACAAGCTTACACCTTTGCTGGCAGGGATATATAATACTCAGAATAATGTTAATGTCTGGTGATAATTTGAACAGATATGAGGAATATAATATATTGTAAAACATGCAGGTGAAAGTTGGATAGATATTATCAAGAAATAGAGGAATTAATATCATATCATTTCCATAAAGTTTGGATATCTACAATTTTGATAAAAATCTTCATTGTCACGAAGTTTATGATATATTTGCTACCAGTCTGCACCTGTTTGAATGGATAGATATTTGATTTACTTCTGTAACATAAGAAAGAACTTCTGTAACATAAGAAACAAATTTTTTTTGTTGTTTTAATTTGATATATTTTCTTGGATCTAATATGATATATTGTGTGACAAAATGGGGTGAATAAGAAGAAGTGTAAAAAATATTAATTTTATTTAAATTTATTTAATTGAAATTGAGTTCTTAGGAAATCTGATATTAACTACCGATATTATAAAAAAAAACTGTAACAAAGAAATGGAGGAAGTTGTGGTTTTATGACTTTAATGATTCACCTACCAGAGTTTTATTCAATGGATAAAGTTACGGGTATATGAAATTATGTTCATTGAGTAATTGAAGTGTAAAAGGAGTACCACAGCTGTTTTTAAATCGACAAATTTTAATATAGTTTTGTTTATCAAGTGTTTCCACGTCCAGAATAGTATTGTTGTCCAGTCTACCTTTAAATCTTAAAACTCATCAAGATGCCGTTATATCGTAGATGGCGCTGGTCGACTTCCTGTATGCCCAACTTCTACCCTACTCAGGTAAGAAAAGATTTATCAACAAAGAACCTCATTGTAGTGAATTATTACAAATTGATTGAGGTAACTTAAGGAGATGAAAAAATAAGTTCTGCTTTTGAATAATATTTTTATAAAGTTGCTATGTTTTTAATTCCAAATTTATAAAATCTTTCCTGAATTTGGAAACCTACTCAGTACATATTGAAAAAAACATACCCTATTTGGAAATGTTCCCTCTTTATTGGCCCCAGACAGGAAATAGAATCTCCAAGTGTTGGATCATAGGATGTATTGGCATTTTACAAATGATATCTGGGATAATAATCTTTTTGTGAATCTACCTTGATTTTATTTGACCTTGGATGTCATGTTAATATCAGGTAGGAGCTTGCTTCTGTTGGAATTAAATTTATAGACAACATTTTGCATGTAGCAAGTTTTACTGCTAATTAATTATTTCAAATGACTTTCAAGATAAAACTTGTAAGAGATGTTCATTATATTGAATCACAGGGGCTTGTTACGATTTTTATTTTTTTTCCGAGTACTCTAAAAAAAATAAAAATCGTAACAAGCCCCTGTGATTGAATGTGTGTTACAAGAAAAATCAATCGTTTTGCATAAAACCATTATAGAAATTTATTTACATTACAATTACACCTTATATAAGAATGCTGGATTCTGATTGGTTAATAGCCATGATATTTTTTACAAATTCAGGCCTTGCATTGTGAATTTGCAGAATTTTTACTTCATGTATTTGCATAAGATTTAGCTTTTTTTCATGGTATTTGCAAAATCGTATTTGCCATTGTTACCCTTCACCGAGACGCTTGTAACAAAATTTGTAAAACGTTATCAGTTGTGCGTTTTATGTAACATCATTCGGTAGAATTAAATAGATACATCACGTTAAATGACAAACAAAAGGTATTATTTATTTAGCCAGTGTTCTAAATAATATTCGGTGTAATTAAACAGATATATCATGTTTGGGAGGGGTATTTGCGAAAAATACCAGTCTTGAGACTAAACTTGCCTCGCCATTCGGCTCGGGAATTTTTCGTCTCTCGACTAGTATTTTTCACAAATACCCCTCCCAAACATGATATATCTGTATAGAATCAATTATAGAAATTTATTTAACATTAAAATCAATTATAGAAATTTATTTATGTTAGAATCAATTATCTCTGATTTATAATGTACATGGACAGTCATTTGTACTGTAAATTATATTTTGTTTATTTTGACTAAAATTGAAAATATACAATTGATTCATTTAATTGAATAAAAACGTAGATATCAAATGTACTGCACATGATGCATTTCTGAAATAACCTTCATCAGGTCTGCTCAATTTCGAAATATTGGAAAGTAAAATAATTTTAAAAGTGTTTGTAAGCAATAAACCAAAGAGCTTAAGCAGGATAGCCAAAATCAGCCAAATTACATATAATCATGTTTTTAGTGAATCTTGTTATAAGATAAGATACTTTTATTTACCAATTATGGGCCCACGAGGGGCATGAATATTCACATATATAATTATTTAAAACATAACATATGTTTAACAAAGACAAAGATACAATAACATATATTTATAACATGTCATTTATATGCTCAGTGTGGTTGATATGTTTTAATACATCCAGCTATGATATATGTATCATATAAATATGATGAAAAATAAATAGATAGAGCCGACTATTTGTATCCTACCCGTGTCTGAAGCAGAGAGGCAAACACAATGATAACCTTTCTGCAGGAGACACCAGGTGACGGTGCTAAAAGGATGATAGTCAACCGTGAATTTTGAGGTATGAGCCATTTACATCCTCCCTGTGTCTAAAGCAGAAAGGCAAGCACATAGGTTGCCCTTCAGCAGAAGACACCAGGGGACGATGCTAAAAGGATGTTATAAGTAGATTCACATATAATGATTGCATCATTACAAAATGAATGTCACAAAAGGTTTTTTTTTTTTATTTAAAGATTTTTCTTTCATTTGCCATGACTACAGGGAACTTATGCAATTTTAAGAATCTGATTTATTTTATTTTACTGAGTGAATAAATAAATTCATTTTGCAAGTACACCCTAACCCTATTTTGCAAGTAAATAATGCATTCCATTAAAAAAATTGATAAAACGTTTTAACTACCACAAATTCTATACAAATAAATGACTAAAGTTTTATAACAGTTGAGAGCTGAGTATAAACTATTGTATAATCGATCTTTTATTCATAGTAAGTTATAGAATAAGTTCTTTCATTTATCCCCTATTAAAATATTTTTCTTTTTCAAATTTTCGTTGATCACACTAGTTAATCTTTTATATTCAATGATCTATCCCCTATTAAAATGTTGACTTGTTGACTTTTAGTTGATCACACACGATTATCTTTTTAATAAACAGGTCACCTATTATTATCTTTCAATTCTCTATATAAACTGGACATTGCTTAAGTAAAAGGGGGTTCAGTGTCCTGGTGGTAAAAGGTTTGTAAAAATGTATAACCCAGTCCAGGACGTCATATGTCCAGGGCTCAACCTTAGCAGTAGTACGATAGCCTGGGACATCTGAAAGTTTGGTTCAGACTCGTGAACATTGTATGGGGACAAAAGACAGAAAAGAGAATTAAAGTTCCTTTTTTCCTCACCTAAGCATGAATAATGCATTGCAGCATATATGTAAGATCTGAAGAGGGTTAGAAAGGCTAGGTCAAACTGATGTGGCTATAGAACTTATCTGAAAACAAAACATTACTTTTGTTTTTGTGATATACTGATTATTACAAATTGTATGTCTACTGATTATTACAAATTGTGCATGTCTCCAAATACAGTGATGCTACAAGATCCTCTGTCCTCGGTTTGCATCCTAACAAATAGATTAATTTACATGCAGTATTTCATTCTTTCGGACAACTGAATATTTAGGACTACTAGTCTGAATGGATAACTCTGTAAGATATTTAATTTTGAGCCCTGATATCATGTCCCTAGCTGCCATAAACATATGTACCACAGTACAGTCTCTCTTATGTACATTGCATACATTCTACCATCTTCGCTAGCCAAGGATTACGATTTTTTTGAAGGGGGACCTGAATCGTATTCCTTGACTAGCGAAGATGACACTCTACATGCCTTGTAAATTTCTGTTTCATGTATGAAATTATCATATAGTAGCACATGTACCACTCTTGTAAAGCCCCTCCCAAAAAAGGCCACCTCTATTATCAGGCGAGATCTCAGTAATAATAAAATACTACTAATTTGTCCCCTCAAGAGAGGCCATCCCTCTTATAAGGCCACATTTTCGTTGCAGAATGAATGGCCTTAACAGAGAGGGACTACTGAATATATACTCATTCTCCTCTAAGACCACTTGTTTTTATTACAGAAGGGGTTGGCCTTATAAGAGGATGACTACTATGTATACTCATTTACTATATCAAATTTAATGTAAGAATCTGTTGTATTACGTAGCATATTTTTTCTTGCTGCAATAACTTTTTACATTACCCTCTCATAAATTTTCCCACATTACCGGTACATCTGGTAATAGTTTTTTTGTAAAGGTGTCAGTTTTATTATAAAGATTATTTTCTGATGACAATTCTAATGGTATTAACAGAGGTAAGAATCCGTAATATTATGTAAATCGTTGTTTATGAGTATACTATAACTTCACATGGCTGTTTTAAGCGTGATCAAACTTGAATAGGACTCTACCAATGTTATACAAAACTCCTACTATTACAAGTCAATACTACAAAACAGTTAAATGTAGGGTCCATCCCGTATGATCAATTTTAGATGTATGTTCGTTAAATACCTTTTCACCTGTACTGAAAGGTAAATATTGGATTTTGTTAAACTAGGTTGACAAGATATATTTGTATGTTTTACTCATTATTTATGAGGACAAAAACTACTGTTCTTGTGTGAAATTTTACGTAAGTTGGTGAAAGTGAAAATGTCATCCTTCAGAGAACTTGGTATATTAAGGAGTGATAATTGTGGTATTATATTGTGCATGTCAAAAAAACCACATCAAGATTTTCTATCCTGTTATGGATTCTTCTAGATTATTACATGTTTTTTTCTGGTTTGTATATTATTGGATTTTTTTTAAATTTTAATATTTATTATTTATTTATTATGTAGATAAGATAAAGCAAATAAATCTTCCATTTTACCTTGTATGTTCTTATAATGAAATAGTATATTTGTATATAAAAAATGTTAGTAAAATTCATTTTTAAAAGTTTTTATTTTTAGTTTTAAGGAGATTTTTTAACTGTATGAAAGGAATATTATACTGGATCTGTTAATAGTTTATTTTTATATTTTTACTTCTTCCTCTTTACTATAACTGATTTTATTGCAGAAAAATTACTAGAAGTGGTATTACCCAGAAAAAATTCAATATGTTGAAGTTAATTGTCAAATTTATATGTACATGTAAATGATTATTGTAATTTTAGTAGGAATATAAATTATTTATTTGTTGAAATTATTACAAAAATAAATCAATTAAAGTAATTCTATCAATTAAGTACCATTTTAAAATATGATTTGAGCTCTCCTGGTGTTTCATATTTCATTTAAGGGCAATATTTGGTAGGACTTGCCCCATGACTGCATCTTTTGGATTTTATTTCATTTAAAGATGAATTTTAAATGCTATGATACTCTTGTATGATTATAGATGAACCATATTGTTTTTGTTATATCAGTCTGTTCATCACACAAGTTTGTAAGCTTTTTCCCTCCTAACATTTTAAACAGAATTACCTTTGTAACTTGATTTCCATAAGAAGAATCATATATCCTTACAGCAGTTTGATCGGACCACTTTTTAGGAAGTTATTCCCCCTTTTCACTAAGACTATTTCCTTTAGAATTGTTTACTTGCAACTTATCTAAAATTTCAAATCAGAATTCCCCAATACTTTGTATGCTTGGTTATTACAATATGAAAATTCTTGTTTCGTTGTGGTAGTTAGTTTGGTTCTTTTTTTTTTCCGAAAGAAATATTGAATATTTCATCAAACAAGTTTGTACACACAAATCCAGTTTACTTGGCAATTGCAAGGTTTTCTTTTTCAAAAGATGAATGGATATGGGAAGGGTATACATTTGTTTTTGTATTTAAATTAACCTTTAATTTGTTTTTGTGCTAATCATTTCATAAATCCAACTAAAAGGGAAATATTTCTTTTTGAGTAGACTTGTATTTGTGAATTGATAAAAAAAACTACTTTTTGTTTTGACACAGCAATGTACGAAATATACTTTTCTTCAGTTCATGACGTTCACTGCATAATTAATATAACCTATAATTGTAGGTAAAAATCATAAAATCATAATCCCCTTATAGCTATAACACGTTCAACCTGAAGGAATACATCTTTAAAAAAAACCACAGACAAATATGAGATTGTGGCTTTATGATTAATGACAAATTATCTAACAGGTCTCGTCATCTCTATTATCTTTAGGCCTGTTATGATCCATTAGTAGGTGTTACTGGTATCAATCACTCCGCGGAGGAGCATATATGGGAACATCATAAGACAATCGTGTCTTTTTGTCTTTTATTTTGACCTTTTTTTGTTTTTGTTAATTATAATATTTACCATGAATATATTTTTTTTTATACATATTAATTTTTTAATCGTAATCCCAAATGGTCTACGTTACATCTAAATAATAATATTAATCAACACTCCCCCTAGAGGACAAAAGTGTTGTTTGGAGTATAAAATGTTTTTTAAGAGCAGGATATGTAAGATGGAATCTCGTTTTATCAAGATTCATTACTATTGTAATATTAAATGTCTGCCTTGTGATGTCACATGATGTCACCTACGGAGGTTTTTATTTTTATATTAATAGGAGTTGCTTAAACTTTAACATCACATTATTTTTAATTTATAATAAAATGGGGGGCCCGGGTGGCTCAATGAGTTAGGTCGTTGGATCTAACAACTCATACAAGCCTTTCACCAATAAGGCGTGGGTTCGCGCCCGGCTTTGTAAATTACAAAAAAGGGTGCACTCGACTCGCAGCCGCAAGTGATACAGTTTACCAGTTGCTTGCCCATGGTCGGTGGTTCTCTCTGGGTACTCTGGCGTCCTCTACCACTAAAACTGGTTGCCATGATATAGATGAAATATTGTCGAAAGTGGCATTAAACACCGAAAATCAAAAATCAAAATCAAATATAATAAAATGAAAAACAAAGAATACCACACTGTGGGAACAGTTCTAAAATACCACACTGTGGAAACAGTTCTAAAATACCACACTGGGAACAGTTCTAAAATACCACACTGTGGGAACAGTTCTAAAATACCACACTGTGAGAACAGTTCCAAAATCTATTAATAGAAAAATCATACAAACAGAGGAAAAATCAATACCACAAGCACACAAATACATGACTGCTCACTTTCCTTGCTACTTGGTATAGGCATTCAGTAAATAGTGGCAGAGTTAAAACTAAGTTTGTAGGCCCTAACCTCCCCTGTTAGTGAAATGGTGTGGCTTTGCCAATGTTTTCGACAAGTGAATAAAGTGCCAATCGTCGCATATATCTGGGTGTGCAGCATTGTTATAAAGAGTGCTGGATCCTAATCTTGATCTTTATACATAATATCTACCTTGTGATGTATTATTATGATCTTATTTATACAACAAAAGTGAATTTAACTAGGATTGAGTTGAATGTTAGAAATATATGAGGTACAATATATCTACTGGCATATACAGTCTGAATCTCTTCATCCTGAACTTGGGTTATTGTTTTCAATGGAAAAATTGCAGCCAAAATATTGACATCTCATAGTACAAATGTACATATCTTTAACTTTTATTTATACCAGGTATCTTGAATACTGTGTTGTAGTAATATTGTCAGTCCTTTTGGGTTCTGGTCTACAAGATTCAGTTGTAGTTGCTACATGTATATTTAAAATGCCAAACAAACAAAATTGACATCATGATCTATTTTGTCAAAGCAAATTAGACACTTGTGTGGCTTAGTGGTTAAGGTGGTTGGATTGACTGACCACAAAGCTATCAAATTGATGTGAGATCAAGGACCAATACATACCTTGAGTGTAAAGGATTCCAGACACCTACCAATGTCTGAGGGGTTTTGCTGATCAGTTTCTTAAATCTGTGCAAGCTTTCCTTAGATGTTGAACTGTAGCTCTTATGGTTTTTTTGTGACCATAGATCTATGCACAACAAAAAAATAAAAAACAAGACCATAAAAGGTACGGTTCCACAGCTAAGGATTTCACTATCCATTACGTTTGGTAGTCAATCTATAGCTGTATATTTTTCTGACAGTGATAATAAACCTTTACCCTATAATCATAAATTAGTAAATTAATGATCTTGTATTTGTCAAGTTGTTTAGTAAGTTAATTATTTCTCTTTTAGAGTCAATAAATAAGTTTGTCTTTAAGAACTTTACACCTCCATAATAGATTGATGTGTTTGTGTGATGTGATTTTCTTCTTTTGATGTCACCTTAGAATTATAACAAATTAAAATAAAACCATGACGTTGTTGACAATTTTAAACAAATGATTGCTATTTCATGGGATTCAATTTCAATATAAAACCTAAACACTGGGTAAATACTAGTCAAACCTGTATTAAGAGGTCACCTTTTGGACAAAGACAAAGTGGCCTTATAAGACAGGGAACCTTTTAAAAGAGGGTCAATTCATATGAAATGTTCTATGACAGGACAAGAAAAAGGTGATCTTTTAATACATGTGACTGCTTGGTCAGACTGCTTTATAGAGGTGACTGCTTGGTCAGGTTTGATTGTATATACTATGGAGAACAGCTTGTCAGATCTGATCATCATCATTTACTTTATATACTGTGTTATCTGTTCTTTTGTACTAAAGTCACTGTTGCATTTGGGTTATTTTTAGTTTCAAACTGTTGTTATGGCTGATGAATAAAATTTTTGAACAAAACACACCAAGCCATCAAACAATTGAAAAAAAATGAAAAAAGAATTAAAGGCAAAGTTGATTCTACAAAAATTTATGGAAAACATGCCGATGGTTGTTGAAGTAGTTATTCAGATCAAAACACCCCTCCTTACTATATCGAATACTGGAAATGCTGTCAATTACAACATTAAGCATATATCGACTTTGACTTTAGTAATTTGTCGTCATCCGGTTACGTTAATTACAAGGAATGCTAATGACATTTGATTCCTTTTACCATTTTTCTTTAGCAAGTTAGTTGTTTAAGTAGCTAAAATCAAAATGCCAGCAAATTGGAAATTGCCAGTAACTTAATTACAATCAGAAAAAAAGAAATTTTGTAAACACGACGGTTAGTGGAGTTTCCACAACCTCATTAAAATTAGATGTTTATTGCATCTTTTTTTCATTGGCCATATACTAACATCTAACAACATCCTGTATGGGGTCACCTCAGAGTTCATATTTTCCACCGACCAATCAGCAATGAGCATACTAAATCTTAATGCTACCCATGTTAAAATCTCCAGAAAACTTTTACTTCTAGGAATTATATTTTAAACATTTCCACTAAAACTCAGATAAAAAGTAAGTTTTGGTTCTTGTTCATTATATAACATTAATACAGTTGAACCTGTCTAATCCGACACACCAGGGGTCACGGAAAATATGGTGGATTGTACAGGATGTCGGAATACTCAGGTTTAATTTAGTCAACAGAAATACTTTAAAGGATGTCAGAAAACTCAGGTATCAGATTGCACAAGTTCCACTGTATGTCTAATTGCCACTTTTCTGTTAGGACAAGGAAACCTTGTAATGTAAATGTAAATGAACAGTTACATTTATATCTTTGATAAAGTGTATTTCAATAGTAATCTGTTTTATTTATGGATTTAATATGAATTCAGCTGATCAAGATAATGCTTCATAAAAAATGATATCTATCAAGATTCTGTTGGTATTTTATTATCCTTAGATCTTTCTGTTTACTCAGTTAAATGTGATGTTGACTCAAAATGAGGATTAACTGTACTTTTTGCAAGAGAGAGATGAGGATTTTAAATAAAACACTAAAAGTAGACTAAATAATTATAATTGAATAATTTTGTGCCCTTGATATGAAATGTATAATTTATTTTTAATTGTACTGCATTGTGTTTAAAATTCGTTTTAAAATTGCGACTTAGTTGTAGGAAATTAAATCAATAGATTTTATAGTGATAGTGCATGCCACATGTCAAGAAAAATCAATTTTCTTATTTCCTTAACTTTTTTTCCTTCTTGGGTAAATTTAAAAGTTCTGTCTTTCTAATGACTTAAAATTATCATGCAAGAAAAAACAAACTGGACGAAAATCATAATTAAGGTAATTTTATTTTGAGTTTGTGGTTCATTGTACTCTGAAGATGCAGTAAGATGCTATTATTGGACGAATTCATCATATTTGTGTATTGATTAATGACCGACATTTTGCCATAATTGATAATGGACGATGTCAATCTCTCATGCAGGTATAGAAAGTAAAACCACAATATTTTCGTTTATTGATATGTTAAAGGAACTGATTGACACGTCTTAATAATATTTGATTTGACAACTTAAAATCCCTTTGGGTACAAAACCGCACAAATAAACAAAAAAGGAGATAGAAGTCAAATACAGGTCATTCAATAATAAGCTGTGGTTTTTTGGGGGAAAATGTACTAATTTTAGAAGTACCCTGGAGTTAAATAACAGTTCGAAATTGTTTGAAAGTTTTTGATTAGTGACTTGAGAGTAAATATTTAATAAAGGTACTTCATCTGTGTCATAATTTATTCATGCTCAAAGGGGGCCCAAACATAAATTACCATAAAAAAGTAATTTTGCTAAAAACAAAATGGTGTGTTGAATGGGGTACTCTCCAGAATCGAGATCCTTGGGATTGTTAAACTAGACATTTAGGTGGTATCTACTTGATATTGCTGGACTATCAAATACCAAAAATGATTTGACCTATTTCTTCTAAAGGTCTAGGGCAAATGTCATAAATTGTTAAACAACAGTATTAAGAAAAAACTGCTGGAACGTGCTAATCTGGGTAACAGGTCACTGTAATCGGGCGGCTGTATCGAGAAACAGATACGGTGTTGAAAAAAACTGTTGATACTCATAAAATATTGATAAATGCAATAAAACTTTATGTTTGTCTTCAAGAAATATGATAGACAAAACCATGTGTGAAGTTTTATGACGAAATATCTCCGATTTCTATGTAAATTTACGAGTTGAAGTGGGGAAATTTTATGTTCGATTTCTAAAAATCTTCTTCTCTGAAACCACAGGTAAATTTACTTTAGCGATGTATTTTTATCTTGGACAAGAATAATGAGTGTCCTGATTGGATGACCGATTTAAAACACACTGACTCTGCATGGTAAAAAGATGCATGTAAAAGAAATCTATGTTATATTTATCCATTTGTTTGATTCTGGAATATTGTTGATCACTGATTTAAACTAGAAAAAAGGGAAAAAGGGAGGGGGGGGGGAATTTTATTTGTGAATTTTACAGTTAAATAAATGTTATGTTTCGACAGTTTAAAGAGAAAAATAAAAATTTGTTGCGACTAAAGCTTAAATCAGCATTAAAAATTGAACAAATATCAGTGGTTTTGTAAATGAGATTTATTTTAAGTAGAAAATCTGAATTTATTATTTATTAATCTATTATTAATGATACATTTTTATATCCCTTGGGAGGGGGAGGGGGGCTATGATGAAAATTTGAAATTAAAACACAGGACCGGATTTTAAGCAAAAATAATAATCCAGGATTACTTTTTTATTAAAAAAAATCCAGGACCCATGAATTTTTTTTTTTAAGTTAATAATATGAAATATTGACATCCACACTTGTCTTTTGGACAGCACATTTCTGTGTCCACACTTGTCTTAATAATAAAAAAAATACAAATATATTTATTGAATAGTTCTCTAGATTAATATTATAGCAACCTCCATGACATGTCTTTAAAAGGTCATGTTTTCAAATGTATACTAGATTACAGGATATTTAAACCAACTCTACAATACATGTATATTAATAAAAATGTTATTAACCAAATATATTGACCACTGCAGGCCAAAGTTCAAGGTCATTTGAGAATTGGAAATGTTTCAGGTTTTTCATGATTTTGTAATATAGTTTTCTAGCTGTTTATTTTTCTATGTTGGTGATATTTCCTAAGGATCGTCGTGGCCTTTCCAGTGAGATTTACATCTAACAGTACAGTCACTGCCTATCACAACTCATATTTGTAAATAGATTCCCTCCTTTCATGAGATGACTACTAGATACCAATGTATTACTGGATGTGATAAAGCTTATTTAATGTTACTGGTACTGGTTGCAAGTCTGTTGTTTCCTCCTGTAACCATGATTTCCTCTACCAATGAAAACTGACTGTTACAATATAAGTTCTAGTATTGTTGAATGTGGTGTTAAGCATCAATAATTCTTGTCCTTCCGGTATTTATAAGACATATACACTGACTGCATTCTACACATCTCAAATTAATTGTTTTTCAAGAATTTTTCATAAGGATTACATATTTGTTGTTTTTACCTCTTGGTATTGAATTGGTGAAAATTCTGTAAACTGATATTTTTGCAATACTGTATATGAAAAATCATGCGTAGAGATTATTAAAGATTAAGCACATAAACAAATCAGTTTTACTCAAAATTGTTATTATTGTTTTGAATTCAATACTCTACAAATTAAAAGAGGAAGTTTACTGTAAAAAATTGGCAAAAAAACAAAAAAAGTATATTCATTTTAATTCTGAAAAAGTTTTTAACTTTCAAATCAGATAATAGGTCAATTTGTCCCTTAAACTGAAAGTTTGAGTCATTAAATTGAATTCTGGACTTAAAATTGCCTTGTTTATTTAAATATACACATAAAGAGAAGAAAAATATTATTTTTATGAATTACTCTTCTGTTTATTTTTTAAATATTAAACAAAACCATATTATTCTTGTTGTAATAGATTTACTTTGTTATGAGGGACTTATTACTAAAGAATGTCGTTACAAATGAAGGTCCCAAGTTAAAGTTAAGCTAATGATACACGGAACACTCCCACTTTTGATAATTAAAGTAATTATAATTCTTTTACTTAAGTAAATTCCAATACGCAAAAAAATTATTAAATTTTATTTAGCAAATATATCTCAACGTGCAGAAACAAAGCAAGGAATAAAATTGTGCTTATTTTTGAGGGAATTCAGGTTGCATGTTAATTTTTTGTATTTTAAACCAGAAAAAGAGTACACAGAATTATAATCTGGAACCTGTCAACAACTATTGAGTTGACTTATTCAATTGTACTTTTTTTTGTTTTTTGAACCAAAAATTCAGATGGATTTTGATTAGTGCAGAATTTGAATTGAAATAATTCTATGTTGTTCAAGTACATAGACTGTGTTGGAAATATAAATTAATTTAGACTAACTATAGGTTTATTCCACATCTTCGTATTATTTTGACTTTTTGTGGAAGTGGATTTTGTTATATACGGTACATGTATTATGGACAAGGAAGGAGAATATGTGTTATTAAAATGTATGAAGATACAGAGGAACATTATGTGAATATTGATCAGTTTATGTCCAGCTCAGAGGTGAATTATGTTATTATAAACATTTTCTCCTATTCTCAGCATGTTTAACCTGTTGATTAAATTTTCGTAATATCACCGTTGTAGTTACATTTCTGCATGAGAATTCCAACCAATTTCTTTGCAGACGGTCATTAACTTCAGAAGTAACACCCTTAAAATATTTTTGATTTTTAGGTCACAGGAGAAACATATTTTCCATCTGCTACCAGTGGATTACGATATTCTACACTCTCTATAGTGAAATTTTCCACTCTTCAATCAGCAGATTATATTTCTACACTCTCAATAGTTAAACTTTTAACTTTTAAAACTTAAGCTCAAACTTTAAGATTTGAATTTTTTTCTATTTGTGGGGAAATATTGTAATTCACTGGTAGTAAAGGGAGAATATATACCATACTAATAAATTTGAGAAAAGTTGGATGTTAGTGAAAAAAAATGTTTTTGATGCAAAATTTGAATTGATTTTTGATTTATTGAGGGGTTAGAATTAGGAAATAAGAGGAAAATCATAATTTCTCCTGACTAGACATATTAGGTCTTACTAAGGTGTGTTTATGTTCCTAAATTGCTATCAACAATAAGACTATAAGACATAAAATTGTCCATTATAATTTAATTATTGATACAATATGATGTAAGCTGTTATTTCATCATATAATTTGTGATGGTTAATACCATGTTAATCAATACTGGTGCAAGTCATGTCACTCTGTGTTAGCTATCTTCTTCCTAGAAAAATCTAGAAAAATCTATTATTAAAAGCCAATTGATCGTTCAATTATAGTCCTTTTTTATTGGGGAGGATATGTGTATAAAGTGTTGTATGCTTTGAGGTAAAAGTTTTTTGTAATTAAAGTAAGGTGTATAGATAGGATATATGCTGGCTTTGTTCCTTTGATATGTGATTTTGATGTGAGAAAAGGTCAGTTTTAATGTTAAGCACATAATGCTGTAAGATATTACATTGTACTACTTTATTAGTCTATTTATTGTTTACATAAATTATATTATTCATTTCCAAAATCGTGAAAGTTGAAAGTGGCGTTAAGCGCCATAACCCTAATTTTGTTATTTCCAAAATCATAAGTAGATACATTTGTACTTGTTTCTTTGTTTCCATAATTTATTCATTCATTTCCAAAATCTTAAAGAAATCTGTTAGTTTTATAAACAGCTTGATTTCATAAACCCTTCTACGCGACATTGTAGCATTGATTTTTTTTTAGTTTCTTATTCACAATCGTTGCATATTGCATGTTTGTAATAGATCTCTGTTTTATTACTAGATTAACTCAGAGAATTATGCAAAAATTAATTGACGAAGAACTTGATCAAAGTAGAAACAAGAAAAACTTATTGGTCCCTCTGAAGGCAAACAAAACAAGTTTACATTGAAAGAACTACAAATAGCTATTTTGTCATTTGGATAAAACTGGTAGATTTGTGGGTGCTTGAAGTATCATGTTTTGATGTTTTGAACATATTTATATATTGTTGATTTGATTCACAACCCACAAAATACACTAAAATTGATACTTAAAATTAAAAAAAAAATACAATAGACAATGACTACAATATTTAATCCTGAATCTATTGAGAAATAGATGCTCAATATGTTTAAAATTGACAGCATGCATGCATAGACATGTTAACTCAGAACGATTAAAGATTTCAAAGGTCGGGAGGGGGAATTTAATGGTGGTGTAAAAATTTGAAATTATTTATCTCTTTTTTTTTTTAACAAATATTTATTTCCAAAAGAGCAATTTTATCTACTAATTCATTGTACACATGTATACCAATGTTAAGACTTTAGTTCTGTAGAAAACTAAATGTTGTTATGGAAAGTGCATGGATTCTACTACAGACTTTCTGGCATCAATGTTGACAAACTACTGATAAATGTATACCACTTATTTGATGTCTTATGTGACTTAGATATTATTAAATATTGTATAATTAATGTAACAAGTTAATTAATATTTGTCCATTTATAGATTTACATACTTTATATAGTAGGAAAAAAAGTATGTTCTTATTATTATACAATCAAACAAAATATTTCTTCATGGAGATTATAAACACATTTAAACAAAGTATTGCAAATATTTTCGACGGCACATTTTTGCAATACTTTGTTTAAATGTTCTTATTATTAGATACTTAAGAACTACTGGAACCTTTAATTTGAAAAAAGAAAAAAAACCAGTTTGCATGCCATAGCTACGGTACTCTGCTGATTAAACAGTCTTTCAATTGTAAACGTTAAATTAAAACAAAGTCTTTTCCCATTTACTTGGATTGCATCAGCCAGCCACTAAATGAGTCTGCTCATCTATAGTAATAATCCATTACTTCTAATAACTCAACACCACGAAATAGCTGAAACACCAGTCCTCACGGTGAACACCGGTCCTCTGGCCCAAAACCAGCAAGTTTGTTCAGACCAGTCAATTTTTCAGTTTTTATTTAAAACTACAAAAATAAATTAAAGAATTTGATTCGGACCAGTAAATTCAAATTTTCATTCCGAGGACTGCTAAAATTGGCATTGAATACCAATCAATCAATTCTAATATATCAAACTTCTTTTACTGTAAACAAAATTTTTGAAAATGATTGGTCAACTGAATGTCCTTTGGCCAACCAAACTCAAAAAGATACTTTGATTTGACTGAAAAGGTGGTATCCCTTCATAGAACTTAAAATTAAAGGGTTTGAAATAGGTTAATTATGTCAAATATGAATATATGTCAATGGAATATGAAGCTTCATATACTGTTCATTAAGTTGACCTGCAAAGTATCATATTTTGGTTCACTGCTAATTTTGATGATGGCTATGTATTTATAAATAAATCTAAATAATACTTGTCTTATGAAAAGAATCCCAACTTTCTTTTCATTAATTAAACAACCTTATTCAGAAAAAACTGCTGGGATCTGCTAATCTGGGTCACTGTAATCGGGCGGCTGTATCGAGAAACAGATACAGCGTTGAAAAAACTGTTGATACTCATAAAATATTGATAAATGCTATAAAATTTTATGTTTGTCTTCAAGAAATATGATAGACAAAACCATGTGTGAAGTTTTATGACGAAATATCTCCGATTTCTATGTAAATTTACGAGTTGAAGTTGCGGCTGTATCGAGAAACAGATTCGGTGTTGAAAAAACTGTTGATACTCATACAATATTGATAAATGCAATGAAATTTTATGTTTGTCTTCAAGTAATATGATAGACAAAACCATGTGTGAAGTTTTATGACGAAATATCTCTGATTTCTATGTAAATTTACGAGTTGAAGTGGGGAAATTTTATGTTAGATTTCTAAAAATCTTCTACTCTGAAGCCACAGGTAAATTTACTTTAGCGATGTATTTTTATCTTGGACAAGAATAATGAGCGTCCTGATTGGATGACCGATTTAAAACACACTGACTCTGCATGGTAAAAAGATGCATGTATAAGAAATCTGTTATATTTATTCATTTGTTTAATTCCGGAATATTGTTGATCATTGATTTAAACAAGAAAAAAGGGAAAAAGGGGGGGGGGGGGGTGAATTTTATTTGTGAGATTTACAGTTTAAATAAATGTTATGTTTCGACAGTTTAAAGAGAAAAATAAAAATTTGTTGCGACTAAAGCTTAAACCAGCGTTAAAAATTGAACAAATATCAGTGGTTTTGTAAATGAAATTTATTTTAAATAGTAATTCTGAATTTATTATTTATTAATCTATTATTAATGATACAATTTTATATCCCTTGGGAGGGGGAGGGGGAGGGGGGCTATGATGAAAATTTGAAATTAAAACACAGGACCGGATTTTAAGCAAAAATAATAATCCAGGATTACTTTTTTATTAAAAAAAATCCAGAACCCTGTGTCCAGGATTTTTTTTTTTTAAGTTAATAATATGAAATATTGACATCCACACTTGTCTTTTGGACAGCACATTTCTGTGTCCACACTTGTATTAGTAAAGAAAAGAATCCCAACTTTCTTTTCATTAGTATTAGTAAGGATCCCTACCCACCCCCTCTGATAATTGGATCTCAAACAATAATACAAATACAAATGTGTTTATTTCCAATCTAGGACCCATTAAGGGCAAGATCATTACAATGATTAAATATATGGGTACAATGTGTAATGTATACAGATATAAATAACAGATAAAAAACCCTTCATAGATTAGCTTCCACTCAAAAGGACCACACACTACTAGCACATCAATGAATGACAACATAAACATGGACAGTATAATGGCAGGGTCAGTGAATGATGGTAGTTAACTGACTACTATCTTAGAAGGTAGAATCTATTGATTTAAAGACCATTACTCTTTTATATACAGTCAAAAAGAAAAAATGGCCTTATAAGACAGGTGACCTCTTAAAAGTGGTTCAATTCATATGATATTTTCTATGACAGGACAAGAAATATGTGACCTTTTAATACAGGTGACTGCTTAATAAAGGTGGCTGCATGGATAGGTTTGACTGTATATAGCCATTAGAATCCTTTGACTACATATATTATACTGGTATTATTCTATATTTTACAGAAGGACTTAGAGCAGGCAGATAGAATGAGAAATACCGGAGAAAATTTAATAATGGACGATAACTACGCTGTTGATTCAATAAGACCAAAATGTATTGAATTACAGCGAATGTGTGATCAGTACCGCCAACTTGTCAGGCAAAGACGAGAAATCTTACAAAAATCAGGAGATTTACAAGAAAGAATTGATATGGTAAGGAAACTTATGTTTTACTACAGGGAAAATGAAATTTATTTTAAACTTCGTTAAATTCGATAGCAAAGGTTGATTTAGGTAAAAAAAAAGGTCAAACCAAATTTAATAATATCATTGGAATTTTTTCTTAAAGAAATCATTTGCATAATTAAGGAAGCTTATGTATAACTGCAGGCCTTTCAATAAGGGGCGGTACCAGGTACTTTTACCCACCTAAAATGGTCTTTGGTACCTTCTCATTTTAAAGTGTTACATAAGATATTCATGAAAAGTGGTCAAATTTTAAATAAAATGTACCACGTGTAAATAGTGAAGTACTGGTACAATTGAAAAATATTGAAAACCCTGATAACTACAGGGGAAATGAAGTTTAATTTAAACTTGTTTAAATTTGATTGCAAAAATTGATTTTAAGTAGGATCAAGCCAAAGTTAATAATATCATTGAAAATTTTGCTTTAAGCAGTCATTTGCATATTTAATTTTTTAAAACCTTTGAAAAATCTATTGAAGTAAATGCTGTTTTGAATAATTTTGGCGGACATTTTACATCTGTGGATTGTCGGTAGACTGTATGTCTTGGTATACACACATATATATATATCCTTTTATAAGGAACAGGAATGTAGAATGCCTTTGGCATCCATTCCTCAAAAATACAAGAATAAATCGGGGGAAATAAAACACCTACGTTATATTGTCTTACACTTACCTGAACTATCTTAAATTATTATTTTATTATATTTTAATGACATGTACCACAGCTGGTTCATCATTCAAAACAGGATAGTTTGAGTTTGATCTAAAAAAAATTGAAGCGTGGGGGAGACAATTGTCTGTATAAAAAAGGGGTCAGAAAACTTATTATATTTTGACCAAAGTTCTTCCACAATACTGTTAATGTCAGTTCCTAGATTTTATTTCTGATTACAAAGCAAACGTCTTGTACTAAAACAATGGACGGTAACATGATACTATATAAAGTCATTTATAACCTATCTTTTATTGTTAGTAATGGTATGCATGGTAAGAATTAATAGTACTATATGATATGTCAGATGTCAGAGAAATAGTGATAGATCATTCATTAGTAGAGCTTTAATTATTTCAAAGAATGGATTCCATTAAGGTGTTTGACAATTGATGCTAATTATGTATGATCTTTGAATTTTTTGAATTTTTTTTTTTACAAAATCTTTGAAGCCATTTCTCCATTGATAATTATTGTAGTTCATGATACCCTTTCATTCTGTTTTTGAGAAGCAGAAATTTTGAGATGATTTGCTCAACAATTCATTAGCAGATGACATGTTTCATTTGTAAAGACTTCATTAGCAGTTGGCAGAGAAAAAGAGAGAAATGCTCAGCAAGACTCACATTTCAATCTATCGAAACTAAAACCTCATACAAATGAATTTTTGATTTACAAACATGGTTATATAATCACTGTTTTAGATTTTACACAAGAAATTCAAAACACCGTTTGAAATATCTTTAATACATGTTTTGAACTACAAATGTATTGTTAAAGTAAACTGATGTTTTTTTGGGCTTTTTTTTGTTTTCTTTAAATAATCTTGATTTGGTTTGGGTACCCTTAACAATGATTTACAATGTATTTGTTCTTTTTTGTTCAGGCTAACAAATGGTGTACAAAAGGTTTAGATATTTTAGCCAATCAGCAACTAGAACAGTGTCAGACCGAACAGAAAGCTGAGATGGCCCAGAGAGAGATTGAAAACTTCATGACCACATCAAATGAACTGAAACTAAATAATCCTAAAGAATTTAGACAGTTATTTGAGGGAATGATGACACCAGACACAAGGGTAAGTGTGTCTAGTCACAAATCTATGGTGTTAATTTGAACATTTAAAATGTGCAAACAGACATATTTGATTCTTACTGCTGTAAAATGGATTTGAGTTAAAAAATATTTTACAATAGTCTCTGACTTATAAAGCACCTCTCTCCAAAGACTTCTCTGTTATCAGGCCAGATTTCAGATATACTGAGAAAAAAAAATATTAGTAAATTGTTCCCCTCAAGAAAGGCCACCCCTCTTATAAGGCCATTTTTTCATTGCAGAATGGGTGGCTTTATAAGAGGTGCCAAATTGAGTTAAGATTTTAATATTAGAAAATGTAGTGTTTTCAAATACAAATACATTTTAGCATGATAAAAATGTTGATATAAGTAATTACGAAAGAAAAAATCCATCGGATATTGAGGTAAAATAAAAATCAAACCCATTATCTGTGACAATTACAATGGAATGGTAGAATCTTTCTGGCTGATTCTACACTAATTAACAATACAATGGAATGGTAGAATCTTTCTGGCTGATTCTACACTAATTAACAATATAATGGAATGGTAGAATCTTTCTGGCTGATTCTACACTAATTAACAATACAATGGAATGGTAGAATCTTTCTGGCTGATTCTACACTAATTAACAATATAATGGAATGGTAGAATCTTTCTGGCTGATTCTACACTAATTAACAATACAATGGAATGGTAGAATCTTTCTGGCTGATTCTACACTAATTAACAATATAATGGAATGGTAGAATCTTTCTGGCTGATTCTACACTAATTAACAATATAATGGAATGGTAGAATCTTTCTGGCTGATTCTACACTAATTAACAATATAATGGAATGGTAGAATCTTTCTGGCTGATTCTACACTAATTAACAATATAATTATTCATCAATTCTTCTTAAAAAGTCTTATTTGTATGTAAATATGGGGACGATCTGGATGTAGATGAGAAATTTTCTTCTTTCTAATTTGTTTTAACTAATTACAACACTCAACCAGTTGCATGTTTATTGCAGGTCGCTGTTCAAAAAGTTTTACGAAGGATAGAAAACGTGACCGGAATGTGTGCTAAGAGAAAGGAAAGTTTACTGAGGGTGGTTAGACAGAGACCAGTCCAGCATGTATCCCCTGCACCCACACACCCACCACCGGAACCAGATCCCTTACGGGGCAGTCACAGACCAAATAATATATATCAAAAATCTGCCAGGGTAGGTATCTTTTGATTATTTAAATACTGAATTTGGAACAGAAATTTTTTTTTTAATTTATTTGTCTACTTGATTTCTCTTGGATATTTAGATCAAACGATTTTGTTGTAATGTAATTTGTTGCATTACGTCTAATGTGACAATAGAAATTAATTTTTGTAATAACTAAAATGCTTAATTGATACAGTGGAACCTGTCTAAACTGACACACCAAGGGACTAGGGACATGTGTCAGATTGTACAGGATGCTCACGTTTTATTTTAGTTAACAGAAATACTTTGGGACCATAAATTTTTGTCGAATGTCACAGAATGTCTGAAAACTCAGGTGTCTAATTGCACAAGTTTCACTGTACATGCAATTGATTCTTGGTGTCAATTCTGAAAAAAAAATCGTTAATTTTTCAGCTACGGACCGATGTTTATCCTCCTCACCAACAATCCATCTCAAATAGTGTTGGAAATATTTCGGACACGTCGAGTGAGAAAACGAGAAGTTCCTGTTCATCAATGTCAACGACAGTGTCGTCTGTGTCATCCTTATCAGAAAATGAAATGCTGATGGGGAAAAGAAGGTATGCTTCAGGAAAATAACATCATATACTGTTTACATACCCCTTTAAAAACTAATACATTATCTTAAAATGGGTTTAGCAGGAACATTTAAAAAAAATATTTTTATCAAAGAATGTTTTGAAGATTGTAAAAAGACAGCATATTAACATAGAAATTGATATGTAAACTGTTTACACACTTGTACACTGTCTTAAGATTATCTAGTAAATTGACGTATGATGTGTTTGAGACAGTTCTTATTGGTTACAAAGGAATCATACTCTTTGGTTAAGTCCCCTTTATACCCCAATGTAAATAACTTGTAAGACTAAATGTTAAAGGAAGGATTTAATTATCAGTTTGGATAACAATTACACATATGTTTCTAAACAGTTTAATTTGGAAAACATTTAGATAAATGTTTCAAACCCCATTTAAATTAAGATTGAAACTTTGTTTTCATGTACCTACCAATGTATATATCTGGTATCTAGAATATCTAGTGGTCAAATTAGACAAAAGAAAACAAAATTATAAATAAAAACGTAGATATCTAATTTAGTGTGGACGACATGTTTCTGTAATAACCTTCATCAGGTACGCTAACAGGCCTCGAAAAGAACATTTGAATTTACTGGTACAAATTTTTATATAGTTCTAAATAAAAACTGAAAAAGTTACTGGTCCGAACAAAGTTCTACTGGTCTTGCGCCGGAGAACCGGTGCTCATCATAAAAAGCTTTGAAAGCCAAATAATCTGAAACTCTTTGTCGGCAAGATCACCATAGGGTATAAAGATAGTTGACAAAATCTGCTAAGATTACTAAAAATCAGTTGTTTACCATTTTCGCTATAGGGATAAACAATCTCAATACAAATATTAGGTAGCATGTGTTATTGTAAAAAAATAAAATGATTTTAAAAAGGATTACTGGTTAAGCCTAATTACAACTGAAGTATTTTACACAGGATTGATATAATCCTTTTATAAAGTCATTGAAGTTATCATAAAATGAGAAAATGATTTAGATTTAAAAGAAAAACGGCTAAAAATAAACATTTTCTTATAATGAGAAGATTTGTAATGTTTTGAATTGTTTTGGATTGCAAAAATGAATAGCTCACTGACTGCATACAAGATGAAGGAAGAATTAATAACATGAAAAATAGGAAGTGACATCTGGATAGTAATCTTTCAATTAAAAATTGGATATTACAAAAAAAATTTTTTTTATTTAAATTTGATTTATATTTTAAACAAAAACCATTATTGTCCAAATTTGAAATATCTACAAACTAAATATCTTAATACTTAAAATTGCCCAATCTTGTTTTAAATTTTCATAAAAAAAAAACCTGAATATGTTGGTGTTTTGCTGACATTTTATTATTCTAATTTTAGATATGTGTTAAATGAATTAATAGAAACAGAAAAGACCTATGTTGTACAGTTAGAGGATATTTTACAGGTAGGTAACTAGTGTTTCCACAACACCTTTGCAAGCCAAGGGTTACCATCTGTTATCCTTTGGTACCTAGACTCAAAATATGCAGGGAACCTTGAATGGAGAAATGTTGTTGCTGTTCAAACTCGCCATACTCTCATTTGCATGATATCCATAGACTTGTTGAGAAAAAATTATTTTAAAACAATATGGAAGAAAACTAAGGGACAGTGACAATTTGTTTTATACAAATACATTAAATCTGGCCTAGTTTTATTACAAAATGATTTAAAATATTCTTTGGTTATAAAATATGGTAGTAATCTTGTAAATCACATGCCTGTAGCCAGTTACATGTAAGTGGGTCAGTGTCGTGTTCTATGAACACTTATTTATTGCAAGTGGTACAGTCCGATTTATTTCTTCAAATTAGGCAATATTTTTTAAAAATAAAACCACATGTATTAATACATTTGAGGGCCAGAATTCAATGTCATATTTTTTTAACCTAAAAAGTGAAGGAGAAAACATAGACCCCCCACTTTTCCCACTGTCCCTTTTCTGATTTTATTTGTCAAATTGGCCAATAAATTTGAAAAATAAAACCACAATGTTTTAATGCATTTGAGGGCCAGAATTTAATGTCATATTTCTTTTAACCTAAAAAGTGAAGGAGAAAACATAGACCCCCCCCCCTTTTTCCCCACTGTCCCTTTTCTTTAGTAAAATACTTTTTATTAATGCATTTTAGGGCCAGAATTCAATTTCATATTTTTTCTTACCTACAAAGTGAAACATAAAACATAACACCCCCCTTTTTCCCACTCTCCCTTTTCTTTAGTAAAATACTTATGTTATCTACTACTGCACCTGGTGAGGTTTGTTAAGATAAAATATACAGGTGATATATTATAAATAGGTGAATCTGATAAGTAATGTTTGTAGAAATTTCTTTTTACTTAAAGGTTATCTAGTTACTTGAAGGGAGCTTGTTTAATTGGCTTTAAAGAATTTAATTTAGATTTGTAATGGGGTTTATTTTTGTCCTGGATAATTTCTTAATTTTTTATCTTTTCTTAAAATAACATTTTAGATAGATAGATGGGTAACACAGAATTTAGTTAAATGTTTTTAGCTTAAATGGTTTCCATGAAGTATTGAAATTATACTGTAACTGTAGCAAACAAAATTCCTAATGCATAAAATTTGAATTTTATTAAAAATTTCTATGGACTACAAAATGTGAAAAAAGATTGATATTTAGACCATTCATGAGTACAAGGGAAGTTAGAGAAAGCTAAATTTTAATAAAATAAAAGTCACTTTTCACTAGAGGGTATTAAAGATCAACTCTGATATATGAAATATAAGGACATTTAGAATAAATGTGGTCTGGTACAGTCAAACTTGCCGTAACGGTCACCTTGAATAACCAGCCACTTTCTGTATTCTGCCAGTTTAAGACCCTCCTAAGAGACTTGCGCATTATTTAAACTAAAATAAGTGACCACCTCACTAACGTGGTCAGTCAAATTTTATTCAGTTTACCAGTATACAATAATAACGGTAGTTATCAGTGAAGACTTTAAAAAAATCATCTGTAAATTAACTTTAGAAGTGGTCTCAATATATGATGAACTAATTAACTGTAAACCGCTTAAGAAAACACTGCAACATTGCAAAACGACCACCATTTTTTCCAATTACCAGTAATTACTTTCTGGTTAAAGTAATGCTCAAGTTGACAATCAGGATCAACCGATCTTAAATACCAGTGGTCATTTTCCCTTTGTTCCCTGGGTGACTGTTGAATTCAAGTTTGACTATATAGTTTTACTCTATTTTCAGGGCTATTACCATGAAATGGAAAACCCAGCACTACGGAATATTATTCCAGACCAGTTAATAGGCAAAAAAGATATTTTATTTGGAAATCTAGAACAAATCTATAATTTCCACAGAAAGTAAGTCAAAGATTTTAGATTGTAATCTCTAAATAATGATTGTTAAAATTTAGATTATGTTTTTCTAGGTTTCAATAGCAAAATAACAATCTTTCATTTCTGCTTTTTTATTGTGATCAAGCTCATTTTAACATACAATTTTATTATTAAATATCGACTTGTTCTATTTGCTAGTATCAGAAGATGAAATTACAAGTGAAAAGAAAACATGATTAAATCTACTTATTGAAATAATTGTATTTTAACATGTACAGCACAATGTAATACGAATATATGTCAATATGTTTTATTTTTCAGTTCTTTTTTACATGAATTGGAAAACTGTCGAGACGCACCAGCAAAAGTAGGGAAATGCTTTGCTAATAGGGTAAGAATAATATTCCATGAACCCTGCATTACTTGTCAACTAGCTGTGACAACAGTCTAACATGACCTGTAGACCAAGGTTTTTTTGGGGTTATTTTTATCTTTTTTAATTCTACCAAACCTGATTACAGTTTTATTAAACTTGGTCAGAATTATTATTATAGTTAAGATATATCTACATACAAATTTTGAAAAATTATTTAATTTTTTTTTTTACTTTCAGCAGAGAATTTGTATTTTATATGTTAATATATACATTTAAATTTCATAATATATGATAGCAAAAAAATATTTCAATCTCATGACATGATAGCTATAAAATACATGAATAAAGATTTATTATTTAAAATGTTTCTATTTGAACAGAAAGAAGAATTTCACTTATATAGTATTTACTGCCAGAATAAACTCAGGTCGGAGGCACTACGCAATACCATAGGTGATCAAAATCCATTTTTTATGGTAAGTCATGATGATTTTTTTACAAATTCTTTTTGAGAGATCTTCACCCAAAAGATTTGATACAAGGGAAATCATTTAACATGGTTATAGTGGTGCATTGGTAGTAGACTGTCATTTTCCTAAAAATACACATTTATTTTTTCCTAACTGAGTTATGTGCTAATGAGAAGTGCACTATGCTATTACCATGTTGAAATACTACATTACTGAGTCTGTTTTTGCTCCAAATATAGTTTTAAACTTAATTCAGCAAACTTTTTTTTTATAATTAATATCAGAAGATTCATTTAAGATTTACTACTACATGTACCACTACTCACCTTTTCAATGTCAAGGTCATAAATGTATATGCATTCATTTTTATTTGTCCTTATTTACAGGAATGTCAAGGTTGTTGATGTATATATATTTATTTTTATTTGTTCTGATTTAAAGGAAGACCAAGGAAGTAAATGTATATGCATATACTGTACAATGTATTTTAAGTTGTCCTTATTTAAACAAAGGTCAAGGTTGTATATGTATATATTTTTATTTGTCTTCATTTACAGGAATGTCAAAGAAGATTAGGACATAAATTACCGTTAGGGGCATATTTATTAAAACCTGTACAGAGAATTACAAAATACCAACTTTTATTAAAAGTAAGTGTCATTTTATTTCTACCTCTATTCAATAAATTTGAAGAATTAAGGGTTAGGGTTGTGGTGCTCAATGCCACTTTCAAAAATAATTCAGTTATATCGTCACGGCCAGTTTTATTGGTGGATGAAACTGAAGTACCCAGAGAACACCACCGACTTGTCACAAGTCACTGACAAGCTATATTACATAATATTGTATCGAGTACACCTCGTCTGAACAGGAATGGAATTCACAACTTTAGTGGTGATATGCACTGATTGCACAGGTAGTTGTAAATCCAACTACCATACGATCACGACCACGACTGCCCCTTATTTTCTGTAGGAACTCTGTCTTCCTTTAGCATTTAAAACATGGTGGTTATAGTAGAATGAAATATAATGAAAATGGTGTAATGCAAAGAGTCCAATAATTTAGTTTTATATTAGAGTATGTTTCAAGTATATAGCACAGATCTTGGAAAAAAACAATGAACTTAAAATTTTTAGAGGTTTTACTGCAAAGAATTGTCACAACTTTATATTCTTACTGATTTAAAGAAACCTTCTTTAACTTGATGCCATGATAAAGGATCTCAAATGTTTCATTTTAAAGGAGAACAATAAATTAATGGTATGAAATTTGTCACACACAAAAATTGAAAAGTGTCTTTTCAGCAAAACAGTACTGTGTAATAATAAGATGAAGAAGAAGTTCAGTACAGCAACAATCAAATAATGTCAATTTGTGTTTTAGGAAATGTTACGGTTCACTGATCATGACAAATCATGTGAAACCCAGTTACAAGAGGCACTAGATTGTATGTTAGATGTTGTACGATTTGTCAACGACAGTTTACACCAAGTCTCCATTGTCAGTTTTCCTGTAAGTTTATATTTTCTTATTTTGATCTTTTTCACACTCAAATTGTTAAAAATGCTAGAAGAAAGATTTATTTGTACATGAAGTAATACAATTATAGAATTATAGAATAAAAAACTATATTTTTGCTACGTGTACAATAATACAATAATGTAATTTTGCATTTGTTTTTTATCAGTTAAATTCAAAAATCTTTCTATTTTTTAATGATTTAGTTCAATTAATTAGTTGATTATTAATGTAATTATGTTATTTTGTTCAAATCTGTTTTATTCATTTATTTGATATTTTTTTAAATCATAAGATTTCCATCAGTAGCAGATCCGAAAGGTTTAAAATATGTTCAGATAATATATAAAAATCTATTTATAGTTTTATCTTCAATAGCATTTATCTGACAAGATAATACTCTATATATACAAACAGCTTTTTTCTTCTATTTTTTTAGTACCATGTAATAAAGAAAATGATTGATAAATAATTAGAATTTTGAATATTTCAAACTGCTTTAATTTCTTGCAGGGTAATATTACAGACCAAGGGAGATTACTCATGCAGGGCAGCTTTAATGTTTTCACAGAACACCATCGAGGAAGAATTAAAGATCTTAGATTTAAACCAATGCATAGACATGTGTTTTTATATGAAAAATCTATTTTATTGTGTAAAAGGAAAGAAGAATCTCCGACAGGACTGGAAAAAGGAGTTTATGTTTTTAAGAATCTCTTACAGGTAAGTCATGCATCACTGGAGTTTTTTTTTATAAATCATATTTTATTAAGTCTCCCAAACAAAGTTTGGGAGACTTATTGTTTTTGCTCCGTTTCTTATTATTATTCTCTTTCTTCTCCTTTCTTTCTTTGGCACATGAACTTGTCCATGGCAGATCTCGGGAACTACTGGACAGAATTTCATGAAACTTGGTGGAGTTATAGATATATGTTTCTAGTTGGTCCTAAAGTTTTCAGCTTTGTGGTAAAGGGGGTCAAAGTCATATTTTGAGGAGTTCAAAGGGGGCTACTATAGAAACCTATGGGAAAGTTGAAATTTCGTACATTAATGTTGATAACTTCTAAATGGATAATGATAGAGACATAAAATTTGACATAGTTATAGGTCACCATTAGAGGAGCAATTCTGTGTTTTCAAAATTTTAGAGATGTCTGCCATTTTCAAAATGGCTGCCAAAACATGGTATAAAAAATGGGCGGTAAAAATTCAACATTGTCTGATATCATCAAAATTTTATATGTGGGTAGATAATGATGTCCCGAATTGATTCCCGACATTGAAATATTACTAATGGTCACCATTTTCAAAATGGCCACCACAATAACGCAAAAATTCAACATTGTCCGATATCATCAAAATTTGATATGTGGGTAGATAATGATGTCCCGAATTGATTCCCGACATTGAAAAATTTCTACCGGTCGCCATTTTCAAAATAGCCGCCACAATACCGCAAAAATTCAACTGTCCGATATCATCAAAATTTGATATGTGGGTAGATAATGATGTCCCGAATTGATTCCCAACATTGAAAAATTTCTACCGGTCGCCATGTTCAAAATGGCCGCCACAATACCGCACAAATTCAACATTGTTCGATTTCAACACCATTTCATATGTGGGTAGATTATGATGTCCCGAATTGATTCCTGACATCGAAAAATTTCTACCGGTCACCATTTTCAAAATGACCACCACAATAATGCACAAATTCAACATTGTCCGTTTTCAACGACATTTCATATGTGGGTAGATTGTGATGTCCGGAAATGATTCCTGACTTTGAAAAATTTCTACCGGTCGCCATTTTCAAAATGGCCACCACAATACCGCACAAATTCAACATTGTTCGATTTCAACGTCCTGAATTGATTCCCAACATTGAAAAATTTCTACCGGTCTCCATTTTCAAAATGGCCGCCACAATACCGCAAAAATTCAACATTGTTCGATTTCAAAGGTGGCTTTTAATTTATTTTTTAAACCGGTTGTCAGTGGCTGGTTTTGGGAGACTTCATAATCGTTAGATTATAATCATATCTTGTTTTTAATTTTTTTGACACTTTTGTAGTTGTAACCAACTGGTTTCTTGAAGGAACCAATAGCATTACTGAGGACAAATAAAAAATGGACAATTATATCAGAAATGCAAAAAATAAATTTGCACTTTATGCCATTGTTGATTTTAAATTCTTATTCAACTTAGATAAGGGGCATCATGGTAGTTAAATTTATATCTACATATGTAATCAGTGCCTATCGTCACTAACAAGGTATTTAGAAGTTATGTATATTTTATGTAGATATTTAATTTCAAAACTATATTTTAATGTCTTGTTTTTTTTAGATGGCACAAGTTGGGTTAACTGAGAACATCAAGGGAGATAAGAAGAAATTTGAATTATGGTTACGGGGCAGAGAGGAGGTGTATATAATACAAGCCCCAAATATGGCATGTAAAGATATGTGGGTTAAAGAAATCAAAAAAGTACTTATGGGTCAGTTTGACAGAATTAAAGGTAAATATGATATATGAAAACACGGTGAATGGAGTATTTTTAGCCATAGTAAAAACAATGATGAACACATAAAACAAAAAGTAAGAATTGTTTCTTAAATATGATATGTACTTGGAGTATGTCACCAATTCAATCAACTCAGTATTAGGACTGATTCATGCATCATGCACTTTTTCACATAAATTAAAAGAGATTCTTTTATACAATGCTTGTAATGTCATGAAGATTTTGTTGATATCTACAAATTGTAATACATCTTTACCTGAATTGCTAAATTTTATGCTATGTTTGGTTAGGTGTAAATTTTATGATAAGAACGACAGGATTCCATTGGTTTTGACTAATTAATTTGTTTGTCTTTTACAGTAACTCAAAAGAATTTAAGGCAGTCAGAAGAAAATCTTCACCAATTAGCAACTGATCAAGAAACTAAATACTCAAAGTAAGTAAAAACTAACAGCTTAGG
Source organism: Bathymodiolus brooksi (assembly GCA_963680875.1). Lineage (NCBI taxonomy): Eukaryota > Metazoa > Mollusca > Bivalvia > Mytilida > Modiolidae > Bathymodiolus > Bathymodiolus brooksi. Next base: position 127,452,431 of record OY804576.1, on the reverse strand, counting down.
AATGGGAAATTCTCTAGAAAAGGGAGGTAATTATTGTCCCTTTACAGATGGACCAATTCAGAAATACAGTGAAACCTATCTAAATCTAACCCTGAATAAAATGAAATCCTGTGTAAGCCAAATTTTAGTGCCACTGTAGGAAATGTTTGTTGATTTAACCTGTATAAACCAAACACTTGACAAAAGTTGGTTCCAAGACAATGTGGTTTATTTAGACAGGTTTCACGGTACTATTATTATGTTGTTAATAAACATCTGTTACAAGGTTTATTAATGGTCAATCATATTTTGACCAGGATCCTAAACATGCAGAGGCCATCGTGGCCATGATCATATGGTAGTTGGATTTACCTGTGCAATCAGTGCCTATCACCATTAAAGTTGTGAGTTCGAACCCTGTTCATGGCGAGGTGTACATGAACATTATGTGATAAAGTTTGTCAGTGATTACGGCAGTTCGGTGGTTTTCCTCAGGTATTCCGGTTTCCTACACCAAAAAAAACTGACTGCCACGATATAACTGAAATTGTTGAAAGTGGTGTTAAACACCCTAACCCTAACCTAAACATGCAAACAGTAAGTAATTAGATAAAAAAGAAAAAGAAGTTAATAATTGTTTTATTAGGCTGATTTCCTCAAATGATAGTGTGCAGAAATTTCACAGAACAGTTGTTCTGATTTTCTGAGAAAAATATTAAGAAAATTGGTCATGATAGGTTCAAATAATTTTTGTCTAGATGTTTGTCCTGTGAGTTAATTATAATTTGACCTGGTAACTTGTAATTCTGTGAGTAAATTATAATTTGACCTGGTAACTTGTAATTCTGTCAGTAAATTATAATTTGACCTGGTAACTTGTAATTCTGTCAGTAAATTATGATTTGACCTGGTAACTTGTAATTCTGTCAGTAAATTATAATTTGACCTGGTAACTTGTAATTCTGTCAGTAAATTATAATTTGACCTAGTAACTTGTAATTCTGTCAGTAAATTATAATTTGACCTGGTAACTTGTAATTCTGTCAGTAAATTATAATTTGACCTGGTAACTTGTAATTCTGTCAGTAAATTATAGTTTGACCTGGTAACTTGTAATTCTGTCAGTAAATTATAATTTGACCTGGTAACTTGTAATTCTGTCAATAAATTATAATTTGACCTAGTAACTTGTAATTCTGTCAGTAAATTATAATTTGACCTGGTAACTTGTAATTCTGTCAGTAAATTATAATCTGACCTGGTAACTTGTAATTCTGTCAATAAATTATAATTTGACCTGGTAACTTGTAATTGTCAGTAAATTATAATTTGACCTGGTAACTTGTAATTCTGTCAGTAAATTATAATTTGACCTGGTAACTTGTAATTCTGTCAATAAATTATACCTTGACCTGGTAACTGGTAATTCTGTCAGTAAATTATAATTTGACCTGGTAACTTGTAATTCTGTCAGTAAATTATAATTTGACCTGGTAACTTGTAATTCTGTCAGTAAATTATAATTTGACCTGGTAACTTCTAATTCTGTCAGCAAATTATAATTTGACCTAGTAACTTGTAATTCTGTCAGTAAATTATAATTTGACCTGGTAACTTGTAATTCTGTCAGTAAATTATAATTTGACCTAGTAACTTGTAATTCTGTCAGTAAATTATAATTTGACCTGGTAACTTGTAATTCTGTCAATAAATTATAATTTGACCTGGTAACTTGTAATTCTGTCAGTAAATTATAATTTGACCTGGTAACTTGTAATTCTGTCAGTAAATTATAATTTGACCTGGTAACTTGTAATTCTGTCAGTAAATTATAATTTGACCTGGTAACTTGTAATTCTGTCAGTACTATTGACAATTATTGTACATTTCAGTAGTAATTTGGTAGATAATTGGAGAAATCAACATCTGTTAAATAATAACACTACGTCAACACTGCCAGTAGGTATTGAAATGAGGTCACCTGAATCTCCAATATCAATCAGAGAAGATGGGGCGTGGTCAGAAGAGGAGTATACCAGTAGTAACCCTGATGATGAAAGTATTGGAGAACCATATTCACCTGTTACTCATCATGAAGTAAGTACTCAATCCAGATAAATCATGTTTAAATTGTGTATCCCTATCAAACAATTTATCACCTTGTCTCTGATTCAGAGGTTTGGGATATGGTGTTTAACACCACTTTGAGCAATACTTCAATTATATCCTGGCAGTCAATTTGATTGAAGGAGGAAACCAGAGTACCCAGAGAAAACCACAGACCTGCTGCAAGTCACTGACAAAGTTTATCACATAATTTTGTATCAAGTACACCTCGCCATGAGAGGGATTCGAAGTCACAATTTTTGTGGTAATAGGCACTTATTGCATAGATATGTGTAAATCCAACTACCATGCCATCACTGGAATTATTTGAAGTAAACACTATGATAAAAACTTTAAAACAATGACCATAAAATTTTCTTTATTTTCAGAAATTCCGAGCATTAGGAGATTTTCATACCAGCAATCCATCAGAAATGTCTTTCCGAGAGGGAGATATAATTGAAGTGTTACGAGCTGGTTCCAATAATTGGTGGTTTGCTAGACATACAGCATCAAATAAAGAGGGCTGGGCACCAGTTAACTACTTAGAACCGGTACCCAGATCAAATTCCCAATTTTCTGTCTCAAGTATAGGTAATACCATTAATATCAATATTTATCTCCCTTTGAAATTGTCTCCTCCTGTTCCATCTGTGTTTTAATATGTACAGTCTACATATCAGTATTACTATTATTTTTTCACATTTCCCTTTAGTACTCTGTGAGATTCATCAAAATTTAGGGCATTCCACATGCTTTTTTACAATTGTGGAACAGTGTCTACATCAAAGAGGATTACTGTTGTTATTCCACATTTCCCTAAGTACAAATGTATTCTTGATGGAAGTAAGCAAAATTTACTATATTCCCCATGCTCTTTTTCAACTGGGGTGCAGATGACACCAAATTTTTAAACTGATTAAAATTTAGATAACATAAACTTGGACTTGTCATTTAATTGTAGGGGCATCGTGGTGGTGATCATATGATAATTAATACCTGTGTAATCAGTGCCTATCACCACTCAAGTTGTGAGTTTGAATCCTGCTCATGGCGAGGTGTTCTCAATACAACATTATGTAATCAAATTTGTCAATGACTTGCGACAGGTCAATGGTTTTCTATGGTACTCTGGTTTCCTCCACCAATAAAACTGACAGCCACGATATAACTGAAATATTGTTGAACGTGGCGTTAATCACTATAACCACCCTCTCGTTTAACTATAAACATTTATAATCTTAAGATATTACTTTTTTTATGTTACTAGTATGTATTTCTTCTTATATGTTTCTAGAATAGACAAGTCTTAATTCCTGTATAGATATCCTACATCTTCCCCCCATACATAGTCCTATATAATCTTTTAATGTATCCTCCCTTTAGGTACCCCTTTGAGACAACACCTATATAATTGTTTTAATGTATCCTCCCTTTAGGTACCCCTTTGAGACAACACCTATATAATTGTTTTAATGTATCCTCCCTTTAGGTACCCCTTTGAGACAACACCTATATAATTGTTTTAATGTATCCTCCCTTTAGGTACCCCTTTGAGACAACACCTATATAATTTGTTTAATGTATCCTCCCTTTAGGTACCCCTTTGAGACAACACCTATATAATTGTTTTAATGTATCCTCCCTTTAGGTACCCCTTTGAGACAACACCTATATAATTTGTTTAATGTATCCTCCCTTTAGGTACCCCTTTGAGACAACACCTATATAATTTGTTTAATGTATCCTCCCTTTAGGTACCCCTTTGAGACAACACCTATATAATTTGTTTAATGTATCCTCCCTTTAGGTACCCCTTTGAGGCAACACCTATATAATTTGTTTAATGTATCCTCCCTTTAGGTACCCCTTTGAGACAACACCTATATAATTTGTTTAATGTATCCTCCCTTTAGGTACCCCTTTGAGACAACACCTATATAATTTGTTTAATGTATCCTCCCTTTAGGTACCCCTTTGAGACAACACCTATATAATTTGTTTTATGTATCCTCCCTTTAGGTACCCCTTTGAGACAACACCTATATATATATTTTAATGTATCCTCCTTTTAGGTACCCCATTGAGACAACAATTAATGTGGTCACCTGAGGTAAACATGCAGTTATTTTGTTTGTTATCTATATCCACTAAATTGTATGTTGTGTATTTATTGAGTAGTCTTAATAATATATAATGATTTTTTATTAGATTTTTTCCTTTAATACAGTTTTAAGTTTTAAATTTATTATTTTTGTAGATCAATGTTAACAGAAGTGTAGTATAGCTCACTTCATACATTAAATCAAAATAAGTAATGGTATATATTATCTGACTATTTTCATATACAGTTAAACCTGTACCAAGAGGTCACCTTTGTGACAAAGAAAAAGTGGTCTTATAAGACAGGTGACCTCTTAAGAGAAGTTAAATTAATATGAATTTTTTATGACAGGACAAGAAAAAGATGACCTCTTAATACAGGTGACTGCTTAATAGAGGTGACCTCATGGGCAGGCTTGACAGTATATAATATATATCGTCAAACATCATTCACGAGTCAGATTGTAAATCTTTTGAGAAAATTCAGGATTACCAAAAAGAAGCTAGATTAAAAAAAATCTGTTTCAAATCAATTTCTTTCAAGTTTTAAAATCTAAATTTCAAATGTAGAGGAACTTAATAAAATTTTGAATGAGTTTTTGTCAATATCCAAATATATATCAGCAAAAAAATTCCTGCCTACTTTGACTTTATCTAGTCTAATAGTTTTAGAGGACATTTTTTGTCAGAATAAGCCTAATTTTATATCTAAAATTTCTCAGAAAACTTCAAAGCATACATTAAATAATCATAAGATAAAATATGGCCAGTGAGAAGCAGCATCAGTTATATATTTGTATTAAATTATCTCCCCTTTTCCACATGCCAAGAAAATTATGACATATATTTAAAGAAACAATAGGTAACTGATTATTTGGGAACATTACTTCTGATAATTTCTATTTACGAATATGTAAATCAAGTTACTAGAAATACTTTCCCAAATAATCAGTTAATTCTGTAAATAGATTTCATAATTTTCTTGACATCTGGAAAAGGGGAGATAATCTAATACAAACAAATTACAAAATGAAAACTGATGCAGCTTTTCAATGGTCATAGTTAAATAGTTATAGTTTAAATTTCACTAAATTGCAGTTTTAAAATGTAAACCTTTCACCTTTTAAATAAAATTATATTTTTCATAGCAAACTGTCGCCATCTTGACATGATGCTGATGGCTGGGTTGTCATAAACCACTTTAAAAGAGAACTACCAAAGGGACATCACCCCTGTCAAATCAGTCCCTAATGAAAAGACATTAGATTTAAATTTTGTCAAAAGACCTCTATAATCAGTTTCATTATATAAATTTATGCTAATTCCAGTTTGAAATGTAATAGTTTTGATCTTTGATATGATTTTTAAATGTAAATAATGAATTAACTACATGTATCTCATAATAGTCTGGTTTATTTTAAATGTTGATGGGCATTGACTAGGTGGACTGACACAAGTCAAGAGAAAAAAAAACAGGTTCAGGGATGACAAATTATGAACAAATGATATAAGCACTTTTTGTCTTCTCCAATCTATACCCTATATAGGTGTGTATTGTATGTCCCACCATTTATCAGTTTCCTTAATCATTTCCAGTTTTAAAGTTCCTCAATAATGTATTAAAACTAAGGTTCTCCTCCCTCAGACATAGGTGACCTTGACAGATTTTGGCTATCCTGTTTAGGTTCTTTTGTTTTTAATTATTTAGCTTTCCAATTTTTTAATATTTTTAGCGTACCTGGTGAATTTGATATCTATGTTTTTATTCGTAGAAAATTTGATATATATTTTAATCATTTAATATTAAACTAACTTTAAAAAAGGTGCATTTGATTGACTTCATTTAGGTAAATTGTTGACATTGTATATCTATATGCTTTAGATGTTTCTCTTTGTTATCTGTATATTAATTCCTACCTACTTTAAAAAAACAAAGTATTTTTTTATCTCAGCCATTTAATAAACTTTTATACAAAAATCTCAGTACTTGAACCAGATGTCAGATGTACTAACTATAAAAGTACATTGTATAATTATTTAATCCATTAAGCTAAGATGTTTTAAACAGAGAAAATTGATTTTATGTAAATTAAGGGTCATTATACTAATGTTCACTAATCAGAAACATATATTGAATTAGTCAAGCATGAAATTATGTAATACAATGAAAAGATAGTTGGTTAAGCATGAATATTAAGTTTCTTGTATATATACATATCTTTATAACCACAGTAAAACAAGTAATGATATATGACACAGGTCACATTGCTGGTGTTGTGTTTTGTTTGGTTGTTGTTTTATGTCAAGGGAAGCAGTATTTCAGCTATATTCATCACAAGAATAAGTTTACAAAAAGATGGCACTTAGGATAGATATATATTTGTGGAAATATACATTGTCTTGAAAAAAAGAGATGCATTTCATAGTGTTTTTAAAAAAAAAAATGCCTTACAATAGGATATCATATACCCGTCTTGAGAATAAACTTCCCTCACCTATCAGCTCGGGAAATTTTATTATCACTTAATTATTCCAAACATGATATATCTGTTCAATATTCACCACAAAATGAGTAATTTTTTTTCAAACTACTTTTGTATATGTAGAGTACAAAAGTTTCACAATTTTGTTGATAATAAAGGAGATGTTATAAATGTGTGCAATATGGATGGTTTAGTAATACAATAGTAATCTGGAGCATCCCTATAGCAGACAATTTAAAAAGATATGTAGAATATTTACCTATTGTCTTACACAATATTTGTGTGAACTTTATGAGGCAGTGAAACAGAATTATACCTCCTCATAATTGTATTAGCATCACTTTATTATTTTTTCCACACAAAACTGTCATACATGTAACAGCCAAAACTGAGATTTTAGAATTTCCTAACAAATTATTAGACTATTTTTAGCTAATGACATCTTTATATTTTACAGGATCCATAGACTACAGTACAAGCAAATCTAGTTTAACCAGTGGAAAACACAGTATAGCAAGTCCTGTAAATGAGACAACTATATAGAGAGTTATCTTCCATTAAGGAGCTCTCTAGCCTCTTCAAACTAGTCCAGACATTTGTGATATGAATTAAAACTTGATAGTGCAATGTTAAAGATATTGTTACCTATAATTCATAGAATATATTAGAGACTTTATTGTGAATTTTTATCTATTTCTAATTTAGTGCTTTCGTTGATCTGAAAGAGAACAAATGTCTCTAAAAAACAATATTTGTATAAACCTCTATGTATGTATTTTCATCAACTCTGATAGTTGAACACTATATATATGTAAAAGAAATTTGATTTGGTAAAAAAAATACCACAAATATACTATTACAACCACAACTGAAAAATACCCTGTATATTTATGTACAATAGTTCCGTTTTTATAAGGCCACCCTTCTGAATAAAAACAATGGCTTTATAAGAGAGATAGCATCTGTTTAGGAGGACATTTTAGTAGTATTTTACTATCTCAGTGTTACATCTAAGATGATAAGAGGGGCTTATTAAAGGGAGACTACTGTATATAACAGTGAAGAATCTCATTGTTTATGGTTGTATGCTTAGTCTAAATATGTCATTAATATGGTGTTGATGGTTGTGAAAGTGCATTTGATAAACAAGGGCATTGTTTACAGAAGGTCACTAAATAAAACAACTAATAATGTGATAATGATTATTTAATTTATTTTAATTTGAAATTTTAATAAAATATTAACTAGAGAAAATCATGCCATTTTTGTAATTTAAAATTGATTAACTATTTAAACAATTGTAAATCTTGTCTTTAAAATTATATTATTTTCATAGAGTATTTTTCCTGTTACTATTGAATTTATCGTGATTTATCTTCCATATATAGTTACAATTCCTGGTTGAATTATGTTGTTTTGATAGTATAAAGCCATGATTTAATGTTGAAAGAAATGTGTTAAGGGGAGATAACTCCTGAAAAGAAATAAATTGTTTTGTGAAGTTTATATTTGTTACTGTCAAGTTATTTATTTATATTGTTTAATATATATAATGTAAAGCGTTAAAATCTCTGTTGAAAAAAATGTACTAAAAACAAAATAAAGTTAGACATCAGTTTTAGTTTATATTCTTTATACAGTGTGACAGGTAAAACCGGGGACCGTCGCGGTCATGATCGTATGGTAGTTGGATTTACAATTACCTGTGCAATCAGTGCCTATCACCACTAAAGTTGTGAGTTAATGGCGAGGCATACTTGATACAACATTATGTGATAAAGTTTGTCAGTAACTTGCAACAGGTCGGTGGTTTTCTCCGGGTACTTCGGTGTCCTCCACCAATAAAACTGACCGCCACGATATAACGGAAATATTGTTGAAAGTGGCGTTAAAAACCATAACCCTACAAGTAAAACAGCATCAGTGATATAATGTTTAGCATGCTTGCCTCGAGTGCGGTAGATCGTGGGTTCGAACCCCGGTCGGGTGAAACCAAACACTATGAAATTGGTATTTGTTGCTTCTCCGTTAAGTATGCAGCATTAAGGAGAAAGAGCAAAGACTGGTTGGCTTGGAATCAGAATAATGTGTCCGAGTGTAGAGACAAATCTTACCACTGACTGTTGTTTCAGTGAGCTAGCACTATAAAAACCCAACACAGTGTGTTGGTTTAGTACAAAGTGAACCTCATCAACATCTCATTGAAAATTAACTTGTTCTCACAGGCTGAAAAATTGCTGAATTGGTGTTAAACAACAGTCACTCTCTCACTCACAGGTAAAACAAGCAAAACCACATCCATGATATAATGTTTAGCATGCTTGCCTTGTGTGCGGTAGTAGTGGGTTCAAACCTAGTCAGGTCAAACCAAAGACTAATGGGTTAAAACCCAGTCAGGTCAAACCAAAGACTATCAAATTAGTGTTTGTTGCTTTTCTTCTAAACATGCAGCATTAAGGAGTAAGAAGACTAGTTGGCTCAGAATCAGGATAATGCGTCCGAGTGGAGTGATATTTCTACCTGTGGAATGTTGTTTCAGTGAGACAGCACTATAAAAATCCACCTCAGCATGTTGGCCTAGTACAAAGCGGACATCAAAATCATCTCATGGAAATATAATTTATTCTGGAGTCATATAGCTAAAAAAAATTGCTCACAAATAAAAGCAGAGATGGAATAATGATGGTAAATTTTGATTTGAAAATGACCAACAACAACCACCCGTTTGATGACAGTATTCATAAAACCTTTCTGTAATTTCACAAGCTCAATAAGGGGTCATCGTGGTCATGATCATATGGTAGTTGGATTTACAACTATGTTAAATCAGTGCCTATAGCCACTAAAGTTGTGTGTTCGCATCTCATTCATGGCGAGGTGTACTCGATACAACATTATGTGATAAAGTTTCTCAGTGACTTGCAAAAGGTTTATTCTGGTTTCCTGCACAAATAAAACTGACCGCCACGATATAACTGAAAGAGTGTTGAAAGTGGCGTAAAACACCATAAACCAACCATAAAACCAAACTCAATAACTTTTTCATGTTCAATGATTCATGAATATCTACCTACATATAACTTCATGGGAAATCATTTTAAATCTTCCCTTCACCGGAGGATGTGAATCAAGATATTTCATGTTTCTTCCTGGTGACACATTTTGGTTCAGTTTTTGATATGTAGGAGCCATTTTCAACTATTTCTCACCGTTCTTAAGCAGCATATCACATAGAAAGATTTGAAATAATTGAATGAATCTTGCATGTATCTTCGGCAGAATGTATAGAAATGCCTTGTCATGTTTTCATATTTGTGAATTTTTCGGTGAAAAAATGTCTAGAAACATGAAGCGTTTGTTCTAGTTTGTTCAATCAGTGTTTCTCTTTCCTTATATAGCTTTCACTCTCTAGATTAAGCCACCCTCGTATCCATCTTTATAAAGGTTTTACTCACTAGACTAAATTGCACCTTCAAGTTCTCTTCTATATCAGTCTGTGTTTCTCCATCCTTATATAGGTTTTACCCCCTAGATTAAGCCACCCCTCGTACCCCTTACAGTATCCGGCTGTGTTTCTCCATCCTAATATAGGTTTTATATACTACGCCACCCCATCAGGTCCCTTACAGTATCCGGCTGTGTTTCTCCATCCTTATATAGGTTTTACCCCCTAGATTAAGCCACACCTTGTACCCCTTACAGTATCCGGCTGTGCTTCTCCATCCTAATATAGGTTTTATATACTACGCCACCCCATCAGGTCCCTTGCAGTATCAGGCTGTGTTTCTCCATCCTAATATAGGTTTTATATACTACGCCACCCCATCAGGTCCCTTACAATATCAGGCTGTGTTTCTCCATCCTTATATAGGTTTATAAACTACACCACCCCTTCAAGTTCCTTTACAATATCAGGTTTTGTTTTCCATCCTTTAATAGATTTCACTCTCTTAACAAAAACATCCCATCAGGCTCCCTTACAATTACAGGGTGTGTTTCTCCATCCTTATCTAGACTAAATCATCCCCTCAAGTCCCTGGCTGTATCGGGTTGCTTTTCATCATCCTTATACAGGTTGTACTCTCTAGACGAAATCACATCCTCAGGTCCTATACAGAATCAGGTTGTGTTTCTCCATCCTTGTATATATTTTACTCTCTAGACTAAACCGTTCCTCGGGTCTTTTACAGTATCAAGCTGTGCTTCTCCATTCATTTACTCTCTAAACTAAACCATATCCTCAGTTTCCGTATAGTATCAGGTTGTTTTCCATCATCCTCATACATATTTCACTTTCTAGACTAAACCACACCTTGACAATGTCAGGCTTGGTGTCTCTGTCCTTATATAGATTTATGTAGATTTCACTGTCTAGACTAAATCATCCTCTCAGATCCCTTACTGTAACGAGTTGCTTTTCATCATCCTTATACAAGCGGTATTCTCTAGACTAAACCACACCCTCAGATACTTTATAATATTAAACTGTGTTTCTCCATCCTTATATAGGCTTCACTCTCTAGACTAAACCATATCCCCAGGTTCCTTACAGTATCGGGTTGCTTTCATCATACTTATATATGTTTTGCACTGTAGAATAATCGGCCTCCGCAGGTATCTCAATCCTTATATAGGTTTCACTCTCTAGACTAAACCATTCCTCTCAGGTCCCGTGCAGTATCAGACTATGTATCTCCATCATTATATAGGTTTCACTCTCTAGACTAAACCATCCTCTCAGGTCCCGTGCAGTATCAGACTATGTTTCTCCATCATTATATAGGTTTCACTCTCTAGACTAAACCATCCTCTCAGGTCCCGTGCAGTATCAGACTATGTTTCTCCATCATTATGTAAGTTTTACTCTCTAGACTAAGCCATCCTCTCAGGTCCCGTGCAGTATCAGATTATGTTTCTGCATCATTATATAGGTTTCACTCTCTAGACAAAACCATCCTCTCAGGTCCCGTGCAGTATCAGATTATGTTTCTCCATTATTATATAGGCTTCACACTCTAGATTAAACTAAACCATCCTCTCAGGTCCCGTGCAGTATCAGACTATGTTTCTCCATCATTATATAGGTTTCACTCTCTAGACTAAACCATCCTCTCAGGCCCCGTGCAGTATCAGATTATGTTTCTCCATCATTATATAGGTTTCACTCTCTAGACTAAATCATCTTCTCATGTCCCGTGCAGTATCAGACTATGTTTCTCCATCATTATATAGGCTTCACTCTCTAGACTAAATCAACCTCTCAGGTCCCGTGCAGTATCAGACTACGTTTCTCCATCATTATATAGGCTTCACTCTCTAGACTAAATCATCCTCTCAGGTCCCGTACAGTATCAGACTATGTTTCTCCATCATTATATAGGCTTCACTCTCTAGACTAAACCATCCTCTCAGGTCCCGTACAGTATCAGACTATGTTTCTCCATCATTATATAGGCTTCACTCTCTAGACTAAGCCATCCTCTCAGGTCCCGTGCAGTATCAGATTATGTTTCTCCATCATTATATAGGTTTCACTCTCTAGATTAAACTAAACCACCCTCTCAGGTCCCGTGCAGTATCAGACTATGTTTCTCCATCATTATATAGGTTTCACTCTCTAGACTAAACCATCCTCTCAGGTCCCGTGCAGTATCAGACTATGTTTCCCCATCATTATATAGGTTTCACTTTCTAGACTAAACCATCCTCTCATGTCCCGTGCAGTATCAGACTATGTTTCTCCATCATTATATAGGTTCCACTCTCTAGATTAAACTAAACCATCCTCTCAGGTCTCGTGCAGTATCAGACTATGTTTCTCCTTCATTATATAGGTTTCACTCTTTAGACTAAACCATCTTCTCAGGTCCCGTGCAGTATCAGACTATGTTTCTCCATCATTATATATGTTTTACTCTCTAGACTAAACCATCCTCTCAGGTCGCGTGCAGTATCAGATTATGTTTCTCCATCATTATATAGGTTTCACTCTCTAGACTAAACCATCCTCTCATGTCCAGTGCAGTATCAGACTATGTTTCTTCTTCATTATATATGTTTTACTCTCTAGACTAAATCATCCTCTCAGGTCCCGTACAGTATCAGACTATGTTTCTCCATCATTATATAGGTGTTACTCTCTAGACTAAATCATCCTCTCAGGTCCCGTGCAGTATCAGACTATGTTTCTCCATCATTATATAGGTGTTACTCTCTAGACTAAATCATCCTCTCAGGTCCCGTGCAGTATCAGACTATGTTTCTTCATCATTATATATGTTTTACTCTCTAGACTAAACCATCCTCTCAGGTCCCGTGCAGTATCAGACTATGTTTCTCCATCATTATATATGTTTTACTCTCTAGACTAAACCATCCTCTCAGGTCCCGTGCAGTATCAGACTATGTTTCTCCATCATTATATAGGCTTCACTCTCTAGACTAAACCATCCTCTCAGGTCCCGTGCAGTATCAGATTATGTTTCTCCATCATTATATAGGTTTCACTCTCTAGACTAAATCATCCTCTCATGTCCCGTGCAGTATCAGACTATGTTTCTCCATCATTATATAGGCTTCACTCTCTAGACTATATCATCCTCTCAGGTCCCGTGCAGTATCAGACTATGTTTCTCCATCATTATATAGGCTTCACTCTCTAGACTAAATCATCCTCTCAGGTCCCGTACAGTATCAGACTATGTTTCTCCATCATTATATAGGCTTCACTCTCTAGACTAAGCCATCCTCTCAGGTCCCTTTCAGTATCAGATTATGTTTCTCCATCATTATATAGGTTTCACTCTCTAGATTAAACTAAACCATCCTCTCAGGTCCCGTGCAGTATCAGACTATGTTTCTCCATCATTATATAGGTTTCACTCTCTAGACTAAACCATCCTCTCATGTCCCGTGCAGTATCAGACTATGTTTCTCCATCATTATATAAGTTTTACTCTTTAGACTAAACCATCCTCTCATGTCCCGTGCAGTATCAGACTATGTTTCTCCATCATTATATAGGTTTCACTCTCTAGATTAAACTAAACCATCCTCTCAGGTCCCGTGTAGTATCAGACTATGTTTCTCCCTCATTATATAGGTTTCACTCTTTAGACTAAACCATCTTCTCAGGTCCCATGCAGTATCAGATTATGTTTCTCCATCATTATATAGGTTTCACTCTCTAGACTAAACCATCCTCTCAGGTCCCGTGCAGTATCAGACTAAGTTTCTCCATCATTATATAGGTGTCACTCTCTAGACTAAACCATCCTCTCAGGTCCCGTGCAGTATCAGATTATGTTTCTCTATCATTATATATGTTTTACTCTCTAGACTAAACCATCCTCTCATGGCCCGTACAGTATCAGATTATGTTTCTCCATCATTATATAGGCTTCACTCTCTAGATTAAACTCAACCATCCTCTCAGGTCCCGTGCAGTATCAGACTATGTTTCTCCATCATTATATAGGTTTCACTCTCTAGACTAAACCATCCTCTCAGGTCCCGTGCAGTATCAGATTATGTTTCTCCATCATTATATAGGTTTCACTCTCTAGACTAAATCATCCTCTCATGTCCCGTGCAGTATCAGACTATGTTTCTCCATCATTATATAGGCTTCACTCTCTAGACTAAATCATCCTCTCAGGTCCCGTGCAGTATCAGATTATGTTTCTCCATCATTATATAGGCTTCACTCTCTAGACTAAACCATCCTCTCAGGTCCCGTACAGTATCAGACTATGTTTCTCCATCATTATATAGGTTTCACTCTCTAGACTAAGCCATCCTCTCAGGTCCCGTGCAGTATCAGATTATGTTTCTCCATCATTATATAGGTTTCACTCTCTAGATTAAACTAAACCATCCTCTCAGGTCCCGTACAGTATCAGACTATGTTTCTCCATCATTATATAGGTTTCACTCTCTGGCTAAACCATCCTCTCAGGTCCCGTGCAGTATCAGACTATGTTTCTCCATCATTATATAGGTTTCACTCTCTAGACTAAACGACCGTCTCATGTCCCGTGCAGTATCAGACTATGTTTCTCCTTCATTATATAGGTTTCACTCTTTAGACTAAACCATCCTCTCAGGTCCCGTGCAGTATCAGATTATGTTTCTCCATCATTATATAGGTGTTACTCTCTAGACTAAATCATCCTCTCAGGTCCCGTGCAGTATCAGACTATGTTTCTCCATCATTATATAGGTGTTACTCTCTAGACTAAATCATCCTCTCAGGTCCCGTGCAGTATCAGACTATGTTTCTTCATCATTATATATGTTTTACTCTCTAGACTAAACCATCCTCTCAGGTCCCGTGCAGTATCAGACTATGTTTCTCCATCATTATATATGTTTTACTCTCTAGACTAAACCATCCTCTCAGGTCCCGTGCAGTATCAGACTATGTTTCTCCATCATTATATAGGCTTCACTCTCTAGACTAAACCATCCTCTCAGGTCCCGTGCAGTATCAGATTATGTTTCTCCATCATTATATAGGTTTCACTCTCTAGACTAAATCATCCTCTCATGTCCCGTGCAGTATCAGACTATGTTTCTCCATCATTATATAGGCTTCACTCTCTAGACTATATCATCCTCTCAGGTCCCGTGCAGTATCAGACTATGTTTCTCCATCATTATATAGGCTTCACTCTCTAGACTAAATCATTCTCTCAGGTCCCGTACAGTATCAGACTATGTTTCTCCATCATTATATAGGCTTCACTCTCTAGACTAAGCCATCCTCTCAGGTCCCTTTCAGTATCAGATTATGTTTCTCCATCATTATATAGGTTTCACTCTCTAGATTAAACTAAACCATCCTCTCAGGTCCCGTGCAGTATCAGACTATGTTTCTCCATCATTATATAGGTGTCACTCTCTAGACTAAACCATCCTCTCAGGTCCCGTGCAGTATCAGATTATGTTTCTCTATCATTATATAAGTTTTACTCTCTAGACTAAACCATCCTCTCATGGCCCGTACAGTATCAGATTATGTTTCTCCATCATTATATAGGCTTCACTCTCTAGATTAAACTAAACCATCCTCTCAGGTCCCGTGCAGTATCAGACTATGTTTCTCCATCATTATATAGGTTTCACTCTCTAGACTAAACCATCCTCTCAGGTCCCGTGCAGTATCAGATTATGTTTCTCCATCATTATATAGGTTTCACTCTCTAGACTAAATCATCCTCTCATGTCCCGTGCAGTATCAGACTATGTTTCTCCATCATTATATAGGCTTCACTCTCTAGACTAAATCATCCTCTCAGGTCCCGTGCAGTATCAGATTATGTTTCTCCATCATTATATAGGCTTCACTCTCTAGACTAAACCATCCTCTCAGGTCCCGTACAGTATCAGACTATGTTTCTCCATCATTATATAGGTTTCACTCTCTAGACTAAGCCATCCTCTCAGGTCCCGTGCAGTATCAGATTATGTTTCTCCATCATTATATAGGTTTCACTCTCTAGATTAAACTAAACCATCCTCTCAGGTCCCGTACAGTATCAGACTATGTTTCTCCATCATTATATAGGTTTCACTCTCTGGCTAAACCATCCTCTCAGGTCCCGTGCAGTATCAGACTATGTTTCTCCATCATTATATAGGTTTCACTCTCTAGACTAAACGACCGTCTCATGTCCCGTGCAGTATCAGACTATGTTTCTCCATCATTATAAAGGTTTCACTCTCTAGACTAAACCATCCTCTCAGGTCCCGTACAGTATCAGACTATGTTTCTCCATCATTATATATGTTTTACTCTCTAGACTAAACCATCCTCTCAGGTCCCGTGCAGTATCAGACTATGTTTCTCCATCATTATATAGGTTTCACTCTCTAGACTAAACCATCCTCTCATGTCCCGTACAGTATCAGATTATGTTTCTCCATCATTATATAGGTTTCACTCTCTAGACTAAACCATCCTCTCATGTCCAGTGCAGTATCAGACTATGTTTCTTCTTCATTATATAGGTTTCACTCTCTAGACTAAACCATCCTCTCAGGTCCCTTTCAGTATCAGATTATGTTTCTCCATCATTATATAGGTTTCACTCTCTAGATTAAACTAAACCATCCTCTCAGGTCCCGTGCAGTATCAGACTATGTTTCTCCATCATTATATAGGTTTCACTCTCTAGACTAAACCATCCTCTCATGTCCCGTGCAGTATCAGACTATGTTTCTCCATCATTATATAAGTTTTACTCTTTAGACTAAACCATCCTCTCATGTCCCGTGCAGTATCAGACTATGTTTCTCCATCATTATATAGGTTTCACTCTCTAGATTAAACTAAACCATCCTCTCAGGTCCCGTGTAGTATCAGACTATGTTTCTCCCTCATTATATAGGTTTCACTCTTTAGACTAAACCATCTTCTCAGGTCCCATGCAGTATCAGATTATGTTTCTCCATCATTATATAGGTTTCACTCTCTAGACTAAACCATCCTCTCAGGTCCCGTGCAGTATCAGACTAAGTTTCTCCATCATTATATAGGTGTCACTCTCTAGACTAAACCATCCTCTCAGGTCCCGTGCAGTATCAGATTATGTTTCTCTATCATTATATAT
This sequence comes from Bathymodiolus brooksi, assembly GCA_963680875.1. NCBI lineage: Eukaryota > Metazoa > Mollusca > Bivalvia > Mytilida > Modiolidae > Bathymodiolus > Bathymodiolus brooksi. The sequence continues at coordinate 127,435,147 of OY804576.1, read as the reverse complement.
GTTTTACTCTCTAGACTAAACCATCCTCTCATGGCCCGTACAGTATCAGATTATGTTTCTCCATCATTATATAGGCTTCACTCTCTAGATTAAACTCAACCATCCTCTCAGGTCCCGTGCAGTATCAGACTATGTTTCTCCATCATTATATAGGTTTCACTCTCTAGACTAAACCATCCTCTCAGGTCCCGTGCAGTATCAGATTATGTTTCTCCATCATTATATAGGTTTCACTCTCTAGACTAAATCATCCTCTCATGTCCCGTGCAGTATCAGACTATGTTTCTCCATCATTATATAGGCTTCACTCTCTAGACTAAATCATCCTCTCAGGTCCCGTGCAGTATCAGATTATGTTTCTCCATCATTATATAGGCTTCACTCTCTAGACTAAACCATCCTCTCAGGTCCCGTACAGTATCAGACTATGTTTCTCCATCATTATATAGGTTTCACTCTCTAGACTAAGCCATCCTCTCAGGTCCCGTGCAGTATCAGATTATGTTTCTCCATCATTATATAGGTTTCACTCTCTAGATTAAACTAAACCATCCTCTCAGGTCCCGTACAGTATCAGACTATGTTTCTCCATCATTATATAGGTTTCACTCTCTGGCTAAACCATCCTCTCAGGTCCCGTGCAGTATCAGACTATGTTTCTCCATCATTATATAGGTTTCACTCTCTAGACTAAACGACCGTCTCATGTCCCGTGCAGTATCAGACTATGTTTCTCCTTCATTATATAGGTTTCACTCTTTAGACTAAACCATCCTCTCAGGTCCCGTGCAGTATCAGATTATGTTTCTCCATCATTATATAGGTGTTACTCTCTAGACTAAATCATCCTCTCAGGTCCCGTGCAGTATCAGACTATGTTTCTCCATCATTATATAGGTGTTACTCTCTAGACTAAATCATCCTCTCAGGTCCCGTGCAGTATCAGACTATGTTTCTTCATCATTATATATGTTTTACTCTCTAGACTAAACCATCCTCTCAGGTCCCGTGCAGTATCAGACTATGTTTCTCCATCATTATATATGTTTTACTCTCTAGACTAAACCATCCTCTCAGGTCCCGTGCAGTATCAGACTATGTTTCTCCATCATTATATAGGCTTCACTCTCTAGACTAAACCATCCTCTCAGGTCCCGTGCAGTATCAGATTATGTTTCTCCATCATTATATAGGTTTCACTCTCTAGACTAAATCATCCTCTCATGTCCCGTGCAGTATCAGACTATGTTTCTCCATCATTATATAGGCTTCACTCTCTAGACTATATCATCCTCTCAGGTCCCGTGCAGTATCAGACTATGTTTCTCCATCATTATATAGGCTTCACTCTCTAGACTAAATCATTCTCTCAGGTCCCGTACAGTATCAGACTATGTTTCTCCATCATTATATAGGCTTCACTCTCTAGACTAAGCCATCCTCTCAGGTCCCTTTCAGTATCAGATTATGTTTCTCCATCATTATATAGGTTTCACTCTCTAGATTAAACTAAACCATCCTCTCAGGTCCCGTGCAGTATCAGACTATGTTTCTCCATCATTATATAGGTGTCACTCTCTAGACTAAACCATCCTCTCAGGTCCCGTGCAGTATCAGATTATGTTTCTCTATCATTATATAAGTTTTACTCTCTAGACTAAACCATCCTCTCATGGCCCGTACAGTATCAGATTATGTTTCTCCATCATTATATAGGCTTCACTCTCTAGATTAAACTAAACCATCCTCTCAGGTCCCGTGCAGTATCAGACTATGTTTCTCCATCATTATATAGGTTTCACTCTCTAGACTAAACCATCCTCTCAGGTCCCGTGCAGTATCAGATTATGTTTCTCCATCATTATATAGGTTTCACTCTCTAGACTAAATCATCCTCTCATGTCCCGTGCAGTATCAGACTATGTTTCTCCATCATTATATAGGCTTCACTCTCTAGACTAAATCATCCTCTCAGGTCCCGTGCAGTATCAGATTATGTTTCTCCATCATTATATAGGCTTCACTCTCTAGACTAAACCATCCTCTCAGGTCCCGTACAGTATCAGACTATGTTTCTCCATCATTATATAGGTTTCACTCTCTAGACTAAGCCATCCTCTCAGGTCCCGTGCAGTATCAGATTATGTTTCTCCATCATTATATAGGTTTCACTCTCTAGATTAAACTAAACCATCCTCTCAGGTCCCGTACAGTATCAGACTATGTTTCTCCATCATTATATAGGTTTCACTCTCTGGCTAAACCATCCTCTCAGGTCCCGTGCAGTATCAGACTATGTTTCTCCATCATTATATAGGTTTCACTCTCTAGACTAAACGACCGTCTCATGTCCCGTGCAGTATCAGACTATGTTTCTCCATCATTATAAAGGTTTCACTCTCTAGACTAAACCATCCTCTCAGGTCCCGTACAGTATCAGACTATGTTTCTCCATCATTATATATGTTTTACTCTCTAGACTAAACCATCCTCTCAGGTCCCGTGCAGTATCAGACTATGTTTCTCCATCATTATATAGGTTTCACTCTCTAGACTAAACCATCCTCTCATGTCCCGTACAGTATCAGATTATGTTTCTCCATCATTATATAGGTTTCACTCTCTAGACTAAACCATCCTCTCATGTCCAGTGCAGTATCAGACTATGTTTCTTCTTCATTATATATGTTTTACTCTCTAGACTAAATCATCCTCTCAGGTCCCGTACAGTATCAGACTATGTTTCTCCATCATTATATAGGTGTTACTCTCTAGACTAAATCATCCTCTCAGGTCCCGTGCAGTATCAGACTATATTTCTCCATCATTATATAGGTGTTACTCTCTAGACTAAATCATCCTCTCAGGTCCCGTGCAGTATCAGACTATGTTTCTTCATCATTATATATGTTTTACTCTCTAGACTAAACCATCCTCTCAGGTCCCGTGCAGTATCAGACTATGTTTCTCCATCATTATATATGTTTTACTCTCTAGACTAAACCATCCTCTCAGGTCTCGTGCAGTATCAGATTATGTTTCTCCATCATTATATAGGTTTCACTCTCTAGACTAAACCATCCTCTCAGGTCCCGTGCAGTATCAGATTATGTTTCTCCATCATTATATAGGCTTCACTCTCTAGATTAAACTAAACCATCCTCTCAGGTCCCGTGCAGTATCAGATTATGTTTCTCCATCATTATATAGGCTTCACTCTCTAGACTAAATCATCCTCTCAGGTCCCGTACAGTATCAGACTATGTTTCTCCATCATTATATAGGCTTCACTCTCTAGACTAAGCCATCCTCTCAGGTCCCTTTCAGTATCAGATTATGTTTCTCCATCATTATATAGGTTTCACTCTCTAGATTAAACTAAACCATCCTCTCAGGTCCCGTGCAGTATCAGACTATGTTTCTCCATCATTATATAGGTGTCACTCTCTAGACTAAACCATCCTCTCAGGTCCCGTGCAGTATCAGATTATGTTTCTCTATCATTATATAAGTTTTACTCTCTAGACTAAACCATCCTCTCATGGCCCGTACAGTATCAGATTATGTTTCTCCATCATTATATAGGCTTCACTCTCTAGATTAAACTAAACCATCCTCTCAGGTCCCGTGCAGTATCAGACTATGTTTCTCCATCATTATATAGGTTTCACTCTCTAGACTAAACCATCCTCTCAGGTCCCGTGCAGTATCAGATTATGTTTCTCCATCATTATATAGGTTTCACTCTCTAGACTAAATCATCCTCTCATGTCCCGTGCAGTATCAGACTATGTTTCTCCATCATTATATAGGCTTCACTCTCTAGACTAAATCATCCTCTCAGGTCCCGTGCAGTATCAGATTATGTTTCTCCATCATTATATAGGCTTCACTCTCTAGACTAAACCATCCTCTCAGGTCCCGTACAGTATCAGACTATGTTTCTCCATCATTATATAGGTTTCACTCTCTAGACTAAGCCATCCTCTCAGGTCCCGTGCAGTATCAGATTATGTTTCTCCATCATTATATAGGTTTCACTCTCTAGATTAAACTAAACCATCCTCTCAGGTCCCGTACAGTATCAGACTATGTTTCTCCATCATTATATAGGTTTCACTCTCTGGCTAAACCATCCTCTCAGGTCCCGTGCAGTATCAGACTATGTTTCTCCATCATTATATAGGTTTCACTCTCTAGACTAAACGACCGTCTCATGTCCCGTGCAGTATCAGACTATGTTTCTCCATCATTATAAAGGTTTCACTCTCTAGACTAAACCATCCTCTCAGGTCCCGTACAGTATCAGACTATGTTTCTCCATCATTATATATGTTTTACTCTCTAGACTAAACCATCCTCTCAGGTCCCGTGCAGTATCAGACTATGTTTCTCCATCATTATATAGGTTTCACTCTCTAGACTAAACCATCCTCTCATGTCCCGTACAGTATCAGATTATGTTTCTCCATCATTATATAGGTTTCACTCTCTAGACTAAACCATCCTCTCATGTCCAGTGCAGTATCAGACTATGTTTCTTCTTCATTATATATGTTTTACTCTCTAGACTAAATCATCCTCTCAGGTCCCGTACAGTATCAGACTATGTTTCTCCATCATTATATAGGTGTTACTCTCTAGACTAAATCATCCTCTCAGGTCCCGTGCAGTATCAGACTATATTTCTCCATCATTATATAGGTGTTACTCTCTAGACTAAATCATCCTCTCAGGTCCCGTGCAGTATCAGACTATGTTTCTTCTTCATTATATATGTTTTACTCTCTAGACTAAATCATCCTCTCAGGTCCCGTACAGTATCAGACTATGTTTCTTCTTCATTATATATGTTTTACTCTCTAGACTAAACCATCCTCTCATGTCCAGTGCAGTATCAGACTATGTTTCTTCTTCATTATATATGTTTTACTCTCTAGACTAAATCATCCTCTCAGGTCCCGTACAGTATCAGACTATGTTTCTTCATCATTATATATGTTTTACTCTCTAGACTAAACCATCCTCTCAGGTCCCGTGCAGTATCAGACTATGTTTCTCCATCATTATATATGTTTTACTCTCTAGACTAAACCATCCTCTCAGGTCTCGTGCAGTATCAGATTATGTTTCTCCATCATTATATAGGTTTCACTCTCTAGACTAAACCATCCTCTCAGGTCCCGTGCAGTATCAGATTATGTTTCTCCATCATTATATAGGCTTCACTCTCTAGATTAAACTAAACCATCCTCTCAGGTCCCGTGCAGTATCAGATTATGTTTCTCCATCATTATATAGGCTTCACTCTCTAGACTAAATCATCCTCTCATGTCCCGTGCAGTATCAGATTATGTTTCTCCATCATTATATAGGCTTCACTCTCTAGATTAAACTAAACCATCCTCTCAGGTCCCGTGCAGTATCAGACTATGTTTCTCCATCATTATATAGGCTTCACTCTCTAGACTGAACCATCCTCTCAGGTCCCGTGCAGTATCAGACTATGTTTCTCCATCATTATATAGGCTTCACTCTCTAGACTATATCATCCTCTCAGGTCCCGTGCAGTATCAGACTATGTTTCCCCATCATTATATAGGTTCCACTCTCTAGACTAAACCATCCTCTCATGTCCCGTACAGTATCAGATTATGTTTCTCCATCATTATATAGGTTTCACTCTCTAGACTAAACCATCCTCTCATGTCCAGTGCAGTATCAGACTATGTTTCTCCTTCATTATATATGTTTTACTCTCTAGACTAAATCATCCTCTCAGGTCCCGTACAGTATCAGACTATGTTTCTCCATCATTATATAGGTGTTACTCTCTAGATTAAATCATCCTCTCAGGTCCCGTGCAGTATCAGACTATATTTCTCCATCATTATATAGGTGTTACTCTCTAGACTAAATCATCCTCTCAGGTCCCGTGCAGTATCAGACGATGTTTCTTCATCATTATATATGTTTTACTCTCTAGACTAAACCATCCTCTCAGGTCCCGTGCAGTATCAGACTATGTTTCTCCATCATTATATATGTTTTACTCTCTAGACTAAACCATCCTCTCAGGTCCCGTGCAGTATCAGATTATGTTTCTCCATCATTATATAGGTTTCACTCTCTAGACTAAACCATCCTCTCAGGTCCCGTGCAGTATCAGATTATATTTCTCCATCATTATATAGGCTTCACTCTCTAGATTAAACTAAACCATCCTCTCAGGGCCCGTGCAGTATCAGATTATGTTTCTCCATCATTATATAGGCTTCACTCTCTAGACTAAATCATCCTCTCATGTCCCGTGCAGTATCAGATTATGTTTCTCCATCATTATATAGGCTTCACTCTCTAGATTAAACTAAACCATCCTCTCAGGTCCCGTGCAGTATCAGACTATGTTTCTCCATCATTATATAGGCTTCACTCTCTATACTAAACCATCCTCTCAGGTCCCGTGCAGTATCAGACTATGTTTCTCCATCATTATATAGGCTTCACTCTCTAGACTAAATCATCCTCTCATGTCCCGTACAGTATCATACTTTTTTTCTCCATCATTATATAGGCTTCACTCTCTAGACTAAATCATCCTCTCAGGTCCCGTTCAGTATCAGACTATGTTTCTCCATCATTATATAGGTTTCACTCTCTAGACTAAACCATCCTCTCAGGTCCCGTGCAGTATCAGACTATGTTTCTCCATCATTATGTAGGTTTCACTCTCTAGACTAAACCATCCTCTCATGTCCCGTACAGTATCAGATTATGTTTCTCCATCATTATATAGGTTTCACTCTCTAGACTAAACCATCCTCTCATGTCCAGTGCAGTATCAGACTATGTTTCTCCTTCATTATATATGTTTTACTCTCTAGACTAAATCATCCTCTCAGGTCCCGTACAGTATCAGACTATGTTTCTCCATCATTATATAGGTGTTACTCTCTAGACTAAATCATCCTCTCAGGTCCCGTGCAGTATCAGACTATATTTCTCCATCATTATATAGGTGTTACTCTCTAGACTAAATCATCCTCGCAGGTCCCGTGCAGTATCAGACTATGTTTCTTCATCATTATATATGTTTTACTCTCTAGACAAAACCATCCTCTCAGGTCCCGTGCAGTATCAGACTATGTTTCTCCATCATTATATATGTTTTACTCTCTAGACTAAACCATCCTCTCAGGTCCCGTGCAGTATCAGATTATGTTTCTCCATCATTATATAGGTTTCACTCTCTAGACTAAACCATCCTCTCAGGTCCCGTGCAGTATCAGATTATGTTTCTCCATCATTATATAGGCTTCACTCTCTAGATTAAACTAAACCATCCTCTCAGGTCCCGTGCAGTATCAGATTATGTTTCTCCATCATTATGTAGGCTTCACTCTCTAGACTAAATCATCCTCTCATGTCCCGTGCAGTATCAGATTATGTTTCTCCATCATTATATAGGCTTCACTCTCTAGATTAAACTAAACCATCCTCTCAGGTCCCGTGCAGTATCAGACTATGTTTCTCCATCATTATATAGGTGTTACTCTCTAGATTAAATCATCCTCTCAGGTCCCGTGCAGTATCAGACTATATTTCTCCATCATTATATAGGTGTTACTCTCTAGACTAAATCATCCTCTCAGGTCCCGTGCAGTATCAGACTATGTTTCTTCATCATTATATATGTTTTACTCTCTAGACTAAACCATCCTCTCAGGTCCCGTGCAGTATCAGACTATGTTTCTCCATCATTATATATGTTTTACTCTCTAGACTAAACCATCCTCTCAGGTCCCGTGCAGTATCAGATTATGTTTCTCCATCATTATATAGGCTTCACTCTCTAGATTAAACTAAACCATCCTCTCAGGTCCCGTGCAGTATCAGATTATGTTTCTCCATCATTATATAGGCTTCACTCTCTAGACTAAATCATCCTCTCATGTCCCGTGCAGTATCAGATTATGTTTCTCCATCATTATATAGGCTTCACTCTCTAGATTAAACTAAACCATCCTCTCAGGTCCCGTGCAGTATCAGACTATGTTTCTCCATCATTATATAGGCTTCACTCTCTATACTAAACCATCCTCTCAGGTCCCGTGCAGTATCAGACTATGTTTCTCCATCATTATATAGGCTTCACTCTCTAGACTAAATCATCCTCTCAGGTCCCGTACAGTATCATACTTTTTTTCTCCATCATTATATAGGCTTCACTCTCTAGACTAAGCCATCCTCTCAGGTCCCGTTCAGTATCAGATTATGTTTTTCCATCATTATATAGGTTTCACTCTCTAGATTAAACTAAACCATCCTCTCAGGTCCCGTGCAGTATCAGACTATGTTTCTCCATCATTATATAGGTTTCACTCTCTAGACTAAACCATCCTCTCAGGTCCCGTGCAGTATCAGACTATGTTTCTCCATCATTATATAGGTTTCACTCTCTAGACTAAACCATCCTCTCATGTCCCGTGCAGTATCAGACTATGTTTCTCCATCATTATATAAGTTTTACCCTCTAGACTAAACCATCCTCTCAGGTCCCGTGCAGTATCAGACTATGTTTCTCAATCATTATATAGGTTTCACTCTCTAGATTAAACTAAACCATCCTCTCAGGTCCCGTGTAGTATCAGACTATGTTTCTCCCTCATTATATAGGTTTCACTCTTTAGACTAAACCATCCTCTCAGGTCCCGTGCAATATCAGATTATGTTTCTCCCTCATTATATAGGTTTCACTCTCTAGACTAAACCATCCTCTCAGGTCCCGTGCAGCATCAGATTATGTTTCTCCATCATTATATAGGTTTCACTCTCTAGACTAAACCATCCTCTCAGGTCCCGTGCAGTATCAGATTATGTTTCTCCATCATTATATAGGCTTCACTCTCTAGACTAAGCCATCCTCTCAGGTCCCGTGCAGTATCAGACTATGTTTCTCCATCATTATATATGTTTTACTCTCTAGACTAAATCATCCTCTCAGGTCCCGTGCAGTATCAGACTATGTTTCTCCATCATTATATAGGTTTCACTCTCTAGACTAAACCATCCTCTCAGGTCCCGTGCAGTATCAGACTATGTTTCTCATCATTATATAGGTTTTACTCTCTAGACTAAACCATCCTCTCATGTCCCGTACAGTATCAGATTATGTTTCTCCATCATTATATAGGTTTCACTCTCTAGACTAAACCATCCTCTCATGTCCAGTGCCGTATCAGACTATGTTTCTCCTTCATTATATATGTTTTACTCTCTAGACTAAATCATCCTCTCAGGTCCCGTACGGTATCAGACGATGTTTCTCCATCATTATATAGGTGTTACTCTCTAGACTAAATCATCCTCTCATGTCCCGTGCAGTATCAGATTATGTTTCTCCATCATTATATAGGCTTCACTCTCTAGATTAAACTAAACCATCCTCTAAGGTCCCGTGCAGTATCAGACTATGTTTCTCCATCATTATATAGGCTTCACTCTCTATACTAAACCATCCTCTCAGGTCCCGTGCAGTATCAGACTATGTTTCTCCATCATTATATAGGCTTCACTCTCTAGACTAAATCATCCTCTCAGGTCCCGTACAGTATCATACTTTGTTTCTCCATCATTATATAGGCTTCACTCTCTAGACTAAGCCATCCTCTCAGGTCCCGTTCAGTATCAGATTATGTTTCTCCATCATTATATAGGTTTCACTCTCTAGATTAAATTAAGCCATCCTCTCAGGTCCCGTGCAGTATCAGACTATGTTTCTCCATCATTATATAGGTTTCACTCTCTAGACTAAACCATCCTCTCAGGTACCGTGCAGTATCAGACTATGTTTCTCCATCATTATATAGGTTTCACTCTCTAGACTAAACCATCCTCTCATGTCCCGTGCAGTATCAGACTATGTTTCTCCATCATTATATAAGTTTTACCCTCTAGACTAAACCATCCTCTCAGGTCCCGTGCAGTATCAGACTATGTTTCTCAATCATTATATAGGTTTCACTCTCTATATTAAACTAAACCATCCTCTCAGGTCCCGTGTAGTATCAGACTATGTTTCTCCCTCATTATATAGGTTTCACTCTTTAGACTAAACCATCCTCTCATGTCCCGTGCAATATCAGATTATGTTTCTCCATCATTATATAGGTTTCACTCTCTAGACTAAACCATCCTCTCAGGTCCCGTGCAGTATCAGATTATGTTTCACCATCATTATATAGGTTTCACTCTCTAGACTAAACCATCCTCTCAGGTCCCGTGCAGTATCAGATTATGTTTCTCCATCATTATATAGGCTTCACTCTCTACACTAAGCCATCCTCTCAGGTCCCGTGCAGTATCAGACTATGTTTCTCCATCATTATATATGTTTTACTCTCTAGACTAAACCATCCTCTCAGGTCCCGTGCAGTATCAGACTATGTTTCTCCATCATTATATAGGTTTCACTCTCTAGACTATATCATCCTCTCAGGTCCCGTGCAGTATCAGACTATGTTTCTCCATCATTATATAGGTTTTACTCTCTAGACTAAACCATCCTCTCATGTCCCGTAGAGTATCAGATTATGTTTCTCCATCATTATATAGGTTTCACTCTCTAGACTAAACCATCCTCTCATGTCCAGTGCCGTATCAGACTATGTTTCTCCTTCATTATATATGTTTCACTCTCTAGACTAAATCATCCTCTCAGGTCCCGTACGGTATCAGACTATGTTTCTCCATCATTATATAGGTGTTACTCTCTAGACTAAATCATCCTCTCAGGTTCCGTGCAGTATCAGATTATGTTTCTCCATCATTATATAGGTGTTACTCTCTAGACTAAATCATCCTCTCAGGTTCCGTGCAGTATCAGACTATGTTTCTCCATCATTATATAGGTGTTACTCTCTAGACTAAATCATCCTCTCATGTCCCGTGCAGTATCAGATTATCTTTCTCCATCATTATATAGGCTTCACTCTCTAGATTAAACTAAACCATCCTCTCAGGTCCGGTGCAGTATCAGACTATGTTTCTCCATCATTATATAGGTTTCACTCTCTAGACTAAACCATCCTCTCAGGTCCCGTACAGTATCAGACTATGTTTCTCCATCATTATATAGGTTTCACTCTCTAGACTAAGCCATCCTCTCTGGTCCCGTGCAGTATCAGACCATGTCTCTCCATCATTATATAGGCTTCACTGTCTAGACTAAACCATCCTCTCAGGTCCCGTGCAGTATCAGACTATGTTTCTCCATCATTATATAGGTTTCACTCTCTAGACTAAACCATCCTCTCAGGTCCCGTGCAGTATCAGATTATGTTTCTCCATCATTATATAGGCTTCACTCTCTAGATTAAACTAAGCCATCCTCGCAGGTCTCGTGCAGTATCAGACTATGTTTCTGCATCATTATATAGGTTTCACTCTCTAGACTAAATCATCCTCTCAGGTCCCGTGCAGTATCAGATTATGTTTCTCCATCATTATATAGGTGTTACCCTCTAGACTAAACCATCCTCTCAGGTCCCGTGCAGTATCAGACTATGTTTCTCCATCATTATATATGTTTTACTCTCTAGACTAAACAATCCTCTCATGTCCCGTGCAGTATCAGACTATGTTTCTCCATCATTATATAGGTTTCACTCTCTAGACTAAACCATCCTCTCAGGTCCCGTATAGTATCAGACTATGTTTCTCCATCATTATATAGGCTTCACTCTCTAGACTAAGCCATCCTCTCAGGTCCCGTGCAGTATCAGACCATGTCTCTCCATCATTATATAGGTTTCACTTTCTAGACTAAACCATCCTCTCAGGTCCCGTGCAGTATCAGATTATGTTTCTCCATCATTATATAGGCTTCACTCTCTAGATTAAACTAAACCATCCTTGCAGGTCCCGTGCAGTATCAGATTATGTTTCTGCATCATTATATAGGTGTTACCCTCTAGACTAAACCATCCTCTCAGGTCCCGTGCAGTATCAGACTATGTTTCTCCATCATTATATAGGCTTCACTCTCTAGTTTAAACTAAATCATCCTCGCAGGTCCCGTGCAGTATCAGACTATGTTTCTCCATCATTATATAGGTTTCACTCTCTAGATTAAATCATCCTCTCAGGTCCCGTGCAGTATCAGATTATGTTTCTCCATCATTATATAGGTGTTACCCTCTAGACTAAACCATCCTCTCAGGTCCCGTACAGTATCAGACTATGTTTCTTCATCATTATATAGGTTTCACTCTCTAGACTAAACCATCCTCTCAGGTCCCGTGCAGTATCAGACTATGTTTCTGCATCATTATATAGGTTTCACTCTCTAGACTAAATCATCCTCACAGATCCCGTGCAGTATCAGACTATGTTTCTCCATCATTATATAGGTGTTACTCTCTAGACTAAGCCATCCTCTCAGGTCCCGTGCAGTATCAGACTATGTTTCTCCATCATTATATAGGTTTCACTCTCTAGACTAAATCATCCTCTCAGGTCCCGTGCAGTATCAGACTATGTTTCTCCATCATTATATAGGTTTTACTCTTTAGACTAAACCATCCTCTCAGGTCCCGTGCAGTATCAGACTATGTTTCTCCATCATTATATAGGTTTCACTCTTTAGACTAAATCATCCTCTCAGGTCCCGTGCAGTATCAGACTATGTTTCTCCATCATTATATAGGTTTTACTCTTTAGACTAAACCATCCTCTCAGGTCTCGTGCAGTATCAGATTATGTTTCTCCATCATTATATAGGCTTCACTCTCTAGACTAAACCATCCTCTCAGGTCCCGTGCAGTATCAGACTATGTTTATCCATCATTATATAGGCTTCACTCTCTAGACTAAATCATCTTCTCAGGTCCCGTGCAGTATCAGACTATCTTTCTCCATCATTATATAGGTTTTTCTCTTTAGACTAAACCATCCTCTCAGGTCCCGTGCAGTATCAGACTATGTTTCTCCATCATTATATAGGTTTTACTCTTTAGACTAAATCTTCCTCTCAGGTCCCGTGCAGTATCAGACTATGTTTCTCCATCATTATATAGGCTTCACTCTCTAGTTTAAACTAAACCATCCTCGCAGGTCCCGTGCAGTATCAGACTATGTTTCTCCATCATTATATAGGTTTCACTCTCTAGATTAAATCATCCTCTCAGGGCTATGTTTCTCCTTCATTATATAGGTTTTACTCTCTAGACTAAACCATCCTCTCAGATCCCGTGCAGTATCAGATTATGTTTCTCCATCATTATATAGGCTTCACTCTCTAGTTTAAACTAAACCATCCTCGCAGGTCCCGTGCAGTATCAGACTATGTTTCTCCATCATTATATAGGTTTCACTCTCTAGATTAAATCATCCTCTCAGGTCCCGTGCAGTATCAGATTATGTTTCTCCATCATTATATAGGTGTTACCCTCTAGACTAAACCATCCTCTCAGGTCCCGTACAGTATCAGACTATGTTTCTTCATCATTATATAGGTTTCACTCTCTAGACTAAACCATCCTCTCAGGTCCCGTGCAGTATCAGACTATGTTTCTCCATCATTATATAGGTTTCACTCTTTAGACTAAACCATCCTCTCAGGTCCCGTGCAGTATCAGACTATGTTTCTCCATCATTATATAGGTTTCACTCTCTAGACTAAATCATCCTCTCAGGTCCCGTGCAGTATCAGACTATGTTTCTCCATCATTATATAGGTTTTACTCTTTAGACTAAACCATCCTCTCGGGTCTCGTGCAGTATCAGACTATGTTTCTCCATCATTATATAGGCTTCACTCTCTAGACTAAACCATCCTCTCAGGTCCCGGGCAGTATCAGACTATGTTTATCCATCATTATATAGGCTTCACTCTCTAGACCAAATCATATTCTCAGGTCCCGTGCAGTATCAGACTATCTTTCTCCATCATTATATAGGTTTTACTCTTTAGACTAAACCATCCTCTCAGGTCCCGTGCAGTATCAGACTATGTTTCTCCATCATTATATAGGTTTTACTCTTTAGACTAAACCATCCTCTCGGGTCTCGTGCAGTATCAGACTATGTTTCTCCATCATTATATAGGCTTCACTCTCTAGACTAAACCATCCTCTCAGGTCCCGTGCAGTATCAGACTATGTTTATCCATCATTATATAGGCTTCACTCTCTAGACCAAATCATATTCTCAGGTCCCGTGCAGTATCAGACTATCTTTCTCCATCATTATATAGGTTTTACTCTTTAGACTAAACCATCCTCTCAGGTCCCGTGCAGTATCAGACTATGTTTCTCCATCATTATATAGGTTTTACTCTTTAGACTAAATCTTCCTCTCAGGTCCCGTACAGTATCAGACTATGTTTCTCCGTCATTATATAGGTGTTACCCTCTAGAATAAACCATCCTCTCAGGTACCGTGCAGTATCAGACTATGTTTCTCCATCATTATATAGGTTTCACTCTCTAGACTAAATCATCCTCTCAGGTCCCGTGCAGTATCAGACTATGTTTCTCCATCATTATATGGAATGTTTTATGACAGGACAAGAAAAGGTGACCTTTTAATACAAGAGACTGCTTAATACAGATGACGCATGGTCAGGTTTGACTGCATATGCTAACTTAATTTCAGGCAGCAAGACTTATTCAGTTGATGATCAGATTTATAGAGCATGGCTCATTACCAATCTTGAGTAGCATTAGTTATGGGATCTTTAGTTCTCAACAGTTACTGACTGATGCTTTTCCAGAATATGCCGTCATCGAGGAATGTAAATTTAAGGATTTTTTTAATAGAAAAGACGTTAAAATGTTTATTTAATACTGATGAGCTATGCAACTACGTTTTAAACGTTGAGTCTTAGTTACCCAGGGACATCGAATACTTACCATTATGAAAAGAAAATTAAAACAGTAATGGTCAACAATTCCACCAATATCAACAAAACGAACAATCACCTCTCATCTCAACTCACTAAACATAAAAAAAGACCCAAATAATGTATATAACATTGGAAATCCAGGTCCTAGCTTAGGACAGGCAAAATATATGGGAGGGTGGGGGTCGGGGACGAAGCAGAGATATTAATCAAGATTATAGAATCTAACAATATGAGATCGAGATATAAAAGAACAGACAGGATACAACACAACATTTTTATAGGAATAGAGGAAACAAAACAAAAGAAACACAAGGTCGATGTAGAACGAAAGAAAGAAAACCGGAAAACACATTCTCCTATTAATAGCCAAGCTTTTAGAAAAGGGGAGTTTCTCAAATCTCTGTCGTAAAACTAATATTTACAAAAATGATGTATTTTTTTTTAACTTGGGTGATTGGAGACAAAATGTGTCTAAGCTGAATGTGTTATATATAAAACCAAATAATGGTGTTGGATTATTAATCTATGGACATTTTTTGCAATATTGGGTCGGCGTTTCTGTTAGATAATACACGTAAGAATCCGCGTGAATAAATAGACTCTTAATTGGTCCTGACAAATGTAAGACCCTTTTAGGTTATTTTTTGTTTTCTAAATATATATTAGTGTAAATGATGCGTCAACAATACTTATCCACAATGGTAATGAGAAGTAACTACATACATATATAATTGGCAGTATATAAAATATGTAATTGCAGTTTCTTGTAATGATTCCTGTGAATCCTTGTGCTACAATGGACTACCAAGAGCCAACAGTTCTTCGTTTCCGGGGTTAAAGGTTATAGTTATTGATTCTAACATTGCATGTTAAGAGGATGACCCAGAACAAGGAACATTAAATCTGCTAATAAAAACGTTTGCTGAGGCTTTGTTTACAGTGCTGTTTCCAGCAAAAGCATTGGAAGAGGTGTGTGTTCTCTTGGCTAGACAAACACCAGCTGCTTGGTGGCAGTAGACATACACAAAGCGCTGCTTGGTAGAACTAGACACACACCAGCGTTAGAAGCAAGCACACCAACTGCTAGTTAGAGATAAACACATCAATTGCTAGTTAGAAATAAACACATCAGCTGCTAGTTAGAAATAAACACATCAACTACTAGTTAGAAATAAACACACCAGCTGCTAGTTAGAAATAAACACACCAGCTGCTAGTTAGAAATAAACACACCAGCTGCTAGTTAGAAATAAACACATCAACTGCTAATTAGAAATAAACACACCAGTTGCTAGTTAGAAATAAACACACCAACTGCTAGTTAGAAATAAACCCACCAACTTCTAGTTAGAAATAAACACATCAACTGCTAGTTAGAAATAAACACACCAACTGCTAGTTAGAAATTAACACACCAGCTGCTAGTTAGAAATAAACACACCAACTACTAGTTAGAAATAAACACATCAAGTACTAGTTAGAAATAAACACACCAGCTGCTAGTTAGAAATAAACACACCAACTGCTAGTTAGAAATAAACACACCAACTGCTAGTTATAAATAAACACACCAACTGCTAGTTAGACCAAAGTACACCAGCTGCTAGTTAGAAATAAACACACCAGCTGCTAATTAGACATAAATACACTACACCAGCTGCTACTTAGAAATAAACACACTACACCACAGCTGCTGCTAGTTAGAAATAAACACACCAGCTGCTAGTTAGACATAAATACACCAGCTGCTAGTTAGAAATAAACACATCAACTGCTAATTAGACATAAATACACCAGATGCTAGTTAGAAAAAACACACTACACCAGCTGTTAGTTAGAAATAAACACACTATACCAGCTGCTAGTTAGAAATAAATACATTATACCAGCTGCTTGTTTGAAATAAACACACTACACCAGCTGCTAGTTAGAAATAAATACACTACACCAGCTGCTTGTTAGAAATAAACACACTACACCAGCTGCTAGTTAGAAATAAACACACCAGCTGCTAGTTAGACATAAATACACCAGATGCTAGTTAGAAAAAAACACACTACACCAGCTGTTAGTTAGAAATAAACACACTACACCAGCTGCTAGTTAGAAATAAATACACTACACCAGCTGCTTGTTAGAAATAAACACACTACTCCGGCTGCTAGTTAGAAATAAATACACTACACCAACTGCTTGCTAGAAATAAACACACCAACTGATAGTTAGAGGTAAACACACCAACTGATAGTTAGAGGTAAACACACCTGCTGATAGTTAGAGGTAAACACACCAGCTGATAGTTAGAAATAAATACACCAGCTGATAGTTAGAAATAAATACACCAGCTGCTAGTTAGAAATAAACACATCAACTGCTAATTAGACATAAATACACCAGATGCTAGTTAGAAAAAAACACACTACACCAGCTGTTAGTTAGAAATAAACACACTACACCAGCTGCTAGTTAGAAATAAATACACTACACCAGCTGCTTGTTAGAAATAAACACACTACACCAGCTGCTTGTTAGAAATAAACACACTACACCGGCTGCTAGTTAGAAATAAATACACTACACCAGCTGCTTCCTAGAAATAAACACACCAGCTGATAGTTAGAGGTAAACACACCAGCTGATAGTTAGAGGTAAACACACCTGCTGATAGTTAGAGGTAAACACACCAGCTGATAGTTAGAAATAAATACACTACACCAGCTGCTTGTTAGAAATAAACACACCAGCTGATAGTTAGAGGTAAACACACCAACTGATAGTTAGAGGTAAACACACCTGCTGATAGTTAGAGGTAAACACACCAGCTGATAGTTAGAAATAAACACACCAGCTGATAGTTAGAAATAAATACACTACACCAGCTGCTTGTTAGAAATAAACACACCAGCTGATAGTTAGAGGTAAACACACCAGCTGATAGTTAGAGGTAAACACACCAGCTGATAGTTAGAAATAAACACACCAGCTGATAGTTAGAAATAAATACACTACACCAGTTGCTTAATAGAAATAAACACACCAGCTGATAGTTAGAGGTAAACACACCAACTGATAGTTAGAGGTAAACACACCTGCTGATAGTTAGAGGTAAACACACCAGCTGATAGTTAGAAATAAATACACTACACCAGCTGCTTGTTAGAAATAAACACACCAGCTGATAGTTAGAGGTAAACACACCAACTGATAGTTAGAGGTAAACACACCTGCTGATAGTTAGAGGTAAACACACCAGCTGATAGTTAGAAATAAACACACCAGCTGATAGTTAGAGGTAAACACACCAGCTGATAGTTAGAAATAAACACACCAGCTGATAGTTAGAGGTAAACACACCAGCTGATAGTTAGAGGTAAACACACCAGCTGATAGTTAGAGGTAAACACACCTGCTGATAGTTAGAAATAAACACACCAGCTGATAGTTAGAAATAAACACACCAACTGATAGTTAGAGGTAAACACACCTGCTGATAGTTAGAGGTAAACACACCAGCTGATAGTTAGAGGTAAACACACCAGCTGATAGTTAGAGGTAAACACACCAGCTGATAGTTAGAAATAAACACACCAGCTGATAGTTAGAGGTAAACACACCAGCTGATAGTTAGAAATAAACACATCAAGTGCTGGAAGAAGAAACAAAACACAACACGAACTCGCTCAAAAGTAACCAATGCAGTAAGATGAGTCCTTTAAGATAGTAAACACTTTTAAACCATGTTTGTGGTGACTTCATAAAGTGTAAATTAATAGTGACAGCTAGACTGGTTAAATAAAATGACATCGGCAAGACTTACGCAAGACATTTATCTTCATCACTTTATATTCATTAATTTTGAAAACCAACAATCACTACGAAAAGACAAAAACAGCTTCAAACTATGAAATGAACAACTTATACCAATAAACACAACCGAGTGATTAAAAAATGCTTATTAATAATTTCGTTTTTCTTTTTACATTTAAAATTAGAATCAATTCATTTTTTGTTGCAGTTTAGTGTCAATTATGAAAAGGTCAAGAGTGTATGGGGTTTCAACCAAGAAAGTGTGTATACCTATCTAACGGAAGGCGTTGTCACATGGTTGAATGCAAGGACATCTGCAGGTACATTAAATATATTTATTACTGTTTACTACTGATCGTACAACATACTTATTGTGATTGACCGAACAGTCACAACACACTTATTACGATTGATCGAACAGTCACAACTAACTTATTATGATTGACCGAACAGTCACAACTAACTTATTATGATTGACCAAACAGTCACAACTAACTTATTATAATTGACTGAACAGTGACAACTAACTTATTATGATTGACCGAACAGTGACAACTAACTTATTACGATTGACCGAACAGTCACAACTAACTTATTACGATTGACCGAACAGTCACAACTAACTTATTACGATTGACCGAACAGTCACAACTAACTTATTACGATTGACCGAACAGTCAAAATTAACTTATTATGAATGACCGAACAGTCACAACTAACTTATTATGATTGATTGAACAGTCACAATCCATTTTTTACGATTGACCGAACAGTCATAGAACAATTATTGATTGACCGAACAGTCACGACCAACTATTTACGATTTAGGGAACAGTCACAACAATCTTATTGTGATTGATCGAACAGTGACAACCAATTGTTCACGATTGACCAAATAGTCACAATAAACTTATTGCTATTGACTGGACAGTCAGAACACACTTATTGCGATTGACCGAACAGTGACAACTAATTGCTTATGATTGTCCGAACAGTCACGACACACTTGTTACGATTGACTGAATAGTTACAACAAATTTATTACGATTGACCGAACAGTTACAACAAACTTATTACGATTGACCGATAAGTTACAACAAACTTATTACGATTGACCGAACAGTCAAAAATAAAAATATTACTTTCTTACTGAAAAACCAAGATGATTTAAAAATATGGCGACGATAACAGTGATCCAATAACGTCATGTGTTTAAGGTTATAAACGTATAGGTATATTTTGTGATGGAGTTTGAGATCCCATGTCATGTGTTTAAGGTTATAAATG
Source organism: Bathymodiolus brooksi (assembly GCA_963680875.1). Taxonomy (NCBI): domain Eukaryota; kingdom Metazoa; phylum Mollusca; class Bivalvia; order Mytilida; family Modiolidae; genus Bathymodiolus; species Bathymodiolus brooksi. The sequence continues at coordinate 127,415,148 of OY804576.1, read as the reverse complement.
TATATGTATAGTTTGATATGGAGTCTTATATTCCATGTCATGCGTTTAAGGTTATAAATGTATAGGTATATTTTGTGATGGAGTTTGAGATTCTATGTCATGTGTTTAAGGTTATAAATGTATAGGTATAGTTTGTGATGGAGTCTGAGATCCCATGTCATGTGTTTAAGGTTATACATGTATAGGTATATTTTGTAATGGAGTTTGAGATCTCATAAACCGGTTTGATTAAAGCGTAGATATCAAATTTAGTGCGCACAACGCGTTTCTGGAATAACCTTCATCCGGTACGATGAAAACCGAAAGATTGGAAAGCCAAATAATTTAAAAGTCTTTGAGAGCACAGGACCAGGATTTTCAACGTAATATGTTTTGGTAATTTTTGTATTCAAGTATAGGACGTGAGAGATGATTGTACGTTTTGTTGATATTGGTAGAATTATTGACCATCACTGTTTAGAGATGATTGTTCGTTTGGTTGATATTGGTAGAATTATTGACCATCACTGTTTAGAGATGATTGTACGTTTTGTTGATATTGGTAGAATTATTGACCATCACTGTTTCAACTTTCTTTTCATAATGCTATGTATACTCGATTTGTTGTTTGTTGTTGTAGGTGTAATGAATATCTGTGGGACAGGTGGACAACTCTGTGTAACAGAATGAAAGAAACGTCAGAATATAAAGACGAAAGATCCATTCTTACACAAGTTTTTAAATGATCTATTCAATGATGGTAGAGAATATTTAATCAGTAGAATATCTACGTGTGAATGGTAAAATACCAGACATTTTTAATTTGAATAAAAAATTTGTGTTTGTTTATTTTTTTTAAATTAAATATGTAAGGACATCTACTGAAGACCAGTGAGTGGGCAATAGTAAATAAAAAAGAACACAACTCAAATAATCTAACGACCATGGTATTTCATTTTTTATTATCATAGCCTTTCAACTGTTTGTATATGTACAAATGTATGTGTTTTAAAGTGGTATAAAGGATGGTTGTACCACCTCTGAGGTAGACATAGACACTACAAAACAATGTAAGTACGTACCAACAGCTATGGACGTATTGGCGAGTAATTGAAGATGTCATATTTCAGTCCTTCAACATTCACAATTTAGTTGATTTTATTTTCACAAGTTAATACATTGTCAAATTCAATTCGAATTATTTGCCCACTTCAAAATGTAAACAATTATGGAGTGTTATTACAAATTGCCATATAAAGACTCTTTGGTATTTAGCTATGCGATTGACGGCGGTATTTGGAGAATAACTTTCCGTACGTAATTCTGGCCATTGTTACATGCGCTGTAACGAATAAAAATCCTTTTTAGTAATGATAAAAGAGATAAATACTGCACTTGGATTTGTGAGGACTTAATCGAAATACCAATGGGAAGAAATTGTGCTCATCGCATTGCTGATTTCTTTTGATAGTGCTATGAATCTCACATTAAGGTTAGATCTAAATTGACCCATTTAAGCACCCACTTATTAATTTATCCGACAATAATTGTATATAGACAATATTTTATCTGTAGGGAAAGTTTGAAAGTGCCAAGGGGTAATCAGAAGCCGTAATTCAAAGAAGAAAAGACAAATAAAAAAAAAGAAGTAAACTGACAAAAAGACAAATAATGATTGACAAAATACTACACATCAGATTAAAGTAACATGAACCGAACTAGAAAACCTGAGTGATCTCCAGAGCCTGTCTTGATACTGTTAACACACGAACCTCACGTGATATGGAAATTGTGTTGGACATCAGTAAATGTAAAGGAAAACAAATAAAACATGCACTCCCTACAAAATATGAGAATAAAGACGAAGCAAACATCGTTTTTACGCGGAGATCGAATCGGACAGAACAACATGGAACTAAAAACCTGAAGAAATGCACATGTAATTGGACAAAATGAACAACAAGAACCTGAAGCAATCCGGGATGAACTCAGGTACTCCGGAAGGATAAATAGTTTCTGTTTCATTAGTGGCATCCGTCGTTTTATTCTTGTTACAAATCAAGAGATAAGTCATGAATGGGGAAAGGACGAGATTGTAATTTAAAACTAAAGGAAAATATCCCTGATCTTAATGTGACACAGATATTCCGTAACAGTTTACCAATATTGTGGTGGCGATCATTAAATTTTCGAAATAGTTGACTCTGAAGCAGGTTTTCATTCCCAAAATATTGATAATATGTTGGTAGAACTAGTAGGTTCTACTAGAAAATTAATCAATACATTTATATTTCATTTCTTATCACCACTGAAGTTGTGAGTTCGAATCCCGTTCATAGCCAGGTGTACTAAATAGACTTGCGACATGTCGGTGGTTTTCACCGGATACTCCGGTTTCCTCCACCAATAAAACTAACCGCCACAATCTAACTGAATTATTGTTGAAAGTGGCGTTAAACACCATAACCCTAACATATTCCTTATTATTCTACTATTTTATATTCAGTATTTACTTCTAACAATAGATTTTATGTTCTTTGCTAGTAGTCAGTTAACTACCAGCAGTCCCTGACCCTGCCATTGTACTGTCCATGTGTATTTTGTCATTCATTGTTGTAATAGTGTGTGGTCTTATTGGGTGAAAGCCAAGTTATACAGGTTTTTATTGTTGGCTTATGAACGGTATTACCATTGGAGATTCTGTTATTAATCAAACAGGGAATTTGGAATAGCATTAACTGGTTTTCCTCAGCACATTGTTGTACCTGTTCCAAGCCAGCACATAGTTTTCCAACGTCAGAGGCCGTGGTCTTTTGTGTGTTCAATGGTATGAAGTGAGAGGTGATTGCTTGTTTCTTGATATTGGTGAAATTATTGCCCATCACTGTTCTTCAGTTCGCAATTTACCAGTTTAGTATCACCGTTTTAAAGTCCCTCTTGTGGGAAAGAAATTTGAGTGAGTGAGTGAGTGAGTGAGTGAGTGCGTGCGTGCGTGCGTGCGTGAGTGAGTGAGTGAGTGAGACAAATTTAGTATTTTCAGTTATATCATGGCGAGAACAAGTTACATCAGTATGTGTACGGAAGTGTATAGACAGTTGTGATAGTGTGTGGCAATGATCAGTGACTATCTAGGGGTCATGTCGGTCCACTTCCACTTCCTCTGTTGTCTAGACATTTGTTAATATTGTTTAGTAGTATCTCTAAACTGATACTGGTCATGACGCACAGTTTACATGTGTTTTCTCTTCACTCGGGCATTCGATATCCCCGCCACTTTTTCAAAATATGAAAAAAAACATGTAATTCAGAAAAAAGATAATGTTATTTTGCTGTAAATATTGTGAAGAGGAATAAATGAAATATGAAATAATCATTGTATGTGTCGGGTTACGAATACTTGACAACAAGCTTCGGAAATAGTGTTAATAAACAAAATCGTTATAGAATAATTTAAAACACATGTGTCTTTACGTTCTGAGTTCCGTGTTGTGATGTCCGTTGCAATTTCCGCATAAAACGATGTTCGATTCGTCTTTACCTCCAGGTGTTTGTAAGAGGACTCATGTATTGTTAAGTTATTTGTGTTGTTTACACATAGTGGTGTCCAACACATATTGTGTTGTGTTTTTGTTTTGTTTTTCTTCGTATGTAGCCAGTTTCTCTGGATTGTCCATTTTTGATTTCCCCTTCGGTGTTCTCTAATGTTTATGTGACGGTCATAATTAAAAGTGAACTAATACAACGGGACATTAACTACTACTCACAATAAAATGTTGCTCATTAGCAGGTGCCAAAATCTTAAACTGCAAGGGACGTGGCATTCTCCAAACACATCGATTACGTCACGTCCTGTGGGTAAATCAGTGGATTCCATTTTCGAATGGTTTGTGGCCCATAACGGAGAAAATATTACCTATTACTCTAACATCGAATTGCCATTGGGAAATGGGATGTGAAAAAACATGTCAACAGGTTACGGAATAATACTGGTTTCTGATAAACACTATGTAACGGACATATTATTGAAAGTGGCGTTAAACGTCAATAATATTAATCATTATCTTTTGAATGTAATCTGAATCGCTAATTATTTTATACTCAAATATTTAAACGAAATGACCATTAATTTACAATTACCATAAACTAACCATTAAAAGCTTATCTGTTTTTTTAATCATTTAGAAACTTGTAAGCGTTTTTTATAATAAATATTGATAAATTAATATCATTTTACCAAAGTTTCGATAATTATTTGTATCGCGTACTGTTGTGGAGGTTAAAAACAACAGCACTATTGTCTACATATTAAAAAATGCATTTTCAAAGAACTGCATAACAATGTTGTCCGAAATTAAATGGTTACCAAGGACTTCCGTGAAAAAATATTGAAGTATGACAGACTGACACATAAAGTGTAAATTATTGGGTCTTTGCAATTAAGTTGAACAATTTATATATTATATGCACCATCGACATTGAATCATTAACATGCTAATTTTGTGACTGAAATAGAGTTGAAAGTGGCGGTCAGCACCATAACCCCCTAATTTTGTGACTGAAATAGAGTTGAAAGTGGCGGTAATCACCATAACCCCCTAATTTTGTGACTGAAATAGAGTTGAAAGTAGCGGTCAGCACCGTAACCCCCTAATTTTGTGACTGAAATAGAGTTGAAAGTAGCGGTCAGCACCATAACCCCCTAATTTTGTGACTGAAATAGAGTTGAAAGTGGCGGTCAGCACCATCACCCCCTTATTTTGTGACTGAAATAGAGTTGAAAGTGGCGGTCAGCACCATAACCCCCTAATTTTGTGACTGAAATAGAGTTGAAAGTGGCGGTAATCACCATAACCCCCTAATTTGTGACTGAAATAGAGTTGAAAGTAGCGGTCAGCACCATAATCCCCTAATTTTGTGACTGAAATAGAGTTGAAAGTAGCGGTCAGCACCATAACCCTCTAATTTTGTGACTGAAATAGAGTTGAAAGTGGCGGTCAGCACCATAACCCTCTAATTTTGTGACTGAAATAGAGTTGAAAGTGGCGGTCAGCACCATAACCCCCTAATTGTGTGACTGAAATAGAGTTGAAAGTGGCGGTCAGCACCATAACCCCCTAATTTTGTGACTGAAATAGAGTTGAAAGTGGCGGTCAGCACCATAACCCCCTAATTTTGTGACTGAAATAGAGTTGAAAGTGGCGGTCAGCACCATAACCCCCTAATTTTGTACTGAAATAGAGTTGAAAGTGGCGGTCAGCACCATAACCCCCTAATTTTGTGACTGAAATAGAGTTGAAAGTGGCGGTCAGCACCATAACCCCCTAATTTTGTGACTGAAATAGAGTTGAAAGTGGCGGTCAGCACCATAACCCCCTTATTTTGTGACTGAAATAGAGTTGAAAGTGGCGGTCAGCACCATAACCCTCTAATTTTGTGACTGAAATAGAGTTGAAAGTGGCGGTCAGCACCATAACCCCCTAATTTTGTGACTGAAATAGAGTTGAAAGTGGCGGTCAGCACCATAACCCCCTAATTTTGTGACTGAAATAGAGTTGAAAGTGGCGGTCAGCACCATAACCCCCTAATTTTGTGACTGAAATAGAGTTGAAAGTGGCGGTCAGCACCATAACCCCCTAATTTTGTGACTGAAATAGAGTTGAAAGTGGCGGTCAGCACCATAACCCCCTAATTTTGTACTGAAATAGAGTTGAAAGTGGCGGTCAGCACCATAATCCCCTAATTTTGTGACTGAAATAGAGTTGAAAGTGGCGGTCAGCACCATAACCCTCTAATTTTGTGACTGAAATAGAGTTGAAAGTGGCGGTCAGCACCATAACCCCCTAATTTTGTGACTGAAATAGAGTTGAAAGTGGCGGTCAGCACCATAACCCTCTAATTTTGTGACTGAAATAGAGTTGAAAGTGGCGGTCAGCACCATAACCCCCTAATTTTGTGACTGAAATAGAGTTGAAAGTGGCGGTCAGCACCATAACCCTCTAATTTTGTGACTGAAATAGAGTTGAAAGTGGCGGTCAGCACCATAACCCCCTAATTTTGTGACTGAAATAGAGTTGAAAGTGGCGGTCAGCGCCATAACCCCCTAATTTTGTGACTGAAATAGAGTTGAAAGTGGCGGTCAGCACCATAACCCTCTAATTTTGTGACTGAAATAGAGTTGAAAGTGGCGGTCAGCACCATAACCCTCTAATTTTGTGACTGAAATAGAGTTGAAAGTGGCGGTCAGCACCATAACCCCCTAATTTTGTGGTTTGAATTACTTATGTTAATAACCAGTGACGTTTTCCTTTCGGACAATTTGTAGTTATAGGCCACCCGAAAGATTATGTTAATTTTATATGTTGTTTATTTCAAATATGTCGTGTTGGGAGCAAAAATAGGGTTCTGTCTAAAGGTTTAACATAGGTTCTAATCTTAATACTTTTAAACTATGCAACATTGATTTGTATATCATTCTTAAAGCAAGCAGCAAAAATAAAATAAATCACCAGAGTTAACTATATTTATTTATTACAATAAAACTAAGCATCAGTTAGTTAAACATACCTGAAGATTTCTCTTATGCTTACAGAAAATACAGTTTAGCTAAGCATGCCTGTATTTCCATTATATTTATTAAAACTACAGTTTAGTTAAGCATGTAGTGTATGTTTCTCCTAGCCTTATATAAACCACCCTTTTTTGTAGGTTTCTCTTATGCTTATAAAACCTAGCTACCATATATGTAGGTTTCTCTTATGCTTATAAAACCTAGCTACCATATATGTAGGTTTCTCTTATGCTTATAAAACCTAGCTACCATATATGTAGGTTTCTCTTATGCTTATAAAACCTAGTTACCATATATGTAGGTTTCTCTTATGCTTATAAAACCTAGCTACCATATATGTAGGTTTCTCTTATGCTTATAAAACCTAGTTACCATATATGTAGGTTTCTCTTATGCTTATAAAACCTAGCTACCATATATGTAGGTTTCTCTTATGCTTATAAAACCTAGCTACCATATATGTAGGTTTCTCTTATGCTTATAAAACCTAGCTACCATATTTGTAGGTTTCTCTTATGCTTATAAAACCTAGTTACCATATATGTAGGTTTCTCTTATGCTAATAAAACCTAGCTACCATATCTGTAGGTTTCTCTTATGCTTATAAAACCTAGCTATCATATTTGTAGGTTTCTCTTATGCTTATAAAACCTAGTTACCATATATGTAGGTTTCTCTTATGCTTATAAAACCTAGCTATCATATTTGTAGGTTTCTCTTATGCTTATAAAACCTAGTTACCATATATGTAGGTTTCTCTTATGCTTATAAAACCTAGTTACCATATATGTAGGTTTCTCTTATGCTTATAAAACCTAGCTACCATATATGTAGGTTTCTCTTATGCTTATAAAACCTAGCTACCATATATGTAGGTTTCTCTTATGCTTATAAAACCTAGTTACCATATATGTAGGTTTCTCTTATGCTTATAAAACCTAGCTACCATATATGTAGGTTTCTCTTATGCTTATAAAACCTAGCTACCATATATGTAGGTTTCTCTTATGCTTATAAAACCTAGCTACCATATTTGTAGGTTTCTCTTATGCTTATAAAACCTAGTTACCATATATGTAGGTTTCTCTTATGCTAATAAAACCTAGCTACCATATCTGTAGGTTTCTCTTATGCTTATAAAACCTAGCTACCATATTTGTAGATTTCTCTTATGCTTATAAAACCTAGCTACCATATTTGTAGGTTTCTCCTATGCTTATAAAACCTAGTTACCATATATGTAGGTTTCTCCTATGCTAATAAAACCTAGCTACCATATTTGTAGGTTTCTCTAATGCTTATAAAACCTAGCTACCATATTTGTAGGTTTCTCCTATGCTTATAAAACCTAGTTACCATATATGTAGGTTTCTCTTATGCTTATAAAACCTAGTTACCATATATGTAGGTTTCTCTAATGCTTATAAAACCTAGCTACCATATTTGTAGGTTTCTCTTATGCTTATGAAACCTAGTTACCATATATGTAGGTTTCTCTTATGCTTATAAAACCTAGTTACCATATATGTAGTTTCTCTTATGCTTATGAAACCTAGTTACCATATATGTAGGTTTCTCTTATGCTTATAAAACCTAGTTACCATATATGTAGGTTTCTCTTATGCTTATAAAACCTAGTTACCATATATGTAGGTTTCTCTTATGCTTATGAAACCTAGTTACCATATATGTAGGTTTCTCTTATGCTTATAAAACCTAGTTACCATATTTGTAGGTTTCTCTTATGCTAATTAAACCTAGCTACCATATATGTAGGTTTCTCTTATGCTTATAAAACCTAGCTACCATATATGTAGGTTTCTCCTATGCTTATAAAACCTAGCTACCATATATGTAGGTTTCTCTTATGCTTATAAAACCTAGCTACCATATATGTAGGTTTCTCTTATGCTTATAAAACCTAGCTACCATATTTGTAGGTTTCTCTTATGCTTATAAAACCTAGTTACCATATATGTAGGTTTCTCTTATGCTTATAAAACCTAGCTACCATATTTGTAGATTTCTCTTATGCTTATAAAACCTAGCTACCATATTTGTAGGTTTCTCCTATGCTTATAAAACCTAGTTACCATATATGTAGGTTTCTCCTATGCTTATAAAACCTAGCTACCATATTTGTAGGTTTCTCTAATGCTTATAAAACCTAGCTACCATATTTGTAGGTTTCTCCTATGCTTATAAAACCTAGCTACCATATATGTAGGTTTCTCTTATGCTTATAAAACCTAGTTACCATATATGTAGGTTTCTCTTATGCTTATAAAACCTAGTTACCATATATGTAGGTTTCTCTTATGCTTATGAAACCTAGTTACCATATATGTAGGTTTCTCTTATGCTTATAAAACCTAGTTACCATATTTGTAGGTTTCTCTTATGCTAATAAAACCTAGCTACCATATTTGTAGGTTTCTCCTATGCTTATAAAACCTAGCTACCATATATGTAGGTTTCTCTTATGCTTATAAAACCTAGTTACCATATTTGTAGGTTTCTCTTATGCGTATAAAACCTAGTTACCATATATGTAGGTTTCTCTTATGCTTATAAAACCTAGCTATCATATCTGTAGGTTTCTCTTATGCTTATAAAACCTAGTTACCATATATGTAGGTTTCTCTTATGCTTATAAAACCTAGCTACCATATCTGTAGGTTTCTCTTATGCTTATAAAACCTAGTTACCATATATGTAGGTTTCTCTTATGCTTATAAAACCTAGCTATCATATCTGTAGGTTTCTCTTATGCTTATAAAACCTAGTTACCATATTTGTAGGTTTCTCTTATGCTTATAAAACCTAGTTACCATATATGTAGGTTTCTCTTATGCTTATAAAACCTAGTTACCATATATGTAGGTTTCTCGTATGCTTATATTAATACTATAGTTGGCATACCTGTAATATATAAAAACAATTTATGTAATTAGACATGTTTAAATTTCCTGTTATTATGTTTGTTGAAGAAATCAGAAAAATAAAGATATAATTGTTCTATGTTCAGACAAAACTCTATATAAATATTGCTGATGAAAAAACAATTAATACTTCTTGATTAAATGGTGCTTAACCAGAGTAAAGCATGATATATTAAAAAGATAACGGAAGGAACCTATTAATTAGGCCTTATATTGTTTATATGAATAATACACTGAATATTTAATCAGGAAAACTGAATAATGACAACAAGTATTACTAATTTTATTCTATGTACAGTTGGTCAAGGACAAACAACTTTGTAAAATTCGTCCTTGATATTTCTCTATTGTTCATGCCTCATTAATAAGACAAGGGCTGATATTAAATACCATTTGTCTTATTAATAAGACAAGGGCTGATATTAAATACCATTTATCTTATTAATAAGACAAGGGCTGATATTAAATATCATGTGTCTTATCGGAGTTATCTAACTTATCAGGAATCTGTAAACAACTGTTTAATTAAAACTCATAAAGTAAACAAACTTGAAAATGTTAACGAAATAGTAAGATAAACATCATAGAATGCGAATAAAACGAAAAACAGAAAAATACCACACTTTATGAACAGTTCTAAACAACAAACAGAGGAAAATACCACACTTTATGAACAGTTCTAAACAACAAACAGAGGAAAATACCACACTTTATGAACAATTCTAAACAACAAACAGAGGAAAATACCACACTTTATGAACAGTTCTAAACAACAAACAGAGGAAAATACCACACTTTATGAACAGTTCTAAACAACAAACAGAGGAAAATACCACACTTTATGAACAGTTCTAAACAACAAACAGAGGAAAATACCACACTTTATGAACAGTTCTAAACAACAAACAGAGGAAAATACCACACTTTATGAACAGTTCTAAACAACAAACAGAGGAAAATACCACACTTTATGAACAGTTCTAAACAACAAACAGAGGAAAATACCACACTTTATGAACAATTCAAAACAACAAACAGAGGAAAATACCACACTTTATGAACAGTTCTAAACAACAAACAGAGGAAAATACCACACTTTATGAACAGTTCTAAACAACAAACGGAGGAAAATACCACACTTTATGAACAGTTCTAAACAACAAACAGAGGAAAATACCACACTTTATGAACAGTTCTAAACAACAAACAGAGGAAAATACCACACTTTATGAACAGTTCTAAACAACAAACAGAGGAAAATACAACACTTTATGAACAGTTCTAAACAACAAACAGAGGAAAATACCACACTTTATGAACAGTTCTAAACAACAAACAGAGGAAAATACCACACTTTATGAACAGTTCTAAACAACAAACAGAGGAAAATACCACACTTTATGAACAGTTCTAAACATCAAACAGAGGAAAATACCACACTTTATGAACAGTTCTAAACAACAAACAGAGGAAAATACCACACTGTATGAACCGTTCTAAACATCAAACAGAGGAAAATACCACACTTTATGAACAGTTCTAAACATCAAACAGAGGAAAATACCACACTTTATGAACAGTTCTAAACAACAAACAGAGGAAAATACCACACTTTATGAACAGTTCTAAACAACAAACAGAGGAAAATACCACACTTTATGAACAGTTCTAAACAACAAACAGAGGAAAATACCACACTTTATGAACAGTTCTAAACAACAAACAGAGGAAAATACCACACTTTATGAACAGTTCTAAACATCAAACAGAGGACAATACCACACTTTATGAACAGTTCTAAACATCAAACAGAGGACAATACCACACTTTATGAACAGTTCTAAACATCAAACAGAGGAAAATACCACACTTTATGAACAGTTCTAAACAACAAACAGAGGAAAATACCACACTTTATGAACAGTTCTAAACAACAAACAGAGGAAAATACCACACTTTATGAACAGTTCTAAACAACAAACAGAGGAAAATACCACACTTTATGAACAGTTCTAAACAACAAACAGAGGAAAATACCACACTTTATGAACAGTTCTAAACAACAAACAGAGGAAAATACCACACTTTATGAACATTTCTAAACAACAAACAGAGGAAAATACCACACTTTATGAACAGTTCTAAACAACAAACAGAGGAAAATACCACACTTTATGAACAGTTCTAAACATCAAACAAAGGAAAATACCACACTATATGAACCGTTCTAAACAACAAACAGAGGAAAATACCACACTTTATGAACAGTTCTAAACAACAAACAGAGGAAAATACCACACTTTATGAACCGTTCTAAACAACAAACAGAGGAAAATACCACACTTTATGAACAGTTCTAAACAACAAACAGAGGAAAATACCACACTTTATGAACAGTTCTAAACAACAAACAGAGGAAAATACCACACTTTATGAACAGTTCTAAACAACAAACAGAGGAAAATACCACACTTTATGAACAGTTCTAAACAACAAACAGAGGAAAATACCACACTTTATGAACAGTTCTAAACAACAAACAGAGGAAAATACCACACTTTATGAACAGTTCTAAACAACAAACAGAGGAAAATACCACACTTTATGAACAGTTCTAAACAACAAACAGAGGAAAATACCACACTTTATGAACCGTTCTAAACAACAAACAGAGGAAAATACCACACTGTATGAACCGTTCTAAACAACAAACAGAGGAAAATACCACACTTTATGAACCGTTCTAAACAACAAACAGAGGAAAATACCACACTTTATGAACCGTTCTAAACAACAAACAGAGGAAAATACCACACTTTATGAACAGTTCTAAACAACAAACAGAGGAAAATACCACACTTTATGAACAGTTCTAAACAACAAACAGAGGAAAATACCACACTTTATGAACAGTTCTAAACAACAAACAGAGGAAAATACCACACTTTATGAACAGTTCTAAACAACAAACAGAGGAAAATACCACACTTTATGAACAGTTCTAAACAACAAACAGAGGAAAATACCACACTTTATGAACAGTTCTAAACAACAAACAGAGGAAAATACCACACTTTATGAACAGTTCTAAACAACAAACAGAGGAAAATACCACACTTTATGAACCGTTCTAAACAACAAACAGAGGAAAATACCACACTTTATGAACCGTTCTAAACAACAAACAGAGGAAAATACCACACTTTATGAACAGTTCTAAACAACAAACAGAGGAAAATACCACACTGTATGAACCGTTCTAAACAACAAACAGAGGACAATACCACACTTTATGAACCGTTCTAAACAACAAACAGAGGAAAATACCACACTTTATGAACCGTTCTAAACAACAAACAGAGGAAAATACCACACTTTATGAACCGTTCTAAACAACAAACAGAGGAAAATACCACACTTTATGAACAGTTCTAAACAACAAACAGAGGAAAATACCACACTTTATGAACAGTTCTAAACAACAAACAGAGGAAAATACCACACTTTATGAACAGTTCTAAACAACAAACAGAGGAAAATACCACACTTTATGAACAGTTCTAAACAACAAACAGAGGACAATACCACACTTTATGAACCGTTCTAAACAACAAACAGAGGAAAATACCACACTTTATGAACAGTTCTAAACAACAAACAGAGGAAAATACCACACTTTATGAACAGTTCTAAACAACAAACAGAGGACAATACCACACTTTATGAACCGTTCTAAACAACAAACAGAGGAAAATACCACACTTTATGAACAGTTCTAAACATCAAACAGAGGAAAATACCACACTTTATGAACAGTTCTAAACAACAAACAGAGGAAAATACCACACTATATGAACAGTTCTAAACAACAAACAGAGGAAAATACCACACTTTATGAACAGTTCTAAACAACAAACAGAGGAAAATACCACACTTTATGAACAGTTCTAAACAACAAACAGAGGAAAATACCACACTATATGAACAGTTCTAAACAACAAACAGGAAAATACCACACTTTATGAACAGTTCTAAACAACAAACAGAGGAAAATACCACACTTTATGAACAGTTCTAAACAACAAACAGAGGAAAATACCACACTTTATGAACAGTTCTAAACAACAAACAGAGGAAAATACCACACTTTATGAACAGTTCTAAACAACAAACAGAGGAAAATACCACACTATATGAACAGTTCTAAACAACAAACAGAGGAAAATACCACACTTTATGAACAGTTCTAAACAACAAACAGAGGAAAATACCACACTTTATGAACAGTTCTAAACAACAAACAGAAGAAAATACCACACTTTATGAACCGTTCTAAACAACAAACAGAGGAAAATACCACACTTTATGAACCGTTCTAAACAACAAACAGAGGAAAATACCACACTTTATGAACCGTTCTAAACAACAAACAGAGGAAAATACCACACTTTATGAACAGTTCTAAACAACAAACAGAGGAAAATACCACACTTTATGAACCGTTCTAAACAACAAAAAGAGGAAAATACCACACTTTATGAACAGTTCTAAACAACAAACAGAGGAAAATACCACACTTTATGAACCGTTCTAAACAACAAACAGAGGAAAATACCACACTTTATGAACCGTTCTAAACAACAAACAGAGGAAAATACCACACTTTATGAACCGTTCTAAACAACAAACAGAGGAAAATACCACACTTTATGAACAGTTCTAAACAACAAACAGAGGAAAATACCACACTTTATGAACCGTTCTAAACAACAAACAGAGGAAAATACCACACTTTATGAACCGTTCTAAACAACAAACAGAGGAAAATACCACACTTTATGAACCGTTCTAAACAACAAACAGAGGAAAATACCACACTTTATGAACCGTTCTAAACAACAAACAGAGGAAAATACCACACTTTATGAACAGTTCTAAACAACAAACAGAGGAAAATACCACACTTTATGAACCGTTCTAAACAACAAACAGAGGAAAATACCACACTTTATGAACCGTCCTAAACAACAAACAGAGGAAAATACCACACTTTATGAACAGTTCTAAACAACAAACAGAGGAAAATACCACACTTTATGAACAGTTCTAAACAACAAACAGAGGAAAATACCACACTTTATGAACAGTTCTAAACAACAAACAGAGGAAAATACCACACTTTATGAACCGTTCTAAACAACAAACAGAGGAAAATACCACACTTTATGAACCGTTCTAAACAACAAACAGAGGAAAATACCACACTTTATGAACCGTTCTAAACAACAAACAGAGGAAAATACCACACTTTATGAACAGTTCTAAACAACAAACAGAGGAAAATACCACACTTTATGAACAGTTCTAAACAACAAACAGAGGAAAATACCACACTATATGAACAGTTCTAAACAACAAACAGAGGAAAATACCACACTTTATGAACAGTTCTAAACAACAAACAGAGGAAAATACCACACTTTATGAACATTTCTAAACAACAAACAGAGGAAAATACCACACTTTATGAACAGTTCTAAACAACAAACAGAGGAAAATACCACACTTTATGAACAGTTCTAAACAACAAACAGAGGAAATTACCACACTTTATGAACAGTTCTAAACAACAAACAGAGGAAAATACCACACTTTATGAACAGTTCTAAACAACAAACAGAGGAAAATACCACACTATATGAACAGTTCTAAACAACAAACAGGAAAATACCACACTTTATGAACAGTTCTAAACAACAAACAGAGGAAAATACCACACTTTATGAACAGTTCTAAACAACAAACAGAGGAAAATACCACACTTTATGAACAGTTCTAAACAACAAACAGAGGAAAATACCACACTTTATGAACAGTTCTAAACAACAAACAGAGGAACATCGATCTCCCTAACACACACTGTACTGTACACATCTAACACACACTGTACTGTACACATCTAACACACACTGTACTGTACACATCTAACACACACTGTACTGTACACATCTAACACACACTGTACTGAACACATCTAACACACACTGTACTGTACACATCTAACACACACTATACTGTACACATCTACCACACACTGTACTGTACACATCTAACACACACTGTACTGTACACATCACTTCATGGCTTTGTACAGGCAATTCAAAATATTGGCAGGGTTAAACTAAGCTGTATAAAATAACAAAATTCAAATCCGTAAAACTGTTATGACCTTGACCCTGTGACATTGATGAAGAAGTCCACAAGATCAAAATTGTCTTTGCTAGAGATCGTTGGTTTCTATCTTACTCAAGGGGAATGAAAAAAGAATAGAGGGGGAATTAATCCTGGAGGAGTTTGTAACTAGATTAACACTACGGGTGCCACTAGTGGAGCAGGAACTGCTTACTCTTCTGGAGCACATGAGTTCACTCCCGGTGCTTAGTGGTGTTCGTGTTACTCGGTCTTTAGTGTTATGTGTATGTTTTGTAGATCGTTGTTTGTCCTTTTGTACTTTTTGCTTTGGCCATTGTGTTGTCTGTTCTTCTTCGATTTACTGATTCTGATTACCCCTTTGCTTTGGTATCTTCAAACTCTTCATATCAAACGTACAAGATCAATAGCAGTTTATTCTGGTCGGTTTGGTGATAGAATCAAATATTTAAGGCGAAATCAAACGAGACGAAGTTGCAGCCAAATATTTGTTTAATTTACTGAATTGAAATTCAAGTTTAAATTTACATACACCAAAAGAATACTACACTTTAATATTGTGACCCTGATATTGAATCTACAGCTCATTAAAAACAGTTCATAAGAGGAGTGCATCTTAACGATAGATTAATAATTCGTGTTTTTTAAAAGTATTTCTTCAATAGACAAAATTGGCGTGTCACAAGGTGTAATTGGTAATTGTACATCTAGAGTAAATATCAATATTGTAATAAGACACACAAAATACTTATCAAGTAGAAAGTAAGAACTCAAATATATTTACATATACATTTTTTAACCCAAACATGACACCTAATTAACAGACAAAACCTACTAAAATAACTCATATAAATTGTTTTGAAACCTGGGTTCATTTATTTGTTATTTATTCCGGTACACATTTTTGCTATATAACTATTTGAGAAAACCGAAGGGACAATCCAGAGACACAGACAACATTGGGCAACAAGACACAGGCAACATTGAGCAACAAGACACAGGCAACATTGGGCAACAAGACACAGGCAACATTGGGCAACAAGACACAGGCAACATTGGGCAACAAGACACAGGCAACATTGGACAACAAGACACAGGCAACATTGGGCAACAAGACACAGGCAACATTGGGCAACAAGACACAGGCAACATTGGGCAACAAGACACAGGCAACATTGGGCAACAAGACACAGGCAACATTGGGCAACAAGACACAGGCAACATTGGGCAACAAGACACAGCTCAAAAACAAGCAAAGCAAAACACAATTATCTTTTAACTTAATAATCACAAATGATGTATAATGTCTTTATAAGTAGAGCCATTCAATCTGATATAAGGTACATAAACGCTAGAGAACACCGAATGGGCAATCAAGAATAGACAATCCAGAGAAACTGGCAACATTGGGAACACAAACACAAGACGAAGACAAACAAAGCAAAAAAACACTACACAACATGTGTAGGACACCACTATACGTAAACAAACACTACACAACATGTGTAGGACACCACTATACGTAAACAAACACTACACAACATGTGTAGGACACCACTATACGTAAACAAACACTACACAACATGTGTAGGACACCACTATACGTAAACAAACACTACACAACATGTGTAGGACACCACTATACGTAAACAAACACTACACAACATGTGTAGGACACCACTATACGTAAACAAACACTACACAACATGTGTAGGACACCACTATACGTAAACAAACACTACACAACATGTGTAGGACACCACTATACGTAAACAAACACTACACAACATGTGTAGGACACCACTATACGTAAACAAACACTACACAACATGTGTAGGACACCACTATACGTAAACAAACACTACACAACATGTGTAGGACACCACTATACGTAAACAAACACTACACAACATGTGTAGGACACCACTATACGTAAACAAACACTACACAACATGTGTAGGACACCACTATACGTAAACAAACACTACACAACATGTGTAGGACACCACTATACGTAAACAAACACTACACAACATGTGTAGGACACCACTATACGTAAACAAACACTACACAACATGTGTAGGACACCACTATACGTAAACAAACACTACACAACATGTGTAGGACACCACTATACGTAAACAAACACTACACAACATGTGTAGGACACCACTATACGTAAACAAACACTACACAACATGTGTAGGACACCACTATACGTAGACAAACACTACACAACATGTGTAGGACACCACTATACGTAAACAAACACTACACAACATGTGTAGGACACCACTATACGTAAACAAACACTACACAACATGTGTAGGACACCACTATACGTAAACAAACACTACACAACATGTGTAGGACACCACTATACGTAAACAAACACTACACAACATGTGTAGGACACCACTATACGTAAACAAACACTACACAACATGTGTAGGACACCACTATACGTAAACAAACACTACACAACATGTGTAGGACACCACTATACGTAAACAAACACTACACAACATGTGTAGGACACCACTATACGTAAACAAACACTACACAACATGTGTAGGACACCACTATACGTAAACAAACACTACACAACATGTGTAGGACACCACTATACGTAAACAAACACTACACAACATGTGTAGGACACCACTATACGTAGACAAACACTACACAACATGTGTAGGACACCACTATACGTAAACAAACACTACACAACATGTGTAGGACACCACTATACGTAAACAAACACTACACAACATGTGTAGGACACCACTATACGTAAACAAACACTACACAACATGTGTAGGACACCACTATACGTAAACAAACACTACACAACATGTGTAGGACACCACTATACGTAAACAAACACTACACAACATGTGTAGGACACCACTATACGTAAACAAACACTACACAACATGTGTAGGACACCACTATACGTAAACAAACACTACACAACATGTGTAGGACACCACTATACGTAAACAAACACTACACAACATGTGTAGGACACCACTATACGTAAACAAACACTACACAACATGTGTAGGACACCACTATACGTAAACAAACACTACACAACATGTGTAGGACACCACTATACGTAAACAAACACTACACAACATGTGTAGGACACCACTATACGTAAACAAACACTACACAACATGTGTAGGACACCACTATACGTAAACAAACACTACACAACATGTGTAGGACACCACTATACGTAAACAAACACTACACAACATGTGTAGGACACCACTATACGTAAACAAACACTACATGTGTAGGACACCACTATACGTAAACAAACACTACACAACATGTGTAGGACACCACTATACGTAAACAAACACTACACAACATGTGTAGGACACCACTATACGTAAACAAACACTACACAACATGTGTAGGACACCACTATACGTAAACAAACACTACACAACATGTGTAGGACACCACTATACGTAAACAAACACTACACAACATGTGTAGGACACCACTATACGTAAACAAACACAAATAACGTAAATAAAACATGAGCTCTCCTACAAACAGCTGGAGGTAAAGACGAACTGAAGATTGACTAGATTTCTTGCTTTTCTCAAAACCAATATTGAAATAAAAACGTAGATATCAAATTTATTGCGCACAACGTGTTTCTGGAATAACCTTTATCGGGTACGCTCAAAATCGAATAATTGGAAGGTCAAATAATTTAAAAGTATTTCGAAGAAATAAAACTAAAGGATCTCAACATGATAGCCAAAATCAGCTAAGGTCACCAATGTCTGCGGGAGGAGAGTCTTAGTTTTTGTTGACCATCTCTGTTTAAACCTTCTTTTCATAACGTTCATAATTTATTCATAGAAAATTATTTGAATCAGGCAAAGTGAGTTACATAAATTGATACGTGAAATGTTGCTTTGTATACCGTATATTGTATAATGTCCTTCAAGAAGCAAGTGTATAATTGAAAACACAGCGGTTTGTCCCTACTAGATGTGATTTATACTTTATTCTTCAATTTAAAGTATATTACATGTAAAATATGTATTTAAACACTATATCTTGTCTACCACTTACTGTGACTAACCATTGATACTTTACTTCAATTAAACTGTAGCTCAAACTTATATTTTGACAAAGTTCTGATAATAAGATTTGTTCCGTTGGTGTCATAAATGTACTTTGCTGGTATTAGAGTGTAAATAAAACCAATAACTATCTTATTTTATTTATACTTCTTGCTCTTTTTAATGAGGTGTGAAATTAAGATGTATTTTACTCCAGGTTTTTTGTGTGGTTTCGTGTTGCTCAATCTTCAATTTTCTGTGTAGTATTTTGCAGAATACTGTTTTACCTTTTATACCTTTTCTTTTGGCAATTGTGTTATCTGTCCTTCTTGCATTTACGGTTTCTGATTACCCCTTTGATATCATCAAACATGTCTGGAGCTAAAGTAGTTCTTGTGTTCACTGTTGTTTAGTTATCTTGTGGATATGGTTGGAATCCCCTCCCATTTCTGTGCCTCTCCCAATAATATCTATATGGAGTTTTTGAAGTTATATATTTGTCAGTTGAGAGGTTTTTATTGTTATGGTTGATCACATTGTTTATTTATTTAGTTTAATGATTGATTGTTAATTAATGTCAAGTGTACAATATTTCAACTTTATTCATAGTGAGAAACAATATAGCATGCATGTTAAAAAGATGCCTAGGCCTATTGGAGTGGCGTTTTTACTCATTTTCCTTTATTATTGAATACCACAAGGAAAAGAGGAGGTGGATATCGATTTTGTCGGACAATTTTGCCTTGCAACGGTGCGCCAACGACTAGTCCTAACAGACATATTATGAACTGACTGCAAGTGTATTTCATTCCTCCCACACACACAGTTGACACCCATGTCGGATGAAAATCCCTTACTTCCTTTGGACATATTAGACATAGATAAACGTTTCAGGGTTGTGATTCAATATATTTTGCCTAGCAGACTTGAAAAAAAGTTAATTTTCACTTTGAAATAAACCAAAAAATGTTTGAACGATGTTAAAACATGCACCATTATTTTTAGGAGAAGCAGGGCAAAGCATACACCCTTATTAAAAACCATGGCAAAGCGTGCGTCCTTCTTAGAACCATGGTTGAGTGTGTCTTTATCGGTACCATGGTGAAAAGTACATTAATTGGTCAGTCCTATTGTAAAACTTGATATGTGATTCATTTTCTACCCTGTTTCTCTGCTTACATATGTTCAAGGGATAGAAGCGTGTCGTGTGCACTAAATTAGATATTCATGTTTTCATTATAATTGTAATATCATCAGTAACCACAATGTATACTCCTCTAATTCTGCTTTCAGTATAGTTCACTCGTTTTCTGGCTAAATTATGTTTTTAATGTGATAATTATTAATTTCCAAATGTAATATGTATGACGATTTGGTGGTGAGTTTCAATCAATGGCTATGTTCCCTTCAGCTTATTATGTTATATTCTTTCTGTTGTAATGGTAAAGCCTATGGGTTATTCATTTTTTTTATTTAATTGATGGCATAATTGATCGTCTCTGTTTATGTTTTCCAATTAAGCCATACCCAAACATTTTTGCTGCTGTTTCAATGTAAACATTTAATATCATATTTTCATAGTGTTTGTTATTATCTAATAAATCATTTTTATGGGCGAAACAATCCATCCTGTATCAAATCCGATTTATAAATGTATCTTCCCCTGGTCTGTGATTAATCAAAGTAATTAAATGGGTCCAAAAATGACTATCCAGACTTATGAATAACAACTATTTGTAGTTGCATATATTAACCAAAGCATGGCATAACAGCTTGCAAGTATTTTTGCCTATAGTAACGTTATATGTAAAACACAGATTGGATTCACACAAGGCAAATGTACCAGTGACCATATGTTCCTTACGAATAAATCATTTGGTTCATAGTTTGACCATAATGTCTTATGGTGGCCATGTATGTTATCTAATATTTAGATTTAATTTCATATTTAATCTAGCAGACTTCCATGTTTCATGCTTACATTGCAATAATGCCAGTAACCAGTTGAGACAATCTATATTGAACAACAAATCTTGTGATGGAAACTATAAAATATCTGAAGGCGATGACATATATTTTTTGTCTTTTCATAAACTTAATATATTACATTGATTCCTAGTAATGTTTTCATTCTGCATGCCATGTGGTGTATTGTTATATATTGTGTAGAAAGTATATCTTGTATTTATCAATTCTACCAAACATTTCAAAATCACAAAGGGGAATAAACAATATATACGAATACCTTACATGAAACATGAATTTCTTACCATCCACGAGTACGTGGGTTAACCCCCGGTATGTTGGTGGGGTCCGTGTTGCACAACCTTTTAGGTTTTTGTTTTCTATGTCGTGTGTGTGTATTTTTTATTTATTTTTGGGGGAGTCTTCGTTCGTGTGGCCAATGTTGCCTGTTTCTCAGGATTTTCCGTTCTAGGTTGCCCCTTCTGTTTTTGTTAACGTTTATTTAGATACATGTGAACTATAACCATAATAGCTTACACTTTCAAAAATATCTTAACTGCTTTTCTCTCAAAGTAGTAAAATTTATTTGAATAAAAATGCCAACATCAGTAATAAATTCAAGACCAAGCTGACAAATAGAAATATTCTTAAAATTGAATTTTACTTTTTTTTCACAACGACGTAAGCAGTTTTCATTACCATAACAATTATTATATTGCTAATCAATATATATATATACGTTATCAAATACCATGTACATTTTTTCAGCCTTTCTTGAGGTTATTATTTGTTTTGTTTTATTGTAGATGAAGTCAAGTAGAGATGTATTTATTCAAGAACGTGACTTTTTATTTAACAGAATTAAAGTATTATAGCCTATAACAATAGTTTTATTGTTACGTTGGTATATATCGTGTAAGAAAGTAAAATCCAGATTGTTCAGAATCTACTTAGTTGTTACAGTATGGTCTTAACGTCCATAATCTAATCCAGACAGATTAAGCCAAAGTTCAGGTAAAATAAAAGAAAAATAATTTGCATTTCATTAAAAGGTATAATAAAAAAGTAGATAATAAATTTAGTGCAAATGACGCGTTTCTGAAATAACCTTTGTCAGCTGGTATGCTCCATGTCAAAAGATTCGAAAACCATATAATTTAAACGTAAAAGCAAGAGAACCAAAGTGTCTTCAGGGGCTACCCATGCATCACGAAGGAGAATATATATAACATGGATTATCACACTCGGGGCAGATATAGGAGTTTCGAGATGATATCAGGGCAGATATGGCAATAGGCATGAAATAATCTATACCAATAAAATCCATATAATATCCATATCAGTTTCTATGAGCTCACATGTACCTATTTAAATATATATAACTGTACGTTTTTATGTGGAAAAAAGACAAGCATTTAACATAAAGAGTTTTAATGTCAACAAAACGATATTTCAATAATGTGTTAAAACATAAAACCAATTTTAATAAAACGATTGATACATGTTTAAACTTTTGGCACAACAAATTTAAATGGGATTAAACAATTCAGAATAACTTAATAGTATTCACTTAAATACAAAGAAAACATTTTCATTAATTCTCCTATTGAATAACTGTCATACGGGAACAGAAACGATTAAGTCCCGGATAAAGTTCATTTTGTGAATACAACCGACGTAAGACAAAACACACATTTATAAAATCACAGTTTCGTAGCAGTTTCCGATGCTGAGTAGTTATCAGATAAACTTGTACATCTCTCCCATTTTCATATGTATGCAAGTTATATCATCTGGTAAGTGTTGCTGTTAAGGGACTCAAATAGTATTAGTTCTCTTCATGTTCGATTGCAACACAATTATGGGGATGTATTTTAATTGTTCCTTTTGACTTAGAAAATACCAATTCATTAAGGACATGGTGACTTAGTTCATATTGCCATTTCTAGCGTATGTAATGCGCTCTAGTTTATAATGGTCATTAATTACGTATTTTTGGAGGTAGTAAAGATTTCTCAAATTTAGATTTTCCTGATGATTGCATTTGTTTCATGTCTCCAAATCCAAAAGGCATTTGAGCATACTTGTCAACGTTTCTGTTTTCTAGTCTAACAGGGGCTGTTGTTAAACCGTGTTGTAATATAGCAGTTTGGTATCGACCCCCGTGCTCCAGCTTTGTGGTAACTGGGAAAGGTTTTGGTTTCGGTGCCTTTCGCGGGCTTGTCGGAGTTGTCGCCGCTTGGATTGCTTGTTGGCTCATTGGAGGAAGCAATGGTTCTTTCTGTTTGGGCACTTCTGTTCTATAATCGCTGAAATCGTCTAATGCTTCGATTCTAGTAATGCTATCTTCAGAATTGACTGATATTCGTCCATTCATCTCTAAACTGATTGTGTGACGTGTCTTGCTTGATGGAATGGATCGTCTCTCATGCTTTGCTCGTTCAGCCTCTTGTTTCAAGTCCACAATAGTATTCTTCAGGCGAGTTGTTTCACTCTCACAAAACTGAATTCTTGATTCTTTCAATCTGATGTCTCGCTTTAAATCCTGTAATTGGTTGCGCATGACATTCATAATAGCTGACTGCCAGACATTCGTACCCAATGTAAATTTCTTCTTTTCTGTCTGTGTGTCTTGTATCATCTTTTCTACTTGTTCTTGTTGTCCTCCTATGATTATTTCGGACTCTGAAATTTGATCTTTAAGTTTAGTGATGGCTTCGTCGTTCTTGATTAGATATTGTTTGAACTCTTCTCTCAGGCTCATGTCGTCCAGGTTATTTGGAGCGTAACCATTGATGTAAGTTAGAACATATTCCTTCTCTTCTCTTAAAGCTGCATAGAGTTGTTTTATTTTTAGTAACTCGTTGTATTGTTCTACGAATACCTCAAAGTCAGGGATCATAAAGGAAAATTCGTACGAGTCCAGATTCATTCTTTCTTCTGTTGTAAGAACTCGACCTTTTTTCTTCAAATATTTAGACATTAGTCCATTGATTTCTCGCAAAACTGCTTCTCCTGCGGTAACCTTTCCTTGTACTCTTTTTATTTGATTTTCATTTGCAGTATTAAATTGCATTTGCTTTTGAAAATCTGCTTTAAGTCGCGTTTCTGTCTCACGCAAAGCCTGATTTAGGGCTCTAATTTGAATATTCAACATTTGTATTTCCTCGGATTGTGCAGCGACTTGATCTTCTAAACCTTTTTTCACGTCTTGCCATTTTTTTGTTTGACCTTTCATTTCATCCGCCATTTCAATTTGTTGATACCTAGCATGTATTGCCTTTTCTTTTTCTCTGAAATCATGTTTCCAAACCAGACGAAGAGATTCATTCCGAAACTGAAAAATAATACTTAAAGTTAACATAAAAAAATGTAAAATTCCAGGAAAATGGCGTGATAGATTTTTTTTTATTGGTATATTAGTGTTGGAATGTAAGCAATACGTGCACCTGGCTGATGGCAACTGTGCCGTTTGGCTACATGAGTAATATAAAAACTATGCCCTGATATGGATATCCATTCTCTCTGCACACTTGTGAGTACGAAACCCTTACAAACATTGCTGTATATTCCAAGTACACAACGTACACGTATTTGATCAGATGCTTCTACATATAAATATTATTAACGTGTAGGTATGCAAAGATATCGGAATATATAAAAATGAGAGGATAAATCAGGTTTTTTTTTACCATTATGTTCTGTTCGTCTTTATCTCCGGTTATTTGAAGGAGGGCTCACGTCTTATTTACGTTATTTGTGCTTGCTTGAATATTGTGTTTTGCTTTGTTTTGTTTTTCTTCGTCTTGTGTACTATATGTTGTCCGTTTCCCTGGATTGTCCATTTTTTATTGTCCCTTCGGCGTTCTCTAACGTTTACTTAGACATCTATGTATAAAATGCATAACATCGTTCAATGAAATATTCCGACTACATTTTTTTCAATAGATTTGGAATTTATTGTTTGTTTTTCAAATTTCAAGAAGTTTCATTGGTCAGTATATTTGATCCTGATCACTAAGAACAGACTTGACGTAAAACATAGAAATTGTATCATCACTATATCAAAGTTAAATCATCGACATTAATCGTTTAAGTCGAATGACACGAGCAGCAAAGGATATTTATTGTGTTTTCACGTATTTTCCTTGGTATCAATTTTCGTGGGTTAGCGGAAAATGAGAGGTTCCTGGACTTTTTATTCGTAGCTTTGAAACTTGCTAATAATGTCTCTTGTTATATAATTATGTCTTTCGTTGTTCATTTAATTTCGGGATTTGATGGTACTAACGAAAACCACGACAATTGATATATTCAACGATTAAAAGTTAATTCACAGCATTATAAACAAAATACATACCATCTTCAAACTTTTCTTAAATATCATTGCAATAATAGCCGTATATTGTGAGTATTTTTTTACCTTATCAATGAAAAACACATCCAATTCACTGCGTTCATTATCCTTAAGCTTGTTTAAGAAAGGCAATGCTTTGTACAACTCTTCAGTGTTGAGCTTCTTTTTAATGATGTCTAAAATATTCAAGCATAAGATTCGTATTAAATTAGTCCTAATTCAGTTGCTTGCTACAAATATCAACTTCTCATTCTAATGACTGTTAAATCATGAAAATTACAAATAACTGGTGTAAATCCACCCCAATTTTAGGTTTGTTTCAACAATATTTCAGCTATGTCGTGGCGGTCAGTTTTATTGGTGGAGAAAACCGGAGAAAACCACCAACCTGCAACATGTCACTGACAAACATAATGCCGTATCGAGTACGCCTCACCTGGACGGGATTCGAACTCACAACGTCAGTGGAGATAGGTAGTTGTAAATCCAACTACCATACGACCACGACCACGACGGCTCCCTTACTTCTGTCAGACACAACAAACATGTGTCCGTGAACACTTAAACTTGGGGTGTGAACTGATGAAGAGATGAATCATCACAATAGAACTGTAGATAATCATTAGAGGAGCATGAGAAACTCATCTTTACGCAGCACCTGGTCTCACATATTTTTTTTCAGCATACAATCTTGAAAGTCAGACTTTTACTTCGTGATACAATATCTGGAATAGTCTTAGTGAATTTTATTTGAAAATGAAACGAAAAAAAACCTCATATTTTATGAGGTTCGTGTTGCTTAATAGTTTTCTTAGTAATGTTTTGTACACCATTGTTTGTTGTTTTCTCCTTTGTTCTGTTGGCCATTGTATTGTCTATCCTTCTTCGATCTGTGACTTCTGATTACCCCTTAGGTATCTTGAATTATTTTTAAGCAATTTACAAGAATACTGATACGCTATGTAAATTTGATAGTTGACCGACTTGGTTAAAGTGGTATATAAACAGGTGATATGGTAGTACAGTTGACATGAGAATGATAGCTTTGTACAAGAACAAAATCAACATTTCTACAATTATAATGTATGTACTTGTTAGGACCTAGTTATAATGTAATTTTTTTTACAAAAATATAATTTCAAAAATAGTGTTTTTTGTACTAGACAGTTATTCTTTGTGTCAATAGTTTTGATAACTGTTCTTTTTATATTATTCTTGTTATAACACTCATCCAGAAGCCATAATAATGCGCGAATTAACAGGACAAACACGAACTTCAATTTTAGAATAAACAAATAAAAAAAATAAAAATATTTGACTTCTGAAATCAAAATACATTCCAATCTATCTTATTCAAAAGTAAAACCATACATGTGTTATTAAAACATATTTGTCTCTCCCACAAATTAGGCCTGTATATTTAAACAAATTTTAGAGTGCTACCTGATATGACCATCTGATATATACTTGTAACTACAATTGTTGACATTTCTACTTACTAGTGGTGGTGGGTTTAACTTATGTTGTAGGAGTTATTTATCCAATCTTTGATCTTTCATTTTTAATTCTGTCAAATTTTATACATATGATATCTTGGAATGTTTGTGCAAAAATCAACAGTTAATTTTTCAATAGCAAGTCATACTGGTATGATATTGTTGTATATATGTTGCCTCTTGTTACAGTGTAACTGTCTGAGAGTACTAATAACGTCTTGAAATCTTGAAGAATAAGGGTAATAACAAAATTACCGAACTCCAAACAATCTTACAAAGGGAAAGTCAAAACTCATAATTATATAAACAGACAAAATCAGTCAACAAACTAAACTTACGCGCCGATCCTCTACCTAGTGTTTAGTGTAATTTCATCCTCTTTATTTTGCTTTAATAATAATAGCTTAACCCTGCCACTTTTTATTGAAGTGGCTTTACCAAGCCAGGAAAGTGAGGTGTCATGTATATTTATATTAGTTGTATCGATTTTGACGCTGTTTCTATGATATTGCATTAGATTTTTCGATATTATTCCAACATTGTTGTATATATATTTTTTCATTATATTACATTCTTGGTTCAATCACCAAAGCTTAATACAGACACGAAAAATGTACACCACACTTAGAATTAATACAATATACCTTCTTCTCTTAGAAAATCAGCTACAAATGTGTGTCCAGTGGCGTGTAATACGTCTGTAAATTTTCTGTACCCTTCAGGTCCTCGCATAATAACAAATTCCAATATTTTCGACACTTTCTCCTCCTGTGTTTTTGCATTCTGAAACAATATACAATATATATATATATTAAGTTGTAAGGTTTTCAACAAGATATTCCAAGAGAAATGACCTGTTCAGGGGCGGATCCAGGATTTCAAGTTAGGGGGGGCGCACTTAAGAAAATTGCGCCGAGCGGAGGGAGGCGCGAAAATTTTTGGGGTATTTTGTGTGAAAAATCACGATTTTACGCCAAAAAATCATATTTTTTCCAATTTTAGGGGGGGCGCGCGCCGGGTGCGCCCCCCCCCCCCCTGGATCCGCCCCTGCTGTTGGTATAAAACAAAATTACCATCAAAGACACCAATACTCTTAGTTTTATAATATCTCAAATTTAATGTCTGTAAAATTCTGAAATGAAAATGTAGGAGTGGTAAATTTGCGTTGTTGTTTAAACAGCTTTAAAACTAATGCCGATATACATATTTTCAATATACAGCACATATCTAGTGTATGTTGTTAACGTGTCCTGCGCACTAAATCTGATATCTAAGTTTTTGTTAATACTCTCGAAAGGAGAAAAATGATGTATGTCATTAAAGATGTGCCATCGGTTTTATGTCGACCATCTCGGTGGTGTAGTAGTTAGCATTACTCGAGGTAGATTGTGGGTTCAATCTCCGGTCTGATCAAACCAAACATTACTCGAGGTAGATTGTGGGTTCAATCTCCGGTCTGATCAAACCAAACATTACTCGAGGTAGATTGTGGGTTCAATCTCCGGTCTGATCAAACCAAACATTACTCGAGGTAGATTGTGGGTTCAATCTCCGGTCTGATCAAACCAAACATTACTCGAGGTAGATTGTGGGTTCAATCTCCGGTCTGATCAAACCAAACATTACTCGAGGTAGATTGTGGGTTCAATCTCCGGTCTGATCAAACCAAACATTACTCGAGGTAGATTGTGGGTTCAATCTCCGGTCTGATCAAACCAAACATTACTCGAGGTAGATTGTGGGTTCAATCTCCGGTCTGATCAAACCAAACATTACTCGAGGTAGATTGTGGGTTCAATCTCCGGTCTGATCAAACCAAACATTACTCGAGGTAGATTGTGGGTTCAATCTCCGGTCTGATCAAACCAAACATTACTCGAGGTAGATTGTGGGTTCAATCTCCGGTCTGATCAAACCAAACATTGCTCGAGGTAGATTGTGGGTTCAATCTCCGGTCTGATCAAACCAAAGACTATAAAATTGGTACTTGCTGTTTCTACGGTAATAAAAACGCATTTAAGACCAAAGACTGGTTGGTTCCTCGGAAATAGGTTAATATGTCTGAGTGGAGCGACTGTCTATTTGTGGACTATATCCTCATTGAGCTAGCACTATACAAATCCAACTCCTTGATCTAATACAAAACAGACAGCATTATTTCGTTGTGTACCAATTTTTGTGGATTTCAACCAACATTTCTTAAATACAATGAAAGGTTGATTCATAATGTAGTTAGTTATGAAATATTAGAGGTACGAAACTACAACAAACACAGCAATCGAATATCAAATTATCAATAATTCGCTAAAAATGGAATCCACGAAAATAGATACTTTCACAGTATTTTAATTAAAATGTTTCTTTCCATGCTGTTTGCTGTTTGGACATGTCTGTACATTTAAGTGTTATGTTAGATTTAAATGTAATTTACTAAATTTATGTATTCCTTTAAATCTTATAAATTCGTTTTAAAACGGAAGATATAAACGAAATAGTGATTGGTAGTGTATTTAAATTTCAACAGTTAGAAGTTGAATAAAGTACATAAAATTGTTTTTAATGTCTTATTTTGTTTCAATTTATTTGAAAATATAAATTAGACATTTAACTAGTGGGGTACAACTGAGAGATAAGATATGACAGACAAATACGGTGATAAAAGTGTAATAGGAATGTAAAAAGAACATATCCAGTTGATAGTGGAAATTAAAGTAAAGTGTTGATCTTTTAAAAACACTATCAGACAAAAATACCCATTTCTACAGATTTTAATTTTAAAATCTCCGTTACCAAATTTGAATTTTAGCATTAATAGCTAAGTAACATACTTGTAACAATGTCTTAGAGTAATTTAATATTTAGTTTGATCTTTATTCTCTTTGATGAAATATCATAAATCTTCATATAATATTTAATAAATAGATTCATAAGATGATAGTAGGTAAAGAAGGAAATAGATTAAAATGGTCTCTATGTTCATTTCATCCATATCCATTCTTTAATTTGGGCACATAGCACTAGTTTAACCCTGCCACTTTTGATTAAAGTATATATATCTAGACAGGAAAGTGGGAGGGTCTATATAAGAGCATCGATTTTATTAGTTTGTAAAAATGAAAACATTATCACCCTTAGAAATAAGTATTTGCCAAATTATTATCGAGCTTACCCTAATCATGCCAAATTTGAAGGTCTTCTTTCTATTTGCAATGTAGAACTTTATAAGCGATTATCAATTTTGATTAGAAAAGCTACTGCCTTACTCTGATTATATGTAGCTGCCTGTATTATGTTGTAACTTTATATTATATTTACTGTCAGATTTATTATTTTTCATCGTATGTTCATTCTGTCATATCTTGAATGTATATATTATTTAAAAAATGACCTCTTGTTACACTTGTATATGTGTCTGAGTGTTTTCAAATAAATCTTGAAATCTTGAAATCTAGATTTTATAACTGTTCCGACAAAGCGGTATTTTTCCCATTAATTGCATTTTCTTGCTGATTGTAACATCGACTTCTGTAGTTGAATGAATGAATGAATTCTTTATTTGCAAAAAGCATATACATGATATAGCAATCAAACAGATATACACATGTAACACAATGACAAACAGCAGAGAACAATTAAACACATTATATATCGACAACAATACTAACTAATTATATGACATCTGATTTTCCAAGCTCCCTTTAGATAATTATATAATTTATAGTGAGATTTTTATTTGCAGCTTTTAATAGATGTTCAAGTTTATAAATATTCGGCCAAGAACAGTAATATGTTGGCAAAAAATGCGTACGTACAGATCTATATGCAGGACAAACTAACACAAAATGATATTCGTTTTCAACAACTTTCATATTGCAACACAAACATAAACGTGATTCTCTTGGGGTATTGTTATAACGACCAAGTTCAATATTCAATTTTAATGTACCACTGCGTAATTTTGTAAGTAGATACACATTACTACAAAAATTCAGATATTTCTCATGACAAAATTCTACCTTAATATTTCTATAAATACACAGTTTTTCACAATCGTATAGAGATGTTGACCACTGTTGCACAAATTGATCTATAATACGTTGCTTAACAAAGTCAAATGATACACTCGATGCATCCTGAGATATCCAAGCATAATTAAAACCAAGGCTGAATAACAAGTCACGTACATTGGAAACCCAGTTAGTTTTACCGTTATTAACATCATTATACAATAGTTTATAAACATCATAAACAACCGTAGATTTATACAATAAAATATGCAACCAGTATTTAATAATTCTGAAACGTCTAGAAATATACATTGGCAAATGGCCAAGTTCACCATACAAAAAAACAGTAGGTACATTTTTACCTATTTTTAAAACAAATCTACAAAAACGATTATGTATTACTTCAATATCATGAGCACGATGAAAACCCCATATTTCTGACGCATAACTCAGAACGGAACCAACCATACTGTCAAATAACATGCACTGTTGTTCAGTTGAAATATAAACACTTTTGAGTGAGTTCATAAGTGACGATAATGCACGTGCTCCTTGTTGCGAAAGACGTTTTTCAGTTTGCAGAAATGTTCCATTATAATGCAACAACATGCCAAGGTAAACGTAAGAATCAACCATTTGATGTTCCATATTGTCATAAAAGAAATGATCATTTACCAGCCGCCAGCTATTTCGAAAAACAACTACTTTGGTTTTGTCAGTGTTAACTTCAATATTCCATTTCCTGCAATATATGAATAATTTATCCAGCAGATGTTGTAGAATTTCAGGTGTTTTTCCAAACAAAACAGTATCATCAGCAAATAAAATAAGGTATATCAAATAATCAATCAATGTTACAATACCATCAGCTGTATCCGTGGATATATCGTCAATGATATCATTAATAAAAAATAGAAATAACAAAGGAAGTAGTGGTTCTCTTGTTTAACACCAAGTAAGTTATCAAACGCATCAGAAAGTACTCCACCAGCTTTGACACGAAATCGAACGGACGAATAGATAGACTTTATCATTGCTACAAATTTAGTACTAAGTCTATTACGTAATAACTTGTATATAAGGATTCTTCTATTGAGCTTCTCAAATGTTTTGCGGAAGTCCACTAATGCAGAATATAATTTAAGTTTATTCTGAAGAATATTTGAAATAATTCCCTGTATAATAAATATATATAGCATCAACGGTTGAACGGCCTGGACGAAATCCAAATTGTTTGTCTATTAGTTTATCTTCATCTTCGGACCAAGATAATAAACGTTCGGTTAGTAAACAGTTCTTCTGTAGTAGTAGTAGTATGAGGGTTTAAAGTCCGGCTCACCTATTGAGGTATTGTAGACAGTTCTTCTGTAGTAGTAGTAGTATGAGGGTTTAAAGTCCGGCTCACCTATTGAGGTATTGTAGACAGTTCTTCTGTAGTAGTAGTAGTATGAGGGTTTAAAGTCCGGCTCACCTATTGAGGTATTGCAGACAGTTCTTCTGTAGTAGTAGTAGTATGAGGGTTTAAAGTCCGGCTCACCTATTGAGGTATTGTAGACAGTTCTTCTGTAGTAGTAGTAGTATGAGGGTTTAACGTCCGGCTCACCTATTGAGGTATTGCAGACAGTTCTTCTGTAGTAGTAGTAGTATGAGGGTTTAAAGTCCGGCTCACCTATTGAGGTATTGCAGACAGTTCTTCTGTAGTAGTAGTAGTATGAGGGTTTAAAGTCCGGCTCACCTATTGAGGTATTGCAGACAGTTCTTCTGTAGTAGTAGTAGTATGAGGGTTTAAAGTCCGGCTCACCTATTGAGGTATTGTAGACAGTTCTTCTGTAGTAGTAGTAGTATGAGGGTTTAACGTCCGGCTCACCTATTGAGGTATTGCAGACAGTTCTTCTGTAGTAGTAGTAGTATGAGGGTTTAAAGTCCGGCTCACCTATTGAGGTATTGCAGACAGTTCTTCTGTAGTAGTAGTATGAGGGTTTAAAGTCCGGCTCACCTATTGAGGTATTGCAGACAGTTCTTCTGTAGTAGTAGTAGTATGATGGTTTAACGTCCGGCTCACCTATTGAGGTATTGTAGACAGTTCTTCTGTAGTAGTAGTAGTATGAGGGTTTAAAGTCCGGCTCACCTATTGAGGTATTGCAGACAGTTCTTCTGTAGTAGTAGTAGTATGAGGGTTTAACGTCCGGCTCACCTATTGAGGTATTGTAGACAGTTCTTCTGTAGTAGTAGTAGTATGAGGGTTTAAAGTCCGGCTCACCTATTGAGGTATTGCAGACAGTTCTTCTGTAGTAGTAGTAGTAGTATGAGGGTTTAAAGTCCGGCTCACCTATTGAGGTATTGCAGACAGTTCTTCTGTAGTAGTAGTAGTAGTATGAGGGTTTAAAGTCCGGCTCACCTATTGAGGTATTGCAGACAGTTCTTCTGTAGTAGTAGTAGTATGAGGGTTTAAAGTCCGGCTCACCTATTGAGGTATTGCAGACAGTTCTTCTGTAGTAGTAGTAGTATGAGGGTTTAAAGTCCGGCTCACCTATTGAGGTATTGTAGACAGTTCTTCTGTAGTAGTAGTAGTATGAGGGTTTAACGTCCGGCTCACCTATTGAGGTATTGCAGACAGTTCTTCTGTAGTAGTAGTAGTATGAGGGTTTAAAGTCCGGCTCACCTATTGAGGTATTGCAGACAGTTCTTCTGTAGTAGTAGTAGTATGAGGGTTTAACTTCCGGCTCACCTATTGAGGTATTGTAGACAGTTCTTCTGTAGTAGTAGTAGTATGAGGGTTTAAAGTCCGGCTCACCTATTGAGGTATTGCAGACAGTTCTTCTGTAGTAGTAGTAGTATGAGGGTTTAACGTCCGGCTCACCTATTGAGGTATTGTAGACAGTTCTTCTGTAGTAGTAGTAGTATGAGGGTTTAAAGTCCGGCTCACCTATTGAGGTATTGCAGACAGTTCTTCTGTAGTAGTAGTAGTATGAGGGTTTAACGTCTGGCTCACCTATTGAGGTATTGTAGACAGTTCTTCTGTAGTAGTAGTAGTATGAGGGTTTAACGTCCGGCTCACCTATTGAGGTATTGCAGACAGTTCTTCTGTAGTAGTAGTAGTATGAGGGTTTAACGTCCGGCTCACCTATTGAGGTATTGTAGACAGTTCTTCTGTAGTAGTAGTAGTATGAGGGTTTAAAGTCCGGCTCACCTATTGAGGTATTGCAGACAGTTCTTCTGTAGTAGTAGTAGTATGAGGGTTTAACGTCCGGCTCACCTATTGAGGTATTGTAGACAGTTCTTCTGTAGTAGTAGTAGTATGAGGGTTTAACGTCCGGCTCACCTATTGAGGTATTGCAGACAGTTCTTCTGTAGTAGTAGTAGTATGAGGGTTTAACGTCTGGCTCACCTATTGAGGTATTGTAGACAGTTCTTCTGTAGTAGTAGTAGTATGAGGGTTTAAAGTCCGGCTCACCTATTGAGGTATTGCAGACAGTTCTTCTGTAGTAGTAGTAGTATGAGGGTTTAACGTCCGGCTCACCTATTGAGGTATTGTAGACAGTTCTTCTGTAGTAGTAGTAGTATGAGGGTTTAAAGTCCGGCTCACCTATTGAGGTATTGCAGACAGTTCTTCTGTAGTAGTAGTAGTATGAGGGTTTAAAGTCCGGCTCACCTATTGAGGTATTGCAGACAGTTCTTCTGTAGTAGTAGTAGTATGAGGGTTTAACGTCCGGCTCACCTATTGAGGTATTGTAGACAGTTCTTCTGTAGTAGTAGTAGTATGAGGGTTTAAAGTCCGGCTCACCTATTGAGGTATTGTAGACAGTTCTTCTGTAGTAGTAGTAGTATGAGGGTTTAAAGTCCGGCTCACCTATTGAGGTATTGTAGACAGTTCTTCTGTAGTAGTAGTAGTATGAGGGTTTAAAGTCCGGCTCACCTATTGAGGTATTGTAGACAGTTCTTCTGTAGTAGTAGTAGTATGAGGGTTTAAAGTCCGGCTCACCTATTGAGGTATTGTAGACAGTTCTTCTGTAGTAGTAGTAGTATGAGGGTTTAAAGTCCGGCTCACCTATTGAGGTATTGTAGACAGTTCTTCTGTAGTAGTAGTAGTATGAGGGTTTAAAGTCCGGCTCACCTATTGAGGTATTGTAGACAGTTCTTCTGTAGTAGTAGTAGTATGAGGGTTTAACGTCCGGCTCACCTATTGAGGTATTGTAGACAGTTCTTCTGTAGTAGTAGTAGTATGAGGGTTTAACGTCCGGCTCACCTATTGAGGTATTGTAGACAGTTCTTCTGTAGTAGTAGTAGTATGAGGGTTTAACGTCCGGCTCACCTATTGAGGTATTGTAGACAGTTCTTCTGTAGTAGTAGTAGTATGAGGGTTTAACGTCCGGCTCACCTATTGAGGTATTGTAGACAGTTCTTCTGTAGTAGTAGTAGTATGAGGGTTTAACGTCCGGCTCACCTATTGAGGTATTGTAGACAGTTCTTCTGTAGTAGTAGTAGTATGAGGGTTTAACGTCCGGCTCACCTATTGAGGTATTGTAGACAGTTCTTCTGTAGTAGTGGTAGTATGAGGGTTTAACGTCCGGCTCACCTATTGAGGTATTGTAGACAGTTCTTCTGTAGTAGTAGTAGTATGAGGGTTTAACGTCCGGCTCACCTATTGAGGTATTGCAGACAGTTCTTCTGTAGTTATTATTTTTGTGTTTTATAGTTTGAGGTTGTTTAATCCTGGTTTGTCCACATTTAATTACACCAATTATCAATCAGTTAAATAAACAAAAAAGACAAAGGGCTTACCGACCATACAATTGTATATTCTGTTCCAAATATATAGGTGTCAAATATGTATGTTTCTGTGTGGTTTCTTTTAAATATATAAATGTGTAAAGAAAAAACGATGAACAATATATCTTTATATACTTTAATATTACTTCATTGAAGTTAATTACAATTAATTTGAACAATAAATATAACAATATTGAAAGTAATCTTTAAACTTTACGGTGACCTCCTAGGACCAAACTTTCTCTGCCAAGCTTGTTCTGGACGTACTGAAGTGCTTGAAGTTGAGCGTTTGCCATACTTGGTTTGAATGATTCAAAACTAATATCGTTTATTCCACAATTCATGTTCCGTGAAAAGGTGAAGGTCATAGGAAATCTACGCTTATGAAAATAGTGCAAATTGGAAAAATATTTTTTGTGACGAAGAATCTAGAAAACACGAATAATATATTAATGACCAAAAAGTCAAGGATAAAATGAGGTTACAAGATACTTGAAACAGGACGACTTAATTATTCATTATCACTGTTTAATTACTATATCGGAATTAAATAATGATTCATTTCTTACAGTGAGTGGTGACTCGGAAATCATAAGTTACGTCTATATTAGATTAAATACTTTAAAAAAAATAAAAATATCACGTTTACTAAAGATTAATTTGAATCAGAGACAACTTTTTTTTAATCGATCGAATTGCATACCTTTATATATCCTTTTATTCTCAAACCGACAGTGCATAACATATCTATAGAGAGAAATTACAATAACAAATAAAAAGACTTATTATTTTCAGATATGGAAGATTGACTAATAAAACTAGCTGGGAGGACAGAGAGACTACCTAGTTAATATACAATTAATTTGTACCGGGATGTCGAATATTGAAAAAAGTTGAAAGTTGATCTGTTTGTCGCCATTCTGCTGAAATATTGATATTGTTTAACTTCAGTAAGATGTCTCCATTCCATCAATTACAAAAAACGACAACAAAACTGCACGCGAATTCAAAGCAATATCATTACATTTTACAACTGAAATTGTCTGGGGTTGTATGTAGAAGATACTATATGCAAAATGGAGCATGATTCGAACTTGAAATTCAACACATGTAAACTTAAAAAAAAGAAACAAAGGGCAGAATAAGTATAATCTTGTAAACCACAAAAAAATAAAAGTAAAAAAGGCAGAATAAAAATAATCTTTTTGTGCTTGCATTCTGCTTGCATATTTTATAACATGTGGTTTTATTAACACATGAAACGTAATGATAACTTATGTATCTTGGGGTGTTACTTTTTCAATGTTTACAATAGCCTGTACGTATTTAGTAATTAAAATAATTTCTAAATGACATCCTTAATTTCGTTTTATTCTCCAAGTATCGTGCATTTAACTTAATTATCTGTCATAATTTTACTAATTCAAAAAAAAAATTGCATATTTTGTTAAACATGTTAAAGATATTTCACCAAAATCATACCTATTTTGGCAAATTTGTAAGATATTTCGTCAAAATTGTATAAGTTTTGCAAATTTTGTTATTAAAATTAAGCATATTTCTACAGAGTTTGTGAAAGATTTATTGTTAAAATGTGCATATTTCACTTAATTCAACAGTAAATTATATAATTCTTTACAAGATTTTACAGTTAAAATACAGGTAAAAATATAACTACATTTCAGAAACAAACTTTAATTGTTAAAACAACATAACCAGGGGCGGATTCAGGAGGGGGGGCGGGCCCCCCCCCACCTCTAAAATTGGAAAAAATATGATTTTTTTGCGTAAAATCGTGATTTTTCACACGAAATACCCCAAAAATTTTCGCGCCTCTCTCCGCTCGGCGCAATTTTTTTATGTGCCCCCCCCCCCCCCCCCCCCCTATGTTTATTTAAACCGTTTATTTATACCTGTAATTAAAAGTGGGCAAACCAGGATGACACCTTTGAGGTTTGTCAGAAAGGTAATTTGCCTTCCCATGATTTGTGAAATTGTCGACAATTACAATTTATTCATTTTTCAAAAAAGACTGATCGATGCTATAATTTTTCAACCAGTCTTGAGCAGGGACCAGAACGTTAAACATTACTTATCCTGAAATGATCCCGTTGATTTGGTTGAAGATTAAAGATTGTGTAAAAATAGTTTTAATCCTGTGATTTATTATATAAATCAAACAATCTGTAAGAATTTGATTAACCCGTTCTTTTATAAATACAGATTTAGTTTTTCATGGATTATTTCTATTAGATACATACGTTACAATGTTGTAATTTTAATCGTTTAAAATCCGATTTTAAATTTAAATTTAAATTAAATACAATATAATTTTTTATCAGCCATGTAATCGGAATTAAAACAGAACTGATTTCTGCTTCATTTGAGCTATCTTCAATAAGAATTATATAGTCTATTTCCTGGTTTAAACTCAAAATACCAGAAATGAGATGCGTTTTATGGTCTCTTTTTTTTTCTTATTTAACGCTCCCATATTTATTGATACTGTTTTATGAGCCGGATAGGTTTATTCCTATTCTGTATCAAAAGACGTAACAACATCTGGGAGTGTTTTATAAAGTACATTTATTAGTACATATAGTACTTGCTAAATAAGAAATGAAACTGAAGAAGTGCAAACAACGATTTAAGTAAATAAAATTAGAGATATTAATGACGTGTTTGAAGACCTTCAAAATAAACAATTTTACACTTTGGTAAGTATTTTAGACACGTCTTAATTGGATGATTGATAAAATGAGAAACACAAAATAACACAGTGTCGGGCCAGTTCCAAATTCTAATAATAAAATAGCAGAAACAGAGCCAAAATCGGTACCCCCTAACACACATCTACATGACCACTCTTTTTCCTAACTTGGTAAGCGAGCAGCATTTCTGCTTCAGTGTATATTCATGACGACAATAAATTTGCAATCAATAATTCCTGTAGTTTAAGTATGGCGTCCTGTTTGGCCTGAGAACTGATGTTTTGCTTGCAACAGGCATAATGTGAGATAATATATATAGTCGTAAGATTTTGTCATGAAACAGACCACATCTAATAAACAGTTGCTCATTACAAGTATCATAACTTGGTTAACCATTACGGAACATCTGTGTCACAAATGGCCACGGATATGTTCCACTTATCCTAAACACTTACCGGTACTTTCCTCATTCATGACTTATGACCGGGTTTGCGACGGGTGCCACTAGTGGAGCAGGAACTGATTACCCTTCCGGGGCACCTGAGTTCAAAACCGATTATTAGTGGGGTTAGTGTTAGGGACGGACCATTTAACTTGAAAGGGGGGGGGGGTATGTTTTTTTCTAAAAAAATATTCTGATTCCCAATGTTGCTGAAAAAAATATTCTGATTTTGGTGGAGGAAAAAAAGAATAATCTGATTCAGAGTTTTTGTCATATAACCTAATGTTAAATTCTGGAAAAAAATTTCGCGCTTAGCGCGACAAAAAAAATAAATATTCTAACTCTCGTGTTGTCCGAAAAAAAAATTCTGAACGAAACAAAAAACCATAAGTTATTCGTGTATACATATCCTAGGTGTTTAATATTACGTGATAAGAATAAAATTAGTTGTCTATGCTTTATAAACCGGCAAAGTCCAGTTATTTAAAGTTCAAAGGGATCTGTCATTTATACAAATAATCAACCAAAAACCTTTGATTTACACCAGCGTGCAATGTAAATATCATATGCATTAAAAGAAATATTTACCAATGTCGAATAAATTCAAAGCTTGAAAAGAGATGAAACAAAAATAAGTCTTGTGGATTTGTGAGTTCTGAAACAAAGGTAATATTACCATCTCTTCAAAATATGAGATTCACGGGGTCAGGGTTTCAGACAAGGTGTTTATCTACCACATGTAACATACGGTGTCAGAACACGAAATCTATGTCGTTTTGTGTTCCGCATCGAGATACGTTTTGACTTGGAGATTTAAATATTACAAATATAATATGGAATTAGATAGAGCACCAATCTGATTCATAATCTTTGTTTGATAAAGATATATCCATTGTGTTAAACCATGCAGCCCAACGATCAAACACGCAACAATATTATGTAACTATAACAGAAAACGTGTCCCGTAACAGTATTTCTTTAGTATTTGGATGCATGACCTAACGTCTCTATTGGTTCATTTTCTGGTTCACACATCCGGGGTTATGGGTTATGACCTACAGTCACACCACCCCCTCTAACAAACTTTGAATGTGTATCGCATGATCGCTATGCACAATTTGCATTGTTCAGAAATTAAAAAGGCAATCCAAGTAACACACAACGCCATGTTTAGGTTTAAATCTTTCAGTAGTTTCAGAGAATAACATTTTCAACACATTTTTCTTTATGACTTATTGTTGAACTATGACTAATTGTGACGATAATATTGATTAAATAAATTAAATTCAACTGAAATTTCAGCATACAAATATTCTGGGATTTAGAAATAATTTGTACAAATCTGTCTCCAAGAAGAAACATCATCGTCGGTAACTCACCAGGGGCGGGTCCAGGGGGCGGCGCACCCGGCGCTCCCCCCCCCCCCCCCTAAAATTGAAAAAAATAAGATATTTTTCTTAAAATCGTGATTTTTCATACGAAATACCCCAAAAATTTTCGCCCCTCCCTCCGCTCGGCGCAATTTTGTTAAGTGCGCCCCCCCTAACTTGAAATCCTGGATTCGCCCCTGCTCACTGCTGATAACGCTCCGATACTCTCCATGCATCACATGCTTAGTGAATAGAATCGGAGCGCGATCAGTCATGGGTTATCGACGATGTGTAGATACCGATAACATTGATAAACAGTAGTATGTAAAGTATTATATAGAAAATATGTGAAGAACTGCAATTACCGTTTAAATTAAATCAAAATTTATGTTGTTATCGATTTTCGAACTGCTAATGACACTAAGACGGGAGCATCCAAAATCGAACTGCTAATGACACTAAGATGGGAGCTGTCACACACTCCTCACAATCTTAAAGTTGGTACAGTTCATGTAAACATTTTATCTAGACACAATTTCAATTCGTTTTCATTTGTTTTATCTGTTGCCAAATATTAAATCTATATAAATAAATGTAAATCGGCAGTTCCTATGATATGATAAATCAATAATTTTAATAATGTGGATGAGTAGTAATTAAATTTCTAATTTACAACATGTACATAGTCCTGAATCGATGTTTTTTGAAGATATGTTCTTTACGGGAACTACATTTGAGATAAAGACTCGCGAAAATAGTGTGTTCTTTTCGTCAACGAATATTAAAA
This sequence comes from Bathymodiolus brooksi, assembly GCA_963680875.1. Lineage (NCBI taxonomy): Eukaryota > Metazoa > Mollusca > Bivalvia > Mytilida > Modiolidae > Bathymodiolus > Bathymodiolus brooksi. The sequence goes on along the minus strand of OY804576.1, from coordinate 127,373,450 downwards.
TAACCAGATATTTTATCCATGTTTCAAAATAAAAACAATTTGAAGCAATATTTTGAATTCAATCTTATATCACTAGAGATATCATTCCAGATCTTTATCAAGAATGGTATTTTGATAATAAATAAAGTTATATCTTGAAGATAAGAATAGTTTGAAGATACCAAAGGGGTAATCAGAGTCCGTAAGTCGAAGAAGGACAGACAACACAATGGCCAAAAGAAAAAGGGACAAAAACAACGATCTACAAAACATACATATAAACCTAAAGATCGAGTAACATGAACACAACTCTAAAAACAGGGGGTGGACTCAGTTGCTCTGGAAGGGTAAGCATTTCCTGCTCCACTTTGTCGTTTTATCTTCTTGTGTTATGTTGAAGGGTCTTATACATCTGGACAGGTACTAAGGAATTAAAAAATCATGGGCATCTTTATAGAACTTTCATTTCTTGAATGCGCTCTGTAATAACTAAAAATATATTTTATATGGGTCATATGTTAAAACTATGTCCTGTGTTGGTGACCATATTGAACTTCCAGTCGAAACTAAAACACAACTGAGTTTATGGAAAATAATACAATGTACATATATGCCATAGTTCGGACGATTTCGAAGAAGACGATTGAAGTAGGATAGCTTACAGACGGCAACAGGAATGGCTTCTATGATCTTTCCGGTCACGTGAGATTACATCTGGAATTATTGTTCTTATGTGACACATTGAGAAATCGGTTCCATAGAAAATAATATGATTTGTTATTACAATCATTATTTCGCAAGCATCAAAGGATCAACTGGAAATCGTCAGTGAATTGAAAGCAGTCCACATTGTATATGCAATTAAACAATAAATTGAAGTAGTATGTATATTTGATATATGTTATTTTATGTATAATACTGTTTTAATAAGTGTGGGGATTATTGGTCGATATGAGAATGCCTCTTTGAAATATATAAAAATAATTCATGAACATCCTTTCAAAAAACGTATAGCAAAAGTTATTAAACTAATATTAACAATTAATTACGACAATACGCCATGATTGATTTCTCAATAAAGAGCAGACGAGAAATGAAAGTCATTTGAAATTTAAATGGATATTTGATTCAAATAGTATCGACATACCGTTTGCTCTTTTGCGAAACTATAATGTTCATTAACGATTTCCAGTCGTCAGGTACAGGGTGAAATATGAATATTATAATCGTCTGAAAGCTAATGTTCTATTTTTTTTCTAAGCGAACTTCTCGTGTTAATTGTTTGCATTGTTTAACACTAAGGTTTTAAAACATTCAAGCGTACCTCAAGGCACTGCAAATGGCATTTAGAAACTGGGAATATTTTAATAATGCATTGATTGCTTGTTTTGTCGGTTGCTTAACGTCCAACGGTAAATACCTCATGCTTACCAACGGTAAATACTCCGTGCTTACCCGGGAGAAGTGGGAGAGTGATTGTTATTTAACACCAACTCAGCTATATTTCATGGCGATGACAACAATCAGCGGATACATATGTCGCCCCACTCGGACACTTTATCCTGATTCCGAGCCAACCAGTCTTTGCTCGTTTTCCTTAAAGCTGTGTGCTTAGCGGAGAAGCAACAAATATCAATTTTATAGTCTTTGGTTTGACTGATCGAGGCTCGAACCCACGATCTACCGCACTCGAGGCGAGCACGCTAACCATTACACCACAGATGCACTTTAAATAGCCAGGAGAACAAGTTCAACAAAATATATACATCATACGGAAATGAAAGAGGAATATGACAAGCGGGGCAACGACTCCTGGCTGGCAATGGAAAAGTATGGAGACTTGGTAGGGCAGCCATTTGCATGCACCCACTCTTTTCAGAAATCCACAACAGTGATCATTAACGTGCAAGGAGTATGACACTCTCCATCCATGGCAACCACCATAGTCAAGGCCAGATATCCGTTTTATATATTATAACCTGACCCATATATAGAGAGGGCTTCCTCTTTTCGCCACCTGGGGATGTACCTGGCAGATCTATGGGTTGACAACAGGGAATGATCTCCAATACTCAGTAATTAATTGGATAAAAGCGTTTATTTGTGTCCTACAGTAGATAATAACTTACGTTTAACAAATTAACAGTCGCACTTTTACAGATTTTATATTCTCATTAAATAATTGTTTCAAAAGTCGATCATGTAAAGGAAATTTATCAGATAGATGTTAAAGAATACACCTTTCTTCGTGCTTGGGCCAGTCTCCCACTCACATTGATGTAGATATGAGATATGTGCATTACTACTGAAGACCAACTCGATGCCATATAAGATGAAGAACAACAATAACAGCTTGTAACCTTTGATTTTTACCCAAGTTTACAGGTTTAATATCTCCTCCCGGTGTTAACTTCAATCCCACTCTTTTTAAATTATATATCAGTAATTCATATTATACGATCATTATATTTTATAGTTTATCATATTAAAGTGACAATAAGTATATCTTAAAGTACAAAGTATACATGATAGTAAACTTTTATTGTAGAATTATGCTACTTTAAACATTGTTTGCACATTTTAAAACCTTGACAATTTTCATCAGTCATTTATGAAGTAGCAAGAAAATAAGGGTAATAACAAAATTACAGAACTCCGAACAATCTTACGAAGGGAAACTGTGAAAACCGTAATGACCCTGACTTGGTACAGGCATTTCTAAACAAATGGTGGGTTGAATCAGATTTTAAAGCGCCAAACCTCCCACTTTCTTTACAGCTCAAATATTCCGGCTGTCACTATAACAGTATTTATAACAATACTGGAACAAAATAGGTAAAATAATTGTCAAAGCAGTACCAAACCCAGTGAAGCAAATGTCAAAAACAATTTTACGTCACACATTGATAAAAAAATATTTTTGACATTTTTGTTTCACTCCTTATCTTTATACATTTTCACTATATGAAAATGCATCGTTTATCTTCGTCTCTGCAGAGACGGAATATATTTCGACAAGATCGTGGTATCGGAATATAAACTTTTTAAGAGATCGAATAACGCGAATCTTTTAATAGCCCTGGTCCAGTAGCCTGTTTCTCAGATGAAGATGGCGTTTCAGGAAATCAGAAAAACGAGGGATACCAACGCTGATGAGTACACCATGACTCGATTTTTCACATTGACGTCATAAATATCAAATATTAATCTGAAAATTGACGTAAAATGTTCTGTTAAAATGGGTCACTATGTCTAGGATATATTGGAATTATATTCAGTGTAAGGGTTATGGTGTTTAACGCCACTTTCAAAAATATTTCAGTTACATCGTGGCGGACAGCTTTATTGGTGGAGGAAACCGGAGTACCGGGGAAAACCATCGACCTTGACAAAAGGATATCCCTTCCCCAAGAAGGTTATAGTAGACAAAATAACATCCACTGGTTCTTGTGGAGAAAGGGAAATTAAATTATTGTCTTCTTCTCCTATCTGGGGGCCGTCGTGGTCATGCTCGTATGGTAGTTGGATTAACAACTACCTATGCAAAGAGTGCCTATCACCACTAACGTTGCGAGTTCGAATCCAGATAATGGTGACATGTATTCGAAACAAAATTATGGGATAAAGTTTGACAGTGACTTGCGGCAGGTCGGAGGTTTTCTCCGGGTACTCCGATTTCCTCCACCAATAAAACTGACCCCCACCATATAACTGAAATATTGTTGAAAGTGGCGTTAAGCACCATAAGCCAAACCAATCCTCGGCTATCTTATTAAATGGACAATCACTTAATACTTATGATTTGTATTGCATGATCAATATGAAAAGGCAGAAATTAAATACGAATTGAAATGTCGTGTGAATCATGTCTGTCTTGGGTTGAGGAGAAAAGATGCCGTTTTCATCTGCAAACATATACCCAAATAAATAACCGCTCCCATGTATGATGACCCAACACACAAATATTTTAAAGGTTCTAAGGACATACTTGTTCAGAGATTAAAATGATCATGTCAAATAGATTTATTGCTTTATAAATATTGTGTATATTATATATCAAAATGATGGCAAGTGCTGACTAAGTATGAATTGAGTGATAAGACAAGACTGATATACTAAATAAAACTTTTTTTCGAAACCAACAGAAGCCTAAAAAACAGATATGATATTGAAACCATATGGATTGTACTATAAAGCCTTTTATCCAAACAAGGATATACAAAATGTATATACATTTGTATACATTAACCGAATTAAATATTGCATTCCTCTCTTCTAATTTCGGCAAGTTTGTACAAACTTGATATCATTCTTTTATTCTGTCTCTTTAATAATTATGTTGTATCTATGATCAACCAAACAACAAGGTATTCAAACGTATAGAAAAAAATAACATGCAAAATCACGTACATCCACAAAAGACATAATTTTACTGGCCATTACTTTGGGACACAATCAGGTGCAAAAGCATCAATATCACCTCATGTCTCGCTCTATTACCGTCTATAATAATTACCTTATCTTACAAATTTAACATACCTTTTGTAAAATGTAAAGCTCATGCCTTATAGTCATAAAACTTTCTTAGAGCAAGACTTCTCCAAAATCGACCAATCAGAACATTGTATATATCGAATACAATGTTCTGATCGACAATTTTCCGAATACGGGTCCAAACTTTTTTTATTACCGTAATGCCAGTTGTACATTAATACCCCCAGGAATGCAATTGTAAATGCGACCTCTAATATCTTTACAGACCGCTGTTAGAGACCACTGATAACAGGTTGATGTTTTTGCATTTTTTTTTATGAACTTAAGAATTTGATCGATGTTGTAATAGGAAAATTAGGTAAACTTGTTCACAAATAAAACTGTTCTCGCCACTTTTTTATTTTATAAATTATAACATCACTATTGTACAAGTTAGATGCATTACTACTGAAACTACTGTCGTGAAATAAAAAATAACTAGTGAAAATTAATAAAGCATACAAAGTGATAGGAATCATTATAAAATCTAGGTCAAACCAGGTGAAATTGGAGCATATCGGGACAAGTGTAGCGAGAAAGTCGTGCATTTTCCTACCACATATTTTAGGAAATGGGTGCGTCCAACGAATAATATATTTAAAAAAAAAATTTGTTGGCCTTGTATCTTAATTGCTTGGTATTGGGTCCTAATTTTTCAGCGAAATTGATACCAATGTACACTTGGCACTTAAAATGAACTGGGTACTCCTCGACAAAACAAATCTCAAGTACATTTAAACATATAAGTATAAATCAGCTTATGTTTTAATACTTTGATCCTGCTACCATATTTCAAATTCACTTTCATCGATTTATTGAAGCAATTTTCAATAATGCTAAGGTAAATCTTATTTTCGTGGCGAACCTTAACCTTTTTATTTAATTTCTATCGTTTTATGATGTATGTACAACAAAAGATGACAATTGTCACTGAATGCTAACGGTATACAGGTTGTCATAACATTAATGACAATAAGAAAACACGTTGACAATTTTGGAATCCTTGAAATCGATCACTTATGAGTTTTGACTTTCCCTTTGGAAGATTGTTCGGAGTTCGGTAATTTTGTTATTACCCTTATTTTCAAGAAGAACACTATTCAAATGATACCATTCATCGTATTCTATATGTTTCCCAACATAATTTCATCTTTGTGTCAAAATCTGCGGTGTCTTCATATTGCTGTAAACTTGACCATTAAGCAAGGGACTGAATGGTATAAAATAGTGTCGAATTTTCTAGGATCTCTTGAATTTATTCCAGACTAATCGTACACGGATATCAATATCTTTATTTATTAAACATTTGTAAATTCGAAAGATTCGAAAGATTAAAGCATAATACTTTTCAAAATCAAATTATTTCTTAAAAAAACGTGATTAATTATCAAATATAAACATAAAAGAAAATACACATACCTCAACTGCTCTGATGACTGATTCAGTTATAAGTCCATTCTCAAATAATCTTTTTGATAGTTCCGTAGTCCATATTATATTTTTCATCAAAAAGTTCTTATGAACTTGCAGAACATCGCGCTGTTTGTTATTCATGATGAAACTTCAGAATTTTGTTAAACGTTGTCTACTCAAATACCGAAAAACAAATTTATTGATTCGAAAAATTTATATCAGGTTTGCGTGTTGTCATTGTTGACAAGCCGAAACACTTCATTTATCCGTGTCATTAATTTCTGATGTCTAAAATATACTAGTATCTACAATCAGAATTGAAATTTAAATTAAACCCCACATGCACCGGCTAGTGTGAATCTATCTTCTACGGTTCGTGTTTTAAATTGTTGTAATGCCTATAAACAGAAGTATTAACCACTCAGGTTTATTTCAATGCCTAATATAAGCATTAATACTTAGGTGTGATTTTATCCAATGAAAAATACAATTAAAGATTTAAATTTTAAGTGTAGGTAACGGAAAGTCCATACAAAATCGATCATAAATTTTAGGACGAAACAAAAATGTATTGACGTATGTTGAATATCTGTTATTTACCAAATCAATTATTTTTTTTAAGGAACATCCGGAAGTTAATACAAAATGAGTTAAATACTTTCCTACGTATTACTCATCTTAAGAATGCCACGCCCTTTTCACTGATTTTTAGTCAAATTTGTTTACCGTGAAGTCATGACGTTATCAGTGTAAAACGTCACAGTACATGACCTAATGTAAAATTACACACACGTTTTTTGACTTTGTGGGGTGTAAATTGTAATGTAAAATTGCACACACGTGTTTAGACTTTGTGGGTTGTAAATTTCAATGTAAAACTACACACACGTACGTGTTTAGACTTTGTGGGTTGTAAATTTACAATGTAAAATTACACACACGTGTTTTGACTTTGTGGGTTATAAATTTACAATGTAAAATTACACAATCTTTTTTTCAGACCTTAATGGGTAAAATAGAAAATTACTGATGTATTTAAAACAAAAATGTGTCTAATGTAAAATTGTACACTTGTTTTTTCCCCCACACTTTATTGAATCTAATAATGTAAAATTGCATGTGCGTTTATCACACTTTAAATAATGAAATAATTGTACAATTTGACATACGCTTTTGCCCTAAAAAAAACAATGCCAATATACGTCGTGGTCGTGATCTTATGTTAGTTGGATATTTTTTTTTATAACTAGCTATGCAATCACTGCCTATCACTACTAACGCTGGGAGTTCGAATCCCACTCAGGCGAGGTGTACTCGATACAACATTATGTGATAAAGTTTTTCGGTGACTTCCGGTAGGTTGATGGTTATCCCCGGGTACTCCGGTTTCCTCCATCAAAAAAAAAACTGACCACCACGATATAACTTAAATATTGTTGAAAGTGACGTTAAATACCATAACTCTCTGTTATATATATCAACATTAAATAACAAATAGTATGGAGGAAGCATGGTAAATTTTCACATGTAAAGTTGAAAGAATCGGCATAAATGACATGAGTATCTCTCTAGTCCAGCTCCGAGTAATGAGTGTTGGATTTTAACCTTATATATGAGAAAGTTCAACAAAGATATATAACAGTTTAATTATTGCCTGTGATCTGTGGTTTTTTTTCACCCGTTAAGTTTTGTTCTTTCAACACGTTAATCTATCCATCTAAAAATATATATTGACAAAAGCTATGAATTGTCAATATGTTCAATATGTTTCTTATAGTTCAATGCCGATACAAGCACATGGCATGAACCACTTTATTACATCTCGAGGATATAGTGATTGCTCTAGAACGTATGTTTGGTGTAGTACAGAGAATACAGTTTCGCTGTTTCCCCTTTCCAAAACGTACTTAAGTCTATTTCTGTTGCCTTGATTAACAAGCTGGTGTCGCCTGATAACATTATCGACAGATCGAGGATAGCAGGGGGAGGGGCTCAATAATGGTGAGTAGACATGATCCGACTTTTGTTAAACTCAATTGATTCCGTTCAGATGACCCTTTATTTTTTTATCTATTTATTAATTTCACTTCGTCAGTCACCACATTGTCATTGTCAAACATTGCAACATACAAATTAAACAAATTATAATCAAGGTATGCTGAGCGGGTCTGTACAAAATATGTCGAGAGAGAGACTGAGAGAGATATAAAAAAAAAGGATGACATCTCGGACACGCACAAGTCAACTGACCAAAGTAGGCCTACAGTAGTTGTTGGTATCAAAAGTAGTTTCTACCAAATTTTTTTTGGGGGGGGGGGGGGGGCAAGTTTCCTTTTTCCCTGGGGCCCAAAAATTCTCTTGGCGGCCCTGCCTAGACTTTTAAATTAGACACAAGTTTATAACTCCTAATCCTGAACGGAAAGTTGGGGCCATTTCAGAGGGTACCCTACAGTACCCTATATATATATACATATAATCGTTATTAAAATGTCGAATGCGGTAGGTCGTGGGTTTGATCCCCGATCGGGTTAAACCAAAGACAATAAAATTGGTCTTTGTTGCTTCTCCACTAAGTACGTAGCATTAAGGAGAAAGAGCAATGACTGGTTGGTTCGGAATCAGGATATTGTATCCGAGTCTATCTAACTATAATACTGGAAATAATGCACTTCTCCGTAAATGAATTGAAGAGATGTTTGATTACTTTACACCTCTCTTTAAATGATGTGTTACGCCGTTCAGTTGATTTGATGCGCAGTGCATATACCAATCATTATCAGACAAGAACTATTCGAAGAAATAGAAACAGTAATAAAATCGTTTTATCCGGATCTTGCGTTTTCAGAGCTACCGTCCTTTCAAAATCTGCGGTGACTTTTGTCTTAGTTTTAGTTTTAACAGTGAGCTTGGTTTCTTGCTCGACCAGTTCAGTAAAAAGACTAATTATGTAAAATGATGAAAGAGCGAACTATTTTAATTGAGTCATGTGTCGATGATCAGGAACTCGCTTAATATTGTGTTTCTCTTATTTTATGCCATTCTTATATTTTATTTATAATTAAGTGCAATTAAAAATATACAATGTATATAATTTTGTTTTAATGAAGAATGACACAATTGTTTCTGTGATAATATGTTATGACTTTTATGACAATGACAATGATGTTTTTTTATTCTTTGATGATTTCAAATGTGTTATATTCAATGTTCGTGTATGATTAATACTCATTTTAATATAGTTGTATAATTTATTATTATTAGACGCACACATTGGTACGTTGATGCTTGCCACCGTTGTAAAGGGGTAGGTTCTGAATAAAAAAATAAGTAAAAAAATATATGTTATAGAACGGCACTATCATTGAAATTGTGACGTCATGTTTACTGTGACGTCATCGATGAATGACGTTTTACGCAAAGCCTACAAATAGGCCGTTGGCACTCGAGTGGTGGTTTGAAAAGTCTAAAAATAGGCTCTTTGGACATGTAAGGGTTAAGAATGCCACGCCTCTGTGAAATGAATTTAGTAAAAAATACATATGTACTTAGCAAATTTTATGGAAAGTGATCCAAAAACAAATTTATATGTGTATCGTATCTTAACATAGTTAAATAAATATTATCATGTCTAATTTAAAATATGCATTTCGATTGAGACAGTAATGGAATTTACCTTTTAATTTGTTTATTTTTGTTTATAAAGTTCAATGATCATGAAGACATCTGAAGTTTTGGAAGTGCCAATGTTACAACGCTTTATACAACATTTCAAGGTAAATGACTTGTAAAATTGTAACTGGATCTGGCAGTATACCTAATCATATACAGGTAGAATACCAGGTAGAAAATTAGAGCTGACATTAATCTGGGTAGACCAACAACACCAGCAAAATTTACGATGCAAATTTAAGAAGGCAGTACAAAAATTACTGCCCGCATACATCAACGTCACCAGCGAATTATAAGATACATATGAGAGAGGGCATTACAAACAAATCTTCATATAGGTAGACCATTTAACATCAGGTAAATATTTTATACAAATTAGGAGAGGTAGTGCAAAAATCATTGTCCGCAAACATCAACAGCACCGACGTCAGTGAAATATACAAATTAGAGAATGCAGTGCAAAAATCATTACCCGCAAACATCAACGTCACCAGCCAAGTACATATGAGAGAGGGCAGTACAAACAAATCTCAACAATTTAATGTATAGAAGGCAGTGCAAAAATCACTGTTCGCAAACATCAACGTCAACAAAGGGGGCAGTACAAACAAATCACAATATAGGTAGACCAATAACATCAGTGACAATATTTAATACAAATTAGAGAAGGTAGTACAAAAATCACTGTTCGCAAACAACGACAACGTCAGTGAAATATACAAATTAGAGAAGATAGTACAAAAATCATTGTTTGCAACCATCAACAACGACAACGTCAGTGAAATATACAAATTAGAGAAGGAAATGCAAAAATCGTTGTCTGCATACATCAACGACAACGTCAGCATCAACAACGACAACGTTAGTGAAATATACAAATTAGAGAAGGTAGTACAAAAATCATTGTTCGCAAGCATCAACAACGACAACGTCAGCATCAACAACGACAACGTCAGTGAAATATACAAATTAGAGAAGGAAATGCAAAAATCGTTGTCTGCATACATCAACTACACCAGAGAGGGCAGTACAAACAAATTACAATATACAATGTAGTAAGAACAATAACATCAGTGAAAATGCTTAATTAAAATTAGAGAAATCAGTGCAAGAATCATTGCCCTCATACATCAACAACACCCACGTCAGTGAAATGTACAATGCAGATTAGATGGGGCATTACAAGAAGTCAAAATCCTGATAAACCAACAAAGCATACAGTACAACTTAGAGAGGGCAGCACAAATAAAATACAATATAAGTAGAACAATAACGTCTATGAAATATACAATACAAATTAGATCGAGCATTACAAGAAATCAAAATCCGGAGTGACCACAAACGCCAACGAAGCATATAATACAACTTGAAGAGGGCAGTACAAACTAAATAATATACCGATATAGTGAGTGAGTGATTGATTGTTGTGTAACGCCAAATTGTGTTAGCTATATTTTGGCGAGAAGAAGTTACATTCGATGACATGATGATGATGATATCCGCTCTCTAATAGACCAACACGCTGAGTTGGATATTTATAGCGCTATCTCACTGAAACAACAGTCCGCGAGTACACATGTTGCTCTACTTAGGATAGATTATTATGAATTATGATCCACCCAGTATTTTCTCCTACTCCTTAATACTGCGTGCATAGCGGAGACGCAGCAAATAACAATTTTATAATCTTTGGTTTCAATATGGGTAGAATAATCAGTGAAATATACTGTACAAAACAGTAGTACAAAACAATCTTCATGATCTTGGTAGACAATAACAACACTAGCGATTAATACGATGCAAATAAGATGGGGAAAACAAACAATTCACAACGAGGCTGGACTAACAGCATCAGTGAAACATACAATACAAATCAGATGGGGCCTTCCAAAAATCAATATCCGTACGGACCAGGTATATCGAATGGACGGGATTCTCGTTCGTATGTACTCATAAGTTTAACGTTTTGTTTGGTGTCACTATCTGATTACTGATGAAGCTTTCAACCTACAGAGCTGCTCAGCTCGTCTGGCGGATAGGGGTGCCCTCTCGGTGGAGAGTTACCATACCATGTTATAATACATAACTCTTGATTGTTGACCATAATTGGTAACGTGTTTAGTAAAAGAGTAGACGTATCATAGCCGCCACCGAAGACTATTTTGTTTTCATTACTTCCTAACTCTATATATTTGTCCATTGGCAGTCAAAAGTTATTACCATGGTTATCTCATCCCCCCTCAATTCTGTATAGTTTTGTTGTTCTTCTTAAATTTTCACCGTCAATGTTACGGATTAACAGATTTACATCAAGATTAATAAAAACGATAGTGGTTATAATGTTTTTGTTTTTAGCGCAGATTATTCCATAAAGGAACACAAATCATTCAGTCTATTTTATTTTGATGAGTGTAGATATTTTCTAAGAGACTTATAATAATTCACATTTCTGTATATGCTGCATTATCAAGACGATTCACATAGAAAATTAAATAAAATGTTGGATATTGAAGCCTTTTTGCGATAGGTTTCTAAAAACATTCACATGTATTCGTTTTATGTTGATGTAGTTTGCCTGTGATCGCTTTAATGTCATCAACATTGTCGTTTTGATTGCATCACATTGCATCACATTGCATCAAAAACGTAAATAAGAATTGAAATAAAATACGGTACAATGAGATCATAGTTTTATTCCAAATAAATAAAACAACAAAAAATAGTTGAGTATTTTCTGAGCTTGAATCACAAATTCTAATGATGTTGAACATCTAGTAACCGCCTGAAAAATAAAAATGATAAATATAAATATGAAAAAACAGTGACAGGGAAAACCCCATTTACCTTAATTACTTATAATGTTAAAGCTTTTTCTCTAATGTTACTGATGATGATAATTTACTATAGTTCACAATCAACCATTCACTTTAACTTTTGTCTATCCTGTTTAAGTCCCTTGGTTTTATTGCTCCCAAAGACGTTTATATTATTTGGCTTTCTAATCTGTCGATTTTGAACGTTATTCCAGAAACGCGTCGTGCGGACTATAACTATGTTTGTACCATTCTTTTTCATTCACAATATTAAAACATTAAAATGTTATATGCAGCTAAAACAATTCAATTACCCCTTTTAGGCACGTATGGAGATCTAAATCCTTTAATACCATCAGCACCACCTATTACACCAAATCTACCATTTCCCAATTTGGAATATCCTCTATTACCATGGAAATCCATCACATGTCCCGATGAGAAACCATTCATTCTATCAAAGCCTGGATATAGACCAGAATACATCATTGCTTTAAGATAACTCCCATATTCTTCCATGCTACCTTTGTGATAACCTCCCACGCCACCTTTGTGATAGCCTCCCATGCCACCTTTGTGATGTCCTCCCATGCTACCTTTGTGATATCCTCCCATGCCACTTTTGTGATGTCCTTCCATGCCACCTTTGTGATATCCTCCCATGCCACCTTTGGGATGCCCTACCATGACATCTATTTGATGTCCTCCCATGACACCTTTGTGATATCCTTCCATGCCACCTTTGTGATATCCTCCCATCGCATCTAAGGAATATCCACCCATGATGCCACCTTTTGGGTATCCACTTATCCTCTCCATGATATGGTATCCACCCATTCCACCTTTCGGATGGTCACCATTAAACATATTCAGCTGGTCGTCATGTCCATGCATGCTTCTGTGGTATCCGTTTGAGTTCAATGAACCAAACCCACCAACCATTGGTCCGCCAAAACCACGAGCCCCATCAGAACCGAATTGGCCTACAATACAATTATCACATGTTATATTCAGATTAAATAAAACGTTCTTTGGTGTACCCTGACACCTCTCGTACCCGACATTAAAAACTAATAATAGAAGTTGTCAATAGTGCCCCTTTAGTTCCCTTTAAATTCCTAAATTACATGCAGCTGAACAACATGTATTAATATGTCTTTATTGATTTTTCCTTTCATTAATACATGTACTTCTCATTTATCATGTTATTATAACTGGAAAAACGATTGCGCGTTAATATCCAAAAGTTTAAGGTAGTTTCATTCCATCGAATTCTATGACATATGACTTAGCTACTGTGTTTAGTTAAATGTACTTTATTATAGATATTTGACCAATAAACAAACAACTGTTCATGACTTATAATCTGTAACTAGAGTAACACGACGGGTGCCACTAGTGGAGCAGGAACTGCTTTCCCTTCCGGAGCACCTAAGTTCACCCTCGGTTTTAAGTGAGGTTCGTGTTACTCGATCTTTATTTTTATGTGCATGTTTTGTAGATCGTTGTTTGTCCTTTTTCTATTGGCCATTGTGTTGTCTGTTCTTCTTCGATTCATGGATTGTGATTACCCCTTTGGTATCTTCAAACTCTTCTTACAATATTAGATATTGGCTATCATTATTTTTTTGTACAATCACATAATCATATGTTCAACATATAGTAGTGAACAATGCGGAATTAATTTACTGAAACAATTATAATCTATTATTTTGAACAAGCTTTCCACTAACAGGGAATGTATCGTCCTATGAAGATGATATACCGGTTTATATTATAGAAGGAAATGATGCCACTTGTCAGTTGGTTTTTAGTGGGGTTTGTGTTACTCGATCTTTTGTTCTATGTGTATGTTTTGTAGATCGTTGTTTGTCCTTTTGTACCCTTTCTTTTGGCCATTGCGTTGTCTGTCCATCTTCGATTTACGGATTCTGATTACCCCTTTGATATCTTCTAACTCTTCTTGTCAAAACACCCAGTTCGTCATGTACTGTCTGTTGTTCTTATGTTTGTGTTGTTTATCTTAGTGTTTCATTGTGTTGAAAAGCTCAGTGACCAACATTATTACAATAACGACGCTTATTTTAATAAAAAAAATCTTCGAAATCATTTGAATGATTTGCTTGTTCTGAATCTAAAAGTGGTTAATGTGTTGTAAAATTGTCCCTTGGTTTCCTACTTTCTCTATCGAAAAAAAATATGAGTCACTGTTACTGATTTCTGCTTAATAACGCCTCGATGTTTTTAACACTCTTACCATTATAAAAAAATAATGTGAATCATTGATACTAGTTGTTATCAATTTTACCTTTAAAGAATGTTGCAGAAACACAGGCTAAAAGGCTTCCGATCAGAACTGAAATCAACATGGTGTCAATTTTGAGCTAGATACGTCTGAAAACAAAAGAATACCATTAATGTACTAGTTGAATCAAATTAATTTGTTGATACCTATATGAGTCCGTTCTTTATATCGAAAATATGTTGATTACCTTTTCTTTTTTGTATATTTTATGAAACCAGTTAAAACAAGTTGAATAATAATTGTTATGTACAGATAGGAGGTCAGAATATTTATTTGCAAGACAAATCATGCTAGATTATTAATTTTCAACTATTGTAGAACTAAAATATTTATTTAAAAAAACTCATCTCTCCCCCCTCCTCAATTGTTCGTTAATATATAACTATTTGAAAAACAATGCAAAAACATTTGTGGCTGGCATCTGCACTTGAAATATAAATACTTTGATAAAACTTTGGACTTCAAAATTCTTAAGACAGTTAATCAACTGACTTCATCCTTTTAAAACAACAATGCTTGAATGTATCTACATACAATTGTTGACTGATTCCTAACAAATAATTAATTTCGTACTACCTCTAGAGGGTCAAATCTTTTGTTCGTATTTCAATATGACGACGTTCATTCAATACTACGTACATAACAATAAATAAATATTAAGTCGAGTTCAAAAACAAATTTATTTTATTTGAGATTTCAAATCAACAATCCGCAGCTGTGTACCACCATGACAAAGTTAAAATTGAATTTGAAAACAAACTGTCAATTCCATGTCAATACATGGAATCGTGAGCAGCATATACATGATTCAAAATCCTTTTACAATAATTTCAAGATTTTCATTAAAAAAAAACACGTTTCTGCCTCTTGTGTCTATCACTGCTTACTTTTAAGCAGCATGCAAAACTGATGTCCAACATTACTTACATATACAATTGGCGTATATAGCATATGGAGATTTATTATTCTCATGAAATGTTCTTATATCTGAACCAATATACATGTTTATCCTGCAATCAGTACATTTTCTGTACAAGTATGCTATACGAATAAATTTTTGCTTTATTCGTACTAGACGAATAAACTTTCCTGGTACCCTGTAGCTATGTACAGCGGAGGGCGCAGACAGGTATGAAACTGGTACTAATGTAACACGGACCACTAAGAAGACACCCTTGACAACATATATGAAAGGCGAGGAATGACGCTTGTTTCTGTCCTTTTTGTTTAAATCTGACAAGTTTTCCGACTTTTTTGACATTGCAGGATAAACACAAAATACGTACATTGTCGTTAAATATAAAATTAATTCATTTGTACTCGGTGCGAAACAGGCATGAAAAGCTCGCCGAAGGCTCGCTATTCTGCCTGTTTCTAAAGCTCGTACAAATAAATTATATATTTACCGACAATGTACGTATATTGTATATATATCTTCTTTAAAATCTTAAAAACTGTTTTTTTCTAATGGTGCAGATAATAAGGCATCTCAAAACGAGGAAAACTTCTTACCTTTGGTTTGAGTGGGTTCTGATTTTGTAGCGGTCCTACCATTTTGCTGTCTGCCTTTTATACCGAAAACAGCAAACAGTTGATGATGGATATGGTAAATAGGAAGCTCGATCTTCAAATATATATTCAATGTAATTAGTGGTAAAAGACATTAGAGTTGAATACACAATTGTGTATTTAACTGTATACTAAATCATCGGAAGTTGTGGTTAGCGACAAGGATTAATCGTAGAGGAGTTCCCCGTACGTTGACACCTAAGCTGTATTATTATGATATATAAGGTAGTAAATCGTACACCTACTATCTAGTTCATGGGGTCGTTAAGTCATTTGTAACACATACTATCAAGTTCATGAGGTCTTTAAATAAGGGTACTAACAATGGCCCTGACTTGGAACAGGCATTTCCAAAGAAATGGTGGGTTGAATCAGATTTTACGGCGCCAATCCTCCCGCTTTCATTACGGTTAAAAGGTTCCGGTTGTCACTATAACAGCATTTTTAACAATACTAGGACAAATTAGGTATAATAGTAGTCAACGCAGTACTTTATGAAAATCCATCGTTTATTATCAAAGTTATTTGTAACACATACTATCAAGTTCATGAAGTCGTTAAGTCATTTTGTACATTTTCCGTCTTTATATCGTAATGGGGATAATTCTTTCATATATTTTGTTTTGGGATTGCTTGGTCTGTAATTCTTCAAATATATAATCTATATTCTTGAGGAATCAAGAAACCATAGTTACAAAGAATCATATCAACACTTATTTAAGATTTAATTAGTATTTTTATTTCACTTGGAGGACTTACTTTTAGACGTATTCAATTTGTCATACCATACTTTTGAAGAAAAGTTACAGAACGAAGATTCAGGAAACATAAACATAAATTTCTTTATTAAAAAAAAGTACATCATGCCAAAATATACTATGTCTTAGCTCATACTTAGTGTACCTATAGAAATCCGAATACAACTGGTTGTCGGCTTCCATTGATTTTTATTTAAGTGTCTCGCTTACCGAGAATGTCGAGCTCCGATCTGCTCACACCGGCCGACTACGTTTCTCCATCTAATGATGTAGGTCACGGAATCATACGATATATGCCGATTGTGTCAATTTAGCCCCTTGCACGTAAGACAACATATAGGTTTTTCCAGAAATGCGACGTGCGTACTAATATAAGTATCTACGTTTTTAGTAGCAGCTTGTTATGAGTGGCCCTTGGTGTCCTGGTACAAGGCAAAATAATTCTTATTATCTTCAACCGCATCGATGGTGTAATGGTTAGCGTTCTCGTCTCGAGTGCGGTAGATCGTTAGTCGAAGTCCTGGTCAGGTCAAACCAAAGTCAAAGACTATAAAATTAGTATTTGCTTCTACGCTATGCACACAATATTGAGGAATAAAAACAAAGAATGGTTAGCGCGGAATCAGGAAAATGTATCCAAGTGGAGCGACTTGTCTATCGCGTATTGTTGTTTCAGAGAGCTAGAAAGAGCTAGCACAATAAAAATCCAACTAGGCGTGTTAGTCTAGTACAAAGCGGACATCATCAGCGTCTCATTGAAATATAACTTGTTCTCGCAATGAGAGAGCTGACAAATTACTCATTTTGGCGCTAAACAACACTCACTCACCCTATTATATTCAGTATCTCCTCTTTTATTCGTTTCAATCAAGATATCCAATTCTCGAGCCTATACATGTGCCACCTATTCACCCACAAGATTTATTATATATAAACAAAACTTTGTTCTCGTCTTGAATATGGCTGACATACTGCTCGTTTTAGTGATTGAGTGAGTGATTGTTGGTACACGCCAAGTGGGCAATTTTTCAGCTATATGATAGCGAGAACAAGTTATATGATGAGACAAGATGATGATAATGATGAACGCTTTGTACTAAACCAATACGCTTAGCTGGATTATTATAGTGTTAGCTCACTAAAACAGTCAGCGGGTAGACATGTCTCTCCACTCGGAGACATAATTCTGATTCCGAGCCAACCCGTCTTTGCTCTTAACCCTTATTGCTGCATGATTAGCGGAGAAGCAGAAAAATTCCAATTTTATTGTCCTTGGCTTGACCCGATCGGGGCTCGAACCCACGATCTACCGTACTCGAGACGAACACACTAACCATTACACGACCGATGTGGTTGCTCTTTCGACGTCAAACAACAATCAATCAATCAATCAACCTAATATTTATATTCTACCAGTCCATTGCCTTGGTAATATATTTGTTTTACTTATTAAATATTGTTGTATTTTTCTTCTTCTAAAGTTAAAATATTACAAACGTATAAATAAACAATCCAAAAACACATAGTGTTTAGTACTGTTTACTTGACCTTCAAAATCATCAGTACTACTGGACAACTCACCTGGGGATCTAAAATAGACACGTGTACTTTATAAATGGGCTATGCTCATTTAAATTAGACCATTGTTGTTTGTAAATCTATTCATGAACTCTTCTTCTGGAATCCACAAAGTTGGTAACAGTTACTAGTATTTAAAATTTAAGTCATAAACAAAATATTTATACTAAAAATTTGTTTCAAGCACTGATCCAGAAAGTCTATTGATTCGTCGAAGGACTTAAACACTTGGATTGTTATTTTGTGAAGACTGTCGAATTACCTTTATCCGAAAACAGCTGATGTGTATTGTATCATATTCAGTATAGATGCTTTGAAACCGTCCTTAATCAATGTATCCTGACAGATCAATGTTTTGTATTCCTAAACGACAATGATTACATTGCTCCTTTAACATTACAACCATCTTGACCCTCAATTTCGTTATTACATTGATTTTGTTTGTGTTGCAGACATAAGTATTATTATATTTTGATTATTTTTATATTTTTATTACAATTTCTGTCAGATTTGTGATTGATACCTACGTTTGATATATGAGTTTTTATTTTTAATGCAAGGCCTTGTTAAGAATTTAGAATTGGAATATGCTCTGTATTTTATACGATGAAGTATACACCATTAGACAGATGTGTATAACAGTTTGTTCTAAATTTACTAAATATAACCTAAAGCCAAATTTGAAATCTCATGTAACAAATAGTAACTCAAAATGTAGCATTCAAGTGCATACATTAACGAAAATCAGCTAGGTAGAATATTGGCTTCGGATGTCGTCCAGTATAAAAAGATTCGAACAAGACGTCACAACGGACACGATATCGTAGGGAAAGGATTGCCCCTTTATCCCAATATACAAGGAACTCGGGTATTTAATATCCCTCTTACGATTCGTGCGTCTTTGTTCTGTTCAGCTACATGATATGTGGGATTTTAATGACAACACAGTCAACACTGCATTATTTCCAAATGTGGAACCAAAAAACTGCAAAACCTGCAAATTTTTGAACACAGATGCTCACTTCACTAGTAATTTAAAATAACGAAAATACTATTATGAGTTACGATGATCTGAATTGTAAATCAGCTAATATTGTTTACGGATTAGAGTGTAACCTTTGCAGGTTAGTATATGTCGGTGAAACTAAGGTAAACCACACAACCGAGCATGCGGTCATCGATCCGGCATCATTAACATTACATGTATTTATCAGCATTTTAATCGCACTTATCATTCGATCCATTCAATGAGATTTCGTATTGATCATCGAAAAATATACTATAGGACTATAACAATCCAAATCTAGTAAAACCTCTTAAAAAACAAATAGAATGCTATTGAATAAAAGAACAAAGGACAGCAACACCCTATGTAGCTCGGTGAATGTGATGGATATTTTCAACTCTGTGCTGCGGCGTTGGGGAGGCCGCGGTCATCTTAAGTATACACTGCATGATGTATCACTAAATGACCTTCTACCATTTATACAGAAGCCGTTGAGCATACATTACATTCGCCCGAAACTATTTTCACTACCCCATTCAAAACTGCATTCCTTGTACAACTCATCTTTCAACCCTGTTTGAAATCTGTATTCAAACTAATTCATGTCTACACAGGCTACATCAATCGTCATGGATATTGTTGGCATTAGCAAGATGGAGCAGATAAACGTTTCTTTCTTCACATTTTGCTTATCATAAAAAGTGATCTTGATAGATATTCCATGGCGTGTGGTTCCTTGATAGTGGTTTGATGCTAACATGGAAGATATTGAACCAAGGGTTCCTATTTGTTAAGTTGAAGTTAGCACTCCGAAATGACTTGGGTAACCGTTATGGAATATTTGTATCACAAATGAACACGGATGTGTTCCGTTTGCCGTAATCACAGCTTGGTCCTGTCCGTTCCTCAACACGCCGGGTGCCATTAGTGAAGCAATAACTGTTTACAGTTCCATAACATGTCAGTCCATCCCCGTCTTTCAGTGGTATTTTTGGTGGAGCAACCGGAAGTCACGTGACCGAGAAGACCGGTATTATCCATACAGAGCTACCTACTTCCGGTTGCTCCACCACAAATGCGACTTGAGCTGTCCCCATATACTACTTAGTCGGTCTTAAATTATCTGTGCCTTGTTTTGTCGACTATTGTTTTTCGCTTTG
Organism: Bathymodiolus brooksi; assembly: GCA_963680875.1. NCBI lineage: Eukaryota > Metazoa > Mollusca > Bivalvia > Mytilida > Modiolidae > Bathymodiolus > Bathymodiolus brooksi. The sequence goes on along the minus strand of OY804576.1, from coordinate 127,352,667 downwards.
TCATGTTTCACTTGGCAATTGTTTTTCCTTGAAATGACGGCTTCTGATTACCCTTCGATATGTTCACACTTTTCTCATCTTATCTTTCAGAAGGTTTTTTGGAAGACACCTTGTTGAAAAGTATTCTTTCAACTGGGTACAAATGAAGAGATATGGAATTGGCAATTAGATTTTGATTCAAAGCAGACCATTGTTTCCCTATTTTGTCTTTCGATGGTCTCGTCCGTTATATAGTATTTAAATTGTGTTTGGCACCATCGACTCTCTTATATGGAAATAATATTATGCATACGACAACTTTTGCGGTACAAATAACAAATATATTATGCTTAAAGATCAAGGTTAGAACTAAAGTTAATGCATTATTTTTTACAACAACGCTGGTCATCCAGCTATATGCGAGTGTCAGCATGAGAAAATCTACTGTATGACCACATCATTTCAGTAAAAGAAGATGTTTATTAAGCTAGTTTCACCTCTTTACTGTTTTTATTGAAGTATCTGTATATGCCTGTGCTTCATGTATCGATTGTTTCACCTCTTCACTGTTTTTATTGAAGTATCTGTATTTGCCTGTGCTTCATGTATCGATTTTGAATCTGTTTCTACGATATTCCGCTTAGATTTTAGAAATGTTCTGAGGGTGTGGTTTTCCCCTTCATTTTATCCTATTAGAGAAACTGTAGTTACTGTATTTATAGCATCTGTAAGCATCGTATATACAATAATACTCAAGCGTGTCGTGTGCCTTAATTTGATACCTACGTTTTTTTTTATTGAATATGGCGTTCAGTCTATTGACATTTTACGTCAGTTGTAATATACCATATGATTTGTAGACAACAGTTCTGAATGAGTTTTATTACCTAAAATGGTTAATGGTATAAGACACGATTTCCATGTCCGATGGTGTCGTTTAACAGTAACACGACGGGTGTTACATATGGAGCAGGAACTGCTAACCCCCCCGGAGCACCCGAGTTCATCCCCGGTTTTTATTGGGGTCTTGTTGCTCGATCTTTAGTTTTCTGTGTAATGGTTTGTAGTTGTTTGTCCTTTTGTCCTTTTTCTTTTTACCCTTGTGTTGTCTGTCCTTCATCTTTTTCCCCTTGTGTTGTCTGTCCTTCATCTTTTCCCCCTTGTGTTGTCTGTCCTTCATCTTTTTCCCCTTGTGTTGTCTGTCCTTCTTCAATTTGTGGCTTCTGATTATCCTTTTAGTATCTTCAAACTTTACTTGTTAATGGTATATGACAAGAGGTTTTACTGACACTTTGTTGACACTTTACTTGTTAATGGTATATGACAAGAGGTTTTACTGACACTTTGTTGACACTTTACTTGTTAATGGTATATGACAAGAGGTTTTACTGACACTTTGTTGACACTTTACTTGTTAATGGTATATGACAAGAGGTTTTACTGACACTTTGTTGACACTTTACTTGTTAATGGTATATGACAAGAGGTTTTACTGACACTTTGTTGACACTTTACTTGTTAATGGTATATGACAAGAGGTTTTACTGACACTTTGTTGACACTTTACTTGTTAATGGTATATGACAAGAGGTTTTACTGACACTTTGTTGACACTTTACTTGTTAATGGTATATGACAAGAGGTTTTACTGACACTTTGTTGACACTTTACTTGTTAATGGTATATGACAAGAGGTTTTACTGACACTTTGTTGACACTTTACTTGTTAATGGTATATGACAAGAGGTTTTACTGACACTTTGTTGACACTTTACTTGTTAATGGTATATGACAAGAGGTTTTACTGACACTTTGTTGACACTTTACTTGTTAATGGTATATGACAAGAGGTTTTACTGACACTTTGTTGACACTTTACTTGTTAATGGTATATGACAAGAGGTTTTACTGACACTTTGTTGACACTTTACTTGTTAATGGTATATGACAAGAGGTTTTACTGACACTTTGTTGACACTTTACTTGTTAATGGTATATGACAAGAGGTTTTACTGACACTTTGTTGACACTTTACTTGTTAATGGTATATGACAAGAGGTTTTACTGACACTTTGTTGACACTTTACTTGTTAATGGTATATGACAAGAGGTTTTACTGACACTTTGTTGACACTTTACTTGTTAATGGTATATGACAAGAGGTTTTACTGACACTTTGTTGACACTTTACTTGTTAATGGTATATGACAAGAGGTTTTACTGACACTTTGTTGACACTTTACTTGTTAATGGTATATGACAAGAGGTTTTACTGACACTTTGTTGACACTTTACTTGTTTATGGTATATGACAAGAGGTTTTACTGACACTTTGTTGACACTTTACTTGTTAATGGTATATGACAAGAGGTTTTACTGACACTTTGTTGACACTTTACTTGTTAATGGTATATGACAAGAGGTTTTACTGACACTTTGTTGACACTTTACTTGTTAATGGTATATGACAAGAGGTTTTACTGACACTTTGTTGACACTTTACTTGTTAATGGTATATGACAAGAGGTTTTACTGACACTTTGTTGACACTTTACTTGTTAATGGTATATGACAAGAGGTTTTACTGACACTTTGTTGACACTTTACTTGTTAATGGTATATGACAAGAGGTTTTACTGACACTTTGTTGACACTTTACTTGTTAATGGTATATGACAAGAGGTTTTACTGACACTTTGTTGACACTTTACTTGTTAATGGTATATGACAAGAGGTTTTACTGACACTTTGTTGACACTTTACTTGTTAATGGTATATGACAAGAGGTTTTACTGACACTTTGTTGACACTTTACTTGTTAATGGTATATGACAAGAGGTTTTACTGACACTTTGTTGACACTTTACTTGTTAATGGTATATGACAAGAGGTTTTACTGACACTTTGTTGACACTTTACTTGTTAATGGTATATGACAAGAGGTTTTACTGACACTTTGTTGACACTTTACTTGTTAATGGTATATGACAAGAGGTTTTACTGACACTTTGTTGACACTTTACTTGTTAATGGTATATGACAAGAGGTTTTACTGACACTTTGTTGACACTTTACTTGTTAATGGTATATGACAAGAGGTTTTACTGACACTTTGTTGACACTTTACTTGTTAATGGTATATGACAAGAGGTTTTACTGACACTTTGTTGACACTTTACTTGTTAATGGTATATGACAAGAGGTTTTACTGACACTTTGTTGACACTTTACTTGTTAATGGTATATGACAAGAGGTTTTACTGACACTTTGTTGACACTTTACTTGTTAATGGTATATGACAAGAGGTTTTACTGACACTTTGTTGACACTTTACTTGTTAATGGTATATGACAAGAGGTTTTACTGACACTTTGTTGACACTTTACTTGTTAATGGTATATGACAAGAGGTTTTACTGACACTTTGTTGACACTTTACTTGTTAATGGTATATGACAAGAGGTTTTACTGACACTTTGTTGACACTTTACTTGTTAATGGTATATGACAAGAGGTTTTACTGACACTTTGTTGACACTTTACTTGTTAATGGTATATGACAAGAGGTTTTACTGACACTTTGTTGACACTTTACTTGTTAATGGTATATGACAAGAGGTTTTACTGACACTTTGTTGACACTTTACTTGTTAATGGTATATGACAAGAGGTTTTACTGACACTTTGTTGACACTTTACTTGTTAATGGTATATGACAAGAGGTTTTACTGACACTTTGTTGACACTTTACTTGTTAATGGTATATGACAAGAGGTTTTACTGACACTTTGTTGACACTTTACTTGTTAATGGTATATGACAAGAGGTTTTACTGACACTTTGTTGACACTTTACTTGTTAATGGTATATGACAAGAGGTTTTACTGACACTTTGTTGACACTTTACTTGTTAATGGTATATGACAAGAGGTTTTACTGACACTTTGTTGACACTTTACTTGTTAATGGTATATGACAAGAGGTTTTACTGACACTTTGTTGACACTTTACTTGTTAATGGTATATGACAAGAGGTTTTACTGACACTTTGTTGACACTTTACTTGTTAATGGTATATGACAAGAGGTTTTACTGACACTTTGTTGACACTTTACTTGTTAATGGTATATGACAAGAGGTTTTACTGACACTTTGTTGACACTTTACTTGTTAATGGTATATGACAAGAGGTTTTACTGACACTTTGTTGACACTTTACTTGTTAATGGTATATGACAAGAGGTTTTACTGACACTTTGTTGACACTTTACTTGTTTATGGTATATGACAAGAGGTTTTACTGACACTTTGTTGACACTTTACTTGTTAATGGTATATGACAAGAGGTGTTACTGACACTTTGTTGACACTTTACTTGTTAATGGTATATGACAAGAGGTGTTACTGACACTTTGTTGACACTTTACTTGTTAATGGTATATGACAAGAGGTGTTACTGACACTTTGTTGACACTTTACTTGTTAATGGTATATGACAAGAGGTTTTACTGACACTTTGTTGACACTTTACTTGTTAATGGTATATGACAAGAGGTTTTACTGACACTTTGTTGACACTTTACTTGTTAATGGTATATGACAAGAGGTTTTACTGACACTTTGTTGACACTTTACTTGTTAATGGTATATGACAAGAGGTTTTACTGACACTTTGTTGACACTTTACTTGTTAATGGTATATGACAAGAGGTTTTACTGACACTTTGTTGACATATAACCGTTGTCTGGGGAGCTAACCAGTCCTCGAATTAAAAACATAAGGCGTTTCAATGGTAACAAGAAAAAACAGATATATTAGTTATTGGGATCGTAACATTTATTACAAATAAATTATAACATTACAAAAACAAACGAATATTTTCTGTATACCGGTAATACTGACTGGATGTACGTTGTACTCGACCTTTCGTTGGTCTTGAATGACAACGCTTAGTAACCACCTGCAAAATAAGATGAAATAAAATAATAATATAAGAAGAGTTGAAGATACCAAAGGGTAATCAAAATCCGTAAGTCGAAGAAGAACAGACAACACCCTGGCCAAAAGAGAAAGGACTAAAGGACAAACAACAATCTACAAAACATTACACATAAAAGTAAAGATCGAGTAACACTAAAAATCGTGGGTGAACGCAAATGCTTCGGAAGAGTAAGCAGTTCCTACTCCACTAGCGGCACCCATCGTGTTAATCTAGTTACACACCCGGTGATAAGTCATGAATCAGGAAAGGATCGGAACGGAAAGTGCTTACGACAAGTGGAACATATTCGTGGTCATTTGTGACACATATGTTCCGTAACGGTTAACCAAGTCATGATGGCGACCGTAAAACGTTCGAAGTGATGACATCAACTTAACCAATATATATTAGTTACTATTCTTTTATATTATACTTTTGTATATACAACAGTCTACTAGAAACAACTGTTTAGAAGTTTAATATTATCATATAAGTAGGTCTGACTTAAACAACTTGACACCAAAAATCATCAAAATACATTGTGGAATAAATAAGTGTATGTATTTATTTACTCAGCGTGGTACTATATATCCATATTAACATAATAACATTATATAGAAATTTTATCTTTATAAATACTTGTCTAGGCTGGTTGATGGTTTATGGTGTTTAACGCCACTTTCAACAATATTTCAGTGATATCGTGGCGGACAGTTTTATTAGTGGAGGAAACCGGAGTACCCGGAGAAAACCACCGACCTGTCGCAAGTCACTGACAAACTTTATTACATAATGTTGTATGGAGTACACCTCGCCACGAATGGGGTTCGAACTCACAACTTTATTGGTGGTAGGCACTGATTGCACACAAAGTTGGAAATCCAACTACCATACGACCACGACAGCTCCAGTAATAATAGTTATATATTAAAATAATAGTTATATAAGTCAAAAAGAAAGATATAATGATTACAAATTACCCTTTTTAAATCCTGACTGAGATCCAAATCCCTTGATGCCATATGGACCTCCCATTGATCCAAATCCACCATTTCCAAATTTAGGATATCCTCCTAAACCTTGAAAGTCCATTCCAAATCCAGATGCGTAGCTGTTCATTCCACCAAAGCGTGGATAGAAACCAGAATCCATCATTCCCTTTCCTCCCTTGAGATATCCACCCATGCCTCCTTTCTTGTATCCACCCATCAATCCACCTTTTTTGTATCCACCCATTCCTGTATTAAACATACCAAACTGGTTTCCATATCCATGTATACCTCTATAGTATCCTCTGGAGTTTAGTGGACCGTATCCTCCCAACATAGCACCATCAAAACCTTGTGTACCAAAGGGACCATAATTACCCCCTGTCAATAGTAAGTATGTAATGTATCATCTGCATACAATAACGCACGACGGCTTTTTATTTTATTTAAGAATATTATATACCAGAAAGATATTGGCAAAGTGAGCATTGGATATAATATATAGAATGAGTTAGAATCAGTAGTTTACATAAATCCACGAAAATATGCTGTATATTACAAAATAGAATTATGTTCACTGTTTTAAGACTCGCTTATATGGCAATTACTTCTTTTCATATTACTTCAACTGCACTTGTGTTAGTCAGACAAACATGAATGAGTTCTCATTCTTGTACAATGTTCCCCCGCAAACAAAGCTGATAAATTGCTTAATATTCATAACCAGTATTTGATGTGTAAGTATGACGTTTATAATTGAGGAGATTACTGTATTGTATTTAACAATTTATCGGCATCAATTGTTGATAAGATGGTTTCTATTTGAGTTTACTGGTGATGAGATGCGTTAGCGGAACCAATGAACGAGTGTTTGCGACCATCAAATTACAATTGATGTCAGCAATTCTTCAAATACATAACAATTATCTTGGTTCCTCTATATTTCCTTATTTCTACCATACAAATGGTTTCATTGTTTATCTAAGATATTACTCTAAAGGTGTCGATTTTCTTTTTCTTTAAAAAAAACAACGCATTATATATATTCTATGACATCTTACCTTTGTAGAATGTTGCAGACACACAGGCTAGAAGGGAAGCGACAAGAACTGAAGTCAACATCTTTTTATATAAACACCAGTTACGTCTGTAAACAAAAACCCATTATACTAATGTGTGACACTGCATGATGGTTTTTAATACATGATAAAAAAAACATCTGACCATTCAACAAAACAGTATTAGAGTTAGATGGTTTAGCTGACAATGTCTTTGTACTTTTAATACACTCGTGGAGGTAATATCTCCACGGTTCACTACAGCATCGATCCACTTTACCATTTGGTACCCCTCGTCCAAATCCTCTATTTTGACATATATGTAAAACCTTGTCAGTTAATAAGACAGACATTAATTATACTTAATATGTAATATTTGATTGAACTGTAATGTAATGGAACTTTCGTAGACCGGGATGATGTATGGTAAGGGTACAACGAACAATTTTGAACACATGGTCATTTCCTCGAGTACGTGATGGAATATGTCATTAGCGTTTGGGTTAGAAGTGTTTGACCATTCTGGTGTGGTTAATTTCGTGTGGGGTATTTAGTTTTCACTATTTTCACGTTTTAGATGTACATGCCACCATACGCCAAAAACTACCCACACTTATTAATAATATTGTTGGAAACAACAAGAACGGGATATGAACGGAAGGTTTTCTTTTCGCAGTTATGTCATATGGTCATATGACCTATCATGTAAACAATTGATATCTTATCCACTTTAACTCGTAACAATTCATATACACGGCTGGTAATCGGCACAAGCAGAACAGTTGGTTCTGCAAAGAAATTCGTGAGGATAACTTCCGGTTTTGGTGGAGAAGAGTTCACGAAGACGCTTCGCAAGGTATGTACATGTCAAAAATTGAAATTTTCTTTTTTACTGCTCGAATATTGCAAAATCAGAGAATGCTATGCTGTAGCGAATGCTTTCACGATTAGAAACATGTATAGTTTATTCTTGTATATGAAGTGTAACTCTCGCAAAATCAATCGTCCCACGAAAAACATGACGAAAATTGTGACACTCTTACATTTATAAGTTGTTCTTGACAAAGATGCAAGTTAAATTTTCAATATTTTTTCATCATGGGAGTCTAAATATAATCGGGGATAAATTCCGATTCGTCAGAAGTAAATTGAAGTCTAGATAAATCTACAAACTGTCAATTTTCTCGTTTTCCTGCTTGAGGAGATCGGTCCTGATAGAGCACATTATGAATGCATGAGGAGATTTGCTACTTTTGTTAATTGTTTTCTGCAAAATTGATAAATTGACACTTTTAAATACAAAACTGATAAATACTCTGATCAAAATAAACTATTCTCTGTCCACTTTCAGGAGATGCCAGGATTCAAGGGAAAGAGGAAAAGGGGACTGACATTGACTCTTTACAAAATACCATTTCGATATAGATTACCTGTATCACCGCCAATGAAACGAACAAAAACAAGTAGCAGTACACCAAATTTAAAATCCCCATCAATCAGGACACCAAGTTTACTAAAAAAATCTCTTTCAATTTCAAAATATTTATATCCTTTCAAACGGGTTTCCACATCTATTCGGTGCAACCTTTTTACTAAAGATGACGGAAACTTCACCGCAGATCTACACAAGTTATAATATTACATGATTTCAGCACATACATAGGTCTAACGTAAATAAACATTCACTTAGTGCTAGTAGTCATGAATAAATAAAACACAAGATGTCAATTAAACTGTGGACATATCCTTAAAATCGGTAAAGCGCTTTACATCTTGTAACCACTACTAACGGAGATCTTTTTTATTTACAAGTATGTACACATAACACACTACATAATAGAAAAACAAACCACAAATTAATATTATTCTCAACTGTATGATATTTAATTTAGAGTGTATCATTTGTATTAGAAATTATAAAGATATGATTCACATTGAGTTTAATTATTCTTGATTATAAAATTATCTTACAGTGCATTTTCAATTTTGTCCAATGTAAGGGAAGTTAATCTTGTGTATCCAATACACAATGGAAGTTGTCACAAACAACAAATGATCAATAATGACAAGTTAAATCATGGGAAACCGCAGTTACAATTATGAATTGATTCCTTAAATGAAATGTTTCTTTCTAGGTGGACAGCCCATGAACAATGAAATATTACTTTTATACTTTTAAAAACCCGACGGGTTCGTGAATTTATTACCAGACAGACATGCACAATTTGTGATTATACAGTGGATTACATGTGTCGTACCAAAACTAGCAAATCTCCTCATGCATTCACAATGTGCTCTAGCAGAACCGATCTCCTCAAGCAGGAAAACGAGATAATTGACAGTTTGTAGATTTATCTAGACTTCAATTTACTTCTGACGAATCGGAATTTATCCCCGATTACATTTAGACTCCCATGATGAAAAAATATTGAAAATTTAACTTGCATCCTTGTCGAGAACAACTTATAAATGTAAGAGTGTTACAATTTTCGTCATGTTTTTCGTGGGACGATTGATTTTGCGAGAGTTACACTTCATATACAAGAATAAACTATACATGTTTCTAATCGTGAAAGCATTCGCCACAGCATAGCATTCTCTGATTTTGCAATATTCGAGCAGTAAAAAAGAAAATTTCAATTTTTGACATGTACATATCTTGCGAAGCATCTTCGTGAACTCCCCTCCACCAAAACCGGAAGTTATCCTCACGAATTTCTTTGCAGAACCAACTGTTCTGCTTGTGCCGATTACCAGCCGTGATATATCTCACAAAATAATTGTAAGTTCTTTTTGGAGTGAAAAATATTAAAAGAGCTCTCTCGCACAAACTTATATCATAATAGTAACTATATGCGAATAACGTGAAAACAATACATGTACAAATGTACCATGAATCAGTTTTGATGGATCTTAAATGTCACAAATTTACATGAAATATGTAAGTAAAATATATAGAATTTTTTTCACTTCTAGATGTTTGGAATTTATATTAACAGCCTTTTTTATATCGTTTTTAGGGAAACTAAAATTTGAACATCGTGGATCAATAATATGAATTTGAAGGTAATACAGAATTCAGGGGTCTCAGTTAAAGTTTAGATTATAGCTTATTTGTGGTATCGCTTTGACCTTTGTTTCTACCATGTGTTATTAGATTTTGGAACTGTTTGGACAGTGTGGTATTTTGGAACTGTTTGGACAGTGTGGTATTTTTTGCTTTTCATTTGATTATCTTATATTGTAAAATTGTTTTAAAAATTCTTTATATATTTGAATGAAACAAATGTCTTATACATAAATGTTTTTACCATTTGATCATAAATAAATGATCATCACCAGAAAATAAAATAGGCAAACGTTTCAAAATCTTCGGTACTGAAACAGCTGAGAGACCGTTGATAAACTTAATATAGTATCCACTATTAAATAATCCGTCATTATACCCTCAGAAAACAAATGATTGCCGCTAATAAGTTGAATATGCCTCATGAAAACTGAAAATGTTTCTAATTTTAAATGTATAGCACTTACCTTGGTCAAGCGACAGTTGGATTGGATTAAGCTGTGGCATTACGATTCTGTTCTCCTCTTTTTATACCAAATGATGGATAGATGAAACACAATCACCTCTTTGATTCCTGTGGTCAAACCAATATGATGAAGTAATATGTCTCTTGCCCTTTGTTCTATTTATTAATACCGGGAAATGTGTGGTCACCTCAGTAATCCAGGTGATATAAGATGACTTGCTATAAGATGACATTGACACATTATAAAAGTCTATTTTATTATCTATATAACCGTAGAACAAGATAGTGTAATACTGGTTAATGGATGAGAATAGGCACAATATTTAATATATTTTCACATTTCCTGTGCAATAAACTATTACCTTGATACACATTTTGAAAAACATTGCTATACACATTTGATCATATTTATTGCAAGTTTATATTTTTTGGAAATGTTGTATATTAATAAGCTTCCGGTCCCCTGGCAGCAAATAGATTCATATTATAATACATGCCATTTTTAATATTTCTCGAATATTTTCAATTAAATATGATATTATGTTACACCTGTATGTCCCTTGAATTTGTAAGAATTTAAATAAAGTAATAATGTCAGATTTTGATATATTTATTACATCAAGTGTTAATCTGTATAATTAATACGAATTCGTGTACCGGTATGCTTTACTTATAGGCAATAGGCGCAGCAATATCATAGGTACCCGATTTGTGGACCCTCCCTTTTTTTAATTTTTTAATTCATCACTTTTGTGGGACGTTTTCATTATATCTAGTAGAGGATCGAGGGTTTTTGTGTTTTTAGAAATGGGCTTATATCGATCTCGGATTGAGTTTTTGGTAATGTGATGAATTAAGAAATTTAAAAAAGGGGGGGGGGGGGGGTCCACAAATCAGGTACCTATGAGCAATATATGACGACAACAAGTCGATTAGAGGTTCCTCCTGCACTAGTTTTACTGCAATCTTGTTTAACTGTTAGAAGTTATTCTGGTCGCAATGTAATATTCCAACATCGTCAAAACAACTTCTTATTCTTAATGTTTTGTTCCACAGTGTTCTTTACTTACTTTGTTGCTGTGACCATCAGCTTGTTAGCAACATCATCATGTATATTTTATAAACTGACTATACCTCTTGTTACTTAAGTATCCCAGGAATCAATACAAGAGAGAATACAGAAGTAACGAATACCGCTCCACTGTGGATAGAGAATGTTTCATATTTATCTAAGGGTATGAATTGTGATCATTGTTGACCCCACTGCACTATTTGTGTCCCAGTGTAATGTTGTATTGCCTCTCGTGTTTATTTGCATCCATATATATATCTTTTCTTTCTAAACGCATATTTTCATATAGATGTTACTACGGTAAAAATGCTAGACAGACCCATCATGCACCCAGTCGCTCCTACTGACCGGGCTTATACTTTAATAATATAAGGTCTCGTGTGTATCCCTTTTTAGAAATGTTCAGATTACATGTCTATTTTGCGGGATGAACTTTTGCATATTTAGGGACTGGAGAATATTTTCGAGCAATTAAATATCTTTCTTTTTGGCTGATAAATGAAAAACCGACTATGGAAGATTTTTTATGTTTAGCCACACACTTTCGAGTGAAAGTTCCAGGATATTGTTATTGTTGATGGACATTTTAGAGCCGCGGATAAAAATTGGTCTGGACATTTGAGCGCCGACATCATAGGACAATTTAGTGCCGTTTACCTGTACGACTATGCCCGAATGACTTAACCTGCATTTTCTTAAGTATATTAATAAAACTTATTTGAAATTCACGCTGACTGGTACGATTTTACATGTACATGTAAATAGCTTTTACTCCGTTTCTTAAATTAGTATTTAGTGTTCCCAAGGATTTGAGTGATTTGGAATATAACGCTTTCTTTTTTTTTTTTTAACAACAATATATTTTTATTCAAAATGCTTGTTACATTCTTACTTCAAAAGCCCAAGCTACTTATGAAGTATTTCATATTAATATTTTCTTATATAATTAAAATACTTTCAAATAATATAATATAACTGATGAGTATCAGACTTTAATTAAATATACCTATACATACGCACCTACATCTACACACATACATCTATGCATATACACACATACATATGCATGCATACATATACATATACATATATACAATGCATAAATATTTACATTTCAATATTTTCCCTTATTTTTGCTAACAGTTTACTATTTTGGAGTTTTTGCACCTGGCTTATTCTCGTAATATATTCTCTCACAAATAAAGAATATATGTTTACTTGTTTGGTCTTTTGTTCAGATACATAATATGCTTTGTATATAGAAAATCCTAAAATTGTTAAAAAATAGTTGAAATCAAAATAATCTTTATCAAATATCTTATACCCAAAAACAATATGTTTTAATGTGACAAAATTTTCTATATTAGATTTTTTCAATATTTGTTGTATTTTCACCCAAAATTCTTTCAGATACGGACAATACATAAAGTAATGTAGATAGTCTTCATCTTGACCACAGAAATTACATTGGCTATTAATAGCAATTCTCCATTTCATTAATAGTTTCTTTGTAGGAATTATATATTGCAATAGTTTCCATCTGAATATTTTTAGCTTATTTTCTTCTAAATAATGAAATATAACGCTTTCTTGACTATCTTATAACATTAAAACATATCCTGCTCAAAATCCTACTTCCACCTCCCCGTGGTGAGCAGAGGGCAACAGTCTTAGACTGGCTAACGGAAGAGGTGTATCATACTAATTTTTATTTAAATATATAAAATGGGTTAAATATCTGGCGCTAAATTGCCCTATGATCCCCCGCTAAATTGTCCACTTTGATGGCGCTAAATTTTCCAACCAAAGTGCTAACTTGTCCATCGCCGTTTCTTGTAACATAACATAAACTCCTACATATTAGTCGGAATTAATTTTGAATTTAAAGGATTGCTTATACCTGTCTTGGAATTTCGAATTTTGGATCTTTGGGTTCAAGCATGGACCAATTATTGCCATACACAATGTATCATATACAATATATTTGTGCATCTTGTGACTTTAAACTACACCTACATATTTAGTCGAAGTGGAGGCTTATGACTGGCATATGTGCATTAACTTCCTCATAGTAAAAATAAGGTACCAACACAAAATATTTTAATACAATTTTGAAAATTAGGATTCTGCTTGTGTGTAAATGTTAAGTTCTTTTTTCAAATCTTTTAAAAATAACTTCATCAAAACATATTAAAATATCATGAAACTTGGACAGAAGCTTCTTTTGGACTAAAATATTGAACATAAGCATAAATTGCAAGAATAATGTTTTTGTTAGTTTCTAATTTGGTAGAGAATTTATATTTAGTTTTTAGTTGGAGAATTGTAGTAGGTTTAGGTAATGTTTAGGCTTTTGAAACTTGAATAATTTTTATCACACCATCAAAGTTACTTTAGGCTCAAAATACTGAACCTATATATAAATTTTGAACATAATTTCTTATTTATATTTCCAATTTGGCATACAATTTTAACTTCGTTTTTCTTTTGCATGATGCTACTTATAGTCCATTTGACTTCTACAAATGTTCAGAAAATTTTTCTTAAAAATCCAGTTTTCAAATCAACAATTTTGTTTAGATGTATGTATATTAATATATGATATATACGAACTCTGACAATTAATTTCAAAAATTGTCATCCATTATTAAAAAAAAAAACTTACCCATTAGATCTGGTGTTAATTATATTTTCTGAAGTGTAAGAATCTTCATGGAGTGAGTACAAATAGTTTCAATGTATATTTCATTGTACCATGTGACATAGGCATTTAAATATTAAAAGGCTACTCATTAACTGACCATTAAGGTGATAGTCAATTTTATTGATGTCCTTTAATATAAATGTCCAATGTCACATGGTGCATCTATTATTTGTACTCACTCCATCCAGATTTTTACACTTCAGAAAATATAATTAACATAGAGACCTAATGGGTAACTTTTTTAATAATGAACCAAAAATTTTGAGATTAATTGTCAGAGTTCATATATATCATACATTAATATACATCTAGAAAAAAAGATGTTGATTTGAAAACTGGAATTTTAAGATTTTTTTTCTGGACATTTATAGAAGTCAAATGGACTATAGTTTTGTACGGAATAGCATTTCATCAAATCTGTATACAAGTTACTTTCGGAGATGATGTCTGTTTTGTACTAAAATCAACATACTGAGTTGGATTTCTATAGTGCTAGCTCACTGAAACAACTGTCCATAGGCAGACATGCCCCTCTATTGTAACACAATGATATCTGGACAGATATGTCCCTCCATTGTAACACAATGATATCTTGACAGATATGTCCCTCCATTGTAACACAATGATATCTGGACAGATATGTTCCTCCATTGTAACAATGATATCTTGACAGATATGTCCCTCCATTGTAACACAATATCTTGACAGATATGTCCCTCCATTGTAACACAATGATATTTGGACAGATATGCCCCTCCATTGTAACACAATGATATCTTGACAGATATGTCCCTCCATTGTAACACAATGATATCTTGACAGATATGTCCCTCCATTGTAACACAATGATATCTTGACAGATATGTCCCTCCATTGTAACACAATGATATCTTGACAGATATGTCCCTCCATTATAACACAATGATATCTTGACAGACATGTCCCTCCATTGTAACACAATGATATCTTGACAGACATGTCCCTCCATTGTAACACAATGATATCTTGACAGATATGTCCCTCCATTGTAGCACAATGATATCTTGACAGACATGTCCCTCCATTGTAACACAATGATATCTTGACAGATATGTCCCTCCATTGTAACACAATGATATCTTGACAGATATGTCCCTCCATTGTAACACAATGATATCTTGACAGACATGTCCCTCCATTGTAACACAATATCTTGACAGATATGTCCCTCCATTGTAACACAATGATATCTTGACAGATATGTCCCTCCATTGTAACACAATGATATCTTGACAGACATGTCCCTCCATTGTAACACAATGATATCTTGACAGATATGTCCCTCCATTGTAACACAATGATATCTTGACAGACATGTCCCTCCATTGTAACACAATGATATCTTGACAGACATGTCCCTCCATTGTAACACAATGATATCTTGACAGGTATGTCCCTCCATTGTAACACAATGATATCTTGACAGACATGTCCCTCCATTGTAACACAATGATATCTTGACAGACATGTCCCTCCATTGTAACACAATGATATCTTGACAGATATGTCCCTCCATTGTAACACAATGATATCTTGACAGATATGTCCCTCCATTGTAACACAATGATATCTTGACAGACATGTCCCTCCATTGTAACACAATGATATCTTGACAGATATGTCCCTCCATTGTAACACAATGATATCTTGACAGATATGTCCCTCCATTGTAACACAATGATATCTTGACAGACATGTCCCTCCATTGTAACACAATGATATCTTGACAGATATGTCCCTCCATTGTAACACAATGATATCTTGACAGACATGTCCCTCCATTGTAACACAATGATATCTTGACAGACATGTCCCTCCATTGTAACACAATGATATCTTGACAGATATGTCCCTCCATTGTAACACAATGATATCTTGACAGATATGTCCCTCCATTGTAACACAATGATATCTTGACAGACATGTCCCTCCATTGTAACACAATGATATCTTGACAGACATGTCCCTCCATTGTAACACAATGATATATTGACAGACATGTCCCTCCATTGTAACACAATGATATCTTGACAGATATGTCCCTCCATTGTAACACAATGATATCTTGACAGACATGTCCCTCCATTGTAACACAATGATATCTTGACAGACATGTCCCTCCATTGTAACACAATGATATCTTGACAGACATGTCCCTCCATTGTAACACAATGATATCTTGACAGACATGTCCCTCCATTGTAACACAATGATATCTTGACAGACATGTCCCTCCATTGTAACACAATGATATCTTGACAGATATGTCCCTCCATTGTAACACAATGATATCTTGACAGATATGTCCCTCCATTGTAACACAATGATATCTTGACAGACATGTCCCTCCATTGTAACACAATGATATTTTGACAGATATGTCCCTCCATTGTAACACAATGATATCTTGACAGATATGTCCCTCCATTGTAACACAATGATATCTTGACAGACGTGTCCCTCCATTGTAACACAATGATATCTTGACAGATATGTCCCTCCATTGTAACACAATGATATCTTGACAGACATGTCCCTCCATTGTAACACAATGATATCTTGACAGATATGTCCCTCCATTGTAACACAATGATATCTTGACAGATATGTCCCTCCATTGTAACACAATGATATCTTGACAGATATGTCCCTCCATTGTAACACAATGATATCTTGACAGACATGTCCCTCCATTGTAACACAATGATATCTTGACAGACATGTCCCTCCATTGTAACACAAAGACATCTTGACAGATATGTCCCTCCATTGTAACACAATGATATCTTGACAGACATGTCCCTCCATTGTAACACAATGATATCTTGACAGACATGTCCCTCCATTGTAACACAATGATATCTTGACAGACATGTCCCTCCATTGTAACACAATGATATCTTGACAGATATGTCCCTCCATTGTAACACAATGATATCTTGACAGACATGTCCCTCCATTGTAACACAATGATATCTTGACAGACATGTCCCTCCATTGTAACACAATGATCTCTTGACAGATATGTCCCTCCATTGTAACACAATGATATCTTGACAGATATGTTCCTCCATTGTAACACAATGATATCTTGACAGACATGTCCCTCCATTGTAACACAATGATATCTTGACAGATATGTCCCTCCATTGTAACACAATGATATCTTGACAGATATGTCCCTCCATTGTAACACAATGATATCTTGACAGACATGTCCCTCCATTGTAACACAATGATATCTTGACAGATATGTCCCTCCATTGTAACACAGTGATATCTTGACAGATATGTCCCTCCATTGTAACACAATGATATCTTGACAGACATGTCCCTCCATTGTAACACAATGATATCTTGACAGACATGTCCCTCCATTGTAACACAATATCTTGAGACATGTCCCTCCATTGTAACACAATGATATCTTGACAGATATGTCCCTCCATTGTAACACAATGATATCTTGACAGATATGTCCCTCCATTGTAACACAATGATATCTTGACAGACATGTCCCTCCATTGTAACACAATGATATCTTGATTCAGAGCCAACAGTCTTTGCTCTAACTACTTTATCCTGCATGCTTAGCTAAAAATCAGCAAATACAAATTTTATCATCTTTGATTTGAGCTGACTGGCCCACAATCTCCTGCACTTGAGGCGAGCATGCTAAGCATTACAAGGGTTAGGTTACTCACTTGAATATTATCCTGATAAAAATACAGTGTTAATGACAAGTAATCAATAATTCTGTCAATCCTCCAAGGCTCCAACACATGCAATAGTGATAATTTGTACCCAATCAATTTCAGCCTTTGATGAATAAAATATGTTTAAATTAAACTAAACACATGCAGTCAGTTTCTGTGAGCTCATGTTACTACAGTTCTATTGTTTGTTTACTATTTATAGGGTTATGGTGTTTAACGACACTTTCAACAATATTTCAGGTATATCGTGGCGGTCAATTTTATTGGTGGAGGAAATCGGAGTATCCAGAGAAAACCACCGACCTGCCGCAAGTCATTGACAAACTTTATCACATAATGTTTGTAATGATATCAATCATTTGTATTTGTTTACTTCAGCACTCTCACTGATTATCTTTACACATGCATCTAAGAACCGCCTACTGAACTGAGTGACAGATTAAGTGATTAAATATATAATTGTATCTTGGGGAATTCGGACAGTTGTAGTGGTTGTTGTAATCATGTCTAATCATGTCTAATCATGAGTAGTTAATAAATTAGTATTAGAATTACGTGGATTTTAGTCATCAGTCATTTAAGTAATTGATGAACATTACAATGTTATATAGACAACACCTCACCTGAGCAGTATTCGAACTCACAATGTTAGTGGCTATAGGCACTGATTGCATAGGTAGTTGTAAATCCAACTACCATGCGATCACAACCACGATGACCCCTTGTCTATTTATAAATCTGAAACCAAGTCAGATAAAGCTGTATGGAATTAATCATCAGTGTTTAGATGTAAATAAAAAAAACACTTTTCTGATGGTTACATATTTACAAATACCTATAGAATAACAGGAGTTTTAAAAATGGAGACAAACATTATGATAGTATCGCTGTGAGTTGTTATGTATGTGGAGACCATCAAAATCTATGTTACTGTGTTTATAGGTGACGTTATAATGTGTTTGATGTCACACGACGTTATAATGTGTTTGATGTCACACGACGTTGTATATACAATATACGTACATTGTCGGTAAATATAAAATTTATTTGTACGAGCTTTAGAAACAGGCAGAATAGCGAGCCTTTGGCGAGCTTTTCAGGCCTGTTTCGCAGCGAGTATAAATGAATTTTATATTTAACGACAATGTACGTATATTGTGTTTATCCTGCAATGTCAAAAAAGTCGGAAAACTTGTCAGATTTAAACAAAAAGGACAGAAACAAGCGTCATTCCTCGCCTTTCATAAATGTTGTCAAGGGTGTCTTCTTCGTGGTCCACGTTACATTAGTACCAGTTTCATACTTGTCTGCGCCCTCCGCTGTACATAGCTACAGGGTACCAGGAAAGTTTATTCGCAGGCTGAAAAGTTTATTCGTAGGCTGAAAAGTTTATTCGTCTAGTACGAATAAAGCAAATATTTATTCGTATAGCATATTTGTACAGCAAATGTACTGATTGCAGGATAAAATGTGTTTGATGTCACACGATGTTATAATGTGTTTGATGTCACACGACGTTATAATGTGTTTGATGTCACACGACGTTATAATGTGTTCCATGTCACACGACGTTGTAATGTGTTTGATGTCGCACGACGTTATAATGTGTTTGATGTCACATGACGTTATAATGTGTTTGATGTCACACTGACGTTTTTATAGGTGACTTTATAATGTGTTTAATGTCACACTAACGATTAACTTTCAGTATCAGGATCAGTTGATTGATACAGACAATTCACTCTGAGAGTTCAAATGAAACTGTCCAAATTACCGATACCTGTAATTATGGCATACTCATGTTGAATGTGTATAAAGCATTTTTTCATGCAAGATAAAATTGATTTCATTTTAACAATGAGACAAACTGCATTACTCTGTTTTCTCTCAGAATGTATTTTTAAGCATATAACTCAATACTCATACATATATAGTATAACATGGTATAAAACAATTACTTTATTTTTCTTTTATAAAAATGATGGTTATTTGCAATTGTTTACGTCTACAACAACATCTAAGTAAAAGTTCATGGCCTTTTAAAGCACAATGCTGGCATAGGAATGTTTCTGGAACAGCTTCCTTACATCAGTAGCACTTGGAGCTAATGGCATGTGTTTTAGCACATTGAGAACTTGTACAGCTGTAGCTGAATATTTAAAAGTCTCATAATAATTATATTTTTATTCATCGCTAGAACTACTACTAGAAGAATCACTTGACATGAAGCCAACATCTTCATTTTCTTTATTATGTCCTTTAATATCAGATAAAATCCCTGCCCCACCACTAGAACTCAAGGTATGGTGTAATTCTGATGTGTTCTGCCAGGTTGTAGTGGAAGTCTGTGATCCTGGACCATGGTCTAAAAAAACCAAATACATTAATCAGGGTCATGTTCTTCTTTACAATAGACATTTAATGAAAATTACTTATTATTCCCTATTTTCCATATGAGGGAATAGGGTTAGTGTCATGGTGTTTAATGCCACTTTCAACAATATTTCAGTTATATCGTGGCTGTCAGTTTTATTGGTGGAGGAATCACTGACCTGCCACAAGTCACTGACAAACTTTATTACATAATGTTGTATCAACTAGACCTTGCCATGAGTGGGATTCACTCACAATATATGCGGGAATAAAAAGCATGACACACATACCTGCCAAGTAACCCGTTTTCGTCGGGTCACACCCGGAAATCGAGCTTGTCACCCTCATTTCCCTGAACACTCGTCGGGACACGGATTTCACTATGATGACCCGGAATTGGTCCAGATATTAGAAATATTTATTTATTCGGAAAATACTGGGATTTTACCCATCGAAAGGACAACAATCTGAATGGTCAACTACAATCAACAACAATATACCTTCGAGGTAAGTAATTAGCGATGATTGGGTCTTTTAAAATAAAGTTAATCCCCTTGTGGAAAGTTTGAGTTGTTTTTACAACAAAAAAGTTAAATCATTTCTGCAAAATGTCTACTGGAAGGAAGAGGTCCTTATCAGGGCCTGCTTGTTCTTCACCCGCTAAACGAAAGAAATATTTATGCAAATATCAAAAAGCTTGGGAAGCAGAATTTAGTTGGCTCAGTCACAGTGATCGTAGCGTAAATAATGCATATTGCATTCTTTGTAAATCACATTTATCTATTGGATCCGGTGCAAAGAATGACCTGACAAGGCATGCAAAGTCACAAAACTATATGCAGCTGGAGATGGTTCAAAGGAAATCAAAATCAATGTCTTTGTTTGTAACAATGCCAAACAATTCTTTGAAGAGTAATATTGAACAGTTTTGGGGGGAAATGGGGAAACTTGATGACATTTTTTCTGGAACAAAAAGATTTGGTGTTCTTTCAAAACTTCTGAAAGAGCTTTTTCAATCATTAAGAAGATACACACTGAATTCAGATCAGATTTGAACAATGACACCATATGTGGGTTACTGAGTTGTAAATTCAATCAAAATCAATGTTGTTATGAATATCAACCATCTGCTTCTGTTCTAAAATCTGCAAAGAGTGCAACTAGTGATTATAACCAGAGCTTAGAGTCTATGACATAGTTTATTGATACAGCTGTTTATTTGTACATACATATGATCATTAATAATACATATTAAACTAGATATGATATCATACGATTTACAATAATTATGGCCGAAAATGTCGTTACGCGTTATGACCCTCATTTTCATTTAGGAATGAGGGTCATGACCCTGATTTGGTGTTCCAGAGGTTGGCAGGTATGATGACACGATTAGTTAGCATAAACAAATCAAAAGGAGTGTGGGCAATATTAAGCTTGTCACTAAATTCTAGCAGATTTATTTCACAAAGTTTTAGATGATTCTATTTTTATTACATAACAAGTAATACAATCCTCATTTTGCTTTTAAACTTCTTCTCCAGTCAATGATCCTAATCTGATTTATTTGTTATTGTCTCATTTTAAATATCATAAGAATAGCAACAATAAATGTGATGGTTTTCAACCAATCAACCATTTTTAAGTAAATGTGAACATACAAAACTAGGCCTATTATAATACATTTCAAAAACTGTTCAATAGAACATAGCAAAACTTATTCAACTATTTTATGCAATATATTTATATAATAAAGTCAAACCTGTATATAAAGGGCACTCAAGGGACCCTGAAAATGTACCCTTTATGAGCAGTTGTCCTTTATATACAGTTAACAAGAAATGTGTGCATCACAAAATACGCCCGTCTATATAAATTATCAAACGGTATAATGGTAATGACCCCAAAATAAATAGGGTTCTTCCCCTTCCACAGGGGAATCATGTGGTCGAGTTTGGTAAAGATCCAATATACAGAACTAAAATTATCATGTGGAAACGACCCTGTTGTCAAAAATTCTATTTATAGTGACCTTGACCTTTGACCTAACGACCACAAAATAAATAGGTTTCTTCCCCTTCCACAGGAGAATCATGTGGCCAAGTTTGTTAAAGATCCAGTATAAAGAACTAAAGTTATCATGCGGAAACGATCCTGTTGTCAAAAATTATATTTATAGTAATGGTGACCTTTGACCTAATGACCCCAAAATTAATAAGGTTCTTCCCCTTCCACAGGGGAATCATGTGGCCAAGTTTGATAAAGATCCGATATACAGAACTAAAGTTATTGTGCGGAAACCTGTGCGGACGCCCGCCCGCCATACCCAATCACATAATACGGCCCGTCTCGAGACGGGCGTATAAAAATTATATGTATTAATGGGAAAAATGAGACAGTGATTTGTTTCATAGAGGTGCCCTTTAAAGCAGGTGTGATAATTAGCTACAACCTTACCCATAGAAGTATTTGCTGAAGATCTGTTGCTAGACATGGGTTCTCCATATGATCCTTGTGATTGTAACAATTGACTTCCTGCTGGTATATCACCAGCTTTTCCTAGAAATCCATGTCTCATTTCAAAGTCTGTAGGATATGGACGTCTTGGATCACCTGAAGAAAATGTATACAGTTAAAAAAAGAATGGAGAAACTATCTTTATTGGATAAAGTGCTGATCACTTTTAATGCTGCAGTGTTTTATTAACAACTTACAGTTAATTTGTTAATCCTTTAATAATTTGATAATATTGAGAACATCTCAAAAGTTAATTAGCGATGATGAACGAAAACCGATCATTTTATTTAAGTAAATAGATACAATGGAATAATTTTTTATTTACTGACGAGTCACTGACAGCATAAGAGGGGGAGTTATGGTATTTAATGCCATTTTCTACAATATTTTAGCTATATCATAGCTCTTAGTTTTATTGATGAAGGAAACCACTGACCTGTCGCAAGTCACTGACAAACTTTATCCATAATATTGTATCGAGTACAACCCGCATGAGCGGAATACAAACTCACAACATTAGTGGTGATAGGCAGATTGCACAGGTAGTTGTAAATCCAACTACCATACGATCACGATCATGACGGTTCCCGACAGCATAAGAGAAGTGACTGCTTTTTTTTCTTTTTTCTTTTTTTTTTAGATCAGGAAGGTTTTAAAGTGGTCGCTTACATCAAGTAGCTAGTAATTCAAGCTGACAGTAAAGGGAAGTTTGACTGTATATTATTTAGACTAGGAATCTAAATTTGGAAACATGGATGTTTAATAACACAGGTGTTGAAGTTCATAAATGAAATATACAGGTACATGTATATCAGTACACAATGTACAAGGGGGGATTTCTTGTGAATGTACTAAGATTGTTAAAAATTGTTAATCCACCGCAAAAGGTAAAATCTTAAATTCTTAAAATATGTACATTACCAGAGAATATTTACCAATAAAATAAGAAAACAGATACAAACCTGGAGCCCAAGTTGTTGGGGAGGCAACAGCATAACTAGCACTGATTCTGTGAGCAAATTTAGTAAGTTCTTAAAACAGATACAAACCTGGAGCCCAAGTTGGAGGGGAGGCAACAGCATTACTAGCACTGATTCTATGAGCAAATTTAATGAGTTCTTCAGATGATACTTTTTTACTGTTTGCTTGTTGAATGGCATTAAGTTTCTTCTTGGCTTGATATATGGCTGTGGACTACAAAATTTGTATTGTATCTATAAATATTTGTTATTGAAACAATATCATAGCCTATAAACAAATGTACTTTTGTACATCTGATGATCTGTTACTGCTATAACATTGCCTGTTTTCAACATTTATATACAGCATTTTCAGGAATATAGAGTATACATATTATGTCACAGGGTTCCCACTACTTTGAAATCAGAGGGAGAAGTGACTTCTCTTTCAGGTACTGACAAAAGAGAAGTGAGAGACAACAGGGAGAAGTGGTGAGAGTACAGGGAGAAGTCAAAATATTTCTCTAATTGTACCACTTTTTACATTCGTGGGGCATTATCGTGGCATTCGTATGTTATAATGTACTTGTTATGCATTAAGGTATATTCAGTAGTTGTTTAATTCCTTGTTTTTGTTAGCATATCATCTCATATATATTAAATACAAATGAATGTACAGTAAATTTCGGTTTTCTTTTTAACGCTCTCAAAAAGATTTGAGGGAGCTGCTTTAACCGACCGTTTGTCCATCCTCAACGAATGTTTTCCAGATTATAATTTTACTTTGCATCAATGTTATCTATCATAAAATACAGCTCAAATTTGATTTTCACTATGTTAGTTGATACTGTTCAGAGTTATGCCCCTTAAAAATTTGAAAATCAGCAAAAAATGATGGTTCTCTGATTATAATTTTATTTTGATACAACACATATCTTTCTACTTTGGCATACTTGTTTATTGATCATCCTATACTGGTCAATTTCAATTGTCACCTTTGCAGTCCATTCTATTCAGGAGTTATGCTCCTCATAAAAATAGGAAAATCTGGATGATACTTTTAGATTTTTATTATTATATATAAAAAAAATGACTAGCTTTTTGGAAAAGGAGAGTTGACCCTTTACCACTGTAACCGCTACTATTTTAAGGCTGAATGTTTTTCTCCGTATGTAACCTGTCATAATTTTCCAGTTTATGTCAAATGAAACAAACAACCAATCATTCAATTTTTTTTACATTTGTGTAAATATTGATTCAGCTAGGACTTTTAATTTTTTTCTCAAATAAGTTATTCATTGAAATTCATTTATCATGGAATATTACATTCAAAACCTACAAAACTGAAATATTGTTGAAAGTGGTGTTAAACACCATAAAAAAAAATATATACCAGTATAGTTTCAGCTTCTTTTAAGCTAGTCTGTAACTGTTTAATACTGGCATCTCTTTTGTCTACTTCTGTTTTTAGTTCATCAATAGTTTTCTGTATTTCTGCTTGTTCAGCAGCTGTAAAATAATATATATATACATGTATACCTATGTGAAAATTAAAAAAATAATTTATGCTCAATTTAGAGTTAAATGCTGTGGCTTAAGAAGAAGTTTTGAATCAACCATAGAATATCCACTTCAAATGCTTTAGAGGGACGATAATCATACTTTGATCAATGTTCAGCATCCGAAGAAGACTTTTTATAACATATTGTCACAATATTTGAGATTAACAAAGTTTTTTTTAACTTGGAGTTGGAGACTTAGGGTAATGGTCATTGGTGATCAATAGTCTTTTTGTAAATTTCCAATTTGATTCTCAAATTATAATTTTTTATATGAGTTATTTCCCTTATCACTGGCAAAATGGTACCTGGTCTAGCTAGAGCAATGGAAAGGACAAGGAATTCAATTTTAAGGATAATTTCCTCATAATTTGTAGATATTTGAACCTTGTAAAAAATAATTTAATAGAAAAGGGAAAATTCCCAAATTGTCACAGCATTAAAATTTTGAACAAATTATGGAGAAAATATTTGCTATGGTTATTGAACTTTACATGAAAGAGGACTACTTTGTCTGCCTTTAAGGGACATAACTCCTGCAAAACATGTAATTTATATATCGGTAATCAAAATCTGAAATGTGCAAATGGTCTGATTTGATTCATTGTGTTTAACACCACTTTCAGCAATATTTCAGCTATATTATGGCGACCAGTTTTAGTGGTGGAAGAAGCAAGAGTACCCGGAGTGGACCATGGGCAAGCAACTGGTAAACTTTATCACTTTTGGCTGCAAGTCGAGTGCACCCTTTTTTGTAATTTATAAAGCCGGGTGCGAACCCATGCCGTATTGTTGATAGGTTTGTATGGGTTGTTAGGTAATCCAACTACCTAACTCATTGAGCCACCCGGGCCCTTGCAAATGGTCTGTTGGTCCCTGTTATATATAACATATTAATGACATTTTGTAGTACAGAGATATATAAATTCCTAGATTTTAGCAGTAACTAATTATAAGGTGTTAAATTAAAAACAAAGTACAAATGTACCTGTTTTTAATGTTTCTTTTATTTCTTTATCTTTATGCACCAACAAATCCATTAAATTCATTGTATCTGGGGCATCTGGTCTTTGTTGTCCTTTTGGCGTACTAATTATTTCAAACACTTCCCTGAAATAAGAAGAAAAAATATCTTGAAATAGTACATCTTTTTTATAAACAGATATAAGTGATGCTTGGGAGGGGTATTTGCGCAAAATACTTGTCAATAACAATAAAATTTATATTTTTCGCAAATAAGGCAAACAATGATCTACAAAAGCCTACACAGAAAACTAAAGATCAATCAACACGAACCCTACTTAAAGCAATCGGTGTACTAATAAGCCATCCCCATATGTAGGTTAATATATATCTAATAACAAGCTATTCAATGTGATTTTGTATTTTATTAAGAAAGTTTTGTAAGAGTCTGATGCAATGGCTCTTCAGGATTACGAGTAAATGGAGTATCGAAGAAAGAACAGCTGAAATAAATGCTTAAAGACAAAAAGTTCACAGGGCTGTTTAAAAACATTGCTGGAAATGAAATATCACCCCTTGACAATTCCCAAATTCGTAAAGATCAGAACAGGTAAACATCCCAAAATTGTGTTGCATTCGGGTTCTTTGTTCGCTTTACTGGCTATGTTTGTGAAACTTCATTGTTTTTGCCCTATAGTATAATATATAGGCAATAATCTATATTCAATATAATTTGATAAAATTTCCAACTCCTGTGATATATAATAATTGCCATATTTTTGCCCAACACTAGACAGTTCTAGGCTTGATTCTTCAAGTAGGGTAATATTTCCTCAATATGGACCAAGTTAATCTATGTCCTGTTCAAGTCAAATCAAAGCCAAGGGATTAATGCTTTGTTATTTCCCTCAGGCTCAGATATTACTGCCACTGGACCTAAATGAATCATGAATTTTAGAAAATTTTATTGATCTGTATGTTTATTGATTTTAATGTTTCTATGCCATATAAATGACCTCCACGATAGCGTCACCTCATCCGTCCATCTATTTGCCTATGATTGCCTTCTTTATTGTACCATCAAACAAGAAGACGATCACCAAGCTCTACAGAAAAATCTAAAGAACTTAGAGGAATGGGCAAATAAATGGGGAATGCGATTCAACGCTAAGAAATGCTACACCTTATCAATCAACAAAAGTTCAACAAGATTCTATGAACTAAATAGCCACACCCTTCAAGAAGCAAGCGATAACCCATACCTCAAATGGAGCATACATATCAACAACGTATGCAAGAAAGCTAACGCCACCCTTGGCTTTCTAAGGAGAAACCTAAGAAACGTCCCATAAAATTGTAGAAAATCAGCCTACATATCCCTAGTTCGATCAGTTATGGAGTATGGAGCAACGATCTGGAACCCATATCTCAAGGGGGACAATCCGACATTGACAAATTCGAAAAGATACAAAAATTGAGCTATACGCTTCATCAAAAGGGATTATAGAAGCAGAGAAAGGGGGTGTATAACGAAAATGAGAAAAGAACTAGTAGAGCTAGAAACACTGGCAGAACGACGACAAAGCCTCCGTCTCATTTTAATGTACAAGGTGGTTGAGGGGTTGGTGCCGGCTCTACCAACCGATGCTTTTGTCACATTTAGCAAGCGTAAAAGGCAAATAAAACCAAAGACATTTGGGGATTGTGTAACCATCAACCCAGTCGAAAAACACAAAACTAACAACTCAAAGTGCTTAAACATCCCAAATAGTAGAACAGCTCAATATCAGTACAACTTCTTCGTGGACACCATCATACGTTGAAATCATCTACCAGACACAGTTGCATGCGCAAAGTCCCTTGAGGCATTCAAAATCGCCCTAGCGGACGAATCCGGATCGTTTCGCCCCAAATCCTGTTCGCCTCGTGAATCATTTCGCCCCTATTCCCTTTTGCCCGGGTCGTTTCGTCCTCATTTATTAATAGTGCTATAAAAATTGAAATATGGAAAATACCATTGCAAATATTCGTATTTTGGATGTTGTAAGGCTTGCTCATGGGTATCGATACTTTATTTTTGTCTTCCTCATAATTAACATGCTTTCTTGACGTGTTTAATAATAATATTATGTATGGCTTCACTTTCAATTTTTTTATTAATTTCTCTTTATTATTTTTTTGCAGTTTAATTAGTAATAATTGACCAATAATTATTAAATATTTAAGGATTGATATCAATTTTTTTTCTGTTCATGAAGAAATAAACTAAAAAAATGTGGTACATGTGTACCACATTTTTGAGTTTATTTCGAATGAACCGAACAAAAAATTGTGATCAATCCTTATAAATTAATTCCTAATTAATTTTTGTCTTGTCCTAAAAATATTTTGTTGGATAATAATTGCTTAAAAAGAATTAAAATAAAAAAAAATCCCAATTGAGACCCCAACATGTGAATTTTGTCTATGGAAAATAACATCAATTTTTTATCCAATAAAAATCTCTTAAACACATCAAATTAATTGATTATAATATAACATCATGATGATGTTAACTCTGTTGTTTATCATATATTTTTATAGTTATTTTTTTTTTGTATACAACTAATAAATAAATAATTACCAAAAAATTGTCGAAAAAGACTTCATCTATTATTATAAAATAGCGATTAAGTGGGGCGAATCGACTCACTTTCCGGGGCGAAACGACCCCGTACCTAGCGGACCAGCACCAATAAAATCTGATTTCCAGTCAAATCAAGCTCAAAATGAAAGTCAAATCGGCCCCAAAAAAAAGAATAAAAAAAGAATAAATGAATAAAAATTATGTATTAATATAAATTAATATTTTTGGTTAAAAGATGTAAAATTTAAAATTTTATTGATGAGCAGATTCTTTTATTTTCGTATCAATGGTAAACATTTACTGGTACAAAACACAACTGTACTAGACAGTTTTAATTCTTCAATAATTAAAACGTATTGGATGTATTTAATTATTTTGTTGAAATTAGAATAGTGTCCCAAGGATTTATATAGTAGGAAGGATATGAAACTCGTATTTTCTCGCTTTTTCTCACGTGACCAGATTTTATGCTACTCTCGTTCGCGTGATTTTATGCAGGAAGGTCTAAAACGCGGAAGTGGGAAAACACGGAAGTAAGCCCAACTATATAAATCCTTGAGTGTCCAAACAATTCAAGAAATATTTAACTTTGCATGTTGACATACTAGTTAACAACAAAAATGGCGGACATGTGATTTCCCGGTCTGAAAAAAAAGAGTGAAAACACATTGTTCTTGTATATAATGTGCACCCCTCCTGCAAAATAAAAAAAATATGTAAAATCCAGCACATTATGCACCAGTAATTATCAAATTAAATAAACAACATAATAAAACAATGATTTGATTAGGAATTCAATAAACAACACAATTAACAATACATATTATCAAATTAAATTAAAAAAAAATATAATAATACAATGATTTGATCTGGGGCCGATTTGACTGGGGCCGATTTGACCTGCTACCTAAAATCCGGGAGCCTCTCTCTATCATTGTATAAAAACCGTTTTCCGGGAACTACAACGTATTCAATACAGACAGATCAATGTTTCGTTTAAAAAATGTGCAACTACTTAGATATTAGTTCTATATCATCAATTTGCTGTAAAAGTTTCTGTCTTGTACTGATCGAAGCCATGATGGTTGCAATGACCAATAAATTTTACCGACAAATCGTGAAAATATTATTTAGCCAATGGAAATCACTTTCTCATTGCGATTAATGAAACCGGAAGTTGATGTTCCAAAATCAAAACAAAAAATCATGAACAACAAATTTGATGCGTACGTAAATTTAAATGTGACGATCAGCCATCATATGGTATATTTGTGTATTACAATGTATAATCACATGATAGGAAATGGATCAATAATTTTTGATTCAACAAATATAGGGTACCAAATATAGGCATATATTGCCCCAGGTCGTTTTGTTTCAAGCAAAATTCATAATCTTGACGTCACCATTTTTGTTTCAACACGTGCTTTCTTATCATCTGTTTTTATAGAATTCAAGGTCTTTATATGTCTAAGATGAACAGGTTCGAAATTTTATTTTATTAGATGTTTTTTGTTGATTAAATCAATCACAATTTCATTGAATATAGTAAACTATGTCTGTGTTGACTTCATTATTAATAGAAATATTATCCCGACATGAACAGCTGTTCATTTGTGTTTGAACCTGTTTTTTATATTTTTTTTCAGTATTCTGTATCAGGAAATGTGTTTTTAAACATGTCTTAAATGACTACCACAGAATATTATGACCCCAAAAATAAAAAAGCTGCATGATTGTTCAGTCTGGTTTGAAATACCAATGAATGGGTCTTGGTTTTTTCAGAGATGCCAAAAATAAATTTCAACTGCATTGGTAGCGTAATGGTTAGCGTGCTTGTCTTGAGTGCCTCGGTTGGATCAAATCTAAGACTATGAACCCTCTTAATGCCAAGGCGACATGTGTCGTCCGAGAATCGAATTCCAATGCGACACATATGTCGTCCGGTGGTAACTTGCCAAGACGACATATATGTCATTTATCAAAACCACAGTCGTATGAATTTTAATCATAAATAGAGAAAAATAGTGAAATTTTTTTTTTCCAAATAGATGTTGGGTCTCATATATATATATTATATTACCCCAACATCTAAATTTTCACTATTTTTCTCTATTTATGACTAAAATTCATACGACTGTGATCAAAACAAATTATATATATTTATTGTTGTCTCTAATTGCAAATATATTTGTTTCGGTTTCATAATGTTTTGACCAAAGTCTTAAAGTACATCCCTGGGGTAAAATTTATTGACGTCATTAATATGACGTCATGATTGATAGGGTTGCGTGCACTATTGCAACTGCAATGTCATCAACATAAGACGAAAGCGACATAAACTTGTCCCCGAACACTGCATCAGGAGATTCTGACAATGATGTTGATTCCGATATTCCAAGACATAACACAAGAGGACCATGGTTTACAGTCGTGGAGCCAAACTCTTTCAATATTGCAAGACTACCTAATTTTACTGAGAGTTGTGGACCCATTGACTTCGAGGCAAACTGCACACCTTTTGATTATTTCAATAGATTTGTCAATGAAGAAGACCAAAGTTTATTTGATATTATCACAGAGGAAACTAATTTATATGCTTCGCAAAAGCTGAATGGAAATGATATTGGAGTTTTGTGAAACTTTACACAGTTGTAGTACACTACCTGCAGATGTGCATGAAGGAATATGGTTGCTGTCCAAAATTTAAAAGGGGAGATAATTCAACTTATACTTTCACGAAAACGGGGGGGCATGTACCTTGTAAGCGCAACTTCTACTAAACTGCTTATTGAATTTTTATGAAACTTTACACAGTTGTAGTACACAACCTGCAGATGTGCATGAAGGAATACCATTGCTGTCTAAAATTTAGAAGGGGAGATAATTCAACTTATACTTTCATGAAAAAGGGGGTCGTGTACCTTGTAAGCGCAACTCCTCCTAAACGACTTTTTGGAGTTTTGTGAAACTTTACACAGTTGTAGTACACTACCTGCAGATGTGCATGAAGGAATATGGTTGCTGTCCAAAATTTAAAAGGGGAGATAATTCAACTTATACTTTCACGAAAACGGGGGGGGACATGTACCCTGTAAGCGCAACTCCTACTAAGCTGCTTATTGAATTTTTATGAAACTTTACACAGTTGTAGTACACAATCTGCAGATGTGCATGAAGGAATACCGTTGCTGTCTAAAATTTAGAAGGGGAGTTAATTCAACTTATACTTTCAAGAAAAGGGGGGTCGTGTACCTTGTAAGTGCAAATCCTCCTAAACGGCTTATTGGAGTTTTGTAAAACTTTACACAGTTGTAGTACACTACCTACAGATGTGCATGAAGGAATATGGTTGCTGTCCAAAATTTATAAGGGGAGATAATTCAACTTATACTTTCACGAAAATGGGGGGGGGGGGGGCATGTACCTTGTAAGCGCAACTCCTACTAAACTGCTTATTGAATTTTTATGAAACTTTACACAGTTGTAGTACACAACCTGCAGATGTGCATGAAGGAATACCATTGCTGTCTAAAATTTAGAAGGGGAGATAATTCAACTTATACTTTCATGAAAAGGGGGGTCGTGTACCTTGTAAGCGCAACTCCTCCTAAGCGACTTTTTGGAGTTTTGTGAAAATTTACACAGTTGTAGTACACTACCTGCAGATGTGCATGAAGGAATATGGTTGCTGTCCAAAATTTATAAGGGGAGATAATTCAACTTATAGTTTCACGAAAAGGGGGTTGTGTACCTTGTAAGCGCAACTCCTCCTAAACAGCTTATTGGAGTTTTGTGAAACTTTACACAGTTGTAGTACACTACCTGCAGATGTGCATGAAGGAATATGGTTGCTGTCCAAGCTTTAAAAGGAGAGATAATTCAACTTATACTTTCACGAAAAGGGAGGGGGGGCATGTACCTTGTAAGCGCAACTCCTACTAAACTGCTTATTGAATTTTTATGAAACTTTACACAGTTGTAGTACACAACCTGTAGATGTGCATGAAGGAATACCGTTGCTGTCTAAAATTTAGAAGGGGAGATAATTCAACTTATACTCTGAAATACGTTCTGTATGGAGAGATGGGCTTGTAAGCGCAACTCCTCCTAAACGGCTTATTGGATTTAAATGAAACTTTACACAGTTGTAATACACTGCCTGCAGATGTGCATGAAGGAATGTGGTTCCTGTCAAAAATTTAGAAGGTGATGTAAGCTAATTTTGCATCAATAACATTTGATGTGACCTATATCCTCTTGTAAAAAAGTTAGGAAATGTTGTAATCCTCATGTATACTGATGAAACTGTATTGGTTTTAAACAATCCCACTTTGTTGAAGACCTTGTGGCGACATCTAGATGTATGTTCTTGGTTAGTTTATTTTGGAGATGGGATGTTGTCTCCTTGACA
Source organism: Bathymodiolus brooksi (assembly GCA_963680875.1). Lineage (NCBI taxonomy): Eukaryota > Metazoa > Mollusca > Bivalvia > Mytilida > Modiolidae > Bathymodiolus > Bathymodiolus brooksi. The sequence goes on along the minus strand of OY804576.1, from coordinate 127,319,184 downwards.
TAACTCCATATCCGTTCATTTTTCATAGGTAACTTGCTATTATACCTGTATTCCAAAGTTTGAACATCATAGTATTGCAAGCGGGGGGTATCACTCAGTGAGGTCACTCACAGTTCTAGTTTAATATTACCTTTTTAGAATCAAATCATCCAACTCGGCATGTTGATCTAGAGCAAAGCGGACCTCATCATCATTACGTTGAAAATTTCTCGTCATGATATAGCTGAAAAATTGCTGAATTGGCGTTAAGCAACAACCACTCATTCACCCAAAATGAATTTCTTTTTCTTCCATGTAAGAAACCGGATTTGTTAAATGGGTGTATTTGGTTCTGCTTGAAAACTTTACACAGTGTCGGGCAACACAGCAAGTCCTCGCTATACTATTTCAGTGAAAGAAACCACCACTCGCCTAAAGTGAGAAGAGAACAAATTCGGCAAGTACGTTTGTGTAAGAACTCGACAATGCGGCGACCGAACATCGTGAGGCGAGTTCCGATTATTTTGCACTCGTCCCTGTCAACCAACTTGACGAAGTAGTTTCTCAGTCAATGATTCCGTAAAATATTTGATTCGACAATAAAAGATGCGAAGAAATCCTTCAAAATCGTTGATAGGACTAGTGGTGCAATGTTTCACATCGGCCATATTGATTTCTCTTATTGATAGAAAACGCTAAAGTAAAAGATGGTGTCCTATTCCGAACCGGGATCAAATAAAATTAATATATGATATACCTCCAAAGTTCAATGCAAGCGATTCGGTTTATCTTAAATACGGATTCGGTAGAGTAAAACTTGATGATATCAAATAAAATTGGGTTTGTGTGGACTTTATATGCTAAAAAGGTAAATGTTAAAAAATCGTAATTTTCGAGTCGGGGGTCGGATTTGCATTAGATCATTGGCGAATAGAAATATTTACCCACTGGCCAAACTTGGCAAGTGCAATTCTAATTTGGCAAGTACAATTTTGAAGCAACTAACCAAAATGGCAAGATAAGAGAGAAAAAAAACGTTTCCCACACTGTATTTACATTTAAAATTTCTGGTGGCATACCTTCTTATTCTCTGTCATGTGAACCAATTTTCCAAAATATGGTACTTTTTTATTCTATCATTAATGGTCCACATGTTTTATATTCTCCCTTGATAATTTTGAGAATGCATGAATGTGTTCTGGAGGAGAGGGATGATGGTTGGATAAGGTTCAGCTTTGAACACTGTTTGACTTTATGAACTGAATTTGAAACTTTTTACTAGTATGTGACCATAAAGTCTTTTTTAAGGGAAAATTTATTTGCAAGTTGAAATTTTTCCTGATTAAAATTTTTCTTTAGTTGTTAAACATTTTAAAAATTTATTATGATTAGTAGGTCAGCAGGAAATCAATTACAAATGCAGGTAAAACTTATGAGATGTTGGTTATTGCCATTCACATTTCTGTTTTTTGGGCTGTGTGCATTCTTTGTACTTGTTTTTGTACTCTATGTCTGACATGCCCAAATAAATGGGACTCTTATGGTGACATCGAGAATAAGTGCACATATGTATGCCAAGTGGATGACATAAGAATGTGTTTTAGAATATTCCAACTAATTTGTAGGAATTTTCCAGATAACAATTTATTTGTGCGAGATCTTTTTAATGAAAAACAAATGGAAGGATATTCAACAAACATACTGAATAATCTGACTGCATATTGAATGTGCTAAGAATTTTTCAAATTCAATCATTGTCAAATCTATTAGTTATTACCTGTGTGCAATACATATCTATTAGTTATTATCCCCTTGGTACATATTTAGTCCTTAAGAGAATCTGGAACCCTATTGATTTTCAGGGTCAAAGGTCAAGGTCACTGGGTAAATTTTTACCGCATAACATCCTTGTGAACACTCTAGAATCAACATCCTTCAATGGATTTTTGACTAAACTTGGTACATACTTAGTCCTTAGGAGAGTCTGGAACCCTATTGATTTTTAAGGTCAAAGGTCAATGTCACCGGGTCAAATTTTTACCGTGTAACATCCTTGTGAACACTCTAGAATCAACATCCTTCAATGGATTTTGACCAAACTTGGTACATACTTAGTCCTTATGAGAGTCTGGAACCCTATTGATTTTCAAGGTCAAAGGTCAAGGTCACAGGGTCAAATTTTTACCGCATAACATCCTTGTGAACACTCTAGAATCAACATCCTTCAATGGATTTTGACCAAACTTGGTACATACGTAGTCCTTAGGATAGTCTGGAACTCTATTGATTTTCAAGGTCAAAGGTCAATGTCACCGGGTCAAATGGATTTTGACCAAACTTGGTACATACTTAGACTTTAAGAGAATCTGGAACCCTATTGATTTTCAAGGTCAAAGGTCAAGGTCCCAGGGTCTAATTTTTAGGCGAGGGGATACGCCACGCTTTGCGTTGCCCTTGTACTGTTGTACATATCTATTAGTTATTACTTTTACTGTTGTACATATCTATTAGTTATTACTTTTACTGTTGTACATATCTATTAGTTATTACTTTTACTGTTGTACAGATCTATTAGTTATTACTTTTACTGTTGTACATATCTATTAGTTATTAATTTTACTGTTGTACATACAATGTATCTATTAGTTATTAATTCTTTTACACAACAGCAAATTCATATTTTTATTCCAGATTAAAGCAAGAGGACAGTGGTGAAGATGATCAAACAGAACAGAAAAATGAACATGACGATCCAGAATCTTCATTTAAACCAAGACCATCTCCTGTATGTCAACATACAAATTAATCTTCATATTAATAGAAAAAGGCAACAAAGCAAATTCAAGTAACATACAAAATGTGTTTAAGGAGATTATTTGACCCTTAATGTGATGGGGGCAGTGCTTGCTCATATTAAAACTGAGAATTAAAATTTCCGTAGTTTGTCAAAATGCCAAAAACAAAAAGTGAACACACTTGAATAATAAAATGGGTTGAACAGAATTTCATCTCTGATTATTTGTGTCTGTTTTACATGATTATTGTATCAATTGATTGATTGTAACTCTACTAACAACTATAAATTATAAACAATGTTTATTGAAAGGTCTCCCTAAGTCTTATTAACTAAAATGGACTTTGAAGAGAAACTGTATATAGTGCAACAAATTCATCTTCCAGTTGTCAAAAAAACCTGAGAAGATAGAAAAATATGATATTTCAGTTGGAAATCTGACGATAAGCTCCATGGACAAAGGCTATTTTAACTACAACTTTACATTGTAAATCTGACGATAAGCTCCATGGCCAAAGGCTATTTTAACTACAACTTTACATTGTAAATCTGACGATAAGCTCCATGGACAAAGGCTATTTTAACTACAACTTTACATTGTAAATCTGACGATAAGCTCCATGGACAAAGGCTATTTTAACTACAACTTTACATTGTAAATCTGACGATAAGCTCCATGGCCAAAGGCTATTTTAACTACAACTTTACATTGTAAATCTGACGATAAGCTCCATGGACAAAGGCTATTTTAACTACAACTTTACATTAGAAATCTGACGATAAGCTCCATGGCACAAAGGCTATTTTAACTACAACTTTACATTGTAAATCTGACGATAAGCTCCATGGCACAAAGGCTATTTTAACTACAACTTTACATGACTGATCTAATTTTGATTCTCTGAAAAAGTTTCTTGTGTTATAAAGGTTCAATTTTTTTTATGACCATTACGTTTTAAAAGTTTATGAGTGGGTAAAATATGAAGAACAAAATGTTCCTTGTGTCATTTCAGTTAAAAATCATATATGACTAACACAATGATAGTACTGGTATTTTATATTGGGTCTATTCCAGAAAAGTTGTTAAAGGGTTGGGGGGATTTAAATGTCCTTTTTTGCTTTCACCAACCACCCATATAAGTTTCAGAGTACATTTGTATTTGAAAAGTTATTAAGTACCCACGATCAGTATAATACATGTACATACAGTACCTTCTAACTCCCCCATACAATTTTTTCTGGAATTACCTGTATTGTGAGGCAACTTAGTTTAGATATAGTGAATTCACGTATTAAAAATAGCTTAATATTATATTGTTTCAGAGACCTGGACCTGGAGAGCATCCATTACAATTTAACTATGCAGTTTGGTTTTCTCGTAAATCTCAAGGAAAACAGACATCTTCAACAAGTTATGATCAGAACTTAAAATTGGTTGGAACATTTGCATCTGTAAGTTCTTTTTAGTCTAGATCTGCTTGTGTTATTGTTAGGTGTAAATCTTATTATTTGTTATGAAACAGATAATTTTTATATAGGTCAGGTAAAATAGGTGTCACTATGGTTACTTGTGTGCTCCTTATGCTGGATCGGATCTAAATTTTATATTGGTAGACTTATCATAAAATATAGTGCTACATATGGCAAGATTGCTAGATATTTTTTGAGAGAGAGAGAAAATTAAACAAATCTTTATAAAACTTTTAAAACTAAAAAGAGAAAAAAAAAGAAATTCTGGTGCTACTGTAATATAGTTTTGTTTTAGAGCTAAATATCTAATATCTTGTATTCTTAGAAAAAAAAGTTGGTGTGCAATTGCTTTTATTGTCACTGTAAATTGTAATATAATTTGCATAATATTATACAATTATTGACTTTTGGAAACTATAGATTCTTATATTAATCGAAATGAAAGTCAGTAATTGTTTTTTATTATATGAAACTGTTATTAATGTCCTCTGGGTCGTGTTTTATAAATTGGCATTAAACACTACATATACATGGTAACAAGATTAAGACAGAAAATCGGAAAACCCCTACTTTTAATCTTAGAGTCATGTGAGGTTAATATAGCGCTCCAAAGGCTCCTCTGGACCGATCTAAGTTAATCTCTGCGGAAATTGAAAGCTTAGACAGTATTCATAAAGTTCAATCAAGAAAAAATGTTATGCTTTTAGCCAATCAGATAAAAGAAATTGTCTATTAAAACATTTAAATGAGATTTTGTTATTTTCAACATATTTTGTAACTGTTAGAAAAATGTCCACACATATTTTTGTTTTGTATCTTTAGGTAGAACAGTTTTGGAATATATACAGCCATCTTGTTAGACCTAGTGATCTTACAGGACATTGTGATTATCATATCTTCAAGGAAGGAATTAGGCCAATGTGGGAGGTACATACAAATATAAACTAAGACACATGCAAACATGATCTAAGACAACACCTACATTAAATAGACACTATGTTAAAAACAATATTATGTACAAATCCAGGGGGGACATAAAGAGGTGGTATATAAAACAAATGATCAGTAAACTGCTGGTTGAATTACAGTAATGTAATAAACATTGAAGGTACACATTAAGTGCATCAGATTTTCATTTCTGTATTTGACATCTTCAGTCTTGCTTAGCGCAATCCAGCTCATGGCGAGATGTACTTGATACAACTTTATGTGAAAAAGTTTGTCAGTGACTTGCAACAGGTCAGTGGCTTTCTCCATATATTCAATCTTAAGGCACCCAAAAATTTATGTCAATGTTCTATCTTAACTTCATACTATTGAATAAAATGACAATCATGATCGTGTTTTTATTCTTCAACTGTCTTTTATATTTTCCTCCTTCCTAAGGAGTAGAGTTAACGTTCTTTAACAGTTAAGTATGCACGTTGTACATGCTCTTACTCTTTGTAATTTTGCTGTGTTTACTGAGGAAACGGCAAGTAAGCATTGTCATGATTATACTAGGTAACTTGGGGAGATAATGCAGAAACAAGAATGTTATTGTAAATGGTCCTCCAATATTTTTCAGTAAATCTGGTGCAGGAGGAAGCCCTTTTCAACTTGCTGTGGTCATATCATGCTGCGACTGGCATCCCTTTATTACAATCAAAAATAATTTCCATAGGTTAGCCTTTCTCTTCAAAAATAAAATATTCTTACAATTAAGAATAGGATACAATTTTTTCTATGGTAAGTTTAGCATGAAACTTAAAAGTTTCAACAAAATATTAAAAAATTTCTTCATATTATTTTTGTCAGGATAGTGCAAATAACAAAGGTGGAAAATGGATAGTAAGATTAAAGAAAGGATTAGGTTCAAGATGTTGGGAGAATTTAATTCTTGCCATGTTGGGAGAACAGTTTATGGTTGGAGAAGAAATTTGTGGAGCAGTGATCTCAATAAGATATCAGGTATAATACATTTAAAAAAAAGTTATCATGTGGAAAAATAAGAATCTATTAGATTTTTTATGCTTCTGCGACTTATTATTTTACCTGTGTCTGTTTGTCCGCATTACAGGATATTGTACATATATACCAAAGTTGTGCATATTATCAGTATTTTTGTTTTCTTCTTTTTTTCACGAAATTACCGATTGTTGAACTTTGTCCATTTTTGTGTAATTTTGCATATATCCATATGTTTTGTCTGCCTAACTCCCCTTAAAGTTTTCAAGGTAGAAGCTCTTTATTTTACAGGATATTTGTACATAAACCAAAAGTGTGCATATTATCAGGATTTCTATTTTCTTCAATTCTTTGCAAGTGTACAAGTAACAATTCACTGCACTGTTTGCACTGACATCTCCGATGTCAAGGTGCTGTGCAACGGCATGTCACAGTCTAGTTTATGAACTAATATACCAAAATGATTAATAATCAATGTATCAGGGATGTGTAACTATCATGTCCGACTCATACACAGAACCTGTTGGGACAAATAGATTTTACTGGCTAGCTTGTCCTTGGACAAGTAAAAAAAGCATAATAATTTTCTTTATCTTTATTCCCTTATAAATTCCTCCAATAAATTTCATAACTTTTCCTATCTGTTTTACAGGAAGACATTTTAGCATTATGGAATAGAACAGCATGTGACCAAGTCACAACATCACGAATCAGAGATACATTAAAACGTGTACTTAATTTACCACCAAACACAATCATGGAGTACAAAACACATAATGACAGTATAAAGTAAGTTAAAGATATATGGTAGTATTTCTTTTTTTAGATGTTTTTGACCTTCCAGTACATTTATATCCAGAGTTAATAATGAAAATCAAAAATGGCTGCATTTACTAAAAATAGAAATTGCAATAGTCAAAGCTTCAACATTTGTACTTTTGTAGTTGGGTTTATACTATAGCTACAAAGTCATGATATTGAATATATTACACATGTTCTTGGGTTTCTGAAACATGTATTATTGGGATGATTTTGTCAAGTAGGCAATTGGGTGATTTCGACAAAAATCAAATTCAAAATCCCTTGCAATTTAAACAAAACTGATTATTCACTAATGTACAGTTTTAGCTTTTCCAATTGCTTGTTGTCTGCTAAAGTTTTGATTTTCTTCTAAATAACCGCTGGGCCAACTTGCATGGTTCTCTTCTAGAATTGTGACTCGAGATCTTGATCAAAATCCAAGATGACCAATATGACTTCTGAGTGGTTGAAAAGCTGTAAATTAGTTTTAGAATGAAACCAACTTTGGTCCAAATAGTCCCTTGATGGTTGTCTTCCAAAATTGTGTCTTTTGAACCCATCAATTATCAGAGATGGTCTCGATGGCTAATTATGCAATGTTAGGTTTTCCAGCATTATATTAGTTTTCTGATATTCAGTATTACATATGTAATTATATGTTACATTTAGATATACAGGTCAGATTTGATTTGAGATATCTAACTTTTGTCTTCCAGAGTTATTCCCCTTAATTGTAAAATAATATGATCTTAATAAAAAAAAAAAATAGAACACCATGTTTTTCCCTTTTCTATCCCAATAAGGTATCAAAGTAGTGTAAAATAATTGTATGGTCCAGTAGAATGTAATATTAGTGCAAATAATAAGTCCTCCAAATTCAGCGAAGCCAATCAGATTCGAGATGAATAATTAATGACTAAATTTGAATTAAAAATAAGCCCTTTGAAGATTGTGTTCATTGACCTCGTCCTCTATTAGGATCACAACATAGTAGTAATACTGTCAAACAAACAGTGTTTTAACATCTCTGGTGTCCGACTGCAGGTTCTCCAGATGGCCTAAATTCTACTGTATAAATAGAATGGCCTGAAATTTAAATTGTATGCTACATATTAAAATGTAAGTTGAGCATGTAAAAAAAAATTCAAAAATGTATTGTCACACAGTACGTACAGTTTTAATCATTATGAAATCATCAAATGTATATTACTGTCTGAGTCTATATTATTTTTATTTTCCAGAGACCAATCAAGTTTTAGAAATACAGACATATTTATGAGATGACACAGGACCTCGTTATATGAGATGTTAGGACACATAAAGTCAAAGTGGAGAATAAATGTGACGAGTGTGGAAACTGACATCATTTCTAGACAATTCTGATAAAATGGCAGAACTTACACAATGTTTAACGGAAGCAAATATTATACAATTTAAGATATTTTTTAAATCACTTTCACAGTGAGATTGAACATCTATAAACATTTTCCCGGTTTAATATTTTGTTTTATGGTTTTTGGTGTTTTATTTTTCTGTTCGCTTGGTCCAAGATCATGACTTTTTATCATCATATGGCATCCGTCATTCATCATCAGGTACATTCACAAATTTAATTTCCTTTATTGTTCAACAAAATGGAACAAAACTTAGCAGTGATGAGGAGATTTAGATTGACAGTTGTTATACATACTGTAATATTTGGTGAGTCTTGGAATCCAAATTATAGTGTAGGCTGCAAAAGAGAAATTAAAACAAATAAATATCTCAAGAACCAACAATGGAGATGCAATTGTATTAGGCACGTAGCATCATATGATATTGATTTTTGTTTGTGGGCTTAAAATTAGGAGATAACTATTGTATTTGAAAATTTAATGGCATCAATTGGAGATTTGATGGTCGCAAATTGAGTTTACTGGCGACGTGTTAGCGGAGCCAGTAAATGGATATTTGCGACCATTAAATCGACAATTGATGCCGTGAAATATTCAAATACAATACAATTTTCTTCATTCTAATGTAATCATGTGTATTGCCACATTATTGACAAGATGACGTAAGCAGTGATTGGCTAAAATTCTAAAAATATCTCATGATATTTCAACCGTGGAATTGATACCTTGAAAATTACAGCATTAAATCGACAATTGATGCTGTGAAATTTTCAAATACAATACAGTTATCTCCATTCTAATGTAATCATATGTATAGATGTGTATTGTCACATTATTGACAAGATGATGTAAGCGGTAATCGGCTAAAATTCTAAAAATATCTCATGATATTTCAACGGCGGAATTGATACCTTGAACATTACAGCATTGTCCAATCACAAACCAGGAATATTAAACAACTACATTAGAATTTAGTATAGATTGCATTAGGGAAAAGCAAGGCATAAGGGACATTAAGTTTTGGTTAATATTACTTTTATGGTTCGAGAGTTATGCCCCTGTTATGAACACATTCTTCTATTTTTTTCCATTTTAATATCAATTTCCCAGTATATCTCAGAAGTGAGGATAAATATAAAACTGTGCTATATATTAACATACTACTGTTATTTTTTTAGTCCCCTTTGGTTCCTGTACAGGGACTATAAGATTGTACTCTGTCTGTCCATCAGTTTTATGTAGCCACCTGTTACTGGAGTGGAAGTTGGTTTAAGATCAGCAGCTTATATTTTGTAGCCAGCTAGTGCATAATGAAGGGCTGATGAACACAAACTTGTGTGACCACATTTACTGGAAGGGGGTTCGAGATCTTGAGCTTATATTTTGTAGTGAAGAAGTGCATATTTTTTTGTTGTTGAAAAATTCATTGCGATACTTGTCACACCTGTTCTAAATGACCTGGAAACTTAAGTGTAAGTTTAATTTCAATGCATATAAACTTGAGCAAATACATGCACATGTACACATATCCATGATATTTTATACATACAAGAAGTACCGGTACCACAAATTTTTTAATCACCAAGATATGAAATTTTATTTTATATTTATTGAACAATTGTGAAATGAAAGTAGCTCTTATATCGTAATATGTTCCTTTCAAATAAAATTATTAAATTGATTCAGACTTTTATCCTCATTTCTATCTCACCTATAATCTGATGGAAACAATACTAGCAATGTCATGTTTTTATATGACTGCAAGTAAAATTGTGGTCATATGTTATGTTGCTGTGGTTGTCATACTTCTGTAGACAGAATAGTTTTTCAAACGATAACTTAAGTACTAGTGCACAGATTCTTCTGTTTTTAACACAATTATACTTGGCATTAACTAAAGGTTGTTGATTGGTTTTAACACTACCTGTTTCCATACAAGAGGCCCAAAGGTGCAAAAATGGATGTTTTTGCTATTTGTAAATTGAGATTTTATTTTTTATATGATTTTGATGGTTTTTTTTAAATAAATTCCTAAGTAGAATCCCTTTAAGAAAAATGCATAACATTATTATGTAGCTAGTATTATTTTTTACATAAAAGAGGGAAATTTCAAATTTTAAATTTTTTTTATTTTTCATCGAATTTTATAATCATCCTAATGGGTTATTGATGGGCCATTAAAAAAAATTGGTATTTCATTTCTAAAAGGGGCTGAAATTTCACATATTTGGAAGGCATATGTAATTTTTATTTAACAATTGAAATAGTAAAATAAGACAAAGGTCCAGAATACAGTGGGTCCAGAAAATAACTGTTTCTAGCATATTACTGTGTTCAACACATTATTGTGTAGAGCTATTTACTGTGTCAAGCAAAATTCAGTGTCCAAAGTTTCTTTTAATATACACTTGTTCAACTTTCCCTTGTCGACATGCTGTGGTTGTATCATGCTTTGCTCTGCATAGTCCTTTATTTCCTGTGCCTGTGGTGGCCATCTTGGATTTCTGACCAATATTACACAACCTTTATTTTAGAGGGGTATGCATTGTTTTTCCTTCAGATAATCTTTTTTCAATATCTTTCCTTATACAAAGCATAAATGGGACACTACCTAGTTGTAATATCCTTTATATTAAACACAAGTCAATAGTTCTGCAGCGTCTTCCACCGTAAAAGGCGTTTAAACAGACCAATCTAATTAAAATTGGATCTCCCTCTGCACTTTTGGCTAGTTTAATGCCACTTAAATCAGTTGAATTGAGGCCGGCAGTTTATTGTTGGAGGAAACTGGAGAACCAAACTTTTATCATATAAAGTTGTATAATCAAGTATATCTTGCCATTGATGGGAGTCAAACTCACAACTTTAGTGGCTACAGGCACTGATTTTATAGGTAGATCACAATCCAACTACGATACAACGATGACTAAAAAAAAACCCAATAGATTTGGAGTGGACATAGAAATTCTGTAATCATTTTATGTATTCATTATTACATTTGATCATTTAATTTGAATATTATTACCTTGATGGTAGATCCCCTTACTCATAAAACTGCACCAGTGCTGTAATGGTCGGATAGTGTGCTCACCTCAAGTGTGGTAGATTGTGGGTTTGAGCCCCTGTAAGGTCAACCTAAGACTATAAAATTGGTATTTGTTATTTCTCCGCTAAGCATGCACCATTAACAATGATTAAGGAGTTGGAGCAAAGATTCAGCTCAAAATTGGGATAATGTGTCAGGGTAGAGCGACATGTCTACTCGCAGACTGTTTCAGTGACCTAGCACTATAAAATCCAACAAAAAAAAGTGTGTTGGTCAAGAAGTACAAAGTGGACATGATTATTATCTCGTTGATGCAACTTGTTCTCACCATGACATAGCTGGAAAAAAAATTGTGTCCACAGATGGACAACGCTAACAACATTTTTGCAGTCGTTTAAAAATGTTATATATATGGTATTTTAGAGTTCAAAGCCAATTGATTATCTATACAGACTACTATCCTATCACCAAAAAGGATGAGCTGTCTCCAATTTAAGTGAGGAATTTACCAGGTGTTGACTTGTGCTCATTTCCTTTCTTTAGGAACATTTCTCCACCATTAAAACTGGTCACCATAATATAGCGGGACAATCGTGTATAATCCCAACAATCTACCTATAGGAAATAAATAATACAAGTACTTCTATGGCAACATTTTACATATGATTGACACTTCATACAATCCTTTATACAGCTTTTAATTCAAGACAAAAAAATATAAATAGAATTAACTTGGCATCACACAATAAAAAATACATTCCACAAAAATATATACTGGGTAATAGGTATTAAAATCAAAATCCAACTGAAAATATTTAGTCTTGAAAATGGGATGCACATTTTTTTTCCAAACAAAAGAGCATGATTACATACTACTGAGAATAATGCTTATTAAAAAAATTTAATTTATATACAGTACAGTCCGAGACATAGCATGATAAATCACTGTGATAGACATAGCACTCTTCTTAGGGTTACTGCTATATCTTTGGGTCTGTTTAATCTATTTACTTATTTTGTTATGCCTTTTGGGTGATAGCAAGTAACACTCTAAATGTAAAAGAAATTTTGAAGAAATATTTAATAGAACAAAAGATATATCCAAATCGCCAAGATGAGTGCTACATCTATCACAGTGATTTATCATACTATGTCTCTGACTGTACTGTCATGTAATTTTAAACTACTAAAAAGTCCTAGGTGTTATAATTCTAAACTTAGCACAGTTAAATTAGGAGATTGATCAGCTAGAACTATTTTTTGACAGTCCTGTAGAATAAATGGTTTCATCCAATTAATTTTCCCAACATGTTGAATTTCACTAATTTTACATGCTTCAGATATATTTTCATTTCTAGTGTCTAGTCCATTAGAATTTCCATTCATTGTGGTATGACCATTTGCAGGTGATTCTTCATCTGCTAGAATTGCTTTTTCTAAATCCCACACACATATACTACAGTCATTTCCACCTGAAACAAGTTTAGTGTTGGATAGAAAATGCACCTGCGACGTTCCTTGTGAATGTGCATGTAGACTATAAAGTTCTCTTATATTTTTCCTGGAAATATCAAATACTGCAACATGTCCATTTTCTAGTGCGGCTGCTAAAAAATGGCCATCTGCTGATGCAGACAGATTGTGTACAAGTGGAGGATTAAACATATATGCACCTCCATCTGCATTTACATTGTGTAGTTCTTGCATATTAAACTGATTTAAACACTTTGGTCGAGAGAAATCCCAGTGAATCAATTTACAGTCCAGACCACCGGTGATTATCTCCCATGGTTTTCTAGGTCGGAAACAAGCGGTGGAACAAATATTTGTATGTTTCAATCGTAAGGTCTTGAATACCCTCTTTTCATGCAAGTCAATAATTTTTATTTCCCCCGAGTCATCACAAGCAGCCAAATATTTCTCTTTCTCGTCCAAAACAATCTGATTTATCTCCTCTTGGTTCACTTCAAACCATTCAGAAGGAGTTGATAAGTTTTTAAAATCGTAGACTTTTATTTTTTCATCAAATGAAGCATATAAAATATTTTCTTTTTCTTTTGAGAAGCAAACTGAAGTGCAACCAGTGTCTGGATTTTCAATCTTGTTTAGAAGAGTTCCATTGGATTTCCAAACACAAAGTTCTCCATTTTCACTCCCACTAGCTATGAAGGAGGCAGATTTATGAACATCAACACAAAGGACAGATGCTGTGTGGCCTCCTTTAAGAGTTGTTGTCATTCTAAAATAATAAAATTAAAGTTATAAAATTAATGTATCTATTTCAAGGAAGTTTTTTCCACCCTGGTTAAATGTCCCTGATGTGTCGACATATAATTTCTTATGTTTCTATCAGGGAATTATATTCTTTGCTTTTTCTGAGAGATATCAGTAGCACTGCTGTTAAATTAGCAATTGCTTTTATTTTAAAATAATATTTCTAAGATTTTTTTAAAACATTTTAATTTTTATTTTGAAGCTATAAACAGTCACTTGAAAGCCATATAATAAAATGGGGGAGGGCGAAAAATATATAATACATATTTACATATACAATATTTATATTTCTTCATCTTATTATCTTGATTTCAGGTTAATGTGATATAACAGAAATTGAGCAATGTGATTTTCTTTTTTTAGTTTTGGAAAATCATGACTTTACTCTTTACTCACTTTAGTTCAATAAAATATATTTAATTTAAATTGTACAACCATTCTATCAATCTATACGGTAAAAACAAGTAATTCAGCTCAACCGCTTTTTTGTTTGTACTGTTTTAATAATGAATTCACTAAGAAACAACATTGAACACCATGCACATACCTCCTATTATTTGTTGAATGGGAAGCATGGAAGAGGAAAAGTCAGAATACAGTAAATGTACGAATGGTCTTGATGGACTGGTTCTGAAAAAAGAATTGAGCTATGCTACAACAGTAAAAATATAAAAGGAAAAAAATGAACCAGTTTATTTTCTGTGCTCTCGAGTCTTTTAATATTTATTGAATGAACAATCCAGTAAAGTTTTTTACTTCCGAACTTCTGTGGAAGCTTTGGGATGTAAGATGGCTGCCAGCTGTTGTGGAGTGAAAAAACAAAAGCTGAACAATTCTATGCCCGCCGTCTGCTGTAATGGGTCAGCTGTGCATCCCAATCACTACAAAAATGGCTATACCGTATCATGTGTAGATATGTGTAATTTCTGTTTTGATGTTCTCCATAGTCACCTGTATAATTATGATCCGCCCAAGACTCCGTCTTTCACCAATGAAGCATAGTGAGTAGTGCTGGAAACCATATCAAAGAAATTATTGATTTTACATAAAGCACATAAGTAAAAGATCAAAGCAACAAAATTTTAAGTCTAAAGAACATACTTCATTTTATTAGGATATTATTTTAATGTTGGTTCTTTGTTCTAAAATTTTGTACAAACAATGAAACATTCACTAATTATTTATTTATTGTTCTTTATTTATATTATCCTATAATAATTTTCTTGTTTCTTCCCAAAATTTTCAAAAAGTTAACATTTCATAATTGATATACAAAATTTAGAAAAATGTATTATTTTTATTCAGAATTTAGATTTTTAATAAAAACAAACAAAGGTATCCCTTAGTTTAGAAACAGCTGATGACTCATTCAACTTTGACCTATATATTTCTACCTGAGTTTATTGACCTGTTGACCCCTGTAAGGACTTAAACATCATATTGATATTGAATGGCCAGTTGTTTATCTTATACAATTATTTGTTATTTCAAAATTTTATGAAAGTTGAAAAATGTTATTACAAGTTCCAAGATTGGCAATCATTAAAGACATATAATTTGGGATTGGGATTCAAGATGCAATAGTAGATATATCTCTGTGTCTTTATATTTAATAAGGGACATTAAATAGTAGGACAACAGTACAAAATAAAAAGAAATAAATTTCAAACAAGAGGTCCCAAGGTGTCTAAAAGGGTGTTTTTTGTAAGTGGAACGTTTATTGTCCATTTGTTTTTGATGAGTTTTTTAGTTCACCAGAGCAAAGTCTCAAATAAACTTTTCCCATCTGTCCTTCTTTGTAGGTCTTCATTTGTCCATTAACTTATCACATTTTGATCTTCTCAAGAACCATCGAAAAAAATTGGAATAAACTTGGATGTGATACTCCTTGGATGGTCCTCTTCCAAAATATGTCTCATGACCTTGCCCTATATCAAAGATGGTTGCCATGGTTTCTGATTTGTTGAAAAATTGGGAAACTTTGAAAATCTTCTTCTTCAGATGATACCAGTGTGGGAAATGACCGCTTGCCAACTTGCCAAAGGCGAGTGGAAATTTCGGATGGCGAGTAAGCTCTACTTTATACTCGCCGGTCTGGCGAATAACAGTTGTAAGGCGAGTAGCAACTTGAAAACGCTTGCCACGATAACTGGTTTACAGCTTTAAAATATCATAGCTCCCAAACAGTTAAATTTTCTGTTAACTGTGTCATTTATCCATTTATCCAACATTTTATTAATAGTACACAAATTATGTGATCGTCTCGGTCCAGTAAATTTTCAATCAGCTGATCAGGATATTAAAGTGCCGACTGAAGTTCACCTGTGTTGATTATCTCGTGGTGATTATTTCATTTGTTCCTAATTGACCAATTCAAGTGTAGAACATTCTAGTTTAACGAAATCGATAATTATTTTTCAGTACATTTTGTATAAAAAGCTTGTTCTCCACGTTTATTGTGAGATGTAATGCAACCGCCATTGTTTACTACAACCTCGTGCGCATGCTCGTGTTTGATGGAAAAGCTATATAATAGCTATATTTAGATATTTTGTGATAATAATTTTATATTGTAAAACGATCCACCCTGTGATTTTTTTTCAACAACATACATTTTTTATAGTATATATTTTATTATACAATACAATATTGAACTATTTTTCGCTAACACTTCAATCATTGAATATTGATTTTTTTCGTATGTTGAACATTTTTTTCCCGGAATTGCACCCCTGTATACATTTATTGCTTTATTTAAAAAAAATAACACCAAGAGCATCGATGATTTCAGTCTTCTTATTCAGAAAAAAAAACTACAGCAAAATAAAGGTATATTGTAAACAAAATCGTCATTTTTATCGAGATTTTTTTTAACTTCATCCTTGTATAGGTCGATGTGGACGATAGGTCGAAGCCAGCGTGTTGAGGGGGAAAAAATATCGAACTATCGTTCGTAAAATACGGTATTTGGTATTTGTTGGCGAGTTTAACAAAAATGTCACTCGCCAAACATGGCGAACTGTATTTCATTTTGGTGAGTACTTGTTTCAGTCCACTCGCCATTTTGGCGAGTGTTTGAAAAAATGGTTTCCCACACTGAGATCCATTAGATATAAATCATTGGAATGAAACCAAATATGGTCCAAATACCTCTTTGGTGGTCCCCTTTCAAAATTTGTCTGTTGACCCTGTCAATTATCTTAAGATGGCTGATTATGCAGCTTTGGTTTGCGAGCATTATCTGGCTATCATGGTCCTTGGGTGGTCCTGTTTCTGTATGGGATTATCCATCAAAGATGACTTCTGCATAAATTCATTGAATGATGTTTAACATCAAGAGAAAAACATATTCACGACAAGAACCAGATTACAAACATTACACCTTAGGCAAAATATGGACAGATGATTTGATTGCCACAATAAAAAAGGGAAATGATGGATAGGTTTGGAAAAGAGTGCCTTGCAACGGGTCACAAGTTGTCATTAACATGAAAGGAGCATGTATGATATTCTCCATAAAAGAGGCACTCATTTTCATCTTAGAAAATTAGCTTATGGTACTTTTGGAGGCATGCAAACTAGGTCCTATTTATTTTCTATGCCTCAAGGATACCTCTTGGCTGAAATGATAAATTTATTCAAATGGCCAAAATTGCTGCATTTTAAATTTGAATGAACTAAGATTTAAACTGTACATAGCAACATTATATATTTGGATTGTTGTACTATTTTATTTCATTGTGTGCAAATTTAATAAAAACTTTTTTTTTTGCTATAATTTGTAATGTAGAACATTTCTAAAGATAATTTCTCCATTTGAGCAAATTCAAAGTAATTCAGCAAGTGTTAAAGGCTCATTATAGCCTCTTGTTTTTAGACAGAGGATTTTCAGGAGGTCATGATCGTATGGTAGTTGGATTTACAACTACCCTATGCAATCACAACTAATGTTTATCAGTGACTTACAACAGGTCGGTAGTTTTCTTCTGGTACTCCAGTTTCCTCCACAAAACTGTCTGCCACAATATAACTGAATTGTTGAAAGTGGTGTTAAACACAATAACCCTTACCCAGAGGCTTTTCATGTGGCCAGTTTCTTCTTTCAGGACAGATTAAAAATTCCTTTAAAAAAACCCGAAATAACACACTTTTGGTCCTCCTCTTAATGACCAGCAATTTACTCATATGAGGTTGGCATCTCTGACTCTGGATCTCTTTACTAGTAGGAAAATATCTACTGAAGGATGGTAGTAGTATACTTTTTTCGTGTGATCCGATGTCAGAATGTCAAAATCTATTTATTTTTCAGTCCATTATTTGTCACATGGAAAATAGGCAGCAATCGTCGACTGCGTGGTTGTATAGGAACATTCACAGCTACTAACCTTCACAGTGGTCTCAGGGAATATGCTGTAACAAGGTAAGTCGCCAATGCTAATTGAATTGACATTGTAGGGATCGATACACACTATAAAATCAAAGATTGTATCTTCACAGTTTTTAATAATAATAAAGAGTATGTTCAATAATATAACCAACTCAAGAACACAAATCATTCCTCTGATAAACCTCAAGCTCCCAAGCTCAGCAGCATAAGCATGATAAGCCAAATTAGCCAATGGACATCTATATTTCAGTCCTCACGATGAGCATCGGTCCTCTGGCCCAAGACCAGTAAAACTTTTTTTATAACAATAAATACGCTACCATAATAAAAATTTTCAATTTTTTTTAAAGAACTGTATAAAAATAAATTCAAGGATTTGATTTCGACCAGTAAATTCAAACTTTCATTTCGAGGACTGAGATTTACCATGTATGCATGTCTTTGAAGCTTTGATTACAAGTAATGAAATCTTCATGTTAATTAAAAAATCTATGATCTTTCCTTAATATGGACATTTAACTTCTGACTGAGATTTTTATGTATTTTTCATCAAATAATCTTATCAGATATCTAGTACGGAACTGAAACAGATGTAATTACATACATTTAATTTGGAATACATACAGTATTGATGCTGCAGTAATCAGCAAACTAGGTGTTTTTTTATAATGATTTTGAATATGAGTGTCTAACACATAATTACACATGTACATGCAATACAACCAAATAATCCACTGGGATGGACCTTGGGTGGTCCCCTTTCAGAATTGTGTCTGACAGCCCCACCCTCCATTCAAGATAGTTGCTGCTACTAAAAATAGAAATTTCTTTTATTGTCTATTGCTGCTTTATTTGAAGTCTAATTTTAACAGCAGCTACATGTACATTGTATAGCAAAGAGTAGTTCAGCATATAATCTGCATTTTTCTGTGAAATTTTTCTTTCATCCGATTTATACCGATTATGCATGTTATGAGAAATAAATCACTTTAAAATCTACTGCTCAGAAATTTGAGCTGAAGTGATCTTTGGTTGGCCCACTTTTTGTGTGTGACACCTTCATCCTCCATCCAAGATGGCTGGCATTAGTAAAAGTAGACATTTCAAATTGAAAACCTGGTGATTGATTACAGACTCCCGGAACCCTCTAGTTTGCTTAACTTACATAATAGAATATGACAAATGTTTTGTTTTTATAAAAACAGAAAATGTACTTGTAACAGATTCTGGATAAATTATACTGCTTAATATATATGTATATATGGTACATGTAGTTAGATTTATAACTACATTTGCAATCAGTGCCTATCACCACTAACGTTGTGAGTTTGAATCCCGTTCAGGCGAGGTGTACTCGATACAACATTAACATTATGTGATCAAGTTTGCAAGTGACTTGTGGTTTTCTCTGGGTACTCCACCACAATATAACTGAAATATGTTGAAAATGGCATTAAACACCATAACCCTAACCCTATATATGGTAACATATGCATTTCACATGTGTTTATATTTTATTTTTTGTCGTTTAGCGCCATGAAAGATAGTCGTTTCAGTCCTGTAACAAAGGAAGAGTTCCAGAAATTACATTGTTCAGTGTCAATACTCACAAACTTTGAAGAGGCCAGGGACTATCTAGAATGGGAGGTAATTCACTATCTCTGGCTAAATTGTAACGAGAAAATGATTCATAATTTTTTTTTAAATCTCATGGAATATTGAAAAGTGGAAATAAGTGAAACTGGTCTAAACGGAATATCTTTTTAACAAAAAAGACAGTTGAAGTTATAAATATTACAAGTACTATTTTAACTGAATAGTTAAGGTAAGTATTATACCTTTATAAACAAAACACATGTGGTACACAAATATTATCCTGCTAATTTTTGTATGCAAAATGTATATGGTTCAAATACATGTAGGTACATGTTGTATAAATTTGTGAGTATTTCAGACGTTTGGTTTTTCTCAGGATTCTAGTTTAGATAGGTTTCAGTGTAGTACAGACAGAAAAATAAATTAAATGTAGAAAAGGTAGGTAGGTGTATATAAGACCAGTGTCTAGGGCACAGATTTACTGAAATATATATGAAAGGCCACAGTGTCAGGGGATGGAGAGCAGATTACTGAACATTTATACTGTGTAGACTTTTGATCCAAGTCACTATTTATTGGCTGATAAAATTCATTGGAAAGCATCTTTTTAAAGTTCAAAAGACCAGAATATATGCCAAATCATGTTTCCAATCTTCGATAATATAAACTTAAATTTAACGAGACATAACCAGATTCTTATGTATAGAATAATAGGTTCTTGCATACGTTCTTGGGAAAGACCGGGTGATCTTCCATGAGTGATAGAAATTTTATGTCTTTTTCGCGAGTGGAGCGCAGCGAAACGAGCGAAAAGAAACAAAAATTTCTATCACGAGTGGAAGATCACCCGGGCTTTCCCAACAATGCATGTAAGGACCTATTTCTTCCGTAAACCAACAACTTTCACTATCGCGAACTCCTAGAGCCCCCCGCCATTGATCAGTAACTAATTTGCATAAATTATCAGATCAATATCATTGAGCGTTATGAAATACACATCACATAAAATTGACTTTTGTGACACCGACTAATAAACTAAGTAGCTTTCTACTGATATTTGAGCTTTTCTCACTAATATTTTATTGAAAGTACAGTATTTTCCTTCATGAGACACCCCATACATGAAATATGACGTGACACATATTTTGACGTCATTGAAGAATGACGTCAAAGGTACGGAAAAGGACATCTAGAAATACGAAAAAATGAAAATAAAAGACACAAATATATTTAATACGGTTGGAGTCTGTTTTGGAAAAAAACCAATGGTTAAATCCGTAATATATCTGTTATTCAGCTATCAGACAGGGTATATAATGTGACATTCCCGGCTTAGGGTATATATTTAAACGATATGTTTTCTTGTTAGAGGCGTTCTGATTGGATGTCACAACGAGTAAAGACGAGTGCACGTGGACTCGTCTTACCTGGGTCGTCGTCACCCGAAAACGGCCATTTACGGAAGAATTCATATTCTCATACAAATCTGTTTTCCAGATTATTCAAATATACTATACATATTATGTTCACCAGAAGGAGATTTGTTGCCAGTGGGACAACACATATTTGAACATTTCAGCTTGCCGTGCCTTTACTAAGCATGCAACATTAAGAAAGAGAGACGCAAGACTCTCAAAATATGCTTTTGTACTTCAAACATACATGAAGTTTACATGTGTACAGGTAATTTACAATATGATTTGTTGTGAATATAATATTGCAGTGTTCTTCAATATTATCTGACTCACATGTATACTCTTTACAATCATAATCAGTAATAATAAACATTTATTTTCAACCACAATAACAGGTCTAAAGCTACCATAAACCAGCTGTCAGTATATATACCATGTATACATAATAAAGGTCATTCTTAATATTGTTGGTTTTCTAGTCGAATACTACCAGTACAATAATAGCAATATATTGTAGACAAATAACAGTTAATATGACATAAGAACATCATGATACAATATATCTTGCACTTGTTGTATTTGATCAGTCCACCTAATACATTGATTAACTTTTCTGGTACCCCTTTCATGTTTTACCTGTTGAGCTTTAGGAAACTAGTTGTAAATCAGTTTACTTCCTGTTGACAGTAAATATCTGAAGGAAAAATCAAGGGGATTATTGTATAATTTTATGATTTAATTCCAGTATCAATTGCAATTATCTGCAAGATAATTATAGTATTAATGCTGTGTCTTATAATATACAATTTATGTGTATTTGGCACAAAACTGTTTTTAAGCCTCATATACATAAACTTTATATTTTAAAATACTGTACTAATATTGAATATATATAAAACGTATATACAAATGTACATACATTGTATGTCTGTTTATTTAGAAAAAAGCAAGGGACAGTATATACAGAATATGATTATTGACTCTTGTGGTTATCATGAGAGATGACTAAATAATATATGCCACACATCATGAGGTCAAAGTTGAATGTTCGTTTGCCTATCCTGGGCAAATTTCAGATTGTACTAATCCAAAGAAAAATAGTGAAATTAAGTGAGTGTGAGAACCTACAAGTAGGTACAGGGTAAGTTAGATGAATCTCTTTAGTGTCAGTGTTTGTAGTATGATTACATCTTTCTAATATATACACTAAATTATTATTTGTTTCTTTACAGAATTTTATTTTCTATAATCAATTATATTTTATTGTTGCTTCTCCGCTAAGCATGTAGCATTAATGACTGTTGTTTCAGTGAGATAACACTATAAAAATCCAACCAAGTGTGGTGGTCTAGTACAAAGCGGGCCTTATCATCATCTCATTGAAAATTAACTTGTTCTCGCCATGATATAGCGGAAAAATTTCTCATTTGGTGTTAAACAACAATCACTCACTCTCTCACTTTTATCCTAATGAACATCCTGAAAAGTTTTTATTGTTATTAAAGAAATGGATTAGAATTCGACATATAAGAATATTAAGAAAAGACAAGCCAGGTCTGATGGATAAATTGTTTAATATTCACCCAAACTTCATCCTTGACTTCCCTGGAACATCAGACTTTTATTGATTGTGGTAGATTTATGGCCATATAAATGTATTTAATACATACAAGACTTTCTGGTACATGTACATGTGTACAAGAAGTAACCTATAAAACTTATGTATATAAGTTTTAGCTTCTGAATAGTTGAACAGTGATTGAGTACATATTCCATATCCATTGAGTCTTTAGGTTGTATAGATACATGTATTAGAGCAATTTTAAATATTGCTTAGGATTCCTGATTTAATGACAGTAGGAGTAAGCTCAGAATTCATGATGGTAACATACATTATTGTACAAATACATATAAAGTACATTATATGATAGGAAATTAGACAATGGATGTTTTAACCTTCCCTGAATATTGGCCATATCGGCCATCGCATGTCTGTTTGAACGTCCATATGTACTAATTGGTTTTTTCCCCGAAAATTTGACATGTTTTTCTCTTGACATTAACTATGATTACAGTTATAGTCACCTTTGAAATAGCTGACCATGGTTGAATGAACATGTTTTCAGGGTGAGCAATTAGATCTTAATTCGAGCCTCTGGTTCATATATGGACACGGTTGGAATAAACAATACTGTAATCATTTTGAAATTTTTTGATTTTTTTGTACCTGACAGGTTGGAAAGCATGGGATCAGAATAGAATTCTTAAATGAAAAGGGTCACAAGAAAACTGCCACATATTTACCAGAGGTTGCTATAGAACAAGGTAAAGTTACTAGAAAACTGCATCACATTTAGGTCTAAAATAGAATGAAGAATAAGGTAAAATTAGTAGAAAACTGCTTCACATTTAGGCCAAAAATAAAATATTGATTGTTAACTGAGGTTGCCATAGAACAAGGTAAAATGACTAAAAAACTGCTTCACATTTAGGTCAAAAATAAAATATTGTTTGTTAACTCATTACTGAGGTTGCTATAGAACAAGGTAAAATTACTAGAAAACTGCTTCACATTTAGGCCAAAAATTAAATATTGTTTGTTAACTGATGTTGCCATAGAACAAGGTAAAATTACTAGAAAACTGCTTCACATTTAGGCCAAAAATAAAATATTGTTTGTTAACTGAGGTTGCTATAGAACAAGGTAAAATTACTAGAAAACTGCTTCACATTTAGGACAAAAATAAAATATTGTTTGTTAACTGAGGTTGCTATAGAACAAGGTAAAATTACTAGAAAACTGCTTCACATTTAGGCCAAAAATTAAATATTGTTTGTTAACTGAGGTTGCTATAGAACAAGGTAAAATTACTAGAAAACTGCTTCACATTTAGGCCAAAAATAAAATATTGTTTGTTAACTGAGGTTGCTATAGAACAAGGTAAAATTACTAGAAAACTGCTTCACATTTAGGCCAAAAATTAAATATTGTTTGTTAACTGATGTTGCCATAGAACAAGGTAAAATTACTAGAAAACTGCTTCACATTTAGGCCAAAAATAAAATATTTTTTGTTAACTGAGGTTGCTATAGAACAAGGTACAATTACTAGAAAACTGCTTCACATTTAGGCCAAAAATAAAATATTGTTTGTTAACTGAGGTTGCTATAGAACAAGGTAAAATTACTAGAAAACTGCTTCACATTTAGGCCAAAAATGAAATATTTTTTGTTAACTGAGGTTGCTAATAGAACAAGGTAAAATTACTAGAAAACTGCTTCACATTTAGGCCAAAAATAAAATATTTTTTGTTAACTGATGTTGCTATAGAACAAGGTAAAATTACTAGAAAACTGCTTCACATTTAGGCCAAAAATAAAATATTGTTTGTTAACTGAGGTTGCTATAGAACAAGGTAAAATTACTAGAAAACTGCTTCACATTTAGGCCAAAATTAAAATATTGTTTGTTAACTGAGGTTGCTATAGAACAAGGTAAAATTACTAGAAAACTGCTTCACATTTAGGCCAAAAATAAAATATTGTTTGTTAACTGAGGTTGCTATAGAACAAGGTAAAATTACTAGAAAACTGCTTCACATTTAGGCCAAAAATAAAATATTGTTTGTTAACTGAGGTTGCTAATAGAACAAGGTAAAATTACTAGAAAACTGCTTCACATTTAGGCCAAAAATAAAATATTGTTTGTTAACTGAGGTTGCTATAGAACAAGGTAAAATTACTAGAAAACTGCTTCACATTTAGGCCAAAAATAAAATATTGTTTGTTAACTGAGGTTGCTATAGAACAAGGTAAAATTACTAGAAAACTGCTTCACATTTAGGCCAAAAATAAAATATTGTTTGTTAACTGAGGTTGCTATAGAACAAGGTAAAATTACCAGAAAACTGCTTCACATTTAGACCAAAAATGAAATATTGTTTGTTAACTACTGACTGATACTCATACCTACCACCAAAATGGCCACTACTAAACTTTTTTGCAGGTTAAGAAAAGCTTTACACCCTGTATGTTTTAGTTATAACTATTTATAGTGAAAAAAATGAAATAAAAACTGTCCCACCATAACTTTGATACATAAGATTGCTGTGAATAATGCATCGATCATCTATCAGAGATTGGTATTGAATATGGTCAAACTTCTTTATATTTACAGAAGTACCAGAGATAACTAAATGAATAATCGGTGAAAATAAAGTATACGAAACTTATTATTTTATCTAGAAATACATTTTAGAAGTATTTTATTTGGCACTCAATTATAAGTCAACCTGGTCCATATTATTCTCTTAAATCACTGGGACAATTACAAAAATGTAGGAACAGTTATTACGAAATGACCTGTGAAATCTCCTGTCTTGGGTAGGTGTCTGGAAAACTGGGTAATGGGGGCACGAACTCATGTCAGTGATGCTAGGCTTGCGGTCAGATGTCAATGATCATAGGCCACCCATGCCCCAACATGGGATCTTTGAGTAAAATGTTTTGGAAGGAAAATTGGTTGGAATGGTCCCTGTATGGTCCTCTTTAAAGATTACAATATTTTTGTAATTCCATAATGACAGCCATCCAGGATATAGTTAATATATGACCCTATGTTAATTTTTTTTAAAGTGGTTTACAGTTTTTTTCAGTTATATCATAGCAGTATTTTATTGGTTAAGGAAACCTGGAGAAAAGCACAATCTTGTTGCAAGTAATTGACAAACTTTATCACATTGGGCTGTATCTAGTACACTTTGCCATATGCAGGAATCAATCTCACAACTGTAGTGTTGATAGGCAGTGTTAGGCACTGATTAGATAGGTAGATGTTACTTCAACTACATATACCATATGATCACAGCCATGAGAGTCCCTTCGTCAGATAAAACTTTTTAAACCAAAGCATATATGATCATAAAACAATATACAGATGCTTTATAACCAGCTGAAACTCTAGTTTCAAAATAAAGCATCAAAAATTATTTTATGGATGAACTTGCTGTAAAAACCTGTAACAGACTGGAATCTTGTATAGATCATCAAAGAAAGGTATTCATTATGCATTAAATTTGTTGTGTTTTTTTTTAGGATGGGATGCAGTACAGACAATAGACTCTCTCCTCCGTAAGGGAGGCTATCGAGGACCAATAAACAATGAAGTTCGTAGAAATATAAAATTGACTCGTTATCGCAGCGAGAAAATAACAATCAGTTATAATGACTACATAGGTCACAGACAGAATGGACATGCATGATGATAGCTTTGTACAGCAGGGATCCTGTAGCTCAACGCATCTCTTCACCAGGACCAGTCATTAAACCATTACACAGGGAACCAGTTCTTGTATGCATAAAGGAATACCAGTGGCAATAAATGATCAACCCTTTTTAGTTAACAATCAGTTACTGGTCTCCCTTTCATATAAACAAAACCATTCATTTTCAGAATGTAAGTTGTGTGATCTTTTTAAATTTCAGGGTAAAAATCCCCCAAAAAGGGTTTTTAGAGCAAGATATTTTTCTCATTACAAATATTTAACACATTTTTTTACAATATAAGTTGTCGAAGAAAACATTAAATATAGAGCAAAACATAACATCATAAAAGTGTAGGAATTTTTTGTATTGTTTGAGAAGTGTCGTAAAATATTTTTAAAAAAAAGATCTCTTGTGTCATATATTTCAACAGAAAATGTAAGGTGCATATTTTAGTTTGAACTTCAGCCTGTTTCAATCAAAGCAAAACTAAATGCAATCATTTGTGTATAATTGTACACCAGGATGTGGAGGAAAAAAATATTGTGTGGAATGTTTATATA
Source organism: Bathymodiolus brooksi (assembly GCA_963680875.1). Lineage (NCBI taxonomy): Eukaryota > Metazoa > Mollusca > Bivalvia > Mytilida > Modiolidae > Bathymodiolus > Bathymodiolus brooksi. The sequence continues at coordinate 127,292,256 of OY804576.1, read as the reverse complement.
GGACCAGGTGCTGACTTTAAACAGTTCTTGTCCAAAAAAGCCAACGAAAACTTTAGTTTTTTTGGTTTTTTTTTGCATCTGGATCCAAAAATGGCAACAAAATATTTAGGGTAGGCACTGAAGTGAGGGTCAGTAGAGTTAACGGAAACACTGTTTTCGTTTGTTTTTGTTTGTTTGCCTTACATGTGCATCTGTACACATATATTGTCGTTACAATATTCATTATTTGCAACATTATCTTAAGTGATACAACATGTCACAGAAAGCAATTATGATATTGTTCCAATTACTCAAGTTATTTTTGATAAATATACAATATATTCAGTGCATTTTCAACAACAAAGTAAATGTTTATGAATAAAATAATACAGTCTGGCTCTGTTGATTGGAATTGATTGAAAATGGGTTCAGAAAAATTAATTACTGTACCTAACGTTGACAAGAAACACATGTGATTTTAAAAAATGCATTCCGTTTGAATTTTCGTAAAGAGCATAAAAAAGAATCTCATTCTCCTAACTTGAAAGGGTTTAGAATAAATGCAATTGTACTTTATATAAAATTTAATTAATTTTTGCCTTTCCTGATCTGATAATTAGTACTAATACATCTTTTGTTGTTTACGTGTGCAATCTCAGGGATCATATATTTTGTTTACATATTGGCTATGACACAACAAGGAAGATATCTGTTTGTATCAATAAGAAATTTAATCTTGAAATAATCAAATATATATATATTATTGAAGAAATTTAATGTTTGCCCTTTTTTTTACAATTTCTGGGAACAAGGAAGACAAATCTTTGATTTTTGTTATTTACAAATGTAGTTTGAATTGAAATCATTTCTAGTATATTTGAAACTAGTCAGTTAGATCTGTTAAAAGGAAATTTTAGAGAGAAAAAGATAATAGGTTATAGTACTATGATAGATGAAATCATATATATATATTATATATACTCACTTATTTTATTCTACCAAGTGAATTAACATGCTACTATTAATAGCTATTATATAGGTAATTTTTAACATCTACGATTTGACCGCCCCTCCCCGAAATTTAATGAAAATCTGGTTAGTTCAAAAATATTCTTGTAAGGTAAGTGCAAAGCTTTCTTACAAGAGCTTTTCCATTTGTATTTAAGTTTGAATATATATTATATGAACTTGTGGTCTCAATTTGGTATATTAGGAGGTATTTCCTTTCTAAGAAAGTAAGGGATATAAGAAGATTTCCTCTTTGGTTGTACAAAAAAATAGTTTGTATCTCAAGAACCCACCATATGTCTTTTTTAACTTATTGACAGACATCATTTTCCATTTCGTATGTTGAAGTTAATGAAATATTAAATCTGACCTTTTACTTCGAACAAACTGTCGTTGAAAGTCGACCATCCTGGATAAACAATGTAACCTGTCCATATATAAATTATCATAATTGGAGATGCCTTGCAAAGCAAGCATTTTTTTGTTGTTAAATACTTCTGAGAAAGAAAATACATGTATGTTGTATTGATTTTAGTCATAAGAGACAGGTGGCATCCTAATCTAACTTGATAGACAATGATCACTTTTCTCTCTCCTTGGTCGGAGAATCATTACTATTTCTTTTTCGTTGAAATATCTTTATTGTAATAGATAAAATGATTTCTTCATATATTTTGCTCTATTCTTTTGAATGTGATTTTTTTCATCAATCTGAATGTTTTATATATAAATATTACATAAATAATCTATATATGAGAGTTACAAGACCCTAGCTGTACCATAAAGCTAGGATATTTAAAATTTTGTCATTTATTCAATTTATTGAAAGAGTAGCATATAAAAAAATTATTTGTTGGAATAAATGTTTTATTGAATTTTATGCTTAAATCAGTTTGTTTATCTATATTTTATGTGTGTATAAGTGTGTGAAGTGTGTATTTTGTATTTTACCTGTTGTTTTAGTAAAATTTGTTTTTGTGATATGGAAAGAGTGTGTGTTATACATTTTTCGGTTTTTAAGCTTTTTTACTTAATTGTTAAATACTGGTAACTCAGGAATACAGTTTTGATCTGTCATTATGTTGACAACCAATACCAGAAATAACCTTAGTTGTCATGTTACCTTTCTTCAGACACCAGAGAAAAGCATGTTAACCAAATGTCAGGTTTCTTGTGTTTAAAATCAAATTCTTTTGGCAAAATTAATTATTCATATTGGAGTTTATCATCCAGACATCCTCTAATAAAATCATTTCCGAAAAACATTTCAGTTTTCTAGAAATAAATTTTGTTAAAATATTACAATAAATTGTGATTAAAACTACAAAAAAAATGTTTATGTCAAATTATAAAAAATAATGTAGAGAGTAGAGAGTTTTGGGGCAAAATCATTAAATTACAATACGGTTGTTTCGAATCATTTCCATTCCGTCAAAAAAAAATTATTTTCGTCCGCCAGATCACGTGATTTCGATGGACTAATCGGCATTGAACTTCTGGTGTCAATGTACACAACAAAAACTCCAATCGATATGTGCCGTTTTAACGTTCTATCCTCAACTTAAAAAAATCTTAACATTTTCAGTAAAAGACAGATATCAATTAAATTATTTTATTTGTATCAAAGACTTCAATGCAGAGACAAATACTTCTTTAAAATTAAATTTGTTTTCTTTCTTAATTTGCTGTCGGCATCATCAAAGGAAAACGATCTGCCTTTATGAATATATTTCTGATATCGGACAGATAGTGGGGTACCGAACACCAGTATTTATTCAGCGGTTTCCTTGGCGTCTCCATATTACAATTACTTATAATCTACCGCATCTACGACTATGATATGCTGACGTTGTCACAGTAATAGCATAAACACCGGAAGTCGCCTGCCGATTTGTTCAGACGTCAAGACAAGAAAAAGACGGAACGTGGTCGGAATTGATATGATTCGAAACAACCGTATTATTAATTAGTTTTCATTTCTTCTACAATATTATCATTACAGTGAATCAGCTAGGCACAGGTCTCAGGACATTTGCCCACCTATTTCTCAAATTGACCTGAAGAACTTTATAAAAAATTAATTTAATTATTAAAGAATGTCCTGAAGAAATTTTGATAAAACTGGCAATTGTCCTGAAGATTTCAAAGTCTAGTTGAAAACTGCACTATAAAATATGCTTACATTATTTCTCTTAAGGAATACAAGACAATTTCTTAAAGTTATATATTTTCAAAAGTAGCTTTACTCTTTCTCCTTTTGAACTCATACAACTGTGTGCCTATGATATCACATTCACATGTTCTTTTCCATCTCAATTTTAATTAATGTACATTATTTTCACTGCTGAGTTATAAATCTTGCATCGTTTTTATTTGTATATTTTAGCAAAAAATTATTTTCTATACAACACACAATATTTTTTTTGGGGGGGGGGGGAGAGGAGGGTGGCAGTATTTTTGAATTGAACATATTGTATTGCTCTATAAACATCATGAGCAATATATGAATGGGCACAAGTTATAACTACATGATTAAAACATTATTTCTTACAAGTTATTTTTATTGGGTTCATATTTTAACATTAGAAAACAAATTTTAAGTAAAATTAGAAAAAAATAATAATTGTGACATTTTTTAGAATAACCTTCTGTTTTAGGAAAGATATATATTGCATTTAAAATCAATATTTAAAAGAATTGACTTTGATTTTCCAAGGATACAAGGAACTTTGACCTATTAAAGGTATACAAATCTTCTTTTTTTTCTTTTTCTTTTTTAATTGAATGAAATGTGTCAGATAGGAAATGTATCCTGAAAACATGTCTGTCTATTTGACAAGGATATTATCCTCTTGCACCCCCTAAGCCTACAAGTGTGAGACCCTAGGATATATAGGTTCCTATAGGTTGGAACGAAAAACAATTTTGGTATGAACCAGGTTTATTGTATGAGACTTGAAACATTATTTTGCTGTGTAGATTCAAACTTGAGAAGTTAAAAAACCAAGGGTTTATGGGGTCCAAGGTTTAAATAGGTTGCAATGTTTAAATTCCAGAAATCATCATCTTACTTACAGGAATCAATATACAATTGTATTTGGCATGAGGAATGATTGCGATATGACGATAAAGTGTTATTCCAATGAATGTCCCAGGGTTTGTCGTGGCCAAGTCATGGCAGACCAACATTGTTAGTATATACTTAAATGTAAGAGATACAGGGTTGTAATATCCTCTCATTCTTTTACCAGATATTGAGTGAAATGACTTCTGTGAATGTCTGTTGAATAATTGAATATATAACCAATGGGAGTTTTAAATACTAATTGTTATGTCAATGGAGGCAATATTAATTAATTAATTAATTAATTAATTAATTGATAAATATCCTTGTTAACTAGACAGAGAGTTCAACATGAAATATTCTTTTCCAACTCGTTTATTTTGTGTTGAATTAAATTATAATTGATGTGTACCAGTTACTTGGTGTTGAATTACATTACATTAATGTGTACCGGTATCTGCTTAGCAGAGCTGACATAGATCACTATTGAACATTGTCCACTTACATTTGTTTGATCAACAGCTCCTCTTACCCTCTTACCAAGCTAACAAAATTTCACCAAAATTTACCCCATACCCCATATATTCTTATTTAATTTGTGTTGAATTAAATTAAATTAATAAATGTGTACCTGCAAAGCAGAGCTGACATGGATCTCAAAAACAACATTATCCACATTGTCATCAGATTAATGTTGCAAATCCTCTCACGGAACTAATGAAATTACACCAAAATACTGATGTGTACCTCCTATTTTATTGGAATTGAAATTTATAGGCATTCAAATACCAATTTCAAGTTAGGGCACTTTTTTTTAACTTTGGTCTCTTTTTTTTTGACAATGGGGAACAAACGACACACGTCATTCACAAATATTTGTTTTCATGTGATCATTTTTAGTTGAGAAGAGATTACACGTTTTTTATCTTGTCTGTAAACATGTACTGTGTGAATTGTGGCCAAAGTCCACACAAATTTAGCTTTTAAATGATATTTTAGGGATAAAATGATGTATGATGAAAGATTGATTCTATGAATGTGTTATATATAAGCAAATAAAAAGTTTATGATTATGTGTGTTTTAATTATTACATTCCTCCCTCATCAGCATTGTTTTGCTGTAATTTACTGAATCATTTGATGAGGACGAATCAAGCATTCTATCTCGGCAGCAACTTTTCTTATTACCATACATTTGCATATTATGGTCCTTTTTGACTCAGATAATAGTTAATCAAAAAGATTACATAACTCCTACATTTTAAATGGGAAATTGCAAGGTATTTTTCTCAAAGATGAAAGAATAGGGGTGGGGTGGGGGCATTTGTTTTTGTGTAAAAAAATAAGCTTCAATTTTTCCTGTATGGAATCTTCTGAGCTGTAGCAGAATGATTTAGCAATACTTGGAATTCAGCCTGAAACCATGCTCTTTATATATATCTAGAAATAATTTGGATGTTGCTTTAGATTCCAGTTTATTGAGGGTTCGATTAGATAGATTCTGATTTATTCAGTTTAGACCAGATTCCAGTTTATTGAGGGTTCTATTAGATAGATTCTGATTTATTCAGTTTAGACCAGATTCCAGTTTATTGAGGGTTCGATTAGATAGATTCTGATTTATTCAGTTTAGACCAGATTCCAGTTTATCCACTGGGTACTGTTGAAGGTTCCAACATCTCAAACTACAAAGCTGCCTAGCGAATGTCCAGTTTCCATTTTAGACACCTATGCCATCAGTGTTGATCACCACTAACGTTGTGAGTTCGTATCCCGCTAAGGCGAAGTGTACTTGATACAACATTATGTGATAAAGTTTGTCAGTGACTTAAGGCAGGTCGATGGTTTTCTCCGGTTTCCTCCACCAATAAAACTGACCACCACAATATAACTGAAATATTGTTGAAAGTGGCATTAAACATCACAAACCTAACCATTTGGACATGGTTGACTGGTTATTAAAAGTGTGATTTAGACTGATTCCTGTTTATTCTGGGTTCCATTTAGAGACAAATCTGGTTTATTCAGGGTTTGTTTTAGACAGGTTCCAGTTTATTTAGAGTTGGTTTAAGACAGGATTTCAGTTGAGACCTGATTCTAGTTATCAGGATTTGGTTTACACATGATCTTACTTTATCCTGAACAACTCTATTATTGGATATGTACCCATCAACCATACAATTCTGGAACTAGAACAACAGCTGTAGCATGGAACAATTGTAGAGTGCAACCTGTGTAATCCGACACACCAAAGGACCAGAGAAATGTGTCTGATTGTACAGGATGTCGGAATACCCAGGTTTTATTTTAGTTAACAAATACTTTGGGACCATAAATTTTTGACGGATGTCGGAAAACTTGGGTGTCGGATTCCACATGTTCCACTGTATTTCAAAATATTTGGAAACAACTCTGGAATTCTTTCCAAGAGATGGATGAGATCCTAATGTCTAGTCAAGAGATGGATGAGATCCTAATGTCTAGTCAAGAGATGGATGAGATCCTAATGTCTAGTCAAGAGATGGATGAGATCCTAATGTCTAATCAAGAGATGGACGAGATCCTAATGTCTAGTCAAGAGATGGATGAGATCCTAATGTCTAGTCAAGAGATGGATGAGATCCTAATGTCTAGCCAAGAGATGGATGAGATCCTAATGTCTAGTCAAGAGATGGATGAGATCCTAATGTCTAGCCAAGAGATGGATGAGATCCTAATGTCTAGTCAAGAGATGATGAGATCCTAATGTCTAGCCAAGAGATGGATGAGATCCTAATGTCTAGCCAAGAGATGGATGAGATCCTAATGTCTAGCCAAGAGATGATGAGATCCTAATGTCTAGCCAAGAGATGGACGAGATCCTAATGTCTAGTCAAGAGATGGATGAGATCCTAATGTCTAGTCAAGAGATGGTGAGATCCTAATGTCTAGTCAAGAGATGGATGAGATCCTAATGTCTAGTCAAGAGATGATGAGATCCTAATGTCTAGTCAAGAGATGGATGAGATCCTAATGTCTAGTCAAGAGATGGATGAGATCCTAATGTCTAGTCAAGAGATGGATGAGATCCTAATGTCTAGTCAAGAGATGGATGAGATCCTAATGTCTAGTCAAGAGATGGATGAGATCCTAATGTCTAGTCAAGAGATGGATGAGATCCTAATGTCTAGTCAAGAGATGATGAGATCCTAATGTCTAGCCAAGAGATGGATGAGATCCTAATGTCTAGTCAAGAGATGATGAGATCCTAATGTCTAGTCAAGAGATGGATGAGATCCTAATGTCTAGTCAAGAGATGATGAGATCCTAATGTCTAGTGAAGAGATGGATGAGATCCTAATGTCTAGTCAAGAGATGGATGAGATCCTAATGTCTAGTCAAGAGATGGATGAGGTCCTAATGTCTAGTCAAGAGATGGATGAGATCCTAATGTCTAGTCAAGAGATGGATGAGATCCTAATGTCTAGTCAAGAGATGATGAGATCCTAATGTCTAGTCAAGAGATGGATGAGATCCTAATGTCTAGTCAAGAGATGGATGAGATCCTAATGTCTAGTCAAGAGATGGATGAGGTCCTAATGTCTAGTCAAGAGATGGATGAGATCCTAATGTCTAGTCAAGAGATGGATGAGATCCTAATGTCTAGTCAAGAGATGGATGAGATCCTAATGTCTAGTCTGAACCTGAAACATGTTTGTGTCTGTCCTAAGCCAAGATCTTGATTTCTATTGGTTTATATTGTTATTCCCTCTATTTTAGCTTTTGAAGTAAGATCTTGATTTCTATTGGTTTATATTGTTATTCCCTCTATTTTAGCTTTTGAAGTAAGATCTTGATTTCTATTGGTTTATATTGTTATTCCCTCTATTTTAGCTTTTGAAGTAAGATCTTGATTTCTATTGGTTTATATTGTTATTCCCTCTATTTTAGCTTTTGAAGTAAGATCTTGATTTCTATTGGTTTATATTGTTATTCCCTCCATTTTAGCTTTTGAAGTAAGATCTTGATTTTCGTTAGCTTATGTTGTTATTCTCTCTTTTTTTTTCTTTTTTTTTTTTTTTAGCTTTTTCAGGTTTAAGTTTTGACATAAGAGTGATTTGTGTTGTTGTAATGTTTAACTAATGATCTTATTGTGTAAATTAAGTATAGACCAATTCATTACAGGTTCATTGAAAGTATCGTTGGACAAAAGGAAATAAATATATAAGTCTGAAACAGTTTCACAATTTATTTCATAGTGCAATAATTTTTCTCTCAAAATTTCTGGTCTTCATGTAAATTTCGTGGATACATTTCAGTGATTTAAATGTTGTACCTTCCCTCTCTCACATCCAACATAAAATATGTCCATCACATCATAAAAAGACATTTACAAAATCATTTAAAGTATTGTATAAAAATCATCTGTATCGCCTTTCAATCAAAATTATTTTTTAGTAAAAATATACAAATAAAACATCTTTATAAACTCCATGAGAGATTTAAGTACAAGCAGTTTAAGTCAAAGTCATACAAGTTTACAACCATAAACATTCATCAACAATTCTGGTGGTATTGTAAAGCCTTGCTAAAAATCTTTTTGTGATGATCTAAATCTAACTAGTGTTTATCATGTGCATATGTAGCATGATAGGACCACAGCATGTCAGAAGGAGCATAACCAAATGAGTGTAGACACAACAAGATGTTGCACGCTACGTCGTGCTAAGAATACCCCCACTCGTTCATTTGCAAGTCGCACGGTAAAAAGGAAGTAGATGTGCTGTAAACCTGAAAAGGGGAGACACGGTACAAGTCACCATGCCAAAGCCATACATCAAATATAAAATCATTTCTTCCAGTAGAAGCTGAGATAACTGTTACGAAAGTTTTCATTATGGCAAACATGAAAAATTCTAAGTCGCACTGTAAACAGGAAGTAGATATGCGGTAAACCTGGAAAGGGGAGACACGGTACAAGTCGCCATGCCAAAGCCATATATCAAATATAAAATCATTTCTTCCAGTAGAAGCTGAGATATCTGTTATTTCGTAACAGATATCTCAGCTTCTTTCGTGTGAACGGACGGACAAACGGACGGACTAACGGACGGACGGACATGGTGAAATCAGTATACCCCCCTACAACTTCGTTGCGGGGGGTATAACAATGGAAATGTAAAAATGTAAAACTGGCTGACGAACCAAACAGAAGACTGGTTTGGTTTTCGGTGAAAACCACCGACCTGTTGCAAGTCACTGACAAACTTTATATCACATAATGTTGTACACCTCGCCCTGATCGAGATTCAAACTCACAACATCAGTGGTGATAGGCACTGATTGCATAGGTAGTTGTAAATCCAACTACCATACAATCACGACCATGACGGCCCCAATTAGTTTTAAGAGAAGATTCACTGAATAAATAGTAGGTATACTATTTTTTTCATTTTGATACAATTTTCTTTAAAATTGCATACCATGCTATACTTTAATCTCCAATCATGACTAAGAAGTAGGAATTCAATGTAAACTTGTATTAAAAAGATTAAAGTACATTTTTGTATGAAATTTTTTTGTGAAAGACAATCCTTTCTGGGAAATAAAATCTTAATTGATAATATTTAGTTTGAGCCTGAAATAAATTGTTACGACACACACTTTACCAACGTACCAGACTAAACTGACAACAACTCACAACAAATTTAGAATTAACCAACTTGAGATATTTTACATGCTTCCATGATCAATACCCAAATATGAATCTAGTCAAAATGAGGGAAAATTCATTACTGATGGATGAACAATGAGTTTAAATGTAGAAACATATATAATTTTAACTTGTATATAAAGGGCAACTGCTCATAAAGGTCACATTTTCAGGGGTTCCCTTTAGTGGTTTTTACAGGTTTGACTATATTTTTCATATACAAAAATGTATATTTGAAAATTTTTGTGACATGTCATAAATTGCTTGCTGTGTTGTACTTCTTAACAATACACATTTCTTGAGCAAGTATGACAATGACACAATTTGAACACTTTTTATAGATAACAATGATTGTTGATTGTGTGGTAAACTGATCATATACCATTATGTTTCAATGTACTAACCAAGTCCTAAAATTAAATGAGCAGCCTGTGGTTATTATCATACATTATGAAAAGAAAATTTAAACAGTGATAGTCAATAATTGCACCAATATCAACAAAGTGAACAATCACCTCTCACCTAAATCTACTGAACACAAAAAACACCATGACATTTGACTTGGAAATCAAGGTACTAGCTTGGGACAGGCACAAAAAAGTGTTGGTGTTAAACTGTTTAATGGGATCCCAGCCAGCCTGTCTACATTCTAGTACATGTAGTGCCTGACATAGTACAACCCTTTAGAAATTGTATTATCTCAAATTCCTTGTTTTAGTAAGCACGAACGGGTCTGTGAACCAACTATTCAAAGACAATGTTTATTCTTTCTTAATATAGTATGCTCCATTTTTCAACCATTTAAAAATTGCTTTTCATGTATATGCTACATTTTTTTTTAGATTTAAAGTTAAAAATTTGTATTCTTATAGCCTTCATCAAGTAACAGAGCATTTAACAACTCTATTGAATCTGTGGTAGACTGTTCCGTTATATCAAAGGAGGTTAAGCAGTAATTTCTTATAGCTTGCATAAGGTGACAAACAGTCCATCCCCTGGCTAAAATGGAATCTACAGTTTCTTGTAACTGAAAAATATAATTTTGCATATGAAATTGATATGTTTTGTAAAGATTACTTTAAAACAACAAAATTACAAAGATCCTAATCAATATTTAAAATACTAAACAAGAGACAAATAACTATAAATTTTTTATGCTATGTCAAACTTTAAAAAAATAATTCTTTCTAAAATCCTGTACATTTTTTATATACACACGTATGTCATCATTTTAATAACTATTTACCAATTATTTTCTCCATATCTTTGTTTAATCCATTAAAAATAACGAAATAACATGTGTTTAAAAATAAAAGTATTTTTTTAAAGTTGTCTTTAGTAAGTGAAGGATCAAGTATGACAAAATCTTGTTGTTTCTTATTGAATTTGCTGCTACAGATTCATATATCTAATTTTTTTTTAAGTGAAAAGCTAATTTTTTAGGATTAAGAGTGGTTTTTTTTTAATGAATATCAATGATTGGCACTATAATTATCATGTGAGAAAATTGTCTGTATTTCATTAAATAATTTCAATATGTAAATGTCTGAAAATTACTTTTTTTCAAGACGGGTGCCACTAGTGGAGTAGGAACAGCTTACCCTTCCGGAGCACCCTGAGTTCATCCCCGGTTTTTAGTGGGATTCGTGTTACCCAATCTTTAGCTTTATGTGTATATTTTGTAGATCGTTGTTTGTCCTTTTTCTTGTGGCCATTGTGTTGTTTGTCCTTCTTCGATTTACCGATTCTGATTACTCCTTTGGTATCTTCAAACTCTTCTTTCAGTACTGATTGTTGTACTCACCCTGATAAGTTTGTCCTGTTGGAAAGTGTAATAAATGACATAAGGTACCCCAGCATAAGATGCAGCCATCCACTGAAGCATAGCCTTTAGCTGGGGGTCACCACAAAATGCCCCACAACCCCAATTACCAGTAGCAATAGGTCTTCCTATGTTCCTCTAAAATTATAAATCAAAATTTAACTGCTTAAAATAAAAGGCTTAAAAGATAATATAAAATATCTAATTGATCTCTTTCTTGTTTTTTTTATGCCCGTATGGGGGCTATAAAGTTTTTCAATTTGTCCATTTGTTCATTTGTCAGTCCTGCTTTTCTTTGTGAATGCAACTCTTCTAAATTTATTGGTCTGATAGATTTCATATTTGGTAGGATGGTTGGTCATCATGTGTAGTTGATCATATTATCCCATCATTTTGATTCGACAATCTTTGTAGGAGTTGTGGGACTTTGACGTTTTCATGCATTTTAGATATAGTTATATAGCCACGTTGGTAGTGTAATGGTTATAGTGCTCACCTTGAGTACGGTTTATTGTAGGTGCGAGCCCCGGATGGATCCAACCAAAGATTATAAAACTGGTATTTGTTGCTTCTCTGCTAAACACGCAGCACTAAGGAGTAAGAAGAAAGACGGGTTGGCTCGAAATCAGATGAATAACTTTACCAAAAAGAGGACGTGGGGTACTCCAATAGTTCATCTTCTACTTTGTAGAGGTGAACTATAACTGTCAATATCCAATGCTGAAGCATTTAAAATTGTTACCTAAATTCATGAGTTTTGTCGTAAAAAAATTGATTTACATGTATAATGATTAAATTACTCAAAAATATAAATGTATATAATATTACAAGGTGCATGTTGAACAATAGTAAAAAAAAAACTACATATGCAATCAGTGCCTATCACCACTGAAGTTGTGAGTTCGAATCCCGTTCAGGCGAGTTGTACTCGATACAACATTATGTGATAAAGTTTGTCAGTCACTTGCGACATGTCGGTGGTTTTCTCTGGGTACTCCGGTTTTCTCCACCAATAAATCTGACCGCCACGATATAGCTGAAAAATTGTTGAAAGTGGCGTTAAAACACTATAAACCAACTTAAAACCTGCCTGAACAGAACCTCCTTGGAACCAACTTTTATGTTCGGAATAAACAGATGTTCAGTTTATGCAGGTTAAATTAACAAAGATTCCTAACATTGGGACTTTAATTTATGTTCGGTTTATACAGGAATCTGATATATTAAGGGTTCGGTTTAGACAGGTTTTACTGTATATCTAAAAACAAATTACTAACCCTTTTAGTACTTTCCTTTTCTCGTCTGAAAACATTGATTGACCGTTGCAAAACATTTAATGAAAGAATATCAGCATATTCTTCCAATCTTTTATAAGGAATATCTAATGCATCAGCAAACTCATCTGATTGGCTCTGTGATTCGTCATCCACTTTAATCTCACTAATTGGCTCCCATGGTAACCATTGAGGTTTATCTTGTAATTTCAACATAACTTCCTGAAGAATTTCAGCAGCAATTCTGTCAGCATAAGATGAAACATGGTTCTTCCTTTGAATTTTTCTAGTAATACCACAAGTTGTTTTTGCTCCACTGAACATAGCACTAAAACAATCAGATATAATATCACAGGACAGTTGTTCAGCAAAGTTAGATAACTCTTCAAGAGGTGGACTTCGTGTTGATGAGCTTAAGGAATAACAAGAAATACCTGAAGTTTCACTTTCAGCAGATCGGATTTGTTGGAGGTATACTGAACCTGTACCCACCTTGCTTTCTGAAAAAAGCTTTTCCGATGATTTACTTTTAAAATGTTTTGAAGACTTCCCTGACCGCTTTCTTTTTAAACTTCCCCTAGATTTTGGTCGACTTGCAAATATCAATTCTTCTTCAAATTTTGCAAGAGTTTCATCTTTAAAACCACTAACACTGCTATGCCACGATTGACTAGATGATCCACTCGTACTTCTATTTGACGAGTCAAACAAATAAAGTTCAGGAATTTTACACTCTGTTTTCATCAATTCCTCTGCAAATCTGTAAATAAAATCCACATTCAAATATGAACAATATTTTATGGGTCACTCTATATAAGAGGTAATTTTAAGTAAGATTATACAATTATAACTTATTCCGCTTAAAGTTGAAAATGGACAGTGAACACTTTCCATTTGATAATAACACAAAATAACTTTCTGTACATGTCGTGTACACTAACATCTACATATTTATAACTATCACTGGGTTGATAGATGCTCTTGGAATATTAGTCCTTGTAGGCATCATCTTCCCATTAGTCTGATAGATGCTCTTAGATTATTAGTCCTTGTAGGCATCATCTTCCCATTAGTCTGATAGATGCTCTTGGAATATTAGTCCTTGTAGGCATCATCTTCCCATTAGTCTGATAGATGCTCTTAGATTATTAGTCCTTGTAGGCATCATCTTCCCATTAGTCTGATAGATGCTCTTAGATTATTAGTCCTTGTAGGCATCATCTTCCCATTAGTCTGATAGATGCTCTTAGAATATTAGTCCTTGTAGGCATCATCTTCCCATTAGTCTGATAGATGCTCTTAGAATATTAGTCCTTGTAGGCATCATCTTCCCATTAGTCTGATAGATGCTCTTGGATTATTAGTCCTTGTAGGCATCATCTTCCCATTAGTCTGATAGATGCTCTTAGAATATTAGTCCTTGTAGGCATCATCTTCCCATTAGTCTGATAGATGCTCTTAGATTATTAGTCCTTGTAGGCATCATCTTCCCATTAGTCTGATAGATGCTCTTAGATTATTAGTCCTTGTAGGCATCATCTTCCCATTAGTCTGATAGATGCTCTTGGAATATTAGTCCTTGTAGGCATCATCTTCCCATTAGTCTGATAGATGCTCTTAGATTATTAGTCCTTGTAGGCATCATCTTCCCATTAGTCTGATAGATGCTCTTGGAATATTAGTCCTTGTAGGCATCATCTTCCCATTAGTCTGATAGATGCTCTTAGATTATTAGTCCTTGTAGGCATCATCTTCCCATTAGTCTGATAGATGCTCTTAGATTATTAGTCCTTGTAGGCATCATCTTCCCATTAGTCTGATAGATGCTCTTGGAATATTAGTCCTTGTAGGCATCATCTTCCCATTAGTCTGATAGATGCTCTTGGAATATTAGTCCTTGTAGGCATCATCTTCCCATTAGTCTGATAGATGCTCTTAGATTATTAGTCCTTGTAGGCATCATCTTCCCATTAGTCTGATAGATGCTCTTGGAATATTAGTCCTTGTAGGCATCATCTTCCCATTAGTCTGATAGATGCTCTTGGAATATTAGTCCTTGTAGGCATCATCTTCCCATTAGTCTGATAGATGCTCTTAGATTATTAGTCCTTGTAGGCATCATCTTCCCATTAGTCTGATAGATGCTCTTGGAATATTAGTCCTTGTAGGCATCATCTTCCCATTAGTCTGATAGATGCTCTTAGATTATTAGTCCTTGTAGGCATCATCTTCCCATTAGTCTGATAGATGCTCTTGGAATATTAGTCCTTGTAGGCATCATCTTCCCATTAGTCTGATAGATGCTCTTGGATTATTAGTCCTTGTAGGCATCATCTTCCCATTAGTCTGATAGATGCTCTTGGAATATTAGTCCTTGTAGGCATCATCTTCCCATTAGTCTGATAGATGCTCTTGGAATATTAGTCCTTGTAGGCATCATCTTCCCATTAGTCTGATAGATGCTCTTGGAATATTAGTCCTTGTAGGCATCATCTTCCCATTAGTCTGATAGATGCTCTTAGATTATTAGTCCTTGTAGGCATCATCTTCCCATTAGTCTGATAGATGCTCTTGGAATATTAGTCCTTGTAGGCATCATCTTCCCATTAGTCTGATAGATGCTCTTGGAATATTAGTCCTTGTAGGCATCATCTTCCCATTAGTCTGATAGATGCTCTTGGAATATTAGTCCTTGTAGGCATCATCTTCCCATTAGTCTGATAGATGCTCTTGGATTATTAGTCCTTGTAGGCATCATCTTCCCATTAGTCTGATAGATGCTCTTGGAATATTAGTCCTTGTAGGCATCATCTTCCCATTAGTCTGATAGATGCTCTTGGAATATTAGTCCTTGTAGGCATCATCTTCCCATTAGTCTGATAGATGCTCTTGGAATATTAGTCCTTGTAGGCATCATCTTCCCATTAGTCTGATAGATGCTCTTGGAATATTAGTCCTTGTAGGCATCATCTTCCCATTAGTCTGATAGATGCTCTTGGAATATTAGTCCTTGTAGGCATCATCTTCCCATTAGTCTGATAGATGCTCTTAGATTATTAGTCCTTGTAGGCATCATCTTCCCATTAGTCTGATAGATGCTCTTAGATTATTAGTCCTTGTAGGCATCATCTTCCCATTAGTCTGATAGATGCTCTTGGAATATTAGTCCTTGTAGGCATCATCTTCCCATTAGTCTGATAGATGCTCTTGGAATATTAGTCCTTGTAGGCATCATCTTCCCATTAGTCTGATAGATGCTCTTAGATTATTAGTCCTTGTAGGCATCATCTTCCCATTAGTCTGATAGATGCTCTTGGATTATTAGTCCTTGTAGGCATCATCTTCCCATTAGTCTGATAGATGCTCTTGGATTATTAGTCCTTGTAGGCATCATCTTCCCATTAGTCTGATAGATGCTCTTGGAATATTAGTCCTTGTAGGCATCATCTTCCCATTAGTCTGATAGATGCTCTTAGATTATTAGTCCTTGTAGGCATCATCTTCCCATTAGTCTGATAGATGCTCTTGGAATATTAATCCTTGTAGGCATCATCTTCCCATTAGTCTGATAGATGCTCTTGGAATATTAGTCCTTGTAGGCATCATCTTCCCATTAGTCTGATAGATGCTCTTGGAATATTAGTCCTTGTAGGCATCATCTTCCCATTAGTCTGATAGATGCTCTTGGATTATTAGTCCTTGTAGGCATCATCTTCCCATTAGTCTGATAGATGCTCTTAGATTATTAGTCCTTGTAGGCATCATCTTCCCATTAGTCTGATAGATGCTCTTGGAATATTAGTCCTTGTAGGCATCATCTTCCCATTAGTCTGATAGATGCTCTTGGATTATTAGTCCTTGTAGGCATCATCTTCCCATTAGTCTGATAGATGCTCTTGGAATATTAGTCCTTGTAGGCATCATCTTCCCATTAGTCTGATAGATGCTCTTGGAATATTAGTCCTTGTAGGCATCATCTTCCCATTAGTCTGATAGATGCTCTTGGAATATTAGTCCTTGTAGGCATCATCTTCCCATTAGTCTGATAGATGCTCTTGGAATATTAGTCCTTGTAGGCATCATCTTCCCATTAGTCTGATAGATGCTCTTGGAATATTAGTCCTTGTAGGCATCATCTTCCCATTAGTCTGATAGATGCTCTTAGATTATTAGTCCTTGTAGGCATCATCTTCCCATTAGTCTGATAGATGCTCTTAGATTATTAGTCCTTGTAGGCATCATCTTCCCATTAGTCTGATAGATGCTCTTGGAATATTAGTCCTTGTAGGCATCATCTTCCCATTAGTCTGATAGATGCTCTTAGATTATTAGTCCTTGTAGGCATCATCTTCCCATTAGTCTGATAGATGCTCTTGGAATATTAGTCCTTGTAGGCATCATCTTCCCATTAGTCTGATAGATGCTCTTAGATTATTAGTCCTTGTAGGCATCATCTTCCCATTAGTCTGATAGATGCTCTTGGATTATTAGTCCTTGTAGGCATCATCTTCCCATTAGTCTGATAGATGCTCTTGGAATATTAGTCCTTGTAGGCATCATCTTCCCATTAGTCTGATAGATGCTCTTAGATTATTAGTCCTTGTAGGCATCATCTTCCCATTAGTCTGATAGATGCTCTTGGATTATTAGTCCTTGTAGGCATCATCTTCCCATTAGTCTGATAGATGCTCTTGGAATATTAGTCCTTGTAGGCATCATCTTCCCATTAGTCTGATAGATGCTCTTAGATTATTAGTCCTTGTAGGCATCATCTTCCCATTAGTCTGATAGATGCTCTTGGAATATTAGTCCTTGTAGGCATCATCTTCCCATTAGTCTGATAGATGCTCTTAGATTATTAGTCCTTGTAGGCATCATCTTCCCATTAGTCTGATAGATGCTCTTGGAATATTAGTCCTTGTAGGCATCATCTTCCCATTAGTCTGATAGATGCTCTTAGATTATTAGTCCTTGTAGGCATCATCTTCCCATTAGTCTGATAGATGCTCTTGGATTATTAGTCCTTGTAGGCATCATCTTCCCATTAGTCTGATAGATGCTCTTGGAATATTAGTCCTTGTAGGCATCATCTTCCCATTAGTCTGATAGATGCTCTTGGATTATTAGTCCTTGTAGGCATCATCTTCCCATTAGTCTGATAGATGCTCTTAGATTATTAGTCCTTGTAGGCATCATCTTCCCATTAGTCTGATAGATGCTCTTGGAATATTAGTCCTTGTAGGCATCATCTTCCCATTAGTCTGATAGATGCTCTTGGATTATTAGTCCTTGTAGGCATCATCTTCCCATTAGTCTGATAGATGCTCTTGGAATATTAGTCCTTGTAGGCATCATCTTCCCATTAGTCTGTGTTTCAGCACTGACATAGTTTATAAGATATTTATTAATGAAGTATTACTTACAGTTCCTAAATAATGTAATAATTATTTAAACAAAGGTTCACCTCTCTCAGGTGTAGGTAACCTTAATGATTTTAGTTATCCTATTTAGTCCATTTGGTTTGCTCGCACCCAAAGTCTTTTAATATATTTAGTTTTTCAATCTTTTGACTTTGAGCATACCTGACAAAGGTTATTCCAGAAATCTGTCTTGCACATTAAATTAGATAGCTACAATTTTATTATTTCATTGTTTAGGAAATAGGTTAATTTTCTTTTAATTGGTGAATGCAGATAATGCAGAGTTGCAAAGTTGTGATGACAATTTTAAAGCAGTCTCGTAAAAATGGTAGCCTCCAAAAAGAAATACCCTTCACATGCCTTTCAATAAGGGGCGGTACCAGGTACTTTTACCCCCCTAAATGGTCTTTGGTACCTCCTGATTTTAAAGAGTGTTGTATAAGATATTCATGAAAATTGTTCAAATTTTAATAAAAAGTACTGCCTGTAAATAGTGAAGTACTGGTAGATTTGAAAAATATTGAAAGCCCTGCCCTTCAAGACAGGTTTCATTGAAATTTGTAAAGAAAAACATATAATATTTGTATCAGTACTCTTATTTATCTATCTGTTCTTACCTTGAAAGAGTATCATCATGGAAACCACACGACTCTCTTCTATATTTTGTTGAGAAATCATTATAACGAGGTCCATCTTGAGATATTTCTGCTGCAAGATCAGCAATATCTTCATCTGTCCTACTTGTTTTCTTCTTTGGACCATTACCTCCGTCAATAGAATCTTTCAATTGTCTCGCTGCTTTATTAGACATTTGTAGTGGTTCACTACTACGTCTAATGTAACACCCTCCATTTGTATTCCTTTGAACTTCAACAAAAGCATTCGTTAAGAGATCTCTTGATAATGAACTTGCAAAAAAACTGACTTTTCTTTGATTTTTACCAACATATTGATCAATTTTTATTTCGGTGGGCCTATGATTATTGTTCAAAACATCATAATTTTTTCTCCTGCCTTTTAAATTTTCTCCAGTTGGACTTTTCACTCGTTCAATGTTATTTTTTATAAGAATGCTATTACTGACTTTTTCTGCAGAAACAGAAAGAATCTGAATGTTATTAAGGGTTGAATCAGAATTATCATCTGTCAACTGTACAATTTCATCCCCAGATAAAAGAATGCTACTGACTGGTTGAAAAAAATCAGAATCACCAAAGTGTTTTACACTAGGGGATTCAGAGTGATTGGAATAACTATCTAAAGGAGAGGATGAGCATTCTGACACTGATCTATTTAATGTTTCCTCATCATTAGTCATATATCTATCATCATCCTCAGTTAAATATTTTAATACTGCTTCACTCATGACATCATAAACAATATTAGTTGCCATTTCATGACAGTGTCTTTCTACTTCTTCTCTTTCATTTAATGACGTCAGTGATTGTTGCTTAGCAACAGAAATACTGGAACATGTTTGAGTTTCAGAGTCTGGAATGTCGGAATCAAAATCTAAACAATGTACTTCCTCTGTAATTTCTGGTCTATAAAAGATTTCAGAAAACATACTTTCAACAAAATTTGTGGCAAACTTTCTCGCTGTTCCTTCTGTGATTGTTAAACAATCATCAGAATTTTCTTCTTCTGAAACTTTCCTTGCTTTAGGTTTATTTATCAAAGATAAGGGTGCATTGTTATGAAATTCTGTCATTACTGGGTACATTGCATTTGCAGCAGCATTTGTACCTTCTACTAAAATGCTGGATACAAGACTAGCAGCAAATTCACCTATAACTGGGTGACATGTCTCCTCTTTGATTGTGTGCTGTTTACCTAATAATTGCTCACGTTTTTGAAAGTTTTCATAATATTCTTCAAATTCTGAACTGAAATCTGAACTATATCGCGTGCTACAGCTACTTCGTCGGGATCCTACATCACTTAAATTAGAGCTTCTACGTCTGAGACGTAAATACCACTCCTTTAAATCTACATCTAAATGATCCATGCCATCGTCTGGAGGCAGTTTCTCATTGGTCAAACTTGAGGAAGAAGCATTGTCTAGAAAATGTGTATCTATATGAACTTTTTGTGCTTTTCGTGACAGTTCAGATCCTGCTTCTAGTAATGCTGTAGACATAATATCAACTAACAGACCATCGACATAGTTCAACAGAGATAAAGGAACTGAAACATAAAATGCATACATTTATACATTTCACATTTATACATTATACATTACACATAGAATTTCAAATCATTCAGTGTTAAATAAAAAGAAAGATAAAATATTATATTTCTAATACTAAAAATTATCAGCACTTGCATATAGTCTTATTTCATTTTCCTCACATACGTACATGTAGTTCCCGCCATAATGATCTTATACATGTATTAGCAAGAATTTATCTGCCAAGTAATCAAAACATTTTTTTGTATAATTAAATCCAAACTGTCAAACTACTTTGTCATGATGTCATATCATTGGAATGCGAGGAAAAACCAATCGTTGTAAGCACCGTAAACAAGCTTACAAAGCGACTGTTTAATGTGCATTCATATTATATTATGTATCGTGAATTCACAATCATATTCTCATGTCCAAGGATCTAATCTCAATATTTCTGGCAACTGTACAGACCACATTTCTAAAAATAAAACGGGTGTCGGACGATTGTACAGTGACACTGAAAGTGATCCAACAGTAAAGATTGAAGTGGTGTAAGGAATAATTTTTATACTAATTTTTTTTTTACAATTGCTTTTTATCCGATGCATAAGAAGTCATAAACAGGGTGAAGGAATTTTTGGAGAAAAAGAATTTGAAAAAATAGAAATTAAATTGTTTATGAAATGGTCTTTCTGAAAAAACTTGTCATACCATTTTCATTATGTTCATCTATTTCCTCCTCAGCTGCTGTCAGATACTCATCTTCACTGGCTGATTCTTTCCTACTCTCTGAATTGTCATGTGACACAGTTCTCTTTACTAATTGGTCATAAGGATATACTGTTGTGCCCCTGTCCATCTTAGCTGAGAACCCCACAAATGCCTTGTTAAGGTCTCTTAGATAATACTGTTCTAAGTATTGAAGCTTTGGATTATTTCTGTATTGAATGGCATCTATAGCACATAAGGTGGTCATTAAGTTGCCTTCTTCATCAGCCTAAGGAAATATGAGAAAAACTGTAGAGCAGTCGCACAACAGAAAACAAGATTGCATTTTAAAATAAAATCAAATATTCATCCTTGAATAATTTTTTTTATCATATGCTATTATAAATACACTGTTAAAAATGGTAAAAACATCAGAGATGCTCCAGTCAAGTTGCTTTATACTATTAAGATTCTTCATGAAAAATTCAAGTTTTCAAGCTCAACTGAGATATTTTTGCATCTGGAATGTGTTTTCATACTGATAGTGTGTCAATAAGAATCATGTATTTGAGTGAGGGAGGAAATATTTGTTTCTGTTTTTGCTTTATTGTCTTGTTATTTATTTGGTACCGGTAATTGTTTTTATTTTCTAGCACTTCAAATTAAGACAGAAAACATACATAAAACATTTGATCATTTCTTTGATCTTAACTTATTGCTATGCATTGTTTGCAATAAACATCAATGTAAGACATTTTTCTACTGACCACCTTGGTCACATACAAGACAAGCACAAGCCATGATACCACATCAAAGGTATAGCGTGCTTGCCTTGAGTGCAGTATATCCAGGGTTTGAGCCTCAGTCAGGTCAAATAAAACATTATGAAATTGGTATTTGCTGTTTCTCTGTAAAGCATGCAGCATTAAGGAGTAAGAGCAGAGACTGATTGGCTTAGAACCAGAATAATGTGTCAGAGTGGAGCAACATGTCTACCTACAGACTATAAAGCACTATAAAATTCAATTAAGCATGTTGGTCTAGTACAAAGCTGACAAAATCATTATCATCATATCATCAAAAGCAACTTGTTCTTGCCATGATTTACATGTAGCTGATAAAATATTCAGTAGTGTTAAACAACAATCACTCACTCATTCACTATAAAATACTATGCAAATGCTATACTCTTTCAATTTACCATTGTAGATTCTGTATAATCACCATGGTATTTTAAGCTGCTGGCGTAACCAGTAGTACGAGAGAACTGTTCATAGCCTTGAAGAATAATGGCCTCATTGTCCTCCATAACTTCCATGAATAATAAGGAGGTTAACAACTCTGGACAAACAGTAAATCGTATCTCTTCCTGTTCAAAAGAAATCTGCAGTCAGTCATTTATTTTCAAATTTATGCAATTATGTTCTAACAAAGTTGACTGACTTCAATATTGACAAACATGTTGTGTTAACTGACTTGGAAGTTTGCTGTGTTATTTTTTTTTATGACTTGTTAAAACTTACTAGACAAATTGTTTTAAGAATTGTTTTTTTTTTATTATTAAATATTTTTTCTTTTATGAAAGTAATAACTTATGTCTGAAAATTACAATATGATAATGTTTCAATTATTTAAGTTAGCAGCCAACTTTATTCAGATATTGTTGTACACCACATGACTTCAAATTTTACTATCATGTGATTACATTTGAACCAATCAGATTTATATTTTAATATTGTATACAGTTACCTGGACACGACCTCTCTTTAACACACCTCCACCAATATATTTGTTGGCAAAGTCAACCTACAATGAAATCAAAGATTCACAGATAATATTTATTATTATTCTTCCAAAAAACCAATATTTGTTCTGAAGATGACAAGGCAGGAGTTAGGGTTATGGTGTTTAACGCCACTTTCAACAATTAAATATTTCAGTTATATCGTGGTAGTCAGTTTTATTAGTGGAGGAAACCGGAGTACCGGAGAAAACCACCAACCTGCCACAAGTCACTAACAAATTTTTATCATGTAACATTGTTATATCGAGTACACCTCGCCATGAGCGGGATTTGAACTCACAACGTTAGTTCTATATAGTGAAAGAATCTGACCAAAAGGAATCCATGGAGAAAAAAAACCATTAGGCTCCATGAAGGTTGAAATTGCTCACATGGATAGTTGGTCCTATATTAATAGGATTTGGTCAAAACATAGGTTACTGAATGAAGGACCAGACCAAAGATCCTTCTTTTTTAAGATACAAATTAATACCTGCATAAAAATCTGGGCCTCTTTAAGGCATCATTTGTATTTGTAAAGGTCTTGGTCATTGATAATTTATTACAAAACTTACATATCCAACTAAAGGATTTTTCTTAATGTTAATTATCAATTTTGCTTTGTCATAGCATGTATCCTATATTGCACAACCTAACTCATATTATGAAAAACCAATATCACGTAAATTTGGCAGAGAAATATTTTCGTAAACTAAGACTTTTCACATGTAAGTTATACTGTTTCTGCTCCTAACAAAAATAACAGTCTTCAACAGCAGCATTAAATGTACCAAAGGAGCTACTCATAACTATGGTCTGTGGAGGTTACTATCAATTGGTGACGGTACAAGTAAATAATGATTCTTGTCTATGTTACGTCTAACAGAGGTGGATAATGAGTGTCTTATGGGTGTCATTTTAGAAATGGCTACTTCATTCGCTATTTGATGTATTATGACAGAATGTTTTCATCTTTCTGCAAGACTGCCAATTTAAATATTGCAACATATCACCAACATGAATAACTTTGTCATTATTGTAGTGTTTGGTCATGTGAGATAAATATGAAACATTACCTCTACGGCACTGCATCCTGCATCTTCTATGACTCCATCATGATGAACTATCAAGGGACATAATTCTACATCACAGTTTAACCAGGTATCCATACAAGGAAGCTCATCCCATGGAATAACCTAAATGTAAAAAATACACATTTAAAATACAATGTAAATCATTAATAATTCTTTTGTTGATTATGCAAATTTTTTTTGAATTATGGTAATGAAATAAATATTCATTGGTCAATGTATTTATAAGTAGAACACCAAGTGCTTAACACCACTATCAACTTTAGTTCAGTTTCATCATTTATTGGTGTAGGAAATCAGAGTACCCTGTAACTAGAGGCTCACCTGGTTATTCATACACAGTTTGTGATCAATCAAATTTGAGAAAAAATATTTCATTTTCACATAAAAAAAAAGTATGTTTAACTGTAACTCATTAAAATATGGCTTCAAATAAAAAAGTTGGTATTGGCCCCTCTTGGTCTTCATATCTTGGAAACGGTAAGTGTTACAACAAATCTGTTGATTTATGCCAGACAAGAATGTTTAAGAGGAATTCAATGGAGAAAATACACATAAAAATCATACTTAACATTATATCTCTGATGTAGCAATAAAACGCTGATGAAGGACTTGTGGCTGACACGTTTCAATGAAGATAAGGATTTCTTATTATTTTATCCAGCAAAATGCTCACCCTCAGGAGAGAACAATTTAATTATTTAATTCTAGCTTTGTTTCATATCAAATTTACCTGTCTAACAAAGGTAACACAACCTTGGGTCTCATATCTCCTTACCTGTCTAACAAATGTAACACAACCTTGGGTCTCATATCTCCTTACCTGTCTAACAAAGGTAACACAACCTTGGGTCTCATATCTCCTTACCTGTCTAACAAAGGTAACACAACCTTGGGTCTCATATCTCCTTACCTGTCTAACAAAGGTGACACAACCTTGGGTCTCATATCTTCTTACCTGTCTTACAAAGGTAACACAACCTTGGGTCTCATATCTCCTTACCTGTCTAACAAAGGTAACACAACCTTGGGTCTCATATCTCCTTACCTGTCTAACAAAGGTAACACAACCTTGGGTCTCATATCTCCTTACCTGTCTAACAAATGTAACACAACCTTGGGTCTCATATCTCCTTACCTGTCTAACAAAGGTAACACAACCTTGGTTCACATATCTCCTTACCTGTCTAACAAAGGTAACACAACTTTGGGTCTCATATCTCCTTACCTGTCTAACAAAGGTGACACAACCTTGGGTCTCATATCTCCTTACCTGTCTAACAAAGGTAACACAACCTTGGGTCTCATATCTCCTTACCTGTCTAACAAAGGTAACACAACCTTGGGTCTCATATCTCCTTATCTGTCTAACAAAGGTAACACAACCTTGGGTCTCATATTTCCTTACCTGTCTAACAAAGGTAACACAACCTTGAGTCTCATATCTCCTTACCTGTCTAACAAAGGTAACACAACCTTGGGTCTCATATCTCCTTACCTGTCTAACAAAGGTAACACAACCTTGGGTCTCATATCTCCTTACCTGTCTAACAAAGGTAACACAACCTTGGGTCTCATATCTCCTTACCTGTCTAACAAAGGTGACACAACCTTGGGTCTCATATCTACTTACCTGTCTAACAAAGGTAACACAACCTTGGGTCTCATATCTCCTTACCTGTCTAACAAAGGTAACACAACCTTGGGTCTCAAATCTTCTGCTTGCTACTTTCTCAAAGTAATTTAAAATACATCTCAATTTGGCCTGTTGAGATGGACTGCAATATAAAAGTATATAATGCTCAAGTATTTAAGCATTTTTGTCTTAACATAAATAGTAATACATAGTTTTAAGCAAAGTTTATGAAAAATATTTGTTTCAATAAGCAAAGTTTATGAAACAAAATTGTTTAAAAAAATACATCAAACTATGTTATCTTGTGAATGCTTTAACATATCTTATTCTAAGATGATGCCTTAATTTCATTTTCATTCAGGGCCCGGGTGGCTTAATGAGTTAGGTAGTTGGATTACCTAACAACTCATATAAGCCTATCACCAATACGGCATGGGTTCGTGCCCGGCTTTGTAAACTACAAAAAAGGATGCACTCGACTCACAGCTGCAAGTGATAAAGTTTACCAGTTGCTTGCCCATGGTCGGTGGTTCTCTTCGGGTACTCCAGCTACTTCCACCACTAAAACTGGTCGTCATGATAGAGCTGAAATATTGCTGAAAGTGGTGTTAAACACCAAAAATCGAAATCAAATCAAATTTTATTTTCATTCCATATTTTATTACTGGTTTATGTTCAATATTTGATTCCAACATATTGGTATTCTTTTTACTCTAGTTTCTCATGAAGACCATTAATTTCTTTAGATGTTTATGACTGATTGATATTAAATCTGTTAGAAGTATTAATAATGAATTTTCTATCCTAAAACTAATGGTCTTTAAAGCAATAGATT
The DNA here is from genome assembly GCA_963680875.1 of Bathymodiolus brooksi. Taxonomy (NCBI): domain Eukaryota; kingdom Metazoa; phylum Mollusca; class Bivalvia; order Mytilida; family Modiolidae; genus Bathymodiolus; species Bathymodiolus brooksi. The sequence continues at coordinate 127,265,774 of OY804576.1, read as the reverse complement.
CTACCTTCTTAGCTGGTAATAAGTTAACGATACTAGCATTCACTGAACCTGCTTTTGTACTGTCCAGGTACAAAATGCTTATGTTGTCATTAATTTTTGAGTGTAGGCAAATCAGTTCAGGTTTTTAATTTTTTGTTTTATCTGTATTGTCGTTGGAGATCCAGTTATCACAGAGAGAGGGTTGGTATCCTTTAACTGGTTTAACTCTGCCACATTTTTGTGCCTGTCCCAAGCAAGGACCTGGGTTTCTGAAGTAAAATGTTATGATTTTAGGTGAGAGGTTGTTGTTCGTTTTGCTGATATTGATTACATGTTGCTGATAAGCACTGTTTAACCTTTCTTTTGATAATGTACACTTTAACTAGTAATTATGTTTAACTTAAGATACAGTAAGTTAGTGAGTGAGTCATTGTTGCTTAACGTCAACTCAGTAATTGTTCAACTATATCATGGCAAGATCAAGTTAATTTTCGATGACATTATGATGAGGTCAGCCTTGTACTAGACCAACACGCTTTGTTGGATTTTTTATTACGTAAGATACAAGTATACATACTGTTCTGGTAATAAATTAAAATAATCTGTGAAGTTGATATCACTTAATTTTCTTCTTGTTCTTTTACATGGCCTTGGAAATAAACACAGAAAACCACATGCTAATATACTGGCAATACACTGTTTGTTAAGTACTGTTTCACTACCTGAAATATACATTTAAACAAATAAAGGACATAACTCTACACTACATGTATATACTAAACATCAAATACCAATATCAATTTAATACACCACATACTCATTTCTGTTCCAAATGTTTCAATGATTACTGGACTAGTTTATACACATGAAGGACAGATTGCACCAAGCTTAAAGAGAATTTGTCTGCACATCTAGCCTACAAAAAGAATGTAAAGTATGGCCTCGAATCCTTTGGTAACACAGGTTCTATGATACCCTGCATTCACATGCTATTTCAACCAAATTTCTCTATCATTTTATTATCTTATATAATTAGTCGGCATGTGGATATCTACAACTTCATTACTATCATTTTTACATTTTTGTCATTATTTCTTGATATTATAAGGTCCTTTGAGATAGAGAGTCTGCACATGTTGGCTGTTGCATATAACTGCACTGTTGTTGGAGAAAATCTAGCTAAAGGAGGAGTATGATAATATCTATCAGTTTAACCCATAGCACCTTTTAACACCTGTCAAGATTATAATCTGTAATTGCAAAAATCAATAATTACTGTTTCCTGGTGTAATGTTAGTTTCCTGGTATAATATTAAGTTGTATTACATAAACTTTTGATCCAGTCTGAAGTTCATTTGCTAATGTCAAAATCTAATCTTACAGTGCTGATTCAGAAAAATTATCACAAGTAAAAACTAGAGGATCAGTAGGCTGAGCCTGTGTCGCTCACCTTTCATTCTGATTTGAGGTTCGGTTCATTTGGCTTAGCAGCTTCAGAGAAAAAGTTTAAAATGTGAAAAGTTAACAGACAAAATATGCCAAATAAGTTTTAAATCTTACATTACCTTTGGCAATGTGGGCTAAAAATGTCAAAAACATGTTATTAAAAATAAAATTTGGGTAAAGTCCAGCAAGATTCCTGGAATAACTATTTTCACTGATGTTCTCCATCTCAGGTCTTTATTGATGACCATAACTTATACCTGTAAGTGTGTGTATGAGATGGCCAATAGCTTGTACATGAGCAATTCAAACTTACCGTATATCTCAAGGTGAGCATGAGAAAGACTGTAGTCTACAAATTTCTTACTCTCTTTGAGATGATGCTTGTTTCTTTTTATTATTTCAAAACCATTGGGAAGATTTCAAGATTTATGTTAATTGTATGATTCCTTACCTATCTGTTGTCTACTGTATACAACACTACACAATGGTACAACGTTAGGAAGTTTAACTTACCTATCTGCTGTCTACTGTATAAAACACCATACAATGGTACAACGTTAGGAAGTTTAACTTACCTATCTGTTGTTTACTGTATAAAACACCACACAATGGTACAACATTAGGAAGTTTAACTTACCTATCTGTTGTCTACTGTATAAAACACCACACAATGGTACAACATTAGGAAGTTTAACTTACCTATCTGTTGTCTACTGTATAAAACACTACACAATGGTACATTATGAAGTTTAACTTACCTATCTGTTGTCTATTGTATAAAACACCACACAATGGTACAACGTTAGGAAGTTTAACTTACCTATCTGCTGTCTACTGTATAAAACACCACACAATGGTACAACATTAGGAAGTTTAACTTACCTATCTGTTGTCTACTGTATAAAACACCATACAATGGTACATTAGGAAGTTTAACTTACCTATCTGTTGTCTACTGTATAAAACACCACACAATGGTACATTAGGAAGTTTAACTTACCTATCTGTTGTCTACTGTATAAAACACCACACAATGGTACAACATTAAGAAGTTTAACTTACCTATCTGTTGTCTACTGTATAAAACACCATACAATGGTACAACGTTAGGAAGTTTAACTTACCTATCTGCTGTCTACTGTATAAAACACTACACAATGGTACATTAGGAAGTTTAACTTACCTATCTGTTGTCTACTGTATAAAACACCACACAATGGTACAACATTAGGAAGTTTAACTTACCTATCTGTTGTCTACTGTATAAAACACCACACAATGGTACAACATTAGGAAGTTTAACTTACCTATCTGTTGTCTACTGTATAAAACACTACACAATGGTACAACATTAGGAAGTTTAACTTACCTATCTGTTGTCTATTGTTATATAAAACACCACACAATGGTACAACATTAGGAAGTTTAACTTACCTATCTGTTGTCTACTGTATAAAACACCATACAATGGTACAACATTAGGAAGTTTAACTTACCTATCTGCTGTCTACTGTATAAAACACCACACAATGGTACAACGTTAGGAAGTTTAACTTACCTATCTGTTGTCTACTGTATAAAACACTACACAATGGTACATTAGGAAGTTTAACTTACCTATCTGTTGTCTACTGTATAAAACACCACACAATGGTACAACATTAGGAAGTTTAACTTGCCTATCTGTTGTCTACTGTATAAAACACCACACAATGGTACATTAGGAAGTTTAACTTACCTATCTGTTGTCTACTGTATAAAACACTACAAAATGGTACACTAGGAAGTTTAACTTACCTATCTGTTGTCTACTGTATAAAACACTACACAATGGTACAACATTAGGAAGTTTAACTTACCTATCTGTTGTCTATTGTTATATAAAACACCACACAATGGTACAACATTAGGAAGTTTAACTTACCTATCTGTTGTCTACTGTATAAAACACTACACAATGGTACAATGTTAGGAAGTTTAACTTACCTATCTGTTGTCTACTGTATAAAACACTACACAATGGTACATTAGGAAGTTTAACTTACCTATCTGTTGTCTACTGTATAAAACACCACACAATGGTACAACGTTAGGAAGTTTAACTTACCCATCTGTTGTCTACTGTATAAAACACTACACAATGGTACATTAGGAAGTTTAACTTACCTATCTGTTGTCTACTGTATAAAACACTACACAATGGTACAACGTTAGGAAGTTTAACTTACCTATCTGTTGTCTACTGTATAAAACACTACACAATGGTACATTAGGAAGTTTAACTTACCTATCTGTTGTCTACTGTATAAAACACCACACAATGGTACAACATTAGGAAGTTTAACTTACCTATCTGTTGTCTACTGTATAAAACACTACACAATGGTACAACATTAGGAAGTTTAACTTACCTATCTGCTGTCTACTGTATAAAACACCATACAATGGTACAACATTAGGAAGTTTAACTTACCTATCTGCTGTCTACTGTATAAAACACTACACAATGGTACAACATTAGGAAGTTTAACTTACCTATCTGCTGTCTACTGTATAAAACACCACACAATGGTACAACATTAGGAAGTTTAACTTACCTATCTGTTGTCTAGTGTATAAAACACTACACAATGGTACATTAGGAAGTTTAACTTACCTATCTGTTGTCTATTGTATAAAACACCACACAATGGTACATTAGGAAGTTTAACTTACCTATCTGTTGTCTACTGTATAAAACACTACACAATGGTACAACATTAGGAAGTTTAACTTACCTATCTGTTGTCTACTGTATAAAACACTACACAATGGTACAACATTAGGAAGTTTAACTTACCTATCTGTTGTCTACTGTATAAAACACTACACAATGGTACAACATTAGGAAGTTTAACTTACCTATCTGTTGTCTACTGTATAAAACACCACACAATGGTACAACATTAGGAAGTTTAACTTACCTATCTGTTGTCTATTGTTATATAAAACACCACACAATGGTACAATGTTAGGAAGTTTAACTTACCTATCTGTTGTCTACTGTATAAAACACTACACAATGGTACAACATTAGGAAGTTTAACTTACCTATCTGTTGTCTACTGTATAAAACACCACACAATGGTACAATGTTAGGAAGTTTAACTTACCTATCTGTTGTCTACTGTATAAAACACCACACAATGGTACAACATTAGGAAGTTTAACTTACCTATCTGTTGTCTACTGCATAAAACACTACACAATGGTACATTAGGAAGTTTAACTTACCTATCTGTTGTCTACTGTATAAAACACTACACAATGGTACATTAGGAAGTTTAACTTACCTATCTGTTGTCTACTGTATAAAACACCACACAATGGTACAACGTTAGGAAGTTTAACTTACCTATCTGCTGTCTACTGTATAAAACACCACACAATGGTACAACGTTAGGAAGTTTAACTTACCTATCTGTTGTCTACTGTATAAAACACCACACAATGGTACATTAGGAAGTTTAACTTACCTATCTGTTGTCTACTGTATAAAACACTACACAATGGTACATTAGGAAGTTTAACTTACCTATCTGTTGTCTACTGTATAAAACACTACACAATGGTACATTAGGAAGTTTAACTTACCTATCTGTTGTCTACTGTATAAAACACCACACAATGGTACAATGTTAGGAAGTTTAACTTACCTATCTGTTGTCTACTGTATAAAACACTACACAATGGTACAACATTAGGAAGTTTAACTTACCTATCTGCTGTCTACTGTATAAAACACTACACAATGGTACATTAGGAAGTTTAACTTACCTATCTGTTGTCTACTGTATAAAACACCACACAATGGTACAACATTAGGAAGTTTAACTTACCTATCTGTTGTCTACTGTATAAAACACTACACAATGGTACATTAGGAAGTTTAACTTACCTATCTGTTGTCTACTGTATAAAACACCATACAATGGTACAACATTAGGAAGTTGTAGAGCAAAATCAACAATGGCTGGGAATGTAGATCGTAGAAACGTACGCTTCTCAACAGGAGATGCTGTTTTTTGTAAAAATTCTACTAAACCATAGAAGATACACTTTTTATAATGGTACTTAGCCGACGTAACTGTTCCTTCCCTACTTATATTGACTATTTCCTGATGTTTCACGGCCCATTCTTGTAAAGTACATGTTGGGTCTTGGGAACAATTTTTCAGGTTTTCCAATCCGTCTCTAATGATTGACCACGTCGGCATATGACATGGAAGATGAATAGCATCATAGGTGTCATTGTTCATAGTGTTACTATTCCACCAGTCAACAATATATATTCCATCGAGTAGTCATAAATGACTAGATACCTACAAGATAAAAACTTTCTCCTATAAAACTTTAGTATGCGTCAATCAAGTTTAAACAAGTACATATATGACAAATATTCAATATATTTAAGAGATAATAAAACAATAACTTTTATTTATGACATAATTATAAACAGGTATATTCAAAATTATTGACATCATAATTTTAAAAAAAAATTGTTGTATACCTGTATGCTATATAACATGCAGCACAATATATTCAGTACATCTGTCAACATTGGTTTGATCTTTTCACCTACATTTGTATAACATTGTATTATAAGCCTTTCCAGGTGTACTTTGATATAACTAATTAGCACCTGTAATTTAACAGACTAAAATAAACTCTATTTCACCTGTATTTTATTGATTTAGTTTTATATATCTACATATTAATAATTCTTTTACCTGAGTGTCACAGTCAGAAACAAATGTCTATCTCTGAAAAAAAATTCTACTAAAATTTTTCATTACAATTCTATTTGGAAATATGTCAACATGACATATTTTTAGGATGAAAATTAGGTCATGACCCAATCATGATAAATGGTTATGTACATTTGACTTTTTGTTGTACATGTACCCAATACATCTATATTTCATTGATGTATTTAAAACAAGATAATAATTTATTTTGGACCCATCATATAGTACATTTGTATATGGTTACTGGGAAATGGACAAGGGGTTAAATCTAATGCCAACGAACCATGACAAAAGGTCAAGGTTAGGGTTAAGGTTAGGTGATATATGGATAATGCATGGCTGATCAATATGTACACTACACCTGATAATTATGTGGACCTATGACATACAGCTTCAATGAACTAGGAGATAAACTTTGCTGATGGAAAATGCTGAAAATAGAGCCATTCATCATATTTTCTTGACTTCTGTCAGTCAGAAAAAAAAATAGGGAAATCAATGCTGTCAATACAAATTTCCTACACAAATACATAGTTTTAAAATGAAACTAAATATCCATGCATGTACTTTAACAAAAATCTATTTATACATTGCTCAATCTTCTAACACTCCTCAGATTTCTAGAACAATGATAAGTTCATGTAATGGAAGACTATATTCATGAGTAAATGATTGAGGGTGAGGGTTATGGTATTTAACGTAACTTTCAACAATATTTCAGTTATATCGTGGCAGTCAGTTTTATTGGTGGAGGAAACCAGAATCTCCGAAGAAAACCACCGACCTGTCGCAAGTCACTGACAAACTTCATCACATAATGTTGTATCGAGTACACCTTGCCTGGTCAGAATTCTAACCCACAACTTAAGTGTTCATAGACACTGATTACATAGGTAGTTATAAATCCAACTACCATACAACCACGACGGTCCTGTAAATGATTGTAACCAACTTAATACGGTATAAAGCCACTATCCTCTGTGTCACAATAAGAGACTTTTCAAAACATTGTTATTATCGTTTATATGCCCATTCTCTACCCTTTTTAAATAAAATAATGACAAAATACATGTACAATACTTCAGCCCAAGGGAAATGGTCTGTGCTGTATATTGTATCTTCTTCTTTAAAGTTTTGAATGGACGAATACAATCTTCATTTTCTCTATGGAGATTTAACCTTACATGGCTGCCATCTTTGTTTCTAATGGGATCATGAGTTGTTTACCTCATTTCAATAATTTTACCTCTTATTCTGTATTTTTAATAGCAGTTTTTATTTTGTGCTTAGACATATATTTAGAGAATTGTATTTATGTAAATGAGTTTAGTATGACAAAGCTGTCTGTTTTTGTGTTTCTTACCTCCCTATCTCCTTTTCATTCAAATTTTATAATCTGAACTTTGCATACTTACATTTCAAGTCCAGATAAGCTGTGCACCTGTGTATTTTATGCAAACAAATTTGATAAAAACACATCAGTTGTAAAACCTCAGTGTTAAATGTTAAATGCAGATTAATAGGTAAATTTGTTTGTACAGGTTATGAATCATGGTAAACTAAGAACAGAGGTTGTGATATTTCCTGCATCGTTATTATTTCCACAAAGACAAATACAAGGAAGTTTCAACTAAATATATCAACCTCCTGTCCTTATTCTGGTATGAAAGTTGTAATAAAATAAGCATAACACAGTTCAATAGTGTTCTTAAGAAATGTGACACCAAGTTGTAAGCCTGACATTTATTTAGGAATAGTGTCCACAGATTTATTCTTGAGGGAGAATTGTCTCCCCTGACTTATTGCAATATGTCTGATATTTATATATATATATATATGTGTGTATTGATTTATTGCTGTTATAATTCTATCCATCTTGTTTGGGAAAGGATTTATATAGGCATTGCATTTCAGGGGTCCAAATTAGCCCATGGTAACCAAAATGTCACCTGGGCGACTGGAAAACGTAGAAAGATAGCCCAGCTGGCTATTAAAAATTCCAGTAGCCCTGTATCCCTAAACTATCGTTTGTCCGTTTGTATCGTGATCGTTTTTCTGTTACCTGTTCAACTGAAATGTTTCTAACTCAAAGGAACATCAGTTATGGTTTTTCAAACAGGGATCCAGAATGCATAGTTTATAGAATAATCCTCCGGCTAAGGAGCACTCTAAATTTCGGTAAATTTCCAAAGTTCAAAACATACCAGTGCGGTCGTAAAGCTTACGGAAGGATTTTTTTATATTTTGTAATTAATTAATTGTTATTGTTTAGATTATAGTAATTACTACATGTATGTCGTTAATATATTAAAATGTACCAAAACACAGAATTAAATTGAGACAATTCCGGAATTGTTTTTTTATCTTTGATCTTTTATCAACCTCTGTGTTAAGTCTATCGAAAATTAAAGTTAGCCGTTAGTGATGTCTCCAAGTTTAAATGTTGTAAAAGAGAAAGAAAAGGAGGAAGACATTAAAAAGAAGGGACAGAATGAAAATGAGGGAGATATTGAAGAGAGCCAAGTGAGTATGGTAATTGATGAGGATGTGGATAGTGATAGTCAGTATGAGAAATGGAGAATGAGAAAGACGTTAGTGATAGTGAAATTGAAAGTGATCTGGAAGAAGATATAGTGTTTGGCAAACTTTTTGACTTTTCTAGTATTTATTGTATTGACAGTTCTGATCATGAAAATGTTTGATATTCTGCTTTGAAAACAATAAAAAAAAAGTTCATTACTCGTTTAAATTTATGTGTTTTATTTATTTATTTATTTATTTATTTATTTATTTTCTATTTGCAACTCACACAAATTAAGATAATAAAACCACACTACTTTTCTGGTAGTTGATTTTTTCTTTTAATCAAGAAAAATGTACCAAATGTTTATATATTGGGGAAAATCTAGTTTTATTTCTTTCAAAAATGTGTGTAAAATGCAGGATTTGGCTTAAAAAATACAAAATTTTCTTAGGGGGGAGGGGGAATAACCCCCCTAGCGGCCCTCGTCATTTTCACCTGTGCTATTGTTTTTTAATCTGGGCTAGCAGTCTCAAAATTTCAGTAGCCCAGTTGGCTATTATGCACAAAAAGTTAATCTGGGACCCTGCATTTTATCAAATCCCTTTGTTTACTATATTCAAACAACAAATATTTTTTAATTTAATGGAACTGTAAGCCTTGTTAAGAATTATTACAAATCAAATACTAAAAAATTACCTGTACACAAACACTTCTAGTTCTATTGATTAAAAATAAGAAATCTGAAATCATTCATAAATTATGTAAACTTTTTGATGTAACAAAGAAGAAGATTAGTTCTCCTCGAAAAAACCCATCATACCTCTATTGGTATTAGTATTTTTTGTATTTAATGTACACGTATAAAAGCTTGATAATTGATGTAATGATTTGTATTTACTTTGTATTAATTTAAACTTTCTCACTCTGTAATCTTTGTAACATTGGTTTAGAGAATAAAGTTATTATAAACTGAGAGGGGTACAAAAATGTCACAGAAAACAAGCTGTGCTCTTCACTTTCAAAAAGGAGGAGTAAATACCCAATATTTGAAAATTATTTGGAGGTCTGAAAGTCCTAATTTGAACTTGTTTCTAGAATCTACAACTTTGTAAAACAATCATTATAATTGAGAAATTAGGAGTAATATACCTTCCAAAAGATCCAACAGGAATTGAACTGTTAAACTGTTTACTTTTCTTTGAAATTGTAGGATTATATTTGTCAGACCCATAAGGATGCAGCCCTGATGATGAGCACTGTTCCTCAGGCCCAAGACCAGTAAAATTCTATTTGGACCAGTAAATTTTTCAGTTTTTATTTAGAAATACCTGTGTATAAAAATAAATTAAAGAATTTGATTCAGATCAGTAAATTCAAATTTTCATTTTGAGGACTGCAGATGTAACAATGCAATTACATGTATATTTCCGATTCTTAATTATACAATTTATTTAGTATCACATGACATTTTGGTACAATTCTATGTATATATTTTCAATATTTTCACAATTCTTTGAATCAATAATTCATGCTTAATAATCTGTGTCAAATAAAATTGAAGGAACACACTATCTTAAGATAAAAAAAAGTTTCTTTTCAGAGATATATCTATGAAAAATAACACAGGTGCTTATTCTATAATTAGAAATTAGACATTGGAGTGTCCTCAAATAAATAATAGTAATGTCATAATCCCAAAATTGGAATAGTCAATAATGATTTATTGGTAGGCAATGAAACAATTGAAGGATTTGAAATTTTGAAAATTTAATGAAAATATTCATAAAATTCATACTGCAATGAAAAGTAATTTTAATATTCATAAAATCAGACAAAATATTATTATTATTCTGTGAGATATAAAAATTGTAACTAGTTCATTCTCTGTGAGAGATCGAAAGAAAAATTGGTTCTTTTGCCAACCAAAACCCCCCAAAAATGTTACCCTGTGGTAGTTCAGTCATTATAACATTTAAAGGCAAATGGAAATTGTGTTGCAAAGAAAAAAAGAAGTCCTGAAAAACATGCTATCAAAAAATTGCCAGACATTGGCAAAGCCCAGTGTGACTCCCTGTTTTGACCCTGCCCTCCCTTCTCCTTTTCCCTTTTTGGTCTTTTTATGTCAAAAACGGTAATAGTTACATATATCACAAGACACAATGTATTTCTTGAAAGGGATTTTCCTAAAGAATTCATTATAAAACAGGTAAACAATAAACAATCCACATACAAAAAACAAACTTTTTGGCATCCTTGGACCTCTTGTGATCTTACTGAAAACTAATAAATGTGAACTGGAACTATGCAAAAAGTAAAATGGTAATTAAGTGAATCAATAAAAAAAAAAAAAAAAAAAATCTTAATGTCCACATTCAAAATTTTCATTTTCCCTTTCACACATCGTTGGGAACCTACTGTTAATCATATGCATGCTCCAGTTCCCGCCACTCAACACTTGTGGGAAAACTGACGGAGAAATCCTATACTCTGTGGCACTGAAGTTAAAATCTTTTGAGATGGTCAGAATGGAAAACTAATTACAACCAGAGGCTCTCAAGAGCCTGTATCGCTCACCTGAGGCACCAAAAACATTCCTTTTTAGTTCGGTTTCAAGGTTAAGCTTCCATTGTCCCAGATGTCTTTTAAAACATTTTTCCCATAGGGTCCGATGTTAAACCAAGTCATGCCGTAGCCGCCATCTTGAATTCCATATTGAACAAAAAAGCTAAACTTTGTAGAGGACCATCCAATGAACAATCATGTACAGTTTGGTTTCACATTTGAACATTTTTCCCATAGCCAATAGGGTTCAATGTTAATCTATCCTGTGGTGGTGGCCATCTTGGATTTCCAATTGGCATAAAAAACTTGAACTTTGTAGAGGATCTTCTAGTGATCAATGGCAGTTTAATTCATAAATGTTTAACTTATCAACGAAGAAAACAAAAAACAACACCAACAAATGACAAAATGACAGCAACCGTACCAATCTTTCCTTGCATATTTTTGCTGCACCATTTACAAACTAAGGACTAGCAACCAGTTGTCTAGTTTAGGGGGGGGGGGGGGGGGGGGGTTGTCACCACAGAGGGTATGCTTGTACTGATGTTTACACTTATTCTGAATGTCCAAGTGATAACAAAATTCATTATATAAATGGGGTAAAAACTAAACCCATTTATATTTTGTAGCTGACTTTAACTTATACTGAGTGTATGCAGTTGAATGCTACAACAAATATTAAAAACTGTTTCACAATTATTTTAATTTAGATTAATTTGTATGAAAAATCTCATATCAGCTTATATTGAAAACTGCATAAAAAAATATACACATTTTGCACAACTTACCCTTAAAAGTAAATAAAACACTTTGCATGCAAAATAAAGGTTAAAACAAAAGCTTGGAGGATTCTGGAATAATTTACTGTAGAAAGTTTCCTTCATCAATATCCTTAAAAAGCTTGAAACAATTCCAAGTCTGTTATTTACTTTAAAACGTTTTACTGATCATGTAACTGACGGGTTACATTAGTTTTTTTACTGCCATGAAAATGTCCTCAGAAACCTATTTATCATTTTTATAATCTGGTGAATTTACTTTCAGATAGAGTATTTAAGATTTTATCATTTACTTTATGAAAAAACAAAAATTATATATGTTATTAAGAAAAACTTTGCTCAAATTGCTGGGGGAATTTTTTCAATAGTTTTCTATTTTTTACTGATTTTTTTCACTAATTTTCAAGTTTGAGAAGCAGCAACGGCCATGTTTGATGGCAGTCGGGGTCATCATTCATGGTCTGAAAGAGAATTATATATGCATTGTTCCTTTATAGTTTGGTAGCAACATTGGCTCTTTACAATATTCAAAGAATTTAAAAAAATAATAAAATCTATTTTTAGTAACGATAGTAGCCATTTTTCATAAGCGACCATAACCCGAATAATCCAGTCGTTATATATTACGCTTTGCTATATTAACGCCTGAACGACTTTCTCGATAAAATGCGTCAATTGGAAGCTTCAAATTAGCAATGCATTCTCGGTATAAACTGTGTGTGGTGATTTTTGGTACTAAAAGAAGGATGAGCTTAGGAAATGTTTGTAAACATAGGTCTATCGAGCGTTCAGGTGTCAAATGTTTTCATTGTACCCACGTGTTTGACCTTACTAATTTAAAAGGTGAAAAGAGAAGAAATGTAGGAAAATTAAATAATGAATTAAACATCGTTAATCAACTTGTCGATCTCCATTTCTTGTTGTTTGTAAACATTACCGGAAATTGAAAGAACCTCCTTGCGCATACTCGGCAAATAATCATCGCTGATTGGCTCTCTCTTTCAGAGAGCAGCTGACACATTTTTATCACAGGGCAGGGCTCACCACACATAGTAAAAGCAGGGCGACTTGACTTCTCTCTCTCTTGACTTAAGGGCGAAGTGAGGGAAAATCTGGGAGACTTCCGAAAATCGATCCAAATTTTTTCCACGCTACCGCATGTTCCCCTACCTTTAACAAAAACGAAAAATGATCTTAAAAGGATGCAATTAACGAGTTTGGAATAAAATATTGAACATCAAACCCTGTATGGGTCACATTTCAGGAACATGGGAGCTCCTTTTATGTGAATATTGAAGAAAAAGTATGATTATTGGTGAAAAAATACGGACTTGAAAAGACTGACAGGGCGACTGAAACTTCGCTTTTTGACAGAAATTGGGCGACTTCATTGAAACCAAGACGAAGAAGTCGCCCACTTCGCCTGGTTTGGTGAGCCCTGCAAGGAGAGTTCAAGCCCTCATCCAGCGATAGTGCCGATAGAGGGTGCAGTATTATTTGAGTTAAAGCGACTAGGGTTAGCAACCATAAGCCTGAAAGTGGATCATATATGCATCATTTCCATAAAGTTTGGTGGCAACTGGATTTTTACTGGATTTTTAAATATTTTTTCTGACAACAATTTTCTATTTTTTGTAACAGTGACGGCCACATTGGATGACAGCCGGAGGTCTTCAATCAAAATATTGAAAGAAGACCACATATGCATTCTTTCCATATGGTTTGATTGCATTTGACTCTTTACAGGATTTTAAAATAATTTTTTAATGAATTTTTTCACTAATTTTCTATTTATAGTAACAATGGTGGCCATGTTTGATGGGTGATGGGGTCCTCAACCATAATTCTGAAAGAATATTACATATGTATCAAATTTAATTGCAAAGGATTAATCTAAAGGATTTTTCTGGATTTTTTATTGCTGATTTTACCTCTATGTTCTTTTTATAGACATGGTGGCCATGATGGTTGGTCGGCAGGGTCATCGGACATGACTTTTAAAGGGAACCCCCTAAGGATGATTCAGGCCAAGTTTGGTTTAAATTGGCCCAGTGGTTTCAGAGGAGAAGATTTTTTAAAAAGTTTACAGACAGACGATGGACGCCAAGTGATGGCAATAGCTCACACAGGCAAGCTAAAAATGTACCACGTTCTTAAAACTAAAGTGCATCTGAGAGATTCATTGTTGTACAACTTAAATTCCACATGGCTACAGAACCATAGTTCTTTTGGCATTAATTTCTTTTTAAAAGAGACCATAAGAGCTACGGTTCTGCAGCAAAAATTCCATTGTAACATATCATCATGTATCATTCCTTTGAATCGTTTTGAAAGTGCATGTTTATTCACATATCACAGGAGGCATAAAATGGACTTTTTGGCTACTGTTTTTACCAGAAGTTGAACTTGAGTGCATTTGATTGGATGTCATTTTAATTCTTCTTGATGTCAACCGGTAGGTAAATGGAAGTCTAAAGATTAGCCGACCATATAATAAGACAACAATCAATGTCATATTCTACTGAAGAACAAACCTCAGATAGACAGAAAGTTGTTTTGAAAATGTAGAGGCAAATTTAATAATGAGAGGTAATCAACTCAGCGTCCAATTAGAAACAAAGATGGTGACCATGTAATGTTAAATCTTGTAGAGGTAGTTAAGAAAGTATGTATTCATTCAAATTGTCAAGGGGAATACATAAACATATATGGACCATTTACCTTGTGATGAAGTACTACAGTATTTGATATTCAATGCAAAAAGGTAAGGAATGCACATATAAAATAATTAGTATCATATTCTGGAGAAATGGTTCATGTGACACAGAGTATACATGTAGTCTGTCATGAACTACATGTATTCATGAGTAATTTAAAACAGATTTCCTTGCAAATTAAAATGATGTGAGGAGAGAAACTTAAATTGGAATTTCCCATGGGCTATCGACTAGTCAGGTGACATCTCTCATAATGTTAAATCTGGCTAAAAATTTGAGTGCTTTCATAAAAACTAGAAAATAATGATTAGTTACTAAGCAAGCCCCAAAAAGATGTTTTCTCCAAAATTAACCAGCCACAGCCACAGGTGACAAGAGAAAAGTATCAGAGCATAAACAGCAGTGCCAGTGGGTTAACGACGATGGTTGTCACTATATATAGGCATATTCAACCCCAGGAATTCTCAATCTTAACTTTTGATTAATACAAACATTTTTAACATACTCCTCTGGTCAAATCATGCAAATGAAATGTTAATAATTGTTATAAATATCATACGGCTCATCTTATTTTGAGAATACAGTATGATCTTCCCGATGTATCCTTTTGGAATTTCACAGGAACTAACCATGTATTGTATTATAGTAGTAAAACGTATTTTGTCATAATACAATTTCAAATATCATATGAATAGTGTAAATGTAAATTACTTAAAATGTTCAGTCAACTGTACTTGTCAACATTGTCAAATTACAGCATGTGCGCATGTTTATGGATGGAGAGTACTTCCTGTGTTAAATCTGTATCATGGGGACAATATCAGAGTTCTACTAAAAATGTTTTTGTAAATTCGTATGCTCTTATGGTTAAAAAATGCTATTCTTATTCTGTGAGTAATATTACTTCCAGGTCGCATTTATCAATAAATAACAAAGAAGTTACTGAAACGCATATTTTATTTTATTTTAATTGAAACTTAAGCTATCTGAATTGATAATTTCTAAGTCGAGTTTATAAAGAGGGAACGATTGGGATCCCATCTCATTCTTGTGCTGGCAACACAATACGAACATAGTTTCCAATAACTCCTGTGGTTCTATTTGAAATCATATTGCATTGAAGCGCTACTAGCATTATTGAATGATTCCCATTGTAAATTCTTTGATGTTTACTCCAATACCAGTTTGGGAAAAATGAGACAATAATCAATCATTTCTACATGTAACGTATATAGATATGCAGTGACTCGTGGTTATCTTCAGTTGTATTTAATGATAAACTCAGCACAATGTTTAATGGGTGCGGGTGTATATAATATTTTTACCACTATCTTGCCGTAATACGTAGGAGTGCGCCGACAAAAAAGAACGGCGGGTCATACCTGAAGAAAGAAGCGAAAGAAAGGTATGAACGTGACTGTGTTTTGAGTGAGGAATTACTGTTTAACACCAAAATAGCAATTTTTCAGTTATATCATCACGAGAACAAGTTAATTCGATGACATGATGATGATGTCCTCTTTATACTACACCAACACACTTAATTGGATTTTATAGTGCTAGCAGCTCATCACCGAGAAACAACAGTCGCTCCACTCAGACACGATTAGTCAACCAGTCTTTGTTCTTACCCCTTAATGCTGTGTGCAGTTAGAGGAGGAGCAGCAAATACCAATTGTATAGTGTTTGGTTTGACCCGAGGATCGAACCCACAATATACCGCACTCTAAGCGAACACGTTAACCATTACGCCATCTATGTGATTATGTATAATATAAAGATAATGGTAACTCCTGGTAACTTTTTATTGTACAGATATGAAGGTGACTCAGAGTATTGTTACTGCATATAGAGATACGAGGGTCACTTATGGCAATCTAACCATATATATGGAGTGACTCGGGCCCAGTATCTTGCTGTATTTATAATACCGTTGTATTTATCATATGAAGAGTGGATGCTAATTAATGAGCACCGGGAGTGTCCTCTTAGATGTCCGCGTTAATCCGTTATTCGTCGTGTTTGTGCTTACTGTATACTCTATATATTCTGGGTTTTTTATTGTTCAATGTTGGCACATTTATTAAGCATAAAAAATGTTGAGTGACTTTTTGATCCATACGCAGATAATATAGGGATCTCTAAACCAAACATCATAAAGATTAATCTTCTATGATTATTATATTCAAGGATTTGCATAGTAGAATTCTACTATATTCTACATGTCAAAACGCCCTCACTACCAAAACGCCCCTACTTTTTACGAAAACGCCCCCACTTTTTACCAAGACGCCTCCGTTTTTTTTACCAAAACGCCCCCACTATTTTTCAGAATAAAAGTTATTTTACCAAAACGCCCCCACTTTTTACCAAGACGCCCCCACTTTTTACCAAGACGCCCCCGTTTTTTGACCAAAACGCCCCCACTATTTTTCAGAATAAAAGTTATTTTACCAAAACGCCCCCACTATTTTTCAGAATAAAAGTTATTTTACCAAAACACCCCCACTTTTTTATTGCCAAAACGGCACATTTAATAATTTTTTTCTACTCAAGCGAAGATACGTGTATCATGTGTGATGTCTTGTAATTCAAGATTTGTCCAGTAAATTTATATATTGTATATGCATACCATGCTTGTCTTACATCGGACGACAGCGAACTTGTATATATATATATATATACATTTATACGCTCCGGTAATAGTGTTTATAAGTATATAAAACTGACTTATATTTTAGGCAAAGTTTAGGAATCTATAATGTAAAGGGGATAATTCAAGTGGGACTAAAAGAAACAATAAGCTATGGTTTGATTTAGAATGTAGAAATGCACATCAGAAGAGAAAGAGTCAACCTCAGCTCAGGTCAATACGTCAAAATTATTTGAATTTATACAAAATTTAAATGCCGCTCCGGATGCGGGAGAAGATGATCTAGATTTTAATATTGACTCAAATTTTATGGATAATCTCAATGAGAATATCAATCTCTATATATCCAGAGAAGAAATTTTTGATTGTATCAAAAAGCTGAAAAACGATAAAGCATCTGGAGAAGATGGTATAATCAATGAGTACATTAAATCCACTGCTCATCAATTCATAAATATATATACGAAAAGCTATTTAATCTGATATTTAATTGTGGAATTATCCCTGAGAATTGGGTGATTGGCAAAATTAAACCTATTTACAAGAACAAGGGTGACTCAAGCGAACCTAAAAATTATAGACCCATTACGATATTAAGTTGCTTGGGGAAACTTTTTACATCTGTTCTGTGTAGCAGACTTTGTACCTATTCGAAATACTTTGCTGTATTCACTAAATATTAAGCCATATGGCCACATCAAGCCATTCTTTTGTAGGCTTTGTACATTTGTTTTTTTTTTCACAATACCTTGGCTTGTGTGTATTTTTACTTTCTTACAGGTAATTAAGCTCATAAAAGACCGTCGGCACGGATAAAGGCATATAATTATTGTAATAATTAATGAAACATATAAATTTAATTAAATGCAATCATCATCAATTAAATTTATAACTTTAATAAATAGATTAATAAAAATATAATAAAACAAAAACAAAATATTCGAACAAAATCGAATCGTGGGAACACATTTATAAACATTTGAATCACATAAAATATTTGTTTATAATGATTTATTTTGGAAATAAAGTGGGGCGTTTTGGTAGAAAGTGGGGGCGTTTTGGTGAAAAGTGGGGGCGTCTTGGTAAAAAGTGGGGCTTTTTGGTAGTGGGGGCGTTTTGACCTGTTACCCAAATCCTTGTTATGATATTACAAGTAATGAATAACTACATTGACGTCATTGTACCTGGAAAGAGTGTCATTATAAACCGTTAACATTATTTAATTGATAATAATTTATATATTTAGCATGATTTTGAAACATTTGTTGAACAAAAGCGGAAAGCCTATACTACAGGTCCTACTTGAACGAACCTTTTATACATCTACGTGCCAAGTTTGCTTTGAACCCTTTGAGATGTACCCTCTAATACGATGCGAGACGAATTTGTGATTAATTAATCGTAGTATTATGTTAATTGATTAAAATAAATGGTATACATTTACATGAATTTATTATAAAATATCAATATTAATAAAACATAGAACAACTGAGGTAATCATTTTTGACAAATCAAATCAGCCCACATCATGCCCGGTCCTGTAATATGGCGCTGCCCATGAAGGTAAACGTAAACGAATATAACTGGTCTAAAAGAAAAATAATGCTAGAATACAGAATAATTACAATAAACAAAAGCTCATGCTTACTTCTTGATTCTAATGCATTCATCTGACGTGAGCTTGGTTCTTGTCAAACAATGAACCCATTGTATGATACACCCGGCAATCGATTTCAACAGTGACTGATGACAATACATAAGCAAAACTCATAAATCAAATCCTAAAGCCAGTAAATGCATGATGAACTAAAACCCTCTATCAACACTGAATACATTGAAAATGCCTTTACTGTCTAATTCACACATTAGATATATTTGTGTAAGACTAAGACTAAGAGGAAATGTATATCAATTGAAGTATGTTACATCTTTGAATCCAAACCACAACCACATTTTTGTAGTTCACATCTCAAAATCTTGTCAAGGTTCGGTAAAAAGCTCTTGAGAGCTTATGTTTTTTTGTTTATATTACATGCCGAATTGAAATAAAGTTTTACTTACTTACTTACTTCAACATTTTAGATGGAAAGATAAAAGATATTTACATTAATGTGACACATTGTCATTGTTTTGTCGGGTGTTCAACCTGTTGATGTTGGTGTTTATACAAAAAATGTATTTTGCATTGCAAAACACAGATATTTGACCACAGTGACAGTGTTTTTCAACTGAAGCACCCTTTTTGTACTGTATATATTAATGATGGCAAAGATTTGCAGAACAACCTCAAACCATTAAAAATGTGTAACTTAGAATGTGAGATATGAATATAAGTCATTAGTGTTGAACAAATTTATTTCATTTACAGATATCAGAAATGTTAACTATATGTTTGGTTGTGCTATGTATCATCCCATCCACACTAGGGAGGTCTAAGTCAGTGTCTGTGACCCTTGATGCTAAATGGGGATCAACACCTTTATTACTTGAAGCAAGGTAAATATTTCTATTAAAACAGCTTTTTTCAGCAATTTATACATTTTTCCTTGACTCTGATCTCAGCGAGAGATATTTTCATTAGCAACGAACTGACCGTGACAATGAAATTTATTGGTCAGTGTGACATCAAATACACTATGAAGTCACTTATAAAAAACAATAGCATTTGCCATTTACTGGACTTTGGCATGTGGTTCAGGAGCTCCTTACCCTTCGGGACTTTACTGCAAGTATTTAATAGGCTTTGTATTGTTCATCTTAAGATTTCTGTGTGTTAAAATGTAGAATTGTGTGTCTCTGTATCTTTAGGCCAAAAAAAAAATATATGTGTCTCTGTTTCCGTGTTTGTTTCCGAATTCAACAATAGACACTTGACTGTTGCGATATTGACGGAATTTTCTTCATTTCCTTGTACATTTGAGCGATGTTTGGAACCAAAAACATTGTACTGCATGTCAAATAATTAATAAGCTGTAGTAAGAAAGAAACAAACAAGTTTGTGTGATTTTAGAGGTAGGAGCATACTTGTAGGTTTAAAAAAAAAAAAAAAAATCCTGACCTACCAACCCTAATTTTGAAGACCATGCAATCGGAAACACACATATATTTTTTTGGCCTTATGTCTATTTTATGCCACTTTCAATAATTTTTCAGTTATATCATGATATACACAGAACAAACAATGACTCTTTCTAAGTTAGTTTAATTACTGACAAACTTTTATCACATACATGTAGTTTGTACACAATGCCACATGTGGCAATCAAATATGCACACCTTACTGGTGATAGGAACTTATTTCAATTAATCTTAGTCAAATTCCAATCTCACCATAGTACTTTTTCTGCCTATTCTACCTATGTTTACTAGTAAAGCGGAAATGGGAACATCCTGTTTGTTCAATCATCACAATAAATACATGTTTGTTCAATCATTCTAATAAACACATGTTTATTCAATCATCTTGATAAACACATATTTATTTAGTCATTCCAATAAATATGATTGTTCAATCATCCCAATAAACATGTTTGTTCAATCATCCAAATAAACACATCTTTGTTCAGTCATCCCAATAAACACATGTTTGTTCAATCATTCTAATAAAACACATGTTTGTTTTTGTACATTCATTCTAATAAACACATGTTTGTTCTTATTTATATTTATAGTGAATACCTTGCCAAAGAAAACATAGAATATTTTTGGAGATATGTTAGTGATGTATCGCTCCTAAAACCAGAGGAAATGGAAAATGGTGAGAATTTCATGCTATTGAATTTACAAATATACTTACTTGAATACCAAAAAGATTGTATTTATCAAGAAATTTGATGCCTATGTTTTACAATTCATATTCTAAATCCTTATGATGTGAGGTAAAACAAAAGAACAGCAAGCAATGTCATGTTCCTTTTCTCTTATAGCTTACTTTTATTAGTAATTTTCACTGGTTTTAAATCTACACTAATTAAATAGGAGTTGTATCATGGACAGACCTCTATATCCAGGTCATCATGTCAACAAAGTGCAAGAATATATTATTTATACCTAATTAAAATCAATTACCTGGTATGTTCTAATGGAATTATGAATGAAGCATCAAATATGTTTGTCCTAACATCATAGCAAAGTATGAAATGTGAAGAAAAAATATTAGAATTAGAGAGAAAAAAGAAAGTTAAGATTAGCTCAGTTATACTAATCATGATCAGATTTAATTTGTTTGTCTTGTTTTAAAAGTCCTTATAGAATTTAACAACTATGAATATGCAATCTATAATTTATGTATTTATCTATATCACTACAAAAATCCCTCCTTTCTTGAATGATCTCTCACTATCCAAATGAGCATGATCTTTTTCTTATCAGGATCCTTTCAATGTTTTATTTTTTAGTGAAAGATCTAGCTTATTACCAGATGATACGTTTATATGCATCAAAGTCATTATCTTCCGTACAAAAGGACCTACTGAGTTTGGTTATGTCACTCAGATTATATTCACCAGCAATAGAAAATTTTAATCAGGTGAGTGTCTAATGCTTATCTATAGAAAATGTACTGGTACTATAAATTGGTTTATTATGTTGTCTACATGAGATACTGAAATTGACAGTAGACACATGAATGCTGTCTATATGAGATACTGAAATCGACAGTAGACACATGAATGCTGTCTACATGAGATACTGAAATTGACAGTAGATACATGAATGCTGTCTACATGAGATACTGAAATTGACAGTAGACACATGAGTACTGTCCACATGAGATACTGGAATTGACAGTAGACACATGAATGCTGTATATAAGATACTGGAATTGACAGTAAACACATGAATGCTATATATAGGATATGGAAATTGACAGTAGACACATGAATGCTGTATATGTGATATATTGAAATTGACAATAGACACATGAGTACTGTCCACATGAGATATTGAAAGCGACACATGGCTCATGTCTACAAACATGATAATACAGGTAATACAAAGATTTTAGATAGATCGTTTATGAATATTTTTTCAATAATGACTAGAAATAAATAATCAGCACAGTTTCTGAAAGTTGTTTTTTTCTTTAAGTACCTGCATCATATTTGATTGATTTATCTGTTCTTTGTAGATGGCACTCCATGAGCCTCCACCTGAAAACTGTGATGCCTTTGTCAGTGTGAATGGTATTAAAATTTGTGATCACAAAAAAGTGGAAGCAAAGCTTAAAGAGGGCAAGAAAAGGTAATACATTATAATATTGACAGTCCATTCATTCTTATTATGATTACATATATGAATACATAAGTTATTTTCTCTTAAAAGCAAGTGCAGTTTCTTCATGGTGACTTGATTGAATTTTAGCTTTTTACACACAATGTAATTGTGGACAAATATTTTTGAACTGCTGTCTTCCATGAATTTGTGTTAAATCTTTTAGAAAAATTCTGAAAAGAGTTGAACAAATATATGAAAGATTGAACCAAATTTATAATGCATATATGTGATCTGCTATAAATACAATTAATTCATGGTTGTTAAATTCCATGAAAGAATTTGTTGTTTGTTAAACAAAGGTCCAGTGGTGATGGTACCCAGAGGTCAACCAACACAGGTGCCCATTAAGCCCCCAGGTTGGGATGCCCTCTTAATGAGAGGGGAGTCTTTTGTAGAGTTGGCTGAGGATCGGGATAATGTGTCAGAGTGGGGCAACATGTCTACCCACAGACTGTTGTTTCAGTGAGCTAGCATACGACCACATAATACTGACTCCAAACCAACCAGTCTTTACTGCTGCATGCTTAGCAAAGTAGCAGCAGATACCCAGTCTTCACGCTAACCCACTCGCCCGAAGCCTGGGAGAAGTAAAACTGGATTCCGACAAGTGAAAGTTATGAAAGAATTTGTTTGAATAAATAGAAAAAATTTCTAAATTTGGTTTTCAGGCAAGTAGGTGAAAAAAATAAGGCAAAGTCTGGATGCCAATTTTCTAGTTTTTGGTCTGACCTGACTGGGAATTGAACCTATGATATTCCACACTATATAGGAACATGATAACCATTACACCACCACAGTGATTGAGATGATTCATGAAGCATTACTATTATTTTCTGTAGGAAAAAGTTACCCATTTACAAGTTTGACCATGTGTACCCAGGATCTGAGAATTCTGATGTTGTAGCAGTTTTGTATGCAGAACTTGGAAAGCCAGGATTTAGAGAATTTCATAAAACGCTTAGAACATTGGCCATTAACCAAGAAGTAACTTATATCCTTAGACATTTTGTTAAGGTAAGGGAGATAATCATTTTTAACAGATTTTATTTAATTAAAAAAAAACATAATAAATGTACACTGTACAGAGAGAGGGGTCGCTGTGGTCGTGATTATATGGTAGTTGGATTTCAACTACCTGTGCAGTCAGTGCCTATCACCACTAAAATTGTGAGTTTTAATCCCGCTCATGGCGAGGTGTACTTGATAAAACATTAGTTGATCAAGTTTGTCAGTGGTTTTCTCCTTGTAATCTGGTGTCTTCCACCAATAAAACTGACCACTACAATATAACTGATATATTGTTGAAAGTGGCATTAAACACCAAAACCCTAACCCCCATGCACAGAGAGTTAAATCTGTCATATCAAGTAGATGGTGATATTCTGTTCTTGTATGTGTAATTAGTTCAATAGTGTATATTACAGTTCAACAAATAAGATTTTATTTTCTAAGACAGAGGAATGAAATAAATCAAGCTATTATGACTGCTTGATTGATTGGTTGTTGGTTTTTTAAACATCCAATGGCAAAAAATATGGCATGCATATTCAGGATAGGTATTTGGTTGTTTTGATTAATTATTAAATCCACTATTATAAAATCTAAAGACAATTTAATTAAAACCAACATGTAATTATTTGATTCTTAGATCAGTATTTTCACTGACATATTTATAGAAGATAAGACATGTATTTTTTTCATATATATGTTCTGTAGAACCAAAGTTTCTTTATTTATAGAAGATAAGACATGTATTTTTTTCATATATATGTTCCGTAGAACCAAAGTTTCTTTATTTTCTGTCCATTACCATCCTTATTTTTTTAATACTGAAACATTTAAACAGATGCTTTTCTATGTTCATTTGACAGTCCTCTACAAAGTTTTTTGTATCAATAAGAAATTCAATATGGCCACTCTCTCGCCCAACATTCATAGTACAACAAAAATAAACCTACCTGAATCATGTTTAATATATCTTTAAATACTACTTGATTTATCATATCCAAACTACATGAATGATCAATGGATGGTTCTTTGTAAGAAAGGCTTAATACAGGTTATAACTACATGTCTGTAGAGATTGAATTATCTCCTGTACCAAGTACATATGTGTGTTAGGGGGTATCAAGTTTTTTGCCACTGTTTCTACGATTTTTCGATAGGTTTTTTGGAACTGTTCCGACAGTGTGGTATTTTCTCGTTTTTCATATTATTCAGATGAAAAAATCTCGATTCGTTACGTGATCATTTTTTGTCATTACTAACTGAAATCAAAAGGTTTAATTTCCTTCTCCAATGAAGCTGACCTCCACAATATATTGGAAATGTTAGTACATTTGTACAAATGTCATTAAACATTCATATCCCAATTATACTCAAATTAATTTTCAGGTTCCATCAGAACAGAAGACTAGATTGTCAGGTTATGGAGTTGAGCTAGCCATTAAAAGTCAGGAATACAAAGCCAAAGATGATACCAAAATAGAAGGTGATCACAACATTCTCCTATATATTTGATAAAATTGACTGAATCGAATGTTTAAATGCAATTCAATAACCGATTCAACTTTCTTGGAAAGCTCAAAATGAGACTCGTACATTTGTTAAACCTTTGTCTAATGCAACTGGTCAGGAAGATACAAGATCTGTCATCATCACATTTCAATTTTTAGGCTGTTTCAAATATTAAAAAATTATTGCTAAGCTGAAAATATAATCAAAATATGTACATAGCTGAAAAATTGCTTAATGTGTTAATAAACACCCATAAATCAAACCAAGCCATTTTTATTAACACAAATGTGGTATTTTTTGTTTTTCATTTTCTTACACCATGTACTTGTATTAAGATATTGATCAAACCGGTAGCAGTATGGTCTGCTTATCATATATACCTTTTTGTGTTTAAGCAATGTGTTACAAATGCTTATTAGTATCCTATTACAAAACAAAATATTGTATCTATTAAACTCCCCTATCAGACTGGCTGTGATATTAGTGATCATGTCTGTCTCAACCTTCAAAACTGCCATTATTCTATATCAATCTGCCATATTTTGATATTCATGTATGCTTAATTTTGCTCTGTTGAATATAAATATCTGTTAATATGTGTTATGTTTACTTTATAGGGGAAGGATCAATAGAAGAAGATGAAGTGATTGAAGGAGAGGATGAGATTCAAGGTTTTATATTTTCTAAACTGAAGTAAGTGACATTGTTGAAAGCTATTGGAAAATACTTTGACCTAGATTTATAATTGATTGCCATATTATATTACTGTCAGTTGTTAGGGTTAGGGTTATGGTGTTTAAAGTCCACTTTCAACAATATTTGAGCTATATTGTGGCAGTCAGTTTTATTGGTGGAGGAAACCGCAATTCACTGACAAACTTTATCATATAATGTTGTATTGAGTACACTTCGCCTGAGTAGGATTCGAACTCACGTTAGTGGTGATAGACACTGATTGCATAGGTAGTTATAAATCCAACTACCATACAATCATGACCACGATGGCCCCTCAGTTGTAAGGAGTTGGCTATTGTTCAATCTAACATTGTTATTGGAAATACATTTCTTAGATTGTCTACTTTTTGTTTCCTATCTCCGAGAAACCAGGTAATTGCTCAATCTGTCAAAAGTTATGAAATACATTTCTTAGAATGTCTACTCTTTATTTTCTGTTTCTTAGAGACCAGGTGATTGTTCATTCTGTTAATACTATAAAATACATTATTGAGAATGTTTACACCAGTGTTATAGCTAGGATATAATGGTAGAGGGGTGTAGTTTAATGAACAGAGAAAGGTATCAATAATGGAAAAAGGCAGGTCTGAAATCACTAACCATTGTTATATAAATTGTTGTTGATTGTCCCTTAAGTCTTCATATACTATTTTTTTCATTTCAGTCTTTTCCCAATCATTCAAGCTTCCATTTTGAATTAAAGTGTACTGCTATCTACATTTATACATTCTATAAAATAGAATGTACCCTTCTCTTTTGGTATATACTGTTGCAAGACTATTTTTCACTATTTATCTATGGTAATCTTTTATTTTAGTGAAATAGTACATTTTGTTTATGATATATTTGCAGAGATTTATATCCAGATAAAAAAGATGATCTGAAAAAATTCAGAAAACACCTTCGAGATTCTTCAACAGAACTGACAGCTTTAAAAGTATGGCAGTTACAAGGTTAATATTAATCATAGTTTTTTTTTAATCCACTTTCAAGTACTATGTTAATACTTCACATCAAAGCATGTCTTCATTAACCACTTTTATAAGGGTTAAGGTTAAGGTGTTTAACGCCACTTTCAACAATATTTCAGTTATATCGTGGCGGTCAGTTTAATTTGATGGATGAAACCGGAGTACCCAGAGAAAACCACCAACTTGCTGCACGTCACTGACAAACTTTATCATATAATGTTGTATCGAGTACACCTCGCTTGAGCAGGATTCAAACTCACAACGTTAGTGGTGATAGGCACTGATTGCATAGGTAGTTGTAAATCCAACTACAATATGATCACAACCATGTCGGCCCCACACTTTTATAAGAGACCCATTGGTTTATGAAACCTCTTTATTATAAGAGATCATTTTTTTGTAAGAATTTCATTTTTGTGATACATCTGTTAAAGATTTTATTTTTTCCTTATGTATAATGACAAGTTTGTTTTTTGGGAGACCACAAGTCTTAAAAGACCATACTAATGTGATGGTCGTTCCTGACAAGTTTCACTGTATGATATTCTGTAAAGTTAGTTCAGTCTGTGATTTCTGTACACTTAATAAAAACATGACATGCTGAGAAGTAACTAATGGATATAAAATGAAGTTAAATTTTGTTGTGTGGAAGAAGGAATTTACCAAAGAGGCATTCGTTTTATTGGATGTCAGTTGAAATTTACTCATAAGTCATTAATTTTAATGTATGGAAATGGGAATGGGAATTTACTAAAGAGTCATTAATTTCGTTGGATGGCAGTAGAAATTTACCCACAAGTCATTAACAATACAGATAAATTTTGGTTTAGACAAATGAAATCCTACATAT
This sequence comes from Bathymodiolus brooksi, assembly GCA_963680875.1. Taxonomy (NCBI): domain Eukaryota; kingdom Metazoa; phylum Mollusca; class Bivalvia; order Mytilida; family Modiolidae; genus Bathymodiolus; species Bathymodiolus brooksi. The sequence goes on along the minus strand of OY804576.1, from coordinate 127,237,980 downwards.
TTGACGTGTTTGTTCCTCATAAATCTTACTTGGAGTCAACAACAATTTTAAACATTTTGTATTTTAATGCCTCAAGATTTGGTAGACTCTTTGTGTTTTTGGTTGATTTAAGATAGGACCCATACGGGCTATTGTTAGATGTTAGTATATTACCTCAAAAAAATCCATCGAGCATCTAATTTTAATTAGATTGATTTTTTTTATAAAAGCACGGACCAAAAACAAAATCTCATGCTCCACTGTTATTAAATAATTTTACATGTATCCTGTATTACCCCCTTTTCTATTTATAGATTTAAGTTTACAAGCAGCCCAGACGATTTTATCATCAGAAAAGGAAGATGCATTAAAGAAATTACAAGACATCAGCCAGAACTTTCCTTCAGTAGCCAGGTACTGTGAATGTAGATTTTAATTAATGTTCACTTTTATGTTAAATGTTATTTAATTTATGCTTTATTAAAAAAGAAAAATTGATTTTATTTTATGCTCACTTAAGGGTATAGGCCTGGGGTATGGGAGATAACTCTATTTTCAGTGTCTTCTCAAATATATGATCATCTGTGCATTTGAAAATTCCCCCTCAATTCCAAGCTTCTTGGTGACAAAGATTGTTTACATTGGATATGGCCAGTTAAAAAACATGACTCCTTTTCCTTTTACCTTTCCATAGCTGTACTCCTTGTATTTTTATATCTTATTGCTGCTTATGCCAGTGTCAGACAGTGTGTTATTATTATATGCCGGTTCCCACAAAATATCATTGAAATATCTCTTTCCAGAAAAAATGTTCATCGAAGTATGTTGTCAAAAATGCCAGAAATGTAACACAATTTGTGTGACAACCTTTTTCTATTGAATTTCAAGGGTTTGTAAAAAAAAAAAAAAAATTAAATATATACACCAGAATCTTAGATATTATGAAACTATAGAGCAAATTCATTTTATGGTAGTAAAAAAATAGAAAGCTATGTTTGGGAAAAAAAATTGTAATGATCCTCTCGTATACCACCGCCCCCTTCTCCTAAGACAACTAAAGAATAACCAGAATCAAACGAATACAACTGGAGCACAGAATTTGAAGGAATTTAACAATACAGCTGGGTGGCTGTCTGGTTTTTTTTGTAATGAATTAATCAAGTAGAGTCACCCTCAAACCGCCCCCTCCCCCTCCCCAGCCAACTTGAAAATAAAAAAGACAAATGCAGTCATTTGGTAATTTGGACATCCATTGTGTCAATTATAAGAATTCAAAAGCTTTTTGTTATTGGTAACTAGTTATTTTTTATCTCACAAACAAAGAAACTAGCAAAGGATGAGTGTGTGATAACTTTCCTCGACAATTTCATTTTTCTCTGGGTGCCATCCATGAAAAACATAAATTTAAATATTTAAAAAAATCTGACGGAAAAAGTTTGTAAAATTTGGTGCAATGATGTCTATATGTCTATTCTTCAATGTGACATTTTTTGGTGAAAATTATTTCACAGGAATATTTTTAATCCAATTTTTAATACCAAGGTGGTCCTCAGGGCATCCCCCTTTTTGCAATTTGCACTGTTTTTGCACGTGATTATCTCCAAACAGGATATTCAGGTATGCTAGATATTTCATATTTATTCAACAACAACACTCTCAAGTGTATTAAAGCCAAAATATTCCCTTTCAATCAGAAATAAATGTGCATATCTATTAGAATCTTCCGAAACTAGTATTATCATCTGGCATCAAGAATACCCCCAAAATTGCTATATTTAGGATATGCTATGGAGAAAACGGCACGGTGAAATTTTTTGAAACTTTGGCAGATAATGTATTTAGACATAACTATTCCATGATGCAAATTTAAAAAAAATTGAATGATGGGAAAATTTTAGGGTAACCCAGGTCTACACCCTTAAATAAAGATCAATTTCATAGCTACATGTTTGACAAGTTTAAGATACATGTACATTCACACTTTAATATACATGTACATTCACACTTGTAATCAACAATTACATTTGAGACAGCAGAAAAATGACTGCATAAGAAAATTAACTTCTTATCATTCAAATCAGATTGTCAGTTTTTGTCCATAATGATTCTTGTATTGCTGAAAAGCGAAACACAATTTAATGGAAGAAATAGTGATTGCTTTGTAATTCTGAAGGTTTTAAGATAATCGTTTACAGCAGGTGACCGTTGATGCAAGTTTGGCTGTATATTGAATATGATTTCAATTAAACTATGAATTTTAAGAACATTCATATAACAATATTTATATATTTTTTTTTTTCTTTGTAGAAATTTGGTAAAAGTACCAGTTAAAAGTGAATTTAAGAAAGAAATAGGAAAAAATCAACAGGTTTGTATAGAGATTAATGTACATATAGCTAATGTAATATTTATTATGAAGAAAGTTGGCAGTACATGTACTATGTATTAAGTCAGAGATATCTAAAGTGTACAAACAATTTATTTATTGTATGATGTTGGTTTTAAATTCATATTAATTTATGGAAAAAACAGCATTCAAGTTAATGTTTAATAAAAGTAGAACAATGGTACTGGAAATCCAAAATAACATCGCTGGATACTGTAAAAATACATTTTTTTTTAGCAGTCATACATGTATATATGTGCTTCTCATTCTTCATATTAAACATTATAAAAGTAATCCAATATAACTAAGACAGCTTTCTACTTTCAATTTAGCGGAGTGTCAACTTCCAAAGACCGTAAGGAGAATGGTAATATTGCAAGATGTGTATTTGGTGTCATAATTTTTGTGACAACTAGATATAGCTCTATCTTTTTTTGTGTTATGAAAGTCAGAAAAACAATATTTCTATACTGTAAATTTGTCAATTAAGTTTTTAAGATATTTTTCTTTTCTGTTTTAGTATTTTGAGAATTACCACAGTCTATCACCAGGAGATGCTGCTCTAAATATAAATGGGCTACCTATAGATTTGGATGTCTATGATATGTATACACTACTAGACGTGATGAGGTCAGAGGCCAGATTGATGCAAGGACTTTTCTCATTGGGTTTCAAGGTAGATTGATTTAGTTAAAAAAAAAAAATTAATATATGTTTCATCTGAAAGAATTATAACCACAGAAGAATGTTTTTTATTTCAGGCTTCTCACATTGGTTGACTTAATCCTTATATGAGAAAGTATACTATTTTAATACAAATACTCAATGATCCTCTTTTAGTATAATGGGGGGAATACTCAATTGAAAATTAACCTTGTATTAGTGTGGAGTTTTTATGTTAACATGATGGGTGTGGATGGAAGTGAGCATCATAGAAACTCCATCCTAAATACAGGTAAAAATACATCCTAAAATACAGGTAAAATTTCAATAGTTAAATTTCTGTTCTTCAATACATATGTTTTATGTTAGTCATTACCATCACATTAAGTAACTTTCCATTATTAGTTGGAGTACTATATAATCAGAAGTAAAAATAAAAATTGTAAAATTCCACACATCAGTGATCACATGCACAGCAAAAATCTGAAATGTTTTAGAAAATATGGATTTGTTAAATGATGTTGTAGAATTTGAACAAGAAATGAAAGTAGAATATATTTACAGGATAATGACTTGTCTCAGTTGATGAAGTTAGATCTATCTGGAGATACAGAAGAATTTGCTCTGGACATCAGACATACTGCTATTCAGGTATTGACACAACAACATTTTTATTGTTATTTAGATTTTGTAACATCAGACTTTATAGTTTTATATTACTAGATTATCAATGTAACTTTACATAGTACATTGCATTTTTAAATTCACAAAAGTGTATTTAGCCTGTTATTATTTTATAGATTTAGAAGAAAAAAAACCTTTTTATTTATTTTATTTATTTTTATTAAACATTAAGATAAAATAAATCAATAATTTTCTGCTATAAATATATTCTATCATTGATTTGTTTAAGGGGCCCTCGTGGCTGTGTTCGTATGGTTGTTGGATTTACAACTACCTGTGCAATCAGTACCTATCGCCACTAAATTTGTGAGTTCGAATATCGCTCATGACAAGGTGTACTCGATACAACATTATGTGATTAAGTTTGTCAGTGACTTGCAGCAGGTCGGTGGTTTTCTCTGGTTACTCTGGTTTCCTCCACCAATAAAACTGACAGCCACAATATAACTGAAATATTGTTGAAAGTGGCATTAGACACTATAACCCTAACCTTTGATTTGTTTTGGGAGAATAGATTTCACAGAGCAATATCGCATCAAAGGCGAAACCTGAGATGTGGAATGCGAGGAGAAATCCATTTTGAGCAAAAAAATGTCAACAATAGTATGCTTATCAATAATTTGTCAAAGTTGACGTCAGTATAACCTTATGTTAGAAATAAAAATAGTATGTTTGTATCATGCTTGTCGCTTCATAACAGATATTGTCACTTGTAAAGATCAAAGTGAATGTTTACCAATTATCGATAATACCGGTAGTTTATATTAGTTTTTTCTTTTCAATCCAGTTGCATTTTCTATTTAAAGTGTCATCTTCCCATAATTTATATATTTTTTCTTTCCAGTATGTGAATGATTTAGAAAAAGACAGTAAATACAACACCTGGCCTAACAATGTACAGGACTTACTGAGACCAACCTTCCCTGGCATGTTACGTCATGTGGCTAAAAATATTTTCCATCTGGTGAGCAGCACTTGTGTAAAACAATCAAAAACATTTCTTCTAAAACTTCTACACCTTGGTCATCTCCATTTAAATAAAATTCTGGGTTTAAAGATATGAAGTTCTAAACCTGGCACCTTTTTAAACAGTATGATACATTGTATGTTTCAAATTCTAATGCAATTATTATGTATCACGTTTTTTCATAGGCAAATGTTTGCCATCAAATCCACAATTGACATCTCGTAGCTAACGATTTTAGTGTGATTGAGCTACCACATTGGATTCTTGAAATTCAACAAGTCAGTTAATACAATATGATAGAAAATAAAGACACTGTGTACATTTGAAATAATTTCTTGTTGGATTTATTCCGATATTGAAGCATGCATGTTGTGAGATAACATCCAGTTTTTACGTTCTATGCTTGAAAATATCAACCTGCTATGACAAATAACACTACTACCTGCTATAGAAAACACACTACCTATTTATTATTGTTGTTTTATATTTTCTAGGTTTTCATTGTCGATCCTTTTGATAAAGAAAGTAGAGAGCTGATAAAAATGGCCGAAGCATTTATTGTCCACAGTGCACCAATCAGAGTAGCTGTTGTATTTGTGGTGAATGATGATATGAAGGTTACAGGTTATGATGACCCTGGAGTGGCCCTGTCCAGAGCATACGATATTCTAAGACAAGAAGAGAGTCAAGAAAAAGCTTTATCATTTGTTACAGATGTAAATATTTTTAAATAATAAACAATATATAATTTATTCATACCTCAAACTAAAAAGGGGGATGGTTGTGATCCCATTAACCAGTTTAATCCCGCCACATTTTTGTGCCTGTCCCAAGCCAGGACCCAGATTTCCAACACCATATATCATGGTCTGTCTTTGTGTTCAGTGAGTTAAGTTGAGAGGTGATTTTGGTGGCATCAGTGAGTTAAGTTGAGAGGTGATTTTGGTGGCATCAGTGAGTTAAGTTGAGAGGTGATTTTGGTGGCATTGTTGACCATCACTGTTTAAACTTTATTTTTGTAGTAATAAATTTCTTCTTTGACTTCAGTGCTAATAACTAAATTTGAAAACAATAAAAAAGAGTTTGTACTTGTAGCTATAACATATTGAAGATAACTAATAATGAATATGATTTGTATATATAATTGAAAAGTTGTTTATTAGATAAAAATAGAACTATCACCTAAACAAGACAACTTTTCTTGTTTTAATTCATATCCACTTTTATTCAATAGATATATATATCTATATGAATTATGACTTGTTTCATATTTTGTTTTGTATCAGGATTTTGTTTATTCACCTGTTACATAATTGTAACATGATTTTGTTTATTCACCTGTTACATAATTGTAACATGATTTTTATGTACTTCCAACCTGATGAAAATTATATCTTCTCAATTGCTCCCACCATTTTCTTTATTGTTGCATGTGAGATTTAAAAACATCACATTAGAGCTCATGTCACACCCATAGGTCAAAATCACTTGTCCAATTGAAATCCCACTGATATATATATATATATACGTCTGAAAATTAAACCAAACAGTGTTAGAATTAGATTTTAGAGCTGTCAAATTTTTGTTCTTCCCTCGACGGGATTTGAACCCACACCATTGTTACACTGCAGCACCATTCGCTTAGCCTTACGTCCAGCACCCTAGACCACTCGACTACATCCACTCCCTTGTATATATAGTGGATGTGGTCGAGTGGTCTAGGGCGCTGGACGTAAGGCTAAGCGAATGGTGCTGCAGTGTATCAATGGTGTGAGTTCAAATCCCGTCGAGGGAAGAACAAAAATTTGACAGCTCAAAAATCTAATTCTAACACTGTTTGGTTTAATTTTCAGACGTATATATATATATATATATGTATATTTAGATTAAACATATTTTATTCATCAAAAACTGAAATGGATTGGGCACAAGTTATCACAACTTATGAAGTCCTCTCCTTATACAATAATTATAACATAATATATATGACATGAGCAATGTAACAAGCAACACATTTCAATAATTAGGAAGAAAAAATAAAGAAATGTGGAATGAAATTAATGAGGCATATATACATACTTATATAATAACTTATTTTCAGGTATATGATAAAAATAAAATAGATGATATATCACCAGAACAGGTCATTGACCAGTTTAAGAAGACATACAAAGATTACGATTTTGACCTGATCTTTGGAGAATCTGATGAATATGATACTTTGAGGAAGGTATGTATTTAAACAGATGTACATCTACCACAACTGACTTAGACCCCTATCAACCAAATTCAATTCAATTATTTATAGTAAAAAAATATCCATTTTCATATTTAGGTTGTATATTATTACTTTAAGCAAATGTGTTTTTGATTTGGTATTATAAATACACATTTTAGACAAAAGTACCATAATTTGGCCACATATTACAATCACTGTAAGGTTCATTGATCGTTTTATATTATATACTTCATTGCCATCCTCATAAATGCTTGATCTCATTCAAAAATACATGAATTTTACAGTGAATTTTAATGCTAGATTTTCTATGTCCTCTAAATCTCATGGGTGTTTTAATTTTTCTTATAGGCAGCTTTGGACTATATACAGAAGGCTGGAATAAAAGATTTCCCTCAAGTACTGTTAAATGGTATACCACTGAAAGAGAAATACTTGACAGAAAATACATTTGAAGAAGGAGTTGTATCAGAAATTATGTCACAAACACCAGAGATACAGAAAGCTGTTTATAATGTAAGGTTATTAAGACTTCTAGGAAATATTTATGATATGGCATCTGTCTGTCTATTTGTTCAATTTCTCATCTAGAATTAAACTTTTTGCTTTAAACCTAGCTAATCTTAGTAATATTTTGTCAAAAGACATTTTCTTTTCTTTTTTGAAGGAGCAAAGGAGTAAATACTTTCTCACAACAAAGCTAATATTTGAATATGTATTGTTATTAAAAATAAAGTTTTGTAGCAGAATATTTCTAATAACCATTATTATCTGATGTTCTTGTGGCAAGTAGAATTTTGATTGGCTAAAAACTTACTTCTAAAACTTCAGGGAAGCCGTGCTGTGTATTTCATATGGCACAGAAAATCAATAATCGTTCTTACATATTGCCTGTGCTGTGTATTCCATTTACATTGTAACATACGGCACAGAAAATCAATAATCGCTCTCTGTGACCTTTTTCCAAAGATACACGTCTTAATTTTATGTTTTTCCTATAATAAGGACATACTTATTAATGTAAGAACATTCAGATCAAAATGTTATCAGTCTCGAGATGTTATATATCCCGTTTTAAAGGGCAGTGTTATTTTAAACGGTGGTTCGGCTGACGCCTCACCTTTTAACAAAACCACTGCCCTTTTAAACAGGATATATAACATCTCTAGACTGATAACATATAATATAAACATGAAGTATGGTGATTACTCCAACTTTTCTTGTCATCAACAGTAACGTATAATATAAACATGAAGTATGGTGATTACTCCAACTTTTCTTGTCATCAACAGTAACGTATAATATAAACATGAAGTATGGTGATTACTCCAACTTTTCTTGTCATCAACAGTAACGTATAATATAAACATGAAGTATGGTGATTACTCCAACTTTTCTTGTCATCAACAGTAACGTATAATATAAACATGAAGTATGGTGATTACTCCAACTTTTCTTGTCGAGACTGATAACGTATAATATAAACATGAAGTATGGTGATTACTCCAACTTTTCTTGTCATCAACAGTAACGTATAATATAAACATGAAGTATGGTGATTACTCCAACTTTTCTTGTCATCAACAGTAACGTATAATATAAACATGAAGTATGGTGATTACTCCAACTTTTCTTGTCATCAACAGTAACGTATAATATAAACATGAAGTATGGTGATTACTCCAACTTTTCTTGTCATCAACAGTAACGTATAATATAAACATGAAGTATGGTGATTACTCCAACTTTTCTTGTCGAGACTGATAACGTATAATATAAACATGAAGTATGGTGATTACTCCAACTTTTCTTGTCATCAACAGTAACGTATAATATAAACATGAAGTATGGTGATTACTCCAACATTTCTTGTCATCAACAGTAACGTATAATATAAACATGAAGTATGGTGATTACTCCAACTTTTCTTGTCGAGACTGATAACGTATAATATAAACATGAAGTATGGTGATTACTCCAACTTTTCTTGTCATCAACAGTAACGTATAATATAAACATGAAGTATGGTGATTACTCCAACTTTTCTTGTCGAGACTGATAACGTATAATATAAACATGAAGTATGGTGATTACTCCAACTTTTCTTGTCATCAACAGTAACGTATAATATAAACATGAAGTATGGTGATTACTCCAACTTTTCTTGTCGAGACTGATAACGTATAATATAAACATGAAGTATGGTGATTACTCCAACTTTTCTTGTCATCAACAGTAACGTATAATATAAACATGAAGTATGGTGATTACTCCAACTTTTCTTGTCATCAACAGTAACGTATAATATAAACATGAAGTATGGTGATTACTCCAACTTTTCTTGTCATCAACAGTAACGTATAATATAAACATGAAGTATGGTGATTACTCCAACTTTTCTTGTCATCAACAGTAACGTATAATATAAACATGAAGTATGGTGATTACTCCAACTTTTCTTGTCGAGACTGATAACGTATAATATAAACATGAAGTATGGTGATTACTCCAACTTTTCTTGTCATCAACAGTAACGTATAATATAAACATGAAGTATGGTGATTACTCCAACTTTTCTTGTCATCAACAGTAACGTATAATATAAACATGAAGTATGGTGATTACTCCAACTTTTCTTGTCATCAACAGTAACGTATAATATAAACATGAAGTATGGTGATTACTCCAACTTTTCTTGTCATCAACAGTAACGTATAATATAAACATGAAGTATGGTGATTACTCCAACTTTTCTTGTCGAGACTGATAACGTATAATATAAACATGAAGTATGGTGATTACTCCAACTTTTCTTGTCATCTACAGTAACGTATAATATAAACATGAAGTATGGTGATTACTCCAACTTTTCTTGTCATCAACAGTAACGTATAATATAAACATGAAGTATGGTGATTACTCCAACTTTTCTTGTCATCAACAGTAACGTATAATATAAACATGAAGTATGGTGATTACTCCAACTTTTCTTGTCATCAACAGTAACGTATAATATAAACATGAAGTATGGTGATTACTCCAACTTTTCTTGTCGAGACTGATAACGTATAATATAAACATGAAGTATGGTGATTACTCCAACTTTTCTTGTCATCAACAGTAACGTATAATATAAACATGAAGTATGGTGATTACTCCAACTTTTCTTGTCATCAACAGTAACACTGTTAGGGATAAAAACATAGATATCTAATTTAGTGTGCACAACACGTTTCTGGAGTTGGGTTTTTTCAGAGAATTTTTTTTTAACTTGTTACCCTTTTCTAAAACGACTTAAAAAGTGTTTTGAAATTCATTTATTTACTGAAAGAAATTGTAAAACATTTTTTGTACTTGATATTTTTGTACTTATTTCAGGGAAAACTTCATGATTATCACAATATCTTAGAATGGTTGATGGAGAAGAGTAATGTCTTGCCAAGACTTAATTCTAGAGTATTGTCTCCACCAGTGAAAACCTTAGATTTTACTGTTAACATAGGTAAGGACTATAAATATATGATGTGTTCAATAGCACTGTTTGACAGTCCTGATGGGTAAGAACTATAGATATAGAAGTGTCTGATGGCAGGGTTATTATATAAATTACTACACAATGAATGTATAAAGTTGATATATTGTATAAATGAATAGTTTATTGTTCCCTAAATATTGAATATTAATCTATAATGTGTATATATATATATATATATATATATACGTCTGAAAATTAAACCAAACAGTGTTAGAATTAGATTTTAGAGCTGTCAAATTTTTGTTCTTCCCTCGACGGGATTTGAACCCACACCATTGTTACACTGCAGCACCATTCGCTTAGCCTTACGTCCAGCGCCCTAGACCACTCGACTACATCCACTCCCTAAAAAAGGAGCTTCAATAGTCGTAGTGTTACCTTGTCTCGTAAGGCAAATCTAGGGATAGGCGTAAGACATGTGTATAAGCGTGTGTAGATGGTACATATATACTTAATATTATAATTTGACAGCAATCTAACTCAGCAATTTTTAATATATTGGATAGGATAATGAAGAATTATTCACTATACAGTCACAGGAAATAAAGTATATTATACAAACGTCTAGAAGCAAGTGACAACCATACAATATATCTGTCCCACTGGATCTCAAAGTTACTTTAAAGGATACTATATATATATATATATATATATATATAACACTAGGATTATTGAAGCTCCTTTTTAAGGGAGTGGATGTGGTCGAGTGGTCTAGGGCGCTGGACGTAAAGCTAAGCGAATGGTGCTGCAGTGTATCAATGGTGTGGGTTCAAATCCCATCGAGGGAAGAACAAAAATTTGACAGCTCTAAAATCTAATTCTAACACTGTTTGGTTTAATTTTCAGACGTATATATATATACTTTTTATGCCCCCGCGACTATTGGTCGGGAGGGCATATTGTTTTACCCCTGTCCGTCCGTTCGTCACACTTAGTATGCATAGTTTGTCCGGCTAACTCCTCCTACGGTTTTTGAGCTAGACCTTTTATATTTTGTAGACAGTACTTACACTGAAGGTGTGCATATTTTATGGATTTTGACTTTCAACAATTTTTTACAAAATTATGGATGCATGAACTAATCCCTATAGGATATATGGTTTGTCCGGCTAACTCCTCCTACAGTTTTTGAGCTAGATCTTTTATATTTTGTAGACAGTTAGTACCAACACTGAAGGTGTGCATATTATATGGAATTTAATTTTCAACAATTTTAACAAAATTATGGATATATGCTGCAAGTGGCGTTAAACCCCATTCAATCAATCAACCAATCGAACATCACATTGTTAGGTACAGATTCATTTATTTCAGTCATTTCTGCTTGATGCTGAATAAGCAAAACATTGGTTTACCCTTTTGCAATTATAACCGCAGGGGCATTTTATGTGTCTTACAGACACAAACTAAAACACAAACACCTTTTAAAGTCTATACATAAGTTTTCTACATCATACCCAATGAATAATATACCATTCCTTGAAATTAAGTTATATTGAAAATCCATTTTGGCTCTTCAAGACGTTTTCTTTACATTATAGCCCTACACATTCCTCAGAACCAAACCAAAAGTTAAGGTAGTAAATTGGGGGGGGGGGGGGGCATTCAATTTTCTAGTTTTGTTAATAATTTTTTTTAAGTGAAACCTCTTGTAAAAGTGTTGACATCTTGCTCCTATTAATTTAAAGAATCAGATACTGTAGTCACCTGTCTTATAAGGCCACTCCCACCAAAGGTCACCCCTCTTATCAGGCCTGATTTCAGATGAACTGAGATAATAAAATACTAATAAATTATCCCCTTCAAGAGAAGCCACCCCTCTCATAAGGCTGCTCTTTCATTGCAGAAGGGGTGACCCTTATACGTGGGAGACAGCTGTATTGGCTACTATGTTGATTTTTATTTTCAGACGGAGCATCTTTTAATGACTTAGATACCTTTATTTTCAGACGGAGCATCTTTTAATGACTTAGATACCTTTATTTTCAGATGGAACATCTTACAATGACTTAGATACCTTTATTTTCAGACGGAGCATCTTTTAATGACTTAGATACCTTTATTTTCAGACGGAGCATCTTTTAATGACTTAGATACCTTTATTTTCAGACGGAGCATCTTTTAATGACTTAGATACCTTTATTTTCAGACAGAGCATCTTTTAATGACTTAGATACCTTTATTTTCAGACGGAGCATCTTTTAATGACTTGGATACCTTTATCTTCAGATGGAACATCTTACAATGACTTAGATACCTTTATTTTCAGACGGAGCATCTTTTAATGACTTAGATACCTTTATTTTCAGATGGAACATCTTACAATGACTTAGATACCTTTATTTTCAGACGGAGCATCTTTTAATGACTTAGATACCTTTATTTTCAGACGGAGCATCTTTTAATGACTTAGATACCTTTATTTTCAGACGGAGCATCTTTTAATGACTTAGATACCTTTATTTTCAGACGGAGCATCTTTTAATGACTTAGATACCTTTATTTTCAGACGGAGCATCTTTTAATGACTTAGATACCTTTATTTTCAGACGGAGCATCTTTTAATGACTTAGATACCTTTATTTTCAGATGGAACATCTTACAATGACTTAGATACCTTTATTTTCAGACGGAGCATCTTTTAATGACTTAGATACCTTTATTTTCAGACGGAGCATCTTTTAATGACTTAGATACCTTTATTTTCAGACGGAGCATCTTTTAATGACTTAGATACCTTTATTTTCAGACGGAGCATCTTTTAATGACTTGGATACCTTTATCTTCAGATGAAACATCTTACAATGACTTAGATACCTTTATTTTCAGACGGAGCATCTTTTAATGACTTAGATACCTTTATTTTCAGATGGAACATCTTACAATGACTTAGATACCTTTATTTTCAGACGGAGCATCTTTTAATGACTTAGATACCTTTATTTTCAGACGGAGCATCTTTTAATGACTTAGATACCTTTATTTTCAGACGGAGCATCTTTTAATGACTTAGATACCTTTATTTTCAGATGGAACATCTTACAATGACTTAGATACCTTTATTTTCAGACGGAGCATCTTTTAATGACTTAGATACCTTTATTTTCAGACGGAGCATCTTTTAATGACTTAGATACCTTTATTTTCAGACGGAGCATCTTTTAATGACTTAGATACCTTTATTTTCAGACGGAGCATCTTTTAATGACTTGGATACCTTTATCTTCAGATGGAACATCTTACAATGACTTAGATACCTTTATTTTCAGACGGAGCATCTTTTAATGACTTAGATACCTTTATTTTCAGATGGAACATCTTACAATGACTTAGATACCTTTATTTTCAGACGGAGCATCTTTTAATGACTTAGATACCTTTATTTTCAGACGGAGCATCTTTTAATGACTTAGATACCTTTATTTTCAGACGGAGCATCTTTTAATGACTTAGATACCTTTATTTTCAGATGGAACATCTTACAATGACTTAGATACCTTTATTTTCAGACGGAGCATCTTTTAATGACTTAGATACCTTTATTTTCAGACGGAGCATCTTTTAATGACTTAGATACCTTTATTTTCAGACGGAGCATCTTTTAATGACTTGGATACCTTTATCTTCAGATGGAACATCTTACAATGACTTAGATACCTTTATTTTCAGACAGAGCATCTTTTAATGACTTAGATACCTTTATTTTCAGACAGAGCATCTTTTAATGACTTAGATACCTTTATTTTCAGACAGCATCTTTTAATGACTTAGATACCTTTATTTTCAGACAGAGCATCTTTTAATGACTTAGATACCTTTATTTTCAGATGGAGCATCCTTTAATGACTTAGATACCTTTATTTTCAGACGGAACATCATTTAATGACTTTGATACCTTTATTTCCAGATGGAGCATCCTTTAATGACTTAGATACCTTTATTTTCAGACGGAGCATCATTTAATGACTTAGATACCTTTATTTTCAGACGGAGCATCCTTTAATGACTTAGATGCCTTTATTTTCAGACGGAGCATCATTTAATGACTTAGATACCTTTATTTTCAGATGGAGCATCCTTTAATGACTTAGATACCTTCATTTTCAGACGGAGCATCATTTAATGACTTGGATACCTTTATTTTCAGATGGAGCATCTTTTAATGACTTGGATACCTTTATTTTCAGATGGAGCATCCTTTAATGACTTAGATACCTTTATTTTCAGATGGAGCATCTTTTAATGACTTAGATACCTTTATTTTCAGATGGAACATCATTTAATGACTTAGATACATTTAATTTACTGAACTCTGATGACATGACAGCTGTTATGACAGAAAATATGAAGTATATGCAGAGAAAAGGTAAGTAAAATTAACAAGATAAATTTTCATGAGAAATAAATCAATATAAATTTTTTAGAAAAATAAAGGAACAGCAATATTTAATTGTTGTTTTAGCAAATATATATAAATGTATATTTCATCAGTGAACACATATGTTTTTTATGTGAAGTTTATTCAAAATAATCTTTTTATAACTTGAGAGCTATTATAATTTGTGTATATGTTTTCTAAGGCACCATTTTATTTTCTCTCTCAGACAATATAGCTTTAAGAGCAGTAACTATGTGGGTGGTCTGTGATGTAGAGACTGTTGAGGGGAGAAAACTCTTCTATAATGCAATTAAACATCTGGTAAGTTTAACATTAAATAATAGACAGTCTTATATAATTGTGATCTTTTACTTTCATTTCAGTGATGCACTTTAGATTTTGTCGTTTAAAATACATGTACTTTCATCTACATCAGAGCTGATTTTTTATTTAATTTTAGATCTTTAAAAATTTGTTTAATGAATAATTATAACTTTTTTAAAAGTACCGTATAACAGTATATTTTGGCAGGTGTCGGATTTCACGATTTGGATAGAGAAATAAACATATTTAGATATTTTGTATTTTCTTGATTATGATCAAATTTCTATTACTCTATTGTTAGCATTTGAATTGAAATAAATCAAATTTTGTTGTATGGAAAGGAACCAACAAAATCTGCCAAATGCACATTTTGTGGAAATAATTTATTATGTTCTAATCAAAAATAGAAAGTTCCAGACTGATAATTTACAAAAACAAGAGAAAATATCCTTGAGTTTATATCTCATTAATTATAATAATTTAATGTTGACTCTTTCAGAAACATTCACATGATTTAAGAGTTGGTATAATATTCAACACTGAATTAAGTGATCACACAGACTATATGATTAGTAAAGCTATCTTGTTAGCCCTGTATACACTGGAGACCTCTCAGGCCAAGAACTTTATAACAAAACTTGTGAAGGAAGAAAATGTCATGGATCTAACCGAAGCTAAGAAAACATTAAGAGATTTTGAAGTCAGTGTAAGTAGATTAAATGTGATTTCATATCAATATCAGACAAAGAATTTAAGTAATTTGGTGTGTTAGGTGGTTTTTATGTCATATGTATATACCTTATCTAATAATGGAAACCATCTTAAAATGTGACACCTCATGTCTTGACTAAAAAAAAATCTTAAATTAAGTTCTATAACAATAATGAATTTATTGATATATAAAATTTCCATTATTCTTATAAAATATCATTGAATACAGATATATCGTTAAAAAAAACATGAAAATTAAAAAAATGCAGTAGACATATTATTTTTTCTTTACTTATAGGGTATGGACATAGATAAATTTCTAACTGCATTAGAAAAGCAGACGACAGATTTTATCAAAGTCCACAGAATGTTTGTGAGGACTGTTCTTGGTTGGAGAACACAATCAAGAGGACTTGTTACTAATGGCAAGGTAAGACAGGAAATTAGACAATACATGTATACACTACAGTCAAACTTATATTCAACAGTCATCGTTGAGACAAAAGTAAAATTAGCAAATAAGACATGCAACTGCTTATTTAAGATTGGCTTATTGATATTGTCAGTTTCAGTCCGTTTTGATTCACGATTTACTGTTACATGAGGTAATTTATTGGAAATCATGGTCATCGCGTTGTAATGCTACTGTAATTTTGTAACAAGCTACAATTACAGTCAAACCTTCCTTGATGGTCACCTTAAATTAGCGATCACCTGCTTTAAGAAGCTAGTTTAAAATGCTCCCAACAGGATTTACGTGTTATTTTAATTCAAATAAGCGTTCACCTTAATAACGCAGTCAGCGGTCATTCAAAGTCATATAATCCAAATGATCTCAAGATATTTAATGTGTCTGTCCAATTAAAAATGTCTTGTTCCGATAACTGGATTTATTTATCTGTATTTGTAGTATTAAAAAAAAAAAAAACGTAGATAGCAAATTTAGTGCACGAGACACGTTTCTTGAATGACCTTAATCAAGTACGCACAAAATAACCTTAATCAGGTACGCACAAAATAACCTTAATCAGATACATTCAAAATAACCTTAATCAGGTACGCACAAAGTCGAAAGAATGGAAAGCCAAATAATTTAAAGTTTTTGAAGCAATAAACCCAAAGGGCCTAAACAGGATAACCAAAATCGGCTAAGGTCACATATGCATGAGGGAGGAGAACCTTAGTTTTATTAATATTTATATTATTTAAGAACTGTATCTGAGCCTTTTAGAATAAGTACAACATAAGCATAATGTTTATTGGTAGTCTTTCTCTGATTGAAGGTTGTTGGACCATTTGATGATCTGGAGGAATTTACAGAGGAAGACGTAGCGTTACAAGAGAAATTTGTTTTTGAAAA
The DNA here is from genome assembly GCA_963680875.1 of Bathymodiolus brooksi. Taxonomy (NCBI): domain Eukaryota; kingdom Metazoa; phylum Mollusca; class Bivalvia; order Mytilida; family Modiolidae; genus Bathymodiolus; species Bathymodiolus brooksi. The sequence goes on along the minus strand of OY804576.1, from coordinate 127,220,757 downwards.
AACTGCCAAGAAAATTAAAGAAAGGGTAATGAAAATGGGAATTACAGATGAAAGGTTAATATTTGTTTTTTTTATCAACATATGTATGTATTAAAGGTAGCAGGGCTTGTCAAATTGTCACACATACAAACAAGGAATATGTGTCTAACTCCTGGGTATTTGTGCTTTGCATTACTATGTATGGGGGGTCTCATTGGGGCTTGGGTGTAATGCAAGACTAGAGTTTACATACAATCACTGAAAAGGAACCTTAATGTGATACATTAAATGGATGCATTACATGGAAAAATATTGTTATACCCCCGCTCCCTGGAGGGGGAGGGGGGTATACCGTTTTACCTCTGTCCGTCCGTCCATCCTTCCGTCTGTCTGTCCTTCCGTCCGTCCAAGATATTTTTCTCAGCAACTATCGATGACAGAAATCTGATATTTGGTCACAAGCTTCATATAGGTATGCCATATTGTGGGTAGCGTTTTTGGACCCGTCAGATTCCTACTTCCTGTTTGCTGACTTAGTTGGTTTTTATACACAATGAACATATATGCACATTTTTCGTCACATTTTTCTCAGCAACTATTGATGACACAAATCTGATATTTGGTCACAAGCTTCACATTGGTACCCCATATCGTGGGAAGCTTTTTTGGACCCATCAGATTCCTACTTCCTGTTTGCCGACTTTGTTGATTTTTATACACATTGAACTTTTTAGTCGCATTTTTCTCAGCAAATATTGATGGCAGAAATCTGATATTTCGTCACAAGCTTCATATAGGTACCCCATTTTGTAGGAAGCTTTTTGACCCGTCAGATTCCTACTTCCTGTTTGCCAACTTAGTTGGCTTTTATACACATTTAACATATATGCACATTTTTCGTCGCATTTTTCTCAGAAACTATTGATGACAGGAATCTGATATTTGGTCACAAGCTTCATATAGGTACCTCATATCGTGGTAAGCATTTTTGGATCCATCAGATTCCTACTTCCTGTTTGCTGACTTGGTTGGTTTTTATACACATTGAACATATATGCAGGGGTATCATAAGTGAGCATTAGCTCACAGTTCATCTTGTTTCTTTTAGACTTATTTTACATTGTGGGGAAAAGGAAACTCCAACATCTTTCTTGTCATTATGGGCCATGTCCCCCAAAATATGAGACATTTTGCCAACTATTTGTAGACATATCAATTTACCATTATGGTTTTAAGAAATTAATTAATTAGAATTGAACTACAGTGGAGTCTGGTTGTGTCGGAAGTCGAAGCCAAAGGAACCAATGATTTTGCTATAACATATCAGTTTTAGTATAGGGTTATGGTGTTTAATGCCACTTTTAACAATATTTCAGTTGTATCATGAGGTTAGTTTTTTTATTGGTGGGGGAAACCTGAGTACATGGAGAACACCAACCTGTCGCAAGTCACTGACAAACTATATCACATAATCTGGTATCAAGTACACCTCGCCATGAGCGTTATCCGGTTTAAATTAAGCTGAAATCTAATATTAATTGACTACGGAGCAGTCCGGTATGTTGGCGCACCTAAGGGTTTGTCATAACTTTATAAAATGAAGGGATTTTAATAAAATGTTTATTTTTACGCAGACATAAACTTTTATCCCTTTACTTTAACCACATGGTTTCATTTATTGAGTAAACATAATCCCGATAAAGTTACAAAAGCTCAAACACAGGTAACCCATGTTTACCTCAGTAAAGTTACAAAGTAATGTCTGAAATAAATTGAAATAAATTTCATGAATAACACAATGCTTGTCTAAAAAATTTAATCAATACTTACAGACTGGAAAGCAAGAACCGAATATATCTAACATAAGAAATAAAATTTTAAGAAATGAATCTTACAAAAAACTCAAGCAGGAGAAAAGAAAGGTGAAATGAAATACACAAGTAGAAACCTAGTACATTGTGCCAACTTAGGGGAATCAGCTGTAAATATTTACTTCAAGTTATCCACAAGAATGAATTATCACAGTTCTATATAATAATGTTGGACTAATTAAAAGAAATACAGTAGTACCCCTTTTATAAGGCCACTCACACAAAAGTCTACCTTTCTTATCAGGCCAGATATCAGATGACCTGAGATAGTTAAATGAATTGGTATATTTATTATTTTTGATTTCTCTTCAAAATTATTAAATATATCAATATGAAAGTCAAAGATATATTTGTAACAGTTGACAATAATAATGATTATTTAAATACATCAAATATGAAGATTTTTTTTAAATTATATACATTTGTATATATATTTTTTTTTTACAGAGGTAGTGACATGGTGATGAAAGTTTCAGCATTATTGTCATCCAAAACATCTACTGCTGAAAGGAAAGAAATTAGTTTCCATGGTGATCAACACAGGTTTGTACAAAATAAAGTCCATAAAAAATGTTTTTCTAACATAGTCCATTTATTTTCATTTCAATAAATACTATTGATTTAATAAATTTGTACATTTGCATCTGAAATGAAAGATTTGCAAAACATTTGTGTTTGTTATCTATTAAAAGAAATCAATGTTGTTAACTTTATTGTAAAGAAAAGGTGATTAAATATGAAAAATTGAAAGTAAAACTTTTCCTTTCAGTGTCTTGAAGATTCCTGGTAACTCTGAAGAACCAGCATTCCAAGTAGAAGCCATTTTAGATCCTGTATCAAGTGAAGCTCAGAAACTGGCACCTATACTTCTGGTTAGTAATAATACTTTAAGGAATTTGTTGGTATTTGTTCTAAATTTAGTATTTTCCCTTGGCAAACAATAATATATTAGAAGTAAAATGTTTGAAATTGAGTGTTTGATACATTGTGTTTAATATGTTAACAAAGTTGGACTTTTGCAATAACCAAGGTCCTATAACAAATATTATGAATGTTGTACGTTTGTTGAAAATTTGTGACATTAACAATCAAGTATATTACCCGAATAATTAACTCTATTGATTTATTACATGATTTTCGTATAAATTTAAGTATACCTGCTGGTGTCGTCATTTCTGTAATAATATGTGGTTTTTCTGAGTCAAAGCACATTTGTGTAGATATTTTATTGTTCGTTGTTTGTCTATATCTGTTTGAAATCTAATTATCGAGAGGAGGTGGTTGGGATCCTAATCACTGATTTAATCCTGCCACATTGATGTAACTATTCTAAACCATTTCCATGAACTTTATGTACCATTGGGGCAGCAGTGGCAGTGATTGTATGGTAGTTGGATTTTTAAATCTACCTTGGCAATCCAAATATCAAAAATAAATCACTCGTAACCGAGCACCTATTATAATTCACTCACACACTAACGCCTATTTGTGAATTTCTGTGTTGTTCCGTTAATCGTGATTTATTTTTGATATTTGGAATGCAGTCGTAGTTATACAAAAAAAATGTATTATAATTTATTGTAGATATAAGCTTTTGTTAGATGTATATATTAAAATTATTTTAATAAGACACCAGTATCATATATAAAATATTGTTTATTTGTAATTTGCAGGTTCTACGGAGAGTTGTAAATATTGACATTAAAATTTTCATGAACAGTAGAGATAAGTTATCAGAGATGCCATTAACAACGTATGTATTTATTATATGTTTACAACTTCAATTATTAGACTTATAGTCATAAAACTTTTGAGTACAAGTTTGTACACTAGTACCCCCACAAAAAAAACAGCCAATCAGAACACTGTATTAAATAAGTCCTTTCTTCTGATTGGATAATTTTGGAGTATGAGTACAAAAATGGTACTCGAAAAGTTTTATGACTGTAAACTTAGTTGATTCTTCATTATCTCATTCTCAGAAAAATCGTTTACTTAGATAACTTGATAATTATGATCCATTTGTATTAGTCTTTAGTTTTACCTTAGACTTCTTGTATATTTGTTTAGTTTTTAAGTAAAATTTTCAATCTCCTCAACTTTCACACAACAATAATTATTTTCGTCCTGTACGTACATCCGTCTGTCCATCACAAAAAAAAATTGTATTTGTATTATTGTTGTATGTTTTCTTAATACAGGTATTACCGCTATGTGTTGGACCCAGATTTGACATTTGATGAAAATGCCATGTTAAAATCAGGACCAAAGGCTGTATTTACAGAGTTACCACACAAATCTATATTGACACTAGGAATGAAATGTCCTGAGAGTTGGATGGTAGAGTCTGTTAAAGCTTTGTATGATCTGGACAATATTTTACTTGAAGAGGTATGTACATAATGTCAGGGAATGCTTAAGCATTCATTTCCAAACATTTATTTAGTTAGCTGATCTTATCGGACCTGAGAGGGCAGTCATGGATTTTATTTCTTCAAAATTTAGAAGTGAATTTGAAAACCAGGTAAGTGAGCCTCTAGTTTTATTACAAATTTGATTTAAATCTGTGTGTCTTGTGTATGTTGTCATGCTACGCTGATGGTACATGTATGAAGTATCAATACGGTTGTTTCGAATCATGTCAGTTCTGACCACGTTCCGTCTTTTTCGTGTCATGACGTCTGAAATGCTCGGCAGACGACTTCCAGTGTTTACGCTATTACTGTGACAACGTCAGCATATCATAGTCGTAGATGTGGTAGATTATAAGTAATTGTAATATGAAGACGCCAAGGAAACGGCTGAATAAATACTGGTGTTCGGTACCCCACTATCTGTCTGATATCAGAAATATATATATAAAGGCAGATCATTTCCCTTTCATGATGCTGACAGCCGCAAATAAAAAAAGAAAACAAATTTAATTTTAAAGAAGTAATTGTCTCTGCATTGAAGTCTTTGATACAAATAAAAGAATTTAATTGATATCTGTCTTTTACAGAAAATGCTAAGATTTTTTTAAGTTGAGGATCGAACGTTAAAACGGCACATATCGATAGGAGTTTTTGTTGTTTACATTGACACCGGAAGTCCAGTGCTTTACATTCCATCGAAATCACGTGATCTGGCGGATGAAAATAACCAAATTTTGACGGAATGGAAATGATTCGAAACAAACGTATTGGGATGTCAAATAACCATCAGCATTTTTTTTCAAGTTTTTAAATAAAACTCTTTTATTCTTATGGACAATTTATTTACAAGGATAATCAGATTATTCAATGGTAAATTCACTTATATCCACTGACTTGCAACTAAGTAAGAGTGCCTTATCAAATTCCTCAAATTAATAATTTTTGCTATAATAAAACAATAATTTGTCAGGTCACATTCCATGGGTAAAGTGTAATATTTATGTTGTTAAAAACAATAATAAAACGGTAATATAAAAAGTATTGATTGATTGATTGATTGAATTGTGTTTAATGCCAACTTTAGCAAGATCTCAGCCATATTGTGGCATGAACAAACTGTATTATTAACTTAGACACCTACAAGACCCTTAGAAGTAAAATATACTAATATACATGTATATAAGCCATGCAATATATACCATATTTTACAGGTTGAAGGGGCAGTACATGCAGAATTTGACTTGGAATATTTATTATTAGAAGGTTAGTATAATATAATGTATAATTTTAAATATATGGAGAGCCAACGAAAAAGTAACTAAAACTTAACCCTTTTTTAAAAACAAAATGGACTGTAGATTGTTTGATTATGATTGTTGACAGTCACAACTATCTTCTGACCTTATTTTTATGAAACACATCCAGTCTTCGTGGTAATCCACTTGCCCGAAGCCTGGGACAAGTTAAACTGGATTCGGACAAGTGAAAATTATGAAAGAATTTGTTTGAATAAATAGAAAAAAAATTCTAATTTTGGCTTTCGGGCAAGTAGGTGACAACATTAAGGCAAAGACTGCACACCTTGTAACTAAGAATTTAGAACAAAGAACTCAAGGTTTTCAAAGGATATAAAACTGACAGCTACTGTTATTACACCACAGTTTTGCTTTAATTTATCTAAAGAAACAACTTGTCTGATGACCGTATAATGAGGTTTGCTATTATACCCCTTTTCTCAGGCCATATTTCAGATAAACTAAGGTAGTAAAATACCACTAAATTACAAGAGAGGCCAACCCTCATATAAGGCAATTTTTTCATTGTAGAATGGGTGACGTTATAATAAGGGCTACTGTACTAACTGGATGTTTATAAATGTTGAATATTGTAGGTCATGCGTCAGATGGTACATCAGGACAGCCACCTAGAGGTCTACAGTTTACCCTGGGTACTAATTCTACAGCTATGGTTGATACTATTGTCATGGCTAATTTGGTAAATATTATCAACACATTATAATATAAATTAACAATGGTTGTATAAAATAATTTTATACAATGTATTACCATTGTAATTTTACATTTCCTGTAAAGTACGAAGAACAAAATAATTTATGAAGCATATCATAAAAATTTGAAAACATACGTAGACAGACCTTCACTTTTAGTCTTTTAGTTTTTAGTCTGTAATTTGATATTATGTAATCTGAATGCCTGTGTATTCTGAATAGTGAGGGTGGTACAAAACATTACATGGTTTAACATGCCTGTCAATAATGAACAAAGATGTTTGTCCAAAAATTAACTGAGAGTAGTGATAGTTCTGAATTTATTTATTTGTATATTTTCAGGGTTATTTCCAATTAAAAGCTACACCAGGACTTTGGTTTCTGAAATTGAGAGACGGAAGATCACATGAGATTTATGATATTGCAAGGTAGCTTTCATAATATTAGTAATATAGATTTATATGATTAAACTATAAGATTTGTTTGAAATTTCTCTTTAGACATCCATGTTGTATGTCACACATTCCATTGATGACAACTTTTGTTGAGAGTTGAACCTTAGTTTAATAATAACAACATTATTAAACAACTGTAAAAATAAATACAGTGAATCCTGTCGAACTCAAACCCTGAATAAACCAGAATTCTGATTTGGTTTATGTTGTTTGACACCACTTTCAATAATATTTCAGATATATCATGGCAGTCAGTTTTATTGGTGGAGGAAACCGGAGTATCCGGAGAAAACTACTAATCTGTCGCAAGTCACTGACAAACTTAATCACATAAATTCACACAGGAATTCTGTATAAACCAAACTTTAAATAAAGTCTCATTATAGTAATATTTATTAATATAACCTGTATAAACGGAACACCTGTCTATTCTGAACATAACACTTGGTCCCAATTATGTTTGGTTTAGTCTGTATATCTGTTAAATCATGTCAGTACAGAAACACTAATTATAACTACTGGTGTATTTTTTTTTCAGTCACGAGTACACAGACACACCTTCAGATTCAAAAGATATCGTCATCTCTGTAAATAGTTTTCAAAGCAAGATTATAAGAGTTAAGGTAGGTATGATGATTATATATGTTAAGGAAAAAAAACAACCCTGAGAAAATAGAAATGTTTTAGTTTGGTCTATTTATAGTATCAATGTTGTTGACGGTTGATCCCAGACAGTATTTTTATCACCTTTATTTTAAATTCATCTTAAATGAAGTAGCTCTTCTCCATTTTCATTAATATTGTGGGGGGGGTCACTTATTTAAGTATATCAAGACTTTTTCTTATGATATTCATAAATATAAATTTTTATAACTTATATTTATATGTATTATGATATTTGATAGGTTGAAAAGAAAGAAGATAAGAAGACTGAAGATTTATTAAAAGATCCTCAAGATGATGATAAAAGTTTATGGGACTCAATATCAAGGTAAAATCTGGTATATTACAGATTTTTGTACATGTTATACTACACTTATTAGGTACCTGAGACATTATAGATTTATGTTAATGTATGGCACTATAAAGACAAAGATACCTCTGTTTTATATTAATGCTTAGAAACTGCCTTGTTGTGTAATGATTAGTGGGTTCACTTCAAATATAGTAGGTCACGGGATTGAACGCTGGTCAGGTCAAACCAAAGTCTATGAAATTGTTATTACAGAGCAAGAGCAAAGAATAGTTTGCTCTGTGTAAGGATAATGTCTCCTGAGTACAGCGACATGTCTATCTATGGTCTGTGTAAGGATAATGTCTCCTGAGTACAGTGACATGTCTATCTATGGTCTGTGTAAGGATAATGTCTCCTGAGTACAGCGACATGTCTATCTATGGTCTGTGTAAGGATAATGTCTCCTGAGTACAGCGACATGTCTGTCTATGGTCTGTGTAAGGATAATGTCTCCTGAGTACAGTGACATGTCTATCTATGGTCTGTGTAAGGATAATGTCTCCTGAGTACAGTGACATGTCTATCTATGGTCTGTGTAAGGATAATGTCTCCTGAGTACAGTGACATGTCTATCTATGGTCTGTGTAAGGATAATGTCTCCTGAGTACAGAGACATGTCTATCTATGGTCTGTGTAAGGATAATGTCTCCTGAGTACAGCGACATGTCTATCTATGGTTTGTGTAAGGATAATGTCTCCTGAGTACAGTGACATGTCTATCTATGGTCTGTGTAAGGATAATGTCTCCTGAGTACAGTGACATGTCTATCTATGGTCTGTGTAAGGATAATGTCTCCTGAGTACAGTGACATGTCTATCTATGGTCTGTGTAAGGATAATGTCTCCTCAGTACAGTGACATGTCTATCTATGGTCTGTGTAAGGATAATGTCTCCTGAGTACAGCGACATGTCTATCTATGCTCTGTGTAAGGATAATGTCTCCTGAGTACAGCGACATGTCTATCTATGGTCTGTGTAAGGATAATGTCTCCTGAGTACAGTGACATGTCTATCTATGGTCTGTGTAAGGATAATGTCTCCTGAGTACAGTGACATGTCTATCTATGGACTGTAAGGATAATGTCTCCTGAGTACAGTGACATGTCTATCTATGGTCTGTGTAAGGATAATGTATCCTGAGTACAGCGACATGTCTATCTATGGTCTGTGTAAGGATAATGTCTCCTGAGTACAGCGACATGTCTATCTATGGTCTGTGTAAGGATAATGTCTCCTGAGTACAGTGACATGTCTATCTATGGTCTGTGTAAGGATAATGTCTCCTGAGTACAGCGACATGTCTATCTATGGTCTGTGTAAGGATAATGTCTCCTGAGTACAGCGACATGTCTATCTATGGTCTGTGTAAGGATAATGTCTCCTGAGTACAGCGACATGTCTATCTATGGACTGTGTAAGGATAATGTCTCCTGAGTACAGCGACATGTCTATCTATGGACTGTGTAAGGATAATGTCTCCTGAGTACAGTGACATGTCTATCTATGGTCTGTGTAAGGATAATGTCTCCTGAGTACAGTGACATGTCTATCTATGGTCTGTGTAAGGATAATGTCTCCTGAGTACAGTGACATGTCTATCTATGGTCTGTGTAAGGATAATGTCTCCTGAGTACAGCGACATGTCTATCTATGCTCTGTGTAAGGATAATGTCTCCTGAGTACAGCGACATGTCTATCTATGGTCTGTGTAAGGATAATGTCTCCTGAGTACAGTGACATGTCTATCTATGGTCTGTGTAAGGATAATGTCTCCTGAGTACAGTGACATGTCTATCTATGGTCTGTGTAAGGATAATGTCTCCTGAGTACAGTGACGTGTAAGGATAATGTCTCCTGAGTACAGCGACATGTCTATCTATGCTCTGTGTAAGGATAATGTCTCCTGAGTACAGCGACATGTCTATCTATGGACTGTGTAAGGATAATGTCTCTGAGTACAGCGACATGTCTATCTATGGACTGTGTAAGGATAATGTCTCCTGAGTACAGCGACATGTCTATCTATGGACTGTGTAAGGATAATGTCTCCTGAGTACAGTGACATGTCTATCTATGGTCTGTGTAAGGATAATGTCTCCTGAGTACAGTGACATGTCTATCTATGGTCTGTGTAAGGATAATGTCTCCTGAGTACAGTGACATGTCTATCTATGGTCTGTGTAAGGATAATGTCTCCTGAGTACAGAGACATGTCTATCTATGGTCTGTGTAAGGATAATGTCTCCTGAGTACAGCGACATGTCTATCTATGGTTTGTGTAAGGATAATGTCTCCTGAGTACAGTGACATGTCTATCTATGGTCTGTGTAAGGATAATATCTCCTGAGTACAGTGACATGTCTATCTATGGTCTGTGTAAGGATAATGTCTCCTCAGTACAGTGACATGTCTATCTATGGTCTGTGTAAGGATAATGTCTCCTCAGTACAGTGACATGTCTATCTATGGTCTGTGTAAGGATAATGTCTCCTGAGTACAGCGACATGTCTATCTATGCTCTGTGTAAGGATAATGTCTCCTGAGTACAGCGACATGTCTATCTATGGTCTGTGTAAGGATAATGTCTCCTGAGTACAGTGACATGTCTATCTATGGTCTGTGTAAGGATAATGTCTCCTGAGTACAGTGACATGTCTATCTATGGACTGTAAGGATAATGTCTCCTGAGTACAGTGACATGTCTATCTATGGTCTGTGTAAGGATAATGTATCCTGAGTACAGCGACATGTCTATCTATGGTCTGTGTAAGGATAATGTCTCCTGAGTACAGCGACATGTCTATCTATGGTCTGTGTAAGGATAATGTCTCCTGAGTACAGTGACATGTCTATCTATGGTCTGTGTAAGGATAATGTCTCCTGAGTACAGCGACATGTCTATCTATGGTCTGTGTAAGGATAATGTCTCCTGAGTACAGCGACATGTCTATCTATGGTCTGTGTAAGGATAATGTCTCCTGAGTACAGCGACATGTCTATCTATGGACTGTGTAAGGATAATGTCTCCTGAGTACAGCGACATGTCTATCTATGGACTGTGTAAGGATAATGTCTCCTGAGTACAGTGACATGTCTATCTATGGTCTGTGTAAGGATAATGTCTCCTGAGTACAGTGACATGTCTATCTATGGTCTGTGTAAGGATAATGTCTCCTGAGTACAGCGACATGTCTATCTATGCTCTGTGTAAGGATAATGTCTCCTGAGTACAGCGACATGTCTATCTATGGTCTGTGTAAGGATAATGTCTCCTGAGTACAGTGACATGTCTATCTATGGTCTGTGTAAGGATAATGTCTCCTGAGTACAGTGACATGTCTATCTATGGTCTGTGTAAGGATAATGTCTCCTGAGTACAGTGACGTGTAAGGATAATGTCTCCTGAGTACAGCGACATGTCTATCTATGGACTGTGTAAGGATAATGTCTCTGAGTACAGCGACATGTCTATCTATGGACTGTGTAAGGATAATGTCTCCTGAGTACAGCGACATGTCTATCTATGGACTGTGTAAGGATAATGTCTCCTGAGTACAGTGACATGTCTATCTATGGTCTGTGTAAGGATAATGTCTCCTGAGTACAGTGACATGTCTATCTATGGTCTGTGTAAGGATAATGTCTCCTGAGTACAGTGACATGTCTATCTATGGTCTGTGTAAGGATAATGTCTCCTGAGTACAGCGACATGTCTATCTATGCTCTGTGTAAGGATAATGTCTCCTGAGTACAGCGACATGTCTATCTATGGTCTGTGTAAGGATAATGTCTCCTGAGTACAGTGACATGTCTATCTATATGATCTGTGTAAGGATAATATCTCCTGAGTACAGCGACATGTCTATCTATGGTCTGTGTAAGGATAATGTCTCCTGAGTACAGCGACATGTCTATCTATGGACTGTGTAAGGATGATGTCTCCGGAATACAGCGACATGTCTATCTATGCTCTGTGTAAGGATAAAGTCTCCCGAGTACAGCGACATGTCTATCTATGGACTGTGTAAGGATAATGTCTCCTGAGTACAGCGACATGTCTATCTATGGACTGTGTAAGGATAATGTCTCCTGAGTACAGTGACATGTCTATCTATGGTCTGTGTAAGGATAATGTCTCCTGAGTACAGTGACATGTCTATCTATGGTCTGTGTAAGGATAATGTCTCCTGAGTACAGTGACATGTCTATCTATGGTCTGTGTAAGGATAATGTCTCCTGAGTACAGCGACATGTCTATCTATGCTCTGTGTAAGGATAATGTCTCCTGAGTACAGCGACATGTCTATCTATGGTCTGTGTAAGGATAATGTCTCCTGAGTACAGTGACATGTCTATCTATGGTCTGTGTAAGGATAATGTCTCCTGAGTACAGTGACATGTCTATCTATGGTCTGTGTAAGGATAATGTCTCCTGAGTACAGTGACGTGTAAGGATAATGTCTCCTGAGTACAGTGGCGTGTAAGGATAATGTCTCCTGAGTACAGCGACATGTCTATCTATGGACTGTGTAAGGATAATGTCTCTGAGTACAGCGACATGTCTATCTATGGACTGTGTAAGGATAATGTCTCCTGAGTACAGCGACATGTCTATCTATGGACTGTGTAAGGATAATGTCTCCTGAGTACAGTGACATGTCTATCTATGGTCTGTGTAAGGATAATGTCTCCTGAGTACAGTGACATGTCTATCTATGGTCTGTGTAAGGATAATGTCTCCTGAGTACAGTGACATGTCTATCTATGGTCTGTGTAAGGATAATGTCTCCTGAGTACAGCGACATGTCTATCTATGCTCTGTGTAAGGATAATGTCTCCTGAGTACAGCGACATGTCTATCTATGGTCTGTGTAAGGATAATGTCTCCTGAGTACAGTGACATGTCTATCTATATGGTCTGTGTAAGGATAATATCTCCTGAGTACAGCGACATGTCTATCTATGGTCTGTGTAAGGATAATGTCTCCTGAGTACAGCGACATGTCTATCTATGGACTGTGTAAGGATGATGTCTCCGGAATACAGCGACATGTCTATCTATGCTCTGTGTAAGGATAAAGTCTCCCGAGTACAGCGACATGTCTATCTATGGACTGTGTAAGGATAATGTCTCCTGAGTACAGCGACATGTCTATCTATGGACTGTGTAAGGATAATGTCTCCTGAGTACAGTGACATGTCTATCTATGGTCTGTGTAAGGATAATGTCTCCTGAGTACAGCGACATGTCTATCTATGGACTGTGTAAGGATAGTGTCTCCTGAGTACAGCGACATGTCTATCTATGGACTGTGTAAGGATAATGTCTCCTGAGTACAGTGACATGTCTATCTATGGTCTGTGTAAGGATAATGTCTCCTGAGTACAGCGACATGTCTATCTATGGACTGTGTAAGGATAGTGTCTCCTGAGTACAGCGACATGTCTATCTATGGACTGTGTAAGGATAATGTCTCGTGAGTACAGCGACATGTCTATCTATGGACTGTGTAAGGATAATGTCTCCTGAGTACAGTGACATGTCTATCTATGGTCTGTGTAAGGATAATGTCTCCTGAGTACAGCGACATGTCTATCTATGGTCTGTGTAAGGATAATGTCTCCTGAGTACAGCGACATGTCTATCTATGGTCTGTGTAAGGATAATGTCTCCTGAGTACAGTGACATGTCTATCTATGGTCTGTGTAAGGATAATGTCTCCTGAGTACAGTGACATGTCTATCTATGCTCTGTGTAAGGATAATTTCTCCGAGTACAGCGACATGTCTATCTATGGTCTGTGTAAGGATAATGTCTCCTGAGTACAGTGACATGTCTATCTATGGTCTGTGTAAGGATAATGTCTCCTGAGTACAGTGACATGTCTATCTATGGTCTGTGTAAGGATAATGTCTCCTGAGTACAGTGACATGTCTATCTATGCTCTGTGTAAGGATAATTTCTCCGAGTACAGCGACATGTCTATCTATGGTCTGTGTAAGGATAATGTCTCCGAGTACAGTGACATGTCTATCTATGGTCTGTGTAAGGATAATGTCTCCTGAGTACAGTGACATGTCTATCTATGCTCTGTGTAAGGATAATGTCTCCGAGTACAGCGACATGTCTATCTATGGTCTGTGTAAGGATAATGTCTCCGAGTACAGCGACATGTCTATCTATGGTCTGTGTAAGGATAATGTCTCCGAGTACAGCGACATGTCTATCTATGGTCTGTAAGGATAATGTCTCCGAGTACAGCGACATGTCTATCTATGGACTGTGTAAGGATAATGTCTCCGAGTACAGCGACATGTCTATCTATGCTCTGTGTAAGGATAATGTCTCTGAGTACAGCGACATGTCTATCTATGGACTGTTTTTACAGTGAGCTATCACTATTAAATCTAACTAAGCATGTTGGTCTAGTACAAAATGGACATCATTATCATCACTTTGAAAAGTAACCGTGATATTAAATATAAGCAAGACATGATTGAAGAAATAATTCATTAAAGCCATAATTTGTAGGTTTTTTTTAACATGGACAACATTATTTTTGTTAAAATATTATCCCAAGTGACCACGAGAGCTGTTCCAAAATCTAGTTGGAAAAATTGTTGAAACAGGCAAAATTAATGCACCTCACACACATATACATGACTGCTCATATCTCCTGACTTGATACAGACACTTCAAGCAGTGTGGTTAACTGTATCCATATACATGGTTTTCTTAGAAGATCAGAGACAATGATAAGATATTATTTCTTTTAAAAGTTAGACCATCCTGAATAATTACAGTTTTTGGGTGATAATAAATGTAAACAAATGTGTTGATATGATAATTTTATTATTTTAGCACATTAACAGGAGATAATGGTGGAGGGACAGATGTTGATCAAACTCTAAATATTTTCTCTCTAGCATCAGGACACATGTATGAAAGATTAATGAGGTAATTATTATCAAATGAATAGGGGCTGCTATTTTCATTGAATTTCAATTCACTATACAACATCACCTATAGTATGTGAAAAGGTTTGATGGATAGTTATTACAAAATATGTATGAAATACGACTCAAACACTGTCTGATAAATAATTTAAGAAAATGTGTATTGACTTCAAGATTGTCACTAGATGATATTTTATATTTTATTTTGTAACTAATGTATCCACTTACTGTATATAGCCTTTATTTTGATGTCGCAATGTATTATCTTGGTATTTTAGTTATGTATGTATTTATCGCAGCCATCGTGGTCGTGATCGTATGGTAGTTGGATTTATAACTATCTTTGCAAAACAGTGCCTCTCACCACTAATATTGTGAGTTTGAATCCCACTCAGGCGAGGTGTACTCGATACAACATTATATGATGAAGATTGTCAGTGACTTGCGACTGGTCAGTGGTTTTCTCTGGGTACTCTGGTTTCCCCCAACAATAAAACTGACCACCACAATATAGCTGAAGTATTGTTGAAAGAGGCGTTAAACACCATAAACCTACCCCATCCCCTAAATCCTGTATTTATCATGGGAGGTTATTCTAACAAAGGGGCCATGTTGCAGATTTTTACATCTACCTATGCAGTCACTCGCTATCAATACTCATGTTATGAGTTTGATTCCTGCAGGTGGCTAGTTGTACGTGATACCTGTTTGTCAATGACTTGCAATAAGTCAGTGGTTTTCTTCACATGCTCCTGATTCCTCTCTCAATTAAAATTATTTGCCACAGTACAAGTGTAATATTGTTGAAAATGGTGTTAAACGCCAGTAACAGTTTTTATAATAATTTTCTACTTCATATTTTTTCAGAATTATGATGATGAGTGTTTTACATCACACTAAGTCTAAAGTCAAATTCTGGTTTCTAAAAAATTATTTGTCACCATCTTTTATAGTGAGTATTGTATTTAAGAAAAATATTGTATGACGTTCTTAAGACTAGAATTACAGTTGTGTAACTGTGTTTTTCTTATTGACATTTATGATAGCTGGCAGTTTGAATCAATATTGATAAACACATCAATCTGACTGATTATTATTATTAACTGCAACAATTATTATTAATAGCCATCCAAATACAAAATAGTTGATGAAAACTTATTGATATCTACAGGTAATTTCTGACTGGAGACAGACACGTTGGTCAGTGGGATCTCAAACCATTTTTCTTGATTTCTAGCGTTCCCACGACCAAGCAATTAAATAACTATTTTCAGTAGTGAAAAGGGGCGATTAAATGGAGTCGTCCCACTTTTATTTAACTACTTGTAATAGTTTTATAGAATACTAACAAACTCACATCCAGTATTGACATTATATATGATATTACAGGATTTTATACCTAAAATGGCAAAGAATTATGGTTTTGAATATGAATTAATTCAATATAAATGGCCAAGATGGTTAAATCAACAGAAAGAAAAACAAAGAGTTATGTGGGGGTAAGTAAATAAGATTAACTAACAAATGATCAGAAATAGACAAGATGCTTGAATCACAAGAAACAATAGAATAATGTGGGGCATATATGGTTTTTTTATCTGGCAACTTCTGTTTCAAGATTCAAGTTTTTGAAATCTTGAAGGCAACTTCTGTCAATTATGTCAAGTAAGCTTTCATTGTATTTGGGGCCGTTGTGGCCGTGATCTTGATGTCGTTGGATTTACAACTACCTGTGCAATCAGTGCCTATCACCACTAAAGTTGTGAGTTTGAACCCTGTTTATGGCGCAGTGTACTCGATACAACAATATGTGATAAAGTTTGTCAATGACTTGCCACAAGTCGGTGGTTTTCTCATGGTACTCCGGTTTCCTCCACCAATAAAACTGATCACCATGATATAACTGAAATATTGTTGAAAGTGGCATTAAAACACCATAAACACTAGTTAGTTCTCTATTCCATAAAAAGAATTATTCTGAATGAAGACAGATGTTATTGACAAAAATTAAGTGACAGTGTGTAAAGAGTAAAAAAAAACTAAATTTGTCGTCTTTAAGATGACTATATCTGCTTGTATGAAAATTATTTAGATTTTTTATTTTTTTTTACATTTTTCATTTTTATACTTTTCAGATATAAAATCCTGTTTTTAGATGTACTATTTCCATTAGATGTAAAGAAAATTTTATATGTTGATGCTGATCAGGTAAATAAGTTTATAGTAATACTGCTGTTCATAACTAAGGTTCTCCTCCCTCAGGCATAGCTGACCTTAGCTGATTTTGGCTATCCTGTTTAGGCCCTTTGGTTTTATTGCTCCCCAAACTTTAAATTATTTGTCTTTCCAATCTTTAGATTTTGAGTGTAACTGATGAAGGTTATTCCAGAAACGTGTCGTATTTGATATCTATATTTTTATTTTAATGAAGTAAGCTTTCAGTTGGGTAACCATTATCTACAATGTCTAGAACTATTTTTTTTCAGTGGTTTGACTCATAGGTTCTTCTATAAAGCATTATAAGAGATGTAGAAATATTTTTCATGAGTGCCAGAAATTCTGTCTTGTCCTGAGTAGAGCATACATAACATGACAAGAGTAGAAGATGTTGAATTTTATACATGAGTGAAAGATACATTGTATTCAAATCTCTTCTTTCTGCCAAATGCAAGAAGTTATGTCTTTTGTAAATAATGACAAAATAAATATAATTTACAAATTGTGGAAAAGTTAATGCCATTTCCTTCATTGTATTACTTTCAAGTAACATGACTATATTTTTATAGTCTTCAGTAGGATTAAGATTATGGCTGTTTAATACCAATTTCAGTAATATTTCAGATTGTATCATAGAGGTTAATTTCATTGGTGATGGTTGAATGCATTAACCTTCCATAATATACTGACAGACTTTATTACATAAGGTTGTATTGTGCATACATCTTGATAGGCAGGGATCAAACATCTAATGTTGTCTATTTATGTTTTCATAAAAATCAAAGTAGCATATATACAACAACACTCAGATATACAGATGTGGTATGTTGTAGTTTTATTTAACCACTCCACCCCCTCCCCCCACCCCCCCCCCCCCCCCCCATTGTAGTTTTATTTAACCATTCCACCCTCCCCCACACTATTATGGCATCTTTAGCATCTTATAAGAATGCATATAATATTTTGTTTTGAGATTTTTTTTATATTTTAAATTTTCAGATTGTAAGAGCAGATCTACAAGAATTACATGATCTAGATTTGAAAGGGGCTCCATATGGGTATACCCCATTCTGTAGTGATAGAAAAGAAATGGACGGATTTAGGTTTGTATTAAATGGTAGTGTTTAAAGGGGCTCCATTTGGGTATACATCATTCTGTAGTGATAGAAAAAAAAATGGATGGATTTAGGTTTAATTTGAATAGTAGCATTGAAAGGGGCTCCATAAGGGTATACCTCATTCTGTAGTGATACAGCAAAAAATAATTAATTTAGGTTTAATTTGAATAGTAGCATTGAAAGGGGCTCCATATGGGTATACCTCATTCTATTGTGATAGAATTGTGACATTTTTCCTTTAATCTCATCGAGTGATCAGTATCAATTAACTTACTCTGATACTGTAGATAATCGTTGAGTGAGTGAGTGATTGTTGTTTAATGCCAATTCAGCAATTTTTCAGCTATATCATGGCAAGAACACGTTAATTTCAATGAGATGATGATGATGTCCGCATTGTACTAGACCAACACACAGAATTGGATTTTTATAGCGCTAGCTCACTGAAACAACAGGCCACGGGTAGACATGTCGCTCCACTCAGACACATTATTCTGATTCCGAGCCAACCTGTCTTTGCTCTTTCTCCTTAATGCTGCGTGCTTAGCGGAGAAGCAACAAATACCAATTTTATATTCTTTGGTTTGACCCGACCAGGGCTCGAACCCACTATCTACTGCACTCGAGAGGAGCACTCTAACCATTATGCCACCGATGCGGTTTTGAGTGTGAGACAACAAACACATTATGATGTTAACAATAATGGTGGGAGTGGCCATATTAGATTAGGACTACTGTAATGAAATATGTGATGTTATGTTTATTCTTTCAGATTTTGGAAATCTGGTTATTGGGCCAGCCATTTAGCTGGAAGAAAGTATCATATTAGGTTGGTAGACTTATTTTATACTCATTCTGTTTTATATAGACAATAACATTTGTTTAATAGGAATCAATGAATTAATTAAATGTAAAGAAGTCAGAGTAAAACCTATCTGAACTGAACCTCCTTGGGACCAATGTTTATATTTGAAATAGACTGGTGTTTGGTTTATAAGTGTAATATTAATAAAGATTTTAAAACAATTAGGACTTATTACAAGTTTGGTTGACACAGGATTAGGACTTATTACAAGTTTGGTTGACACAGGATTAGGACTTATTACAAGTTTGGTTGACACAGGATTAGGACTTATTACAAGTTTGGTTGACACAGGATTAGGACTTATTACAAGTTTGGTTGACACAGGATTAGGACTTATTACAAGTTTGGTTGACACAGGATTAGGACTTATTACAAGTTTGGTTGACACAGGATTAGGACTTATTACAAGTTTGGTTGACACAGGATTAGGACTTATTACAAGTTTGGTTGACACAGGATTAGGACTTATTACAAGTTGGTGTTTGAGTTATAAGTGTAATATTAATAAAGATTTTAAAACAATTAGGACTTATTACAAGTTTGGTTGACACAGGATTAGGACTTATTACAAGTTTGGTTGACACAGGATAAGGACTTATTACAAGTTGGTGTTTGAGTTATAAGTGTAATATTAATAAAGATTTTAAAACAATTAGGACTTATTACAAGTTTGGTTGACACAGGATTAGGACTTATTACAAGTTTGGTTGACACAGGATTAGGACTTATTACAAGTTTGGTTGACACAGGATTAGGACTTATTACAAGTTTGGTTGACACAGGATTAGGACTTATTACAAGTTTGGTTGACACAGGATTAGGACTTATTACAAGTTGGTATTTGAGTTATAAGTGTAATATTAATAAAGATTTTAAAACAATTAGGACTTATTACAAGTTTGGTTGACACAGGATTAGGACTTATTACAAGTTTGGTTGACACAGGATTAGGACTTATTACAAGTTTGGTTGACACAGGATTAGGACTTATTACAAGTTTGGTTGACACAGGATTAGGACTTATTACAAGTTTGGTTGACACAGGATTAGGACTTATTACAAGTTTGGTTGACACAGGATTAGGACTTATTACAAGTTTGGTTGACACAGGATTAGGACTTATTACAAGTTTGGTTGACACAGGATTAGGACTTATTACAAGTTTGGTTGACACAGGATTAGGACTTATTACAAGTTTGGTTGACACAGGATTAGGACTTATTACAAGTTTGGTTGACACAGGATTAGGACTTATTACAAGTTTGGTTGACACAGGATTAGGACTTATTACAAGTTTGGTTGACACAGGATTAGGACTTATTACAAGTTTGGTTGACACAGGATTAGGACTTATTACAAGTTTGGTTGACACAGGATTAGGACTTATTACAAGTTTGGTTGACACAGGATTAGGACTTATTACAAGTTTGGTTGACACAGGATTAGGACTTATTACAAGTTTGGTTGACACAGGATTAGGACTTATTACAAGTTTGGTTGACACAGGATTAGGACTTATTACAAGTTTGGTTGACACAGGATTAGGACTTATTACAAGTTTGGTTGACACAGGATTAGGACTTATTACAAGTTTGGTTGACACAGGATTAGGACTTATTACAAGTTTGGTTGACACAGGATTAGGACTTATTACAAGTTTGGTTGACACAGGATTTTGGTTTATTGAAGTTTTGATTTAGATCTATTTAACTTTATATGAAACAAAAATAGTACTAATATTTTAAGTACCTACAGACGAGAAGATAAGTGTTGGTAAATATCAGACAATGTTAAAAATAAAAAATGAACAAAAAACAATGCTTTGTGTGAATATATGTTGTCTTTGGTGTAGAATTAATATGAAATTCATTGAATGATTTGCTTACAGAGGGTGCAAAAGATATTACAATGTTTTACAGATTCCTTTGTAGCCAATTTAAATTGTCTTGTTTGAATTCAGTCAAAAAACTGTAATTTTATCTGAAACCTTTGTTTTAACATATTTATTTCTTTCATTTTCCAGTGCCTTGTATGTGGTAGATTTAAAGAAATTTCGTAAGATTGCTGCAGGTGATAGATTACGAGGTCAATATCAAGGACTAAGTCAGGATCCTAACAGTCTGTCTAACTTAGATCAAGATCTACCTAATAATATGATACACCAAGTCAGCATTAAATCATTACCACAGGAATGGCTATGGTGTGAAACATGGTGTAGTGATGAATCTAAAGTTAATGCTAAAACTATAGATTTAGTAAGTAATGTTAAGTTTAGCATTATATTGTAACTCTTGGAATGGTTTTGGTGTAAAACCTTGTACTGTGATGAATCTAAAAATATATTCTGTCAATTTAAACATTTAATCATTCTCACAGATATTTCCTTGGTTAGGATGGATTTAATATTCAAAATTAAACACTCAAGTAGTAAGAAGGATATGGATGTACATGAACTTTACACTTAGACACAAATTAAAGTAAAGGTACAGTGCTGTTATCAATGTTCTACATTTCAGTCACAGAAGGGACTTGAATAAATCATACTTCAGAATTACCATTTATACCATGCAAATTCTTTCAGTTCAAGTCAAGTAAATAAAACACTCATTCAAGATTTTACCTTGAATCATTTCCAATTTATGAAACTCAAATCCAATCACTGTAGATATTTAGTCATTAACGAAATAATCCAAGTTTCACAGGAATGATATATTTGAAAATTTATCACAAGTTTAATGTAGTACATTGTAATACAGTATATCAAAATTTCACATTTAATTATTACCATTTATAAAGACTTGATGAAATAATGAAATATAAAATGTGTATAAAGTCTATGCTATAGATTTACAGGCAGTAAATAGTCATTGAAATATTACATGTTACTTTGAACGATTTGTATTTATTTCAGTGTAATAATCCATTAACAAAAGAACCCAAATTAAAAGCTGCATTAAGAATAGCTCCTGAGTGGAAGGAATATGATTACGAAATAAAAGTTTTATGGGATAAAGTATATGGTACAAATACCAGAAGTCAAATAGAATACGAGGCTCCAGATATAGATACTAAACAAATAGGTAACTGATAAATAGGCATATTTAGACTAATAGGTAACTGATAAATAGGCATAAGTGAAAGTGTAGTTTGATCCCTTTGTCATTTCCCTTCCCCCTCCCCTTTTTGCAAATAATTTGATAATCGGTGAGGAATTTATACATTAAGGATAACAAATGGCCACTAGAATTCAATTATTGTAGAAAGGGGGGGGGTATAAGATATTTAACACCATTTCTCAACAATATTTCAGGTTGAGAAAACCACTGACCTGCCGCAGAACAATAACAAACTTTATCACATAATGTTGTATCAAATAAACTTATCTCTGAAAAAGGGTTGAATTCAAAAACCATAGTGATGAATGTCATAAGGAGATGAAAATTCAACAACCACAACCAGGGCAGTGAAAACTATAAATAATTATAGAAATAAACAATATTAACAAATGTGTGTGATATTACTGTTTTTGTGATGTACAAACTTTAGAGAGATTTATTGTCTTAACTTATTGTATGAAAAACCATCGCCTTGAGTGCGATAGATCGGGGGTTTTTGAGCCCGGATCGAGTCAAACCAAAGACTATGAAATTGGTATTTGTTGCTTCTCTGCTAAGCACGCAGCACTAAGGAGAAAGAGCACAGACTGGTTGGCTCAGAATCAGGATAATGTGTGGGGCTACATGTCTATCCGCAGACTGTTATTTCAGTGAGCTAGCAATATAAAAATCCAACTAACCGTGTTTGTCTAGAACAAAGCGTACCTCATCATCATCTCATTAAAAATTAACTTGTTCTCGTCATGATATAACTGAAAAATTGCTGAGTTGGCGTTAAACAGCATTCACTCACTTAACAATCATTTACTCACTGAAAAACCATCATTGTTGAAACAAAAAAAGTCAAAATTGTCACCTGTCACGTATCAAGTGCTAAGATTGTATCATCATCAGTAGTCTGAAAAAAATGGAAATTGAAAATACATGTTAAAATCAAACTTTCAACATGTTTAAATAGTAGTTTCAAAAATGATTTTTTAAGTTAACTATGAAATATAAATGTTATTATTTTCTCTTTTTCAGGTTCAAAATTGGGTTACCATGATGAGTTATAACGACTACTTAAACTATTATTTGTATATTAGATAATTCTATTGAATCTACAGATTTTATTTTGCAATTATGAATCTTATTCATTTATCATTAGAAATTTTTAACATATTACCAACTTATTTTTTTACTTTCTGTTTAAATTATACATAATGTCTGCCATAAATAGAAAGTTTGTCATTGATTCAGTCTCGATCACTGTACATGTTTCTTCTTATTATTTATTTCAATAAAATAAAGTCTTAATGTGATAAAGATAACATCAGAGATCCAAAATTTCCACTAAATTGCATCAATGGCAGAGAAAATCCTGTACTTAGAATTTGTTTATGCCATTTTTGGAAGCATTACCGAGAATCGTGTAATTATGGTAAATTTCCCAAAAATTTTACGATCAGTTTGACAAATTAGTACCTGACATTTTGCTAGATTCACCATGTCATCTTCACTCTGAATTAAGTATTTTCATATTAAATATTTTCATTTTTTGTTTAAAGTTAAAAAATCTCTTTCTGAGAGTACAGGTATGTCTTTACATTGAACATATTTAATCCAATCAGCCTTGGGACCATTTTTTTCAATAGACAGGTGCTGAGATCAGTTACAGGGATGATTTGAAAATCAGTTTACGCAGGATTTTGTTTTATATTATGAGATTGGTTTAGAGAGGTTTCACTGTAACAGAAGCATGATTTGATACATCATTTTTAATCTTATTCACCCTATTGTGAATTAGAAATGTAGAACAACAATGAAAGTCCCCTTCCTTTACTTAAATGTGTGTCTAATTATAAAGTTGGATAGTCTCCCATGTTCATTTACATCCATATCCTTTATTAACTTTGTAGATGATCTCAGACATTATATTAATGATAAATGATCATGATACTGCCATTTAGGATGCTTTTTTGTTTATCATATATACATGCAATCAATTCCTTTCATATCATGCTTTCATTACTCAGAAATAAACCCAAGTCTCCCCCAAAAAAAATTTATATGTGGCAGTTTTTTCTGTTTTTCTTTCTACTTAAAATATCCATCCCATAGCTATAATATACATGTATAAGCCACGTCAACTAGAAGTAGTCTTAGTCTATGACATTATATGATGTTTCAATACTATTCTTAATGTTTAATTTACAATATAATAATTTGTTCTATTTTAAGGAATTTAATGATGATTTTGACTAGTTTAAGTATCATGGGTCCATTAAGCTTGGTTATTCCAGTATCTCATTCTGAGGTTTCTTTGTTCCTTTCCTATTTCATTAGTAGTTTAATATCTGTTTGATGATGTTTCAAATAATAACATAAATATACATAGGTTTAAATGTAACAGATGCACATTAAGACTAATAAAGTCTCATAAGTACTGATGGCAGTCAAAAGTTTTAAAATGGCCAAACAGCAAAAGCTAAAATACAAGATAGTGAAAAGATAGACTTTGTCTTTTGTAAAATTATGGCTAAAAGTAGAGAAGTCTCAGACCTTATCAGGGAATGAGTTTAATTTGGGACCATATACATTTCATATTTTTGTCTGCAACTTATAAAATCTGTATATAAAACTCACTGCTTTGATTAGAAATTCTTTTAATCCTGCAATTTCTTTAAGCAGTCAAATTGCATTGACAATACTTGTTTTTATTATTTTTTGTGATACATAGTCATTGAATGTATATAGCCTCCTGGTCACCATGCTTCTATGTATAGTGGAAACTGCTAGACAAGTACCACATGTGAAGTCTGCAGAAAGTGTCACAATTTTAATACTTATGGTGTGAAAAATATTATTTGATGATGAGTAAAAAGTGCATTATTTGTTTTCCATAAATATAAAATAAAAACATTTTGTTACAAGCTGTTCTTAATTAAGTAATACTTCATTTATTTATTATTATTTTGTCATGTCTTGTAAGCAACTTATGTGTATTACATCATTAATAGTTGTGTTTTGCTCACCTCAGTCAAATGGTCATGTATTGCCATCACTTTGCGTCCGTCATCGTTGTTAACTTTTCACCTATTAATCATCTAGTCTCCTCTAAAAGTGCTGGGCCAATTATAACCAAACTTGCAGAAATGATGTTTGTGACATCCTCTGCATTTTGTCTTGATATTGCCAAAAAACATGGCCACCATCAACAGTTCTTGTTTCTGATTGGCTGAAGCTTTTAAAATCTTTTCCTCCCAAATGATTTGATTGTTGGTACAAATAATATATGTGAGGTCCTCTGTCAAAATTCCTTAAATCATCTAGAACCAAGAAAAACATGGATTCCATGGCCAATTCTTGTCTCTGGTGTGCTGAAATTTAAAATAATCTTCTCTCTAAAATTACAGGTTCAAGAGATTTGTTGTTTATTGTATGTGAGGTCCTCCACAGAAATTTTATAACATTACATTGTATTGTGAAACAGTTCTGGCACAGGCCTTTGATCTTTGAAGAAAATGTTTAAGCTTTGATTACTTGAAAACTTTTCGTCAGTTCCTTTGTGTTTAATAAAAACGTAGATATTAATCTAATGCGGAAGACAATATTTTAAGCCTCAATAAATTATACCACACTTCTGTTACTGTTAGTTTATGAAAGCACCACCATCAAATAATTGTGTATTACACATGTAGTTGTGTATTACACATCAGTGCACACTACACAACTAATTATAGTTATGGTCAGGATATATAATTTGCACATTCTTTACTGTTTGTATGGATGAAATGTTGTCTGGTATCCTAGAAGTCTATAATATACTGTGTATTTTGTTGTTATGTTTGTGAATTTGTATTGAAAATTGACTTGAACATATCAAGGGTTTTTGGTGCTAACTATTCATATGAAAGAAAAGCCAAAATAAGTGTCAAATATTCTGGAATTTGTAGGAGTTAGGGTTATGGTGTTTAACTACATGACGGCCGCTTGGAAATTTGTTGTTTCATTAATGCAAACTTTGTGAAAAGAACCGTTTTTTTTCTGGAAAATGTTTTTTTTTACTTGTGACATGTACGAGTGGATTTATCCATGTTATAATTGGTTTGTAAACTTACGTCAGCAGGTTTTTACAACTATACAAGAGAATTATAATGTTCGTTCAGTAAATACGATATATTTCATAATTAGAAAGATAATTTTTCCTCAATCCTTGACAATCATCTTAAAACAATTTTTAAAATATCTTTAGAGATTTGAGGAATAACCTTTTTTTCTAGATTTAATTTCTGTATTGATGGACAATGTAAAATGATTGATTGTCAATAAATGTTTGGTATTTAATTTATTTCATGAATGGAAGAGTTAAAATATCACAGAAATTGACAGAAATAGAGCATTTTTTATGTAATAAGAAATTTTGAATAGTTAATCATATCTTTTAAAGGAGAATACATTTTTGTACAAGTAAAAAATTGGTTGTTTTATTTAAAATTGACAATACCAGAACAGTGTAGCGTTTCCCTGTTAAAATATAAATATCAGAAATTGATTGTATCAACTGAAAAGTATTCTTTTGAATTTATGCCATGTTAAAAATATATTTGACCTATTTTAATATGAAAAATTTCTCTTTTTGTGTTTGTTTCATTTTGAACACATTGAGAGGTTTGTCTTCCAATAGATTACTATTTATAGCTTTGGTGATTGTTTTTTTTTCTTTTTTTAAGAGAGGTGTGGATAGATGGTGGAAGTCATATAGTGTTTTTGGCAAGTTTTTACTATTAAAACTTTTTTTTTTTTAAACTGTTTCAAAACTGTTAATTGACAATTGTATTTGTATTGAAATACAGATGACAGCCAAAGATAAGGACCTTGCCATTTTTGAATTAAGGCTATTAAATATTAGGAAGGATTCTATGAATATCGAGATATATAATGTTGTAAAAGATTGATCTTCACCCGACTGATTAGGAACAAGGAGGGGATAATCTAATAATAGTAAAATAAAACTTTCAATATATACATTGTTAACCTGGTGCTTCACAATTGTTGATCAGTTGTGACTGATATCAAGATATGGGGTATTGTTTCATAATTCTCCTATATCACTATTCCAGAAACTAATGTTTTTGTTTTGTTGGGAGGGAAGGGGGGGGGGGCTTACTAATTTCTAAAAACAAATTTTATTTGATATTAGTCTGGTCGGTGATCAATTGTTTATGAGGTTTTTGACCAATCATGTTTCTTGGTGAATAGAAGAAGATATTTTACATAATTCTGTAGTTTCTCATAGGAAATTAAAGGAATCAATGTTTACATGTTATTTTAATGAATGTATTAAATGTATCATCACTTTGAAAACTCTCATGTATTAGTGAGTTATCTCCCTTTACAAAGGTTGGTAAGGGAGACAATAAAATAACCTTCTTTATGTTTTATTATATCCCTGGTCTGATATAGTAAGGGAGGTAACTCATTAACAACTTATTTTGAAAGATTGTTGGCTGAATAAATGTAATTAAATGTGTAGCGACTGACGAACGAGTGTGCAAAATGAGGAAAATACAGTCCTTTGATTTATAAAGTATGATCAATTTACTTTATAATGAATGATATGATTGCAGAAGCTAATTTTGTTGCTACAGTAATAATATTATCATCGAAAAAAAATTATGGGATAATTTTAATATTTGAAATATTTAATTTTGATAATTCTGTTAATTTTTTTTCAGAAAGTTTTGTTGTAACATTATTATGCATGTTGAATTTATGACTGAGTCATTGTTATATGAATAAATGCATCTATATATGTATATTGTGATTCTTTAAACTTATTAAAATTATTACAAAATGTTTTGTTTGTACTTTTCATCGAGTTTGAAAAACTGCTGTTTATAATTGGAACTGCCTCTTTTGTAATGGTTTTGCATTGTGGGTATCAGTACTGCTTCCTGTTTAATAGAAGTGTGCATCATGTTCCATTTCGTATTAGAGGTGCCACTTGTATATACTTGGCACTTGGCTTTATTATTTTCAAATTAAAAAAATATCGGCAAGAAAAATGTTTTGTTTTTCTTTTTTTAACTTAAATCATGATTTTATATTTCAAGATGCTTTCCGATTGGCTGAAATTTTTAAATTCCTCAGAAATCCATGCATCAAATAATTGCTTATATGACCCTCTAAAAAGTTTGGGTTTTTTGATGTTTGTAAATTCAAGATTGCAGCAGTGCAGGAAATTTGGTTAGCATACAACTCCATGGGAAAACTACTTTAAAATTACTAGTATTCTTATCTTAATTCACTGAACCATTTGAAAACTTATTGGTGAAAATTTATGATTGAAACCAAATTGTACACAAGTTTCACATTTTTGTGTGGATCGGCAATCCTAGTTAGCATACACCACACAACATAATTTAAGTTTACATACACAACAGGACTTCATTTAACTATGTGAATAAGAAACTTAACTTACTTACCCGTAAACCTGATCAGTATCAATAACCAGGTGAGCAATAGACTAGGATTGAGCCTCTAGTACAAATATCTTGTAATGACTTGGTGACATAATCATTGTAACAAACATGTATGTACATATGAACTTAACAGGGCAAGGGTCCTCCTCGGGTGGCATAATGGTTATTGTGCTCAACTGAAGTATGGTAGGTCATGCATTAGATCCTTGATCAGGTCCAAGGACTATAAAAATTGGTATTTGTTGCTTCTATGCCAAGCATGCAGAATAAAGGAGTGAGAAGAAAGACTAGTTGGCTCGGTCAACAATGTGTCCGAGTAGTAGACATCTCAACAGAATGTTGTCTGGAACTATAAAAATTCCACTCTGCACATTTGTCTAGTACAAAACAGATATCATCATCTCATCAAAAAGGTAACTTGTTCTCCCCAAGAAGTTCATAAACAACAATCACTAACTCACTTGAAGTGGGAAGCATATATGGGCCCAAATATGTGCAAGCATATTGTGGATCCTGGTCTAAATTGTTGTCTTGTATAGAAAATATGGGTTTGTTCCAAAACCATGTATAACATGTTTTGAATAATGCTATCACAGTGATGAATTTTTAGCTCACCTGGCCAAAGGTCATGTGATCTTTTCGATCTGTTGTCTGTCAGTCCATAAACTTTTCATGACCTCTACAAACTGAGATATTAACATTTTTGCCATGTTTGAATTGAATTGAAACATATGTTTGTTAATAATCATGACCACACCTACTTTAGTGAAGAGGTAAACTCCCTAACGAACTTGCCTATGGTGAGGGAATTAACAAAGTTTAGAGTGGTTTACTTCGAGAAAACAGTCTAGAGGATTGGCTTCTTTTCAAATGACCATAATAATCGGGGATTATTATATTACATGGTATAAATAAATGCATAATTCACATATGGTAATTATGCATGGAAAATGAACAAAACACATTGATTTTATTTACTATTTTTGTTTTATTTTTTTTATTTTTTATTTACAATATAAGTACCCAGGCTTAAGGTACATTTATATAACAATTTTCTCACTTTTTTTTACAAATTTAAAATCTCCAGGCCTTCTCTATTGAGATCACATATGTACAATGTAGAACTTGCTATGCAATTGTTGAAAATCGAAAAATGTACATGGTATCTGACACATGAGGAAGTTATTTAATATGTAACTATAAAACTTACAAAAATAAATTGAAAAATAAATGACTCAAATTGTTTGTAATGATCAACTCAAAAATTAAATGTACTGTGCACCAATCTAAATAGCTATCATTTTTAAAATTTAGTTTGGAAAATGCATGTCTTAATTCTCCCCCCTTTTAATTATGTTACACCATTATAACATATAATTGCTTAAAATATATTTGACCTATTTTAATATGAAAAATTTCTCTTTTTGTGTTTGTTTCATTTTGAACACATTGAGAGGTTTGTCTTCCAATAGATTACTATTTATAGCTTTGGTGATTGTTTTTTTTTCTTTTTTTAAGAGGTGTGGATAGATGGTGGAAGTCATATAGTGTTTTTGGCAAGTTTTTACTATTAAAACTTTTTTTTTTTAAACTGTTTCAAAACTGTTAATTGACAATTGTATTTGTATTGAAATACAGATGACAGCCAAAGATAAGGACCTTGCCATTTTTGAATTAAGGCTATTAAATATTAGGAAGGATTCTATGAATATCGAGATATATAATGTTGTAAAAGATTGATCTTCACCCGACTGATTAGGAACAAGGAGGGGATAATCTAATAATAGTAAAATAAAACTTTCAATATATACATTGTTAACCTGGTGCTTCACAATTGTTGATCAGTTGTGACTGATATCAAGATATGGGGTATTGTTTCATAATTCTCCTATATCACTATTCCAGAAACTAATGTTTTTGTTTTGTTGGGAGGGGAGGGGGGGGGGGGGGGGGGCTTACTAATTTCTAAAAACAAATTTTATTTGATATTAGTCTGGTCGGTGATCAATTGTTTATGGGGTTTTTGACCAATCATGTTTCTTGGTGAATAGAAGAAGATATTTTACATAATTCTGTAGTTTCTCATAGGAAATTAAAGGAATCGATGTGTTTACATGTTATTTTAATGAATGTATTAAATGTATCATCACTTTGAAAACTCTCATGTATTAGTGAGTTATCTCCCTTTACAAAGGTTGGTAAGGGAGACAATAAAATAACCTTCTTTATGTTTTATTATATCCCTGGTCTGATATAGTAAGGGAGGTAACTCATTAACAACTTATATTGAAAGATTGACGGCTGAATAAATGTAATTAAATGTGTAGCGACTGACGAACGAGTGTGCAAAATGAGGAAAATACAGTCCTTTGATTTATAAAGTATGATCAATTTACTTTATAATGAATGATATGATTGCAGAAGCTAATTTTGTTGCTACATTAATAATATTATCATCGAAAAAAAATTATGGGATAATTTTAATATTTGAAATATTTAATTTTGATAATTCTGTTAAATTTTTTTCAGAAAGTTTTGTTGTAACATTATTATGTATGTTGAATTTATGACTGAGTCATTGTTATATGAATAAATGCATCTATATATGTATATTGTGATTCTTTAAACTTATTAAAATTATTACAAAATGTTTTGTTTGTACTTTTCATCGAGTTTGAAAAACTGCTGTTTATAATTGGAACTGCCTCTTTTGTAATGGTTTTGCATTGTGGGTATCAGTACTGCTTCCTGTTTAATAGAAGTGTGCATCATGTTCCATTTCGTATTAGAGGTGCCACTTGTATATACTTGGCACTTGGCTTTATTATTTTCAAATTAAAAAAATATCGGCAAGAAAAATGTTTTGTTTTTCTTTTTTTAACTTAAATCATGATTTTATATTTCAAGATGCTTTCCGATTGGCTGAAATTTTCAAATTCCTCAGAAATCCATGCATCAAATAATTGCTTATATGACCCTCTAAAAAGTTTGGGTTTTTTGATGTTTGTAAATTCAAGATTGCAGCAGTGCAGGAAATTTGGTTAGCATACAACTCCATGGGAAAACTACTTTAAAATTACTAGTATTCTTATCTTAATTCACTGAACCATTTGAAAACTTATTGGTGAAAATTTATGATTGAAACCAAATTGTACACAAGTTTCACATTTTTGTGTGGATCGGCAATCCTAGTTAGCATACACCACACAACATAATTTAAGTTTACATACACAACAGGACTTCATTTAACTATGTGAATAAGAAACTTAACTTACTTACCCGTAAACCAGATCAGTATCAATAACCAGGTGAGCAATAGACTAGGATTGAGCCTCTAGTACAAATATCTTGTAATGACTTGGTGACATAATCATTGTAACAAACATGTATGTACATATGAACTTAACAGGGCAAGGGTCCTCCTCGGATGGCATAATGGTTATTGTGCTCAACTGAAGTATGGTAGGTCGTGCATTAAACTGTTTCAAAACTGTTAATTGACAATTGTATTTGTATTGAAATACAGATGACAGCCAAAGATAAGGACCTTGCCATTTTTGAATTAAGGCTATTAAATATTAGGAAGGATTCTATGAATATCGAGATATATAATGTTGTAAAAGATTGATCTTCACCCGACTGATTAGGAACAAGGAGGGGATAATCTAATAATAGTAAAATAAAACTTTCAATATATACATTGTTAACCTGGTGCTTCACAACTGTTGATCAGTTGTGACTGATATCAAGATATGGGGTATTGTTTCATAATTCTCCTATATCACTATTCCAGAAACTAATGTTTTTGTTTTGTTGGGAGGGAAGGGGGGGGGGGCTTACTAATTTCTAAAAACAAATTTTATTTGATATTAGTCTGGTCGGTGATCAATTGTTTATGGGGTTTTTGACCAATCATGTTTCTTGGTGAATAGAAGAAGATATTTTACATAATTCTGTAGTTTCTCATAGGAAATTAAAGGAATCGATGTGTTTACATGTTATTTTAATGAATGTATTAAATGTATCATCACTTTGAAAACTCTCATGTATTAGTGAGTTATCTCCCTTTACAAAGGTTGGTAAGGGAGACAATAAAATAACCTTCTTTATGTTTTATTATATCCCTGGTCTGATATAGTAAGGGAGGTAACTCATTAACAACTTATATTGAAAGATTGACGGCTGAATAAATGTAATTAAATGTGTAGCGACTGACGAACGAGTGTGCAAAATGAGGAAAATACAGTCCTTTGATTTATAAAGTATGATCAATTTACTTTATAATGAATGATATGATTGCAGAAGCTAATTTTGTTGCTACATTAATAATATTATCATCGAAAAAAAATTATGGGATAATTTTAATATTTGAAATATTTAATTTTGATAATTCTGTTAAATTTTTTTCAGAAAGTTTTGTTGTAACATTATTATGTATGTTGAATTTATGACTGAGTCATTGTTATATGAATAAATGCATCTATATATGTATATTGTGATTCTTTAAACTTATTAAAATTATTACAAAATGTTTTGTTTGTACTTTTCATCGAGTTTGAAAAACTGCTGTTTATAATTGGAACTGCCTCTTTTGTAATGGTTTTGCATTGTGGGTATCAGTACTGCTTCCTGTTTAATAGAAGTGTGCATCATGTTCCATTTCGTATTAGAGGTGCCACTTGTATATACTTGGCACTTGGCTTTATTATTTTCAAATTAAAAAAATATCGGCAAGAAAAATGTTTTGTTTTTCTTTTTTTAACTTAAATCATGATTTTATATTTCAAGATGCTTTCCGATTGGCTGAAATTTTCAAATTCCTCAGAAATCCATGCATCAAATAATTGCTTATATGACCCTCTAAAAAGTTTGGGTTTTTTTGATGTTTGTAAATTCAAGATTGCAGCAGTGCAGGAAATTTGTTTAGCATACAACTCCATGGGAAAACTACTTTAAAATTACTAGTATTCTTATCTTAATTCACTGAACCATTTGAAAAAAACTTATTGGTGAAAATTTATGATTGAAACCAAATTGTACACAAGTTTCACATTTTTGTGTGGATCGGCAATCCTAGTTAGCATACACCACACAACATAATTTAAGTTTACATACACAACAGGACTTCATTTAACTATGTGAATAAGAAACTTAACTTACTTACCCGTAAACCTGATCAGTATCAATAACCAGGTGAGCAATAGACTAGGATTGAGCCTCTAGTACAAATATCTTGTAATGACTTGGTGACATAATCATTGTAACAAACATGTATGTACATATGAACTTAACAGGGCGAGGGTCCTCCTCGGGTGGCATAATGGTTATTGTGCTCAACTGAAGTATGGTAGGTCGTGCATTAGATCCTTGATCAGGTCCAAGGACTATAAAAATTGGTATTTGTTGCTTCTATGCCAAGCATGCAGAATAAAGGAGTGAGAAGAAAGACTAGTTGGCTCGGTCAACAATGTGTCCGAGTAGTAGACATCTCAACAGAATGTTGTCTGGAACTATAAAAATTCCACTCTGCACATTTGTCTAGTACAAAACAGATATCATCATCTCATCAAAAAGGTAACTTGTTCTCCCCAAGAAGTTCATAAACAACAATCACTAACTCACTTGAAGTGGGAAGCATATATGGGCCCAAATATGTGCAAGCATATTGTGGATCCTGGTCTAAATTGTTGTCTTGTATAGAAAATATGGGTTTGTTCCAAAACCATGTATAACATGTTTTGAATAATGCTATCACAGTGATGAATTTTTAGCTCACCTGGCTAAAGGTCATGTGATCTTTTCGATCTGTTGTCTGTCAGTCCATAAACTTTTCATGACCTCTACAAACTGAGATATTAACATTTTTGCCATGTTTGAATTGAATTGAAACATATGTTTGTTAATAATCATGACCACACCTACTTTAGTGAAGAGGTAAACTCCCTAACGAACTTGCCTATGGTGAGGGAATTAACAAAGTTTAGAGTGGTTTACTTTGAGAAAACAGTCTAGAGGATTGGCTTCTTTTCAAATGACCATAATAATCGGGGATTATTATATTACATGGTATAAATAAATGCATAATTCACATATGGTAATTATGCATGGAAAATGAACAAAACACATTGATTTTATTTACTATTTTTGTTTTATTTTTTTTATTTTTTATTTACAATATAAGTACCCAGGCTTAAGGTACATTTATATAACAATTTTCTCACTTTTTTTTACAAATTTAAAATCTCCAGGCCTTCTCTATTGAGATCACATATGTACAATGTAGAACTTGCTATGCAATTGTTGAAAATCGAAAAATGTACATGGTATCTGACACATGAGGAAGTTATTTAATATGTAACTATAAAACTTACAAAAATAAATTGAAAAATAAATGACTCAAATTGTTTGTAATGATCAACTCAAAAATTAAATGTACTGTGCACCAATCTAAATAGCTATCATTTTTAAAATTTAGTTTGGAAAATGCATGTCTTAAATTCTCCCCCCTTTTAATTATGTTACACCATTATAACATATAATTGCTTAATTTTGTTTCTCAAACATAATTTTACAGTATAGCGATTGTTTTTTCATATTAAGCACATAATTGTTTGCAATAATTCAGATAACTTCACATAAATTATATAAATTATTGAATCTAAATTCACTTCATATTCCTCTTAAAATTCTGTCTTCTAACCCAAATGAAAATAATTGTTTTCTCAATATACTATTCTATATGATTTTACTGATGGAAAGCAGACGACAAGAATTTGGAATTTTATTTTTTATTTGAAAATATCTGATTAAATCTGCCATCTCTGTTCAAAGATTTTATACTTTATAAAAAACAAATTGAAGAAAAAATTCCATCTTGAGTTGATCAAGGGTACAGGAAAGATGAACTAAAATATTTATCATATATATGAAACAAATTATAAAAATATACTACACAAACATCACTGAAAATGAAAATCAACATAATACTAAACTATACAATTAGAAATCTAATAAAAATATCTAGCACTTGTCTAAGGTTAGAGGTCAAACAGAAAATGGACACTAGGGGGCAGGGGTTGAAAATTATCTACTTATCTGTCAAAATAAAAAATAGTTATATAACATCCTCTATGCAAATTATTATTGTTGCAAGTGTTCGTTTACCTGCCTATTTATATCTCATTTAAAGTGTTGTCATGACAACCATTAGTCAACAAACAGCAACCATATGTTTGTGTTGGAGGCATTTTTTAAAAATCATGTGAGAATCATTGTTTTCAAGGGTCTCAAAGGGGTATTTCCATAATCTAACAAATACTCCCTGAAATTGCTTTTCAAAATTGTTTTCATAGAATGTGCCACAATGATTTTATTTCCCAAAGAGACCCTTTTAAACTTGGACATTGGAATGTAAATTTCACTTTCACAACAAAACTGCCTTCAATCAATTAAAAAAAATCAATTCCAAATTAAGAAAATTTTATCAAAATGGGCATTGTATCAAAATAAATTTTGTCATACAAATTCAACATATCTGGAATTGCACAATACAACAATTTTAGTGAGTTTTCTTCAACAACGAGTAGCTGCTATTTGAAAACTGACCATTAAATCATAAATTCAAACTACATGAAAAATATTAATGTTGGCATAATCGTTTTTGCCATCAAGCATTAAAATATATGAGGTAAAATAGTGCAAAGACCTTTGACAAATAATCACAGGTTTAACATGAATATCACACATTTGTCGCTAAAGCAACCATTAAAAGCAACAACTTTGAAAAAATAGAATTTAAACTTTGCATAAACTCACTTTTATAATCAGAACATTGCATTAGCATTGATGTAATATCTATATGAAAAAAAAAATTGTCAACACAGGGACATTTTCACAGTTTAAAACAAAAATATTAAATCTGTGACCAATTGTAAAAAGTGTTTGAAATGAAATCTAACGCACATGTAACATTTCAATTTCAAGTAGACCCCAACTTCTTCCAATTGCCTGCACACGACAAAAAATATCCGAAATAAGAAAGTTATTCAATCCAATTTAAAACCTTCTACAATTAACATATATATATCATACAACCTTAAATATAGTTTCCAAATTAGTGGATATATATATATATGTATATGTATATTTCTACCTAATTAAAAACCTTGTGATTATAGATGATAGAAAATAACATGTCATTACTTCAAATCTTATAAACATACCTATTTTTATAATTTCTTAGGACCAAAAACAACTTAATTTGTAGATTTTCAATGTTATTACTCTATATCAGGGATAATCCTGGTTGGAAAATAAAATATCTGAAACCATCTACACACCCCTTCAAAATGGTCATTTTGACCTGTTCAGCAATTTTCGGAAAACAATTTTCAGAGGAAAATAGCTGAAATCAGTCAAATAACCAATAAAAAATCATCCCTGCCATTTATTAAATAATCAAATCTTTTCGACCTTTTAAATAACATTTAACCAATATTTTTTTTTAATTTCTGTTTTCCTATAGCACATAATTAAAACTTAGATATGAATTCTGTATTTAGATTATATACATATCTATTTCTTTCTGATTAATTTTGGTAATTTGGGTCAGCAAATTATTTTTACACCAAAAAAACCCCAGAATAAATAAAAATATCTGTCTCGACTTTTATTACTGCTTTTTATCATGTTAGAAAATCATGTACATTGTATATAACTGAAAATAAAAACAGTATTGGAATACATTGATTGACTGTTTGGTACTTAACACCAACATTAGTAGTATTTCAGCTATACCGTGACATGAACAAATTTTATATTAACAAAATCTACAAATTAAATTCAATTGGTCCATTTAAAATATTTTTTGTTTCATCTAACTTTTTTTTTCTTCAAATTACAAATACATACAACCGGAATATATTGCATAGTTTTTTTTTAATCATAATATACAATCTTGCAAGTTATATCTGTACATAAATACATGTTTTCCAATCATATTAGAAAGAATTACAGCTGTTTTGAGGGAAACTAAACCTGTTTTAAAATGTATGGAT
The DNA here is from genome assembly GCA_963680875.1 of Bathymodiolus brooksi. Lineage (NCBI taxonomy): Eukaryota > Metazoa > Mollusca > Bivalvia > Mytilida > Modiolidae > Bathymodiolus > Bathymodiolus brooksi. Next base: position 127,183,221 of record OY804576.1, on the reverse strand, counting down.
ATCATAATATGTATAATATCTAGCCAAATATTCTTGTCTTGGTTCCTTCCTTTATTGTGATATGATCAGTTTTTAAACATGTCTTTTTGCCCTTAAATATCAAAGGAATAACAAACCAGTTTCAACTGGAACTTTTATCTACTTAATTTGAATCGGGTAATTCGTAAAATGTGGATAGAAGAAAATACACACTGCTTTTTATGTTTATAATTCAAAGAATTTTTTAAAGTTATTAAATTTTAACCAATTTTTTTAATTTAAAAGTTCAGTAATCTTTCATATAAGACTGGGTAATCATAGAAATTAATTACTGTGAAGGTATTTAAGAATCAACAAAGGGGAGGTAATTCATATTTAACAACGCAATATACTTCATGACTTGATTCACAATCATCATGTAAGAAATTGTACCGTTGTGTTTTTTTTCTTCTATCCACTGTTTTACTATAGTATATGTCTGATTCTTACCATGTACTTAGTTGTTTGTATGTACCAGAAAATTTATGAATAACTGCATGATATTTATATAATATTCAACTACATTGTAACTTGTCGATTTCTATGACTTCAACCAACTTGTTGTGTATTTATGCTTAATATATAGATGGTTTATGGTGTTTAACGCCACTTTCAACAATATTTCAGTTATATCGTGGCGGTAAATTTACAGATATCCATACATATATAAATATATAATAAGCGCTTTGATGGCACAATAACAAAACAAAAAATTGTCACAAAAGGTAGGGGAAAAAACTAAAATAAAATAAAAATGAATCTGGAAAAAAATAAGTATACTAATACAACTAAACTCTTTATTATCTTTCACAAAGTAAAAGAAGTCGATATCTGCAGCGGCCACTTGAAAAAAAAATACAACTCATATTTCTACAATTGTTGGGAATTAGCACTCGTCATGTAGTACAACAATCATAAGTTTATAATGCTACGTAACAAAATATAAACAAAGAAGGAAAAAAATTCATACAAAGTATCGATAAAGCAAAGCCGCATTTTGATGGAAGATATCATTGCACAACTAATTATCAAAAGCGACTCTACCTTCAAATTTAATCAGCATAAAACACAACTTTTTGATTGAAAATGAAATGAAATATTGTGACAAAACGAATGATTTTTTATTATAATACATGGTATATGTATACGATTCTTTAATGATGATATATTTCAATACAAATATTTTTTTTGCATTTTCCCTGATATTCTATAAAAAAAATCCTACTGGAAAAATAATTATTTATTAAAATATTTATAAGAAACAAACAAAATTTCCATTACGGAAATATGACAACAACGTTCACCATTGCTACATGGAATATATAAAGTGTTTAACAATAATCTAGATCATCAAAGTGTTTTTGAAAACTTCATTTACCTCATCCTCTTGAAGCTCTTTTTTGATGATGAATTGATACAGTGCTTCTTTAAAAAAAAATTCCATCTTCCCATGAATTCAGAAATGAGTGAAAAGATTGATTGATATGTTTTTCCTTCAATATTATCGTTGTACATGGTGTGTTACTTTTCCTGTTCATTATTTTTCAATCCACACAATAATGAACCTAAACCTCTTCTGTAGTCAGTCAGCTTTTTACAATTTCTTCTTTCTAAACATTTTGATGATCAAGATGACCAAGATTTGTATAATGAATGACAAGAACACTTAATGACTCAGAAAGTGATCCATGAACTTTGATCTTTGGCATTTGACCTCATAACCAAGTCAGCAGACCATTGTCATCTTTGTTTAACACATCCATTTCATTTAATTGAAGTTCCCCGGATAGGTCTTCCTGCAAATAATAAAACAATACAATTAAATATTCAGTTTGTATACAAGTTCTTTGATATACATAAGTTGCAAGTAGTTAAAACATATGTACATTCCGTGAGTTGTACTCGAAACAACATCAATAGAACTGACCGCCATGATATAACTGAAATATTGTTGAAAGTGGCGTTAAACACCATAAACTCAAACCCATATGTACATTTCTGTGTTCAATCAAGTTGAATGGATATTGGTTGGTAGATTGATTGACAGATGTTTGCTTCATGTCACTTTCCAGACTTTTCCAGTTAGGCCAAAAAAAAAAATGTGTGTTTACGGTCACCCGACCTACCCTAATTTTTGCTAGCGACCCTATGCATTTTTACACAGAATTCGGATAACCATTTTTGTTGTTTAACCAGCAGCAATGTTTTATTTATTCAACTGCTTGCTTTTTGTCGAAATTGAGAGCAAAGAAGGTAGAAAAACTGCATAATTCGTCATTTTACCGGAATTTTCGAAAATTAAATACCGGAATCGGATTCCGGAACCGGGAACGACTATTTCCGGTTTTGTCGATAATAAAAAAAAAAAAAAAAAAAAAATTTAATCCCGACCGACCAACTCTAGATTTTTTTGACATGTGACAGTAAACACACATATTTTTTTTTGGCCTTACTTATACTCTGCTACCAGAAACCTGAATTACCAGAGATAACCATCACGCTTTAGTTAGTATCCAGTCTCACTTTCTCACCTCAGGTGTTAGTCAGGCAAACATGAGTTACCAGAGAAAGCCACCAAGCGTTAGTATATACATCTACTTGGTCAACTTTCTTACCTCATTTATAAGTTGATGATACCTGAATTACAACAGCAATCCATCAAGCTTTAAATCAATTATTTCTTTATTTCTTTCTGGGAGTTAAATAATGTCTGAGTTTCATTTGCTATAATTCCTACAAAATAATTAGATTACCATACTTCTGTAGGATGAAAATGGGTCACAATGACTTACTTACAGTTTACCTTGATAGAGCATTTTAACTGTACGATCAAGAATTAACTGTACGATTTCAGTAGAAACAATGACGTGCACACAGTAATTAAACCTGTATTCCACTTCCCTCATGTGACTCTATTTCAATGTTGGTAGGTGTCAAGACAGGTTGACTGTATTGTTAATATAACAATGACTTTCAGTTTTGATCTTAATTAAATGAATACCTGTAAACTTGGCACTAAATTATCACTATCCATGTTGCTGGTGTCATCTGTACTTAAACTACCAATGTCCATACCTCCAAAATCATTAAATCTGTGGCCTTTAAAACAAATTGTTAAAATGACAATTCATATTTACTAAACTTTCATGTCCTTTCCTCCAAAACAATCTATGGCCTTGAGAACAAAAATGTTAAATGGACAATAAGTTTTATTATAATGTCTATGAGTTTTCTTATTATTTACATGTTTGGAGGAAGCCCGATGCTAGTTTTTATTGTCTGTTTATACGACCTCATAATGTGATGTAGGACAAAATGTTGACAATATTTGTAAGATTACTTCACCCATAAATTGTCCTCTTGTTGATATCCCACATCTGGGAAATAAAATCCTCTATATCAAATAATATCAAAACAACAAAGATGTCCAGATGTAGCATTTATCAGTAGAAATAAAATCCTCTACATCAAATAATATCAAAACAAGAAAGATGTCCACATGTAGCATTTATCAGTAGAAGTAAGAGTATCACCCAACGGAAGGCTGTTTCACAAACATTTTAAGGTACAAGTTATGCTCTTTTTTTTTAAGACCCTACTATGACTGTGAAATGTAGACCAGAAATAACAACAGTGTTTCTTTACTTTAATTTGTAATAATGTGATGTCAGCCTTAAAATATATTGAATACGAGAACTAGAATAACAATGAAAAAAACAATAAAAGTTTGTTCGGCTAAAACTTGGTATGTTATAAACTGCAGTATATAATTCCTACTTGTATCTTGTGTGTCCATTTCATCAACGTTACTCAGGAAATCTTCAGGAGTTCTAGGCAAGCTATAGCTGGTCCCTGTGCCCATTCCACCTTCAATAAAAACAAATAAACCTCTCATATATACTAATGGAACATTTCAACAAACAAAATATTGAACATTTGTTTTTGAAACAAAGTAGACTTTGTGTGAACAAACTGTTAATACTATTAATAAATACTACTGGGATCACAAGAAGGGCTACGGATGTAAAATAGCATGAATAATATCACTCCATTATTATACATCTGATAAACAACAAAAATTGTGTTCTTGGTGGTTTACATCAAGCATAATCAATATGCTCAAATTTTGTACTAGAAAGCTTTTAACAATGTGAAAATAAACATCAGGTACATTTGTGGTTGGTAGGTTAGTCTATGGTGTTTAACACCACTTTCAACAATATTTCAGTTGTATTGGTGGAGGACCCCCCAAAAAAACAGTGACCAGCCACAAGTCACTAACAAACTTTATCACATAATGTTATATCAAGTACACTTCGTCATGAACGGGATTCGAATTAACAACGTTAGTTGTGATAGGCACTGATTGCACATGTAATTGTAAATCCAACTCCCATATCATCACGATCATGACAGCTCCTATGTGTAGGACTCTCACTTTAATGGGGTTTTATGTACATTTTCAATTATGAATCATTAAACTGATAGCAAAATATTCTGTTTAAAATAATTCATAGAAATCTTAAAATACTTTTAACGTGTAATAAGAATCAAGTTGTTGAGCGATTGTTGTTTAATGCCAAATGAGCAATTTTTCAGCTACATCATAGCAATAATAAGTTACAATCGACGAGATGATGATGATGTCTGCTTTGGACTAGACCTACACACTTAGTTGGATATTTATAGTGTAAGCTCACTCAAGCAACAGTCTGCACGTCATTCCACTAGGGCACATTAACCTGATTCTGAGCCAACCAGCCTTTGTACTTACTACTTAATAGTTGTGGAGAAGCAGTAAATAACATGGTGAACTTCTGAAAAATTGTTATTCAGAAACTGAGCTTATCATACAATCTTAGGAATAGTTGGCGATGTTGTTTTCACCATAATCACCACAAAATTAAAACTTGTCTTTTCTTCTGATAACAAAGTCACAGGTGTGCCAAAAATGTAATTATCTGTTCAAAAGAAAACCTCTGCATTTAACGCAGAGATGGCAGAGAATGACAGTTAAATACTTGGTGTTTGATGTGAATTGGAACTTACCAACACCACTATCTGTACTAGCCTGACGTGAGTGGTCAGACGAGGGGTTTTGACCTAAGAATGGGTCTGTAACGGACTGTAGTGGATCCTGTTTGACTGTGCTGTCACCACCTTGTTGTAACTGCTGCTGTTGCATTCGTGCCCTCAGGAGCATCTCCTACAATAATTAATCAAGTTAAATCCATATTCATGTAATTGTTAATCTGATGATGAGAGTAGTATTATCTTGACAGAATAAACAACAAATGTAATATCATTCCTACTGTTTGTTTTCTTAAACTAGCTGTGGAACTGTTCTTATAGCCTTCTTGTCTCCCCTTTTTGGGGAGGGGACAATAAATTTTGGATCTGGCCAGTTTAAAAACTAAGAGACTCAGTGGGCTGAGCTTGTGTCGCTCACCTTTCATTCTGCTTTGAGGAAACTTAATACAGAGAACCTTCCATAGGTGCTTCCCACCAAATTTCGGTTCATTTTGGCAAAGCAGTTTCAGAGAAGAAGATTCTTAGAAATCGACCAATCTAAAACAAGAATTGCCTGTGGCAGCCATGTTTGTTAATGGATCAAAACGAAACAAGCAATTTCCATAGAGGACCTTCCATAGATGCTTCTTACCAAGTTTCATATCATTTGGCCAAGCGGCGTCAGAGGAAAGACTGTTTTAGAAATCGACCAATAAGAAACAAGAATTGCCTAGGACGGCGATGTTTTTTTTTTTTTTTTTTTTCATTTTTTTTAATTTGTGATATTTTTATTGAAATCTGTACATTTGTTAGTTGAATACATAAAGTACTGGTACCTTATCCCGGCCTCGTTAACATTAGTAAAGCACATAACATATAAAGATGCTAGTATTTGTTAGTAATTTACATACAGAATGGCATACTATTTCTATTTGAATAACATGACAGAAAATACCAATTAATGTGATTCCACAAAAAGATGAGTTTTTCAATCATAATAAACCAAATTAACAAATATACAGATAATCAAAAAATAAGGTTTTAAGTAGTTATAGAAGTAAAAGAAAAAAATGGAAAAATTTTAATTTATTGAGTTTTTTAAGGCATAAAAATAATTTTTAAAGAGAAATAAAAAGTTTTTTAATTTGCTTTGATGAATAGGTAATTTTAGCATTCATAAAAACAAAAGGCTATTTCTTTTCTATCATGTTAGGACGGCGATGTTTGTTAACGGATCAAAACAGAATGAGCAATTCCCATAGAGGACCTTCCATAGATGCTTCCTACCATGTTTCGGTCCATTTGGCCAAGCTGTTTCAGGAGAAGAATTTAAAAAATCAGCCAATCAGAAACAAGAGTTGCCTGTGGTGGCCATGTTTGTTAATGGATCGGGACGAAATTAGCAATCTTAACAGAGGACCTTCCATAGATGCTTCCTACTAAGTTTCGGTTCATTTGGCCAAGCGGTTTGAGAGGAGAAGATTTTTAAAAATCGGCCAATCAGAAACAAGAATTGCCTGTGGTGGCCATGTTTGTTAATGGATTGGGATGAAATGAGCAATCTTTATAGAGGACCTTCCATAGATGCTTCCTACCAAGTTTCAGTTCATTTGGTTGAGGGGTTTTAGAGGCATATATCTGTAATTCAATTCAGATATCTGTATAGAGATAACTGCATTTTGAATACAGATATCTATATTTAAACAAGAGTTATCTTTCTTTTAACAGAGGAGAAGATTTTTCAGAAATTAACCAATCAGAAACAAGAATTTTCTGTGGTGGCCATGTTTGTAAACCAATCGGGACAAAATGAGCAATCTTTATAGATGACCTTCCATAGATGCTTCCTACCAAGTTTCGGTTCATTTGGCCAAGCGGTTTCAGAGGAGAAGATTTTTTTTAAATTGGCCAATCAGAAGCAAGAATTGCCCGTGGTGGCCATGTTTGTTAATGGATCGGGACGAAATGAGCAATCTTTATAGAGGACCTTCCATAGATGCTTCCTACCAAGTTTCAGTTCATTTGGCGGAGAAGATTCAAATGTGAAAAGTTAACGGACGACAGACGACGGACGCCAAGTAATGGCAAAAGCTCACATTGCCTTTGGCAAGGTGAGCTAAAAACTTTTAGAATTGCAACTGCATCTTGAGTTTGTACGGTTGATGAACAACTGCACTGTGTAGGAGTTGTATAGCTGATATGTCATTTTGTTATTTATTTCACAATCTTCCATAGATTTACCTTTGCATATTCATAATTACTTCCTTAAATAATATAAATGTTTATATTTCTTAGCTCCACTTATATGTTTAGAAATCTTATTTTGAAATCTTCTATATAAAATGTGAAATTGAGAATCAACTTGAGCGACTTTGGAAAACCTAACTATTTCTGGAAAAAGCTTGTGCAAAGTAAACATCCAAAGTTGATTCTATATTGGCATACTTTTCCCATAGCTAAGATGGCAGGAGGTGGATTACAGATTTATTCCATATGTTACTTGGTATATCTCTCAACAACATTTATGTGCAGATGTCTGTACTAATGGTCTAAATTTTCAAGATGGGACATGTTTCACTGTACTATGTAATTATTTTGATTTAATTAGGTTGGTTTATGGTGTTTAATGCCACTTTCAGTTATATCGTGATGGTCAGCTTTATTGGTGGAGGAAACCGGAGGATCTGGAGAAAACCACCAACCTGTCGCAAGTCACTGACAAACTTTATCACATAATGTTGTACACCTCGCCCTGATTGATATTCGAACTCACAACATCAGTGGTGATAGGCATGGATAGCATATGTAGTTGTAAATCCAACTACCATACGATCACGGCCACGATGGCCCCTTGGATTTCTTTAATCCGTAACTTAGTATATAAAATAGTCTTACCTGACGATCGATTTCTTCCTGCCTTTTCCGCAGCTTTTCTTTTTCAGCCTGTAATTGTGTCATCTGTACTGTGGGACTGTATTTTTGTTGTGACATTTGACTATGTGCTGATACTTGTGGTGATTGTATTCGTAATTGATCTTGCATTCTTTGAGCTGTGGCAAGAACTAATGAAAAATAAATCTCAAGTTCACAGAAGATGGTACAGTTCAAACTATAATGTTACAAACCCTTGCCAGACTGCCAGTACATTATTAGAAAATAAGGAATTATGTAACCATTAATATGTGAAATGAATAACAACAATACAACTTTTAACCTTTAATTTGCTATACCATTTTCATATGGATTTTCTTTCAGGCTTATTTACAAGTTGGAATTAATTAAATTCATAACAACAAACCTACAATCCTTAGTTTATGCAAAAAATTGTACACAAAATGTTTTTTTTTTTATATTGAATATGAAGTTTACAATTATTTTGCACATACATTTTGCACTTTATAATTTATTGCAATATAATTCTTGCTATGGTTATATGAGGAAACTAAAGTACCCAGAGAAAACCACTGACTATTAATTAAATTCATAACAACAAACCTACAATCCTTAGTTTATGCAAAAAATTGTACACAAAATGTTTTTTTTTTTATATTGAATATGAAGTTTACAATTATTTTGCACATACATTTTGCACTTTATAATTTATTGCAATATAATTCTTGCTATGGTTATATGAGGAAACTAAAGTACCCAGAGAAAACCACTGACCTCTTGCAAGTCAGACAAATTTTATCACATAATGTTGTATTGAGTACACCTCGCCATGAACAGAGTTCTAACTCACAACCTTAGTGGTCATAGACAATAAATCCAACTACCATACAATCTCAGCCACGCCGGCTCCTTATGTATAATGAATACCAGTCATATTTACAGAAAACCTATAAAATGTAAACTTCATGTCAAGAAATTATTCAATAATAATTGTACTCACTTAATCTAGGATCCATCCAGCTTGTACTCCGTTCCATATGGTTGATAAAATACATTTCTCCTTCTGGTGTGTAAGCTTGTTCCCATCCTGGTGGAAGGGGCCCAACGTTCTGTAGAGAGACATTTGGTGAGTGTTGTGAGGAGTTATTTTGCTGGGCTGCATGTTGGTGTTGTAATATCGACTGGCTCATTGTTTTTCTGGGATCTATCCATGTTGTTGTTTGTAAAATATGACTGAAAAATAATAAAAATAAAATGTATGACAGGTGAAAAACAGAGAGTGTGATATACGTTGTTGTAATGTCTTTATTGTAATTTAACTTGTTGATGAAACACAGCTGTTATTTAACCATTTGATTTTTATATGTGGTATTGGGTTAAGTAAGTACCATTAATAAAATGAAAGACATAAAATACCACACTGTCAGAACAGTTCTAAAATACCACACTGTCAGAACAGTTCTAAAAAATACCACACTGTCAGAACAGTTCTAAAATACCACACTGTCGGAACAGTTCTAAAATACCACACTGTCGGAACAGTTCTAAAATCTAATAGAAAAACAAAAAATACCACACTGTCGAAACAGTTCTAAAATACCACACTGTCGGAACAGTTCCAAAATACCACACTGTCAGAACAGTTCTAAAATCTAATAGAAAAACAAAAAATACCACACTGTCGGAACAGTTCTAAAATACCACACTGTCGGAACAGTTCCAAAATACCACACTGTCGGAACAGTTCTAAAATCTAACAGAAAAATATACCACACTGTCGGAACAGTTCCAAAATCTAATAGAAAAACATAAAATATCACACTGTCGGAACAGTTCTAAAATCTAATAGAAAAACATAAAATACCACACTGTCGGAACAATTCCAAAATCTAATAGAAAAACATAAAATAACACACTGTCAGAACAGTTCTAAAATCTAATAGAAAAACATAAAATACCACAGCCGGAACAGTTCTAAAATCTAATAGAAAAACATAAAATACCACACAGTCGGAATAGTTCCAAAATCTAATAGAAAAACATAAAATACCACACTGTCAGAACAGTTCTAAAATACCACACTGTCGGAACAGTTCTAAAATACCACACTGTCGGAACAGTTCCAAAATCTAATAGAAAAACATAAAATACCACACTGTCAGAACAGTTCCAAAATACCACACTGTCAGAACAGTTCTAAAATACCACACTGTCAGAACAGTTCCAAAATACCACACTGTCAGAACAGTTCCAAAATACCACACTGTCGGAACAGTTCTAAAATACCACACTGTCAGAACAGTTCCAAAATACCACACTGTCGGAACAGTTCCAAAATACCACACTGTCAGAACAGTTCCAAAATACCACACTGTCGGAACAGTTCTAAAATACCACACTGTCAGAACAGTTCCAAAATACCACACTGTCGGAACAGTTCCAAAATCTAATAGAAAAACATAAAATACCACACTGTCAGAACAGTTCCAAAATACCACACTGTCGGAACAGTTCCAAAATACCACACTGTCGGAACAGTTCCAAAATCTAATCAAATATCGCAGAAAGAGGCAGAATTTATTATACCTCTAACACACACACAAGTAACTTAATTTATTAAATGAGGGTCTATTTTTTCAAAAAGAGGGAATAAATGTACTACATGTATGTAATGCAGACCAAAATCAATAGTAAATTTGGAGTAATAATCCCAGTTGTATACATAAAACCGGTACAGGTTTTGTTTATATAATTAGATTTATGGTGTTTCACACCACTTTCAACAATATTTCAGATATATCGTGGCTGTCAGTTTTATTGATGGAGTACCGGAAGAGAACCACCAACCTGTGGCAAGTAACTGACAAATTTTATCACATAATGTTGTATCAAGTACACCTCGCCATCAGCAGGATTCAAACTCACAACTGTAGTAGTGATAGGCACTAATTGCACAGAAAGTTGTAAATCCAACTACCATACGATCATGACCATGATGGCCCCTAATAGTAATACCGGTATATGTCTACTTAATACAAAATACATTCTTATAATAAGGCTATTGATATCAGCATCTGGGTAAGCACATATCTCATTAGGAAAAGGGAGGAGGAAGGAGATATAATAAGTTAACACATTAAAATGTGATAAATGGAAGGGTTAGGATTATGCAACTTATATAATCAAACAATATTTCAGTTATATCGTGGCGGTCAGTTCTATTGGTTGAGGAAACCGGAGTACACCGAGATAACCACCGACCTGTTGAAAGTCACTGACAAATCTTATCACATAATGTTGTATCGAGCACACCTCGTCTGAGCAGGGTTCGAACCAGTTCGTTAGTTGTTACTGTCCTCAATTAAGTCTGGTAGCGGGGATATAAACAACAATAAACAAACACATATAATATCTATGTATATATGCAATAAAAACATGTTTAAATGATTTGAACAGGTGTTGGCATAGTTCTAGATATAGTGACAGGTGTACTTACACTTAAAATAATAATATACAATAATGTATAGTATACAGTATACAGTACAACCTCATTATTGATAATCTATAACTAATATAAAACCAGAGGTGAAAATATATGTACAATTGGGTTTGGTGCACCCATCTGTACAATTGGGTTTGATGCACTGTGTACATGTAACATCAACTAGAGGCTCAGTGGGCTGAGCCTGTGTTGTTCACCTTTCATTCTGCTTTGAGGAAACTTAATACAGAGCCTTCCATAGGTGCTTCCCACCAAGTTTCCATTCATTTGGCCAAGCAGTTTCAGAGAAAAAGATTTTTAGAAATCAACCAACCAGAAACAAGAATTGCCTATGGCAGCCATGTTTGTTAACAGATCAGGATGAAATTAGCATCTTTATAGAGGATCTTCCATAGATGCTTCCTACCAAGTTTCGGTTCAATTGGCTAAGCAGTTTCAGGGAAGAAGATTTTTAGAAATCGACCAATCTGAAACAAGAATTGCCTGTGGCAGCCATGTTTGCAAACGAATCGGGACGAAATGAGCAATCTTTATAGAAAACCTTCCATAGATGCTTTCTACCAAGTTTCGGTTCATTTGGTAAAGTGGTTTCAGAGGAGAAGATTTTTAGAAATCCACCAATCAGAAACAATAATTGCCTGTGGTGGCCATGTTTGTTAACGAATCGGGACGAAATGAGCATTCTTTATAGAGGATCTTCCATAGATGCTTCCTACCAAGTTTCAGTTCATTTGGCCGAGTGGTTTCAGAGGAGAAGATTAAAATGTGAAAAGTTAACGACGGACGCCAAGTGATGGCAAAAGCTCACATTGCCTTTGGCAAGGCGAGCTAAAAAAATATTTAAATCCTTAAATGATAACTTTTGCTAATGTACACTGCAGAAACCCACTTTAAAACATAATCTGTTGCCCTATCTAACCAATAGTATCACACAAAACACCCCATTTGGTTAACCCACACTGTTGAGTTTTATCTTCTACCAGAATCCTGCCAGTTTGAGATCAAACAAAATATTAACTTATCTACAAGAGAGCCAGAATTAGACCCAAGCTATTGTGGTATCTATAGTGAAAGGTACATCAATGTAAATACATCTAGTATCAAGTAGGTTTTTATCATACGATTCTGTTTTCATACAAAATTTCTCAAATTTCACACAATAATATTCATCAGGTGCTTGGATATTTTCCAGAAGACAAAAATAAAACCTTTATATTTTTATTTTTATTAACTTCAGAATAAAAAGATCAAACCAACATCTACATGAAACGTAAACAAATTAATTCTTCTATTTTTAGACAACTATTTTGCTCCTATATATACCTTGGTTGTTTTTCCAATTTATCTCTTTGTTTCTAGAGGTGTTTGGCAGTTTGTGCCTCTTGCTTTTCACATTTCTTAATATACAGTGTATATATAAAACTCTTGATGATTCCATGAATCAGACTTTATATCCCAATACAGGGGAATGATTGTACATTTTTGGTCCAGTTCCCAACTGGGCTCCCTAAAATAACAACTTTAGTAGCCCAGCAACTGAAATGGACATTTTTGAAATATACAAAATTTCAATAGCCATCTGGACTACTGTGCGATTGGTTTATGGTGCTTAACGCCACTTTCAACAATATTTCAGTTATATCGTGGCAGACTAAATTGTCATCACATGCCAGATTTTAGTGGCCTTGGGCTACTGGGCCTCTGTTAAGCTTTATCCCTCCAATTGTAAATCCTTACTATTAAGACGGTCCTTAGATAAATATGTGGATGTCTCAAAAATAATCTCCAATTATTGCCAAGATATCCACCAACATTTACATATTATTGAATGCAAACACTGACAAGTCACATTTAACTTTAGAATATGAAATACTGGTGTGATTTTGATCGATTGATTGATTTTTGGTGTTTAACGTGGTGTTCAGCAATATTGCAGCTATATCATGGCGACCAGTTTTAGTGGTGGAAGAAGCTGGGGTACCCGAAGAGAACCACCGACCATGGGCAAGCAACTGGTAAACTTTATTACTTGCGGCTGTGAGTTGAGTGCAGCCTTTATTGTAATTTACAAAGCCGGGCGCGAACCCACGCCGTATTGGTGATAGGTTTGTATGAGTTGCTAGGTAATCCAACTACCTAACTCATTGAGCCACCCAGGCTCTCTGATGTGATTTTGATAGGATAATAAGCTTGAAAGTGTTTGTGAAAACAGATTGATTTTGCTAGTGTTTTGTAATTAACTTACATGTATATACACACAAATATTATATATACCTGTATATTATAGTACAATAACACTGAACTGATTAAGATTATGCTAAACCTTGTTGTTTTTCATAATAGGTTTAACAGATTATGGATAAGCAGGGTGCTTTACGATTTCAGTTATATCATTGCAGTTTATTGTAGATTGTAGAGGCACTGCATTTTTCTTGAAATTTACTATGTAGATTAAAGGTTTAATTGACATATTTTCAATAGGCTTGGCTTCTAATGTTAAAAGTAGCATTTTTAGGCAAAAGAAATAGGGTAAAAGAAATGAGTAAGGATACCATCAACCTGATACAGCCTGTGGCAGGTCATTGAAATAACACAATTACATGCTCACCTTTCTGAAACAACTGTCTGTGACTACATAAAAGAAGAATCAGAGATCCTGGTAGGATAAAATTTTGACGAATCCCAATCGAAAAGTGCCACTAGTGTATTCTTTGTTATTTTATGTAAAAAATGGTAAGTCCCAATCATCAATGATAAGTCCAGGACTCGCCTAGACAAGTTGGTACGGTAAGTCCCAATCATCAATGATAAGTCCAGGACTCGCCTAGACAAGTTGGTACGGTAAGTCCCAATCATCAATGATAAGTCCAGGACTCGCCTAGACAAGTTGCAAGTATCTCTAGAAGAATGCTTTATTGCCATAAAAATGGGTCACATGAGGCATAGCTACATTATTTACAAATAAAATACAAACTTGTACAAAATATAAATAATTTCCCATGAATACAAATGAAACAAAAATTCAAAAAACCAACAAAAAACAGTATGCATATTAGGGTATCTTTTTTCTTTTCCTGACTGGCACAGATTTAAGAAAGAAAAAAAATATAAATTTATACACCTATATCTCTATACCTATGTTCATACAATGGTTTTAGATAATAACATGATTTATAAATAAAACAAAATCTTATTCAATTTATGGTAACCAGATTTCAACAGGTACATTCCCTGTACCAAGGGACATGCTTAATTAGGTACTGGCATTGTCTACATTTGTAAATAAAAAATGTTCATTCATAGTTCACCTTTGTTGCAAACTGTTACCAAATACATGAAATAGTTATACAACAACATGCCATCCTTATGTTTAGTGCAGATAGGTTAGCTCTTAAATATAACATAATGAAGAAAGGATGCAACATTGTTAATGGTATTGTGGTAAATTACCAGTATATACATTGATAACATTTTAGTGTAGAAATGTGTATAATAAATGGAATTAATTAAAATATAAATATGTTTTCTCAATAGGTCATATATAATATCTATATGTTTAGCAAATAACTTTTTTTTTAATGTGAACTACCTTTTTCTAAGATTTTTAATTTGTATGATATACATAGTGTATATATGGTATGCATATATTTACATATTTAGCAAATTTTTTTTTAATGTGAACTATTTTTTTCTTTAAGATTTTTAATTTGTATGATATACAACAATGTATGTGTGCATATATTTACATATTTAGCCCAAAGAAAATTAAAAACGTGAACTATTTTTTTTAAAGATTTTAAATTTGTGAAATAGTGTATCATAGTAATATTCAAAAATTGGACATAAAATACAACATGACATAATATATATCCCTACAAACATTTGTGTGTGGGTGTACATTAAGTATGGGTGTATAAAAATGACACTACTTTTACTACAGTTCATCAAACATAAAACCATTTAACCCAGATAAAATTGTTTCATAATAATCTCCCCAGACACATTAATTTTAAAGTAATAATGTCCAAATGCAAATCAGTTCTAAATATGACTCAAAATGTCAATACAACTTTTATTGAGATTTGTGCAAAATCATATTTTTTGTATGGATCCAAGATGTACTTTCATTTTTTTTAAATTGAGATACAGTGTTAGTGAAAATTTGTAGTTTGTATAAATAAAATGACACTGATCATCATCAGACGTGTATTCAATTATGACAATAATAAGTCACAACACCCCCCTTTTCTACTTTTTTTAAAATGCTACAGCCCAACTTTACCTTCCTGTACCTGTGGTTTTTTTTAAAGGGGAAAAGACATATTAAATTGTGGACATGCAAAGCACCACATCTTATAGTGTCACCCCCTTCTAAAACTGTATGGGTACACATAGTGACATACAAATTTATGTGAATTCTCCATAAATTGGTATATGCTTTAGAAGCTGTGCACATACACAAATCTGAATGGTAATTCCCCTTAGTGTCATCCCCTTCCAAAGCTGTAAACATATACATGCATGAATATTATTCTCCCATATAATGTCACCCCCTACCCCTCTTAATGTAAGCTATACATATACAATGTACATGTAGTACATACATATTTGAATACTCATTCCCCTAACACACCATCCCCCTCAATTTACCATCATATTCAGTCTTTGCCCTAATTCTTTTCACCTACTTGCCAGAAAGCCAAATTTATAAAAATTGTCTATATATTCACACAAATTCTTTCATAATTTTCACTTGTCCAAATCCAGTTTTACTGGCAAGTGGGTTAGCACGAATACTGCATAATACATAAAATGTCTGAATTGCCTACATTGAACTTTATTACATTTAAAAACTTGTCCATGTACCTGTAGACATTGCCTGAAGAGTTAACTATAATAAGGAACTAACACTATTAAATTTAAAAACATACAGAAGTAACCTCAAATTGTCTACAAGCAACAATTAACCCATTGTGTCCTCCATAACCTTTAAGATAACTTAAATGTCATTGACTTACAAATGACCTACAAATATTTTAGACCACCAAACTGAACTTCTCAAAATTCACAGTTAAAATAGTACTTGTTTAACAATGAACAATCCATTATAGACTGGATCAATATGTAAAGTCAGCATCAAATTACATAGTCAAGGAGGACTGGTTTTTAAAGGCCTGTTCAGGTCAACAAAGGGGGTATAATTACCTATTTTAGTCTGGTATTATAGACTGTATTGTGTTCTATAGTCTACATTCATCAGCTTTTAATCTTCAGTGTTCTCATTTCACTGGATGACCCCATGTGAGGGAACACTATCTCACAGAAATCAAAGGAATCTGATCAAAATGATTCACAAATGTTACCTCCACTGTCACAATAAAAGATCGAATTATATATTCTGCTTGTATATTCATGTTTTATTTCAATGTTGTCTAATACTACACAGATGTCTTTGTATTGCATTACACCCATAGGCAGGGGATTCTGGGTGTTTGTATGTAACCCCCCCTCTCTTGAAAACCAAGAAGATTTTGGTTGAATTGCGACTACTAGTATTAGTATTAAAATCAAGATTTCGGTAGAACTGTGACATGAAAGTCCAGATTTTGATTCCTGGCCGCAAGACCATGTTACATCACTAGATTATCGAACCCCCTTCTAAATTTTAAATCTAAATTTTAGGTGTCTTTTAAGCTTATTAAAGATAAGTACCATTAATAAGTATAACAAAGAATACACAAATTTACGTGTTTATGACTAAAAGTACTTTTTTATGTCATACAGCTCCAGATATTGTCTTTAGAAGATAAACAATGTATGATTAATCAATGCATGTGTTCTCTTCATTGTTTATGTTTACAACAATAAATTTATCACATGTTCAACAATTTTTGGACAAAAGCCAAAATGAATTTATACCAGTACATGTACACCAGAAGCATATTCTGAAATCAAATTTTTGAAGTCGCCCATTCTTTGTGGCTTTAAATTCAGTTTGAATTTTCATGTATTATAAAATATAATATTTAGGACTCTATAGCTGGGTATGATAAGATTGCTTGGTTGGTTTGTTTATGGTGTTTAACTCTACTTTCAACACTATTTCAGCTGTATCGTGGCTGTCAGTTTTATTGGTGGAGGAAACCGAAGTACCCCGGGAAAACCACCGACCTGTCGAAAGTCACTGACAAACTTTATCGCATAATGCATGTATACATTTTGATATCTATTTAACATGTTAAACTAGACAGATTACTGTCTAAATAATAAAACATTCCTGTACAATGTGATCTGAACATGTATTTCAATTCTGTGGTCCAATACATAATGTAATACTGATCCTTCTTAAACCTTGACTTTCCAACAAGGTTTTCAAATCTAACAAATAATGTGTTGGTATAATAAAAATATTAGAAAACATCCACAAAAACATTTCTTATACAATAAAAAAAAATCTTATACAACTTGCACGTTGTACTTTGTGAAATAATGTTGAGAAATTGTTGTTTTTTTGTTTTTTTTACATTTTTCATGTGTTCTACATGTACTTTTGTCAAATAAATATGACTTGGTACAGGACCATCCATGTATAGATTGGGTTCTAACAGTAGTTTACATACAAGTCCACTTGTACATATATTCAATTCCTAGACTCCTACCATAAAATTTAAAACATGGACAATAATGGCCGTACTTATCTTGGATTTCGGCAACAACAAGTTGATAAACTAAAAGTACACAACATTTTCACATGGCATAGATTTAAGGATGTCCAATATGCAAGTTTTATGGGGCCAAATAAATTAGAATGCTAAAACAGAGGAACTTGTTTCATTTTTTTAAACAAAAATCACAAATATTCATGAACATACAAAAATGTAGTTTTAAGTTATTCATATAAGTACATGTTGTATTAATGAGCAGAAAAAAACAAATATAATCAATTCATGTTATTCACTTTTTATGCAAAAATGTATGGGATTGACCACTATGTGGTATATATTTTGAGACAACTAGCATATTTTGAATTGTTCGTACAATAAACCTGAACATTCCTGACATACAAACATTTTGTTATACCTGTTCAGGTATAGGAAAGATATGCTTAGGTATTTATACAATCATGCTCAATTAGAAAAAATAATTTGCAATTTAAAAATATGTGCCAGGGTCAACTATCATACAAAAATAATTACTTTTAATAAACATATATATATATTTCAGATTTCTTTCAGTCCAATTTTAAAAATTTACTTGTATATTGGTATTATATCTGGAAGAATTTTTATTTTTAGTCTATTATAAATACAATACAAAAGTATTTTGTCTACATGTGATTTTCCTTAAATACAAAACTAACTGCATTGGTTGTGTAATCGTTCGCAACGCCTGCTCCCATCAATTGCAGTCATCGAAATTAGGCTTTTGAAATCACAGGACCGAATGTCAAAATTAGTATATTTTTAGTTAAGTTCTATTGGAGAAATGACCAAAATATACAGAACCGAACTGATATTTACAGGCTGCGGGCAGGTGGTCCTGTCAGGGATGTCATTAGAAGCCGGCAACCGGCGAAAATCTCCGGTAACTCTAGCTATCACCGCCGGTTACTTTTTCTCTTTAAATAAAATAATGAGAGAAAATCTAGTATCAATAATACAATGTACAATACGTGTATCTACTGATCAGCATGTTTATGTTTGTAGATCTTTACAAATAAACATCGCTACATATCCTCTAACCCGAATAATATCAGTCGTTATTTTCCGCTCATCGGAGATGAAATCGTAGACGGAGAGGGACTGAATTATCCAGGTTACATACTCTCGTTTTTTTTCTCAATTTTTTTTAGGAATATTGCGATGAGTTCCGAATGACGCTTTACAAAATTATAAACGTTTCTCCTATACAGGAGCACCCTTATCAAACACGCTATGGCGGCGCCGATCAAACAAAGATCAGAGTTCGCGAAATGTGTCAGTCCTGTCAGACATGACCAGCAAAATTTGGGCAGATTTTGATAAGGACTGACACAAGATTGGTATTTTGCAATAGAAAATTAATGAGGACTGACATTTTTTTCACTAGGACCACCAAACCCATATGCAATTTCGCAAACTCTGAAAGATGTAAACAAGGTTCACTGGACGGCTTTTTCAAAAAGCAAAGAATAGAGTGATGCAGGTAATTAGAAAAATGTAAAAAAATGTAAAAAAATATATGAGAAAAATAGTACAAAAAAAATGAAGTTTCAATAATGAAATTAAGTGCCAGGAGAGGCCTAGAATGCAGGATTTTGCACCATTTATCCCAGAGCTTCTGGAGGCCTTGAGCGGCCCCCAGACCCCAAGCCGTAGAGGGCGCTCGACAGGCGGCGGACAGCAATTTGCCTGCTACTTTTCAATTTTCTCCTGCTATTTCAAAATCTATTGACATCCCTGCCTGTGCTAATTTCGATGACTGCAATTGTGGAAGATCATTGGTTTTAGTCCTAACCAGATCAAACCAAAGACTATAAAATTGGTATTGCTGTTTCACAGCTAAGCACCTCGAGTAAGAGCAAAGACTGGGTGGCTCGGAATCATGATAATGTGTCCAAGTGGAATGACATGTGTTGTTTCAGTGAGCTAGCACTACAAAATCATGTTCAGTTGGTCTAAAGTGGACATCATCTTTTTCTGATGGAAACTGTAGAAATGAGATCAAAGTTAAGTAGAAATTGACATGCAGAGATCCTTGCAACTCGCCTAGATGAGTCCTGGACTCAACATTATCAGTTGGGACTCACCAAAGTGGTCAAAGTCTAAACAAAATCAGTGGTCAAGATTACAACAGGGTGTTAATTGAAGTTTCCATTTGTTTAAGAAAATGTTGACTGAAAAAAGACAACACGAAAAACACATGTAAATTTGACCAAACTTAAAAAAATTTAAATCAGGTAAGGTATCGTGACTTCGTGACGGTGTATGGTTACAGTTTACTGACAAACAGATCCATTTCGTAAATAAAAACTTTTTCATTGATAAATGCTGTAGTCACCTTTGAAAAACAATATTCTAATATGACGTCCTTCAAAAGCTTTAGTCCAAACCTGTGGTAAAAATAATATTTATATATGACCGATTACATCATAGATAGACGTGGTCTATGCTTGTAAAGCGGATGTTCCATGACACTCCCTTGTAGAAGATGCACAATGATAATTATGCAATGCACAAAATAAATAAACATTTGTGTATTGGAAATCGACTCAGGCGATTTAGAAAACAGACAGGGAACATAAACCTGTATCCCTTGAGAAGATCCCGAATAACATATAGTATTCTTACATATCCCTGGGTCTAAAAATCACACAAATTAAAATTCCACGAAATGTTGTTGACCACTTTGGCACATAAACAACATGACATCATATGAAGACTTCCAGTTTAGAACGTAAAGATCCTGACGTTTTTTGGTTTCGTGTATGCCTCTTGTCAAAGTGGAATTTGCAGCATTTTCCTTTCTTTTGAATTGATGTTCATGAATGACAACATTTAGTAATTTCTAAAAATATATTTACCATCGGCATTGAAACACCTTTTCGGTTATGATTTTAAACATCCTTGGAAAAAACGGAATATTATTGTAACATTTCAGTCGGGTCAATTAACGGAACAGCCAAAAACACTGACTGCATGACCTATATGTAGGCTGCTTCGATTTGAAAATGTTCCGTAATTGTCCTATTAGAATTGAAATAATTACTGGTAGCCATATATTTATATTGTTTTTTTACCACGGGTTGGCACTTTATGCCTTCATTTTATCCCTTGTGGTAAAATATTCGGCATAAAGTGCCAACCCGTGGTAAAAACAATATAAATAAATGGCCATCGGTAATTATTTCTTAATTCTCATATAAAGTACAATATAGTCCAGACCTACAAAAATGTACATATAGAAGCTTTCAGTCATCAGTGATTCATACAATGTATGTGTACTTAGTATACAATGCATGCATACATAGACATATACTCAGTCAAATGTAGAATTTAAAAAAAGTTTATAAAGTTGAAGAAAAGGCTTTTTGTACTACATTAAAAAGTAACATTGTATAAAATATATATACTACATGTATTTTTATTTCTATTTCTGTATGTATAATAAATAAATACTTTGTGTAAGATTAAATAAACAGTTTTATACAATGTATATTAAAGTATTATTGAATTGTACTGGGTGGTTCCACAATTAGTCAGCAAAAAAATCAAGCCACAACCTTGATTTGTTCTCATTAATACTAGCTAGAAATACATATCTCCACAGACAGATACATGTACCTGTATAACCATTAAATATGTATTCTTTACCTCCATCACAAGGTATACAACTTTTACCAGGGGACAAATTGTAAAATCTCCTTTGATAGTCTTACACCCTTTGGGGGGCCTCTGACAAACATTTGTAAAGTGTGGTTTATCAATATAAAATCAGTGCAAGATCCCCAATACACCACCATGTTATTAAGCTCAGGTGAAATAGATCTACAGCTGTTTGGTTTGGCATTGTGCCAAGCAGACAAACACATGACCTACAGTTTGTTTTTACCTAAATTTTACCCCCTTTTTCCCCCTTTGTATACTAGAAAACATAAAGAAGTACAATATATAATATACATACATTTTCAATAAACATATTTATATCACCAAAACAGATTAACATATATATTTCTCTATTTGCTTTAAATATTGTCCTATTATAACAGTTAAGGTATAAATATTCTGAAAAATCTATAGAACTACCACACAAAAAGCTTAAGGCAGATTCAATAGTACACACAAAATATACATTTGTTTTGATTCATGTTTTCACTCCTGTGAATGGAAGTTAATATTTTAATTCATCATAATACATGTACATGTAAGGACCAAAACATGTTCCAAATTTATCTTTCAATGTACAAAATGTACATGTTTGGATTTGTAGGTCATTGACCTCAAATATTAAAAGTTTGGCAACTAGCCAATATCATTTTAAAATGAAAAGTCACCTTTGATCAAATTTATTGTGAATTCTAAATGTTTATTTATATCAATGATTTGGGATAACCTGTAGTTAAATGTAGGTCAGATCTGTATATTTTGGGTACACCTCCTATCTAGATTACCAGAAATAGATGTTTATTGTACATGTTGATTACAGATGTGTCCATGATCAATACTACAATGAAACAAAACATAAGTAATGTTCTTATCATTCAACAATTACCCAGTAGTCAATTACAAACATTTGGTAATACATATTTATACTCAGTTTTTTATTTTGTTTTCTGGAAAAATACACTTTGCTCACAGACCAAAATCCATGGGGGAAGGGGGGGGGTTGTGATAAGAACTCCTCCCTTGAAAATCAAGAACTAGAAGGAAAATTAAAGGCAAGATCTTGATTGAATTTGACTTGTGAAGTCACGATTTTAGTTGAATTACATTTTTGTATGACCATTAAAATCAGGAATTTGGTTGAAGTATGACTATTAAAGTCCGAATTTTGACGTCCAGCTGCAAGACCATGTCGCAACCCCAGTTTTATCGAACCCTACTTATAAAATCCTGGTGACTAGCCAGGTTCAAAAGAAAATTTCTTTGTCAAAAAGATAATCACTTGGGCTCAGCACATATAATTAGGGTCTACAAATTAACAATGGGTGAAAAATGTTGAATTTATTATGAGTTGTCTTCATTATATTATCATCAACTAACAACAAACACATGTACATGTAGTCCTAAAAACTAGATACCAGACATTTTACCCCAGTCGAAAAGGATATACCATCACACCATTCAGTCTAGTATCATATGGTTCATTCAACCTTGGCCAACATTTAAAAAAAAATAGGTATCCGTCACTACAACTGTCAGAAGACTAGATATAAATATTAAACTTCAGGGCTGTTTATAAAATAGAACTGAGGACAAGGAACTGTTAAATTTTTACCCATTTTTTTTTTAATTTGTATGTATCCGTATCTGTTCTTTATTTAATATCTGTCACAAGCTCAAGTGTTTACGATATATGCTAAAATGATGATAAAAACTATTGGGTTAATAGTGCAAAAATGAGATAAATAAAATAAACAAGACAATGTACCATGAGAATGAACTGACATTAACATAAACAAACACTACACGATCTGATTACATTAGATGTAAAAAAGACAAGAACTAAAAAAAAAATAACAAAAATAAATAAATATTATATATCAAGGACAATATCCAGTGTGAAGTTGTAAACAAATAATCTTCTGGGTAAACTCATTTAAGATTAATGTGTCATATAAAAATACAAATTACAATAAAATACTTAAATTTAATTTCGGTCTTAAAATATTAATTTTTACAGTAAAAAATTTTAAAAATTAAAATTAACACATTTTTTCTCTAACATTAAAAACCACAACACAAACATAAAAACAAAATAAAGATTACTTTTCATTTTCAAATATTAATTTTCTTTTTCTCTTCCATTGAGTATTGCCAAAGTAACAAACTAACTCGTCTTTGAACTTTTTGTAGTATTGTTTTAAATATCCCACTGAGATTTCTTTACCCACGGTTTCCCACATGTATTATTAACTAAACAAAGTTTATAGACAATAATGGGTCAGTGATCTAAGATTATTATTAAGGCACACAATTAAGTTTTTCTCAAGGTGCAGCAAAAATAGGAATCAAATTCAACTTGCATTTATAGCTGTCTAACATGCTACAAACAGTGGTGACTGGGGATCAACATGTTTTGTCCTTTTAACGTTTATTGTTTAACAGTAATTAAATACCTTGTGTACTACTACAGTGTACCATGTAATAATGTGGTCCAATATGACGCCAATACTTCTTGTGTGGTAAATTACTGCTTCAATGACAACCCAAATATATATATATATATATATCTAGACAACACAAGTGAAAATGTTTTTTCCAGGGGAGTTGGGCCGCTATTTATTACAAACCCCTGTACTATAAACTATTGACACCAGACAACAACAAAATACTAAGAGATCTATCAGAGAAATTGAACTTATCATAGTGAGTGAGTGAGTGTTGGTTATAAACACCAAGTGAGTTTTTTCAGCATGGCGAGAACAAGTTACATTTCAATGAGGATGATGTTCACTTTGTACTAGACCAGCATACTTAGTAGAATTTTTACACTGCTCACTCACTGAAATAACTCTGCGGGTAGACATGTTGCTCCACTCAAGATACATTATCCTGATACTAAGACGAATAGTCTTTGCTCTTAGTTCTTAAAGCTGCAGGAGTAGCAAATACCAATATTATAGTCTTTGGACCAGACTGAGACTCAAACATACCAATATTATAGTCTTTGGACTAGACTGGGACTCAAACATACCAATATTATAGTCTTTGGACCAGACTGGGACTCAAACATACCAATATTATAGTCTTTGGACCAGACTGGGACTCAAACATACCAATATTATAGTCTTTGGACCAGACTGGGACTCAAACATACAATATTATAGTCTTTGGACCAGACTGAGACTCAAACATACCAATATTATAGTCTTTGGACCAGACTGAGACTCAAACATACCAATATTATAGTCTTTGGACCAGACTGAGACTCAAACATACCAATATTATAGTCTTTGGTTTAACCAGACTGGGACTCAAACATACAATATTATAGTCTTTGGACCAGACTGGGACTCAAACATACCAATATTAGTCTTTGGTTTGACCAGACTGGGACTCAAACCTACAATATACCGCACTCAAGGTGAGTTACCAAGCCACAATTAAGTGTTAAACACAACCAAAAAAACTACTGACAGTCTGACACCAAACAAACTGATAATGAGTGCCAGTTTTTTTGGAGTTTTTTTAAAAGATTGCGTTATAAGATCACAAAGTTACAAATTATCTTATATTAATCTTACATCATGGTAAAATGAATCAAACTGAGAAAATCATAAAAATATAAGAAAGACTAACATCCATACTTATTGGATACCAGCAGGTAAACAACATATAGATAAAACATCTGTGGTTCTTACAAGAACAACTTAACCAGATAAAAACATCATCAAAAGTACACATTGGTGCTCATAAATAAAAAGCTTCCATCTTTTAATTTTCTTTGAGATCCCAATCTAACAAATTATATCTCCCCTAATTGTTTTTCTCTCATCGCTAATTACTACTCCTCTCTTCAATCCTTAATGGTCCTTAATTGACATGTACTAAAGGTCTTTGCCATTTAGGATTTTTTTTATGGGGGTAGATAAGGGGAAACAAGAGCACAAGTTACGAAAAACCAATAAAAATGAAGTAGCTTGCCATAAGAGCATTATCCACTCTTATGAGGTCAATATATGGGTCATACAGGGTTACACAAAATGCATGCTGCCAAAAGTGAGAGAAATAAATATCACATAAAAATGATAAAATCTGCCAAAAATTAAAATATTATATTGGTTTTCTCTTTATGATCAGCGGGTACTCTTCCGGTGGAAAACATTTAATCTATTGAAATGTGCGGAAATTAGTGCTTCTAGTTCAAGTATTGTTCAGTAGTTCATGTATTATTAATGTTTATCTTTATTTTAAGAAACAATCATTAACAAATAATAATTCAAGTATATATTAAGTCCTCACAATGAGCATGGGTCTTCCTACCCAAGACCAGCAAAACTTTGGACAAGTACAATTTTCAGTTTTTATTTAAAACTATATAAAAATAAATTCGAGAATTTGATTCCGACCAGTAAATTCAAATGTTCATTTCCAGGACTGTATATTTATCATTAATTCTATGTATATCCCTTACACAATGAATACACGAAAAAATGAAAATTTATAAACAATTGACAGAGATATTTGCAACACATCTGGATGAGTCTTGGACTCCCCCTTTTTTACAAACAATAAATAACAAAGACTGTACACTTTAGTAGGACTCAGGAATCTTTGTTTGGGACTCGTCAAAATTTGATCCTTGCACTCAAGAACCTATTTACTAGTATATTTATCATTTGGATACAGTTAAACATGCTTTATATATAAAAAAAACAACATACATGTATACTGGTATGTCCTTTGGCTTTGTATTATTTTTCTATTTTTAGAAGACACTCCCTCTATTTTTATATATTTGCTTTTATAAAAGATTATATAAATAAACCAGGAATATCAATATTTTAATAATACTTTATCAGCCCAACAAACAATACAAATGTTTATGTTAACAATTTATTTCTAAAAGATCCCTGAACCTGTTCTTAACCTTTTACCAGCAAGACAATTGTCAAACTTGTCATCAATATTAGTAAACAAATAACCCTTGCAACTAAACACGATTTTGGTGCATTCATGGAATCAATGGGTAACTGCACCACTGCACTTTAAACCATAAAGAAAATTTAAAAGTACATGTAATACTAAAAAAATACAGAATTGAGAAATATAAATTCCCACTTCTAATTTTCAGACTACATGGGTTTAATGACATCTGAAAAATTTGTAAAACAATGTTAACCTGGTATAGTCATGCATGACACATTAGGAGACCAATTGGTCACTTAATTAATTGACCATGACATACATGTATATATTGACTTGCCATCCCTAAGGTCATCTTAAAAATACTCAAACTTCTAAGGTCATTTTAAAAATACTCAAACTTCAAAATCTTACAATGTTTTTTCAACTTCAGTTTTAGAGGTTTATTTAATAAATTCTTGAATCTCAGACAGGTACAAAAATGTACATGTGTACTCCATGAATGTATATATATATATACCATTGTGTTAACAAAGGTTACCAGAAATAAAGATATATATCTTGCTTGAACCTTAGTGGTAAAATTGAGGTGTCCCTCAACATGAAGTTTTATGTACAAAATGGGAATGCAAAGAAAACATACATTAGTACTTTACTTTAATGGACAGTAACTCCATCCACGTGTAATTGCACCTCCAGAGACTTGAAACAGGAAGGAGAATTTTAACATTCAAAACAGGTTTCCGCATGTACCATTGTTATAATAGAGTTATGGTTATGGTATTTAACACCACTTTCAACAATATTTCATTGCTATAATTATAAGAAATACACAATATATACTGTATGATATGATGCTTATAAAAAGTGTGATGTTATACATTTAATTATTATATTCAAAGAAACTTATACAACCCATCATGCTGGGTACAAAAATAATTTCTATACATACATAGGTGAACACTTTTGATTCCGCAAATAGGGAGATTTATAAATAACAACAATGAACTCAGCAAAAAATATTTAAAAAAAAAAACAACAATGAACCAGCAAAAATTATTAAAGAATAGGGGTGTAATGATACACCTTTTCCATTCACGATTTTTTATATGTATTAGGATACGTATCACGATACGCTTTATAGGAAACTAACTATTCCTTGAAGTCCATGCTGGTCGACATGGGCGCTGCCATGTTTTTTTTTTTATATGAGGTCCCTTACGTACTAGCGGAAATTATAAATATTTGATAAATTAATTTTAAAAGCATAAATTAATCGATTCACTTTTCTCAAAATATGAATTAAATGATCACCAAAAGAAGAAAACGGAAGTTCAACACTACTTTTTTTCAAAAAATGAGCATCATATCGTTTGTATCGTAAGCGGCCTCCACGTATCGTGAACCGAACCGTCCCCAAAATAATCACGATTTCGGTACATACGGTGAATCGTTTCCCCCTTATTAAAAAATATATATATATATATATAAAAACCACAACACTGAACTTAGCATTAAAAAATGTCCATGATGTACATAAAAACACTGAACTTGGCATTAAAAAATATTTTTATTACAAGTCCATGATACATTTGTATACACGTAAGTAAAAAAAAACTAAAACTTGATTTATTTTTCAAGAAGAATGGACACAAATTTTACAATCCTTATATAGAAAAAAAAACTCTGTATGAAATAGGACAATAACACCTATCCTTTTATTTACAATAGTACATAAGGTCATATGATGGCATAGATCAAAGATAAACTTAATCCCCAATAAATCATGGGGCCATTAAATATCAATAGGGATGTATTTCTATATTAGCCTGGTCTCCAGGAGAGACATAACAAGACACACTTAAACAACACCTGACAGCAACATCAAAGAACTGTCATTTTATGCAATGGTGAATCTAAGATCATCTTACATATGTTTTTTATGACTTTCATTGAAGTTTTTTTTATTTTAAATCAGTTAATTTATGGCTAAAATATTTCTATGGGTTACCACCAGAAATATAGTTTTATAATATTATCTGTAATATCATCAAATATTTAACCTATTAATTTTTATGGAGAATTTATTTTATTCCTTGAATTTGCTTATTAAGCATCAAAGGCTCTATAACTATAAAATGTATGTAGCATGACAATTTATATTTGAACATGTAAAACAGATAATATGTAAAATTATATAAACAAAACAAAAACCTACACTCCAGTTGGGCAAGCAAGTGATTGCTGTTTTTTGCCAAATGAGCAATTTTCATCTATATAATGACAAGAATAAGTTACATAATTTCTATGAGATGCTTTGTACTAGACAAACATGCTTAGTTGTATTTTTTAGTTTTAGCTCACTGAAACAACAGTCCGCAGCTAAACATGTCACTCCATTCAGCATATTATTCTGAAACAACCAGTCTCTGCTCAATCTCCTGAATGTTCTGAAACAACCAGTCTCTGCTCAATCTCCTGAATGCTGCATGTTCTGAAACAACCAGTCTCTGCTCAATCTCCTGAATGTTGCATGTTCTGAAACAACCAGTCTCTGCTCAATCTCCTGAATTCTGCATGTTCTGAAACAACCAGTCTCTGCTCAATCTCCTGAATTCTGCATGTTTTGAAACAACCAGTCTCTGCTCAATCTCCTGAATGCTGCATGTTCTGAAACAACCAGTCTCTGCTCAATCTCCTGAATTCTGCATGTTCTGAAACAACCAGTCTCAGCTCAATCTCCTGAATTCTGCATGTTCTGAAACAACCAGTCTCTGCTCAATCTCCTGAATGCTGCATGTTCTGAAACAACCAGTCTCTGCTCAATCTCCTGAATTCTGCATGTTCTGAAACAACCAGTCTCTGCTCAATCTCCTGAATTCTGCATGTTCTGAAACAACCAGTCTCTGCTCAATCTCCTGAATGCTGCATGTTCTGAAACAACCAGTCTCTGCTCAATCTCCTGAATTCTGCATGTTCTGAAACAACCAGTCTCTGCTCAATCTCCTGAATTCTGCATGTTCTGAAACAACCAGTCTTTGCTCAATCTCCTGAATGCTGCATGTTCTGAAACAACCAGTCTCTGCTCAATCTCCTGAAATCTTCATGTTCTGAAACAACCAGTCTCTGCTCAATCTCCTGAATGCTGCATGCTCAGCGGAAAAGCAACAAATACCAATTCTTTGGTTTGACCCGACCATGTTTCAAGCATACATGTAACAATGATCTATGATCTACTGCACTCGAGATGATAACCATTACACCATCGATGTGGTTCATTCCTGTTGGTACATGTGTATATTTAATGCTTATACATGTAATATAACAAAAGTTTATTTTAATATTTTTTATCTGATTTTCATCCCACTAGTGTCTGGGAATGTTTTTACAGTTTGATATTTGTTGTTTTTCATATTTTTCTCAATTATAAACATTATGAAGATCAGTACTGGTGTTAAAGGTTTAACCTGAACCATCAATTTAAAATCAATTTGTACATACAATGTATATATAAATACCCCACCTTAATTTACTTTCCACTTTAAAGGTTATACTTAAATAAACAATAAAATTAATGTAAACATGTTATGTATCAATTTAAAACTATTATCTCTTTTTATAATTTATATTTGTTGTAAAGTTTAAAAAAAAATATGGGGCTTTTGTGAAGGACATGTATCACCTGGCTCAAATTGACAGGTAAAATAATAACCCCCCCCACACCAAAAAATAAATAAATAAATAAACAATTCAATAAAATTATACTAAAAGTTACATGCAGTAATGAGTATGACTGTTCAGAAATGGTGTAGGATAAAATTTCGACTAGTTCCAACCAAAAAGTCACGACTACAACACCAGTCTCACAACTTGCAAGTATCTCTGGTCTGGACTGTTATGCGATTACATTTGGTCGGTCGTCTACTATGAAGGCAACACAAAAACAAACATTTCAAACTATTTACATGTATAAGTGATACAATCTACATATTTGAGTTACTTCAAGAAAGATTTGTGAAACTTTCATACCACTGCAAAACATAAATACAATAAATCCCATAATTTCAATGGTTTGTTTACAATACATGTAGGTCACTAGGTGTGTATACCAATATATATTTAGAGATGAACTTTTAGTCTTGATAAATAAATAAATGTCCTTTCAAGGCACATACATGTACATGCATATGCAATAATTCATAAATGTACAAAAAATGTAGGATGGTAAAAAAAATTGTTCTATAATTCTACCTACCGGTAAATGATTTAAAAAAAAAACACATTTCAGATTTCATACACCTCTTTATAAACATGCATATATTAACAAACAAGGGCAATGCAAAGTGTGGGGTATCCCTTCGCCTAAAAATTTGTATGTACCAAGTTTGGTCAAAATCCATTGAAGAATGTTGATTCTAGAGTGTTCACAAGGATGTTACGGAAGGACGGTAACGTTACTATATCCCTTCGCAACTTCGTTGGCGAGGGGATAATAAGGGCTGAATACACTAGAAGAAAAAAACCGAACAGACAATGAGACATCAATGACCTAATTCGGACAATCATATTAAAATTATATCTCCTCATTTGCTCCTGTCCTCTTCTTTCTCTTTAATTTGTCACTGCAGGAGTATCTTACAACATTGTCAGAAGTCAAAATTTGCAAAAAAAAGTCTTAAAGATCACAACTCTTATTTTGACCAATGAAAATATTTCCCAGGCTTTTCTTGTATGCAATCAGCGAACATTCCTTTACCGATGTTCGGTTATTGGAGGAAAATGGCAACCTCCATAGGAATAGAAAAAGCAAGCAGTTAAAATTCTTTCTCAATTCAGAATGCAAATGTTTGACATTCAATAAACTCTTCTGGGCATTAAAACCCTACTTCATTTCTTTTTATTTCGTTATATTAATACATGGGAGCTGCCATTTTGATGTGAAGTGTCCCCCTTTGCAGGGATTTGGTAGAAAATGATGACTTATGAAAGGTAAATGATTTTCTCTGGTTATTCTGGTTTCCTCAACAAGGTATAATGTGCTTACGAATAGCCCAAAACAACTGACCAACAAACTTTTTGAGAGGCTTCGCCCCTTTAAGGATAAACCTTCTTAAGTTGACGTTAAACACCAATCAATCAGAGGAGAAAATAGGTCATATATCAAGAGACGTGATTCTCTCTAATGCAGGGCTCACCATAAATATTATAAAACAGGGCGACTTGACTTTTCTCTCAGGTGACTTAAGGGCGAAGTGAGAAAAAATCTGGGAGACTTCTGAAAATCACTCAAAATTTTAACGTTTCTTTCCCCACTACCACATGTCCCCCTACCTTTCACAAAATGAACGTGCTGCACAATGATCTTAAAAAGGATGCAATTAACGAGTTTGGAATAAAATATTGAACATCAAACCCTGTATGGGTCATATTTCAGGAATATGGGAGCTTCTTTAACGTGAATATTGAAGAAAAAGTATGATTATTGGTGAGAAAAATACTGACTTGAAAAGACTGACAGGGCGACTAAAACTTTGCTTTTTGACAGAAATTGGACGATTTCATTGAAACCAAGGTGAAAAAGTCGCCCACTTCGCCTGGTTTGGTGAGCCCTGCTAATGGGTGAATTATTGCTTCCAAGTAAATCTTATCATAAGTCATCCATTTCTACCAAATCCCTGCAAAGTAAACAAAACTAGGATAGGTGGACCCTGAAAATATACAACCTGTAAATCAAATTGCAAAAATAGTATAAATGTTAGTTATTCAATTAATAAACAAAATTTTAAACAATTTAAGTTTCGTACAATGCAATAAAGTGTTCATCTGCTTTCTTGAATGTTATAATTTACACAGCAGTTATCTAGTATATTTACTGGCTGTTGTGTTTGTTTATTTTAATTGGTTCAATCTATCTTCTGTGCTCCCTGTTGTGACCCTCAAATCTTCTAATCTTACTGCACCTGAAAAAGTAATCTACTTACCTCAATTTAGCTACCATAAATAAAATACAGAATAAACAAAGTGCATAATTACACAAAAGAGTGTACCTAATACACAGTTTATATCACACTTGATTATTTTTTTTTACTCACTTTAAATAGTAAAGTTGCCCATCTGGGGTTCTTGCCTTTTCCCAGCCTGGAGGCAAGGGTTCGCTGTCTAATAGTGCATCACACGAATGTTGCCTTGCATGTTGATGTTGAGGAGGATTTTGTGGAACAGTGGATAGCGTCTGTTGCAAACTAGCAGGGGAGGAATGGGCCCTTGTATGCACTGGTAATGGCCCAGGTGCAATGTTTTGTCCGTAACCCGTTGAATCATTACTACCTTGTTTAGCATGTCCTGGAACTAACTGTCTCTGTTGTTGTGAGTTTGGTGGAGTGAAAAAAGAAGGAGGAAAATTACGCATTTTCATAGGCACTTGTCCAGTTTGTCCCGAGCGGGACGGGTTCATGGCAACATTGAATAACTCTTCAAGTTCGTTTCCACTGTTGTCCCGGACGTGTATAACCTGATTTCCTTTCCGCTGCGTTAAATCCTGCTGGGACATTTTGGCGAAATATAAAATCACAACACTAAAAAACGAAAATAATCCTACTCAACTATATCACAAGCATTTCTATGGTACGCGAAACTAGTTACATATTCTTGAAGATTTCCTGAGAACTTTTCTTCTTGATGGACACCATTGAAGTTTTACGAAAAATTACCCCGTGTTTGATCACAGCTAGGTTGAACAGGTTCCCGTCATGCGCGGGACGAAATAGTTCTATATTAAATATTATCTAATTTGTTGAAATGAACGTTTTAAGGTGAAATATTTTATCTAAAGCTAATCATATATTATAATAATATTGATTAAATGTTAATTAACATTTTTAGGATCTCAGTGAAAAGTTGTACAACATAATAGTGCAAATGAATTGCGTATGTTTTAGCACCTTGTGACGTCAGACCAATTTATGTCAATGGTGACAAAATACAAAATTACAAAGTTAACTTTGTAAACAAGTATTCTTACAAAAAAGTAATTACATAATTAATGAAAGTGTGCTTTGTTTTTATTATAGGTATGGTAAATGGGGCAACTAAGGTTGTTTCAATCAACAGGTACACGTTTTGGTTTCCCTTCAGAGGCCCGTTAATCCATATATGGGGCTTGTTTTATTGTGAATATGTCAATCAATCAATGGCCGAGTTTCTAATAAGTAGTTCACTTTAAATTTTGCTGCGTGGGTGGGGACTTGAAAAGGTGAATCATTGTTGAAAAATACTACTTTTTTACAACTTTACGTTATTTTCACACAGAAAGGTGTCGAAAAATTATTCATCGCTTTGGAGATCCATTTCATAACACCTGAAATTTTACCTGATTTTTTTTAATATCTAGGAAATGTATAATCACGGTGCGTCACTTATTCATGAGTCACAAATGAGGATGCATCTGTATTGGTTATCAAATCGTACATCTAGTGCATCAATGACTTAATTGTTTCAGTTCGTTTGACATAAAAAAAAAAAAACAACAACAACACACAAACTGTTTATCTACTTATTGTACATTTTAATTCAAATATTAATTATAGTATACAAATAATTAGATTGATTACGTTTTAACGGACATTTACAGAGAAGTAAGAAAGATAAAAAAAAAGAAGACATTTTTTGCTATACCAAATTAATTATACAGCAATTATACCGAGGTCCAGCAGACATAAAAAAAAATTAACTAGATTGACAGCAAGCTCGACGACCCAATGAGATTTATGAATGGCATAATTGGCATATAAATGCGATATCATATACCTTATACATATTGAGTAAATTTATGTAAATTTAGAACTAATAATCATACAGGGAAGATGGAGTAATAATCCTAGGGGAAACTGTTATTGTGAACCTTTGACTTTGTAACAAGACATTGGAGACGAATATCATAGCCAGGGGCGGATCCAGGATTTCAAGTTAGAGGGGGGGGCCACTTAAAAAAATTGCGCCGAGCGGAGGGAGGCGCTAAAATTTTTGGGGTATTTCGTGTGAAAAATCACGATTTTACGCCAAGAAATCTTATTTTTTCCATTTACGGAGGGAGGCGCGAAAATTTTTGGGGTATTTTGTGTGAAAAATCACGATTTTACGCCAAAAAATCATATTTTTTCCAATTTTAGGGGGGCGCGCGCCGGGTGCGCCCCCGCCCCCCTGGATCCGCCCCTGATAGCATATTTGAATGTACTAATTTAAGCAAATACGTAAATCACTCCTTCCAAAACATTTATTAATACGTCCACATATTATAAAATTTAAACAAAATAATGACTAGCAAACAACCAGTTATGTACTTCGAGTTATCAAGCACCATCTTCGGAAACAATTAATAAGTGTTCGTAATAACATGGTTCGACCGTATTTAACATTTATCTTCCGTACATTTTTCCAGAGTAGACGGAGTATATCAATGTTAAAAACAATATACAATATATCTAAAAAGGGTTGGGCGATATATACTAACTGCTTAACATTTTCTTTGGATAAGCAGAACAAGTATAATTAGCGTGAACAGCGATCATATTATTACTGTAGAAGATGGGAAGGGCAACATCGGTGCCTTTTTTCTAATTTGTTATAACAATTAAATTGTAAATTTTCTAATAACACATATAACATAGCTGATAAGAAACACAATCTCTGAGCAACGTTACCAACTGAGAGAATATCAGAAGCAGACTTGGTCTTAAAACCGACCGGGCATCCGTTGCTTATGAGATCGACCCACTGTTCAGTAATATGTTGCTCATCTGAGCGGCCCATCTACCAAAAGCCCAACTGCTCGTAAGTTCAATCCGCCTTTGTGAGTGATATAAACTGAATATGGAGTTGCTGCTGAAATGCTGCTAGTATCAATGCAGGAAAATTCACAGTGAGGAAAGTTGAAATCCTCTCTTTTGTCGTAAGGTTTCGTTCTCTACCGACCATCACTATCAATAGCCATGGCGCAGGCCAAGGTGTGATGTAGATCTAGCTGCATCCATGGTGTCATTTGTTTCATGATCTTAACATACCGGTTCCATTCTTATTGGGTAACTTTGGCATCAAGTAGTACTTATTTTAATTTGTTAGTTTAGAGATAGTTCTTAATGGCATCAGGACCTTTGTTGGCAAACGACAGTTTAAGAAAGGAACGTTTATCTGTGTCATCTCCCTTTATGTCAACAGATTTGAAATATCTGTGACGAGCAATGCTGCCAGTTTGTATTGGTTTGAATTCGGATTTGTAACAGGGTTTTCAAAGCAGGGGTTGTAGAAAAATTAAATTATGAAAGGGGGTAGTAAATATAGTTTCGCGCGCATGTGATGCTTCTGTATGTATAAATGGTAGGTCATTTAGTGAAACATCAATACGTGGAGCAGAGCTGAAAGATAGGACTAACGGACACCTGTACTGTAGCACCAGGTCTTTTGGCCATCTGATATCACAGACAATCAAACCATCGAACAGATTTTCGTTATCAGATTGAATGCTGTTTTTCACATCCTCATTCGAAAAAGAGTGAGTGAGTGAGTGAGTGAGTGAGTGATTGTTGCTTAACGCCAATTCAGTAATTTTTTCAGCTATATCATGGCGAGAACAGGTTAATTTTCAATGAGAAGATGATGAGGTCCGCTTTGTTCTAGACCAACACGCTGGGTTGGATTTTTATAGTGCTAGCTCACTGAAACAACAGTCCGCGGGTAGACATGTCGCTCCACTCGGACACATTATTCTGATTCCGAGCCGACCAGTCTTTGCTCTTTCTCCTTAATGCTGCGTGCTTAGCGGAGAAGCAACTCATACCAATTTTATAGTTATTGGTTTGACCCGACCGGGACTCGAACCCACGATCTACCGCATCCGAGGCGAGCACGCTAACCATTACACCACCGATGCGGTTCATTTGAAAAAGAATAAGTCAACTAAAACACGTTTCCTATTTAATTTCTGTTTAATATGTTGATATTAGTTTATAATGGGCATGATTGATTGATTGATTGATTGATTGATTGATTGATTGATTGATTGATTGATTGATTGATTGATTGATTGATTGATTGATTGATTGATTGATTGATTGATTGATTGATTGATTGATTGATTGATTGATTGATTGATTGATTGATTGATTGATTGATCGATTGATTGATTTGTTTATTGATTGATTGATTGATTGATTGATTGATTGATTGATTTGTTTATTGATTGATTGATTGATTGACTAGTTGGTGTTTAACACTCACTTTATCAACCTTACGCATGCAGTGTCGAAAATTATCAAATAAAAATTGGAAATTATGATATATGCCGGTATATCTTGAATATAGCATTTACATACTAATGTAACAATAGAACATATTTATTTTTCAGAATATAATTTGCACGATGCAATTACCCTGGGATCTCTCGCATCTAAAGCAAAAGTTCTTCCAACTGAGTGAAGGGAAATCTCCACTAACATAGTAAGAGAACGGTAGTTATGAAATATTGCTGTTCCCATCACCATCTGTAGAGGTACATGCATGTAGACGTCCCCACCTCAAGAATCATCATATTTTGACTTTGAACGTGGCGATATCTCAATTACTAACACTCAACAAGCTTATTTATACCAGTTTTTCCTTTCTGACCGTTGTCGGTTATTTAGTTAGGTGTCACAGTAACAACAACGCATAATTTATTTATGATTCGATCTCGTGACATGTAGAATCGAAAGCTAACTTTCTACCAACTTTCAACCAGAACGGAGATCTCTTCTAACGCAATTAAAAGAGGTTGTGTATGAACTCATCACGGTTCCTATAACTTTATGTAGATGAACATACCCGTTACACTAAGAACAATGACAATCTAGGTTCGTCACGTTTCTAGTGGCACGAAAACTGACTACTATTGTTTATAAACACTTGATATAATTCAAGTAGTACTTCTAGTTAAGTGTATAGTTTAAAAGTGTTCCGGAGTTGGTGGTTGTTAGATTATTCAAGTGTGCAATCCGGAATTTAAATTCTTTTTCGGTAATGTCCGATCCCCTAGCCAGCTTTATCAACTTCAAGGTGGTATTAAATCTACGTATATTTTAGCACGTTTGAAATATAGCACATATAGAGAAATACAACATGTATATTGTATATGAATATACATGTAGTTCCGTTTATCGTTTACCTACTTGATCGTTAAAACACTAACCCACCACAGATAAACTTCTGACATTATAGTTCAATGTAAATGCAACATATTTGGACACTTTAACCGACTTCCAGGGTTTTCGGACTCGCTATGGTACTTGGTAGACATCAAAGGCCTACCTTTAATGTGTGTTCTGTCTTGTATGGCCTGCTGCCTCATTTTTACTGCTCCACTTGGCAGTGTATTCTGGCTGTAATCTTGACTGGGTTGTTGATCAGTCTGTGTTCTGTCGTCTCTCGATTTGCAACTGATGGTCTGTCTGTGCACGTGTTACTGCTTTTATACTAAAAACGGTTTGATTAATTTTCTCCTTTGACTGGTTTAAACGCTGAATATTTCTTTTCCACGTTCAAGGAGACAAGTGCTTCTTAATGGTGGGCCTGAATGACTATCTTTCTCAGCCTTGATCCACGTCACTCTGACTACATGACTGCGCTGGCGTTACTCTGGAGATTCCAAGTCCGTTTATTATCCCGTACATCTGTGTGATTGAACAGTTCGTTCATGTGTTTTGTGCAGAATGCTCTTTTGATATTTAAATGGCATAGATATTGAAAGAAATTGCTTTTATAAACCTTTGTATGTGGTTTGCTTTTTATTTATTTTTGCATGAAAATTTGATATTATTTCATTGTCTACTACTTGATTTGTGTTATAACATAGTACATGATATATAAAGTTACGATTGGAGTGGGCGAGTCTCTGTTGTTTAACGCCAACTCTGCAATATTCAGCTAGATCATGACGAGAACAAGTTATTTTTCAATGAGATGATTATGATGTCCGCTTTGTACTAGACCAATACGCTTTGTTGGATGTTTATAGTGTTAGCTCACTGAAACAACAGTCCGCAGATAGATATGTCTCTCCATTCGGACACATTATCCTGGTTCCGAGCCAACCAGTCATTGCTCTTTCTCCTAAATGCTGCGTGCTTAGAAGCAACAAATACTCATGTTATAGTCTTTGGCTTGACGGTCTAAATGGATAAGAAACAAATATAGACAGGACTTTTTGGACAGTAACATTTCTACATGGTCGTGTCTAGCTAGAACACATAATTAAAAAAGAAAATCGCGTGAAGACATAAATAGAGATGGCGATTGTAATGAATACGTAATGGCGATTTTGCTTCAGAAATAACATAACTCTGATTCTGCCAAAAGAGAACTGATGTCATCAAAATGTTCGAGTATTTGATTGACAACATATTTGCTATGTTTGGTGGATGTGTTTCCAAACAGACAATCGACATATCTATGAGTACAAGCTGCGCTCCTCTTCTCGCCGACTCGCTCCTTTATTCGTACGAGGCAGACTTCATACAGGGGCTTCTCAAGAAAAACGAAAAGAAGCTAGCCCGATCCTTTTATTTCACATTCCGCTATATATAAATATATATACGTCTGAAAATTAAACCAAACAGTGTTAGAATTAGATTTTAGAGCTGTCAAATTTTTGTTCTTCCCACGACGGGATTTGAACTCACACCATTGATACACTGCAGCACCATTCGCTTAGCCTTACTTCCAGCGCCCTAGACCACTCGACCACATCCACTCCCTATATATACAAAAATCTCTAGATTAATTTCCGAACGTTGCGGCCTTGTTGTTTGTTTTCCATATATATGTAATAAACTTCCGCTGAGGAAGGCCGCAAGGCCGCAACGTTCGGAAATTAATCTAAAGATTCTTGTGTAAATTATTTAGAGACTTTAAATATAGATTACAGACGCTGATGAAGCTTGTCGGTCAAGCGAAATATCCGTCGATTTCATTATAATTATAGTCTTTTTGTAGACTTATAGTTATTTTTGTTACATTTTAACATATTTTTTTGATATCGTTGTGCTAACATTTTAGACGTTTTTATATATATATATATATAGGGAGTGGATGTGGTCGAGTGGTCTAGGGCGCTGGACGTAAGGCTAAGCGAATGGTGCTGCAGTGTATCAATGGTGTGGGTTCAAATCCCGTCGAGGGAAGAACAAAAATTTGACAGCTCTAAAATCTAATTCTAACACTGTTTGGTTTAATTTTCAGACGTATATCTAAAATCTAATTCTAACACTGTTTGGTTTAATTTTCAGACGTATATATATACGTCTGAAAATTAAACCAAACAGTGTTAGAATTAGATTATACGTCTGAAAATTAAACCAAACAGTGTTAGAATTAGATTTTAGATATACGTCTGAAAATTAAACCAAACAGTGTTAGAATTAGATTTTAGAGCTGTCAAATTTTTGTTCTTCCCTCGACGGGATTTGAACCCACACCATTGATACACTGCAGCACCATTCGCTTAGCCTTACGTCCAGCGCCCTAGACCACTCGACCACATCCACTCCCTATATATATATATTATTTGGAAATCTACCCCTTTACAACGGGGGCAACCACTACCGGGGTAATAGTGGCTGCGTCCATTAGATACAAAGTTATATTTACAAATGACACATAGTATAAAAGCGAAAATATGTAGAATAAAATGTTCATAGTGTGAAATTAGTATTTCAATATAAGTATACTATTAAATTGGCAATGCATAAAAAGTCACCATATACATAAAACTACAAAAATCTACATAATGTATAAAACATGTCTTAAAGTAAAATACAGACAATAGTTGAATACAAACATACATGATGAATAAAACAAGTGATATCTATAAAAAATAATAGAAAAAAGAAACAACGAGTTAAGTCATAAAACATTTGATTGTGCTAAAATGATATTTCTTTCATGGTATAACTTCTTTAAAAGATTTCTTCCAATTACATCTAAATACATGCCTTCAATTTCATTTATATAAAAACCACAACAAATCAACAATTTAATTTTTATATAATTAGATAGGTCCACAAAATCAAGTTCCACAGTGTTAAACGAGACATCATTTAAAAGAGGCCTTCTTACTTTTTCTAATGCAGGACATAACAAGAGGAAATGACATAAATCTTCTACTACATTACAGTCACATAGAGAGCATTTGTTACTGTTTTTTTAATTTCATATTGTTTAACAAATTATTTAAGCACAGCGAATTGGTTCGACAAAGAAGTTTAAGTCTAGATCTCTCAAAACCTCTCATATCGTCGAGATAGGGTTGCTTCCCTTTGTGTCTATAGAATGTAATATATTCACGAAGAGAACTTTTACTCATGATTTCTTTTCTTAGTTTTGTGGAGGAGAACTGACCCATAAAAGCATTAAACCTTTCTTTGTTAAAGTCGTTTACATGATACAAATAGTCAAGTCCTACTGATTCAAATACGGTTTTCAAAGCAGGTAAGTAGTCCCAAGCATGAGCGGAAAGAGCGTGCATCTCATCAAAAACTATCTTGCAGAGTCTTTTATTTGGTAAGTTATTTATATGAGAAAAATATGAGGCTCTCTGTCTATTCAAAAAATCATTGATAGGTTCCCACCCAAGCTCGATAAGAGAGAGCCGCTTTAGACATATTCACTTTTGTTTTCATTATGATCTTCGCCGCTCGAAATTGCATGCTACTTAACAAATCTTCGTTTACTTTAGAGGATGTAAGCCAAGCTCCACAACAATGTGAAATTGAGCTCCACAACAATGTGAAATTGAAGGTCGGAGAACTGAATTCCATAACGCGTCTCCGAACTCAACACGATTAAAATTGCCGTGTTCAGCAAGAATACGGGACATGACATTAAACGGAAACTTCGCGATTTTTTACATGTTAGCTAAATATGTTCCTGGTGATATAAAATACATATTCACAAAGTTTTATCGACATATTTCCACAAATAACGAAGCAAATTGCAAATTTGTAATTTTAATTTCTAATTTTTCAACCAGGTTGTGACGTTTTAACCTGATAATGCATTGTGGGATTGAAATTTAAAGTCTGGGTCGCTGATGTTAAATTCGCTTCATTTAAAGCGCTCAGGGTACTGTAATTTAAATCTAATAACCGTTGGAAAATTAAATACTGAAGTGACCAGCTACGTACCTTTTTGACAAACAACTATTTTAAATGAACAAGCTGTTTCATTTCCTTTATATTTACAACGGAAAGAGTGTTTTACAACAGTCACCTATATTCACTATATGTAGGATCCCTTTTATAATTATGTTCATTTTGTTTTACTGCTAATGTGCTGAAAAATATAATGGATAATTGACAACGCGTAACTTGTGTATTGATCGGATTAATAAAATGGGAATTTGAATACACACTATTTGCTTTCCAAGACGAGTTGGTAGATCGTTTATTATTTATTAAAGATAAAATATTTTTAAGACATTAGAATAAATATAATGTTGAAATAACAGGAACAATTATAATTGTAATTATGTTTTAGAAGATAAAAAAGTATACACCATCCTTGAAATTATAAGTTTTCATTATTAGAGGCGCCAAATTGGCCTAACTATATATAACTGTCTCATCATAATTAATATGTATTCACAATTTTAACGATCGATGTTCATAAAAGATGTTTTAATTTTAATTAAAGAACTAAAAATTAAAGGTTAGGAGATCGGGTGGCAACTGAGATTACAAAGTTAGTGTTTAAAGAAAAAAACCTATTTGCTCAGTGATCCCCAGAAGGCACAAAACCTAAATATATGATTTTTTTTCAGCTCGGAACCTCGTAAGCAAACTTGACCTATAATTTTGATATCCACTGATATTCATTCAGACAAAGTTCGGAAGAGATCATGATCATGAGCGGTATAATCAGGTGTAGAGCAGTCAAAATATACAGAGATTAGGCCACA
This sequence comes from Bathymodiolus brooksi, assembly GCA_963680875.1. Lineage (NCBI taxonomy): Eukaryota > Metazoa > Mollusca > Bivalvia > Mytilida > Modiolidae > Bathymodiolus > Bathymodiolus brooksi. Next base: position 127,140,530 of record OY804576.1, on the reverse strand, counting down.
CCAAATTTACTTCTTGTTCTTCGGATTTTGTGCTAAAAACGTTGGAGCGAGCAAGTGATTTAAAAATGTTAATTTCTTTTCCTTTTTTTGTTTGTTTGTCATTTTTGATAAACGAAACGTAAAATAGTATGCGGAAAATATATTTCTTATATTTTTCATGAATTTCCAGAAGCGAGAAACCATATTTTAATTTTAAATATTTTATTCTTCAATAAATTAAGGCAAATAATTCCTGAAATAAGAAGTGAAAGGCGGGATTTACTTATTTTTATGTTCATTCTGAAAACGACAGGTACATTCACACCGGTTCACTCCGCAGGGTACCTAATATTGCGTAATGAGTTTAGGTCCACACAGGAAGTCGCCAGGCAGAATATACAAGTGTCATTTTACATCCGGTCGACTAGACTCTGACCGAATACTTGAATACACGTGTCACAATCTTTGGCAATAATCAGAAACGCAATACACATTTTGTGACCCGTTAACGCTACCCGTGACTAGAATAGCAGATGCAATACACATTTTAAAGGTTCTAATAGGTGATCAAAATACACGACCCTGATCAAGTATACATTAGGAATGTGTGCATATTAATGCACACTGGCGGATCAAGGAGATGTTCGATAATTTAGTAAAATTCGTGTATAAATTGGGTAAAAATTGGCAAACAAGAGCCCGGGACCCCGTTTTCAAAGCTGCTGGATCCGCGCCTGATGCAGCAATGATTCTGGGGCTATTTTCACAAAAAAATCTTAAGATTAACATTGATCGTAAGTTATACTGAATTGTTCATTTCTATCTTGATTTTTTTTGTGCCTCATCAGAATGATATAGCAACAACCAAAATTATGAAGTAAAGCAGGGTGAATAGGGCAGGATAGAAAATTCTTCTTGCAAACCCCAAAAAGCAAAATAGACAAAAACCATTCGTATGCAATTTTTCCTGATAAAAACAACAACCATATTTTTTATGACTATTCTGAGATTAATCAGAAGGGTCCGCCAGTTCGAAAGACGTGAATAAAATAAACAAAGCATGTTTTCTTTGTGCAGAGACATATTATATAATACGCTTTGTTCAAATCAGATATGGTTATGAAAACAGATTAATATTTTTTACTGTGGGCGAATACGAATATTGTATTTCCATAAACAAATTATTATATTACGTAAGAGATGTACACTGAAGTTTTGTATAATAAACTTTAAAAATATTTATAATACTCATCGTCTGTAATTGTCAAATGAAAACTATTACACATTATGTTTACATAATTCTCTCAATTTTATGGCTTCCTACCCTGTAACTTTCTGTGCTTTTAGCTAAGAAGCAGAGCTTATGTGTAGATTTATTGTAGTGCATGAACGATCGATTACAAAGTGCGATCTTATAAATAATATCATTAAAACAATTTTGCCCCGTAGTATAGGCCTATTTTTATTTTTTTTTACGAATTCATGGCATTGTTCCGATGTCCGTTCTTTTTTTTCACATAATTTCGTAGTTCTTCAATTTTCGAAAAAAAATCTTTTGTAAATGTGTCTCATTAAAGACGGACCGTTTTCTCCGATTCGTTTGTTTTGCCATAAGTATATAGAAACAAAACGTAAAGCTGCAACAAGTGATTGTGTAATAAATTCATATATTTAGAATAATAAGAAAAATAAAAAGAATTACACCTGACAAGCCATATCGACACTGAATGAGGACCCCGGTTTGTCACGCTTGTTTTAGGGCGTGGTGGTATTTAGACATCACGTGATAATTGGTATCGAGATGCTATCAAAATGGCGACATCCATCTATCAATCAATCAATCAATCAAAGTTTTATTTAAAGTCGGTACATTTTATAACAATACAACATAAGCTCTCAAGAGCTTTTCAAACCGAATTTTAAAATCGATTTCATTACCTTATCCAACATAATAAAACGCTAATGTACATATAAACATCCATATTTATACATCAGGAGAAACATATAAAAAAAAAATGTTTGTGAAGTTTCCCTTTAATTTTGTTATCCATATTATCTTTGATATACGTTTGGACATGATAGTTTGATTTCAGAGTTCTTGTTACATATACTCCCAGATATTTATATTCGTTTGTTTCGTGTATACAGTTATCACCTAATTTCCATACTTTTTCTCTGTCAATCCGTCTGCTGACTACCATTACCTTAGATTTAGTGTCGTTAAATTTTAATTTTCACTTATCTGCGAACTTTGACGTAATGTCTAATAGTGTATTAAGCTCTTGCTCTGAGTTGGCAATCAAAGTTATATCATCGAAAAAGAGCAGCGAATTGATTAATTGGTTTGAAACTTGGACACCAACACCCGCTTTATCTAGACATACTAACAAGATCATTCACGAGAATAGAAAACAATGTTGGAAGCGAGACACATCCCTGTTTTACACCATAATCCTTACTAAACCAGTCCGATTCGTAATTACCGAAAGGGACACGGTTGTTGACTTCCTTATAAAGGGACCATAACAAGCGCCAACATTTACCTTGAATACCATTTTGCCATAAGAGATAAAAAAAAAAAAGACCCTCCCTCCACACTCTGTCGAAAGCTTTCGACAAGTCAATAAAGGCGAGATAGGTATTCTTTTTCTTTTTTTTTTGTATAGAACAGATACCCTGTAGAGTAAAGACATGGTCCTCGAGTCTCCTATTTTTTCTAAAAGCTCCCTGTGATTCACCAAGAATATTGTTATCCTCCAGATAAGACACGATTTTCTCTTCAATCACCTTGGAGAAAACCTCGTATACATTAGACGACAATGTTATCCCCCTGTAATTATCCAACTCAAATAACGAACCTGATTTGTGAATCGGTTTAATAATACCATTTTGCCAATCGGATGTGATTTGTTCGAAATCTGAAATTGCCGTAAAGAGATCAACTAATGAAGATAGCATGGCTTTTCCGCCATATCTAAGAAACTTGTTTGGAATTTCGTCATAGCCCATAGCTTTACCGGATTTTAGACCAAGTAATATTTCAGATATTGATTCCTTGGTTATTTTAAGAGTAAGCATATTATCGCTTGCTATTTTTTTCGTTTGGATGTTATGGACAAAATCAGTGACTTGACTTTTAAAACTTGGGTCAATGCGTTCGTTTTTACCGACACTACTAAAATGCTGTTGAAGAGAGGTTTTAATATCAATCTCTTCCGTTAAGATATTATTTTTATTATCGGGATCTACAATATGCGCAGGATAGTCATGACACTTCTTTCCTTTTAAAAAGCTCCAGAACCCTTTCGACTTTGCCTTTGATTGATTGATTGATTGATTGATTGGTGTTTAACGTCCAGCGAGCAATTTTTCAGCTATATTCAGGACGAGAACATTTAATTTAAACGCCACGGGACTCGAAACAAGGAAAGGTGATGGGTAGGGACGGATAATTTTGCCAGTGCAACAGGTCTCTTATGGACCACTCATCATGAGCATGCTCATTGTGAGCTGTTACACTGGGTTCTTTAACGTGCGGAGAGGGTGGCAATCTCTCAACACGGGACCTCGGTTTTATTTACGTCTCATCCGCATGACGGGTTGGTTATGAATTTCTACATCCCGCACAACCGACGAACGCCCCTTCAAGCCGAAGAAGCTCTCGGTCCCATTCTTAAACAGCTTCATTTTACTATTCTGTTCTTTCATCTTAATTGCGTTTTGAACGAGCAATTTCCGTTTCTTATACGTTTCGGTAAGATATAAACCAGTTTCGGAGTCATGCGGACGCGATTTATCGTGTATTCGTTTTAATTGAGCTTCAAGTTCCTTGTCCCAAAAACTTCTAAAATTTGTTGGTCTTTTACTTTTTCCGATGATACTCTCAGCCGCCATTGTGACCTTGGTTAGCCAATCGTTTCATATTGCCTCTATATTTCCATTGAAATTCTGTGTGTTCCAGCTTTTGAACTGGTCACAAAGAAATTCTTGGAAATATAGATGATGTCCTTACACTAAATAATTATAGGTTGAAATAAAGGATACCACAGACACAGATAGGTCTGCTTCATACCTTGACCTATAATTCGAAATTGACAGCGAGGGCGGTTCAGAACGAAACATTACAACAAAAGAGATGATTTCAATTTTCCCCTTGTGAGCATTGTGGTATATCGATATTGGGTATTCCAGAGCTTGTTATTCCTATCAGGATTTCCTTGATAGAGGATTGCTGCTAACAAGGACGCTACTGAGCCAAGGGTTCCTATTGATTAAATTGAAGTCCTCACTTCGAAAGTTTTATGGTCGCCACCATGTCTTGGTTAACCGTTACGAAATATCTGTGTCACAAATGATCACGGATACGTTCCACTTGTCGTAAACACTTCCCGGACCTTTCCTCATCCATGACGTATCACCGGCTTTGTAACTAGAGTAACACGACGGGTGTCGCTAGTGGAGCAGGAACTGCGTACCCTTCCGGAGTACCTGAGTTCACCCCCCGGGTTTTGGTGGGGTTCGTGTTACTCGGTCTTTAGTTGTATGTGTAATGTATTGTAGATCGTTGTCTTGTCCTTTTTCGTTTGGTCATTGTGTAGTCTATACTTCTTAGACTTACGGATCCTGATTACCCCTTTTGGTCATTGTGTAGTCTATTCTTCTTAGACTTACGGATCCTGATTACCCCTTTTGGTCATTGTGTAGTCTATACTTCTTAGACTTACGGATCCTGATTACCCCTTTTGGTCATTGTGTAGTCTATACTTCTTAGACTTACGGATCCTGATTACCCCTTTTGGTCATTGTGTTGTCTATACTTAGACTTACGGATCCTGATTACCCCTTTTGGTCATTGTGTAGTCTATACTTCTTAGACTTACGGATCCTGATTACCCCTTTTGGTCATTGTGTAGTCTATACTTCTTAGACTTACGGATCCTCATTACCCCTTTTGGTCATTGTGTAGTCTATACTTCTTAGACTTACGGATCCTGATTACCCCTTTTGGTCATTGTGTTGTCTATACTTCTTAGACTTACGGATCCTGATTACCCCTTTTGGTCATTGTGTTGTCTATACTTCTTAGACTTACGGATCCTGATTACCCCTTTTGGTCATTGTGTTGTCTATACTTCTTAGACTTACGGATCCTGATTACCCCTTTTGGTCATTGTGTAGTCTATACTTCTTAGACTTACGGATCCTGATTACCCCTTTTGGCCATTGTGTAGTCTATACTTCTTAGACTTACGGATCCTGATTACCCCTTTTGGTCATTGTGTTGTCTATACTTCTTAGACTTACGGATCCTGATTACCCCTTTTGGTCATTGTGTTGTCTATACTTCTTAGACTTACGGATCCTGATTACCCCTTTTGGTCATTGTGTAGTCTATACTTCTTAGACTTACGGATCCTGATTACCCCTTTTGGTCATTGTGTTGTCTATACTTCTTAGACTTACGGATCCTGATTACCCCTTTTGGTCATTGTGTTGTCTATACTTCTTAGACTTACGGATCCTGATTACCCCTTTTGGTCATTGTATAGTCTATACTTCTTAGACTTACGGATCCTGATTACCCCTTTTGGTCATCTATACTTCTTAGACTTACGGATTCTGATTACCCCTTTTGGCATCTTCAAACTCTACTTACTACCACTTGTCGATGTCACTGCTGGTGGACAGTTTGCCCTGGAGGACATCATCCGCCCAGTAACAATTGAATGCATGACTATACAAAGGTTAGCTAGGACACTGGTTCGGACGTCGTCCAGTATACAAAGGTCCGAACAAGACGACACCAGGGAAAAGGTGTCGTCGGAAACGACAGGTGTCCCTTTATCTCAAGACACGACAAACAACTCGAATATTCGAAATTCAGATCGTCACACTATTTAAGACAAAATATATAATTTACGTATGCGTCCTTGTTCTGTCCAGTTACATGATATTTTGGATCTTAATGACTCTGAATAGCACTGTCTTATTTCTAAATGTGGAACCAAAAACTGCGAGACCGGCAATATTTTGATAACAGATGCTCATTTCACCAGCAATTTAACTAATAAGAATTACAGTACAAGGAGTTTAAGCTACGATAATCTAAATTGTAAATCAATTGATGTAGTCTACGGATTAGAGTGTAACCTTTGCGAATTGTTATATGTCGGTGAAACGAAAGGTAAACTACACAAACGGATATGAGGTCATCGATCCGGTATCATTAACAATGTTAATGATATCGTTTACCAGCATTTTGATCAACCTGGTCATTCCATCTTTTCAATGCGAGTTCGTATCATCGAAAAAATATACCATAGGACTTGCAATCCCAACCTAGCAACACCTCTCCGTGGACAAAAGGAAGACTACTGGATACGAGAATTAGGGACTGCAACACCCTATGGTTGCAATGACAAAATTGATGGTATACAGTGGCGGATCCAGGATTTGTGGTTAAGGAGGGCGTGAGTATGCGAGGGGTCTGGGGACCTTAGCGGGTCCCGGACAGAACCCTTATAGGGAACGGAAGCTCTGGGGGGTTTGAGGAATTACAGACATTTATTTGAACGACAATTCTGAACCAACCACACCATTTTTATCAGACCAAAAAAAAAAACTTGACTTTGAGTCTTAATTTTGTCGAATAATTGTTAACAACTCGGTGAATGTTTTTGTCAGATTATAAGAACCTAAAGTAAAACTTTTTTTGAACAACCGTGATGCGAATTGTTCAACTCATGACTGATCGATCACGATATTTTTAACCCTTCAAAGAACTATTGGTTTAGTTTTAGCGCATTCCTCACAGACATCCTCAAATACATGCTATTGGTAGATATAAATAATATAAACGTACCCGGGCAAAGGATTTTTTTCACACTTTCTTGTGCAGATACCCCGGATAGATGCAGAGATTGTTACAAATAAATTTCCACTACATTTTTTTTTTATTAATATGTTACTTTTGTATTTTAATGTACAATATACCAACGTGTATTTTTACTGATCTTTACTTGAAAAGTAAAAGGCAACATTTTCGGGTATTTGTACACAAATCAAACTTTTTTTTTTCATAGGAAATTGCAGAATTTCGAATTCAAGAACTATTTGCACCATTATTTAAAGAGAAGTGACCATTTTCTTGGGACTCTCAAGTTTTACCACACTGTCTCAGTTTCACCATCTGATTCTCTCGTTATAGGTTTTTGTTGTATGTTTTATAAATGAGATCAATTGTAAAATTAATTATTCGAAGTATTGATTGAATTTATCCTTTTAGTTTACCTTTGACTTTTCTCGTCTCGTCGAGGAATAAGAAATGTATGTAATCTTGCTTGTTTTCTTGGCCTAGAATTTTCGTCCATTTTATAATTTCTAAATAGCACGTGTATTTTGGAATTCCAGGGACACACTTAGTACAATTGTCAATTGTAAATGTGTCCGGGGAATTCCTTCAATTGTAAGTGTGTCCGGGGAATTCCAAAATACAAGTGCTATTTTTGTTATCATAGGTCAGATAATATCATGAAGATGTCTTCTGAGTGTAATTCATCAATTTGTATCTGGTTATGAATGATACTGATGTTGAAAGTACATCAGTATACTGATGTTGAAAGAACATCAATATCAGGATTTAAGTTTACTATAAATGCTTTGATCTGTAAAGATTTGTTTTTCTTATAGTTGTAAAATTGACTGAAGAAATAATGTTTAATTAGCGTGAGAAAATAGTTGATGTCGGGTACCTCGCAACCAATCAGAATGGAATAATCATTGAACTACTGACGGCGAATCCATATATGAATCAGCGAACATACCCAACGTGTATTTACAATTTGTAGGAAATTTTTACTACAGGTCACGAGTTAACAATTCATGAAAAAGTTGTTTGTTGAACTGCTTATATAACTTTGTATAGCGTATATGCTTTGCGAATTTTAGGGGGGGGGGGGGGGGGTGGTGGTGGCGCACGCCCCGCACGCCCCCTCTAAATCCGCCTCTGGTATATGTATCCTATCTAGCCCTACTTGTAGATCGGTGAATGTGATGGATATTTTCAACTCCGCTCCTCGGCGTAAACGAAACCATGGTCATCGTCATTATACATCCCCTATACTCCATGATGCTTCACTAAATGACCTTATACCATTTATGCAGAAGCCGCATCACATTCGCTCGAAACTATTTTCACTACTCCTTTCACAACTACATGCCTTGTACAACTCATGTTTGGAAAATCATGTTACAAATCCGAATTCAAATGAATAAAGACTTACAGCAATATGTCTTGGATATTGCCAGTCAAAGACTTTTCAAACCTGTTGACATAATGAAAGATAAAATAAACAAACTGTCCTTTCTGAAACTTTCGTTTGTCAACAAAGGTCTTGATGCCATTAAGGATCAGTTTGCACCTATAATCTCGTATACCCATATTACAACAAAAATATTTAACGACAAGAAGGTGTTGTAGGATCTCAACATTGACGATTTCAAGTCTAAACCTCCTGATTGCACCTGCTGAAGTTCCCCATTCATACATAATCCAGCTGACCACGTTATAACTGGTGACCTTAACATTACCAATAACACCTCTTTAGAGATGTTCGCCAAAGGGCCGAAATATCGTGAGCCTAAATCAGTTCCCACCTTTGATCATACACTCTTTGAATATTGCAATAATCCAACTGCATAGGAAATAAAGCAAATATTACAAATTCCATAAAAATCATGACAAATCTGTCGCAGGTGATTTTGCCGAATGGCAATTCTGCACAAACCGGTTTATTTCTTTCTTTTAATGTTATGCAAAGTATCCCCATGTAACAGATACTGTCTATGTGCTGTCGTTGTTTTTCTTTTACATTTTTGTATTCATTTAATAAGACAAATTTGAGTTTGAACAAACTGCAAGTCGAACACACCCTTGACAAGCGTTATAACAGGTTATGGAAACGATTATCTCCCTTGGCTATATACTCAGCCATTACAACCAAAAGGGGGGTGCTAATGTGTGTATCGTGTTAGGTAAATGAGTTTGCCAGACATTTATTTATGGATATATTGTGACAAAATATGGATGTAATTGTTTGAAATTTATATTTCCCAATGAGGTTTGTATTATTTTACATTCAACCTACGTCTGCATGTAAAATTTTGGATGTGAAGTAAAATACAATCAAAATTTGGGCCAAATGTTACCAGCGAGCTGCTGGTAAGATCAGGATCAGAATCAGAAAGAGTTTTAGTTTGACAAATTTTTCTGAATGGCTTTTTGTTCTTTTGTAAGGTAGTTTTACCTTAATAATTTTATATAAAAACAGAAAATATAGGTTATATATTTTTATGAAATAAATTAATTAAAAGAAACACGTGTTTTCTTAGAATATGGTAAATCCGAGGATGATATGCAAAGCAGATGTTTGTTTACAAACAATAATTATATATATAAGTATATTTTGTAAACAACTAATGGTACGTAGATACATTGTATCTAACATAGTTAACACTTAATCCAAAATTTATTTAGCATACATATGCATTTTGATTATTTTATTTTATGAATATAAATTGTTATTAAAAACAGAGGATCTATTTAGATCATAGATGGACTTCACACTCCTACAGGAGTACAGACAGTATTGTAAAATATTTATTTCATATTTGTTTTAAATATAAACTGATAGACAAACTGTGTTAATCACTTGGTTCAATTTTTTTTTACAAAAAGTTTTTCAGTAGTAATTTTATAATACTATACAGTACTATGATTATCTCCCTTTATTTATATTCCTTAAAAAGCATTTTCCCCAATAATTATTGTTAATTCAACTTTTTGCATTTAATTGTTATATTTTGAAATTGTTATCAATATTAAAAAATAAAAAAATGTATGTTCATATTATAGTTGCAATTATTTAAATTAAATATACCTACCTTGAAGAACTTTAGATAAATTTATTTATATAATCAACGCCCACTTTATTGTAAATATATTGCCGAATTTCCTTCGATATTTTCCGTATATTACAATTATATTTGGCATTTTCCGATTTATTTCCGTCCATTCTAAATTTGCATAGACACTTCAAATACGTCAAAAAATTATCCAATGAAAAGTTTCTCGATATATGAGAACTAGACGAGAATTTCATTACTTATTATAAAATCCCGCATCATTATTTGCTGATTCCATCCCCTTTCCCTATGACATCCCCTGGTTATAATGAATCTTAATAAAGAATTTAACCCAGTACAAGGCGGACTTCATACCGAGGTTTCTCAAGCAAAAACGAAAAGAGGCTAGGCCGGTCCTCCAATTTCACGCTCAGATATTTAGATGATGTCATTTCACTCAATAATTTTAAGTTTGGTGATCATGTCGATCGCATATATCCCATTGAAAAACCATATCGGTGGTGTAATGGTTCAACCTGCTCGCATAGAGTTTGGCGGATGGTGGGTTCTATCCCCAGTCCATTCATACGAAGACTATAACATTTATATTTGCTGTTTTTCCACTAAGCACACAGCTGTAAGGACAATTTTCCCATTGTGAACTTTCCATTCATATGTAGCAACATTCCAGCATGCCGCACAGCACCTGCATACAGTATAAGTTGATATCACAGAGCTTGTGGTTCTTATGTTGATTTCCTTGATAGAGGGTCTCCGGTAACAAGGAAAGCTATTTGACCAAAGGTCCTTAGTGGTTAAGTTGAAGTCATTACTTCGAAAGTTTTACGATCGTCACCATGACTTGGTAAACCGTTACGGAATATCTGGGTCAGAAATGACCACGGATCCACAAGTTCCGCAATCACAATCCCGTCCTTTCCAAAGTTATGCATTTTCTGGGGTTTATTTGTAACAAACGAAACAAGACGGGTGTCACTAGTGTAGCAGGAATTTTAATGGTGTTCGTGATGCACAAGCTATGGTTTTCTGTGTGGTGTTTTGAAGATCCTTTTGACGTTTTCTTCTGTCCATCGATTTACGACTTCTGATTACCCCTCTTGTATCTTCACAAACTTTCTTTCCATTATTAGAAGACAGAAGAAAGAACCACAGATTTATTTTTCTTTTCAAAGGGGGCTTAAACGTGCCAAAATACCAACATATTTTTTAACAGACCAATACGATATATCAGAAATATGCATAAAGAATGCATCGCATATATTCTAGAAAAAACACCTTTTTTATATAGTTTTCTTCCAAAACACCATAACAGACTGGAATTCACTGCCGACCAATATCTTCAGTTAAGTTGAAATCACTAATTTAGAGATAATTTAGAGGTATAGAATAAATTACGTTACTTGACACGCTAGCTGTGACATAGTCCGAGATTCCTCTGTCGTTTAACGGCATTGATAAAGTTGCTGTAGCCGTTCAACGTCAGAGCGTGATACATACGGAAAACAGCGGATTTGCTTCTCCAACTCTGGGTCAGCACATTTCCACGTTTCGTGGCTATCGGATTTTATTTTCTATCAGAAACCTTATATAAATCGCTTCACCAATCATTTTTCTATTCATTCATAACCATCTTACCCTCAGAAAGTGGTGCTACACTCCATTACAGCACGATTTTGCCTTAGATCCTATGATTCCGCCATTTGTCTTCCATTTTTCAAACATTTGTCACGTGACTACGAGAAAACCACGATTACCGCAATGTATCATGGGAGATGATTTGCATATAAACAAACAAACACATATTTGTATTGCCAATCATACACGCCTGTTAAGGCAGAACAATTAACATAAAATTTAATACAGTTGATTATATTGATTGGTAATGATTTTAACAGCAATAGTGAATTACAGATAACCATAAGAAAAAAAAAATGATGTAGTACCTTGTCCAAAAAAGGGGGACGTAACACATGCTCTTTCCGAAGCCCATTGGCAACACTCTGCCATTGAATCTTTTCTTTCCAACACATTCTGTATTATTTCCTTCTGCTCTGCTTTGATCTATAGATGGACTGTTTGTCCTGTAGAATACGCTTAAATGTATGGTCTTCCATGTGATTTGAATGTTGTTTACGTATGCAAATAATGCTAAAATAATTTGGCGCGCTGAATTAAGTAGCTCCCATCATGCAATGCGTTACTGTTATCATTCAGTTAGTATCGCGAGATCACGTTTGTAGATTCGAAAATGGAAGTCAAATGGCGGAATAATAGGATCTAAGGCAAAATCGTGCTGTAATGGAGTGTAACACCACTTTCTGAGGGTAAGATGGTTTTGAATGAATAGAAAAATGATTGGTGAAGCGATTTATATAAGGGTTTCTGATAGAAAATAAAATCCGATAGCCACGAAACGTGGAAATGTGCCGATCCTAGGGCTGGTGAGGCAAATTCGATGGTTTCCGTATATAGCACGCTCTGACGTTGAACGGCTACAGCAACTTTATCAATGCCGTTAAACGACAGAGGAATCTCGGACTAGCTGTGACATAAATTCCTTTTATTATCACCGGTAGGAATCGAGATCAAGATATTTTCTCATTCATGACTTATCATCGGATTTTTAGCATGAACTCGTAACAAGACGGGTACCACTAGAGCGACAGGATCTGGTTTCCAGAACACCAGCCTGAGTTGTTTTTTGTTGGCACAGGCTACGAATACGACGGATACGTATTCGTAGCCTGGGTTCTACAAGTACGACGGGCGGAAGTTGTGACTAATGATCAACCTGTTTCCGGACATGGACCCCTATTTTACGGAAATTAATCACGTATTGCTAGCATCTAGAGGCTACGAATACGACGGATTTTTGTTTTCTTAAATATATTGTTTTTAGACATTTATTACTGTGATACTATAAAGTTTAAAGAAAAAAAATATACATAGATATTTTTAATTTAAGAATTATCATATACAATTTAAAATTTCAAGTAAGACAATGTATTAAATTAATGTTCAAAGTTATTTCAAGTAATTTCATTATTTTGTCCACTGTCGAGACTGCTTTAGTGAAACAGGTGGTTGAAAGCTGCCTTTGAAACCTCATGGTTATTTTCATTATTTCCAGAGTTTCATCATCTTTACAACGAACTCTTATAGACATAGGACACTTCATTTGGAATGTACTGAAAAAACATTTTTACCTGGTGTAAGAATATAAAAACATAATAACATCACTGAAAAATTGTTCTTTTAGCACTCCCCCCCAAATACAAGGTAAGGTACCATACTAAAAGCGCAAACTTGTGTGTTTTATCATATGACTTACGATAGTATTGTAATGACTTAAAAATTCCAGAAACATGTATTTGCTGCTATACAGAACATGATTGAAGACATCGCTGCGAATTTAATATGAAGAACTTGTTTGTTTTATCATATGACTTACGATAGTATTGTAATGACTTAAAAATTCTAGAAAGTGATGATCATTTGCTTATTTAAGGTATATTATATGTGATTTTACCTTGTGTTTGGGCATTGACCGCTGGAAATGGAACTAAAATTTGTCCCTCCATGAATACAAGAATAATCCCAATATATTTGGACCCCGTACCAAGCTTCCTTGAGCTAGGCCTATAAAGTTGGACGTAGTTATCCTGTTGGAATATTTTTAGGGCACACTCTAAATCTGTAAAAGATTTATACTTTGCTCCAACACGGAGCGCACTACTTTTACTTATCTTGATACTCAGTGGTGACATTTCGGTAAATCCTGGACCACCCAAACATCCATGCGGCTATTGCTATAAGCCAGTTGCGAAAAATCATCGTGCTGTATTGTGCGAGGCCTGCAACTACTGGAGCCACATCAAATGTGCTAAGGTTTTACCAACCGAGTATATATCGTTGAGTAATTCTGATGAGCCATGGCTATGCGGTGAATGCAACTCCTTCAAATTCACTGATTCATTTTTTGACAATTCGTTACAAAATGCAGATATAAGCTCTCTGTCGTTATCTTCAAAAGGTTCAAATATTAACATTTTCACCGAACTAATAGATGCCAGAAAGAAACATACGAAAAACTTTCTAATTTGTCACCTGAATATAAACAGTCTGAGATACAAATATGATGAAATCAAAGATATTTTATTAGATAAAGTTGTTGACTGTCTCATAATATCAGAAACTAAATTAGATTCATCTTTTAAAGATTCCATAGTTGAGGTTGATGGCTACAAACTTCAGCGGAGAGACCGTACTGACCACGGAGGGGGCATAGCTACTTTCATGCGTGCCGACATACCAGCACGGAGACGTTTTGACATTGAATGTAAGACTCTTGAAAATATTGTGTATGAAGTTACTCTTGATAAAACCAAATGGTTAATATATGCTATTTATAGACCTCCATCAATGGCTAATGATATTTTCACTAACCATATGAACATTTTATTAGATAAAGGTTCTAAATTTATAGAAAATTACATGGTTATTGGTGATCTTAACTATGATATTTTGACTCCTGATAAATCGCAGGTACTTGATGATTTATGTGATATTTTTGATTTAAGAAATATTGTTAAAAATCCTACATGTTTTATGAAAGGATATGAACCATCATTAGTAGATGTTATACTTACTAATAAAAACAATCTTTGTTTTAAGACACTTAATTTTAATACTGGAGTCAGTGATTGTCATCATATGATATCGACATTTATTAAAGGTAATACACCAAATTGTGTAAACAGCAAGATACAATATAGAAGTTTTAAAGATTTTGATGTTAATAAATATATTAGTGATCTAGATAATACTGTTTATCTACATGATTCTAGTGAGTGTGTAGATGATATAAACACTATGTATAATGATTTTGAAACTAAAGTCTCGCAGGTCATTGATCATCATGCACCCATAAAGTATAGATACCCTCGAAAAAACTCAGTACCGTATATGAACAGAGAGATGAGAAAAGCCATATACAAAAAACAAATGCTACGATCGAAATTTGAGAAATACAAAACAAATAAAACCTGGGAAGCATACAGAAAACAAAGAAATCTTGTTACCAAACTAAAAAGAAAATCTATCAACACATATTTTCAAGAAAGATGTACTGGTGGACAAAAATCTAAACATTTTTACACCACAGTCAAACCATTTCTATCAAAAAAATCTACAGGTAGTCAACAGAAAATTGTTCTAGTAGAAAATGATAAGATTGTGAACAACACTAAAGATATATGTGATACCTTTAACACCTTTTTTGTAAATGTTGCAAATGACATTGGCAAAGATGTTATTTTTGATGGAAATAGTCACCCTAGTATATTGAAAATTAAGAACAATACACAACATAATACACTGTTTGATTTTAAACCTACAGATGTTGACACTATAAACAAACTGGTTAGCAAAATAAACATCAAGAAAGCTACTGGTGTAGATCAGATCTCATCTAAACTTTTACGTGCTGGTGCACCTGTACTTAACAAGCATATAACAACACTTGTTAATAACACTATCAAAACCAGTGTTTTTCCAACCAGGTTAAAAGAAGCTCAGGTTGTTCCACTACATAAAAAAAATGACCCTTTAGACAAAAAGAACTACCGGCCAGTTAGCATCTTACCCACAATTTCTAAAGTTTATGAAATGGTTTTATCTGACCAACTAACTGATTTATTTGAAAATATTTTTCATACTTTTTTATGCGCTTTTAGAAAGGGTCATGGTTGTCAGACAACTTTGCTGAGACTCCTTGAAGATTGGAAAACAGCTCTAGATAAAAATCAGTATGTGGCAGCAATTCTTATGGATCTTTCGAAGGCTTTTGACCGTCTGCCACATGACATTCTCCTTTGTAAGCTGTCTGCATACGGCCTATCTCCAAAATCTGTGGAATTACTTAGAAATTATTTAACTGGTCGTAAGCAACAAATCAAACTTCAGGGAGATCTCAGCAGTTGGGCTGATATACAAAAAGGGGTACCTCAAGGCTCTATACTTGGCCCCTTGTTATTTAAAATTTTTATTAACGACATCTTTTATTTTATTGAATATGGTACATTGTATAATTATGCTGATGATAACACCTTGTCTTATGTAAATGATAATTATGAGAAATTAATTGATATACTTGAAAAAGAAAGCTCAGTATTGATAGACTGGTTCAAATTCAATTGTATGCAGGCTAATCCAGATAAGTTTCAAGCCATTGCAATTGGCAATAAGACACATGCCAAGACACCAGTATTTAAAATAGATTCAGTTGAAATTACTTGTGATGAAGTGGTAAAATTACTAGGAATAGATATTGATTACCAACTTAATTTCAATTATCATATTAAAAATATATGTCGTAAAGCTTCTCAACAGTTGAATGTTTTAAAGCGCATTGGTTGTTTCCTTTCAAAATTAAATAAATTAACAATTTTTCATACTTTCATTTTGTCTAATTTTAATTTTTGTCCTTTGGCGTGGCATTTTTGCAATAAAAGTAATACCTCTAAATTAGAAAAAATCCAGGCGAGGGCTTTACGATTTATATACGAGGACTATGAGAGCACATATGATGAGTTATTAGAAAAAGCTAAAGTTCCATCTCTGAAAGTTAGAAGAATGCGTACCATGGCTATTGAATGTTTTAAGATTTTAAACAAACTTTCACCATCTTGTTTACATGATTTAGTTGTTTTTAAAGATTGTAAATATAATTTTAGATATTCCAATATTGTAGATATACCTAGGGTACGAACATCTACCTACGGTAAGAATAGTTTTAAATATGCAGCAGCTGTTTTATGGAATGACCTACCTGATGATTTTAGAAAAATTTCCAATTTTAATCAGTTTAAGAATATTTTAAAATCTTGGAATGGAAATGTATGTAAATGTTCAGCTTGTGCTGACTTTTAAATTTGTTTAAATTTCTACCATCTAGGTCATATCCAGTTTTTATTTATTGTGCTTATAAAATTTGTATGCTTTGCTCATAATATCAGCTTTTAGTTGTTCATAGTTTGCTACATTAGCTCTTGGTATGCTTAGCTTATAACATCAGCTTTTAATCTGCTTTTTTGCTTATCTTATAACTGTTAGTATTTTACATGTAGTGCTTACTTAGTCTTGTATTTTAGCTGTATGTTGCATGCTTGTTATTTGTTATTTATTATGTGTCTGTGTATGTCGGTTAAAAGCTCAACAGAGCTTATGTTGTATGTTGTTTTAACCATGCCGACTCTAAATAAAGCTTATTTATTTATTTATTTATTTATTATCGTCGTCCATTTTGAAAATAATTAGTATTGGGAAGTGTGAGTTGTACTCTGAGAAGTACTCATACCAGTGAAATCTATGGGCTTAATCGTTTATTGTAAGACTAGTTTTTCAATGCATCAGATTTTATTGGAATAAAAATAAACTACAAACAGAAAATTATATAAAAAATTCATAAATTGTCATTTAATGAAATAAAAACAATATATTTAAGAAAACAAAAATCCGTCGTATTCGTAGCCTCTAGATGCTAGCAATACGTGATTAATTTGCGTAAAAAAGGGTCCATGTCCGGAAACCGGTTGATCATTAGTCACAACTTCCGCCCGTCGTACTTGTAGAACCCAGGCTACGAATACGTATCCGTCGTATTCGTAGCCTGTGCCTTTTTTGTTTTTCGTGGGATCCGCATAGCTCAATCGTTAGTTTTTTGTGTAGTGTGTTATGGTCCATTATGTGTCATGTTTCAGGTTTTCTCTTGATCATCGAGGTGTCTGTCCTTCGATTATACATCTTCTATTAACCCATTATTTAATAATAGTGTTTTCAAATTTTGCTATAAAACATGAGCTTATGTTTATTTATATTAAACCTCAAATATTCATAAGAAACAAGAGTATCATGCAACGGACAACATTCGATTGCTGTGTTTTCACCTGCTATTTTAAATTGTGTACATGATGCATAATAATCTTTTTCTACGTTATTTTTGGTGTTTAGTGATATTTTCTAAAATATAAACTCTCTCTTGTATTCAACCGAAATTACCGGAAGTTGCAGGGTGGTCAGCTGAATCAGCTTTATGAAACCGGAAAAGAGGCCATATTTATTTCATGAAGCCTTGTGCCTGAGATATTTTTGTATCGCTGAATTGAACATGATCTGGTGAAATTATTGACTTGAAATTCAGTAGTTGGATTTAAATCAGGATTTTATATTTATTTATATCACAATTGGTAAGTTTCGGTGTAAAATCAGTTAAAAATTCTACATGCAAGTTCGTCTTCATTGATCAACGCATATTGTGGTATAGCGGGCAATTTGAGGCTATAGAAAAAAAAATAAAGGTGTCATTACAAGGATTTTAAAATGACCGATTGCTTAATTTATTATATAATTCAGATGTTTTAACATTGTTTTATTTGATTATTATTTTTTAGAATGAAAATAATGCTTAAATTGCATTTGTTTACAAACCAACATGTCTCACAATGCTTCTGGTTAAAAATAGCCACAATTTTTGGTTGAAAGGTTAATGATATGCATATATGTATATATCCATATCACCAATAACACTTGGTCATTAGCTGTCTGTAATATCACTAATAGTCCAAATAACTCCAGGAAGCTATAATTTTCATTAGCAATTTTTAGATCAGCTTCCTCCTGTTAATACAGAAATTAATGCGACCTAAAAAATACAATCTCTGGATTGCTGGAAGATTCATTATTTTGACTAAAAATAACACTATGATCATGGAAAAAAGGAATATAACAATGCAGATCAAAGAGATGGCTAACTTCATCATGTATGTACTTGTAGAATTTGTTTTCTCAGATAGCTACATGTATTTTGATTTAAACTTGAATGCAATAATTATAAAACTGCATGATGAAGCCATCTATATATATTCCTTTTAGCATCGTCCCCTAGTGTCTTCTGCTGAAGGACAACCGATGTGCTTGCCTTTCTGCTTTTAGACACAGGGAGGATATAAATGGCTCATACCTGTACCTCAAAATTAAGGGTTGACTATCATCCTTTTAGCACCGTCACCTGGTGTCTCCTGCAGAAAGGTTATCATTGTGTTTGCCTCTCTGTTTCAGACACGGGTAGGATACAGATAGTCGGCTCTATCTATTTATTTATCATCATATTTATATGATACATATATCATAGCTGGATGTATTAAAACATATCAACCATACTGAGCATATAAATGACATGTTATAAGTATATGTAATTGTATCTTTGTCTTTGTTAAACATATGTTATGTTTTAAATAATTATATATGTGAATATTCATGCCCCTCGTGGGCCTATATTTGGTAAATAAAGTATCTTCTTCTTTTATACATGTATACATATCGAAACGACAATGCATGAGAGATACAGGATCAGATGAGTGTCAAATTCTGTTACTCCTCTATTGATATCAACATGTAGTGTTGTACATGCAAGACAAAACAGCAATATATATACCTTAGTACTACATAGAGTAACTACAAAGTTTGTGATTTGACTGAGAAAGTGATGTACAGTATCAGACGAGGGAGGTACAATCAAAGTACCGGTATATATCTTAAATAGAGAATTCTTTTAACATATAACATAAGTTTGCCTTAAAACACTGGTACCTCTTTTGAGACATCATCTATTTTTTTTAAATGTCATATTATTTTAGAATTTCTCTTTTCAAGTACTATACTGTTATTTTGTTACAGCTGATGGATTCCAGAATGGTTGTCAGGAACTTGGTAGCAAATACAACATGAACTGGATGTTGGCTTAGAAGTCTTTCAGATGACAGATCAAATTCCAACATAGGAGGACCATTGCTATGACTAATTTTTACACTATTTAAGCTTTCATTTCAAGTCATCAAAGACTTCATCCTAAATTTGATGTTGTTGAGTTTTTGGGGGGGTTTTTGGAGGGGGGAGAAGGGGTGAAAGAATTTTTTTTAGCTGAAAATAGACAACTTTTCATGTGACATGAGTAATTAGTGAATTTTTTATAAATTTAACAGGAATCTTATTCATCGGAATACGTTAGCTGAGATCTGGAAGGGAGGTTTTTTTTTAATTTAAAATTAATTTATTGAGACATTACATGATTTTGGAGGAAGTTTCCTTGTACAAATACTTTAACTAAATCAATATAAAAAATTGAGGTTATTTGATTATCATTTTGTTTTAAAAACATTTTCTTTTATTAAATATTAAAAACAAGGATTTTATCTGTATTAATAATTTTACATTGTTTATGACATCACATACATGTACATGTAGTAGAAATAACCATATGCAACTTATTTGAAGACATTTTCATAGTTCAAAGATATAGGATAAAAGACTGTTATTATGGATTAAGACTCAGATTTTCTAATAAAAAAGTGATTTTGAAATTTTGCCTATGTTTATTATATTTTATTGACATATATCAGTATCAGCTGAGAGTAAGAGTATATAAAAGAAAATAAATTATCAAGTAATTGACAACAAAGTTGATGAACTAAATTAAAAATAATGACTTTGGAATCTGCATTTGTATTAATAACTACCATCCAGTTTGGTGACCAACATCATACTTACTGAATATTGATTGAATGAATTACATGTATTTTCTGATATATTTGGTTTGTTTGTTTGATCGTGTTTAACGCCACTTTCAACAATGTTTCAGTTATATTGTGGTGGTCAGTTTTATTGGTGGAGGACCCCGGAGAAAACCACCGACCTGTTGCAAATCACTGACAAACTTTATCACAAAATGTTGTACACCTCGCCCTGATTGAGATATATTATGTAGGATTATTTTCTAAGTTATGTCTTGTCTGGCTGCTACAAAATATAGCAAAAAAGTATTCCACAAATTCTGGTTAAAAATTATATATATTTTTTGTCTATTTTCAAAAAGTCGTAATACATTGTTGTACTAATAGGTAGAATGAAGAGTTAGGGTTATGGTGTTTAATGCCACAGTCAACAAAATTTCAATTATATCATGGTGGTCAGTTTTATTGTTGAAGGAAAATGGAGAAAAACACTGACAAACTTTATCACATAATGTTGTATCAAGCACACCTCCCCACGAGCAGGATTCGAAATCACAACTTTAGTGGTGATAGAAACTGATTGCACAGGTAGTTGTAAATCCAACTAGCATACCAACACGAAATAATGGCCCTAGGTAGAATGAACCATATATACAGGATCTCCCTTAAGCCAATTGAGCCCCACTGAAGTTGCATACTCTCAGCTGTTCAAGTACACACAAACAAAAACACTAGGTTTTACAGAGAACAGCAATGATTATTATTATGTTATGGGGTCCACACCTCCTAAGGCGACCCTGCATATGTATTTGTGATAAGAGTAAAATTAATATCCAACTTGGCTAATACCTTCTGTGATTTTTCGCCTGTTACTCCTGTATACTTGTCCAGATTTGATTTGATTTGATTTTTGGTGTTTTAACTCCACTTTCAACAATATATCGGCTATATCATGGCGACCAGTTTTAGTGGTGAAGGAAGCCGGAGAGAACCACCGACCACGGGCAAGCAACTGGTAAACTTTATTACTTGCGGCTGCGAGTCGACTGCACCCTTTTTAGCTCACCTTGCCAAAGGCAATGTGAGCTTTTGCCATCACTTGGCGTCCATCGTCCGTTAACTTTTCACATTTTAATCTTCTCCTCTGAAACCCCTCGGCCAAATGAAGTAAAACTTGGTAGGAAGCATCTATGGCAGGTCCTCTATAAAGATTGCTCATTTCGTCCCGATCCATTAACAAACATGTTCGCCATAGGCAATTCTTGTTTCTGATTGGTTGATTTCTAAAAAATCTTCTCCTCTGAAACCGCTTTGTCAAATGAATCAAAATTTGATAGGAAGCATCCTTGGAAGGTCCTCTATAAAGTTGCTCATTTATTTACGATCCGTTAACAAACATGACCGCCACAGGCAATTCTTGTTTATGATTGGTTGATTTCTAAAAAATCATCTCCGCTGAAAGCGCTTGGCAAAATGAATCGAAACTTGGTAGGAAGCATCATTGGAAGGTCCTCTATCCAGAATGCTAATTTCATTCCGATCTGTTAACAAACATGGCCACCACAGGCAATTCTATTTTCTGATTGGTTGATTTATAAAAATCATTTTCTCTGTAACTGCTTAGCCAAATGAAGCAAAACTTGGTGGGAAGCACCTATGGAAGGTGCTGTATTAAGTTTCCTCGAAGCAGAATGAAAGGTGAGCGACAGGCTCTGCCCTTATTAGTATGCATATCAATGATTCTTGATATATAGGAATACAAAGAAAGTATACTACAGGTTAATTTTTTTTCACACTGGTTAAAAGTTTTGCATCTGGAAAATCTTCTTTTCATTTTAAATCAGGATCCTCCCAACAGGAATAACAACTCTTCTTAGTATTTTCCTGTAAGTAACTGTATGCAACATTAGTGTCTGGTACAGAAGCTAGATTACAAATTAAAAAATACCACTTTTGGCATGGAACATAGTTATTTTAATTTAATGCTTTATTTATTTCAAGAGGATTGCAAACAGCCTGAAGGCTACAAAGTTGGTCTCCTCAACATACATATGATACAAGACAAGACAATACAACAGACTATCTCACATTCATTCACTCATAATAGTTAATACAAATTATATTTTCAATAGCAATTTAAAATATTTACAAAGCATAGAATCTATAGAAATCTATTGCTATTTTCAATGAATTCATATACACACTGAAATATAACTATGTTATCATCCATAGATAAATCATCACTTCCTTGAAGAAAAAGCTCAACTAAATATGGGTTTATTTCATTTTTGAAACTATTTAAATTCACATTTGGACAGAGCAATAATTTATTCTTGTGAAAAAGTTTTTTCTTAATTCATCATATTTATCACAGTTAAATAAAAGATCCTGTGGAAAATACATACAAACACTTCTTCTCAGAAACCACTTCAAAGTTTATAACCAAATTGTGTATGGGATCATATTGTGGGCTTTTATATAAAATTGTGGTGTCAATTGGAAATGCAAAAATTACCTCATCATGGAACATGATTTAGCAAAGGACCCTGCTTCTCCCAAGCTATTGGGTATTTGAAAAAATTATATGATGCATGAATTATCCTTTAGTGCTCATCATTTTTGCCTGGTTAGGGTAATATGAAAAATAGTTAAAAAGACATTTCACCATTATTAAAATGAAGTTGGACAAATTTGCAATATCTGCATGAGCACTGGCTTAGGACAGGGAAAATTGCAGGCTAATATGATCAGTCACAGCAGGTAACTGGTCACAGTAAATGCATACACGTTGATAACAACATCGGGAGTAAAGCTAGACAGAAGGTTGCAAATGTTTCTGAAGAAAGGACTACATTATATATTTATACATGCATAGTAGGAAATCAATGGTAACTGTAACAAATGAAATATTTCAATGGTTTTTTTTTTAATTAAGGCAAAAATACATTCCCGATCCCTTCAATGATTCATTTAAAGACGGGTGGGGGTATTCCCTCAGTATTATTATTATATATAACCAAATGCATTATCCTACACAGAATTCAATATCATGTATCACGTTTTGAACACCAAAACATTCTCTGTATCCTTGCTGAGACCCCCTTCATGGTATTAAGACGCTATATAATGCTAATCCGCTCATTCTCCAAGGGTAGACCTATATTACAGATTTTTTATTTTAAAAAATCGCAAATGCTTGAAAATAGCGTTTATCATTGTTGGTGGTTATGAAGAATAAATGCGTAAAAGAACAAACCCACTAAACAGCTATATTCCTAAAATTTGAGTTACCCAAAAGCAAGTGATAAAAATACCTATTTTGGATGTTTAACTGAAAAGAAAACAACTTTTAATTAAAACTAAGAACGTTTAATTAACAACCTAGTAAAGTAAAAATAAACGAAGTGTCGAAAGAGCATTGGAAGATAAAAATATATTTTTCTGTTTTATTTTTAAGAACATGGAGAAGTGGCATATTATTTCAACCAAATATTACTATTTTTGACATTTATATGAAGGGAAAAACGTGTATACATGTATATTTAAAACTATCCCATTTCTAAAGAAGATCGTCAATAATGAATAAATAGCATTCATAACATAGGTAAGAAGAGTTTGAAGATACAAAAGCTGTTATCATAATCCGTAAATCGAAGAAAGACAACACAATGGCCTAAAGAAGAAGAACAACAAAAGTATCATTTCAATATTAATGATTATTGTACATAGTTTTCTTGGTTCAAAATATCTGCATGTGCACACATTTGAAAACTTCTTTTCTGCACATACGAGAATAACAAAATTAATTTATTATCTTTATTAAGAAATTTTAAACTTCTGCATTGCTTAAATGAGCACTTAAAGGTAATATTTTGAGAATTTTTTTTCCTTTTACTTAAAATTATCAATTTTTAGATAACGTTCTTTTTTAATACATTTTTGAATACACAGAGACGTGCCAAAAGTATTCGGTCACTGTAATTTTTTATTATATTTTTCATATAAAACACAATTTTTCAAAGCATTATTCCATTGTTCGATTTTGATGAAAGTTTTACCAACAGAAGCGAGAACGTACGAAGTTTTCTTTGTGATTATTTTAAAATATTATTTGGAAGCACAGATTTTAAATATTCATGACTTAAACACAAACTTAAATTATTTGTCTTCAAATGTACTATCATTGTATTGTATTTTTGACGTTCAAAATTTAGTTTTGTGTTTAAATCGTGAACTCATAAAAATTATAGATTATAAAATTATGCTAAAATTACAGTGTAAAACTACATTTAATCCTGTTTTTGTTGGTAAAAAAATCATCAAAATCGAACAAGAGTCGACTTTGGAATAATGTTTTTAAAAAATGTGGTTTTATATGAAATATACAGTAAAAAATCACAGTGACCGAATACTTTTGGCACGTCTCTGTGTATAATAAAAAATAAATTCGTAATTTTCCATTCCAAAACTTAATTTAATTTTCTATAAAGTTATTTTTAACACTATTTTAATTTCAAATATATTTCCGTCCTCTTCAAAGGCCGCGCTTCTCATATCAATAATATTCAGTTCAAAGTTCTTATTTGGTCATCCGTACAAAATTAACCCAGTAGTTGACCAATGAGATCTACAAGCGCCGTTCCTCGCGTGATTTCTCAGTTGGAAGATATATTCCGAATGCATCACCCTACAAGGAATAATTATTGTATACTTCACAATGAAAAATACGAAAAACCTCGAACGAAAATCTTCCGCAGATCGTATAACGTGTTTCCTTCCCCTATACTATAATCCCCTGGCTGAATTGTTTACGATGTGAAGTTTCGATTTAAAAATGTCTTGTTCAGTTGCAAAAGTAGTATATAAAGCAGATACGAAAAACTGTTTTGTAGCTCTACCAAAAGTACTCCGCAAAGCGACACTTGATCGAGAAGGGGTACAGTATTCCATTTTTCCGACATTATATTTCTACATAACTTTTAAGTAGAAATCTACTTTCAGTTTCAATTTCGTGTTGTCTGTTGACATGGATGATGGGATGATAATCGCGGATTAATCGGACATCTTCATCCATAAATTGGATTTCTAGTTTCCTTGAGAAAGGGAATTTGAACCGTTTATATGTCATTCAGTTATACAGGCTGACATCACATTATGTAATTGATTAATCATTGATTATCACACAGGGCTGTGTTGACTTAATATATGTTACTATCCATGCATTTACACAATTAAGGGAACCGCATCGGTGGCGTAATGGTTAGTGTGCTCGCCTCGAGTGCGGTAGAGCGTGGGTTCGAGCCCAGGTTGGGTCAAACCAAAGACTGAAATTGGTATTTGTTGCTTCTCCGCTAAGCATGCAACTTTAAGGAGAAAGAGCAAAGACTGGTTGGCTCAGAATCAGAATAATGTGTCCGAGTGGAGCGACATGTCTGCCCGCGGACTGTTGTTTCAGTGAGCTAGCACTATAAAAATCCAACTCAGCATGTTGGTCTAGTACAAAGTGGACGTCATCATCATCTCATTGAAAATTAACTTGTTCTCGCCATGATAATAAATATAGCTCAGGGCTCAGGAGGGCGATTCGGGAAAAGAAGTCGCCTTGTGGCTGCTCACTTGGCTTTGTACTAGTTCCAAAAGAGAAGTGGAAGTCACCCTGTAATTTGACCAAGTCGCTTTGCTAATTTTAAATGTTTTAACAGTAAAACATCGGTATATTTTTACTTCAAAATTTCCGTTTTTCAAACCGCCATTCAGGGGTTAACAAATCTTGGACCACCTCACTAGCCCAGGGCTAGCATACTCCCAAATATTACTAGCCCGAATCTATGAACCACTAGTCCTGGTCAATACCGTGATTTCATGAATCTGACTTGCAGACTTGAACCCTTGTACAACATGGTATTGCGTTTTATTTTCACTTATTTTCCACAGTTCAGGTCACTGTAAGGCCAACAAAAATATATGTGTGTTTATGGCCACATGTCAAAAAAATCTAGGATCGGTCGACATTAAAAAAAAAGATTTTATTATCGGCAAAACCGGAAATAGTCGTTCCCGGTTCCGGAATCCTATTCCGGTATTTCATTTTCGAAATTTCCGGTAAGCCGTCATTTGTTGAAGCTGTTTTATGACGAGAATACGCAGTTTTTCTACCTTCTTTGCTCTCTATTTCGACAAAAAGCTAGCGGTTGAATAAATAAAACATTGCTGCTGATTAAACAACATATAACATATATGAATATAAGTAGATACGCGAATATTGACAAGTCTGTCAATATCCGATATATATTTTTACTAGCCTGTCGGGCATACAGCTGATTATTTCAGCTAGCACAAATGTGGAAATTACTAGCATATATTTATCTGATCTAATGTTTTGTCATTTTATCTATGTGTGACTTGTTTGAAACAATGCTGATGTCGAAATAAATTTTATTATTCAATTTTATTTATTTATTATTTATTGGACAATAGTTGACAATATGTGCCTTTATCATCTGTGCAAGACAAAACAAAGAATCTGAAAAGGGTTTACTTAATACAAACAAACAAAAAACAAATACAAGGACATATGTAAATCGGAGAGATGATATGCTAACAAAAACAAGGAATTAAACAACTACTGAATATACCTTAATGCATAACAAATACATTATAACATGCGAATGTGAAAAGTGGTACAATTAGAGAAATATTTTGACTTCTCCCTGTACTCTCACCACTTCTCCCTGTTGTCTCTCACTTCTCTTTTGTCAGCACCTGAAAGAGAAGTCACTTCTCCCTCTGATTTCAAAGTAGTGGGAGCCCTGAATTAGCTGAAAAATTGCTGAATTGGCGTTAAACAACACTCACTCACTCACAAACAAGGGCAAGCATATTTTACCGCGGTGCTTCTAGTCCTATTTCAGTATTACTATAATAATATGTCGGAAAACCTATAGGGCTTAACTCCTAATACATCAACCTTTAAAAAAATATAATGATCACCTTCAGATGACCGCAGCAGTAGTTTTTGTCACAATATCACCAATAACCGCAAACTCATTCTCATCAATAATCATGAATATACAAAAATGTACATGTAGCTGAAATACTGGTCACTTGGCGATAAACAACAATCAGTCAAGCAAGCATTGTTGTGAGAAAACTTTGGTCTCAGCAAATATTATAACATCTTTCACATATATTCACCACATCTGTGGTGTAATGGTAAGCTTACTCGCCTCAAGTGCGGTAGATTGTGGGTTCGAGCCCCGATCTGGTCAAACCAAGCACTAAAAAATTGGTATTTGTTGCTTCTCTGCTAAGCACGCAGGATTTAAGAGAAAGAGTAAAGACTGGTTGGCTCTGAATCAGGCTAATGTGTCCGAGTGGGGCGATATGTCTATCCGTTGATTGTTGTTTCAGTGAGCTAGCACTGTAAAAATCCAACTCAGCGTGTTGGTCTAGTACAAAGTGGACCACATTAACATCTCATTGAAAATTAACTTGTTCTCGTTACAATATAGCTGTAAAATTGCTAAGTTGGCATTAAACAACAATCAATCAATTTTTCTTTCACTTATTCAGCCTCAATTCTCCACTAATAAAACTTTTATTTTTTCACACTAGGTTGTGATATTTTAAGTAATACATGTACATTGATATTACCAGTATACATGTATCTTCATTTTTTAGAAGCTTTCTGTGAAATCATGCTGGACAGTCATTATGTCAACCTGTATGTTTACATTCTGTTATACTTCAGACTGCAAATAATTGATTGTTTACACTTCAGTATAAAACATATCATATAACTATAACCAAAAATATTGTATCCATGCTCAAATTGTCAAGTGGCGTTTTTGTTTTGTTTACATTGACAACTTCCTGGAAACCACATTATAATTTTAAAAGTTATGCTTATTTTATTTGACAGTTACTTGTATATGAGATACAGTATGGTAAAGATGAAAGGGCCTATTTGACACAAGGTTGGGAGACTGGTTACAAGGATGATGTTCTTCAGATAAATGGCATTTATGCTTCAAAGCTAGGAATTAAAGAAGAGGATGTATGTATTTTAAATAAATATTGATACAAAGTGAAACATAGTTATATATGTTTTTTTTTAATTAGAGTAACTGCTGTAATGGAAGGTTCTTGCTGTTGATATAACTTCATTGGTGGTGTAATGTTTAGCATGCTCACGCTGGCACCGTAGATCGTGGGTTTGAACCCTGGTCAGGTCAAATTAAAGACTATTAAATTGGTATTTGATGCTTCTCCATTAAACACACAACATTAAGGAGTAAGAGAGAGCAAAGATTTGTGGACTTGGAAAATCAGGATAATGTGTCCCGAATGGAGCAACATGTCTACCAGCAGACTGTTGTTTCAGTGTGCTAGCACTTTCAAAAATCCAATTAAGCGTGTTGGTCTAGTACAAAGTGAACATTGTCATAATCTCATCAAATATAACATGTTCATGGCGTGATATAGCCGAAAAATTGCTCATTTGATGTAATCACTCAATCTTGTTATTAATAGAATCAAAGATATGAATAAAAATGATTTGTTGATAGTAAAGCTACATAAAACCGTAGATACAATATACATAGCAGGCTTTAATTATAATCAGTCGAGAGACCCTTGTAAGATATAATTTTGATGAGTCTCAACCAATAAGTCACGGGTCACACAATTGCATTTTTTTTTTTATATTTTGTACAAAATTGTGAGTTGCAAACACAAAGTGATGAGTTCATGACTCATTTAGACTAGTTGCAAGTATCGTGGATTACAGAATCAATAATTAAAAAATAAATATCCTATCTGTTATTAAATAATCAGTGTTTTTATTTCTTAGATAGTCCTAAGACCTATTCAAGTTGTCTCAGGTTCACAGAAAGTTTATATAGAACCAGAGTCAGTAGATGATTGGGAAATTTTGGTAAGTATATAATAGAACTAGAATGCTAGGATATTTTACATACATTTTTTTCTGTTACAGTACCAACAATGGCATTTACCATAGCAACATAAAAGAGTTATTCTTATATAATTTTGGAATACGCTGCATTTTTGACGCTAAAAGGAACCATTACTTTACCTTTGAGAAATTGGTAAATGTAGGATGGAACTCTCACTGAAAAAAGTAATTCAAAAATTTGGCCTCCGTATTCATAAAGGGAAATAACTCCTATAAAAAATGTCAAAAAAACATAATTTTAGAATTAAATCGGAAATGTGCAAATGGTCTTATTATTATACCTGTTATATATGTGGATTGGATTTAAAATGAACTTACAAGAAGGTTAATGTCAAGTACCAAATTGGTAAAACATATTAATGTGACATAATAATTTAAAAAAATGTTACATTGTATAGTAATACATCCTATCACAAAGAGTTATTTTTTATAAAAAAATATCTATCTTCCAAATATAGTCTCTAGAATTTTGTAGGAACGACATGCTGAGTTTGTAGAAAGTAATTTGTTGAACCAAATCAGAGTAGTATGGAAAGGCCAAATATTTCCTTTTTGGGCAGACAAAATTGTCTTGTTTTTAAAGATAAGTAAGTATAACATCATATTCATTGTAGAATGTAAATACAGTCAATCCTGCACATGTGGTCACCTCTATTAAGTGGTCACCTGTATTAAAAGGTCACCATTTTCTTGTCCTGTCATAGAAAATTTCATATGAATTGAACCTCTTTTAATAGGTCACCGGTCATATAAGGCCACTTTTTCTTTGTCCGAAAGGTGACCTCTTAATACAGATTTGATTGTATTATTAACACTATATTTTGGGGGATTTAACATTAAACTATACTGTCAAAAGTGGAAATATTCAGAATGGATTTTTTTGAATAAATGATTTTTATGAATGATTTTCCATACAGCATAAACTTGGTCTGGCTTATTCAGGGTTTGGTTTAGATAGGTTTCATTGTCTATTAAATGGAATATTTAAAATAATTTTACAATATTTATATATATATTGAGGTTGTCAGAGGAAACTGGAGAAATCTATGAACTGTAATCATCACATAAGGCTGTTGTATTTAGTATACCTCACCATCGGTTAGAGTTAAGCTTGCAAACCTTAATGGTTATAGATACTGATTGTATAGGTTTACATATATCTAATTGTCATGTGAACAAGTTCACAGAGGTCATCTAAATGAAAAGACATTTTATTCAGAACATGTGTATGATGTGATGTACTTTATGTGTATGAGCATTTTTGTGTAAATCGTTTGAATAATTTGGGAACTTCATTTTCATTAATTTAAGAATTCATTGTTGTAAACTTTCATTAATAATTTCTCTGCTTTCTTTGGTTTGAAGACATCTACAAAACATTTTTGTCAACTTGTTAAAATGTAATATTTTATTAATTACATAAGATATATAAATATGGTGGTATGTTTGGTCTGTTGACCTGGAGACTGCATGGGTGAGTATAGTAGTTAGATTTACCTATACAATCCTGTTGTTGACCTGGAGACTGCATGGGTGAGTATAGTAGTTAGTTTTACCTATACAATCCTGTTGTTGACCTGGAGACTGCATGGGTGAGTATAGTAGTTAGTTTTACCTAAACAATCCTGTTGTTGACCTGGAGACTGCATGGGTGAGTATAGTAGTTAGATTTACCTAAACAATCCTGTTGTTGACCTGGAGACTGCATGGGTGAGTATAGTAGTTAGATTTACCTAAACAATCCTGTTGTTGACCTGGAGACTGCATGGGTGAGTATAGTAGTTAGATTTACCTAAACAATCCTGTTGTTGACCTGGAGACTGCATGGGTGAGTATAGTAGTTAGATTTACCTAAACAATCCTGTTGTTGACCTGGAGACTGCATGGGTGAGTATAGTAGTTAGATTTACCTAAACAATCCTGTTGTTGACCTGGAGACTGCATGGGTGAGTATAGTAGTTAGATTTACCTAAACAATCCTGTTGTTGACCTGGAGACTGCATGGGTGAGTATAGTAGTTAGATTTACCTAAACAATCCTGTTGTTGACCTGGAGACTGCATGGGTGAGTATAGTAGTTAGATTTACCTAAACAATCCTGTTGTTGACCTGGAGACTGCATGGATGAGTATAGTAGTTAGATTTACCTAAACAATCCTGTTGTTGACCTGGAGACTGCATAGGTGAGTATAGTAGTTAGATTTACCTAAACAATCCTGTTGTTGACCTGGAGACTGCATGGGTGAGTATAGTAGTTAGATTTACCTAAACAATCCTGTTGTTGACCTGGAGACTGCATGGGTGAGTATAGTAGTTAGATTTACCTAAACAATCCTGTTGTTGACCTGGAGACTGCATGGGTGAGTATAGTAGTTAGATTTACCTAAACAATCCTGTTGTTGACCTGGAGACTGCATGGGTGAGTATAGTAGTTAGATTTACCTAAACAATCCTGTTGTTGACCTGGAGACTGCATGGGTGAGTATAGTAGTTAGATTTACCTAAACAATCCTGTTGTTGACCTGGAGACTGCATGGGTGAGTATAGTAGTTAGATTTACCTAAACAATCCTGTTGTTGACCTGGAGACTGCATGGGTGAGTATAGTAGTTAGATTTACCTAAACAATCCTGTTGTTGACCTGGAGACTGCATGGGTGAGTATAGTAGTTAGATTTACCTAAACAATCCTGTTGTTGACCTGGAGACTGCATGGGTGAGTATAGTAGTTAGATTTACCTAAACAATCCTGTTGTTGACCTGGAGACTGCATGGGTGAGTATAGTAGTTAGATTTACCTAAACAATCAGTATAGTAGTTAGATTTACCTATACAATCAGTTTCCATCACCACTAACCACTGTGATCTTGAAATCCTACAACCTTACATTATAAAGTTGATCAGTTATATGTTACAGATGGGTGGTCGTGAGTGTATGGTAGTTGGAATTACACTATCACTACTAAAGTTGTGAGTTTGAACCCTTTTCATGGCGAGGTGTATTCGATACAACATTATGTGATAAAGTTTGTCAGTGACTTGCGACAGGTCAGTGGTTTTCTCCGGGTACTCCAGTTTCCTCCACTAATAAAACTGACCGCCACGATATAACTGAAATATTGTTGAATGTGGCAGTAATTACCCATAATTCTAAGTTCTAAGCCTTCTGTTGCTGTGATGGATATCTATGTTGGGTCAGTTAAATAAATAATAATTCTTCATTGAAAATGTTTTGTTTATTTGTAGGTGCAACAGAACCAAATGATAATTGTGTTATCTTAAACGATGATACTGAGGTCAATATTTCACCTAAAGTGAGAAATAGTCTGATTGGACGGAAAAAAAACCAATCAAATCAGTCAACAGAATTATCTACAAGAACTAAAATATCCAACCAATCCACAGAATCACCTATGAAATCTAATACAAACCAAAATATGAGAGACTTTTCTCCCATCATTCCACAAAAAGCTACAACACTGCACAATCAACGAGCTGATTTTAGTGTGCCACATCCGGTACCCCAGAACATAAATGCAAGACCAAAGAAAAGAGGGAGTTGGAATCCATTTAGAATAGTTACTGGATTTTTATCAGCCACTGGTGGCTTTGATTCCGGTACCCATTTTTATACATCACAGACCTCACAGGAAAATGAGGAATATTATGGGGATGTAGAAAGAAGTCCATCGATCACCCCAGAGCGGGAGGATAATTATGTGCCAAGAACTTGTGGGGGGTTGAACTTTAAATTTAGAGTACAATCATTAAAGGCAGATTTTGACTGTGATAATGCTACGTCTGAATCAGAAATTGATGGATGTATAGAAGCGTTTCAATCAAGACTATATCTGAAACAGCCAAACATAGTATTTGTCAACAGCGAGGATATTCAGGAGCAAATAAGTAGTAAAAACCTGGAAATGCCTGATACATTTTTTGCTAAATTGATGAGACTTTCATCACCAAAGGAATTATATGCAAAAGCAGAAGAACAGTTAGCTAATCAAAAGAAAGAGAAACAAGATAAATTAGATTCTTCTTCAGACTCGCTGAAAAGTAGCAAAAATGATGATAAAAAAGAGAGACAGTTGAATTGTGTTGTACGAGTTGTGGTTTTGACTAAAAAAGGTTTACATTCCCAACCAGCATATAATGAATTAATAGCACATCTCTTGGATGAGCAACCATGTTTAAGAGGACACGTTATAATACCAGATTTATTACGACGTTTAATGAAGTTAGACGTCACACGACAGATTTGGCTACAGAGTATTGATGTTGTACCTTGCCAAGCACTGGGCTTTGATCTTCAATCTGTTGCGAGTATGGTATGTATATTAATACTGTACATGAACTTGGCTCTGCACTGTTCATTCAGTTTTTTTTATTATTATGGAAAGAAAGTGTAAACAATGATGGTCCATCACATAGTACAGATATATACAGTCGAACCTGTATATAAAAGGCCACACAAGGGAATCCTAAAATGTGATCTTTATGAGCAGTTGCCCTTTATATACAGGTTAAGATTATATGAACTATTCGATAATGTGAAAAATGAGCCTGCCCTTTATAGACAGTGATTTGTTATATAAAGGTACCCTTTACACAGGTTTGATTGTTTTTATATTGTTCTAGTTGCCATTTCAATAATTTTTATTCTAAATCTGTTCTCTTTTTGAATGTTACATACATTGTACAAAAAATAACAATATTCACTCGGTTGGTTGGTTGGTTGGTTGGTTGGTTTATGGTGTTTAAAGCCACTTTCAACAATATTTCAGTTATATCATGGCAGTCAGTTTTATTGGTGGAGGACCATATTCACTCGATGTAATAGATACTATTGTTTAGTTACCATGGTTACTGCAGATATAATGAGAGAATGGTGTACATTGTAGTTTACATGTCTGATAAAGCTTGCTTGGAATTTTTAAAAATATTTTTCTTTGCAGCCAAAAAACTTTGGTAATTATATGTTCCAAGAAGCATTTAAGAAATGGGTAAAGGAGACCAGTTCAAGGGAAGTACCTTTTGTGATGTTCCCAGGAGTTATGATAAAGATACAGTGTTTCACAGGTTTGAAATTAATGTTGATATATTTTTTCTTTATTGCATGGGGAAATTAACATGTAATATGAGACAGGCAACCTGTTTGAAGGACGAAATCCTAAATTTTCAATAATACGATGATCCGTACAAGTTATCAACTTTTATTTTGAATGAATTGTGTAGCCAATTTGTTATGGCTGTTCCGTTCATTTTACCTACTGTACACCGCTCTTCCGTCAGGAGTTTCGTAGAAAGAGATTTTTTTATTAGAATTTTATTTCAAGTTTATTTCGATTTTAC
Source organism: Bathymodiolus brooksi (assembly GCA_963680875.1). Classification (NCBI taxonomy): domain Eukaryota; kingdom Metazoa; phylum Mollusca; class Bivalvia; order Mytilida; family Modiolidae; genus Bathymodiolus; species Bathymodiolus brooksi. The sequence goes on along the minus strand of OY804576.1, from coordinate 127,105,733 downwards.
ATAGAGTAAATAATTAAAGAATTGGGAATTTTTCATTGAAATATATTTCTTTTGCATTTCTAAATTATCAATTGATCTATTTGTTAAACTTCCAGTGAACAGATATTTGGCTATCAATATAGAAGGAAAAATCGGACAGCCTACCGTTATAAGGACTTCGTCCTTTATTAGTAACATTTTCCATGCGTTGAAGCATGACAATATTGATAATTGTAGCTCCTCCTACTTCATGAATTTCTTTTAGCTTAATTTCTATATTTTGCACACTTTATATTTACCATGTGGAGCTGTGTCTATCAAACTTGTTGGAGGGAGGATAGAAATATTTGGAATAAAGAGCTGAGGATATGGTGTTTAATGCCACTTTCAACAATTTTGGCGGTCAGTCTTATTGGTGGTGGAAACCGGGGTACCCGGAGAAAACCACTGACCTGTCGCAAGTCACTAACAAACTTTATCACATAATATTGTATCGAGTACACCTCGTCTGAGCGGGGTTCGAACTCACAACTTTAGTGGTGATATGCACTGATTGCACTGGTAGTTGTAAATCCAACTACCATACGATCACGGTCACGACAGGCCCCTAATTGATTAGAACACATTATGCAGAAAGAATTAGTGTACAGAACACATTATGCAGAAAGAATTAGTGTACAGAACACATTAGAGATTTTTAACAAGCACAGAGCTAAACTTGATTGTATAGAACACTTATATAAACTATAAAATTGGGCAGCAAGATATAGCTGAAATAAAACATTGAATAAATCAATCATTCATATGATTACCATATTAAAATAATATATATGTTTCTTGTAACAATGTTTTGAATGAAGTTGACAGATTAGTGTTCTTTATTTTAATAATATTCTACTTTCAGGAAAGAAGGGGGGATTTTCTTCAAATTAATAATGACATTTTTATATTTGTAGATGTTGCAATAGATGTCCAGGTATTATACCATGACCAGAAACTAAATGAATTGGACTCTATAATTTATAGCTATTTAAGTAGTGACAATATTGACGATTTGTCATTTTACATTAAACATCCAACAAGTCTTGAAAGTGCAAAATGGCCGATTAATCCAATGTTGGCTTATATGGATGTCAAGAGTATAGATCCATTTGTGCCTAAGGAAGTTTTTGAGGACATGGGGTAATGTGCTTTACTTATTTGTTTTATCTACATTAGCCTCCCTCTTAGAAGGCCACTCTCACCAAAGGCCACCCCTATTTTCAGGCCAGATGTAAGATGCACAGAGGTAGTAAAATACTACTTAAGTGTCCCCCTCAAGAGAGACAACCCCTCTTATAAGGCCACATTTGCATTACAGAAGGGGTTACCTTATACAATGGAGACTACTGTATTAATGTTATCATAGTTAAGCATCCCTTTCCATTGAGGTAACTACATTTCAATTTGAATGCTGTATAAAATTTATTGAAACAATTATTATTGTATTGTGAAATGAGCTAACTAGATTCACAATCTAGTCTCATTATCTTGATTTTGCATAAGTCATTCTAATTGATAATTCAAAATAAGAATATGGTCCATTTGTGGTAGGGGCTGTAATGGCCATGATTGTGTGGTAGTTGGATTTATAACTACCTATGTAATCAGTGCCTACCACCGCTGACCGTTTGAGTTTGAACCCTGTTCAAGCAAGGTGTACTCATTACAACATTATGTGATAAAGTTTGTCAGTGACTTGCAGCAGGTCAGTGGTTTTCTCCAGGTACTCTGGTTTCCCCTACCAATAAAACTGACCCCTACTGAAATATTGTTGAAAGTGGCACTAAACACCATAACCCTAACCCATACTGGTAAGTCATGCTATTGTACACGAAGCAGAAAAAAACCAGTACAGTCCTTAAATTAGTTATATAATTTTTTTCTTAACCAAGATTTTTTTGTACTTGTGTCGTGTGTGTTTAAAATATCTGTAATCCTCTAATTACAGTTAGATAAGCTATACATTTGAGTAAAAACTTCATTATGACAGTCAAATTGACATAATAATTTTGTAATATTTTCATCTTATTTCAGAGGAATACAAGAATTATCAGATGAAGCACTCAATGCTGTAGATGTGTGTTTATCTTCAAAACCTCTGAGTGATTCCATGTTTAGGAGGATCACCCCTGGTCTTAGAAATGGAATGATCTTAATCACTGGACCAAAAGGTTCTGGGAAGACTATGTTTGCTCAAGCTTTGTGTAGAAAGCATGCAGAGATACCAAACTTAGCATATGTATTGCCCATTGACTGTAAACCATTAAGGGGCAAGTTGTAAAATATATTAAATCATTTTATTTTTACCATCAAATACAGTTTAACGTTGTTATCTCAAACTCAGAAATCGCATCCATGGTCTAATGGTTAGCTTGCTTGCCTCAAGTTCAGTAGATCGTGGAGGAATATAAAAGACTTGTTGACTCGGAATTAGGATAATGTGTGAGAGTGGAGAGACATGTCTGCTTGCGGACTGTTGTTTCAGTGAGCTAGCACTATAAAAATCCAAATATGTGTGTTGGTCTAGTTAAAAGTAGACATCATTGTCATCTCATAGATTGTAACTTGTTCTCACTAGAATATAGCTGAAGAATTGTTCATTTGGCATTAAACACCAATCATTCAACTCCTTCAAACTTGGACAAGTCTATTCCTTGGATAACTTGAAGTAAACAAGTGCTCTGTTCATTACAGCTTGTAGTTTGATTTAACTAGGATAACTTGAAGTAAACAAGTGCTCTGTTCATTACAGCTTGTAGTTTGATTTAACTAGGATAACTTGAAGTAAACAAGTGCTCTGTTCATTACAGCTTGTAGTTTGATTTAACTAGGATAACTTGAAGTAAACAAGTGCTCTGTTCATTACAGCTTGTAGTTTGATTTAACTAGGATAACTTGAAGTAAACAAGTGCTCTGTTCATTACAGCTTGTAGTTTGATTTAACTAGGATAACTTGAAGTAAACAAGTGCTCTGTTCATTACAGCTTGTAGTTTGATTTAACTAGGATAACTTGAACACTATGATATTTCAAAGTAAAAAAAATCAGTTCAGTCGAAGGTAAAATCTACTATAATAAGCTAACAACACTTGCTAAAACACTATGGGCAAGGTGTGTTTAAAACACTATGGGCAAGGTGTGTTTAAAACACTATGGGCAAGGTGTGTTTAAAACACTAAGGGCAAGGTGTGTTAATGAGGCACTGATTTTAATAATTGATGTTAATCTTACTATCATATGATATCGGCCATGACTTGTCACATAATACTTGGTGATGGTACCATTTCTCTAAATACAAAAAGGCCAATGGGGGATTATGGTGTTTAAAGCCACTGTCAACAATATTTCAGTTATATCATGGTGTTTAGTTTTATTGGTGGAGGACGGCTCCAAAAGGGAAATGTGAATTCTTCAGATGATCATGACTAGGTTGTGACTTTTTTTTCTTTTTTTTTCAGAATATTTTCAAATAAAACTATAGTAATCAAGCATTGATTAGAAAACTCATTATATTATGATATAATTTATAACCTTGTCAATGTACACAAATAGTATTGCTTTGTTTCAAATAGCTCTTGTTTCAGAAAAAATCATTGTTATTTTAGTGTTGATTGAATATTACCACAAATTTCAAAATGAATGTTTGTATTTAATTTCAGGTAAAAGACCAGATACAATACTGAAGATGTTACAGATGGTCTTTGATGAAGCGTCATGGCGACAGCCTTCTGTGATATTATTGGACGATTTAGAACATGTGATGCCAGCTCCATCAGGTCCTGAAGCTGAAATGAGTGGAGAGGCAGTATATGGATCAAGAGTAGCTGAAGGTACAGTCAAGCTTGTCCATGAGATCACCTCTATTAAGCAGTCATCTGTATTTAAAGGTCACCCTTCTCTTGTTCCGTCATAGAAAATATCATTTGAATTGAACCTCTTTTAAGAGGTCACCTGTCTTAAAAGACCACTTTTTATTTGTCCCAAAGGTGTCCTCTTAATGTAGGTTTGACTCTATTAACAAGTCTATTAGAGTATGATGTAAGAATTAGTGATTAGATTCTACAGAAAAAAAAACCTCCTCTGAAACATTAGTCTCATTTGGCTTTAATCATCCATTACAATGTCTTCATTACAGAATATTATTATATCCAATGACACTGTCAACCAATTAAACATGGTCACTGGTACTATGAATAGAACACTTGGGTAAAAACTTTTCCTGAATGAATGAGTCAATTGGGACAAAACATTGGAGAAATAACCCTTAGATAAGTCTTCTTATAGAATTATGTATGTTACCACGGATGATCAACCAAGATGGCTGAAGTTAATAAAAATAATAAAATGTTTAAAAATTTCAAAGGTCTTTGTGGTGTATTGCCTTTACCTTTCGGGAACTATACCTGACAGGCATCTTCCTTGTATCATCACCACAGTTGGAAATAATAGTCTTCGTCTTTTGAAACCAAAATGCAGTCGAGTGCTCATTGGATCGTTTGGATAGTTTGTGTTTAATGAGTCAGTTATTAAACCAAGATGGCCACTACCACTACACATTGTTTAGCCTATGGGAAAATATAACTAAGCCTGTTTCATTAATGAAAATGAAACTGCATGGAAGGTCCTTGTTTATCTTGTAAATCTGAAATCATTGTTGTCTGCCAAAGCTGGATATATTTTACTAAGTATTCACAAGGAAAAAGTAACTAAAGAAAAATTCTAATATTTAGTAGTTTTGTTCATTATTATATCACTGTAATCTTTTTTTATGGAATTACAGCAAATTATTCAATGTTTTTTTTAACCCCAGTTTTAAGAGAGTTACTACGAAGTGAAATATGCGATGGAACAAGAATAGCTGTCATAGCAACTGCGGTGGCAAGAAATGCAATTCACCCATTACTTGTAAATTCTAGAGGAACTCACTTTGTGCAGATGACGCTTGCAATTAATCCACCAGATAAGGTTAGTGGTTTGCAGAAAATAATTTAAGAACTGCCAAACAAATTGTAAGCATTGCTCATTATAACAGAACAGATAAAGAGTTATCTCCCTTGTTCATTGCTCATGGTGAAGTTCTGATGCTCATACTGCTATATTGATTGGTGTTTAACACCAACTTTAGCAGTATTTCAGCTGTATCGTGGCATGAACAAATTTTATATTAACTTAATTTGCACTGCTATAAGCAGATTGACTACATTAAGTATTATTATCTTGAATACTGGTTTTCTTTAGATAAAAAAAACTAGAAATGTTTGAAAATGTTTTAGTTGCATTTCTTTTTAATAGAAAAAATAGAAAATTTTATAAACATTTTGCAATATAGTTAAACTTCTTGACTTGTGACAGATCAGTGGTTTTCTCAGGATCCTCCGGTTTCCTCAACAATAAAACTGACGGCCACGATATAACTGAAATATTGTTGAAAGTGGCGTTAAACACCATCAAACAAACAAACATCTTGGTTTTTTTACTGTTCCTATGTTCCTATTTTACCTGTAGCATTATTGCATACCATTATTGGGGTCGTCATGGCCGTTACTGTATAGTATTCGTAGTTGGATTAACATTTACTCATGTAATCAGTGCCTAAGGGTCACTGGGTGGCAAGGTGTATTTGAGGCATCTTGATAAATTCTTGCCATAAAATGTTTCAGTGACTTGGTGCAGGTCAGAGGTTTTCTCTAGGTTCCATACTCTGGTTTCCTAAGCTAATATCGCTGACCTCCCCAGTATTACTACAATACTGTTAAAAGTGATTTTAAACACCCATAGCCCTTACCACCATTCCTAGGCTTCCCTGGGTCTAAATTCAACCTAACTGATGAATCAACCTATTTAGGGCCTGATACCTGTCTTAGACCCATCAATTTAGCACTTGAAAAAGGGTCATAAACAGTGTATGAATTAGGATTAAATTTTTTAGATTAAATTGTTTGTAGAGAAGAAGACGAGAGATCCTCACATCCATTATTAGAACCAGAGATGTGATATCTCCAATAACGTTTCAGAAGATAGATCTTGACTGGTTACAGTGTAGGACAGAAGGTTACGTAGCCAGTGATCTAATGAACCTTGTTAGTAGAGCATTACATGCCTATTGGCTGAAACATGGTCATGGTAAGTTTGTTTGTTGTTTGTTTGTTTGATGGTGTTTAACACCACTTTCAACAATATTTCATTTATATTGTGGCAGTCAGTTTTATTAGTGGAGGAAACCAGAGGACCCGAAGAAAACCACTGACCTGTCGCAAATCACTGACAAACTTTATCACATAATGTTGTACACCTCACCCTAATCGAAATTCGAACTCACAACATCAGTGGTGATAGGCACTGATTGCATAGGTTATTGTAAATCCAACTGCCATACGATCACAGCCACTATGGCCCCTGGTCATGGTAAGTGCGTTCAGTAATGACAGATCATACTGAATTGCTTTATTCTCATAATGAACTGTGGTGAGGAGAATTATTGTGATTTTTTTCCGAGTAAATAACGATCAAATATCTACTAGCCCAGATGGAAACCATTGATTAATTCTATAGCAAACATATTATTGTGTACACACTCATATATTGGTATGCCTGTAATAATGGGCTATTTCATGTAACTTATTATACTCCTTTGGTGGAAAAGCGCATCAGTGGTGTAATTGTTAATGTGCTCGCCCCGAGTGCGGTAGATCATGGGTTTTGAGCCCCGATCAGGTCAAACTACAGACTATAAAATTGGTATTTGTCGCTTCTTGGCTAAACATGCAGCATTAGGGAGAAAGAGCAAAGACTGGTTGGCTCGTAATCAGGATAATGTGTATGAGTGGGACGACATGTCTATCCGCGGACTGTTGTTTCAGTGAGCTAGCACTATAAAAATCCAACTAAGCGTGTTGGTCTAGTACAAAGCAGACATCTTAATCATTATATCATTGTTCTCGCCATGATATAGCTGAAACATTGCTGAGTTGGCATTAAACAACAATCACTCACTCACTCACTCACTCAGAATATTATATTTTTCCACTTTATTTTCCCAAGGTAATGACCAGTCAGATAACAATGGTGGAATTGTCCTCTACACAGAAGTGTTCAAAGATGCTATTGAAGGGTTTACACCTGCCTCGATCAGGAGTGTTAAGTTACACACAGCAGGAGAATTAGGTTGGGAGGATGTTGGAGGTCTGAACAATGTGAAGAATGTTTTAATGGAGACTCTTCAATGGCCAAGTAAAGTTAGTAATATAACATTTTTATTACATCTAAACCATAACAGATCTTGGTAACATGTAACTCTATTACAACAAATATTATATGTATCACTATATAAATGTGACTATAATTGATTTGTGTTGCATGAATGGATTTCTCAGAGCAACTTCTCATTTTCATCGAACATGCAGCTTTGAGATGAGAGCTGTGATGAGAAGTCCAATTTGAGCAAAACATATCAACTATTGTCAGTTTTATTGAATATTTGTCAGAGTGACAACAATGATGTCAGTATAACGTCACATTATTAACATAGAGATGAATAAGGGGGAAACGATTGACCGTATGTACCGAAATCGCGATAATTTTGGGGACGGTTCGGTTCAAGATACGTGGAGGCCGCTTACGATACAAATGATATGATGCTCATTTTTTGAAAAAAGTAGTGTTGAACTTCCGTTATCTTCTTTTGGTGATCATTTAATTAATATTTTGAGAAAAGTGAATCGATTAATTTACGCTTTTAAAATTAATTAATCAAATATCAAATATTCATAATTTCCGCTAGTACGTAAGCGACCTCATATAAAAAAAAAGCATGGCATGTCGACCAGCATGGACTTCAAGGAATAGTTACAGTTTCCTATAAAACGTATCGTGATACGTATCGTAATACATATCAAATATCGCGATACGTATCGCTTGTGGAAAAAGTGTATCGTTACACCCCTAGAGATGAATGATAATATGCATGTATCACTCTTGTTGCTTGATGATAGAAAGATCAAAGGGAAAAATTAAAAATCATCAAAAATAGATAATTTTAAGATAATATATTCAGGTTATTTGTAAAATGTTTGTCTAAGTTTTAGAATATGAAACATAACCAGTTCTAATTTCATATCATAATCAATAGAGTAATTAATGATATTATTATTTTCACTACCTTCTTGATAATTTATACAGTGCTATACTTAACTAAAAAATGATGTAATGTACAATTGTGTTATTTTAATTGTTTATTTTTACCCTATTTTATTTTCAATAGTATCCCAATTTATTCAACACTTGTCCATTGAGATTAAGGTCAGGTCTACTTCTGTATGGAGCCCCAGGAACAGGGAAGACGTTGCTGGCAGGCGTGGTTGCTAAGGAATGTGGACTCAATTTCATAAGCATCAAGGTATACCTTTCAGTCTGTATTGGAAAAGTGTTTTAATTGTTTTTCTCTGTTGAAATAATAGTCACTGGTTTATATTTGTAGAAGAGTTTTAATTTAGTTACCATTGCAAGTATATGTAAAAAAAAAAACCAAAAAAAACCAAACAGACAGACTTTCATCTAAGAGGTAACATTTTCTGTTTTTATTTTTACCAGATTCTGTCTGTCTAACTTGAAACTGATGACAATTGCTGCAGTTTACTATGGAGTTCTGTCTTGTTGTCAATAAGAAATTTGTAAAAGTTACAAAATTGTGAAAGAGTTTGTTAAGATATTCATAAAAATTTAGTTTTGTCTTCTTTAAAAAAATCCTTTACATATTACATACATATTACAAATAACCTGAATATATTATCTTAAAATTATCTATTTTTGATGATTTTAAATTTTCTCCAGTTGACAATATTCTTCATTCACTTAGATATAGAATTTACCAACAAAAAAAGTTCTTAGTATGAAAATTAATTATAAAAATTTGTTCATGCCACGACATAACTGAAATACTACATTAAAACACTCAATCAACAATACAGAATAAAAAACATATAAAAGCATCATAGAATCATAAGCTATGGTACCTTTTGTAACCTTAAATCAGACTGGATGAGATGAGTGGGTCTGTAAAGGTTAATTATCATATTCAATCTTTGGCAGATTCTGGCATAACTTTGAACACATGCTATTTATTAACAATATAATAGTAGAGTTAATACATCTGACATCTCTAAATTAATCATTGTTTTTACTGATTGATTGATTGATTGATTGGTGTTTAACGCCAACATGAGCAATATTTCAGCTATATCGTGGCATTTGTTTTTAGTGGACTGCAATATTGTGGACTTGATTTTTAATGAAAAAAATCTGGTTAATCTGGTTTTCAACACTCAAGTGGTCTATTTTTAGTATAAACATTGTGAATAAGTTAGAATATGTGCAGTAATGGATCCACAGTGTTCTAATAAGAACTATTTAACTTTTTTTTTTTTTACATCTTCAATGATCATAAATCTAATGATCATTGATTTTTTTAGGTTTTTGTTGTTGTAATTTTCCATTTTTACAGACAATGCATACATCACAATACATTTACACAACAAGACATTACACACACTATATTTACACAACAAGACATTACACACACTATATTTACACAACAAGACATTACACACACTATATTTACACAACGAGACATTACACACAATACATTTACACAAGACATTACACACAATACATTTACACAACAAGACATTACACACACTATATTTACACAACAAGACATTACACACACTATATTTACACAACAAGACATTACACACACTATATTTACACAAGACATTACACACACTATATTTACACAACAAGACATTACACACACTATATTTACACAACAAGACATTACACACACTATGTTTACACAACAAGACATTACACACACTATATTTACACAACAAGACATTACACACAATACATTTACACAACAAGACATTACACACACTATATTTACACAACGAGACATTACACACACTATATTTACAGAACAAGACATTACACACACTATATTTACACAACAAGATATTACACACAATACATTTACACAACAAGACATTACACACAATACATTTACACAACAAGACATTACACACACTATATTTACACAACAAGACATTACACACACTATATTTACACAACAAGACATTACACACACTATATTTACACAACGAGACATTACACACACTATATTTACACAACAAGACATTACACACAATACATTTACACAACAAGACATTACCCACACTATATTTACACAACAAGACATTACACACTCTATATTTACACAACGAGACATTACACACAATACATTACACAACAAGACATTACACACAATACACTTACACAACAACACATTACACACAATACATTTACAAAACAAGACATTACACACAATACATTTACACAACAAGACATTACACACAATACATTTACACAACAAGACATTACACACACTATATTTACACAACAAGACATTACACACACTATATTTACACAACAAGACATTACACACACTATATTTACACAACAAGACATTACACACACTATATTTACACAACGAGACATTACACACAATACATTTACACAACAAGACATTACACACAATACATTTACACAACAAGACATTACACACACTATATTTACACAACAAGACATTACACACACTATATTTACACAACAAGACATTACACACATTATATTTACACAAGACATTACACACACTATATTTACACAAGACATTACACACACTATATTTACACAACAAGACATTACACATACTATATTTACACAACAAGACATTACACACACTATATTTACACAACAAGACATTACACACACTATATTTACACAACAAGACATTACACACAATACATTTACACAACAAGACATTACACACACTATATTTACACAACGAGACATTACACACACTATATTTACACAACAAGACATTACACACACTATATTTACACAACAAGATATTACACACACTATATTTACACAACAAGACATTACACACAATACATTTACACAACAAGACATTACACACAATACATTTACACAACAAGACATTACACACAATACATTTACACAACAAGACATTACACACAATACATTTACACAACAAGACATTACACACACTATATTTACACAACAAGACATTACACACACTATATTTACACAACAAGACATTACACACAATACATTTACACAACAAGACATTGCACACACTATTTTTACACAACAAGACATTACACACTCTATATTTACACAACGAGACATTACACACAATACATTTACACAACAAGACATTACACACAATACATTTACACAACAAGACATTACACACACTATATTTACACAACAAGACATTACACACGATACATTTACACAACAAGACATTACACACAATACATTTACACAACAAGACATTACACACACTATATTTACACAACAAGACATTACACACACTATATTTACACAACAAGACATTACACACACTATATTTACACAACAAGACATTACACACACTATATTTACACAACGAGACATTACACACAATACATTTACACAACAAGACATTACACACAATACATTTACACAACAAGACATTACACACACTATATTTACACAACAAGACATTACACACACTATATTTACACAACAAGACATTACACACACTATATTTACACAAGACATTACACACACTATATTTACACAAGACATTACACACACTATATTTACACAACAAGACATTACACACACTATATTTACACAACAAGACATTACACACACTATATTTACACAACAAGACATTACACACAATACATTTACACAACAAGACATTACACACACTATATTTACACAACAAGACATTACACACACTATATTTACACAACAAGACATTACACACACTATATTTACACAACAAGACATTACACACACTATATTTACACAACAAGACATTACACACAATACATTTACACAACAAGACATTACACACAATACATTTACACAACAAGATATTACACACACTATATTTACACAACAAGACATTACACACACTATATTTACACAACAAGACATTACACACACTACATTTACACAACAAGACATTACACACACTACATTTACACAACGAGACATTACACACAATACATTTACACAACAAGACATTACACACACTATATTTACACAACAAGACATTACACATTCTATATTTACACAAAGAGACATTACACACACTATATTTACAGAACAAGACATTACACACACTATATTTACAAAACAAGATATTACACACAATACATTTACACAACAAGACATTACACACAATACATTTACACAACAAGACATTACACACACTATATTTACACAACAAGACATTACACACACTATATTTACACAACAAGACATTACACACACTATATTTACACAACGAGACATTACACACACTATATTTACACAACAAGACATTACACACAATACATTTACACAACAAGACATTACACACACTATATTTACACAACAAGACATTACACACTCTATATTTACACAACGAGACATTACACACAATACATTTACACAACAAGACATTACACACAATACATTTACACAACAAGACATTACACACACTATATTTACACAACAAGACATTACACACACTATATTTACACAACAAGACATTACACACACTATATTTACACAACAAGACATTACACACACTATATTTACACAACGAGACATTACACACAATACATTTACACAACAAGACATTACACACAATACCTTTACACAACAAGACATTACACACACTATATTTACACAACAAGACATTACACACACTATATTTACACAACAAGACATTACACACATTATATTTACACAAGACATTACACACACTATATTTACACAAGACATTACACACACTATATTTACACAACAAGACATTACACATACTATATTTACACAACAAGACATTACACACACTATATTTACACAACAAGACATTACACACACTATATTTACACAACAAGACATTACACACAATACATTTACACAACAAGACATTACACACACTATATTTACACAACGAGACATTACACACACTATATTTACACAACAAGACATTACACACACTATATTTACACAACAAGATATTACACACACTATATTTACACAACAAGACATTACACACAATACATTTACACAACAAGACATTACACACAATACATTTACACAACAAGACATTACACACAATACATTTACACAACAAGACATTACACACAATACATTTACACAACAAGACATTACACACACTATATTTACACAACAAGACATTACACACTCTATATTTACACAACGAGACATTACACACAATACATTTACACAACAAGACATTACACACAATAAATTTACACAACAAGACATTACACACACTATATTTACACAACAAGACATTACACACAATACATTTACACAACAAGACATTACACACAATACATTTACACAACAAGACATTACACACACTATATTTACACAACAAGACATTACACACACTATATTTACACAACAAGACATTACACACACTATATTTACACAACAAGACATTACACACACTATATTTACACAACGAGACATTACACACAATACATTTACACAACAAGACATTACACACAATACATTTACACAACAAGACATTACACACACTATATTTACACAACAAGACATTACACACACTATATTTACACAACAAGACATTACACACACTATATTTACACAAGACATTACACACACTATATTTACACAAGACATTACACACACTATATTTACACAACAAGACATTACACACACTATATTTACATAACAAGACATTACACACACTATATTTACACAACAAGACATTACACACAATACATTTACACAACAAGACATTACACACACTATATTTACACAACAAGACATTACACACACTATATTTACACAACAAGACATTACACACACTATATTTACACAACAAGACATTACACACAATACATTTACACAACAAGACATTACACACAATACATTTACACAACAAGACATTACACACACTATATTTACACAACAAGACATTACACACACTATATTTACACAACAAGACATTACACACACTACATTTACACAACAAGACATTACACACACTACATTTACACAACGAGACATTACACACAATACATTTACACAACAAGACATTACACACACTATATTTACACAACAAGACATTACACATTCTATATTTACACAACGAGACATTACACACAATACATTTACACAACAAGACATTACACACAATACATTTATACAACAAGACATTACACACACTATATTTACACAACAAGACATTACACACAATACATTTACACAACAAGACATTACACACAATACATTTACACAACAAGACATTACACACACTATATTTACACAACAAGACATTACACATACTATATTTACACAACAAGACATTACACACACTATATTTACACAACAAGACATTACACACACTATATTTACACAACGAGACATTACACACACTATATTTACACAACGAGACATTACACACAATACATTTACACAACAAGACATTACACACACTATATTTACACAACAAGACATTACGCACACTATATTTACACAACAAGACATTACACACAATACATTTACACAACAAGACATTACACACAATACATTTACACAACAAGACATTACACACACTATATTTATACAACAAGACGTTACACACACTATATTTACACAACAAGACATTACACACACTATATTTACACAACGAGACATTACACACAATACATTTACACAACAAGACATTACACACACTATATTTACACAACAAGACATTACACATACTATATTTACACAACGAGAAATTACACACAATACATTTACACAACAAGACATTACACACACTATATTTACACAACAAGACATTACACACACTATATTTACACAACGAGACATTACACACAATACATTTACACAACAAGACGTTACACACACTATATTTACACAACAAGACATTACACACACTATATTTACACAACAAGACATTACACACACTATATTTACACAACAAGACATTACACATACTATATTTACACAACGAGAAATTACACACAATACATTTACACAACAAGACATTACACACAATACATTTACACAACAAGACATTACACACACTATATTTATACAACAAGACATTACACACAATACATTTACACAACAAGACATTACACACAATACATTTACACAACGAGACATTACACACAATACATTTACACAACAAGACATTACACACACTATATTTACACAACAAGACATTACACATACTATATTTACACAACGAGAAATTACACACAATACATTTACACAACAAGACATTACACACACTATATTTACACAACAAGACATTACACACACTATATTTACACAACGAGACATTACACACAATACATTTACACAACAAGACATTACACACAATACATTTACACAACAAGACGTTACACACACTATATTTACACAACAAGACATTACACACACTATATTTACACAACAAGACATTACACACACTATATTTACACAACAAGACATTACACATACTATATTTACACAACGAGAAATTACACACAATACATTTACACAACAAGACATTACACACACTATATTTACACAACAAGACATTACACACACTATATTTACACAACGAGACATTACACACAATACATTTACACAACAAGACATTACACACAATACATTTACACAACAAGACGTTACACACACTATATTTACACAACAAGACATTACACACACTATATTTACACAACAAGACATTACACACACTATATTTACACAACAAGACATTACACACACTACATTTACACAACAAGACATTACACACAATACATTTACACAAGACATTACACACAATACATTTACACAACAAGACATTACACACTCTATATTTACACAACAAGACATTACACACACTATATTTACACAAGACATTACACACACTATATTTACACAACAAGGCATTACACACACTATATTTACACAACGAGATATTACACACAATACATTTACACAACAAGACATTACACACACTATATTTACACAACAAGACATTACACACACTATATTTACACAACAAGACATTACACACAATACATTTACACAACAAGACATTACACACAATACATTTACACAACAAGACATTACACACACTATATTTACACAACAAGACATTACACACACTATATTAACGGGTCTAGGACAATAGCCCCCGGTCAATTGCCCCCCATCCCCCAATTTTTTTATTTCATTTTTATGAGAAATAAATATGCATAAACTCAGATTAAATTATTCAAATTACTTTTAAGTTGGATTTTCTTCTTTGTATATTAATCACAGGGGCTTGAATCGCTTTCATAGAGGTCACACGGCCTATATACCATATCTATATACTAACGTTAGTATATATGGTATATAGGCCGCATGACCTCTATGAAAGCGATTCAAGCTATATATGGTATATAGGCTGTGTGACCTCTATGAAAGTGGTTCAAGCCCCTGTGATAATAATCATCAAAAGGATTATACAGCTTGGACAAGCTATGATAAAAATAACTTTCTCTTATTATTTATTCACTAAATTGCAATATTATTTTTAGATAGAGTTTAATGATTTCCCAATTGAGTTTAATTACCTTACAAAATTGGTCTTCAAGGAAAAATTATAAAAAGGAATTTGATTAAACAATGATCAAAGCTAAGTACAAAGGTTAATAATTAAAAAGAATTTTGAGAAAAAATGATTGCAAGCTAAGTACAAGCTTAGAACTGGCTTAAATAGGAGTGTATTTTGAAGTGAAAGTATAGTAGTGCAATGGAGTTCATAGAGTCAGAAAGGGGTAATCAGAAACTAAATATAAAACTGAAAAAAAATTGTGGGGGGCAATTATCCTAGGGGGGCTATTGTCCTAGGGTGGCAATTGTCCGGGGGGCTATTGTCCTGCTCCCTATATTAACATTTTTTCCGATCTGAATATATAGATATTTATGTATTGAATTAATACAGATATCACAAGTTATTACATAGGAAATGGTCATGATCAGAGCTCCAGATAATTTTCATTGATGCAAAATTCTGATTTTGTAGCTGAAGTAAATTAATGTTAACATACACTGTGTAGTTTTTTATGTGTGTGATTACAATCCGTCAAGGAATGAACCTTTCTCTTTATTTATATTTTCAAGGGGCATGACTCTTATTATTGACATCAAGTGAGATAGGAGCCGTCGTGATCGTATGGTAGTATTTACAACTACCTGTGCAATCAGTGCCTATCACCATGAAAGTTGTGAGTGTCAACCCCTTTCATGGCGAGGTGTACTAGATACAACATTATATGATGAAACGTGTCCGTAACAGGTCTGTGGTTTTCTTCGGGTACTTCGGTTTCCTCTATCAATAAAACTGACTGCCATGATATAACTGAAATATTGTTTTAAAGTGGCTTTAAACACCATAAACCAAACCAAGCCATCAAGTGAGATATTGATAAAATATGTCTTGTGTATAACCTTTAATTTATAATATAAAAGTAATGAATAAGTAATTATTTTAGGGTCCAGAATTACTGAATAAATATATTGGAGCTAGTGAACAGGCTGTCAGAGATACATTTATAAGGTAATGCTAGTTTAAACATAAGATATAACTCTTATAGAAAATAGCTAAATGAATGTTGCATTCAGTGATTTTTACAAATTTTGATACATGTTGTAAATATTAAGATTAAGGTCAAGTTATAATTGGACCAACATATATATGTAGTATTTTTCAAGGTTACGGTTAAATTATAGTTGGATCAGAATCAATTTTTGTATATCTTCCTCTTGTGTAAGAAATTCTTTATATTTTACCCTTGTTCCACTTTGCTCCACTGAAGAAAAGAAAAAATATTCCTGCACTTTTAACCTTTGAACAAGCATTGATGAGTTAATTGCTTTTGCTTAATGGATCATTTCAATACACCTTTTACCTCTGTTTAATAAACTTTGTCTTAGGCATGATAAAAATGACTAATTTTGATGACCAAATCATGTCGACATGAACTTACCTAGATAACTTGACCTAACTAAATATTGATACATGTAAAAGTAATGATATTTGTCTATTACAGAGCACAGAGTGCCAAGCCATGTATACTGTTCTTTGATGAATTTGATTCTATTGCTCCAAGGTAAGTTATCTTCTTATACTGTAACTGAGAGGCTGAAAAGTTCATGTTAAATAGTCTATGACATGTGAATTAGTACATTCAAATGATTCATATAAAGGATATGTCATTGTGGAATTTTAAGTAGAGCAAAATTTCATCTTTCAGAAACCGTTTAGTTTGTTGCAAGTTTTCATTTCCAATTGTTTAAACTGACTTGAAGCTTGGTGACACGGAGTATAGATCTTGTTTCTATTGGATTCACAAATTAGATGAGGAAGTAAATTAAAAAAAAGTATTTATGAATACATTCTTGCTTCAAAATTGCCTTCAATTATATTTTTTTAGACGTGGTCATGACAACACAGGGGTGACAGATCGTGTTGTTAATCAGCTATTGACACAACTAGATGGTGTAGAAGGATTACAAGGTAAACAATTTGTATTGCATAGATACTCATGAAATATAGATTACCAACTGAAAATAAGACCATTATTTCACTCGGTGAAATAAAAACGTTTATTTCACTGTATGACGTCATAGTACCCACATCACTATCGAAAATATCATGGAGCGTCTGAGAAATAATTCACTCGTAACTGAGCTATGACGATTATTCAATCATTCGATAACACACATTCGTAAATTACTGAGTTGTTTGATCACGCATGATTTATTTCCGATATTCGGAGTGCAAGAGTAGTTGTACTATAAATATTTGTGTACATCAAGTCATATTGGTATAACCTCAAGGTGATTAACATTATATGAAAGTAAAAATAGAGTAGTTGTACTATAAATATTTGTGTACATCAAGTCATATTGGTATAACCTCAAGGTTGATTAACATTATATGTAAGTAAAAATAGAGTGATTTCTGTGACACATTTGTAAACAGTGCTACCACCACTTGTTTTTTGTGATCAATTCCTCGATCCAAAATCAGAAAAAAGATATTGAAATTATGTTATGTCCATGGGTGATTGATTATATCTTGGATTTTAATACTTTTAAAATTTGGAGGATTGGTCTATTGAAAATATTATTCCTGACATGACCCCATACAAGATTTCGTCAGATTTTAGTATATCACCAAGTGGAAAAACAGATCCATCAAACATCTTTGGAACTGTTGCGGTAGTGAGGTATTTGTTTGTTTATCATTTTGTTTCAATATAGGTGTGTATGTATTAGCTGCTACGAGTCGTCCAGATTTAATAGATCCAGCGTTACTACGACCTGGAAGATTAGATAAATGTCTACGATGTGATATACCAGACCTAGTAAGGTTTTTATACATACAAATCAGACCATTATTTAATCTAACTATCAAAAAGGGGGTTAGGGTTATGGTGTTTAATGCCACTTTCATCTAAAAAATTAATATGTCTAGCTTCCAATATAGTTAATTACCATCCCTTTGTATTACATGCAATAACTTACTTATAATCTGATAACTAGGAGACTTGGTTAATTCAAGGTAAAATATTAAATCATTGATAAAGTCTATATAAATTTATATTTAGGTGATGAAGCTTTTTGTTTTGCTTTCACCAATATGGTTTTGTTTATGCACAGGTCCATGTAAAGTGTGTTCAAATTTTATGTTAAGTACAAAGTTTGCTTGCTTATTTTCTGCAGTAACTTTGGTTTCATACACCAATTTATTTTATCATTTCAGAAAAATTGTTATCATAATGCAGGTATTCAATTAATTATTTAATATTTCAGTAAATTTCTTTAGACTGTTCTTGTCCTTTTACCCTGTACCATGCAACACTCTAGAGAGGCAGAGAATCTTTTCAGATGACTTCAATTCCTCCAGTTTTGCTGGAGTTACTGTTACTTAATTAAAAATTTAGTTAATCTAGCTATCTGGTTTTTTTTTATCATTGTAGGAGGAAAGAAAAGCTATTTTAAAAGCACTGACACAAAAAATGTCATTGCAATTTGATGTTGATTTGGATTACTTTGCTGAACATTGTGAAAATTTTACTGGTGCTGACTTTAAAGCTCTACTGTATAATGCTCAGTTAGAAGTTATCCACGAAATAACGGGGAGAGAAGAAAATCAAGACAAATTTAACTATTCTCCTCAGAAAAGTCCGAGTTATTTGAGGACAAGGAAGAGAAATAGTGATTATGGCCTGCTGTCGAAGGCTGCCGAATTAGAACGAGAAAATGTAGCATTTAAATCTGATATGATATACATGAAAAATTTAACAGACGGCACTGTAGAATTAACAGATGAATTAGAGGATCATTTGTGTCAACAGGTAATATATTTATTACAATACAGTCAAACCTGCTTTAGTGAACTCCTCTATTAAGCAATAATTTGTATTATGTGACCTTAATTTTATGTCTCTGCAGTGTCATTTATATTAATTTAAACCTGTATTAAGCGACCACCTGTCTTATGTGACCCTATTTCAGTGTCCCTTGGAAGGTCACATAGGAGAGATTTCACTCTCAATAGAATCACATTCTGATTCACAAATGATAATCTGGACAGCCAGACCTTTTCCCTAATATTTTCATAACTATTTTTAAGCATCAGTACAATTTAAGCATGTTACATTTGTGTTATCTACCAAGATTACCAACAATTTTGTTTGACTTCTTCATGTTACGGAGTCTTAGAATTGAATCAGTTTGTGATGGTGGTAAAAATTTGATGCCTTAGTCCATGATATATTATTTTTCTATTGATAAGAATTTGGGTTGAAAATATTTATATTTACCTATCAGTGGGAACAATGTTATGGTGCTTCTAAAGTTGATTTTTGTTTTAACCAGAAATTTCAAGACAATATGTAATTTAAACCTGTTTTATCTAAATTGTTGGAAACAAAATATGTTTTTTATTAAATGTTTTAACTGTATTGTCATGCATGGGTGAAAGTTTTCAGTATTTTGACTGATTTCATTTTTTTTGGCAAAGGTCCAGACAGTTCTTGAGATTCGTGTAAATTTGATGAGTTTTTTTAGAGGGTGAGGTACACATTTTTGACAAAGAAATTAAAAATTTTGAGAGGATCATGATCTGTGTTAATAGTAGAAAATTTTCAGTATTTGTCCAAAAAAACACTTTCACCCAGGATTTATTAAGGCATTAAGGGTTTTAACCTAATTTTGGCAATGTATTATCATTTGAGCATCTAATTTAACTGTAGGTACAGTATTTCTAAAATTTGTCCATTTAAAAAACCAGGACAAACTTACATGTGAAAAATGAGAAAATTGCACTTGATGTTTAATGATCATTTTGAAAGCCAAAAAAACCCAAAACATAGGACCTGAAAGAATATTTATGTACTCAATGGTTTTTCCCTGGAATTATTTTTTATAGACTCAAAAACCACATTTTCCATAGATTAATGGAAATATTTTTATTGGTACAATATATCTTTATAGAGTAGAATTAAAAAAATACTTTCTTTTCTTTCAACAAGTAAAGTTTTTTTTATTATATAATGGACAATAGATTTTGCTCTTGACTGACAACTGTGTCTGTCAAACAATATGTCCCCAAGTCATATGAATTATGGCTTGTATCCCTGCCCCAATCATGGGGATAAAAGGAAAAGTGACAACAAACCCTAAACAGTAATCCTAATACTCTATTTCTTATTAGATGGACAATCTATCATTATAGAGTTAAACCTGTATATAAAGGGCACATCTATCATTATAGAGTTAAACCTGTATATAAAGGGCACATCTATCATTATAGAGTTAAACCTGTATATAAAGGGCACATCTATCATTATAGAGTTAAACCTGTATATAAAGGGCACATCTATCATTATAGAGTTAAATCTGTATATAAAGGGCACATCTATCATTATAGAGTTAAACCTGTATATAAAGGGCACATCTATCATTATAGAGTTAAACCTGTATATAAAGGGCACATCTATCATTATAGAGTTAAACCTGTATATAAAGGGC
Organism: Bathymodiolus brooksi; assembly: GCA_963680875.1. Classification (NCBI taxonomy): domain Eukaryota; kingdom Metazoa; phylum Mollusca; class Bivalvia; order Mytilida; family Modiolidae; genus Bathymodiolus; species Bathymodiolus brooksi. The sequence continues at coordinate 127,083,501 of OY804576.1, read as the reverse complement.
ACATCTATCATTATAGAGTTAAACCTGTATATAAAGGGCACATCTATCATTATAGAGTTAAACCTGTATATAAAGGGCACATCTATCATTATAGAGTTAAACCTGTATATAAAGGGCACATCTATCATTATAGAGTTAAACCTGTATATAAAGGGCACATCTATCATTATAGAGTTAAATCTGTATATAAAGGGCACATCTATCATTATAGAGTTAAACCTGTATATAAAGGGCACATCTATCATTATAGAGTTAAACCTGTATATAAAGGGCACATCTATCATTATAGAGTTAAATCTGTATATAAAGGGCACATCTATCATTATAGAGTTAAACCTGTATATAAAGGGCACATCTATCATTACCGTAAATCAGGAAATTTTGGTGTAGGTTAATTTTGGCTTTTTTTCTCCAAAAGAGGGTTGTTTTATTTTGGTGTGCAATTTTGGCCATTTTCGTTTCTAGTGTGTTTAATTTTGGCCACTTTTGGTTCCCATGTGTTTAAATTTTTTGTCAGTTCACTACATTTTTACTGTTACTTACCGAATATTTTGATGTCGTACTAAATCCAAATCATCGATTATGGATAAATTGTGATATTTATTAAAAATAGGAATTTAAATATTCAAACAGCATAAAGTAAAATGCATTTAATATAAAAACAACAAATAATAATTTTGCACTGGTATTAATCATCTAATTTACAGGTAAACAGTCTTATTATAACGGTCAGTACATGTATTTGTTTACACAACAATTATACATAATAAATAATACCGATAAGACACTAATTACGTGTTTATTGATTTTTCTTTTTTCTATAGGTAATTGTCATTTTAATGATATTTGACATTTTGTTGATTGAATAAATTTTATTGGTATTTCATGGTTTTTATCAATGTACTTTATTTACCTGTAATTTCTCTCTTGTCATCCAAGCCAACGATTTCATATCGTGAACACTTTTCAGTTTGACTTGTGTGTGTATATACATGTATAACGGTAATTGACAAAGTTTTACTTAGGAAAGAAGTAAGACAAAAAGGTACAGATTAAGGAATATAAATATAAAAAGATATTAAGGCAGTGTTCAATTTTGGCGGTAAATTTTTGGAGTGTGACATATTTTGGTGTGTTTAATTTTGGCACTTCGTATTTAGGGGCCAAAATAGGCCAATATAAAACCATGACCAAAATTTCCCCATTTACAGTATAGAGTTAAACCTGTATATAAAGGGCACGCAAGAAAATCTGAAAATGGGGCCTTTATGAGCAGTTGCCATTTATATTCAGGTTAAAATAATATGCACTGTTCATTAATGGGAAAAATGAGACTGTCCTTTATAGACAGGGATTTGTTTTATGGAGGTTGCCTTTAAGGGAGGATTGGCTGTATTGTGTTAGTGTTTATTTGTTATCTTGTAGGTTAAACAAATCAGAAATAGGTTGAGACTACATAAAACAACAGCAAAAGTCACAACAGCAGAAAGTTTATTTTCACCTGTAGCCACATCTAAGACCACCAATATATTTATAACACAGAATGACTTACTGAAGGCTCTAGCTAAAACCAGGCCATCAGTCCCTGCTGAGGAAAGACACAAATATCAAATTATGTAAGTAGAATTGATCTTTTCAGTGAAGTGTATGTTTGGTTTCTATGGTTACTTGATCTTAACTTAGAGATTCAAAATCTTCAAGTGACTCATTCCTCTCTTTTTTTTTCTAGTTAGAATTAAGATTTTTATACCGGAAGGTTATATATCCATTGAAATTGTAATACTCATGTATGGAGTGTTAGTACATTTGTTAGTTTTAAACTATCCACCCTAGTCTATATAAATGTACCTATCAATAGATCTGAATGGGAGGTTTGACTAAACTTACTATAATGTTTTCTCAAATTTTAGTCCAATATTTCATTCATGAGTTGTTTCCCTTTGAACAGTAAAATAATTGCAAGCATTGAAGGTTAGAAGTTATCTCCCTTATACCAGTAACATTGTTGCATATGGAATGGCTTAATTTTCAAAGAGATGTTTAATATATTCTGTGATGCATTGTTCAGTATATAATTTTTTTTTAAATAATTTATTAAGATAAAAAATTATTTTGATATTGAAATTGGATGATGGGTTTTGATATCCTAATTTCCTAAAGAACATAGAAAGGTTTTGTAATAAAGAAGGAAATTAGAAATAACATAGCTTTTATATTTCCTAAATTTATCATAATAGCAAGATTTAGTGGTGGGGAAAAGTAGGTCTACGTAGTCACTGTATATTGTTTTTAGGATGCTGAAAGGAACACACAACACCACTTTTTGTTTCCAAAATTTATGTTAATCGTGTTGAAAAACCATGTATAATGAAATTTTCATACAAATTTTAACTAAGATATATTTTGGATTTATATGAACATGAAAGAAAATCCATAATTTTTTTTTTTTCTCCAAAAATTTAAATTCCTTTGATCATCACCTGCACCAAAACTTCTTGTGTGAGATTATCATCATTTTACATCTGTCATCTTCTGTCTCTGTTGGATTTTCACATTTCAAACTTTTTTTTTAAATAATCTGGGTCAAATAGAACAAATAGAAGGTTGCTTGTGTGGTCCTCAACATTATCTGTGATTTTTGTTTCTTCTAGAAATTCAATATGGCTGCTAGGACAGTTATGTTTTATGATTGGTTGAAATTTTCAAAATCTTTTTTTCATGAGAAAGCACATATTTGGGACATTTTTATGCCTTTCTATTAAATATGATATTACCTAAACATGGACATTTTCACTGTATGACTATAGTAACCTTTACAGACCTTAGTCCTAGGTTATAAATTATGCCAAGATTCTTGCATGTTATGACTGTCTAGATCTGTGGTAATATACTAGTGGTCTTTGATATTCTGTATATACATGTACTTGTATTCTTCAGTAACTAGATTTTGTGGAATGCTCTAGTCTATTCTGTTACATAGTAAAGGTCTAATCTGTGTATAGCTTAATAAGACTGTTTCATGTCGGCATGGGGTTCCTCGTGCATTAGTTTGCCTAAAAAAGATTATTGTTAAGCAAAATGTTAGACTTAAAATTAGAAGGCAAATTTTGGGTGTTAGTCCCTTTTGACCCCCTCATATCTTGGAAACAGTAAGAGCTACAAGAAATCTGTTGGACTGTTGCAGACAGGAATGGAAAAAGCAGATACAAATTAGACTAACATTAAAAAAGCTGTCACTTTGTGAGTTGGTCTCTTTTGCTACCTTTGTCCCTTTTTAGCTCAGAAACTATAAGAGGTAGGTAAAGTCTGTTTGAAAAAAAAACATAACAAGGAATAAATTCTACAGATTTAAAATAAAAATTCAAAATTTTGTTGGGTGTTATCCCTATTTTGACCCCCTTATATCTTGGAAACAATAAGACCCATGCCAAGTTTGTTGGCAAGATAATTTTAAAATGAACGTAGAGAAAATAATTTATCAACACTGGTTTAAAAATAAATGTTCTACCGGTACATACAATAATTTTTTTTGGGGCATTTTTTGGGCCTCTTGTTTGGAAACCGATAGGACCTTTAGTTATGAAACAATATTATCTACATAAGGTAAAGTGATGACTTTACAGATGAAACCACAATGACAACAAACCCATGAACAATATTGTGGTCATATAAAAATTCAAATTTATATAAGAATAAAATGAACTTTAACAAGATCTTATGTGCTTAAATATATTATTTTTAATATGCAACCGGCACTGTGAGGTAGAAAATAATTAAAACTAGAATTTGAAAGTAAAAAATAGCCAATTTTCAATATGATAATATATATTTTAAATGTACTTTTATAAAGATATACTACCATTAGTCTAGTTGTTTCTGCGTACTTCAGATTTAATTTTTTTTAAGTTTCGATAAAGAGTTATTTTTTAGGAAACAAGAATTTTTCCATGGCATAACTAAAGTAAAGGTTACATTTTTTTCTCTCACCCAAACGGATACTTGAGTTTATTTTACATAAATCAGTATTGATATTAATTAGAAAGTTAGAGTGATGCATTTCACAAACCATTGATAAGCATAAAAGATAGTAATACTCATTTAAAAAATCAATTTGTCAAAATTGCTGGAATTCTATTTGATCGGGAAAACTAACAAAAAGAATTTTCTTCTTTCTAAGGATTTATAGCTGATTATCATGAATGGGTAAATTTCACAAATAGAGCTAATTTTCTGTAATAACATTGTGTAGTCGGAGATGAATAAGGTTTAGATTTGCCTAAACTTATTTGAAAAAGTCAACACAAAAGAATTTAATTCATTTCTTTTGATTAGGTTTGGGTAAATATTGACACCCTGGAGTTACACTGAATAGGGATGTCAAATAGAGTCAAAAATTAACTGTAAAAATCCATTGATAGCAGGCATCACCACACAAATGCTAAAATGCTTCCATTCAATGTTGCACAATAGAGTCTGAATTCAAAATCACAACAGTGCTTTGTAATGACTAAAATTAAATAAAGCTGGAGTGTTTCTCTTGATTACTGGTTCAGTATTGAGGAACCTTCGCCAATGTTTTACTTGTTATGTAGAAAAAGGCAGTCAGAAAAAATTAATCGAAATCACTATTGTTGACTTGTATTGAGGTATTTAATAACCAAACAAGTTTGTTTTGGAACTTCATTGTAGCTGTATTCAGAAATTTAACAAAGGAGACACATGTCGGATGAAAAAAAGGATTGTTGTGATAAACTAGAATTTTAGATGTTATTTTTTAAGTAATAGGAGACAGTGGGTGTATCGTTAGTATAAAGAATATGCATTTTGTCATTCAAAACAAATGATTTTTATACAGAATGTCAAAATTACAATTAATGTTTTCTAATGTGTGTGCTATAGCCTATTTTGTGGTGAATATATAATTGAATTTTAATATCATGGTATGGTTGTAGGTTTACCCCACGTTTGTTCATTTGGCATGAAATTCATTTATTTTCTTTTATTCAGTAAAATACATTTCCATTATAAAATACTTTTTTATTCATAAGGAAATGTCTTAAATGTACTTTTGATAAATACATTGTATTCAGTGTTGAAACTGTTAAATGATCACAACAAAATTTACACGTTTTTGTATGAATTGGATATTATCTATTACATCACAATTAATTGATATTTTATTTAAAAAGTAACAATTTTATTTTAATTTAAGAATCAAATGTGAATACTCAATTTTTCAAAAGCAAAAAAAAACTTGAGTATATTCACAGTCCTCGAAATGAAAATTTGAATTTACTGGTCCAAATAAAATTCTTGAATTTATTTACTGGTCGGAACAAAACATTACTGGTCTTGGGCTGGAGGACCGGTGCTCATCTTGAAGACTGCTTTCAATTTAAAGATTTAAAACATATTTTGTTATGACGAATCAACACTCCATACACAGAACATGTGACATTTTGCTTATGGTCAAAATCATGCCTTTAACAATCTCTTGTAATAAAAAAAAACATGTAAACAAGCTGTTAGAAAAGTCACTTACAAAATTAATATTGGTTTGAATATTAATTATTAAAAAAACTTTGGATACAATACCAAATCTTTTGTACTATTAGGTAATAGGTTGAATTGCTGCATTTCAGCTAAATTTTTAGATAATAAGAATTACACAAATGCAGGCTAAGGGAGAAGAAAGAATAACCACGAGTAAACTTTCTGGTATCTTGGGTAAGTTGGGTTCCTAAATTTATGGTTTCATAATTGGCACAAAATAATAATATGGAAATTTTGTATTTCGTTGGACATTATATTTTGTGGTTTTAATGAAACAGGAGAAAATCCATGAAATTATAATATTTTATTTTTACAAAATAGAATGAAAAAGAAAGATAAACTCGGTCTGTTTTTGCTATTAGTTAGATAATAACATGGAGAGCATGGTTTTGTATTGATGGGTAATAAGTGAATTGTATACAGTGGATTCTCTCCCAGCCAGACATTAGTTTGAAATACAAATGTAGTTTAATTAGACTGGTTAAGATTGCAAAAAAAAAGAGAATAAATATCTTTTATTAGAAAACTTAACTTTAAATTTTACCCGAGATCCTGGTTCATTTATAATTTGATATACAGTTTAAACAAGATTTTGGTCTGTTTAAAATTTTATATTAAGTTTAATGTTTAGAATTTTGCTTTTGAATTGATATTCTGCTGAACAGGCCTATGGGCCAAAGTAAAGATTGCCAAAGGGAAAAGAGGAAATATTGGATAGGGTTGAAAAATCTGGCCTTGCAATGGACCATCAACAAGTTTTCCTTACAAACTGTTATTCATATGAAGCTACTGCAAGTTGTCTTTTAAATGCATGGAGTGTTGCATTCTCCATGATGTAGGAGGCATTTATGTACTGTCAAAAGAGCAAACCATACATTTTATTTGTTATGCATAAATATTGGACAGATATTTTTCAGTAATTATACCACAAAGGGATGAAACTACATCCTATTTCCATACTCCATGATTTTCTAAATTGAAGACAGATTCCTATTTAATTTAAAAGACATAAGGATTTAACTCTTTTGTATATAATTGCTACATAAAAATTGTTTATTTTTTATATACTGTAATATTTTCAGACATAAGTAACAATTCTATTTAGAATAATTGTATTCCCCTTTTTAAACATAATTTTCAAAAAAATGTATTTTTGATTTTTTTGTGCAAAATTTTTAATATGATATCTCAATAATGACTATTTCACCAACATAGTAAATTGAAGAATGTTTAGTGTTCACGTTTGTAGTGTGAACATCTGAAGCAATCTCAATAAATTCAAGACTTTCATAGTGTAAGTAGTAACTGGTTTAAAAATCAATTTAAATTTTAATCAATGGTCATGTGGACACATTGTTGATATAATAAAATATTTGATATACTCAAAATAAATTCGTTGGTTTTCTCCGGGTACTCCAGCTTCCTCCACCAATAAAACTGACTGCCATGATATAATTCAAATATTGTTGAAAGTGGTGTTAAACACCATAAACCAAACCAAACCATCAAAATAAATGCCCATTTTTTATTAGAAATAATTAACATGGTATTATTTCCCTTGTTAGTTGCTGAGCAAAAAAAAATGAAAAAATAAAAATAAAATATCTTCTGTGATATCACAATGAAATACTATGAAGATGTTCTTATTTGTATTGTGTATTATGTTAAACAAAGTCATTTCATTGCCTCTGACAAAACCATTCATCTGTACACAATGAAGTGCATGAGTTAAGTGTCATCTCAAAGAATGAAATCTAATCTGATGTCATTTTCTCTGTCGCCTCTCATTGTCCTAACACAATATACCATTGAGTTAATCTGTTGTGAAAACAAGAACATTCAACATCAGATGACAATATAGAATTACTCGCTCGTAATTTGTGAGGACGGATGTCGATGAGAGGTCAAAAATGTATTATTCTATCAATAGAAATCCTTAAAAAATATTTTATTGACCAGAAAATTAGGAAAATGATTTGAGATCGCTGTCCTTTTGAGTAAACAAATCCAACTGTTTTGAAGTGTTATGTGTTAGTCATAAGGTTTCTTTATCATGTGACGCTTGACGTTCTATAATACAAAAATAAGGAATTTCTGACAAAAAGGTAAATTTTGCTAAATTTTAGTTTTCTATATTTGTTTTGATATGACAGTAAACATTTTGTTTTGTTTTGTTGTTGTTGTTGTTGTTATTTTGTATTATGTTATAGGTCTATCATCATCGTCTTGTGTTTGTTTGTCTGTAGTACTGTAGATACAATGGTTTCCATGCAATAACTTTTGTTATCGTTAGCTGATCCCACTGAAATATTGACACAATGATCCTTAGCAGAAGATAGGTTGTTGTTACCTTGGGTGTACACGTTTCCAAACAAGAGGCTCAAAGGTGCCAAAAAGATTATTTTCTGGGTGGTTTTTTTTGTATGTAGAGCTTTTATTTTTTATCTGTTTTTGAGGAGTTTTATTAATGAATTCATTAGAAAAAATGCTTTTAAGAAATGCATGGCGTTATTAGGTAACTATTACGTTTTTTACTGTAATAACTAGACAACATTCTTGTAAAATACTGTATCAATCTAACTGAAATTAAATGTTTGTTTTGTTGTATCTTTTTAAAAAAAAATTGTGAAAGATACAACAAATGTCTAATTTTAGATACCAGTATATTGGTTAAATATATACTTATGTTCTAAATAGGTCAACTGTACTTTTATCTTCTTATTGTTGTTGTACCTGTCAACACAATTTTTGCATTAATAATCTTGTCGTTTCAGATATGAAAACTTTGTTTCATCAAGAGGTGGAAATTTTGCCCAGAACATCATGGAGACTATTAGACAAAGACAAACATGTGCATAAATAATTCACATTACTAATATGGCCAGATTTAGACAGAAACCTCTTGAAATATAAAAAAAAGTGTTTTGTCCTAGAATGCAGTCTATGCTTTAATTTTTTTCACCTACTTGCCCGAAAGCCAAATTTAGGAAAATTCTTTCATAATTTTCACTTGTTCGAATCCAGTTTTTATCTCACCTTGCCAAAGGCAATGTGAGCTTTTGCCATCACTTGGCGTCCGTCGTCTGTCGTTCGTTAACTTTTCACATTTTAATCTTCTCCTCTGAAACCCCTAAGCCAAATGAAATGAAACTTGGTATGAAGCATCTATAGTAGGTCCTCTATAAAGATTGCTAATTTCGTCCCGATCCATTAACAAACATGGCTGCCACAGGCAATTCTTGTTTCTGATTGGCCGATTTTTAAAAATCTTCTCCTCTGAAACCGATTGGCCAAATGAACCGAAACATGGTAGGAAGCATCTATGGAAGATCCTCTGTAAATTTTGCTCATTTCGTCCCGATCCGTTAACAAACATGACCGCCACAGGCGACTCTTTTTTCTGATTGGCTGATTTTTTAAATTCTTCTCCTCTGAAACCGTATGGCCAAATGAACCAAAACTTGGTAGGAAGCATCTATGGGCGGTCCTCTCTAAAGATTGCACATTTTGTCCCAATCCATTAACAAACATGGCCACCACAGACAATTCTTGTTTCTGATTGGCTGATTTTTAAAAATCTTATTCTCTGAAACCGCTTGGCCAAATGAACCGAAACTTGGTTGGAAGCATCTATGGAATGTCCTCTATGAAGATTGCTCATTTCGTCCCGATTGGTTAGCAAACATGGCTACCACCGAAACTTGGTAGGAATCATCAATGGAATGTCCTCTATGAAGATTTCTCATTTCATCCCGGTCGGTTAACAAACATGGTTACCACCGAAACTTGGTAGGAAGCATCTATGGAATGTCCTCTATGAAGATTGCTCATTTCGTCCTGATCGGTTAGCAAACATGGCTACCACCGAAACTTGGTAGGAAGCATCTATGGAATGTCCTCTATGAAGATTGCTCATTTCGTCCCGATCGGTTAACAAACATGGCTACCACCGAAACTTGGTAGAAATCATCTATGGAATGTCCTCTATGAAGATTTCTCATTTCATCCCGAGTGGTTAGCAAACATGTCTACCACCGAAACTTGGTAGGAAGCATCTATGAAATGTCCTCTATGAAGATTGCTCATTTCGTCCCGATCGGTAAGCAAACATGGCCACCACATGCAATTCTTGTTTCTGATTGGTCGATTTCTAAAAAAATCTTCTCCTTTGAAAATGCTTAGCCATATGAACCGAAACTTGGTAGGAAGCATCTACATGTATGGAAGGTTATGTATTAAGTTTCCTCAAATGAGAATGAAAGGTGAGCGACACAGGCTCAGCCCACTGAGCCTCTCGTTCTTGTCCCAGTCTTCAGGCAAGTGGGTTAGCGCAAAAACTGAGTATATTATAATCTGGTATGGTCACAGGACAACAATACATGTAGATAACAGATACTACTAGAGGAGTGACAGTTACATTGAGTGACAGCATGAGGTTGTTGTGTGAACTTCTCACAAATCTTGTAAGAGTCTACAACCACAATTGATCAACCTAAAACAATACATTTAAGGGGAGATCATTGTAGTAAAAGTTATATATAGCTCAATCAAATTTACTGACTGCTACAGTTGAAGAATCCAGTTTGAATGACTGTTGATTGAAGTGTAAACTAGACATAAATCCTGCTGATCATCATATATATCTTTTTTTCATTTTATCATTTTTTATTGAAATCTGTAGATTTGTTAGTTTTATATGTAAAATACCTGTACCTTATCCCAGCCTCCTTTAATTATTACTTATAATTATATATTATGGGTTAGTGTTTGTTAGTACATATATATATTTAAAAAATATCAGAATTAAACAGTAATTAACATTAATTGAAATATCTAATAATGACCTTGTTTAGGTAATCCAACATTAGTTTCAATGAATAAGGACAAATAACAAAATTTAAAGGGTACTAAGGAGATGAAAGAGCATATATATATCTTGGTTTACTTCAAACCTTATTGTAATGTGCTATTTTCCTGACTATCTTGAAGTAAAAATGTAGTTCTTTGGTGGCAGTTATATGATATAAGTGCAATATATCTTAGAGATATGATGTTCTGGTTTAACAAGTGTAATATTGGTATGGTCAGATTGTTGGAAGAGCTAAGCTGTACTGTTATCATGGTTTGTTTTCCCCATGTTTATTTTTGAGTAGTAATAAAGTCATTTGCTAAATCCATGTGGAAGTAATAAAATAAATTATTTAATCCACCAAAGAAGTAATAAAATAATTTGTACAATCCACCAGGGAAGTAATGAAATCAATTTGTTCAACCCACCAGGGAAGTAATAAAATTAATTGTTCAATTCACCGGGGAAGTAATAAAACCAATTGTTCAATCCACTTTGTAGGAGTAAGCCAATTCATGATATCTAGAGTAGGATTTTTGAACTGTAGCCTAAGTTTGATTTCTTATTATTTTGAACAAGACTAATCATAATTAAATATCCATATATGAAGAACTGGCTCTAGAATAATGTACCAATTGTCATAGAAACAGACATTTAATGTATAACTATACTAGTGTAATGTAAACATTACAAAGAATTGTCATAGAAACAGACATTTAATGTATAACTATACTAGTGTAATGTAAACATTACAAAGAATGTGTAGTATTGTCTTTAAATCACAAGTCATGGAATGTGGTTAATTTAAAGCTAATTATTGTAAATGAAATTTAGAAATTGCAGAATTAAATTATAAATATTCATCATCACACAATTCTGATTCATTTTGATTAGAATTAAAAAAAAAAAAATATATTAATTTTGTAGTTTCATACATTTTGAAAATGACATCTTAAAATCATGAATGTATATTGCTGATTATTTAGAAGTGCTATTTTTATGTATTTGTGTAATAAAACAATGATTTGTAATTTGATAATCACACCTTTAGTTATATTTTAATGCCAATCATATACTTGGAAAATAGACATTGATACATTGGTTTATTATAATGATGTAATTGGGGCTCCCTATGAGTAGCACATGGGAAATGTGGACTTCATTTTGGTTGTTAGGCTCTAAATGGTAATTCAATTTCATGTAATAATGGTCTTAACCAGACCAGTGTGTAATTGCTATACATGTATAAAAATGTACATTGTAGAAAGAAAGAATTAAAAAAATGTTCAATTCTTGTTTGTAAACTTCCCTTTTCCATAAATATGACTGAAAGTTTGCTCACTGATACTAAACAACAATCAATGTGTTGGTCACATGTAAAAGGATATACTATAAACATTGATTCTTTATGATTCTGATTTCAAATTTGATATTCTGAAGAAGACCCGAGTCTACATTTAGCATTGTAAATGTTATGCTATTTATGATATATCAAATTTTATTACATATAATTGTAAATATTCCAATATTAACCCATTTTATTAATATGCTGATATCATTAGAATTATAGAACTTTATAATCAGTTTCAACAATATTTCTGTTTTATCAGTAAATTCAACAGTTTTTTCCTTTCGTCTCACCCAGTGATATTGTCAGTATAGTTAGTGACTCTAATACTGGAAAACAGACAACAAAGTACTTTTAAATTGTAGAATATCTTCTAAATTATCAGTTGATTCTGGAGACCCACAGGGGACAGTTTTAGGCCCAACCTTATTTTTATTATTTATTAATGACTTGCCCGAACATGTAAACTGTAATGTTACTCTTTGCAGACGATTGCTTGTATAGAAATGTGTCAATCTGATTCTGAATTGTTGCAAACAGATTTGACAAACCTAGAGAATTGGGAAAAGACCTGGCAGATGAAATTTAACCCAGAAAAATGTTATGTCATCCATGTATCTATAAAGAAAAATCCCCTTAAATATAATTATTTATTACATAAACATATATTGCAACCAGTTGAAAATATAGTAATTATTTAGGTGTAACTATTAGCAGTAATCTAGATTGGGGTCCACATATTAATAATATCACTACAAAAGCCAATAAAACCTTAGTCTTCCTACCCAGAAACATGAAAAATTGTACAGTAATGTTTAAAACCTTAGTACACATCACTTGTTGTTGTGGTCATCCAGTTGTCGAATACTCTTCACCAGTATGGGATCCATCCAAAAAACCCAGCAAATATCTCGGGTTGAGCAAATACAGAGGAAAGCAGCTAGGTATGTCTTTAATGGGGCCGTAACTATAATCCGATAGTCCGACAAATGCTTTAAACTGATGAAAGTTTTGAAAAATAATTTGGCCAAAAATGATATATTCGTAATTTCAGGATATGGGCCATTCATTTTTATACGCCCGTCAAAATACGGGCTTATTATGGCATACCGCTGTTCGTCCGTCCGTCCACGACTCGTACGATAACATCTCTCACTTGTTCCCCCTTTTACTGATAGGTCACGTCGTGACATACATTGTATTGATAAAAGGGGGAGCAAGTGAGAGGTGTGATTTTAGTCAGTTTGGAAAACGCCAGTTTTCATATGATACATGTATATACAATTAATTGGTTTAAAAAAGTGCAGAATATTAATTACTGTTCTCACGCTGCGCAACCGACCTTCAATTATCCTAAAAGAGGGGGGGGGGGGGGGCGTATCATGGCACAGTTGTTTATTTTGTCATATTCCGATGCTGTTTCTTTCCGTGATATAAGGGGTCACTTAGGGACAATTCCTTCAATCGTAATTTTTTATATATGCGTTTGTCGTAGAAGGCGACTATAGCAGGATCATCCGTCGGAATCCCGGGGAATAAAAATAGAACCAACTTGTCGTCGGAAGAGACAGAAAAACAAGTTCCCGTGTTAAGCCGTTGCCCATGTTGACCCATCCCAGAGTCCCCTCTTTCTGATTTTTTGTTTACAAACTTTTCTCATCCTGAATATGACTGAACTATTGCTTGCTGGACCTTAAGCAATCAATCAATCAATCAATCAATCAATTCGCACACATTATTGTATCCAGCTCTATTGGTGTGTCGACATTGCTTTTTAACATAAATATTCCATGATAAAGGGCGGGGGACACTGGTACGCTCTCCTTTTGGCTTTTCCTTTTTTTTTGTATTTCTTTTTTTTGTGTATTCATTTATTTCATCTTTCTTTTTAATAGTGACTTTTCTTGGCTGGACTCGGCTACACGCTACTTAAATAAAGCCTGAAGTAGTCGCTACTAAAAAATATACGGAATACTTACACTACCGGTTCATCACGATTGGATCCAGGTCTTTATGGAGTCCGCGTTGTTCATATATGTGGTTTTTTTTAGCTCTTGTGTGGCCCTGCCAATTGTTTGTCCGTCTATGATATCGTGTTTCCGATGTTCTGGACCTGTCTTTGGTGAGTAAACGGTTCGGTTTCTGGCCCCATATTACACATGTTATTGTGTTAACTTTCAAAGAAATATAGCATTTGTCGGACTATCGGACTGTCGGACCGTCGGACTATCGCACTGTCGGACTATCGGACCGTCGGACTGTCGGACTATCGGACTGTCGGATTATAGGTCGGACCCCGTCTTTAATGACTACCGCGACAGGTCACCTGATGCTGTCGCCAATATGATTGACACCTTAAAGTGGGACAGTCATGCTTGTAGACGAACTAAAGCAAGTCTGATACTGTTATATAAAATTAACGGTGGCTTGGTAGAGGTACCAACAACAATTATATCCCAGTCTGACATTCGTACTCGTGGGACACATAAATTCAGACTAATAAAGATTTGTATAAGTTTTCTTTTTTCCTTAATACAATCTATGTTTGGAACAGTTTACCTCAATCAATAGCTCTTTCGCCTAACCTTGAATCTGTCAAAAGTGGTATCTCCACATTAACATCTGAAGGACTCCCAATCCACCTTTAAATACTTAGAGCAAGCCACTGTACATATATGTAATAATAGTTATTTTTGTTAATTGTACTTTTAAAGTAAATTGTCCATGTACATAGCGCACACAGCAGTTCCGGGACGTTACACACGTTATCCTCGGAGTTTAGTCCTGTACTTGGAAATCAAATTGTGTAAGAAGATGACCGTTTAGTTAAACGGTTCTGCAGAGACGATAATAAACGATGGATTTTCATAAAGTACTGCGTTGACTACTATTATACCTAATTTGTCCCAGTATTGTTAAAAATGCTGTTATAGTGACAACTGGAACCTTTTAACCGTAATGGAAGCGGGAGGTTTGGCGCCGTAAAATCTGATCCAACCCACCATTTCTTAGGAAATGCCTGTACCAAGTCAGGGCCATTGCGGTTTTCCCAGTTTTCCGGTTGTTGACTGATTTTGTCGGTTTGTTGACTTGTGAGTTTTGCCTTTCCCTTTGGAAGATTGCTCGGTGTTCGGTAATTTTGTTATTACCCTTATTGGGAGAAGAAAAGATGGTCAGTGAGATGTCACGTTATGACGTTTAATACCGATAAAAACACAACGCGTATAGAACTATACGAGAAGGTCATCTGCTTGGTGATGCCATCAACGATGAGTAAATCTTAGATACAAGTAAACTCAAACTGTTTCGTAGTTATTTGGAAATTTGAAGATGGATCCCGTCTGATAAAAATCTAGATGTCAAATTCAGTGAGCACGACGAATAACTTTCTTTGGGCTTGATCAAAGTCATAAAGATCGGAAAACAAAATGTTTTAATGTTTTTGGGAGCAAGAAAGGGCCTTAACAGAGTAGCCATTATCAGGTAAGGAACTATCATATCTGCCAAAGTAACGAACGAATTATTTAAAATTATTATTAATGGATATGATATGGCTAATTGCCCAGGACGTGATCATACCTTTACTACAATACCATAAATACAAGTTAAACGAGAACGCCTCATCTTTTTGTAAACGTATATTATATGGAGGAAAGCTGTCAATACCAAATCTATTCACAGCTTTCCTCCTACAAATGCGTACTAAGTATAATGTTAATTCCTATTTCAATAATCCTAATTTACCGAAAATACAATATTCTTTTAGAAAGAATTGGTTGCACCCTAATTCGTAAATAAGATAATGGATTCAACATGTTTAATTATCCTATTTGTAAAAATAATTAAACATTGCATGCTTATCAAACACTTGTAAGTCTTCATTCTATCAGTAAGCTAACCATTTGATGGTTCCTTGTGTAAATCAGAATTACACTACAATATCCTTCTCTTATTAAAAACAAAGATCTTGAAAAATAAAACGACTCTCCAATTTTCTTTTGCGTCAACAAGAAAACTTAGGAAAGACAAAGTATTTATCAAAAGATATTTGTTCAGGAAACCTTTCATTATAATGTGATTACTAAATGTATTATCTTCCCACCAACTTATAGTCTTTCTTTCTCTCATAAAATTCTATCACATCCAAATTAAAAAGAGCACGATTGTTTTCCACTGATTAAAACCGGAGGAAACGAGAGATTTAATACAAAACTGATTAATTTAGGAAAAAGAACCTCTTATTAAATAAGACAATCAGTTTCTTATTGTTTGCCTCTTTGGAAAATAAGAATATTATATCTCCAAACAAATTTGGATTAAATAAAACTCCATAAAGACAATTGTGAGACTTCAGTTTTGGTCTGGTAGCACGATTGTTATTCTCTTTTGAAATGCTGTAATACGGCATCACATTTCTATTAGACACAATTCCATCATTAATCCTTTTACTTATACTAAACCCCATCTGATGTGCGGAAATGAAATACGGAGTGAAAAAAGATAATAATTTCTTTGCCTAAATGCGACTTAAAACCTCGGATGCAAATACCGGAGAAACCTAAGGCAATCCGTATTGTGCTGGCTTTTATTACAAATTGAAAGGGGATAGAGACAAAACTATTAATGAAACAAATTAGGAAAGGCATTCTGATACTCTGAAGAGAATCAGGTGTTTCTAAGATCTTCTCTATAGATCAATGACTATTGCCTGAATACAACTCTAATTATCAAACGACTTTTTCCTATAGATCAATTTGTCTAGCATTGTTAAACCCCATACAGATATATTTCTTTTCAGACTTCTAAACACATTAAATTAAGACAACCAGTCTTAATTATTTTGCTGAAATACAGAGAAAAGGAGAGTTTATTAACAATTGAATATTAGATATCTGGATTTTACTAACTCGATTGTAGGAATTATATAACTAATGGATATCACTTTTACAAAATTATACAAGAAGGAGTCGGCAACTGAATAAAACAATAATAAATTTTTTTTTATTAAAAGTTGATAATTTCGGAATTCAGTGTTTCTAATATAAAATTAAGAACATCTGTTTCCTTAACACATGTTTTTAGAAATCGAGTCAACATGGGGCAGTTTGATCCGAGTTTTTACTCTAGTTTTTGGTTTGTCTAACTGTATTCATTGTATCCGGACCCCTCCTCTAGAAAAAAAAATGACTTCGATATTCTGCTGGTCCAAGAAAATCTAAAATATTTGACATAAATAATATTTTGTACCAACCCCTAAAAAACGGCTATAGGAATAATCTTGTCTTTCCTTCCGTCTGTACGTTATGCTTTTAATTAATACATGTACATGCAAAGGAAACCAGACAGGCGATTAGAACAAAATTAGTTCGAACAATTTTAGGTGATTCCCCTTTTTATTGCTTTTATTTTTTTTTCATGTAAATCCATGGGATAAAATTTACTTCTAAGCATTAAATTGATTTTTTTGAGATTTACATCTAAAGGCTTAAATATTTGATTACCTTATTAACTTATCTAGAGTTTTGTTGAATCCTATTGTAACTGATAAAGATTTCTATCATGGTTTAAAACAGCTTTAAATACCATAGAATAATAAATAAGATTCTTTTTAAACAATTAAGCATTCGTGTAGAACTTCGAATATATTGAAACAAAATGTAAAAAAAATATCACAATATCGGAACAGTTCCATAATCTAGTAGAACAATCGCAGGAACAGAATCGATACACCACACACCCATATACATGATCGCTCATTTCCATGGCTTGGTACAGACACCTCAATAAAAAGTGTGGTGCTAAACTAGTTTTATGTGCCCAAATCTGCCGTCTTAGTGAAATGATGCGGCCATGTAAGTGTTTACTACATGTAAGTAAAAGACCAACCTTTACATACAACTGTGTGAGCATCGTTATTGTGAAAAACACTGAAATTATGTTAATGAATATATAATGTCAATTGTATACACACCTATTTCTTCAATTTCAAAAATTTTGAGGGTACATTTAAAAATTTGAATACTTAATAACTGTATATTCGATTTTATATAAATTTATTGTTTTGCTTTATTTCTAATGTTTATGTGACATTTTGTTTGTTGAAAGTAATCAGATGTGAGAATTTGGCTTCTTTTATCTAAGAAAAGGTCAAACCATTTCCTATTAAGTTAGTGAATATTCATCCCAATTTATATCAGGTAATATTGTCAGTCCTATTTGTTCTCGTTCACATTGGACAAGGTCGTCGGACGATTCACGTTTATGAATAGAATTACTGATGTAAAAAGTAGTACCTTACTAATATTAGAGGCCACTTTTACAATTGCTCACCAATACAATTAAAAAAACAGAGGACGAACTCAGCTGCTCCGGAATGGTAAGCAGGTCCTACTCCACACGAGACACCCATCGTGTTACTCTTGTTAGAAACCCGGTGATAACTCGAATGAGGTAAGGTTCGGTTTGGGATTACGACCAATGGAACGTATTCGTGGTTATTAACAATCTCAGTTACAGTGTATGGTACAAAATGTAGTTGATTTTACACATAGTTATGCAACCAGTGTATATTATACCGTTACAATTGCAAAGCGGTTACAGTGACGAAGTGAACTCGATAAAATGTCATGTGCTTATGTTTATCAGCACCTAATATTCGGTATATGTTAGTTTTCTGTTGATAGTACGGTTTTCACAGACCAATACAACTGACCGTCACGATATCATAGAAATATTTTCAATGTGACATACGCGAAATAAATGAACTTGATAAAAACAAGCTTATTGGCTCAGTGTGTAGCATAATAAACGATCGAAAATATTCCCAAAATTATTAAAAAACACAAAATTAAAAAATATATTTTTTAATTAATTATGAATTGCATCACAGTGTGATGATATGGAAAAGTATACAACTATTTTCTCATGTGCATTCAGCTTGTTAATTTCTCTATCCAGTTGTTGAGGACACTTGGCTTTAAAGAAGGTAATCGCATTGATCAAGGGAGAACCGCGTACAAAAATGGAAAACCTATCGGAAAAGATCCACGGGATACTTCATTGAGTCTATTAGCTTCAATAAGGCATAACGTACACATATACTTTTATGCAATTATCTCGAAATAAAAAGCCGATGAAAGCGAATTTGATGTGTTTAAGAATCTTCTTGTGGGTTCAGTAGATTCAAATTAGCCTTTACATAAGCAAGGATTCTTTGATTACAAGTATGAAAACGTTAACTGATGATTTGTTAAATTATGTTTAAGATATATGCAATTAATGTTTATACCACTCTTTGTAACAGCTAATAAAGAATATGAAACAACGGTGGGATTGTTCCGAATTTATGTCTTAGTATCCGCTATTATATGGGTTTTTTTTGTCTTTGTGTCCAATTAAGCAAAGTATTAATCAATGATTTTATCGTTCCGTTTTGTGTCCGTTAATACACTGTGTTGTAATCTGTATCACAGATACAAAGACAATTTCAGTCACAGTTTCACATACTAGATTGTAAATCTTTAAATTATTTGCCTTTCCAATCTTTCAATTTTGAGCGTACCTGATGTAGGTTAGTCCAGAAACGGATCGTGTGTACTAAATGTGATATCTACATTTTTATTGTATTGAGGAAACTTTTAAGAGGTCATTTTCATTAGTAACGAAAATATAAATAAATATATATATATATGGTATTATTATCATCCTGTTTATGACCTTTGGTTTTCTTGTTCCTGGCGAAGGTTATTCCAGACACGTGTCGTGCGTATTTGTTCCTGGCGAAGGTTATTCCAGACACGTGTCGTGCGTACTAAATTTGATATATACGTTTTTATAAGACAATTGTTGCATCTTGCATTTTCTTGTCTCTTTTTTATTTGGTTGAATAAATATACAATATGATATGTAATATTACAAGTAGTCTTTAGGATAGTAATGCATGGACTGTTTCTTGTATTGATACATGTTATATCTGAACAGTATTTAATAAATTAAATGCATTTCTACTGGGAATTGCAAGTGGAAAAGAAGCGTAGCTCTTTTTTTTCAAACTAAACATATGTAAGGGATCGTTGATTTTACAACCGCAAATCACTATATTTTAATACAAGTAAATATTGGTTTTCTGTGTTCCTCCTTAATTATAATAATATTCTTATAGTGCTCAATATTGTTGAAATACAAAAGATAAAAGGAAAATTGACAAGGTCTATATACACAGGAATTCCATACGTATATAAAAAAAAATCTAAAATGACACGAAAGTTTCAAATTAAGTATAGAATTATATCTTTGAAGGCAGAATTTAATTATTTTGATATCGCTTGGGATAGTCTCTTTTTAAAGCTTCAGTTAAAGATGTCAGACGTCATAGGTATATATTACTGGGTACTTTTATTCTTCCCTCATCTGTATTTGAACTCACACCGTTGGTATACTCCAGCACCTATTCCCTATCATAATATAGAGCCATTTATTCCCTTCAGTCAAATACACTATATTAAAATATAGCTTCATTAATCCACTAACCAATATGATACCTTGTCACGTAGATGGTGCATAGTTGTACCGATAGTATATCTCTGACCAATAACATACACCACTGATCAACGTTAGTTGAGTCCCTATGCCCATCCACGTGTTAAGGTTTCTAGACATTCTCCTAAGACATGGGTTATATTAAGCAACGACTAATGCATTCATTTGTCTCAGTGCAATACTTGGCACTTAGGTAAAAAGCTCTCGGCTAGTCTGATATCTCCCAAAAGTTGGTGGTAAAACATTAATTAGACGTATTATTTCTTTAAGCATGTAAAAATCCACCAAACGAAATCACTATGGTTGACTCTGTAGCGAAACTCTAACCATATCCATTATTAAATGAGCAACAAAAATAGACTGCTGGTTAATATTCAGATAGCTGATTTTGCAATTATTCCATAAGCCTGTTGACATCCCTTTTTACAATTCATTGCAAACGAAATTCAGTTATAATAATTAGCATAGAAAGTTTCAATAAGTCCATTTCTTAAATTACTGATTTTGAGCCTAAGACTTTGACAACCTATTATCTTAATTGGAATACTTCTATTCGAAAGTGTAGATGTGTTATGAATCATGCTGGCGGGAAACTATGCGTGTAATTGATCATCATACTCTGGAACAATATTTCCGGTTCATTTCTGGTGTCAATTTCCTTTATTGAATCTTAATCATCAAGACGTTTGGTCCATAGTTCTGAGATGTTTTAAATCTTTGGACGTAATGAGTCGTAAGTGGAAGTCATAGAAGAGCGAAATGGAATTTGTAGGTTAAAACATTTCCAAATAAAAAGTAATTCAAATATGAATAAAGATGTTTTGTGCAATTTCTCTCAGCGCTTTGACTTACTTAAATTGGTTTGTGAACTGCTTTATTGCGTTGGGACAGCCGTCCCTTGGGATACAGTTTACAGTCATTTGTATCCCTATTTGACTTCCTTCGGACATTGCTTAGGCGGGGAGTGCATTATTTTTACATTTGTTCGCCTGGCCATCTTTCAATGTCTAATGAGCCTTTAAAACATAATGTGAAAACATGTTTAAGGCGTTTAACATTTGTAAAATATTCAAAGATTGAAATAAATTGGTCTTGATGTATATTACTTTATTTCTTAATAATGCGACATATGCCGAATTTACATACTTAACAGAGGGGAGCATCGATTTTAGCAGACAAGTTTCAAATTTGAAAGACATAAAGACGAACACAGTCTAGTAAATCCGTAACCTTACTTAAAAATGATTTTAAGAATAACCATGATAGCTGACTGTACAATACAAATAAAGGGTAAATACATTTATACAGATGTCATTATCAAATAAATAAAACAACAGAACGCAACACATAGAACTAAAATGATGAGCAACACGGACCCACGAAAAAAACCCCAGGAGTGACGTCACTCGCGAAGGGTAAATAGTTCCTGTTTCTTATAAGACGCCTGTCGTGTTGCTTACAGCCAAGTCCGGTAAAAGTCTCGTCTGTGACAGAGGACACTAAATAACATGAATATTCAAGTTTCCATAGGTCAAACTACAAATAGGTTTGCACAAACATTTTGAATTCTTAATGAATAGGACAATTATTTATAAACTGGTGTCGTTTTAAATAGTGAATTTAATATATACATACATGTATATATGCGTGGAACACACCATTTTATAAATACATGTACACCATTTTCTTTTTTTTTTCAAAAGTTTTCATATATTAATAATGATAGTATATATAAATTTGCCACAAGATTGTGCTCTGTGCTTTCCAGGTTGAAAATTGAGGACAAAAAGTTCGCAAGGGTCAATTTGTAGACAATTTGTAGACAATTTGTAGTCAATTTGTAGACAATTTGTAGACAATTTGTAGACAACAATTTCTTATTTTACGACGTTTTTGATATGCTCTGGATTTTGCTTTTGTTTTTATTGTTATTTCTCATATATTTCAACAAACACTTGTAACTTAATCTTAATATTTCCCCCGAATGGGGATTGTGCCCTCATCGTACCTAGCTCTTTATATTCTTATAGAAGACAACAGGGAGCTCATCAAAAAGGTTTCCAGAATCGCCATGGTAATCATCTTCAATACAAACGGTAGTTGTGATACAAAATAAAAGAAATAATTTATGATGAAAACACCCTTTAAAATTATTTAAATTGTTAATTGAGGGACATGTATTAAATACGCATAATGTGCATCTCATTTCTTGTGTTAATTGATTTAATTTAGATTTCTTACGTTATTTTAGAAATCTTATTTTTAGAAAATTGCAGTATTTGGGTTTCCTAATATTTCTATTATTTAATGCAATATGGACGAAAAAATATGTTCAGAAACATCAAAATTTTCAAGACTTATAAAGGTTCACTTTATAAATAATTTGGCTTTAACCATTTCACTACACTGTATTGTTTATTATAAACAAATGTTATTTTATGGATGTCGTGTCACATTTTGTCCTTGTTGCATGAACTTGTCCGAATGATGCTATGCGATATTTTGATGGATCTTAATGGACAAAGATCTACGCTTATCGTTCTTTTATATTATGAAAGCAAAAGTTTAAACAGTGATGGTCAACAATTCCACCAATATTAAGAAACAAGACGAACAATGACCTCTCACCTTAACTCACTGAACACCAAAGAAAAAGACCACAACATATGACGTTAGAAATCAAGATTCTAAGCTTGTTCAACTATGTTATAATCGCGTCTTCATTCATAGCAATTGCATGTACCATATTATCAGCAGATTAATGCGATTTCTGTTTTCTTTTAGATACTGCACTTAGTGGTGTGTCTCAATGTCTCACAGTGAAAGGTTGATTTTTTTAATGAATCTCCCACTGTTTTATTTTTGTTTTGTTCTTATGTTTAGTCTGATTTCCCACGTTTTAATTCAATTTCTTTGTTTTATACAAAAGAGAAAAAAAAATCTCACGACTAAATATAAATATGCCCGCATTTATCATTTTCCGCGCAAAAGCACGAGGTTATATCCACCAGTTACTTTATTTCCGGTATTAGCCCATTCTCTATAAATAGAATAGTAGTCCATGAAATTTATTCTATGATTTAAAAAGAATAAATTATTTTTTGTTAATAAATTCAGGAATGAAGGTTTTATTCATATACAATTTACAAAGTCAATATAATCAAAGACATCTAATTAAAATGGTCACATGTTATTAATTAAAAATTAACATGAACACAATGATTTCCTACAAATGTGATGTCCATAGCAATGAAAATAAATCTATTTCAAAAAGAAAAATGATTGTAAATCGTTCAGATAAGATTTGAATGTATCAAAGCAAAATGTTCATACACCATTCGACAATATAACATTAATATGATTAATCTAATATTTCTTATAAACTGTGTCAATGTCTTCTTCTTAAGACTGGTCTAAAACTTATCTATAACATCTAATATTTTCATTTTAATGTTGGCATTTTGAAGTCAAATGAAAAATATATAAAGCGTTTATTTCGAGCATTATGCATATATCCCTCCGAAGGAAGAAACAAAACATGTGTCAGCTAAAGATCAAAACTCGATAACACTGTTGGTTTGATTTGATTGATTTTTGGTGTTTAACGCCACTTTCAGCAATATTTCAGCTATATCATGGCGACCAGTTTTAGGGGTGGAAGAAGCCGAAATACCTGGAGAGAACCACCGACCATGGGCAAGCAACTGGCAAACTTTATCACTTGCGGCTGCGAGTCGAGTGCACCCTTTTTTGTAATTTACAAAGCCGGACGCGAACCCACGCCGTATTGATGATAGGCTTGTATGAGTTGTTAGGTAA
Source organism: Bathymodiolus brooksi (assembly GCA_963680875.1). Taxonomy (NCBI): domain Eukaryota; kingdom Metazoa; phylum Mollusca; class Bivalvia; order Mytilida; family Modiolidae; genus Bathymodiolus; species Bathymodiolus brooksi. Next base: position 127,059,394 of record OY804576.1, on the reverse strand, counting down.
TCCAACTACCTAACTCATTGATTCACCCGGGCCCTCTGTTGGTTTGAATGTTCAGACATTTATATATATCTTAAAATAAATATAGCCCGGTATTCTTTTGGGATCCATTTGGGTAGATACATTGTATTGCTACAAAGATTATATTCGAGATATCTAGGATGAATTAGGAGAAAACACTACCACGATTGGTCAAAATGTTTACTTCGTTGTACCCAAGGAAACTGATAATTTAAGTTTGAGATAACGAGGTTCGACGGTTGAGACTTGTCATCTGACATGTCAAACAACATAACTCTCAAGTTTTTTTTTTATCATATCATGCACCAAAGAAACTATCCAATTTGTTTGAATATTTGAATACTATTCGTGTTTCATATGTAGCCTTGCCCGACTTCTGCTATCTTGTTTTGGCCCTTTGGTTCACTTGCTCTCAAAGACTTTCACATTTTTTTACTGTCCAATCTGTTGAATATGCTGGTAGACTGTTAGTCCCAATGTAGCATGCGCCCAGTCGGCAGTGCTTCGTCACTGACATGGTTTATTAGATATATCTATTGATGAAATATATAGTTCCCAAATATTGTAATTATTAAAATAAGGTCAATCTCTCTCTCTCAGGTATATGTAACCTTGTCCTATTTTGGCTATCCTGTTTGTGCCCTTTTGGCACTTGTTCCTCAAAAAACATTTAAATTATTTGGCCTTCCAATCTTTTAGTTTAAGCATATTTTATTAATTAATTCAATATAACATTACAATATTCAGCTATATACATAACATTATAAGAAGAAATTAATAGGATTGGGAAACAAGTTACAAGAACTTATATTAATCCCTATCCGTAGGAATAAATTTCATATATAATATACTGTGAATCTCTAAGGGGAGAAGCAAATAGAACTAACTAACAAATTTGATATAAATTACAGAAGGTATAAGAAGATAAAACAAAGAAAGTGATCTGGTGTTTGATGTAAAAAATGTTTGATTCAAAGTAATTAAAAAAGAAGAAAAAAGAAGAATGAAATGAGGGAACTAGGTACTGCTAATGTTAGATGAAACGTTTACTGTTTATTATAAACTTTTGTACATTTAAAAATAAACTGTTATTTTGATCGTCTGTGAGGTCAGGTGATCCAAAAAGTAAACGGTCAACTGTCAAGTTCATAGGAATATCAATTGATTCGATATACCGATTTCTCGAATCGTTGAATCTATGACAATAAAAAAGATAATGCGAGTTAGTTTCACGGACCCCTTGATGACAACTACAGTTGGGCGAATCTACTACATTTTTTAGGAATAGATGATGGTTTAGAGAGCTACATGCAGTTCGTAATCTCATGTGAAGGATTTGTCCAATTCGAGTTCCTGAGTAATAATAAATAGGTTTCTTTATAAATTTTGATTTATAATAGGATTTGAGAGATGAAGGAGACTTGCTATCTCTTATTGAAGTGGGTTCGCTGTTCCATAATCTTACAGTAGAGGGTAGAAAATAATTATTATACAAGGTTGTTCTAGTACGTACTGGGGGGATACTTACGGCCTGTCTAGTGTTGTAGTCATGAATATTTTCAAAGTTACAGGGAACAATTGCACTAAGGTAAGGAGGAACAAGACCGTTTACCATTTTATAAAAATATATTTTTTTGTGATTTTCCCGTCTTGCCTGTAACGTCTCCCAACCCGTCTCTTTATATAAACTATTAATAGATACTAACCGAGTTCCCCCAGTGACGATTCTAGCAGCCTCTATTTGAACATTTTCTAATTTATTTATCAAGAACAATGTTTTATTATCCCATACGACGTCTGCATATTCCAAAATCGGCCGAATGAAGGTAAGATAAATCTTTTCTAAGGTTTTCCTATCTAGAATAAATTTGAATTTTCTTAGTATGTTAACTCTAATAAAAGCTTTCTTTGTTATTAGATCAATATGTTTTTGCCAGCTACCGTCATTTGAAATGTCTAAACCGAGATGTTTATGTTCTGTAACTTGATTAATTATTGTATTATTCATTATAAGGGGCGGATGAAGGGGTTTGTTAATCTTTCTAGTGATCGTCATAGTTTCTGTTTTTTGAGGGTTAAAGTTTACTAGCCACTTAGTGGACCATGCATGAATTGTTGCCATGTCGTTATTTAACGTTATTGCCGATTCACGAGGGTTATCAACAATAACATGCAAGCTAGTATCATCAGCAAATAGTTTTATAGATGAGTGAATTTCTGTGACAATGTCATTTATAAATATTATAAAAAATAGAGGCCTTAGAATAGATCACTGGGGAACCCCGGCTTTGATAGTGCGCCATTTAGAATGTGCGCTTTCTATAACCACTCGTTGTTTTCTGTCTGCAAGATAATTTTTTATCCATAACAATAAAGACCCTTGTATCCCAATATTTTCTAATTTATTAAGTAAACCCTTATGCCAAACCCTGTCAAAAGCTTTACTTATATCACAAAAAACTACGCGTATTTCTTTTCCTTCGTCTAAAGCTTTTCCGAATTCGTTTGTGAGACTTAGAAGTTGGTTAATTGCAGAGTCACCAGGAATGAACCCTGATTGGTGTGGGGTAATAATACTATTTTTGAGTAAAAAATTATAGACATGTTTATAAATACATCTTTCCATTACCTTGCCCAAGACACTAATTAGAGAAATAGGTCTGTAATTATTTACCTTACTCGGATTATCTTTCTTAAAGACTGGAGTGACATTTGCCAGCTTCCACTGTGTCGGGAATCTACAAGTTGACAGAGACAAGTTAAATAACAGACACAATGGAAGCTTCAAAATGGAAGCCCCTTCTCTTATAAGTCGTGGGTTTATTAAATCTGGTCCAGTTGCTTTTGTAGTGTCGAGCAAATGTAGAACATATTCTATGTCAGTTTCTGTAATGTGTAGTTGTGTCAGTTTGTCATAAAGTGGATCAATAGGTTCCGGAACTGTCGAATTAGAGTCGTCCAGGTTTGATTGTTCACTGAAAAAGTCGTTAATTAACTCACATTTTGCAAAATTGTCACATATTAAGTCATCGTCTGTTTGTAAGGGGGGTATTGAACGATTTTTATTTGAACCAAGTAGTCTTTTAACAAGATTCCACCAATTTTTACTACCAGATGATTCTGCTATAATTTTATCGGATATTGTAGAAAAATAATCATTCTTTGCCATTCTTATCAAATTATTGCATTTGTTCCTGGTTATACGATACTTTTCCCAATGGTTTATAGAATTTGTATGTTTTACTTTTTTATGGATTCGATTTTTCCTACGTATGAATTTCTTGATACTTGTAGTAATCCATGGTCGGCTATCTTTCTGTACCGTTATAAATCTGTTAGGAATAGAATTATCTGCTATATTTAAAATCGTGTTTGTTATAATGTCTACAATTGTGTCTACGTCGTTATGTCCAAACAAAGTCTCCCAGTCAACATCTGTAAGTTGTTGTCTATACGAGTCAAAATCACCCTTGTCGTAAAGAAATATTTTCCTTTTATAAGATGTCGATGGTTTACTAGAATGGTGTAGTAAACCAATCACAGGTAAATGATACCTAACCTGTTCGAGCAGTGGAGCACCTACATCTGTGAAAAGTACACTTAATGGGTTACTTACGAGAATCAAATCCAATAAAGATGAACTGTGTTCAGTTACATATGTAGGTTCAGTTATAAGTTGATGCAGACTAAATTGGGTCATTAGTGACCCAATCTTATCATTTATATTGTTATTAAGTTGATTAATATTGAAGTCTCCTGTCAAAATTATATCATAGTTACAATTTAGAGCTAGATCAATAGAATGTTCAATATTTCTCCAGGTTTGCAGATCACTAGTTGGTGGGATATAGAATGTGCCGTACAAGTATTTTTTATTATTTAGCTTTATTTCTAACCATATACACTCAAAACTACCTACATGAAGATCAGGTCTAATTGTGCAGTTGACAATCTTTTGACTATTGAGCATACCAGATGAAGGTTATTCTAGAAACGCGTCTTGCGCACTGAATTATATATCTACCCTTTTACAACAAGAATAAAACTAACCGTTTGTAATAATTCAGAAATGCAGTAACAAATTCAAGGAAAGATAGGTTAGGTAGTTTGCTGGATGTTAGGCCTAAAATGTATTTTAGGGGGACATCCCGGTGTTTTAATATATCGCATTTTGTAATAACATAGAATCAGTAAGAAAGAAGACGAATGTAAATGAACATGAGAGACAATCCAATGTTATACTTAAACATAAAATCAAGTAAAGAAAATGAACATGAGACACAATCCAATGTTATACTTAAACATAAAATCAAGTAAAGGAACAACGCTTGTAATTATATTGGGCATGGTTACAACTGTTCTACAAAGACATTTCTACTGGACATGTCTTTTATTGTGCAAGCACCCTTTTTAAAACTTAAAATTCCAAGAAGTTCTTTAGGCATTTTATGGTATCTATGTTTACGTTAAGTATACAAAACCGAATTACACAAATCTTAGACATAAAAATAAAGGAATAAAACTAAAAATGCACAGTTTCTGCCCATGGGGATGCCGATGATTTGTTGAAAAATGTGCCCTCGGAACTCGACATATATGTTATCGATAAGGAACTCCAACATACTGATGACTTCACTTTTTGCCTTTTGCTTAGTGTTGGACAAATAAGTTGATTCGTGACACAAAACTATAAACTTGTTACCTTTAAGGTAAAATGCGTTGTGAATGGTTTCTTTTAAACGGGTTTTGAAATTTCAGTTTGTGAATTCGACGGAGTATTGAGGATCTAATTGATTTAACCCATTCTGACAATGTGATATATTGTGTGTATTTTATTTTTGTAGTTATTGATTGGTAAATGTAGTTTTATTTTCATTTGGAATAATTCCGATATCTTATTGTAACATTATATCTCTCTTTTCTGAGGACAGTAGGAGATAATTAAGGTTAAATATAATTATATACGATATCTTAATGTTCGTAAATGTGAAATTGTCTATTTTTGTTAGTTTTATCACGTGATTATTTAAAGTCCCACTGCCTAAGATACGACCGTTTTTTTAATGAGCTGCATTCTCCAAAAAATGTACTATACATGCTTTATATTTAATAAAATAATGTTTTAACTCATTTTCGTGTTGATATATGCGAGAAAGAATGGATGAGAGAACGATATTTGTTGACGAATTCCAGAATGCTGCATCAAAAGATGGCGACTGATTAATTGTCGGCAAATCTACGGAGTCTGCCGAATGCTCGTGTGGTGCCAACTATAAATAAACAGCGAATAAATATATATTTCCTTCGATGTATTCACCTACGAAATAAAATTATAACTTCTATCAGCTACAATGTACAATTTATTTTCATCGTTAAAATTTAAACATTGCATTTACCAGATTCCGACATGCTTCTTTCATTGACAACAATCTCAATACGCATGCGTAGCGTTCAAGTTCAACAGAGGTCGTATGAATACGGAAAATCTTCGTGGGAATTATTTCATGACAGCAACTAATTCTCGCGACTTGTTTTACTCGTTATTATATAGTATTTGCGAGCTGAAATGTTTTAAACAAGTTTAAATGATTTTATCATTGAAACAATTGGGTTTTTATTTTTGGTCAAATATATAGGCAGTGGGACTTTAATACTACTTCCAAAATTAACTTTTGTTATATTTTTATTTTTTATTGTGAACTTAAATTCATTACAGCAATATTTTCCATTTGATCATACGAAAACAGGTTACATTTGTCAGAAGATATATTTTATTCAATGGAAACAATACACCAATACAACAAAAAGTATTCCTAAAGTACAAATAAAAATTGGGATGAGAGAGACACACGCATATGACACAGAAAGCCAGACCAGGTGACCCGGAAGGGTTATCATCTCGTGTATCATCACTGACATGCGTGTTGATAATCAGTGTATAAAATCGTTGAAAATCGTATTCGTAAAGACAATTATTTAGCAACTATAGTTGAATACTCGGACCAGGTTTTTTTGGGATAAAATATAGACAATGTTTTGGTAGAACTTTATGATCAGTTGCTCTTTATATGCAGGTTATATGCACTATTCATTTATGGAGAAAATAAGGCTGTCCTTTATAAACAGTAATTTGCTATATAGAAGTGTCTATTAAGGCAGGTTTTCCTGTCTCCACATTAGCGAACACGACTTGTGTCTGGAAAAAAACTTTGGTCAGGTACACTCAAAAATCAAAATCTTGGAAAGCCAATTAATTTGAAATCTTTGAAGAAAGAAACACATAGGATAGCCAATAGCAGCTAATGTTGCATATGCCTGAATCAAATGAATCTTAGTTTTACTAATAATTACATTATTTAGGAACTGTAAATTTGTTCACCATCAGACAAAAAGGAACATTTTAAACTTAATGTGCTTTGGGAATTCTTCCTATTTTGCTTATTGTGATGTTTTTGATACATATTAGAACACATATTTTGACAGTAAATTAATCACTGTTTTAGACTTTTAGTCCTCGAGGTCACCATCTACCCAGTATGGTCGTCATGGTATTGATCATATGATAGTCGGATTTTAAATTATCTATGCAATACAACATGTGATAAAGTTTGTCAGTGACTTGCAACAGGTTGGCGGTTTCCTCAGGGTACTCCAGCTTTCTTCACCAATAAAACTGACCGCCACGATATAACTGAAATATTGTTGAAAGTGGAGTTAAACAACATAACCCAATACCGCTCTACCCAGTAGTCAGTGTTTCAGTATATAAATGGTTTATTAGCTATATTTATGCTTGGAATTTATAGTTCCTGAATAATGTAATTTATTAAGACTAAGGTCAATCTCCTTCAGACATAGTAAATTCAGACGATTTTTACTACGCTGTTTATGCCGTTTGGTTTACTTGCTCCCAAAGACTTTTAAGAAGAGTTTGCAGATACCAAATGGGTAATCACAATCCGTAAATCGAAGTAGAACAGACAACGCAATGGCAAAAAAAAAATAAAAAAAACATTTGAAAAAAGATCTACAAAACACTACACAGAAAACTAAAGATAGAGCAACACGAACACCACTAAAATTATTTGGCCTCCCTATCTTTAGATTATGAGTGTACCTGATGAAGATTATTTCAGAATCGCGCCGTGTTGTCTGGATTAAATATCTACGTTCATATAAAAAGGATATAATATAAACGCAAACAAAATGTAGAAATATGGAATATTGTAATAAGACTAAATATATTAACTTTAGTTCTTTCCCTAAAATAATGCTCCAAACCTCACAAATCAAGATTGATACACAGTAATGTACAAAAGGGATACATACGATACCATAAATGTTGGTCCTATTGAATCGTTCAGAAGAGTAGAAATACAATGTCCAACTAGCCAAACCACCTACTTTCATTGGGAAACAAAAAATTTTGGTTTTCCCTTTTGAAAGAACTATTCATAATATAATGTATGATATAATATGCAATATAATTATTTGTTCATTCAGCTGAAAGGGATATCTTCACCAATTGTTCTCAAACCCAATCAATCATATTGAAATACTGGAATATCAAAGTGTATTTTTCAAACATAATGCAAACGATAAAGCACCTATTATTCAGTCAATTAGTTCGACCACTTCCTATTCAACTGTACTTCTTGTTAGACGTGCTTGTTAAAAAATTATTGATAAATTATTTGTCAATTTATAAAAATACTCTATTAATGTCAGAAAAGGTTAATTAGAAGAGCTAGTCAAAGTAGAGAAGGCTCTTAAGAATCATTTGCTGAAAAAAACCACAATTCCCAGTCTCATCAATATCAAGTGAAGTCTTAATGAAATCGACAATGGATGTCATTTTCTATTCATTAGAAACGAACATTTCTTTTATGAGGTTTTAAGAAATCTTGAGAACAAAATTGACATGGTCCTTAAGAAGTATTTAAATGATTATGACCCCCTTTTATTTGCCTGACAAAGTTCACAAGATAAGCTATAGAAACATTCAATTATCGCTCTTTTCTTTCTCCTTGCGAAGAAAAGAATTCATCGAATACTGCTTGTGACTCTAATGAATCTTTAGAAATCTCGCGGAGAAGCTGAATAGATTTCTGAATGTTCCATTTACGCCAATTCAATTGACTATATTAAGGATTTACTATGGGACTTATTAAACACGAGAAAAACAGAGATTATGACCAAAAATGAAATTCAAATTGACAACGTTGTACGTTTCTTTTCTATTCCATCAATTCATTTGAATGTTGAAATCTTGTTTCATTTACAGACTGAATATGAAACGTGGAACAAATTAGATGTATATTGTATACTGAATAAATTTGTAACATACAAATTGACTCTTTTATTTGCAGAAAGGAAAGTTTTGAATAGAACACAAATGATAGAAATGGACCAATTTGTCAATAATTGAAGATGATGCTGGGATGTTGTGATTCAATAAAGAATTACTTGATGTTTTCTTTACTTTAAATTAAACGTAAAAGCATCACGATTTAAAAGCAAATTTCCAGATCTTTGAACGATAAAATTTCTATGAATGCGATTCCATTCTCTAAATGAATCCTCTATCGCAATAATTTGTCATGCAAAAATTTCAATTTTCTTTTGAAATCTATTTATATATGCACGAATTGAAAAGTATTGACAACTAATTCTATTTATGCAAATTTGGCGACCTGCATATTTTTGTCGATTTAAGTTTTCTGTCGTGGTTAAATTGAATCTTATGCATTAAAGTGAAAATTTTACTGTTTTCCATAGAGATAGCCGGAAGCAAAGACCCAAGTCGAAGACCATGCACCAATCACGTGAAACTGTGTAATTTAATATCTAAAGACGTAAAGATTTATACAAATTCTGTCAATAAAATATTTTTCATCAAATGGAAAGTATATATTTTTGTTTTTATCCTTAAGTTAGTTCGTTGACAACATATTTTTTCCGGCAGTTAAAACAAGAATACAGTATAAATATTCTGTAAATAAGGATGGTGTTTTAAATAAAAACGTAGATATCAAATTTAGTGCGCACGATGCGTTTCTGGAATAACCTTCATCAGGTACTCTCAAAACCGAAATATTGCAAAGCCAAATAATTTAAAAGTGTTCGGAAGCAATGAAACCAAAGAGCCTAAACATGATGGCCAAAATCGGCTAAGGCCACCTATGCCCAAGGGTAGAGAACCTTAGTTTTGATAATAATTACCTTCATCAGGTACACTCAAAATCTAAATATTGAAAAGCCAAATATTTTAAAAGTGTTTGGTAGCAATAAACCAAAGTACCTAAACAAGATAGCATAATTCTGTGACGGTCACCCATGTCTGACGGAAGAGAACCTTAGGTCTGATAATAATTACATTATTTTCAATATTGAATATATGTAATTGACAATGTCAGGGCCAAAACTTATTCGATATATTATACACATACTCCTATCATATCCTCCTACTCTAATGTGAGTAATTGTTAGATTTTACCCCTATGTGTGACACGACGGGTGCCACTGATGGATCAGGAACGGCTTACCTTGCCGTAGCGCATGCGTTCACCTCGATTGGTCGGGTTCCTGTTGCTCTTTTTATGTTTTATGTGTTCAGTACTTAATAATCATGTTTGTCCATGTCTATTTTTTTTTCACCTCAGTTTTCTATTGAGTTATGGATTTTGATCACGTCTTGGTACCTTCTTTCTTAACTTAATATATATATGATATATATCAATTTATTTTTAGAGTTTTATCATTAATCTGAAAATACATATTTTTCGTCAACTAACTGAAGGTAACATGACGACTAACGTTGTATCTGTTCCATGATATAAAGGTAATAGATATGTGATACACCAAGGATTTATACATAATTTATAACAAGTTCAAAGAACGTGTAATATAGATTATGCACTCACAACAAACGGCGTCACTTTTTTGCGACGTTTTGAGGCATATTGCTAAAAAATTATCTAAGCATTGTTTTTATTATTATTTTTTTTTTTACAAATTACAATTTTATATGCATATACATTTCGTTCTGTCCAAAAATATAAAATCAAAGTTTGCATTTTAAGTTCTTTGCATAATTACTTTGACTAACAGATAATGAACAAGAAAGAGTCATTCAAGTAATATTTGACAATCAGACTAGTATCCAACAGATACATTGTTATTCCGCTTAAACAGCCGTCCACAATGAAACTCTTTAAACAAAATATTGGTACTGCTGCTATTTTTCAAGATGATAATGAATGATAATGAATTTATATGCATTCTATGTTTTTCTTTTAATTGGCGATAAATCCGAAAAATATTATATATTAGTGCTTTAATAACTATAAACAACAAGTCCAGAAGTATTGTGAAATATACTCTTAGAACCATTATAATGATACTTATATGCAATTTATGTCAATAAATGTAAATAGAGAAATTAAACATCATCCGTTCATTTTCGCAAAAGTGGAATTTAATATCCGACTATAGGTTTTAGTATAAAAAATACCGTAGATATCAAATTTAGTGCACACGACGTGTTTCTGGAATAACCTTCATCGGGTACGCTCAAAATTGAAAGATTGGAAAGCTATAACATATGCAAGTTGCATGCTGGTTTCTCCCATGCTTTGTAGAGTCTGGTGAGTTTCGCACTATTAATAGGTTTGTTGTCCATAGGTGGCGATAAATATAGGAAGGTGGAGCTTAACCACAATTGTCGAAGTAAACATTAAAAAGCCAGGTAGCAATGTTTGTAAGCATGTATAAGAGGTTACATAAACTACAGAATGTCTCAGTTGTACCAATTGGTCAATATATTCGTATCATCTGTCACAAGCATCACCTAAGTTACTGCATTGTAATCATGAGAAAGAAGGGGTGGATCTAGGTGCGGCAATGAAAGTATTGATTAATGTTATTCAGAATGGTATATAACAGTGGAATAACAGTTCTAAGCGAAACGAACATACGCTGTCCTTATAACTGTCCAATATTTGACAGTATTTTCGTTTCATAAGTAAGATTTCGTAAATTGGTACAATTTATTTGAATGCAAGTCAAATCGCCCCACTGCAAAATCACCTCCCGTCAATATCGCCCCACATTAATCAAAATCGCCCCCATTAATTAATGTAATGAAGAAATTAATTTGATTATAAAATTATCGAATGCGGTAGATCGTGGGCTTGAGCCCCGATCGGGTAAAACAAAAGGCTCTAAAATTGGCACACGGTATTAAGGAGAAAGAGCAAAGACTTGGTTGGCTCGGAATCTGTAATCTGCAAATATCTTCACCTCCAAGGTTGGAGATCGTGACGAATCAGGATAATGTGTGGGGTGACATATCTTACGCAGACTCAGTGAGCTAGCACTATAAAAACCCAACTAAGCGTGTCATTTGTTAATGATGTTATTTGTAATTGCAAATATTTCTACAAAATACAGTGTCTGGGTCTAACGACCTGCTTGCACTCTATACAGTCACTGGCCATTGTGTTTAATGCCATTCATGATGGTAGCAGGTTTATATCATTTCATTACCAGCTTGGGCAAGCTTATGGCTTCGCAGCAAGTTTTCATTGCAATATCAAAAGTATGCATTGGTTTGGGTCTCCGTGATGTGCTTCCGATTGGAGCAACAACAAAAAACTAATCAGGTAGCTAATTAATTATTACACAAACAGTGCATCTAATACTTTACAAAGAAATGCTTGATAAAAAGAAGAACTTAATCATTACAAGGACACAAACAATGATCCTCATGTAACCGACATAATTAAACAGTAACGTTTCCGATAACATGTACCGTCATTTTTATTGTCTATAATATATATTATCTCAATTACTCCTTAGGCAACAACCATTTTCTTATTAAGGGGGGGCCTGGGATTTTCATTGTGCTCGTAATTTTTTTTTCAGAACCTTCCTCAGTGAGAAGGAAAGCAAAAATTTGTTTTCCTATCATGTGGAACAGAAATACATTTTTCCATAAAAACAATACATTGACATACAATTCATTTTATTTCACGTAAAACGTAAAGTGCATGGCTTTGTCTGTATCCTGGCATTGGTTGTTGTCTCTGCTGTTTTTTCAGCCCACTTCCTGCACAATTATATTCTCCTAAGTCCATCATATAGAATATATTGTATTGCCTAATCATAGGGCCCACATGAGGCATCATTAACAATACAAACATTCATGATTGATAAATGAGACATATACACAAAAGAAAAAGGACATAGTTTAAGGTTTTTATATTTCTAAAAATATAAATATAATTATTATTATTTAGTGGATCATGTTCTGATTTGTCCCCTATATCTCAGATCCAGTGTGAAACTTTACATATGTTGCCTATTCCATAACAAGTAGTAAACCTGCTAAAAACACCAAGGGACGGTACTTCTGACACACCCCATCTGATAATTGCATTTTCTCACAATTATATAGTAAATAATTATATATAATATTAAATACTTATCACATACTATATATAAATAAAAATAAAAATAAAAAATTAGTTAATTATTATATCTATTATTATTATTGTTATTCATTCGGATGTGTCACCTCATGTTTAGAGCAGGAGAACTAGTTGGAGGAAATATGTCACCATGTTATTGCTCAATTACAGAGTGCACCAAGCGACAGTGCAAAGGCATGTTAAAATGAATCAAGAAGAAATTCAGATCAAACCCAGTAATATGTGTTTTTATGTGCCACAATCTTTAGACTGGACTGATGTTTATAATCTGCTGTTTCACTGTCTCATCTGTTGTTGGTTTTGTACTACTCAAATTCAGCAGCGCAATATATTTTTTTCTAGCCGGTGACAGCATAAAACTTTTTTCAGCTACTATGCAAAATCTAAATTTTTTTTCGGTCAGCTAGGGCATTAAAATATTTTTTCAAAAAAATCCCAGCCCCCCTCCCCTCCCCCCCCCCCCCCCCCCCCAGATAAGAAAATGGTTCTTGCCTTATCAGAATGTCGTTGTCAAAACCAATAATAGTAGTAAAATAATAATAACTATTATTATTATTATTAAAAAAAATGTGGGAGCGGTTTTATTTAATTAATTAATGTGGGGGCGATTTTGATAAATGTCGGGGCGATATTGACGGGGGCGATTTGGCCAGGTACCATTTATTTCATGTAGGATTTGGCTTTGTTAAAAAATAACTATTTTTTTAATTTAAAAACTATGAAAATTCCCACTAAAATTCTCCGGGAAACGCATGCATAACTCGTGGAAAAAAACGTAAATTTGAGGAAATCTGTGCGTTTCCCACAACTATATCACTGTAAAAACTGGGTGTTTTATAAATAAACATATAAATGCAACAGATTATAAACACCTAAACATGTTTATTTCTTTAACACCTAATAAACATGTTTATTTCTTTAACACCTAATAAACATGTTTATTTCTTTAACACCTAATAAACATGTTTATTTCTTTAACACCTAATAAACATGTTTAATTTATAAACACTTAAACATGTTTATTGATTTTAATACTTGTTAAGCATTCAGCGTTTAAACTTCTAACATTTTTTAAACATGTTTATTTTTCTAACACTTGTTAAACATTCAGTGTTTAAAATCTGAACATTTTTTAAACATGTGTAATTTTTGCACATGTTTTAAATTCAAACACTTATTAAACATCAAATATTGAAGTTTTAAACACATAAACATGTTTATTCTTTGCAACAGATTATAAACTCTTAAACATGTTTAAATGTCTACAAATTAAACACATTAAAGGCATATAGGCTATCAGAATTGATTTTTTTTTGGTATTAAAAGTTGTCAATATTCGATGTTTTATACTAATTGCAGTTGAAATTTTTCATAATATCTTACGTAAATAGCCTAGAACGAAGGAAATACGTCGTTGTTTGATTTTCTTACGTCCCGTAAAGAATTCAATGTTTGACCCGCGCATATTCATACGACCTGACAGTGAATTCATTCGGAAAAGCGTTTGCGCATGTGCGAAATTGATTGTTGACGGAGAAGCACATGGCACACTGAATTGAATCGTGGATTTGAATGAAACATTGACGGATTCTATACAAAAACGACACAAAAAGGAGGATTCAGCTTTGTGTAAAAATTAAAAAAAAATGTTATACCGATCTACTCCATATTTCAACACGTAAGCATAATTTAGTATTTTTTTCCCGGCCGAATCATATTTTAACGGTAGAATTGCGTCGTATTTTTTTGTTTTATATATTCTTTTCTTTTTCAGGTGAAAACGCTAGGTGATATCTCTTTCAAATTAGAAACTAAAATAATGAACTTCATGTCTGTTTTTTTCTAAAAAAATATAATCAAGTAAACTCAAGTGTTGTCAATAATATGCAATACAATTTGTTTACAATTTACCCTTTATCGGGCCCCTTTGCAGAATTTGGGTTTGTTTTTATTGATTTCATCAGGTATTTTCGATTTTAAGTGTCATTCTTACTAATTACCATTATATAATATTAACTGATTACCCCGGGATCCAATTTCATAGATATATTTCTTAAATTATATTAATTCTAACCAATATTTACCCGTGCATGCTTTCTGGGTATTTATAGCAGTTATCAGTGTCCGGTAAACTTCGGAAAAGAAGCCGACTTATAATTAAGTGTGTTAATGGCGATTTCACCAACAGACATTCGAATTCTTTTCACTAATTACGACATTATAACATATTGTTTAAACCTGGCTTCTTGTTCAGAATATTTTATTAGTATAAAACATCGAATATTGGCAACTTTTAATATAAACCAAAAAAAATCAATTCTGACAGATTGTATGCCTTTAACATGTTTATTAGATAGAAATTAAATCGTAAGTGTTTAAAATAGAAATAAAATTGAATTATTCAGTAAAGAAACAGGATATCATGGGAAAAAAATCTGTTACAACATATATCTACAGGTATAGTAAGCCAAAGCTCATTAATGAATTCTCTGAACACTCAGAAAATTGCATAGAAATCAGTCGACTGGAACAAAAGCCATTGCACGGAAACCAATGTGTCTATGGACGGACGACAATGCCAACAGACTCATAATATAATAGATCGTATAAAAAAATATACCAACCACATGGAAGTAATTGTGCTATACAAAGTAAAACCTCAGCACGCTTGAACTGGAAGTATCCATGCAAATGGTGTCTGTAAAGGGGACTCACGAGAATGGAAAAAATTAGATTATAATTTTTGTTGCAAATTGTAGATCTTGGTAAGACCTTTATTATAATTATTCAAAAAATCAGATTGTACAGGGATTTCCAATTGTAATTAAAATGACAGGAAAAAAGTTAAAACTGTCATGCAAAGTCACTGCATTGTAAACATCTTCAGTCATTTTTAAAACATCAGTGTCGATTAAAATGTTAGTTTTGTGACCATGCTGTTTATTTTCTTTATAAGATAAAAGAAATTAAAATTTGATATATCAGCTGCGGACAATGGCTGTCATTTTTACAGTGAAAAACTCCCTATGGAATTTTTTTTGGTCTTGTTTTCATGAAAGGTAAGCCTTTTTCACAAATATTTTTGCAAATCCATGCAGTTACGTCTTTTTACAAACTTTCATTTGCGGCAAAAATCGGATAAATATAAAAAAAACAATAAGTTCAAACATCATTTTTTTCCATTCTCAGGAGTCCCCTTTACACACAGTAATTTGAAAAATGTGTGGTGTTCGAGTTATTGATGGAAAAGATGGAAAAATCAGCTGAGTGGACTTTGTTGAATTGACAAGTCAGTTGGGTAACAGCAAACCATTTTTATGCGTAGCTCAAACAAGTGTGTATACACAGCCATGGTCAAGATATTCCTGATATAAAATACAATGTGAAAGATGTCTTTCCTACTGACACTTTAATTGATTTATTTGCATCCAAAACAATCATCACTGCATAAAACACAATAAAATTCCCAAATTTTTCGATAATCATTCTTTTTATAAGATCTTATCCATTTTCTGTTATTAACTTCATCATATATCCAAGACAACACACCTAAGTTAAAGGTTAATGAGTCAGTCCCCTTTTAAAGCACTCATCTCTAACTGGAAGATGGTCGATGACTCCAAGAGAAGAACGTATTTGTCATCTGTGTAATGTTGGTTCAGGCACTGAATTTCATTTTTTATTTGAATGTACCTCTGCTGATGTACAAAGGCTTAGATGTAAATTTATTCCAATTTATTATACTAGATATGCAAACATGTACAAAATGAAAGGCCTGTTATCTTTGTGTAAAGTTAAGGTTCTGAAAAAATTGTCATTATTTATATCTAAATTGCAAAATGTTTTGTAATTATATTCTGAAGCTGTATTGTTTTAAGTTAGTTTTCTCCGCCATTATATAAAATATTTTGTATAATTTTCCTCTTGTTAGACTTGTATATGTGTCTGAGTGAATAAAGAACTTGAACTTGAACTAAACACAGAATGACATTAAATCAACAACATGAAGTATTTACAATTGTGTTCTCAATTTCCAATGCAGAATTGTTAAGCTGTTTGTCATCCTCTTTTACATCATGCCATTTCTCTCCAGGCATCAATAACATAAATATCTTGTCTTTGTATTCTTTTAGTACGTCATCGTCTTCCACTTCAGATCCACACTCCTCCAACACTATACACATACATCCTTTAATTGGTCTTCATTCAATTGAAGATCACACTTTTTTACTCCTGAAAGTAAAATTTGTAGATTTCTGAAAATAATTATATAGATTCGTGTCAAATTACTATTATTTCAAATTTACTCCTGGCGAAAAAGCCCGAACCTTGTGAAAAATAGGACCTTCCATGTGTCACCCCTTCCCATTATCGCCTAACAAAACAAAATAGGAAGTGCACATCTTCAGTAAAAGAAATGAATTCCTAAAAGTTTCATTGAAATCCATTCAACCATTTAAGAGGAGTTTCACATAAGACAAATGCGGGACGACAGAAGATGATGGACAAAGTGATCCCTATGTGTCAACCCCCCTACGGAGGAGAAACAACCCCACCCACCCGATCAAACAACCAAATGTCTTGCAGAAATGCCTTAGAGAAAAAGGCTTTAAATTCAGTCAATTAAAAACTATAGTATTGCCCCTGGTGGCCATGCTTTTTCAAATCTGTCAATCAGAAACTAGCATGGCCTCTAGGGCCATGGTGTGCAAACATTGGGTCAAATGGGACCCCAAAAAAAAATCAGTCTACTTGAATTAGTACTTAGTTGGAATGTCATACATCAGCATTAAAAATTTTCAGATATGTAATGCTTTGTGGAAACAACACTTTTGTTTGTTAAATGGACCTATCTATTGTTCAACAATCTTTCTTATAATCTGAAGAGCTGTCTATACAAAACAATTAGATTATAGCAAGCGATAGCTCGCTCATATGTAGAAGTGTCAACATATTAATGCAAGTACTGTTTGTTTTATTGTCTTCATTACCTTTCTGAATAACCTCAGGTTAACTGTTTGTTTTATTGTCTTCATTACCTTTCTGAATAACCTCAGGTTAACTGTTTGTTTTATTGTCTTCATTACCTTTCTGAATAACCTCAGGTTAACTGTTTGTTTTATTGTCTTCATTACCTTTCTGAATAACCTCAGGTTAACTGTTTGTTTTATTGTCTTCATTACCTTTCTGAATAACCTCAGGTTAACTGTTTGTTTTATTGTCTTCATTACCTTTCTGAATAACCTCAGGTTAACTGTTTGTTTTATTGTCTTCATTACCTTTCTGAATAACCTCAGGTTAACTGTTTGTTTTATTGTCTTCATTACCTTTCTGAATAACCTCAGGTTAACTGTTTGTTTTATTGTCTTCATTACCTTTCTGAATAACCTCAGGTTAACTGTTTGTTTTATTGTCTTCATTACCTTTCTGAATAACCTCAGGTTAACTGTTTGTTTTATTGTCTTCATTACCTTTCTGAATAACCTCAGGTTAACTGTTTGTTTTATTGTCTTCATTACCTTTCTGAATAACCTCAGGTTAACTGTTTGTTTTATTGTCTTCATTACCTTTCTGAATAACCTCAGGTTAACTGTTTGTTTTATTGTCTTCATTACCTTTCTGAATAACCTCAGGTTAACTGTTTGTTTTATTGTCTTCATTACCTTTCTGAATAACCTCAGGTTAACTGTTTGTTTTATTGTCTTCATTACCTTTCTGAATAACCTCAGGTTAACTGTTTGTTTTATTGTCTTCATTACCTTTCTGAATAACCTCAGGTTAACTGTTTGTTTTATTGTCTTCATTACCTTTCTGAATAACCTCAGGTTAACTGTTTGTTTTATTGTCTTCATTACCTTTCTGAATAACCTCAGGTTAACTGTTTGTTTTATTGTCTTCATTACCTTTCTGAATAACCTCAAGTTAACTGTTTGTTTTATTGTCTTCATTACCTTTCTGAATAACCGCAGGTTAACTGTTTGTTTTATTGTCTTCATTACCTTTCTGAATAACCTCAGGTTAACTGTTTGTTTTATTGTCTTCATTACCTTTCTGAATAACCGCAGGTTAACTGTTTGTTTTATTGTCTTCATTACCTTTCTGAATAACCTCAGGTTTTCCACTTCAAGCATTTCTAGGAGGCATAGAGAAAAGGTGCCTCCTGTTCTACATAATAAAATGCCCTGCCCTTCACTAGTGCCCTGCCCCTTTCATTTTCTAGCTGGAGCACTGAAATGTATTAACTTTTCCCTCCAAATTCATTTCCTTTGATTCCACATAAGCAAAAATGACAGCAGAAAAACTGGCCATCTTTGCAGTAAAATAAATATCAAAGCATAACGGGATGTTTCTAGATATATTTGATACAATATTCTGATTTCTGAGACATTTTTAACACTTCAAGTTTATCTAAAAACCCGACTGTAAACAAATGATGCTGGAATGAATATTTTAGAAACAACGGGAACAAATGCTATCGCTCACCTTATAGGCCACACCTACTTTATATTAATGTATAAATGAGAATTCTGTGGGGAAAAAAAATCCATATATAATTAGCTGTACCGTATATCTTTCCGTGTACCCAATTATACCTTTATCTATTAATTCCCGTACACTGTCTGCTATCACCGTTTTCTTCTTGGATCTGGAACTATCCCACACCTTTACAACTGGTATTTTTATGTAAGGCTGACAGAACAAAGGAATACATCTTATTAACTTAAGGTAACATGTACGACAATGTGTAAAAATTTCAAAAGGATAAAGGAAAGCAAACTCGAATTATTGTAAGACATGTTTACACATACTATAAAATACCCTTTTTTTTGTTACATAAAGTTCTATAACTCTGGAACAGCCAAAGTGAAATTTGTCAAAATGGAAAGGTAACCTACAATCATCAATCCCAACAACGTTTTAAATTCCTATCACCCTTAATAGAATTGTTGAAATTTAAACTGCATCCGTGCAAGGTTTCATTGTAGTGACAAACTTTATACTGAATTATTGTATATTAGATATATATATGACAAACGTAAATTCTAGAGCCCTACGAATTATTCGTCTTTCGGAATTATTCGTCTTTCAGAAACCCGACCAATTGTATTGCTTGAACGACTGTAAAATTACTGAATTAGCGAAAAATCAGTTTTCAATACAAACAATTTCTGCTTTGTAAAAGATACCACTGTTTCTTCCTATAAAATTAAGCTCAACAAAATTATTTAAATTTAAATAAAATCTAAATGATGATTTATTTTTCCATCCGATACAAATCAAACGCGATTTGCCATGAAAACTATAGATAATAACGGTTTTAATATCTCACAATGAAACAGTTGACGAATAGATGTGGACTAGAATAATACAAAAATACTGGAAACATTTCATTAAAAAGAAATTAATGAACATTTGATCTCATATTTTTCGTTCTTTATGTTTTCATATTTCACATTAATATTGTCATATTTCAACGAACACTTGTATCATATTCGCCTTAGAAGAAATGAACATTTATCAATGTTATTCAAATGTTTATTTCAAAGGCGAGCAGAAATGGAAATCCTTCCGCTTCATTAGTATAGACTTATTAAACAGTTGTCTAGTGACGCTTAATTTAATTTCCTCCGTATTAAACCGATTACCTTGTTATAAAAATTACGAATCTTTATGATATAGAACCTAGTACGTTACAATAATCATTTTCATTCTAAATTGTTAATTTATATAGGTACAAAACACATTAAGAAAAGTTAGAAGCTGTAAATCGAAGAAAGACAGACAACACAATGGCTAAAAAGGAAAAGGACAAACAACGACCTACAAAACACTGCACAGAAAACTGAAGATCGGGCAACACGAACCCTTAACAAACACTTGCATTTTACATATAAATATTGCTTCGACATATACGGAATTCGTGTTAAACATTTCATGTAACATTATATATTATTCTAATATGTATTCGCTTTGTAGTATATTTAATGTTAATAAATACATATATCTCTAATTTAGTACACAAGATACGTTCCTAGAATAACCTTCATCAGGTACGTTCAATGTAATAAAATACTAAAACCTTCGTCAGGTACGTTCAATGTAATAAAATACTAAAACCTTCGTCAGGTACGTTCAATGTAATAAAATACTAAAACCTTCGTCAGGTACGTGCAATGTAATAAAATACTAAAACCTTCGTCAGGTACGTTCAATGTAATAAAATACTAAAACCTTCGTCGTTCAATGTAATAAAATACTAAAACCTTCGTCAGGTACGTTCAATGTAATAAAATACTAAAACCTTCTTCAGGTACGTTCAATGTAATAAAATACTAAAACCTTCGTCAGGTACGTTCAATGTAATAAAATACTAAAACCTTCGTCAGGTACGTTCAATGTAATAAAATACTAAAACCTTCTTCAGGTACGTTCAATGTAATAAAATACTAAAACCTTCAGAAGTCAGGTACGTTCAATGTAATAAAATACTAAAACCTTCGTCAGGTACGTTCAATGTAATAAAATACTAAAACCTTCGTCAGGTACGTGCAATGTAATAAAATACTAAAACCTTCGTCAGGTACGTTCAATGTAATAAAATACTAAAACCTTCATCAGGTACGTTCAATGTAATAAAATACTAAAACCTTCGTCAGGTACGTTCAATGTAATAAAATACTAAAACCTTCGTCAGGTACGTTCAATGTAATAAAATACTAAAACCTTCGTCAGGTACGTTCAATGTAATAAAATACTAAAACCTTCATCAGGTACGTTCAATGTAATAAAATACTAAAACCTTCATCAGGTACGTTCAATGTAATAAAATACTAAAACCTTCGTCAGGTACGTTCAATGTAATAAAATACTAAAACCTTCATCAGGTACGTTCAATGTAATAAAATACTAAAACCTTCGTCGTTCAATGTAATAAAATACTAAAACCTTCGTCAGGTACGTTCAATGTAATAAAATACTAAAACCTTCGTCAGGTACGTGCAATGTAATAAAATACTAAAACCTTCGTCAGGTACGTTCAATGTAATAAAATACTAAAACCTTCGTCAGGTACGTTCAATGTAATAAAATACTAAAACCTTCGTCAGGTACGTTCAATGTAATAAAATAGTAAAAAAAAACCATGACCAGCACATATTGACGACGATGAATTAAGATTGTTTTCGTCGAACATTTTCCTGATTGATGTTTATTTAATATTTCGCCATGAGTATGTCTAATATTGGTGTATGTACGATTTTACCATGTGTATGTCTTATATTATAATAAATTTTACCCCTTGCTCCGACATTCACTGGGTGTAAAATATTCACGAAGATAACGCCTACCATGGTCACATCCCGGTTTTCAGTGGGGTTCGTGTACTCGATCTTTAATTTTATTTGTATGTTTTGTAGATCGTTATTTGTTCTTTTTCCCTTTTCTTTTGGTCATTGTATTGTCTGTTCTTCTTCGATATACGGATTCTGATTGCCCCTTTGGTATCTTCAAACTCTTCTTCAACAAACCACAAGATGCCATACATTATTTCTTGAACAATAATTAGATACTTTAATGAAAATCCAATGCTAATTTAATAAAATCAATATTGACATGTTTGATCACTGACGGTTTTTATGTTTAACACATTGTGAATCAGTATCAATATCAGTATAAAATAGATTCCTGATAATTATTGAGTTTAAACACAAGTGTAAAACATGATACAAATACAACACTAAGTCAAACAGAAATCAAACATAAAATGAAGCAAAATATCAAGTTCGTTACCAGGACCAGTGTTGTTAGACTGTCTTCTCAGTTATGATAGAGCAGTTTCTATTCTATAAACTCAACACTAGAAAGATTTAATTATTTACCGAATCTTATGGAATAACATGTCACGTGTTATGGACCCTCGAATGTTTTTTGTTTGGATTTTTTTTTCTTTTTTTTTTATCGAAAAATGCTATAATAAAAAAATAAAATACAAGAATAATTTGGTGAAAACTTCAACTTGATTATATTAGTCAAGTCTACCACAAATAGTTGAAAATAACTAAGAGACATCTCTGTTCAAAAAGAGAATATTGCAGACAGGAAATTTTGGAAATAACATTAACAGCACAGATCGATAATCGTGAAGTATCTGATCTCTACCTCTTTTTTGGTGGACATTGACTTGTTATTTCTGTTTAATTCTATTTTTCTCTGAGGCTGTTGTATCCACCTGGATTGTGACATTTTGCTCTGTATGTCTTTAATTGGTTAATAACCATTTAAAACAAACCGACAAATTGGCTGTTATTTCGTGTCTTCATTTAGAAAGTTTCTTACAAACACAACACCTTACCGTTATTTGTCTTTATGTATATTTATATATTAATGTGTTTATTTTGTAATTATGTAGTATATGTATATACTATAAAGCTCAAAGTGATGCAATGCAAAATGCCGATACCATTACTTGACAAAATTTCACCAAAATTAAGAGAAATACCAAAATAATATTGTTCAGATAAATAAATCATGCTATCCCTCCAAAAATATTCTTCGCATTAAACAAGATGCTTGCCTGAAAATTACATGGCTTTATGTTCTCATTTTTGGTATTTGGGGGAAATTAATGTAACTTTCAAAAAGGGAGAGGCATTAAGGTGCAAAATTGGCCCCACATTTTATCAAAAAATAATGCTTGACATAGAATAGAAACAATTTACTAATTTAATTGTTATATTTACAAATTTTTAAAAAATATATCTTTCCGTGAGATTGGGTACGCTATGACGTCATAATGACATCAAGTTTAGACGGATAATGCTAACAATGGACTATAAACGACATATTCAATGTACATTTTAGCTATTTTATATACCTCCACAGTCTTCCACCAACACCAAATTGAGCAGTTGTTTTGAGTATAGAGGGTTAATGATTGTATCAAAACATTTTGTTAGTGGAGGATTGTGGAGGTTGTTAAATATTAATTTATTTATAACCTCGGCCAGAACCTTAAAATCAATATTTTCACTCTTCTGATTGTATATATGATACCATTATGTATATATACACAATCTCTGTACATTTTATGATTCATTTCAAGTAATGAAATTCATCAGTAAATAACTTGTTTCTGTAAATAATTGTATTTATTTTAAATACAGTTTGTATACATTGAAACCAGGAGAAAAACTCAGTACATGCAGTCCGGCGTCAACGCGATAAAAAGAACTGGGGACTATAAGTTTCATATATGGCCCCATATTTAATGAATCATTATCTTAGAAAATACTTGATTAAAATTTGATGTGTTTTATTTTATAGACGACATCATACTTTTGATGTTAAAACTTGTTTCTAACAAAATCGATACGTATTTGACGTCATTGTGACGTCATGAGCGTTATTTGTTTTCTGTATTTCGTGGAATTTTGCCAGCGATATTTCGACGGTTTTCGAAGAAATTAAGCATCTCCGTAGTCGTGCACCAGACAATATTTTACCAGATTATTAAAATAAATAAAACACAACTGCTGTTAAAGTATTTTTTAGGTGCACGAGGTGTTAAATTTCTTGAAAAACCACGGGAAAATGTTCAAATATTACAAGCGCTTAGATGACGTTTTGATGTTTGAGAAGCAATATTTGCTGTAAAAAACGATGGTATGTCGGCACATAACAGTTATATAACATAAAAATAAAATAAACACCACTTCATCCAAAATAGTTTTTTTTCATAAGCCCCCAATTATTGATTATATATTTTCTTCCGGGATACTGAAATAGTTATTACTGCCGGGATACTGATGTAGATTTAATGGTCTATCGATGTTACTTCTAAAATGAAGTAAAATAGTTTGATCCAAAAGGAGTAGATATGTTTTGGGCACAATCCAACATATCCTTAAGAAGAGTTTGAAGATACCACAGAGGCAATCAGAATCCGTATATGCGTTCTGTCATGTGCATAAGTTATTGTTTGCATGATTGACAGACAATATTCATCATATTGTTTTCTAGCTTCTGAACTGTTGATCGAGAAAAAAATAAAATATTCTAGACAGGCAGCATATAGCCAGTCAATGAGGTTTGCAATTAATATTTCGCATGCACAATAGCGACCCACCACCACAAGGTGTGGAAAATAGAAATATTCTTCTGTGGTTTAAATGCGTATTAACTGCATTACATGTAAACTGTATTATTCTGTTTGATAAAGTCCTTTAACTAGAACAGAAAATAATTTACCCTTGAGTGAAATTGTGTTATAATAAAATATCGTGAACATGATGTAAAAGTATGAAAGCATTTCAAGGTATATTTTAAATGAGGTTGAAATATGTCACCATTTGATATCAATTCGGTTGTATTTCATTTTGACGATTTTAATTACGGAAGACGATCACAACCATATTTTTTTTAACAATTGCAACTCAGCTGGTTTTTTTTCATAACATATAATAAAATGAAAAAATATATATCACACTGTCGGAACAGTTCCAACATTCAATAGAAAAATCGTAGAAATAATATCATTTAGTGTCCGTCGTCTGTTATCCATAACTTTTCATATTAATATTTAATCTTTTTCTTAGAAACTGCAAAACCAAATGCTTTATTTTACGTTATCAAGGACTATCAAGTTCTCTTAACCCGCACTTTTTTTTTTTTTTTTTTTATAGATTTATGATGGTTGTCCGTAAAAATGTATTGGAATATATCATAACATTGGTTGTCGTTAAGAATAAAGTACGGTTAAAAAAGTGTTTAAAAAAATTTCAAATATGACAAAGTTCTATTCCTCAAATAAATCTATCTATTACTTCTTTAAGGTTAATACCAAAATTTCGACCAGTTTTCGACAATCAATGTTAATAAGTTTCTGAATTGATATGATCTCAATATGTACATTATCAATGTCATATCAGACGATGAAACCAAAATTGGTCTGTATGAGATATATTTTTTAAATGATTAAAGCTTTGTTAAGGTGACGAAAAAATGAATTACGAAAAAATACAATTTGAACGTGAAATAATAGATGTGGTACGTAGTTCTTACATTTAAAGATGACATTTTTAGATCAGATTTCTTGAGATCATTCATGCAATTTCAGCATCATAATATAACCTCTGACAAATGAAGCGATCAAAATAATGAGAGATTTTATCACATGAAACAAACCGTCGAAAACAGGAGACCGTCGAAAATGGGTGACGTTGCGACATTACTATTCGTTCACTTTAATTTCATAATACAGTTTCAGAACATGTTTTTATTCCTGAAATCAATCCACATTGCATATTAAGTCAAATTTATGTTTTGTTTATTGAGTTTTATTATGCTTTGTTTTTCTTTTTCTTTTTTAAAGATATGCATTATAATACAATGATACCTACATTCTGTATTCTGAAAAAAATGACGTTCAGTGCTTTTCATTACCTGACTTTGTCGGTCCGCTGTGAGGAATTAGATACACATATTAACTAACTGTATTTATTTATGAAAAGCACATATTGTGAATACATTTTGGAGAAAATTTTATCGACATCTGAGGTGGGGCCGATTTTGGCCCTTATAGCTCCCAGTCCTTTCAAAATTTCGAAATATTTCTCATATATCTTCAATGAATTTACAAATATCGAAATAATAACCTTGTCATACACATCTCCTGGAATACTTCAGATAAGTCAACTTGTCTAGTGCATATTTCTTTTATCTTGATAATGTGGAAGTACTGTCTTGAGATTTTGGATTATATGTGTTACCATTCCATAGTTTTTTTTACACAACAAGGATCACACAAAATATATATGCAGTTCTACAAATACATACTAAAAGTAAAAAAGTGATTTTTTTTTTTTACATATTTTTAAAACTAAAATTGAAATGGCAATCAATCGAAGAGAATAAAACGGAAAAAAAATAAAACAAAAATACCACACTGTCAGAACATTTCCAAAATCAGATCTAAATATCGTAGAAATATGTTTAGAAATTTCCTATGTTATCATGGTAAATCGACGGAAAACAGAGCAACCGAGGCATAATATATGCTGATACAATTTCTCTTTTTCATTAACAATAAACGCTGAGGGCAACGATGGACATTATATAATTAACCTCAACAATCTTAGGGGAACTTTTCATACAAATTATCTTTAATTTAGTGTAAAATAGTTTCTATTTAGAATGATGTTTTCATCTTGAGAAGGGAAAATTCAATTACACCTATTTTAACAAACCCAGCAATTATAAACTGACTTCGAGGTGAATAACTGCAATGAAATTATTATCCGCCATATTTGTGGCACTTGTCCTTCCGGCTAACACCACCGACCAATCATTGTTCGAAGACAAAGTCAATCATATAAAGACGCAGATTACTTTTCAAAACTCTCGAATGATCCGAAATTATTCTATAATAGAGGGAAAACGAAGTGATGGTTTTCTGCATACTAATGAAGCCGACATTTTATGGTATATAATGGTCTAGTTAATTCAATTTTGCCTAACTTATTGCCATTCAATTTTTAACTGTCTGCGCTTAAATGTATCGGCTAATTTTATCTTATTGCTATTGCGATTCAATTGGGTGTTCAACCCACAAATATTTATTGTAATTCCAACGGAACTATTTTGACAGTGTCTTCAATTATTCGCAATTACCTAAATAAACGCATTGACATGACTACTGGCGCATTGTGATTCAGGCGCTTGTAACACGTCAAAACGGAAACATTTCTGAACATCAAATTGAAAGGGTTTAAAGGCATTTTATAAAAGCAAGAAAATAGCATTAATGAATTAGATTAACAACATTTGTACACATATATGAATAAAATAATTGCAAAATTGTCTTTGAGAATATTCAGTAGGCCTTGGGATATGGTTCGTTATTGCATATACAGCTTGACATAACACGTCTTATTTAAATATTTGACCGTGCATGACACACGTTAGATAAAGTACATGTCGGAAAAAGTTAGATTTTATCTTACGTATATACATTTCTGAATTGGCCAGTGTTAATAAAGTATTATTCCTGACTTAGTTACTGCAGACATTTTGATTTTGTAAATTCAACGTTGTTTTGTTCCTATTTTCTGTAAATAATATTCACCAGACTATTTGTGGTGTAATGGTTACCATGGTTAGAGTTCGGAGGTATATGGGTTTGATTCTCATATTTAGCCACTGTGCTAAAGACACAACATTAACGATAAAGATCAAAGACTGATTTGTTTGGAGTCAGAATATTATTTTCAAATAGCAAGGCATGTATGTTGTGTCAATGGGTAAGCACAAATATCCACATCAGTATTTTGGTCTAATACAAAGCTGACCTAAAGATCATCTGATCAGAAAATTATCTGGCAGAAAATGTCATCCATCAATAAGTCGGGAGTCTAGTAGCTGAAAATATTTTGAAAGGGAAACGATAAATACAAATAAGGTTGGAGTTATGGTGTCTAACGCCACTTTCAACAATATTTTAGTTATATCTTGGCGGTCAAATACCAATAACATTAATTATATTTACCAAAATTTTACATGTTTTTAATTTGTTTCTGTCATTGATTTTGTTTACTAAAAAAATGAAACATCACAGTAAATATGTTTAAATTTAATCGAAGTATCCTTTTATCATAACGGGTGAAAGAGGACACAGCATCTTCCAAAAATATGTGACATAACACATGTTTATTAAGGGATAAAACATTAATTCTCAAAATCTGTCAAAATATAAAAATTATGTAAATTATTGGAGTTATCCCTCTTGCTTCAAATATAATGGACATTTACAATTGCACTATGATTGATGAGGTAAGCTCTTTAATATCATTCTTGTTATAGCTCTGAATATCTTGTCTCTTATTAATTTGTTGATCAGTTAAATCTGAAATACATATAGTGCAATAGGTTTAATTTGACATTTATATAAAATACTGTGGCTATTTATTTTCGTTGTTGTCTAATTTCGTGGATTGTCAGTAACTGAGATGTATGTTGATATTTGAATTCGAGGTTTTGATTACTTCTCTTGTAATTCATACCTGTTGTTCGTGATTTGATGGTACCCATGAACTCCACAAAAAATGTGTATTCAACGATCAGGGATTTTCTTGTATCATATACTGAAGTGAATATCTGCTATCTGTACTTCATAAAAAAGGAAGATCGCATATACTAGATTTCCTATTTACCAGCATCATGTATTTATCGACCACCGGGACTGCAACATCATAGCTTTACATGTCTACGGGGCACACTATTTTTTTTATCAATCTTGTTATTGTTATTTATAAAGGTTAGAAATTCAAGCAATCCAAAATACACAACAAAACATGAAACAACGAAATACGATATCCATTTAAGATATATCATGTAAATAAGTATTTTTTCTTACATCTCAAAATAATGATCTTAAATATTTCATTTCTTTCTCAAGCTAAAACTAGAGAGTCGGTGTGGCATAGTAGTTAAGATCGCGGATCACAAGTCTAATTCCACTGAAGTGAATTTACGCCGCCATTCCTACCTCATGTGTGAAGGTTGTCAGATACCTAACAAAGGCTCATCACGGGTCATTTAGTTATATCTTTATATCAGGGATTCCATCCTTAATACCACATATCACACGTTATTCTAGGGCTTGTACCCAGTACAGTGAATTTCTGGAGAGAACTCAGCTGCAAAAGCTACTCAAACAAGGCTACACTGACCATACGTTCAAGTCATCGCAACAAAAATTCCACGGTCATGAACTGGTTGACCGCTACGAAATATCCATTTCTCAAATGACAATATATCCTTTCTCTTTTATTTAGATTTTTCTCCTCTATCATCGACAAGACTTTTACCACACTTGACAATGAGCGGCTCTCGAACACCTTGGTTCAAACCCAGTTTTTGTAGTGTCCATGTTGTTCATCTTTTTATTTTTCTGTATTGTGTTATTTGTTTGTTTCTCTTTGTTATGCGTCTTGAGTCCATTGTTACCTGTGTCTCTGGATTATCCAGTTTTGGTTTCCTTTTCTGGTTTCTCTAACGTTTACAGACTTTTACCGCTGTATATTTAATGGTGGATTAACGAAGTGTACATTGTATATTATCTATTGACTCATCAACTATTAGTGCAACAATTGGTTAAAATGCACATCTGTAGCATTTATTAATTTTCACATTATCACCATTGTAAGGCACAATCTATATTAAAAATGATTAAATAGGCAACATTTAAACATATTAATATGATTATATTATTGTAGATTAAGACATTTTTTCTGTTTTAATATTTTAAGTTGAATTTTCGAAGTCCAAATGATAGTATCCCGTAAGAAAATAATAATAGGATTTATATTTATTAAGGGGTCTCCGTGTGCGTTCTCATGTGGTAGTTGTGTTTGTAAACGCATACTATGGAGGTACAATATAATACCTCCATGCAATTATCACCACTAAATTAGATTCAGGCTGCTCTCAGTATGTATTCGAAACAACTTTATAGGAAAAACTTTGATAGTTACTTGAGCAGATTGCTTTCACAACAATACACTGCAGTTTTTACAGAAAACAGCATTAGGTTCAGCACCTCCTACGGCCGACCAGGCAGAGGATGGGTCTGAAAATACTAGTGTTTTCGTAAAATATTCATAATTACATATTTAATTACCAGCGTTCGCTCAGTTATGAGTGGCATAGGTGGTTGAGTGGTTAATGTCGTGGCCTTCTAACCACAAACATATCACCATCGACGTGTGTACATGCCTGTCGACATTGACGGTAAATTAACGTTAACTAGGTTCACCTCCTTCAGACCTTAGTCGATTTTGACTCTCCTCTGTAGGTTGTTTGATTTTCTTGCTCCAAAAGTCTTTTCTTTAATTTTTAGCTTTCCCAAAATTAGACTATGAGAGTACCTTATGGTGGTTATTACAAAAACGCGCCGTGCGCACTAAATTAGATATTTCTATTTCTATTACACCAAGCAGACAGTATCGTTATCAAATGCGTTACAGAATTATTTTTATTTAAAGTTGTTTAGGATTAAGACCCCGATCAGTGTGTTAATATTAAGGTATAAGCCAATAAAATTGTATAGAACATAATAGAATGTTATATAATATGCTATTGCCTTACAACAGCTCGGTGATTTTCTTTCGATGCTTCACGAATATAATTACAATTATTGTGAAAGTGGCGTTAAACATTCGTAATGTATTCTTAATATAAATGCATATTAGATCAGAAATTACTTATGGTTTAATAACAAGTCGATACATACTTTTCACTCAATGTATTGAAACACCAAAATCAATCTTTTGCTTGTAAGTTCATCAAACTGTGCACTTTTATAACTTTTTTCTCTCTAAAATATATCCATCCTTTATTCTAGGGGGCCGTCGTGGCCATGATCGTATGGTAGTTGGATTTACAACTACATATGCAATCATTGCATATAACCGCTAGCATTGTGAGTTCGAATCTCGCTCAGGCGAGGTGTACTCGACACAACATTATATGATAAAGTTGTCAGTGACTTTTTCGGTGGTTTTTTCCGGGCACTCCGGTTTCCTCCGCCAATAAAACTGACCGCCACGATATAATTGAAATATTGTTGAAAGTGGTGTTAAACACTATAACCCTAACCCCTTTATTCTAGAATGTTGTTATCATACAGTGTTATCATATGCAATTTATAGAAACAAGTCTTTAATAGGTTGATTATTTGAAATGTTAGTCTAATAATTACTGTTAGTTAGATTTGCTTTGGAGGCAAAACCGTTTACATAAATAACCCCAGAAAGCTAACAAAAGCAAAGAAAATCTTGATCGCTGCACATCAACTATATTTTCGAAAAATATGTTGAACTATGTTTCATCCAGACATTAAAGTTGTACCGTCAAATCTGCCTTAATGGGCACCTCTATATAACAAATCACTGTCTATAAAGGGCACCTCTATATAACAAATCACTGTCTATAAAGGGCACCTCTATATAACAAATCACTGTCTATAAAGGGCACCTCTATATAACAAATCACTGTCTATAAAGGGCACTTCTATATAACAAATCACTGTCTATATAGGGCATCTCTATATAACAAATCACTTTCTATATAGGGCACCTCTATATAGCAAATCACTGTCTATAAAGGGCACCTCTATATAACAAATCACTGTCTATAAAGGGCACCTCTATATAACAAATCACTGTCTACAAAGGGCACCTCTATATAACAAATCACTGTCTATATAGGGCACCTCTATATAACAAATCACTGTCTATATAGGGCACCTCTATATAACAAATCACTGTCTATAAAGGGCACCTCTATATAACAAATCACTGTCTATAAAGGGCACCTCTATATAGCAAATCCCTGTCTATAAAGGGCACCTCTACAGATGTATATAACAAATCACTGTCTATAAAGGGCACCTCTATATAACAAATCACTGTCTATAAGGACACCTCTATATAACAAATCACTGTCTATATAGGGCACCTTTATATATAAAAAAATCACTGTCTATAAAGGGCAGTCTCATTTTTCCCATTAATGAATAGTGCACACAATTTTAACCTGTATATAAAGGGCAACTGTCCATAAAGGCCACATTTTCAGGTTCCATTGAGTGGGTTTTATATACAGGTTGGACTGTACAATTGCCTGGTCTAATGATAATATAATTATAAATAATCTAATTCAAAATCTTTCATCTCTTCAATTGCTTAATATTTTTTTAAGACAATGAACTGATGAATAAATATTTTGTTTCATAATGTTTCTTTTAAAGCGCTTAATAAAAGGTATTTTTACTTTCTAAACTCTATCCATATAAAAACATAATTTAAGTTCAACAACCCGTAATTTCCCAACCGTGCTAAATTATATGTGCCCACTTTTATGTCATAAAACTAATCGCGGTAATAATCTCTTTGTTGAAAAAACTAGAGGCTCACCTGAGTATGTATCGTTCGTTATTCATTCTTATTTTGTCTTCAATTCAGCTAAGTCTTTGATAATCATTTTTTTTAAGTTAATTTTTGCATGGATCAATTGAAATCGGACTTGGAAAAGAATACTGGTTTCATTTCCTCTCTCATAACCCGGAAACGGAATGTGGTACAACAAATCTGTTGAAATACTTCAGAGATAAATCCCATAATAACTCGAATATAAAAGAAGTAAAAGTTATCGTTTTGGGAGTTGGTCCCTTTTGGGTCCCATTATTTCGGAAACCGTAAGAGTTAAGTCAAATCTGTTTGAAAGACGCAGGCAAGGAATTTCAGAAGTAATTAAAGAAAATCCCTATCAAAATCGAACGAAAATAAAAAAGAAAATTTATATTTTGGGTGTTGTCCCCATTTTGACCCACCCTTTCTCTAGGAAACGGCAAGAGTCATACAATATATTTTGGAATACTACATGAAGAGAATTTTATAAGGAAGATAAAGTAAAAAAATCATCATCGAGTATGGTTGAAACATACAAAAATAGAAAACACCACCCTTTATGACACCATGTGATCTCTTGTTTCGTCCGATCAGGAAAGCTTTACAGCTATGCAAAAATGGTCGCCCCTATAACCAACAATAGCAACAGGAACCACTCATCTGGCAAACCTTAGTAATACAAAGAAAATTGAAAAATACCACTGTTCCACAATTCCAAAATCCGGTCGAAAAATCGTATAAACAGAGACAAGTCTAACACACCAATACATGATCGCTCACTTTCCTGCCTTGGTACAGGCAGTTCAATAAAAAGTGACGGGGTTAAACTAGTTTAATGGGCCCATTTTAAAATGCAGATACTTTTTACATACATACACCACATACAACAGATGCATGTTGAAATTTGGGATAACCGTGGAGAATTTTGATTTTCCAATATTTAATTTTCAGCAGCACCAATAATGATTGGTTCCCGTAAATGTAAATTACGTATTATAAAAAATACAGTTGCTATTTCAGTGTACATTGTGTATATTCTAAGAATTGATTAACCTACGTAACACCTTTTGTAATTATATGATCACAATCATGGTTCTTTTATCAAAATTTGTTTCAACTAATTATCATAGTATAAGTAAAATCGTTCGATAACCTTACACCAGTTGTTATTGTCGTATAGATCATAAGCATATATTGTAATTAATTTTGTTTGTTATTTTAGCTATTTTTATACAAGCTTATGCTTATTGTGTTTGTAATAAAGTATTTCTCTTTTTCAAAGGCTAGGACATACAATAGTTCTTCTGATTAGTAATTTATTTATTTTTTCCACCATCTTGGCTTTCGGAAATTCAAATCGTACATTGTAGCTTGTGACATATCAAATGAAAACTTATTTATTATGCCACTTACCGAGCGGAAAACTAAGTGATGTAACCCCAATTTGAGAACGATATTTTTTGATTTACCCAGTTTTCTACCAGAATACCAAAAACATATTGTCGATTAATATAGCGAAAATGTTATCATTATTCTCGATAATTTTGACTGCCTTAAATCTTGATACTTCGGATCTCCAGTATACTTCAGATCTTCAGTGTTTACCCTTTTGATTTTTGACGTCCAGCAAACTCACAGGATAAAAGTTCAAGGTCACATCCTATGTATTGAACTTTTATGACATTTTCCGTCATGACATTTTTATTTGAAGTCAGATATTTGAGTGATTTGTTCATTTCAAATATTTACTGCCCGACTCCTGTGATCTTACTTGTCTTGGCGTATATCAGGGACATTTCCTAATTATGTATCGTGTTTACTCCTATAGATGAGTAGGATTCAGTTACTATAATAAAACAAAGAGCTTACTATATTAAAATGTTTTAATTATAACGATTTTTATAATATTCAGATTATTCTGATAAAAACTGGTTAAAGGGCGGAACCGTTGCTCTTATGGTCTTATATTTGTTTTGTGACCATAGAGCTAAGAGCTACGGATTTCACCCACTTGTAAACTTGCGGAATTCCGACTACAAGAATATCAATATAGAAATATAGAATCTACTGCGGAAAACTTTGCAAAATCCGACACGTAATTTCCGGTTAAGCGTGTGCAAAAAATAAGCCAACTCCGACGTCGTTTCTGTGTTTCTATACCTTTCTCGTAGTTAAGATGGCGGAAAAGAGGGCGGAGTTAAAACCAATAAATATTTATCCCATTTAAGGACGGAGATATAAATATTAAAAGTTAAATAACTATGGTATCTTGTAGAAAAATAGTTCTCGAACAGAACGGTATCAACGAACTCATTGGACGAACTTCTCAATTGTGATGACCATAGGGGTGAACCCTGGTGCTCTCGAAAGGGTAAGCAGTTCATGGTCCATTGGTGGTTATCGTAGTTACTGTTAAACGACATAAACATCATCTGATTAGTGAATCGTGTTGGACACCAGTATACGTAAATACATACAAATAACTTAAATAAAATTACCTATGAAACAAATGAGAGTAAAGACGAACCGGATATAGTTTTTTATGCAAAAATCGTAGCCAACATCACAATACGACATTAAGACGTGGAATCTTGTATTTTGACAAAATGAATAATATGAATCAACTAAAAATCATAAGCATATTCTTTGTTTTACTCACACGTGGTTTAACTATAACTCAAATATTTTTTTATTGAAGGATACAGTCGTTTAATATCAAAGGAAGGGTATTACATCTATATTAGGGACCGACCATTTAACTTGAAGGGGGGGGGGGTTATGTTTTTTTGTTTCGCTCAGAATTTTTTTTCAGACAACACAAGAGTTAGAATATTTATTTTTTTTGTCGCGCAAAGCGCAATTTTTTTTCCAGAATTTAACATTAGGTTATATGACAAAAACTCTGAATCAGATTTTTTTTTTCCCTCCACCAAAATCAGAATATTTTTTTCAGCAACATTGGGAATCAGAATATTTTTTTAGAAAAAAACCATAACCCCCCCCCCCCCCCCCTTGAAGTTAAATGGGTGTTCCCTTAATGATGATAACACAGTTACAAAATAATAATTCATGCAAGTAAAAAGGTGACACTGGAATGAGCAGAAGATTAGATTTTAGGACCACCCCTGACAAACTTGCTCCAAGTTGTCTTTCACATGAAATAAAAACGTAGATATCAAATTTAGTATGCACCACGCGTTTCTGGAGCATGATATTCTCCATACACGAGTTACTCTTTACCTTCCGCAATAAGGGCGATAGGTGTTTTTGATTTGTCCCATGCAGTCAGCGAACGCTCCTTTTTTGGGGTATGCCAAGCAGAAGAGAATAAGGGTAATAACAAAATTACCGAACTCCGAACAATCTTACAAAGGGAAAGTCAAAACTCATAATTATATAAACAGACAAAATCAGTCAACAACCGGAAAACTGTGAAAACCGTAATGACTTGGTACAGGCATTTCTAAAGAAATGGTGGGTTGAATCAGATTTTAAAGCGCCAAACCTCCCGCTCTCATTACGGTTCAAAGGTTCCGGCTGTCACTATAACAGTATTTAAATACAGGAACAAAATAGGTAAAATAGTTGTCAAAGCAGTACCATATTCGATGACGTAAATGTCAAAAATATTTTTACGTCACACATTGATAAAAAAATATCCTTGACATTTTTCTTGACTTCTTTATCTTTATACATTTTCACTATATGAAAATGCATCGCTTATAATCGTTTCTGCAGAGACGGAATATATTTCGACAAGATCTTGGTATCGGAATATAAACTTTTTAAGAAATCGAATAAGGCGAATCTTTTTATAGCCCTGGTCCAGTAGCCTGTTTCTCAGATGAAGATGACGTTTCAGGATATCAGAATAATTGCATAGCGAATCAATTGCGAGATGTAAACACCATATGCAGGAGAAGCTGGTATATTGCTGCACATGTTTGGAAAATTTATGATTTTAAAATTGAAGTCGTCCCGTTTATCATAAATTTTAGTACTGAGTTGACCACTGTCGTCAAATTCGAGGTATAAGTCCAAAAATGATGCGGACGAAGCTGTATCTGTGGTCTCTTTAACTTCCAGCTCTGGAGGATATATCAATGGAAGAAATTCTGCAAATCTAGAATTATTGATAGATAAAACGTCATCAATATACCTGTATGTGAAATTAAAGGCTCTAGCCTCATGAATCTTCTTATCTTTTACAAGCTTTTGAAGAAACTCCGACTCATATGAGTATAAAAATAAATCGGCTAGAAGAGGGGCACAATTCGTACCCATTGGTATGCCGACGACCTGTTGAAACCATGTCATATTTCTATACCCCGTGAATCCATCGGGTATGTGATAATTATTTAAATCTGTATTATTCTAGATAATGAATCCAGTATATAGTAGGATTGACTCTTTTTCATTTTTCAAAACGTATATATTCTATCTATAATTTGACCGTTTTAAAAAATGACAATGTCATGATTTTTTTCAAAGCATATATATAATTTGAACGTTCTATAAAAATGACAATGTCATGATTTGAAACTATCGGAAAACTGGCAGAAAATGGATAATCTAAAGAAACGTGCCAAAGGATAAGTTTTCAAACGGTACTTCAACTGAAACTGTTTTAGGAATGTATCATCTGTGTTTTATTCGAATTAGAAATTAATTTTCCGGTTCTATTATTTATTAACAACAATGTGTTGTATTTATCCTTTAGAAAACCAAGAATGGCCACAAGAAAGAGATCTTATCGTTTTACAAAATTGTATCATTAAATGATTGTTAACATAAAAGAACAAGCTCTTCGTCAATACCCATTCACATTCTATTGTAGTGGGTGACAAAAGTTTATATTATTGGGAGATTTTAATGTCAAGCCGGACAATGGTATTTTACTCCTACCGAAGACGCTATTCATCTTTCCTTTGTTAATTATAAGGTAAAAGTTTACATTTCATTTTTCATGTTTGCTCTGTGCGTCTTAGTTTTCAATTTTAATTAACGATGGGCCGATACACAATAGAAGATGCCATTGTATAGGATGTAGAAAAATATTTTGATTGCTTCTGGGTACAAAGATAATAAATTAAAGTAAAAGTTTAACAATAGAAAACACGAAAAACAATTTCGTAAGATTGTTGGTAGCATTATGGGATAGTCACAAATGTAAATGTAAAGAAAAGTTTTTCTCCTTGAAAACCACATAAGTATGTGAATTTGTGGTTTTGTCGATGATTTTGACCGAGAAGTGTCCGTTTAATCTAAATCTATGGTAATGTGACATTAGACGCGTTTCGTCAAAATAATCAATTGAATTAAAAATCTAATTTTACAATTCAAATTATGTTTTGGAATTCACTTTTCTTATAGTTTTACAAAACTGTATCAT
The DNA here is from genome assembly GCA_963680875.1 of Bathymodiolus brooksi. Taxonomy (NCBI): domain Eukaryota; kingdom Metazoa; phylum Mollusca; class Bivalvia; order Mytilida; family Modiolidae; genus Bathymodiolus; species Bathymodiolus brooksi. The sequence goes on along the minus strand of OY804576.1, from coordinate 127,021,529 downwards.
TAATAAAATATGAATAAAAACTATAAATGACAGGCTGTAAGAAGAACGTCTTTAACTACATTTTATCGTTAACGAACAATTTATTTGTTTTAGATTTAACAAATAATGAACGTGTTTCAGACATAGGTGATCTTAGCCGATTTTGGCTATCCTGTTTAGACACTTTGGTTTTATTGCTCACCAGCATGCAACTTGCATATGTTATAGATTTCCAATCTTTCGACTTTGAGCGTACCTGATGAAGGTTTTTCCAGAAACGCGTCGTGCGCACTAAATTTGATATCTACGTTTTTATTAATGAATGCTTTGTGACATTTCATCATTTCTACCACCAAACTCATGTGTGTATCGATGATACAACCAACCATCACCTTACATGTGTAGCTATGTATTTAAGGAAGCAGATTTACAAACACAGTTCCGAATGTTTCTGTGCCCTTTTGTTGCATGTGATTTGTAGGGATATGGTGCTTAATGTCACTTTCTTCAACAATATTTCAGTTATATCGTGGCTGGCATTTTTGTTGGTGAAAGAAACCGGAGTACACAAAAAAAAAAAAAAACAACAACAAAAAACCACACCGACAAACCACAAGTCACCGACAAACCACAAGTCACCGACAAACCACAAGTCACCGACAAACTTTAGTGATTTGTGTATGCATAACATGTACATCATTTATATACAATGAAAATAATGTTTCAATCAAGTAACAATTAAAATTAATCTACTATGTAGCAGGACGTTAAGATGTTCTGCCGTATAAATCTTATGAAATGTATCTTGGTCCAGAGCATAATAATATACAAGTCGGAAGAGATATTCTTATAAAGAGACAATCTCGATATCACAATACATGCATACAAAAAATAGAGAGTGAAAGAGAAATAAGGGAGAAAGACCCGATGTAACGTGATGTACAATGAATCTACCTAAATAATATTTAATGAATATCTGATACCCTGACATTGGATATTTGTAGATATAATACTATATTAGGATTTGTTATTTTTGAAACATAGCCATTTCTAATTTTTCTAATAATTCTGAGAAAACATTTTGTTTTTGTTATGAAGAACCTTTCTTTCCGTTTATTCCTTGGATGTTATAAGATAGCCTTCGCTGAATGCCCTTTATTCTGTTGACTTGTTTCATCTTCTAAGACATACACAGAAAGAGCTGATGTTGTTGAATGTCGAATACAATTTCAATCTATTTTAATTCTGTTTACTTCTATCGTTGACGCACTGATTCACAATTCTAAGACTTATTTTCACCCATGTACTCTTCTGTGTGCTACAAGAAACAATGAATCATAATACAATATTAAAGGATTTGTCGTTACGTACATTATATTTCTACTTTAAGGAGATAATAGGATAATCACGTCAAAACTGCTTTTATGCAACAAGAAAATAATTATTTCATCATAATATCTGTAGTTTATTGTAATACTATATTTTCAGGTAGATGTTTGACATGTTCATTACTTCCAATGAATGAATAGCTAAATATGAAAAGATATTTTTAAATAGTGATGGTCAATAATTCCATTAATAGCAACAAAGCGAACAACTACCACCAGCATCTCAAAGCATAAAATACAACAATATTCATACTCAAAATCTTTTCAGATATACCGGTAAGTTTCATTACATTATTCATAAACCGCATCGTTGTAGATCGTGAGTTCGAGGCTCGATCACGTTAAAACAAAGACTATATGGTATTTGCTGCTTATCTGCTAAGCACGCAGTACTAAGGAGTAAGACCGATCTAAGCGTGTTAGTCTAGATCAAAGTGGATATCAGCAGGAGTAAGACCGATCTAGGCGTGTTAGTCTAGATCAAAGTGGATATCAGCAGGAGTAAGACCGATCTAAGCGTGTTAGTCTAGATCAAAGTGGATATCAGCAGGAGTAAGACCGATCTAAGCGTGTTAGTCTAGATCAAAGTGGATATCAGCAGGAGTAAGACCGATCTAGGCGTGTTAGTCTAGATCAAAGTGGATATCAGCAGGAGTAAGACCGATCTAGGCGTGTTAGTCTAGATCAAAGTGGATATCAGCAGGAGTAAGACCGATCTAAGCGTGTTAGTCTAGATCAAAGTGGATATCAGCAGGAGTAAGACCGATCTAAGCGTGTTAGTCTAGATCAAAGTGGATATCAGCAGGAGTAAGACCGATCTAAGCGTGTTAGTCTAGATCAAAGTGGATATCAGCAGGAGTAAGACCGATCTAAGCGTGTTAGTCTAGATCAAAGTGGATATCAGCAGGAGTAAGACCGATCTAGGCGTGTTAGTCTAGATCAAAGTAGATATCAGCAGGAGTAAGACCGATCTAAGCGTGTTAGTCTAGATCAAAGTGGATATCAGCAGGAGTAAGACCGATCTAAGCGTGTTAGTCTAGATCAAAGTGGATATCAGCAGGAGTAAGACCGATCTAAGCGTGTTAGTCTAGATCAAAGTGGATATCAGCAGGAGTAAGACCGATCTAGGCGTGTTAGTCTAGATCAAAGTGGATATCAGCAGGAGTAAGACCGATCTAAGCGTGTTAGTCTAGATCAAAGTGGATATCAGCAGGAGTAAGACCGATCTAAGCGTGTTAGTCTAGATCAAAGTGGATATCAGCAGGAGTAAGACCGATCTAAGCGTGTTAGTCTAGATCAAAGTGGATATCAGCAGGAGTAAGACCGATCTAGGCGTGTTAGTCTAGATCAAAGTGGATATCAGCAGGAGTAAGACCGATCTAGGCGTGTTAGTCTAGATCAAAGTGGATATCAGCAGGAGTAAGACCGATCTAAGTGTGTTAGTCTAGATCAAAGTGGATATCTGCAGGAGTAAGACCGATCTAAGCGTGTTAGTCTAGATCAAAGTAGATATCAGCAGGAGTAAGACCGATCTAGGCGTGTTAGTCTAGATCAAAGTGGATATCAGCAGGAGTAAGACCGATCTAGGCGTGTTAGTCTAGATCAAAGTGGATATCAGCAGGAGTAAGACCGATCTAAGCGTGTTAGTATAGATCAAAGTGGATATCAGCAGGAGTAAGACCGATCTAAGCGTGTTAGTCTAGATCAAAGTGGATATCAGCAGGAGTAAGACCGATCTAAGCGTGTTAGTCTAGATCAAAGTGGATATCAGCAGGAGTAAGACCGATCTAGGCGTGTTAGTCTAGATCAAAGTGGATATCAGCAGGAGTAAGACCGATCTAAGCGTGTTAGTCTAGATCAAAGTGGATATCAGCAGGAGTAAGACCGATCTAAGCGTGTTAGTCTAGATCAAAGTGGATATCAGCAGGAGTAAGACCGATCTAAGCGTGTTAGTCTAGATCAAAGTGGATATCTGCAGGAGTAAGACCGATCTAAGCGTGTTAGTCTAGATCAAAGTGGATATCAGCAGGAGTAAGACCGATCTAAGCGTGTTAATCTAGATCAAAGTGTATATTAGCAGGAGTAAGACCGATCTAAGTGTGTTACTCTGGATCAAAGTGGATATCAGCAGGAGTAAGACCGATCTAAGCGTGTTAGTCTAGATCAAAGTGGATATCAGCAGGAGTAAGACCGATCTAAGCGTGTTAGTCTAGATCAAAGTGGATATCAGCAGGAATAAGAACGATCAAAGTGTGTTAGTCTAGATCAAAGTGGATATCAGCAGGAGTAAGACCGATCTAAGCGTGTTAGTCTAGATCAAAGTGGATATCAGCAGGAGTAAGACCGATCTAAGCGTGTTAGTCTAGATCAAAGTGGATATCAGCAGGAATAAGAACGATCAAAGTGTGTTAGTCTAGATCAAAGTGGATATCAGCAGGAGTAAGACCGATCTAAGCGTGTTAGTCTAGATCAAAGTGGATATCAGCAGGAGTAAGACCGATCTAGGCGTGTTAGTCTAGATCAAAGTGGATATCAGCAGGAGTAAGACCGATCTAAGCGTGTTAAGTCTAGATCAAAGTGGATATCAGCAGGAGTAAGACCGATCTAAGGGTGTTAAGTCTAGATCAAAGTGGATATCAGCAGGAGTAAGACCGATCTAGGCGTGTTAGTCTAGATCAAAGTGGATATCAGCAGGAGTAAGACCGATCTAAGCGTGTTAGTCTAGATCAAAGTGGATATCAGCAGGAGTAAGACCGATCTAAGGGTGTTAAGTCTAGATCAAAGTGGATATCAGCATCATCTTATCGAAATGCAACTTGCTCTTGACTACCGGTATATCGTTGAATTACATTATCTAGGAACTGCAAATTTCAATAACAAGTGTTTCTAAGTAACTAATATACCATGTCAGTGCTGAAGCATCGACAACGGGGAAGATGATACCCTCGGGGACTAATAGTCCACCAGTAGAGGTATCGACGTAGTCATGGTAATGAAAACGTAGATATCTATTTTAGTGCGCATGAAGTGTTTCTGGAAAAATCTTCATCAGGTATATTCAAAATCAAAAGATTAACAATTTCCTTCATCTTTGTAATACAAGTATTATATAAATTGGTACATACGTTTTCACATTTACCGGTGGTTACATGATAACAATCGTTGTCATAAGTATTGATTTAAATCAAACGAATATCAAATTTAATTTGAAATATCATGACATTATTTATCATATTTTCAAAGCTCATAAATATAATACAGTAAATAATATCTTAAGCTTATTGAAATTAACATGCATTTTTAACCATGAGCAAACGTGGAACAGAATGTGCAACATGAAACGATTTGCTATATGTATCCTATTTCTGTATTGCATTATGATCTAGAAGTAAAAGAATATATCTATTCATACTAAGTATTTTGGGGAGGATTCCAGTTGTCGAGTTATCGACATATAAATAGTATACAAATATCTAATTTGTAGATGCGACAGATGCCCATTTTGTCTATAATGAAATCTGATCTTATAAAATCAAAATTATTAACGGCTAAATAACATGAATATTGCTGAGTGTATAAAAATATACACATTCAAGGGGAAGCCTAAAGTGCAACTCACAGGTATGAGAGACCAACCTTAAAATTAAAATAAATTTAAATAATTTATAAAACAAATTTTAAAGCAGAACGTTACTTTATAATTATTCAATACGCTTTATAAAAGTGTTTTTCGAAGTCATATATTTTTGTTTTACTTTTTTATTTTCTTTGTAGTAGAGTTTATGTAGGACACGTGCATTTCTCTCATAATGCTTAGTTAATCTGGGGTATGCGCCAGTGTTTCCATGGAAAGTCAGCATCTTAACAAATCAACAAAGTAATCGGTTGACTCAAAAATAAAAGAATGGAGATCTCGCATTATGCAGGGTTAAAGGGTATACTTTATTTAAGATTGTTATTATGAGTTAAAAAAATGGATCTGAATTTTAAGTCACGTGACCAATGATCATGTGATCTTTTATGATCATGCAGCGTCTTCGTAGATAACTTTTCATGCTCTAATATTATCTTCTGAATCCACCTGGATATCCGACGCCCGTACACTCAATCCAAGATGACTGTCGTTACTAAAAATAGGAAGTTAATTTTTTAGATGGTCAAAACTGCGTCATTTACGATAGAATGAGCTGAAATTTAAAATATAATTACACAAAAATAAATTATTCAGAATATGTCTTTCTATCTTAACCGCACCGGTAATGTAATGGTTAGTGTGCTCGCCTCACCTGTCGGTTCAAATTAAAGACTATAAAATTGGTATTTGTTGCTTCTCCGCAAAGAAAACACCATTAAAACAAATACTACTGGCTCGGAATCAGGATAATGTGTCCGAGTGGAGCGACATGTCTACCCGCGGATTGTTGTTTCAGTGAGCTACCACTATAACCCGGAATCAGGATAATGTGTCCTAGTGGAGCGACATGTCTACCCGTGGACTGTTGTTTCAGTGAGCTACCACTATAGAAATCCAACTAACCGTGCTGGTCTATTACAGAGCGGACATCATTACCATCTCATCAGATCGAAATTTGTTCTCGTTATGAAATAGCTGAAAAATTATTAATTTAGCGTTAAACAACAATCATTCACTCTTTTTATCTTATTCTATGAACAATGTAAATATGAATGACCATTCATTGATTGGACCTTTGAAAACAAACAAGATAATATTTTTGTCAATGTATTTGTTTGGTATATTGGGACAATGCAAGTAATACGAGCGCTACATATTCTTGAAAACCTCTCGACTATTTTGATGTTTACATGGTTAAGGTTTAAAGGTACATTTGTATTTGATAACGGAAAATACGAAAATCGTTGCAAAATAACTGATGAAGGACTGAAAAAATTAATGTCCTCAGTCTAATATGTTACGTTTTTTATTCTTTAAAGAGGCATTATCTACGATTTTGACCAAACAAATTATATGTTTTGGAAATTGGTAAATAGCTTTAAAATGATGAAATAAAGGAATATTTCACATTAAACAGCTTATCGTACCACTTTTCGCCTTTTGAGAACGAAAATTACCATCGATTTATTATTTCCTTGCAAGCAAATAATTTGACATCGCTTTCTCCGTATGCAACTGACCTTACTAGTGACAGGTAAAAACGAATAATTTGTATTGTGTCGCTTATTAACTGCAAACGTGCATGGTTCTTTGTCCGTAATTAACACCGACTAAGAGCAGATTCACAGAAAATAAAAAATAAGTGCATTGTTGTACTGATTTAATGACGATTCGGCCAACCCCGTAAGCAATGCCGATAATTAATAAGATGGCGTCCATTTCTTGATCGATCTCAAAACACGAGCAGTTGCACCTTTTTTCCCCGATGCGCATACATTTCATAACATTTATAAGTTACAGAAACACGTTTTATTAAGGCATCAATCATATCTAATAGTTTTTATGAGTAACAAAAATTTACGATTTTGGCAGATAATGCCCCTTTAAGAAAAAGCAAATGCAAATAAATAATAAGATAAAGGTAATGCCAAGTTGACGCATTTCCCCACTCAAATTCCTCTTTAAAAGTAGGCTATATTTTGACATACATTGATTCGCTCACTTCAATCGAGTTGACCGTCGATATTTCGGTTAATATAGTAAAACTGCAAATTATGTGGAGATCACCTGTAAAACTATCAAATAAATATTCTCGTGGTACTAGAGTTATCGTTCTTACAAGATCTTACTCTGTTTTATCCTTTGTTAATGAGCAGCCATTATTCATAAGCCTCGTCGTAAAACAAGTATATAAGGTATGATGGTTGGTATATTATAATAATAAGGGACCGTCGTGGTCGTCATCGTATGGTAGGTGGAGTTACAACTATCTATGCAATCAGTACCTATCACCACTAAAGTTGCGAATTCGAATCCCGCTCATGGCGAGGTGTACTGGATACAACATTATGTGATACAGTTTGTCAGTGACTTGCGCAGGGTCGGTGGTTTTCACCGGGTCCTCCGGTTTCCTCCACCAGTAAAAGTGACCGTCACGATATAACTGAAATATTGATGAAAGTGGCGCCTTACACCATGACCTCTAATCCTAGAATAAGAAACTCTGTTCGATTAACACATATACTTTTAAAATAGCGGACAGAAAAGCCACTTGATAAAGTTTTGAATGAGGTACGGTATTAAAGAAATGGAATTTATCGTATCAATTTTGCGCCTTATTATAATAGACCACGCCTACTTATTATAAATTTAATAACAAGGTATCGGAATGACATACTACATGTTACAATTCCAAATATTGTATCTTTTTTGTAGAATATTTTTTCGACGAAGTCGTATACGATCGCTTTTGACCTACTTTTGTTATGGACGCTGTTGCCTAGAAATTTTAAAGATGAAAATATTTTCTAACTTTTTAATTGGAGAATAATACAAATTTGTTAGGAGTTCGGAGAACGGAGTTAAAATCCTTGCAGTGATTTTCCGACTGTATTTTTTGGGGCCAATTGGGCCGATTATCGGCCCCAGTCCCAATGTGAAAAAAGTGTTTTCCTCAATTTCACGGGGGGAAATTCCCAATAGCGTGGTGATAAAATTATTCGTAAAAGCTTTTTCAAGTGATATTTTCACGCTTATGACCTGGTTTCTATTTGTTTTGATTAACCAAGCGAAATACTACGCACAAGATACCTGGAACCAGTACAGTATATTGGGTCGCTTGATTTGTTTACCGGACTGCGATAAAACTTCAGAAAACGAAAGCGGAAATCTGTAGTATTTGGAATAAATGTTTATTTAAATAAATTTAATATAAAATTTTAATAAAAAACAGTAAATATGTCATGTGATTTGTTAAAAATAAAAATGTCACGATGTTGCATAATTTGTTAAGAAATTTACCAGTAATGATGGAAGCAAGTAGCCTACATGTAACTTGAATTAAAACAGTTTTTACTTCCCCTAGGAGAAAAATGAGGTTGATGACGTTAATAAAGCTAGTGAAACTGTTTGTGCTTTGAAGTGAGTCCGACACACTACTGTACCGGTGATGTCGTCTATCTAATCCCATTAAAAAAACTATTCCAGGTATTCCAATACCCAATAGATGTTGTTGCAGTTAATTATGCTGTTTTTGCAATTAGTATCTAATTAATTATTACCTGTGATGTACCTGTATTTTATGTCAAATATTGCAGAAAAGGGAAAATATTTGAGTGAATCAAGTATGACATAAATAGTAAAATATCTATAAAAAAATATTTGTAATTTTGAAAAAAAACATGAATCATAAGAATTTCATGACAAAATGAATAGTAACAAACATAAGCTAAGACATGCTTGTTTATTATTTCCTGTAGTTTAAAAATAAATAATAAGTTCTATGGATGTTGAAATATAAATGTATTGATAGAGATATCACTTATTCATGCATGTATCTGTATGGTTTTTTTTTCATTAAAATAAAAATAATAAATTAATATATATTAGTTCTCCATTCTCTAATCAAGGTTTACCTGAAGTTAATGAGTTTTTGTTTATACACCCTTAGCCCCAATGTTTGCACATTGTTTATACAATAATTACAGCTATTCCCACTTGAAATTTGAGATTTCTTTAATGAATTTTAAAAAAAGTGGGATTAGGTGGAGTCAACCCTACCGGTCACTGACACTAAGTACTGATACACCATGCCCAGAAGCTGAACGCATTGTTACCACTGTGAATGTCACTCCAAAAACAACCAATTCAAATTCTTTATTACCTAGCACAGCTTCAAATGACATCCAACAACATGTAAATAGTGCAAATAGTGGTGATGTTGATATTCACAATCTGACTATCACTCTGATTCGGACAGTTGTGCTCCAGAGGTCATGGTACCAAATGCCAGGGTGCTCAGTTCAATGAAAAATGAACAAAAATACCCATGGCTATATGACAGTGTGGTACACCAAGGGTATTTAAGTAAGTTTTGTGAACTGTTTTGTGGTCATTCTTCCTCATCACAAGAATTTGTTACTGTTGGCATAATCTTGGTACAGTATGATTGCTATTCTATTACTGGACATCCAAACTAATAAATGTATTGCTCTCCCCATCTTTTCCCAATTCACATAATTTACGCGCTAATTTCTCAATTATAAGGGACCGGACCCCAGATACAAATGAGTAGAAATATCACTGACTTGTAATAAGCATGTCGGATTTAAAGCATTTTGTACTAAGCAAGTCGAATTTAAGGCACTTGTAATAAGCAAGTCATTTAGTAGTTTGCTGATTGGTTGCGTCCGTCGTCCTACGCCCCGCACAGACAAAGGGAGTTCTAGTATAACTGATAATATGATTACTTTTAATGGTATATCTGTATACAATATATTAAATTTTAAATTTAAGCGATATTCTCTTTAACCAAAGTATTATATGTCATAACGTTTAATTTTCAATGTACATGTATTATGTAATCTTCAGGTGAGCGACTGGGGATTTAAATTCTGAGAAAGTGCCATTTCATCTATTACATATTAAGATGTTACTGTTGAAGCCATGATTTTTTTTAGATTTTACCACGGATAGGAAATAATATGCACCCCCCTTTTTTTTTTAGCTCACCCGACTTTCCGTCGGTCGTCCGTCCGTTCACAATTACTAACAATATTTTCCTCTGAAACCACTTGGCCACTTGAGACCAAACTTTGGTGGAATGGTCCGTGGGTGATCCCCTTCCAAAATTGTGTCCGGCAGTCCCGATCTCCAACCAACATGGTCGTTGTTACTAAAAATAAAAAGGAGGATGAAATTAAAAAACATTTCATCTCTGAAACTACTGGGCCAATTGGAACTAAGCTTTGCTTAGTCCTTTGATGACCCCCTTTCAAAATTGTGTCCGGCAATCCAGACATCCAACCAACATGGCCACTGTTGCTAAAAACAGAAAAGGTGGATGAAATTTTAATTGTTTTCCTCTTAAACTACTGGGCCAATCATGGATTCAAGCTTTGCTAAAATAATCCTTTGGTGATCCCCTTTCAAAATTTTGTCTGGCAGTCCCGTCCTCGGGCCAAGATCAGTGGACGCTGTTACTATTTATTAACGATTCCTTGCACATTAAGTAGGATGCAAGGTTTTACATGTCTTATCAAATCCTATAAAACCAATATGTTTAGGTTATTTCAGTGAAATACTGTTCGTAGAAGAATATAATATTTGTGCTTCGTCGTACATCTTTTTTTTTTAAAATAGTTCTTGTTAGATTAGATTAAACATATTTTATTGCTAAATATTATAACAATTAGATTGGACACAAATTATAACAATTTACAAGGGTCCTCTCCACATAATAAATAACTACAATAGTACATGCGTCAGCAATAGTAAAATACAATATACAACATTATAAATAAATTCTTTGAAAAATGAAAAAAAAACGAGACACAATAAAAAAAAACCAAATACAAAACAAAAAGCATGAAATTATATAATATAAGCATGTTTTACCATACTTGTATCTGAGATGAAATTGATTGATTGATTGATTGATTAATCAAATATATATTTGGGAGGGGGGGTGGGGGGTGATCATAAATGGGTAAAACGTTTTGTTCGTTTGATGTAAAGTTGTACAGATTTGAAAATTTGCAGATTCTGCATCTCAGTTAAGGTGTCATCGCCAAAAAGTAGGACTTCAATTTTAAGTTCATTAAGAAAAACTAGTCTTAATTTCAATTCTTCTCTTGCTTCGTTGTAAAGAGAACTTTCTAATATATAATGAATTGCATCTTCAAATGCACACCCACATATACAGCCTGGATCATTAGCCAAATGCACACGAAAAAGATCAGCATTCAAGCTACTGGATCTATGTCTCAGTCTAGTGTGAATTATATTTAATATTCTACATCCGGCAATGTAAAATTTGGGGGGTTTTATTGTATGATTTTTATTTGCTTGTTTGAATCTATTTAGAGTAGGTGCATTTCTTAATTGTGGACTTAATTTATTCCATGATTTAATAGTAGAAGGGAAAAAGGAGTTTGCAAATAATTGTAATCTGGTGAATGGATTTCTAAATTCGGTTTGGTTGCGCAAATTTAATTCATTTTCCTCTCGTATAAAAGGCAGTAAACAATCGTATAAATATAAAGGACTATCATTATTACGTATTTTGTAGAACAAGTTTAATTTTCTACTATGTCTACGAGAATGGAGGGGTTCCCACCCAGTTTCAAAATATAGGGATTCTATGCTTGCAAATTTTGGCAACCCAGTAACAATTCTAGCAGCTTCGTGTTGTATTTGTTCAATTTTATTTAAATCCAAAATAGTACAACCATCCCACAGTTCACACGCATACTCTAATAATGGCCTTATATAAGTAAAATATATTTTTTCGAGATTTTCCCTGTTAAGTTTAATTTTGAATTTACGTAGCATAGACAGTTGACCAGATGTGCTTTTTAATATATTTTGAATGTGACAATGCCATTTACAATTCGATGAAAACGTAACACCCAAATGTTTATGATTTACTACAAATTCAACATCCTCATTATTAAAAAGTATTTGAGGCTTAATATTTCCCTGATTTGTTGAGAATAGCATACATTTAGTTTTTTGGGGATTAAAATCAACTAACTTCTTGTTAATCTTTTAATTTGTTTTACATCTACAAAATACATACCAATAGTAAATATTTTAGTTGATATATCTATTGATAGTTGTCACGGATTCAGTTTTACTAGCTGGTAAACTGTTGACAAAAATGATAAAATGAAAAATAAAAAATACCACACTGTCGGACAAGTTCCAAAATTCAATAGAAAAATTCAGAAAGAGGCAAAATTGTTACCCCACACATATACATGACTGCTCACTTTCCTGGCTTGGTACAGACACTTAAAATAAAAGTGGCGTGGTTAAACTAGTTTTATGGGTCCAAACCGAGATTAGAAACTAACGTTTTCAATTGTAAGTGGCATAGCCAATATTATATTACAAATTCCAATTTGGTAGTCTCAAATATATTTGATTTATTATTCTGGAACTTTGAAGGCAGTGTTGTTCAACACAAGCCCAGTTAGGTCTGAGCTATCAGTGGTATTAAACTTACTTTTTACCAATTTATGACTTCATTTTAATGGTCAATCCGAAATCGTTTATAAAAATCGGAATTGGGAGATTTCGTTCTAATCAAACGTGCTTCTAGTTTTCCGCATAAAACGATGTTCGATTCGTCTTTACCTCCAGTTGTTTGTAGGAGGACTCATGTCTTATTTACGTTATTTGTGTTTGTTTACGTATAGTGGTGTCCAACACATGTTGTGTTGTATTTTCGGTTTTGTCTTTCTTCATCTTGAGAACTCTATGTTGCCAGTTTCTCTGGATTATCCCTGTTTCATTGCCCCTTCGTTATTCTCTAATGTTTATTCATTATCAATGCTGTTGCTTAATTGAAGAATAATTTAGTTCGTACAAGAAATAGATCAGTTCAGACATAAGAAATACATGTATCCATGTACATGTATATGTACCGTTATTAACATATGGTTGATAAAGTATCATTCCGAATTTTATATATACAGTAATATTACAACAACAACAAACACCACTTATTTACATAAAACATTTGTCAATTCTCAAAAGCAATCAGTTATGGTCACAACCCCTTTTAAATTTGTTACATTTATATTTATTTGCAGTTTCCAATTTAAAGTGTTTCGCACTGATGGAAATTAGATACCGTACGTTGTTTTCCCATTTCAATAAAAGTAAAAAAAAAAACCTAAAATATCATTTCATTTTAGTGAGACTACCAATTAAAATCATTTATTATCCCTTCTTTCGGCTTCAATAATTTGAAAAAGTTTTCTTTTGAAAATGGAAGATAATATCTTAAAGAACAAAGCCAATACCTGGCACCATTTGAACGACGCACAATGAAAACTAAAGGAATTTTAAAGCATCTAGTCTACCTTTTGACAAAAATTATTCTCAACAATAATAAAGTGAAAGAAACTTAATTCAAATGCCGACAAATTAAGATGTTATCAATCGGTAATGTACAAGTTATTTGATGTTTATGGTAAATTAGATGATATCAAAATTCTTGTTTTTTATGATTTAAAATGTTATAATTCATATTATTAAAGTTAAATGCTTTTAAAAACATTTTGATCTGACACAAAGGCGATGAATGAAACTATAAAAATGTTTTGAAAGTGATATGAAACTCCTCTTTGTGTATCAATACAAAAATGAGTGAAATGGACAATGGTACCAAGCGGGGGTGGGTCTGTTATTAATATATTCTGGTGTGAACCGGAAATAACAAATTATTCTACCTTCTTTCCATAAAACAAAATGACATGCAAAATAGGAAAAATTAGTATAAGTCTAGTATTGTGTTCTATCTCTTTCTAATAAAAACGTAGATATCAAATTTAGTGCGCACGACGCGTTTCTGGAATAACCTTCACCAGTTACGCACACAATCGAAAGATTGGAAAGGCAAATAATTTAAAGCTTTGGGAGCAATAAAACCCAAAATACTTTTCATTCATATATTTATATTCGAAGTAATTATATTTCTGTACATCTTATATGAGATTTTCACATTTCAACCCACGTCTTTAATAGACATGCACATTTACACGATAGATAAATTGCTTGAATGATCAACTAGTTTCAACGTATGCGGATTAATTGCAAAAGATACAATACAGTCTGTTCCGTGAAATTAACACTTGCAATGGCAAATAATAATAATTTATTCAGTGCACGAAACATTGTGAATGCGAATAATTGACACAGAGATGGTTATGATCATGTCATGGCAGCAAATATGTCTCAATTTTGAAAGTGGCTTTAAACACCACAACGTTAACCCTGACCCCTCATTTTTAGGGAATTAAGTAAGCTTATAACCAGGGCCTTTCTCCTCCGACATATTACAGGGAGGTACATTTGTACATTAAAACCCTGACCCCTCATTTTTAGGGAATTAAGTAAGCTTATAACCAGGGCCTTTCTCCTCCGACATATTACAGGGAGGTACATTTGTACATTAAAAATATGTTAAGCAATACTTATATCTTCTTCCCTGGTTAAATAATTCCTTGTATTGTACAAATATGATCTAATTCAACAGCAGAGAAAACCAATCCCAGAGATAAAAGTACATTTGTATTGTTAAAAATTGATATCCTATACAATAGTTTTTGTATCAGAGAAATAAGAGTCGGACATATATTAAATAGCAGTTTGGACAACAATGGACGACAGTTAAAGTCCAAAACATGATGATAAATACAGTGAATAACGTGTACCAGTTGTGAAATAGTACCAACAGTGGCGTTTTTACACATGGGCACGCTTGGCAGTTGCCAGGGGCCCAAGAGCATAGGCCCCATGTTAATCTATGTATGTTGTATATGGCATGTTTTTTAATGCTTAAACACTGACTTTGTTGGAAGTACCAATACAATAAATATATATTTAATTTTATCGACATTTACAGTTTTATTCACGTGAGTGGTTGTGTAGGTAGGGGTCCCAGTGCACGCATTTGCCAGGTGCCTATAATGCTGTTAAGACGGCACTGAGTACCAATGATATGTCGTACTCCAAAAAGATGATTCCCTCTTTCAATATAACGTAAACATGTATGTTTAGTTTACATTCTCAAGACAAACTCTTATTATTTTGTACAATTATGGACGTATAGTCCATGATAGTGTTAACTTTTTACACTTCTTCAACTGTTAATTTTAGATGTCATCTTCTAAAACATGTGCACTGTTCATCCTGTTGGTCAGTTCACTTCAAATTAGTATGGTGTTCTTGCTGTTTGCCAGATGGGAGCCATGAGGTTGTTTTATTTTGTCTGTATTTATAATATCGTATTGTGCACAATGATGACGGTAGTTGAGATTACTTCACCGCATTTGTTTTCTTGTTGATAACTCTTAAGCTTGGAAATATAATTCTATACACGACAAAGATGACCAGATGTAGCGCTTATCGATAGGACTAAACAGTGCCTTTCAACTACAGTCTTGGGGCCATTTCACAATCATTTTAGTGTTTGAATCATGCTCATTGTTGACTCTAAAATGTAGAACAGCAAAAAAGCGATATTCCTTTACTTTAATTACTTTCAGAGTAAAGTTGGACAGTCTCTTATGTTTATATACATCGAACCCTTTCTAATTAATCAACAAAGTTATGTTTTTATTTGTTCAAGTCGAGTACACCTCTCTGATAATGAATATATATCTCACTGATAAAAGTATTTGTATTTAACGGCACTTTAAAGTCTATTTCAGTTACCATGGCGATTATGGTCATTGGTGGATGCAATCACTGACCATCCACGAGTCTCTGAAACATTTAAAGATACATTATTATCACACAACATTATATCGAGCTCATATTGGTACCGGCGGGAGTCGAACCGACAAATAGTGGTGACATCGACTGGTTTCTTATGTAGATGTAGATCCTTGCATCATAAGATCACAACCATGATTCATCATAAACAAATAATCACCTTAATCACAGCGTGCCCAGAAGTCTAGAGGTATTGGACTATGTCACTGATATGTCGTCATAAACAACAACATATAGTAGACTGAATACTGTAGCTCAGGATAGAATACTAATATCATGTCAACCTATGTTAAACTGTCAACAAATTATGGCCTCCATGAATTATTTCTTAATGTTGTCATTTATATTTAAGCTTCCAACTGTCTGGGGTGAAGTTTGGGGTCAATGTATTGCATAAAATAAGATTGGTACTATTGATGTTTACCTTCGATAGACTTACCAACGTCAAAAAAGTTGTAATTAGTGAGCGAGTGGTTGTTGTTTAACGCCAAGTGAGCAATTTTTCAGCTATGTCATGTGACCAGTTACAATCAATACAATAAGATGATGATGATATCTGCATTGTACTAGCTCAACACGTTTAGTTGAATTAGTAGTGCTAGTTCAATGAAGCTACAACATGCATGTAGCAATGTCACTCCAGTCGGACACATTATCCTGATTTCGACTCAACCAGTCTTTGCTCTTACTCCTGAATTATGCATGCTCTGCGGAGATGCAAACAATACCAATTTTAGTCTTTATTTTGACCCGACAGTGGCTCGAACTCACGATATACCCCACTCGAGGTAAAGACGCTAACCATTACTCTACCGATGTGGTTAAGTTGTCTAAGCTGAAATAATTTAGCACTACGTTTTGAAATATAAACACGTAATTAAAATCATATTTTATTTTAACTTAAATATTTAAGTTTTATTTGATATTTTCCCGTTTTTTCCTCAATATTTCAATTTATTTGCACCTACAGAACCCTGGTACAGTTGAAAAAAAAACTATCTGATTTTACATCAACTGCAAACAATGAAATAATCCCAACACAAAACAACTAACAATGAAATTGAAGTTACTTAACAATAGAATCAAATGAGCCATATACATTTCTTTAACATCTATATCGACCAATCAAATTTGAATTATGTCTGTAGCAGTGTAATCAAAGTCGCCATTGTTCTGTTTTTGTAAAACATCCCGATAATCATAGTACTATTGTGTTCCAGAACAATGGCACAATACAGAAACATCTTTTACTATGAATTGTTGAACAAAAGGCTACCTCTGTCCAATACATATTAATTTCAATTCTGAATAAGATATGGCAATTGATAGGGTTTCAATTAATAACATATTGTTTCTTTCATTGTTCGACTGCCGGAAAAGAATTAACGGTAATATGCAGTTAATAATACGATAAAAATCAGTGGGTGCTTTATGCTGGCAACCAAAGAATTGGAATATAAAATACAAAAAAAACATGGCTAAAAAAATAAAGTTGACAATTACAGAATATCTGTACTTTATTCTAGTATTTATTCGAAGAGTAGTTTAAAGAAAAACATTTCATTGTG
Source organism: Bathymodiolus brooksi (assembly GCA_963680875.1). Taxonomy (NCBI): domain Eukaryota; kingdom Metazoa; phylum Mollusca; class Bivalvia; order Mytilida; family Modiolidae; genus Bathymodiolus; species Bathymodiolus brooksi. The sequence continues at coordinate 127,004,175 of OY804576.1, read as the reverse complement.
CTTCTACAAACACAATCATTTCTCATCCATAAAACTAAGGGAAACCCGGAATATACCGGGTACAACGCTTTTGAATATCTGTACTTTATACTTGTATTTATTCGAAGAATAACCTTTTTTAAAGAAGATATACATGCACTTTTTAGATTTCATTGTGCTTCTACAAACACAACTATTACTCATCCATAGGACTAAAGGGCACCCGAGGTAAAGCAATATGACATAGTAATTGTTTCTCTGCTAGTGGGTACCATGCCTTTGAAAAGGCCGTTTTCAGTAGCTGTCAAATTCACAACTCGTCCTTAGTACTCGCCGTTCATGAGTGTATAGAGATTGTCAAAGTTCTTGTAAGGACTAGATATCTTGTATCCGCTCCTAATGAACAACTGGAGTGGTCGTAGATTTTGACTATACTGGCATTTACAGTTTCTGAGATATGCATCTGAAAAATAATAGATTTCGGATAACTTCAGTTTCGTTTGTAGAAAAATACTCTTTATTTGAATGATACGACTTTTAGAAATACATGCAAGATGTCATTTGTGATGATATGTACCAGCATTCTATCCTTTCAGGAGCATGCAAAAGGGGAGGTTTGAATTCCAAAAACCGATTTAACCCCACCACCTGTTTGTTCTTGTCCCAGGCTAGGACCTGGATTTTCATAATTCTATTTGTGTTCAGTGAGTTAAGGTGGATTGTTGACCATCATTGTTCAAACATTCTTTTTCTTAAAAGCTAGTTGTGCATTGGAATATAAGACCGCACGGTATCAGTAGTGGAATATCAGACTTTCGGACAACATAATCCCAGTCAAATATTATATTAGGTTTGTCTTAGCATTTTCCTCCTTTGCTACGTTGTGTTTGTACTGTTCTTGAATTTGTATCTGTATCGTCCATGTCTTAATGTCATGTCTGACTTGGTAGGTTCAGAATCTTCTGACTATTCCATCATCCATGTTCTAATGTCATGTCTGACTTGGTAGGTTCAGAATCTTCTGACTATTCCATCATCCATGTTCTAATGTCATGTCTGACTTGGTAGGTTCAGAATCTTCTGACTATTCCATCATCCATGTTCTAATGTCATGTCTGACTTGGTAGGTTCAGAATCTTCTGACTATTCCATCGTCCATGTCCTAATGTCATGTCTGACTTGGTAGGTTCAGAATCTTCTGACTATTCCATCGTCCATGTCATAATGTCATGTCTGACTTGGTAGGTTCAGAATCTTCTGACTATTCCATCGTCCATGTCCTAATGTCATGTCTGACTTGGTAGGTTCAGAATCTTCTGACTATTCCATCGTCCATGTCCTAATGTCATGTCTGACTTGGTAGGTTCAGAATCTTCTGACTATTCCATCATTCATGTTCTAATGTCATGTCTGACTTGGTAGGTTCAGAATCTTCTGACTATTCCATCATCCATGTTCTAATGTCATGTCTGACTTGGTAGGTTCAGAATCTTCTGACTATTCCATCGTCCATGTCCTAATGTCATGTCTGACTTGGTAGGTTCAGAATCTTCTGACTATTCCATCGTCCATGTCCTAATGTCATGTCTGACTTGGTAGGTTCAGAATCTTCTGACTATTCCATCGTCCCTGTCCTAATGTCATGTCTGACTTGGTAGGTTCAGAATTTTCTGACTATTCCATCGTCCATGTCCTAATGTCATGTCTGACTTGGTAGGTTCAGAATCTTCTGACTATTCCATCGTCCATGTCCTAATGTCATGTCTGACTTGGTAGGTTGAGAATCTTCTGACTATTCCATCGTCCATGTCCTAATGTCATGTCGGACTTGGTAGGTTCAGAATCTTCTGACTATTCCATCATCCATGTCCTAATGTCATGTCTGACTTGGTAGGTTGAGAATCTTCTGACTATTCCATCGTCCATGTCCTAATGTCATGTCTGACTTGGTAGGTTCAGAATCTTCTGACTATTCCATCGTCCATGTCCTAATGTCATGTCTGACTTGGTAGGTTCAGAATCTTCTGACTATTCCATCGTCCATGTCCTAATGTCATGTCTGACTTGGTAGGTTCAGAATCTTTTGACTATTCCATCGTCCATGTCCTAATGTCATGTCTGACTTGGTAGGTTCAGAATCTTCTGACTATTCCATCGTCCATGTCCTAATGTCATGTCTGACTTGGTAGGTTGAGAATCTTCTGACTATTCCATCGTCCATGTCCTAATGTCATGTCGGACTTGGTAGGTTGAGAATCTTCTGACTATTCCATCATCCATGTCCTAATGTCATGTCTGACTTGGTAGGTTGAGAATCTTCTGACTATTCCATCGTCCATGTCCTAATGTCATGTCTGACTTGGTAGGTTCAGAATCTTCTGACTATTCCATCGTCCATGTCCTAATGTCATGTCTGACTTGGTAGGTTCAGAATCTTCTGACTATTCCATCGTCCATGTCCTAATGTCATGTCTGACTTGGTAGGTTCAGAATCTTTTGACTATTCCATCGTCCATGTCCTAATGTCATGTCTGACTTGGTAGGTTCAGAATCTTCTGACTATTCCATCGTCCATGTCCTAATGTCATGTCTGACTTGGTAGGTTCAGAATCTTCTGACTATTCCATCGTCCATGTCCTAATGTCATGTCTGACTTGGTAGGTTCAGAATCTTCTGACTATTCCATCGTCCATGTCCTAATGTCATGTCTGACTTGGTAGGTTCAGAATCTTCTGACTATTCCATCATCCATGTCCTAATGTCATGTCTGACTTGGTAGGTTCAGAATCTTCTGACTATTCCATCGTTCATGTCCTAATGTCATGTCTAACTTGGTAGGTTCAGAATCTTCTGACTATTCCATCATCCATGTTCTAATGTCATGTCTGACTTGGTAGGTTCAGAATCTTCTGACTATTCCATCATCCATGTTCTAATGTCATGTCTGACTTGGTAGGTTCAGAATCTTCTGACTATTCCATCGTCCATGTCCTAATGTCATGTCTGACTTGGTAGGTTCAGAATCTTCTGACTATTCCATCGTCCATGTCATAATGTCATGTCTGACTTGGTAGGTTCAGAATCTTCTGACTATTCCATCGTCCATGTCCTAATGTCATGTCTGACTTGGTAGGTTCAGAATCTTCTGACTATTCCATCGTCCATGTCCTAATGTCATGTCTGACTTGGTAGGTTCAGAATCTTCTGACTATTCCATCATTCATGTTCTAATGTCATGTCTGACTTGGTAGGTTCAGAATCTTCTGACTATTCCATCATCCATGTTCTAATGTCATGTCTGACTTGGTAGGTTCAGAATCTTCTGACTATTCCATCGTCCATGTCCTAATGTCATGTCTGACTTGGTAGGTTCAGAATCTTCTGACTATTCCATCGTCCATGTCCTAATGTCATGTCTGACTTGGTAGGTTCAGAATCTTCTGACTATTCCATCGTCCCTGTCCTAATGTCATGTCTGACTTGGTAGGTTCAGAATTTTCTGACTATTCCATCGTCCATGTCCTAATGTCATGTCTGACTTGGTAGGTTCAGAATCTTCTGACTATTCCATCGTCCATGTCCTAATGTCATGTCTGACTTGGTAGGTTGAGAATCTTCTGACTATTCCATCGTCCATGTCCTAATGTCATGTCGGACTTGGTAGGTTGAGAATCTTCTGACTATTCCATCATCCATGTCCTAATGTCATGTCTGACTTGGTAGGTTGAGAATCTTCTGACTATTCCATCGTCCATGTCCTAATGTCATGTCTGACTTGGTAGGTTCAGAATCTTCTGACTATTCCATCGTCCATGTCCTAATGTCATGTCTGACTTGGTAGGTTCAGAATCTTCTGACTATTCCATCGTCCATGTCCTAATGTCATGTCTGACTTGGTAGGTTCAGAATCTTCTGACTATTCCATCGTCCATGTCCTAATGTCATGTCTGACTTGGTAGGTTCAGAATCTTCTGACTATTCCATCGTCCATGTCCTAATGTCATGTCTGACTTGGTAGGTTCAGAATCTTCTGACTATTCCATCGTCCATGTCCTAATGTCATGTCTGACTTGGTAGGTTCAGAATCTTCTGACTATTCCATCGTCCATGTCCTAATGTCATGTCTGACTTGGTAGGTTCAGAATCTTCTGACTATTCCATCATCCATGTCCTAATGTCATGTCTGACTTGGTAGGTTCAGAATCTTCTGACTATTCCATCGTTCATGTCCTAATGTCATGTCTAACTTGGTAGGTTCAGAATCTTCTGACTATTCCATCATTCATGTTCTAATGTCATGTCTGACTTGGTAGGTTCAGAATCTTCTGACTATTCCATCATCCATGTTCTAATGTCATGTCTGACTTGGTAGGTTCAGAATCTTCTGACTATTCCATCGTCCATGTCCTAATGTCATGTCTGACTTGGTAGGTTCAGAATCTTCTGACTATTCCATCGTCCATGTCCTAATGTCATGTCTGACTTGGTAGGTTCAGAATCTTCTGACTATTCCATCGTCCATGTCCTAATGTCATGTCTGACTTGGTAGGTTCAGAATCTTCTGACTATTCCATCATTCATGTTCTAATGTCATGTCTGACTTGGTAGGTTCAGAATCTTCTGACTATTCCATCATCCATGTTCTAATGTCATGTCTGACTTGGTAGGTTCAGAATCTTCTGACTATTCCATCGTCCATGTCCTAATGTCATGTCTGACTTGGTAGGTTCAGAATCTTCTGACTATTCCATCGTCCATGTCCTAATGTCATGTCTGACTTGGTAGGTTCAGAATCTTCTGACTATTCCATCGTCCATGTCCTAATGTCATGTCTGACTTGGTAGGTTCAGAATCTTCTGACTATTCCATCGTCCATGTCCTAATGTCATGTCTGACTTGGTAGGTTCAGAATCTTCTGACTATTCCATCGTCCATGTCCTAATGTCATGTCTGACTTGGTAGGTTCAGAATCTTCTGACTATTCCATCATTCATGTTCTAATGTCATGTCTGACTTGGTAGGTTCAGAATCTTCTGACTATTCCATCGTCCATGTTCTAATGTCATGTCTGACTTGGTAGGTTCAGAATCTTCTGACTATTCCATCGTCCATGTCCTAATGTCATGTCTGACTTGGTAGGTTCAGAATCTTCTGACTATTCCATCGTCCATGTCCTAATGTCATGTCTGACTTGGTAGGTTCAGAATCTTCTGACTATTCCATCGTCCATGTCCTAATGTCATGTCTGACTTGGTAGGTTCAGAATTTTCTGACTATTCCATCGTCCATGTCCTAATGTCATGTCTGACTTGGTAGGTTCAGAATCTTCTGACTATTCCATCGTCCATGTCCTAATGTCATGTCTGACTTGGTAGGTTCAGAATCTTCTGACTATTCCATCGTCCATGTCCTAATGTCATGTCGGACTTGGTAGATTGAGAATCTTCTGACTATTCCATCATCCATGTCCTAATGTCATGTCTGACTTGGTAGGTTGAGAATCTTCTGACTATTCCATCGTCCATGTCCTAATGTCATGTCTGACTTGGTAGGTTCAGAATCTTCTGACTATTCCATCGTCCATGTCCTAATGTCATGTCTGACTTGGTAGGTTCAGAATCTTCTGACTATTCCATCGTCCATGTCCTAATGTCATGTCTGACTTGGTAGGTTCAGAATCTTCTGACTATTCCATCGTCCATGTCCTAATGTCATGTCTGACTTGGTAGGTTCAGAATCTTCTGACTATTCCATCGTCCATGTCCTAATGTCATGTCTGACTTGGTAGGTTCAGAATCTTCTGACTATTCCATCGTCCATGTCCTAATGTCATGTCTGACTTGGTAGGTTCAGAATCTTCTGACTATTCCATCGTCCATGTCCGAATGTCATGTCTGACTTGGTAGGTTCAGAATCTTCTGACTATTCCATCATTCATGTTCTAATGTCATGTCTGACTTGGTAGGTTCAGAATCTTCTGACTATTCCATCATCCATGTTCTAATGTCATGTCTGACTTGGTAGGTTCAGAATCTTCTGACTATTCCATCGTCCATGTCCTAATGTCATGTCTGACTTGGTAGGTTCAGAATCTTCTGACTATTCCATCGTCCATGTCCTAATGTCATGTCTGACTTGGTAGGTTCAGAATCTTCTGACTATTCCATCGTCCATGTCCTAATGTCATGTCTGACTTGGTAGGTTCAGAATTTTCTGACTATTCCATCGTCCATGTCCTAATGTCATGTCTGACTTGGTAGGTTCAGAATCTTCTGACTATTCCATCGTCCATGTCCTAATGTCATGTCTGACTTGGTAGGTTCAGAATCTTCTGACTATTCCATCGTCCATGTCCTAATGTCATGTCTGACTTGGTAGGTTCAGAATCTTCTGACTATTCCATCGTCCATGTCCTAATGTCATGTCTGACTTGGTAGGTTCAGAATCTTCTGACTATTCCATCGTCCATGTCCTAATGTCATGTCTGACTTGGTAGGTTCAGAATCTTCTGACTATTCCATCGTCCATGTCCTAATATCATGTCGGACTTGGTAGGTTCAGAATCTTCTGACTATTCCATCGTCCATGTCCTAATGTCATGTCTGACTTGGTAGGTTCAGAATCTTCTGACTATTCCATCGTCCATGTCCTAATGTCATGTCTGACTTGGTAGGTTCAGAATCTTCTGACTATTCCATCATCCATGTCCTAATGTCATGTCTGACTTGGTAGGATCAGAATCGTCTGACTATTCCATCGTTCATGTCCTAATGTCATGTCTAACTTGGTAGGTTCAGAATCTTCTGACTATTCCATCGTCCATGTCCTAATGTCATGTCTGACTTGGTAGGTTCAGAATCTTCTGACTATTCCATCGTCCATGTCCTAATGTCATGTCTGACTTGGTAGGTTCAGAATCTTCTGACTATTCCATCGTCCATGTCCTAATGTCATGTCTGACTTGGTAGGTTCAGAATCTTCTGACTATTCCATCGTCCATGTCCTAATGTCATGTCTGACTTGGTAGGTTCAGAATCTTCTGACTATTCCATCATCCATGTCCTAATGTCATGTCTGACTTGGTAGGTTCAGAATCTTCTGACTATTCCATCGTTCATGTCCTAATGTCATGTCTAACTTGGTAGGTTCAGAATCTTCTGACTATTCCATCGTCCATGTCCTAATGTCATGTCTGACTTGGTAGGTTCAGAATCTTCTGACTATTCCATCATCCATGTCCTAATGTCATGTCTGACTTGGTAGATTCAGAATCTTCTGACTATTCCATCGTCCATGTCCTAATGTCATGTCTGACTTGGTAGGTTCAGAATCTTCTGACTATTCCATCGTCCATGTCCTAATGTCATGTCTGACTTGGTAGGTTCAGAATCTTCTGACTATTCCATCATCCATGTCCTAATGTCATGTCTGACTTGGTAGGTTCAGAATCTTCTGACTATTCCATCATCCATGTCCTAATGTCATGTCTGACTTGGTAGGTTCAGAATCTTCTGACTATTCCATCGTTCATGTCCTAATGTCATGTCTAACTTGGTAGGTTCAGAATCTTCTGACTATTCCATCGTCCATGTCCTAATGTCATGTCTGACTTGGTAGGTTGAGAATCTTCTGACTATTCCATCATCCATGTCCTAATGTCATGTCTGACTTGGTAGATTCAGAATCTTCTGACTATTCCATCGTCCATGTCCTAATGTCATGTCTGACTTGGTAGGTTCAGAATCTTCTGACTATTCCAGAAACGCTTCGTGAGCACTAAATTTGATATCTACGTTTTATTACTACCATTAGCTCTGTAACCCATTGGATGGAATATTGGTCCCTGGGAATATCGTCCGCCCAGTACGTCGGACGATATATTATGTTTGAAAGGTTATCCTGTTTTGACCGTTGGTTTATTGCTCCCAAAGTCTTTAGAATTATTTGTCTTTCCACTCTCTTGACTTTCAGCGTACCTGATATCTACATTTTAATTGCTGAAATACATGCCAACATATCTTTTTTGTGTAGCAGCTGGAATGAAATTAAATTGTTAAAAGGCATGGCTCTTTGAGGATATATAGAACTACACAACAGCAGATATATGAAATTGAAGGTAGGATACAATGTACAAAAGAACCACCCAACTAATATCCTGCCAAGTTTTGCTTAATTTGAAAACGAGTGCTTATGGAATAACCTTTTTGTCAGCATTGACAAAAATACAACAAACCTATGTAAAATACAAACAAAAATCAATAAAATTATTCTTAAATATGACCTCTTTATCAGTGATTTGTAATAATAGCAATGGTTGTATACAGTTTCCGCTGCACAAAAGGTAAATTGTTTAGTTTTCTAAACAGAAATGGAATAGCTCTTTGTCACCATGAAATTAAAACCGATTTTTATATTGAAGTGGAACTGCCATCTGAACAAAAATAATGAATAATTAAAAGTATTATTGATAATTTAAAGTTTATGACATTATTCGAACTATGTTTTAAACAATTGATAAAGGATTCTGAATTTTTTGGCATGAATAATGAAATTTGTATAGAAAAACATGGTAATTTTACCTATCCTGTCTTTTATTACCCACAATTGTTATTGTTTCAATGAGCTATTGTCAGTAGGCATGTAAACGTATATTGATCAATGCGAGCTAAAAATACTGGAAACAATTCTTGTTTAGATTTCATGTTTTAGCTATAAATCTCTATTATATCTATTCAAATGTTCTTTGACACTCTAAACTAAAACAAATAATACTAAATTATATATATGCTTCTGAATTAAACTGAACAATAAAGAACAGTGTAACTAACGTTCACTAGTATCTAGTTGATGCACGTGAGTGGACGCACGTGAATTGACAATATTTATCAGATCTAAACCCGATTGTCAGTGATAAAAAGGTAGATATCTAATTTAGTGCACAAAATACGTTCCTGTAATCATTATTAATAGGTTGGCCAATCACAATCTATTAGACATTTCTTATCGACGACATAGGAATAAATTAGCACTATATTCCAAAAGTAAAACAAATCGTAAGTATGAGGCACAATATTTTATACTCTATAAAAGAGGGGGGATTATGGTGGTGAACGCCTCTTTCAACAATATATCAATTATATCGTGGTGAACAGTTTTATTGGTGGAGGAAAACCTGAGCCCGGGAGAAAACCACCAACTTGCCGCAAGTCACTGAAAAACTTTATCATATAATGCTTTATCGAGTATGACTAGCATGTGCAGGAAATAATTAGAGCCTAGTTTTTGACTCTATCATGTCTATAGTAGGGCTTCTTTGTTATGTTACCCTACCATGTGCTACAATAAACTAGTAAGTAAAGCAAGAAAAAAATGGCTTCAATTGTCTGCCGTCATCTACAACACCAGTAATGGAAATGTTAGAAGACTATATTATTAGCATGAAATCAAATGCAAAAGATGTTTGTCATGCACTATTATATTAATAAGCAAATATTAGATAGTTATTTGCATACTAAGTCTGAAAAGATATGGTTGTTATTCACCTTTGAAATTTCCAAGCCTCAAAACCATTTATATACATGCCATACAACATTTCTATTAAGTTTCATCCAATTCCGAGCACTTTAAATTTTTCACGTTTCTTGTGGCAACGGCGGCCATTCTGAAATTTCAAAGCCCCAAAATCATGTGTACACATGTCAGACAAAATGTCTGGAAAGTTTCATCCAATTCCGAGCACCATAGCAAACCAACGATGAATATCAATTCACAATATCATAATCTACTTGGAAACCAAATTTCGCCCAAATCGGAGGATTTTTGTATTTGGTGGCCATTTTGTACCTTGGTTACCATGGCAACGGCCGCCATTTTGAATTTTTCAACCCCCCCAAAAGCTGCCACATACTACAGTGGATATTCCTACAAAGTGGAACATAATATGGATCCCAAACCATGGATATCAATTCCCAACATCAAAATCTACTTGGAAACAAAATTTCGCCCAAATCGAAGGATTTTTGTATTTTGGCGGCCATTTTGGATTCAAAGTGACCGCCATAACAAACCAATGATGAATATCAATTCGCAACATCATAATCTACTTGGAAACCAATTTCGCCCAAATCGGAGGATTTTTGTAATTGGCGGCCATTTTGTACCTTGGTTACCATGACAACGGCCACCATTTTGAATTTGTTCAACACCCCAAAAGCTGCCACACACTACGGTGGATATTCCTACTAAGTTTCATGAAGTTTGATGAAAGAAATTCAATTTGTTTTTAAATCCCCCTTTTTTTGTTTCCATGACAACTGCGACAAAGTTTGTCCAACCAATTCCGATTTTTTTTGCTTATCTCGTTCCACTAGATGTGGATGTTGTTCCTATCAAGTTTCATCAATTTCTGTTCGGCGAATAACCTGCTATGATCATTTTTGTGTTTTTAATTTTTTTAGCATTTTGGCCGTTTCCAAGGCAACGGCGGCCATTTTGAAAATTCCGAAAGTATTCTGCACATCTAATCATAGTGCTTAACATTCCTGTGAAGTTTCATTGATTTACGCTAAGTAGTCGCCGAGAAATGTGTCGGATAAACTTTTGGCGGAAGAAAGAAAGAATAATAATAATAATAATAATAATAATAATAATAATAAGAAACGGAGCAAACACAATATGACTCCCAACCTTCGTTTAGGGGACATAATTAAGAAATCACATTATATGATAAAAACGTAGTTATCAAATTTAGGGATATTACTGATCATAGACAGTCCTACGATGAAGGAATCAGTATATATATGGCATAACTATCCACACAAACAACACTGAAATTAAGAAATGACATTATATAATCTACGATGAAGTAATTATAAATGGAGAGAGTACTACAGCAAAGGATTATTATATGTTATTCAGCTATCAGACAGGGTATATATAATGTGACATTCCCGGCTTAGGATCCTAGCTGAATAACATATAATATTCCATTGGAAGGTAACTATCCATACAGACGATTCTACATGAAAGATGTATATTCCACATGGATGTGAATATTGATACAGATAGCACTATGACCCTAGAAAGTTAAACGTCATTCTATAACACAACTTAAGTGTACAGCTTCTTTCCTTAATAACGATCTATGCAAAGTAAATATCTTATCTAGACTAATGTGTAAAACCCCAAGAAAATGCAAGTTATTTTGTTTGCTTGTACCAAATATTCAGAAATAAGAACCGATTCTGTTTCTCAGCATAGGTAATTTGTCTTAATTTATCAATATTGCAATACTCACATCTGGATGTGAAATTGATTTTAAGGATTCAGTTTTTCGATTTATAAAAGGTTTAAACAATTTCCAATAGATTAAAGTATCAATCAAGCACCATCCAACCTCCAAATACACACATATTTTTCACATTTCAGCTTTGCCTGTTATTATGTTAAAATTGTATTGTTCTTGTTTTCTTGTGCATTCTCAAAATTATGTAATTATAATTGTATATTATAGGAGAAAACTTCAGAAGTTGGAAAAATTTGTTACTGATCCTTTTTGTATCATTGATCATTTAAAATAAATATAAACTAACTAGGATAAAGAAATAGGCCAAGATGCTCCCCGATGATATACATATCCATAAACACAATACTACAATAAAGAAATCGGACTATATTACCCCAGTGTAGTAATTACCCATGTAGACAATATTGCTTGAAAGATATATATTCCACATGGTGGTAACTATCGATACAGAGTGTAATACAACACAGGAATTGGCCAATATGCTCCTCGAGGATATAACTACCAATAAAAATAGTACTACAATAAAGAAATCGGCGAAGTAACTACAAATGTGTACATACAGACAGCATTACAATTAAAGTTTATGATGTTATGGCCCAATATCATTGGAATGCTGCATAATATCATGATAACTGTTGTACATGATTCTGAAAATGTTACATAATACCACCTTCACTTAAGTCATTCGAAATTCTATATAATATAAATCATTCACCACCTTTTTTTTTTTTTTTTTTTTTTTTTACATCTGAAGGAAACTTTTTGTTTTTAATTGTTTCATGTTTTGTGTATGTCTGTTGATTGTATTGTTGCTGATGACAATCCTTTGTTGGATTTCATATCAATAAAGAATTTGAATTTGAATTTAGATACGCCAAATACAAATGTTGCAGCATGTCACAAACAATTGATGTGGTTTGTTGTCAGTTGGTGACAAACCGTGTATTGAACTATTTTGATCTCATGAATTTCGCCTTTATTGTAGAGATCTTTAGAGAGATTTGCAGGCTTATATTTGACAAAAGTCGTATTGAACTTAATAAAAACGCAGATCCGTTTCTGAAATAGCCTTCATTATGTATGCTCGAAGTCGAAAGATTGGAAAACCAAATAAAATAAGTTCAAAGGTGAAGACATTGCATTGTCTTTTCTGTCGTGAGTAAAGTAAGTTATTATGCCTTGTCAATACATATATAAAAATGTGTTTCTTTAGTTACACTTGACCGAGTATTTAGACCAACAATAATTTCTAATGACCTCAATTTTAGAGCATTCTGTAGTGCAAAGAGGTCAAAACAATAGCATACTCCTACTCGTTAATTTGTAAATTATTTTATGTTTATAAGTGACTTAATAGACGGTTAAGCAAAATATATAAAACTGCAGAGTTCAAAGGATTATTTTTATTACGACTCTTGGACAATACATATACTATCACAATAACGGTTTATTATAATTGAATTGTAAGTTTTACCTGTTCCCCAATATTTAGACAAAAGAAGTTTGTTTCTTGTAATGATCAGGGACGAAGACCAAGAAAAGTGTAGTTAACTGATGGTAGCATTTGTATTTAAATTGACAGACATGACGTTACATGTATCAGCATAAAAATCAAAGATATCTAAGTGTTATTGTAAACAAAAGAGATTATATGTATTTCAATTTTCCCATTATGCACTTTCCATTTATATGTAGCATATGGTTTATATTTCTCATAGTTGATACGATATTCCAGAGCTTGTGGTTCCTATCACGATTTTCTTGAAAAAAGATTGCTGCTGAATCAAGAATTTCTAGTGGTTAAGTTAAAGTCATCACTTCAAAAGTTTTACGATCGCCACCGTACCGGAATATCTGTGTCACAAATGACCACGGATATTTTTCGCTTGTCGTAATCACATTCATGACCATCGGGTTTGTTACACGAGTAGCACGACGGATCCCACTAATGGAGCAGGAACTACTTATCTTTCCGGAGCACATGAGTTCATGTTGCTCAATCTTTAGTTTTCTGTGTAGTGTTTTGTAGATCATTGCTTTTGTCCTTTTGCCCTTTTTATTGTGACCATTGTGTTGTCCGTCTTTCTTCGATTTACTGCTTCTGATTACCTCCTTGGTATCTTAAAGCTTTTCTTCTGGTAAAGAATCGCGTGGTAGAGTTACGGAAGTGTTCGTGTTTTCAAAATTTATCATTACATCTTATTATACCTTAAACAAAAATCACTTCTTAACAATAGATTGAATGAACCTCCTCGCTATTGGATGAGCAGGAAAAAGGCAGTACTGAATTGACGAATGGAAGAGAATTAGATTATCCTTACATTTTATTATCTATGTCATCAAAAGATAAAGGGTCTGATCTGTCTCACAACTAATATATATTGTTCATCTTCCGTATCAAGGAAAATGTCCGACTGTAAACGTTTTACGATACAAACAATCTGTAGACGAGATTAGTGGAGCAGGAACTGCAAACCCTTCCGGAACACATGAGTTCACCGCCGCTTTTGGGTGGGGTTCGTGTTACTAAATCTATAGTTTTATGTGTGCGTTTTGTAGATCGTTGTTTATCCTTTTGTCTTTTTTCTTTTGGCCATTGTGTTGTCTGTCCTTCATCAATTTACGGATTCTGATTACCCATGTGGTATCTTCAAACTCTTCTTATAGATCAGAACCAGCGTCGGTAACCTATGGCTAATCACGTTCCGATATCCTCCACTCATCACCCGAGGGTCAACTAACAGACAAATCCTCGTAGTCATAAATTATTCATAAGTCATTTTAAACATTCTGATTAGTGCCAACACAATGCTTAACAGCCTATCAAATCAGTTATTATAAGAAAATGATCAAGAGGAGAGGAACGGGTGGCAATTACTCATGGCTTAGCGACGATGAATGCTATATCGACCAGACAGATCTTATCTTTCATAATCTTTTCAATACGGCTAATATGATATTTGAGTGCTGTTGTATTGTTATTGAGAGTGTCGAAGCGTGATCAGCTGTGATCTACCGACCATGGATCACGACTAATATTACGTCAAAGACAGGTTATCACAATGAATAAAGAAAAATAAAGAAACTCACACACACAATGGGAGAGCAAGTGTGTAGCGAAACGACAGTTTGAACAATACGGATTTCCATAAATATCAGTTGGCTAACTTCTCCCCCTAATTGCATCCATCTTGAAGAGATGAAATGAATTTTTGACATTCAACAGAACAAAATAATTATATTATCATATAATTTATATGAATGTGAGTGTACAAATTTAATATTACTGCTACTCATATCAGAACTGATCAATGTATTAGGGAACCGAGCCCTACATCAAGCAGTATAACACCTGCATCTCAGAGACAGATTATACATACAAGCATTATAAATAACAACTGGTATTATATCACTCATAAAAGAGGCATTCAAAAAGCACTTGAGGAATAAGATGCGATCATTAATGAATTCTTTGACATCAAATGGCACTGCATCCTCACTAGCCGAGAATTTAAAACGGTATTATCATTTCAAGATGTCTTCACAACAATAGAATGAAAGTCATTTGCTAATATTTACATATTTCAGAGCAATAACCCTATTCATACTTGAGGACCTTTAAGAAGTGTTAAAGATTAACAAATTTCTGTTATTCAAATACGAATATTTCTCAACGATTTTTATGAATAATGCACGCCCTCCTAAGACACCTTAATATTCAAAGACCTTTATATCCTAATTAATTTCTCTTATAACATGACTTTTCTTTCACGGAGTGACATGTTGTGTCGATTCGGCTTTTGTTCGTGTTATTATAATTCTTTTGAGGCTATTATATTGAGTTTTCAAATAATATAATTTGCTAAAGAATATCAATTCTTCTTTTGTGCTTTTTACAATACTTGTATGGTTGTCTTTGTATTGTGCAATTCTAACGCATAATGCATGCCCTTTGTGGAGTGGTTTTCAATCATTTTACCAAATAACCCTTCATCCAAGTTTCCTTTCTTAGAAGCCTATTTGTCATCGAAGTCCCATCGTTCATATTGTCCCGTCCACAATAGGCTATCAATGAGCAGTTTTAAAATTGATATTTGACTATAAAACCTAAAGGAAGACAGCTACAATACACCCTCTAATACCTGCAAAGTTATTATTTAATTTCAAAGGAATTTGTTACCGTGATGTGTTTTCTATTGAGCTACGCATGTAACAGATGGGGCTCAAACTAAAAAACAACTAATAGAAAAATGTACAAATGTTTTTACAAATTAAATTTGTTTTGTACGAATCTAATGTGGTGCATGAAGCTAAGAGGATCGGGTTAATGATACGAAACGAAGTGAATTATTTTCTATTCAAATTCTTAACAAACAAAAGATGTTAAATTGCGTCAACAACATGTTTCTCTATTGCTAATTTGGATTAAGAAATGATCAAAAAGAAAATGTATTGTGCAACGAACAAAGAAATACGTTAGTGGAGACTTTACTTTGTAATGTTTCTGATGCTTCCGCATTTTGATTTTATCCTTATTTCACAAGGTATTGTAATATATACAAATGAGAAATAAACTATTATTACAAATACCATACGTGTTTTTTGTTTTTTTTGACAGTTAGTAAACGGATTATTCTCGAGAATTTTGTTTAAACTAGACGAAATTAACGAATATTTCTCTTTGCGCAAAATGTTGACATCTATATGTTTTTATGTTTGAGTAAGTTATTGGTTGAATTTGAACGCCGAATGAGCAATTTTGCAGCTGTATCATGGCGGCGAGTTAGATTCGATGAGATAATGATATTCGATGTTTGTACAAGACCATCACGCTTAATTGGATTTTTATAGTGCTAGCTCACTGAAGCAACAGTCTGTAGGTAGACATGACGCTCCACATGGACACTTTATGCGGATTCCGAGCCAACCAGTCTTTGTTCTTGCTCCTTAATTCTATGTGTTTAGTGGAGAAGTAACAAAAACCAATTTCATAGTCTTTCTTTTGATCGGACCGGAGCTCGAACACACATTCTACCATTCGAGACGAACACGCTAATCATTACACCACCGATTCGGTTTTTATTTATGTTTGAAGAACGTTAAGTATGATAATAGTGACCTTCATACAAAAGTCATACAGAACCACGATGTAATTAACTTTTTCATTGTTTATTTTCTTGTTTGGTTGTAGATGTGTACATGTATACCACAATACAAGGATGTACTACACCGCACCATGGGAACACGTGGTAATAGAACCTAGTTGTAGATGTGTACATGTATACCACAATACAAGGATGTACTACACCGCACCATGGGAGCACGTGGTAATAGAACCTAGTTTAGATGTGTACATGTATACCACAATAACAGGATGTACTACACCGCACCATGGGAACACGTGGTAATAGAACCTAGTTTAGATGTGTACATGTATACCACAATACAAGGATGTACTACACCGCACCATGGGAACACGTGGTAATAGAACCTAGTTGTAGATGTGTACATGTATACCACAATACAAGGATGTACTACACCGCACCATGGGAACACGTGGTAATAGAACCTAGTTTAGATGTTTACATGTATACCACAATACAAGGATGTACTACACCGCACCATGGGAACACTTGGTAATAGAACCTAGCTTAGATGTGTACATGTATACCACAATACAAGGATGTACTACACCGCACCATGGGAACACGTGGTAATAGAACCTAGTTTAGATGTGTACATGTATACCACAATACAAGGATGTACTACACCGCACCATGGGAACACGTGGTAATAGAACCTAGTTTAGATGTGTACATGTATACCACAATACAAGGATGTACTACACCGCACCATGGGAACACGTGGTAATAGAACCTAGTTTAGATGTGTACAAGTATACCACAATACAAGGATGTACTACACCGCACCATGGGAACACGTGGTAATAGAACCTAGTTTAGATGTGTACATGTATACCACAATACAAGGATGTACTACACCGCACCATGGGAACACGTGGTAATAGAACCTAGTTTAGATGTGTACATGTATACCACAATACAAGGATGTACTACACCGCACCATGGGAACACGTGGTAATATAACCTAGTTTAGATGTGTACATGTATACCACAATACAAGGATGTACTACACCGCACCATGGGAACACGTGGTAATAGAACCTAGTTTAGATGTGTACATGTATACCACAATAACAGGATGTACTACACCGCACCATGCGAACACGTGGTAATAGAACCTAGTTTAGATGTTTACATGTATACCACAATAACAGGATGTACTACACCGCACCATGGGAACACGTGGTAATAGAACCTAGTTTAGATGTGTACATGTATACCACAATACAAGGATGTACTACACCGCACCATGGGATACGTTGTAATATAACCTAGTTTTTCGGCTGCTGATATAACCGATCAGAATGGAACGTCCGCAGATTGTCCAGAGCAAATTAAATACTCACCGCGTCCTCATGACAGGACGTAATTAAGTACCTCATGTAGGACACGATCCTTGCACGAAGTAAAAACTTGTAACAGCTCACAATGAGTAAAGACTTGTTAGAACATTGTATTGTATAACATTGTATTGTATAACCCGTTGCAACGAAAGCATATTTTATAATGATATCAGCAGCAACAGGGTCACACAAGCTGGTCGTAATATGTTTTCCTTAGATATTCCTTCAACCTTGCGGTTCAACTAGATTGGTAAATTCTGTATGTTTCTGTTGTATCAGATCCAGTGGAGAATACTCAAGTGAAAATGTTGGATCGTAAATATAATAACGGGAACCATTGGTAGATGTGAAGGAAGACACATTAAAGTGTTAGGGTTATGGTGTTTGATGCCACTTTCAAATTTTTTTCAGTTATATGTCGTATCGTAAGTCACTGACAAACTTTATCACATGGAGTTGTATCGATTACTCCTTGTCATGGCGGGATTCGAGCTCACAACTTTAGCAGCGATAGGCACTGATGGCGCAGGTAAAAGGTTGTAAATCTAATCACGACGCCCTGATGACACCTTAAAAGATTTGTATTCTTTTATGATGTAATCATAAGAAAATAATTGTTACTTTTGCACTTTAATCGAAATCGACAGTATACAATCTTTTCTTAACAAGATAAGTCGCTAAATGGATCCCTGTTTAGATCACAGGTCACTTTAAAGTGAATGTCTCGACAAGTAGCAAGTTACTTTTTGGGTTTTGATTTTTACTTGTACACTTACTGTCAGAATTCGCCTTTAAAAGCGCACAAGTATTGGTAAGAAGAGTTTGAAGATACCAAAGATGTATAACGTAAACCACACACAATACGTTATAGATACCAATTATCTGCATAAAGTAGATATTAGTCTGTGATTGATTTAATCTATGATTTGTAATTCCAACGATTATTTAAAAACTGTATTTTTGCACTGATTTTACGGTGTTTTCCCACACATACACAGTTGCACCCATTCACTCATATTTGTCCTGTCAATTTTCTTTGCTCATTAGCAGGTGAACATCGTAGAAATTGTTTTCTAAGGAATAATTACAAACGGCTGTTTCTTTGAAAAATCATGTATTTATAATATGAAGTATTGCTTATCAATTATATTTCATTTACAATAATCAACAGTTGTTGGTTTTCTCGCCGAAATTGACACCTCGGCATCTTACTGTTTTAGATAATGAAGGCTGAACTCACCACTTGCAATTGACATCGACTTTCCGTTAAAATGATCCGTGAAAATGTAAATATCATAATAAGGGTTTTACGTCTCGTTAAGAATGAAAGCCAAAAACACAACTGTTTCAGAAACATTTGTTTTTCATTTTTGCCAACATGATTGTATATTTATTATAATTATTATTCCATTACTTTTATGAACGTTTATGAACTGACAAAAATTTTGATTCGATGTTTATTATGGTTATAGCTACTGAAAATAATTTAACAACGTATTCTAACCTATTGCTGTTTGATTTTTGACAAAATGTGAAAGTGATGTAATTACTCTTAGAAAATTGCTTTTATGTTGATCTAAAGTATGTACTCTTAAACTTTAAGTTAAAGGGGGGACGTCGTGGCCGTGATCGTATGGTAGTTGGATTTACAATTACCTATGCAATCGGCTCCTATCACCACAGAGCGAGATGTACAACATGGTGCAAGCAATATTGTCAATGTTCTTCTTATGTAGCTAAAGAGTAGGTCTGATAAACGTGCTTAATGACCCGAAAGCTTACCACGATCCATCTACCTACAAATCTCACTAATACGTATAATAAATGCTTGTCTCAATGGCTTCGTTATAGGCAGTTTGATTTTCTGTGTAGTGGAGTGAGGAATTTCAAAACTAGCTGAAATCAATGGATAAACAAATAATCGTAATATGGATAGAGTGAGTGAATGATTGCTGTTTAACGCCAATTCAGCCATTTGTCAGCTATATCATGGCGAGAACAAGTTAATATACAATGAAATGATGATGAGGCCTGCTTTGTACTAGAGTAGACCAACACACTGAGTTGGATTTTATAGTGCTAGTTCACTGAAACAACAGTCCGCGGGTAGACGTGTCGCTTCACTCGGACGCATTATTCTGATTCCGAGCCAACCAGTCTTTGCTCTTTCTCCTTTATGCTGTGTGTTTAGTTGAGAAGCAACAAATACCAATTTCATATTCTTTGGTTTGACCCGACCGCGGGGCGCTAACCCACGATCTACCACACTCGAGGCGAGCACGCTAACCATTACGCCATCGATGCGGTTCAATATCGATAGACAAAAAAGACCGCGCTGTATACGTTAAATTTGGGTGTTATTGGTTATTGTGTGTGTACATTTGTTTGATTTAAACCAGTCTTTTGTCATAGTCCTTAATGCTACGTGCTTAATTGACAAACAACAAATACCAATGTTATACTCTTTGGTTTGACCCTACCACACTCTACATGGGCACACGAAGTATTACACCATCGATAGGTTTTTTTTTATATTAGTCTTAAACCATTCTCTGAATATGTTGAAATAGTATGTGAGGTCTGTATTTTACTCACATGTGGAAAGCACTTGCACGGCAACATAATTTCAATAAGATTGAAGAGTAGGGCCCATCAGATTAGTTTTCCCCTCCACGTTTTATTGAAGTGCATGTGTGGTAAGGATATCGCTGTTCCTCGTTTTATTAGATCTTGGAACTGCTCTAACGATGTGATATTTTGTGTTCTATTTTATTCTTTTTATTTATCCTTAATAGTTATGCCCTTGAATGTAATATGATGTATACACCTACAAGATATATTGGTTTTAGAATATAGTGTTATATTATAGTGATTTTCTTGAGCTTATATTTGATAAAATTGTGATTATTCTCATACTTTTTTCTATCATACCCTCTAATTGATATTCTGTAATTTTGTATCTGTATTTCAGACAAAACTTTCTCGCTTTTACCTTGGGGACCGTCGTGATCATGATCGTATGGCAGTTTGATTTATGACTACATATGCAATCAGTGCCTATCACCACTAATGTTGTGAGTACGAATCGCACTCAGGCGAGGTGCACACGATACAACATTATGTGATAAAGTTTGTCAGTGATTTACCGCAGGTCGGTGGCTTTCTCCGGTTTCCTCCACCAATAACACTGATCGCCACAACATAGCTGAAATATTGTTGAAAGTGATGTTAAACACCACAACCCTAATCCTAACCTCCTCGCACTACCACTACCTGAGACACTCATGGCGGATGCTATATTTGAAAGTAATATTTTTTTAATCTTTTAATCTTCTTTAAACATTGTTATGTACAATCAAATGAATATTTTGAAGGGGGTCCGTATCTGTTAGAACAATATTCAACACGACAGGGACCCTAGTTTTTTTTTCTTTTCTTATTTAACTTAAATGGCTAACAATTTGGTATATGAAACATAAAATACATAACAAGGTAATACATTAGCTCAATCACTTTACGAAACAGTTCACATTAACACTTGTTTCTTCTCTGATCATGGGAAGTTCAGAGACTTTTTAATTCATTACCACACAAATCACAAAAATTTAACAATAAACTTAAATAAGTACCATTTATATACCTTTTTTTCTTAATAGTTAAATGGATTTTTTTTTATATTTGTTCTAGAGAAAACAAGATGTTTAAGATGTAATTGATTGCCTTTAAAAATATTAGTTTATCTTCAAAGGACATTTTAACTTCTGTTTGACGGGGGTAAAATATATATTTGGATAATTATTTTCCATTTTCAAAGAATTAACTATAAAAATTTTCAGAGTGTATTGGGTGATATCTTCTTGAACAAATAAACCTTAACACTTTTATAAAAAGGTAAATATTTTTCAATAACAAATTACACTATAACTTCCCTTTAGGATGTTTAAATGTTATTTGTTAAAGAGATTTGATTATATTCACTTAAATTATACTTGCTTAATGGAGAAATAATGCGATTTTTATTTTTATAAGAATACGGTATTAATTCATGATTTGAACTTTCTCAATAGAATTGCTCCAAGATACATTTTTTAATTTCGTTTACATTGTTTTCCATTGTTCCAAGTAAAATACAGATCAAAATGAATTTAGACACGAGAACAATGGTAAAGAAAATATTGAAAATAAGTTAAAGTTATGCTGAAAGAAAAAGAAAACAATCTTTATAGTATAACAACACTCTAAGGTATACTCAACAATTATACAATATCAACTAAACCAGTAAACTGTAAAATCAAATCCGTCACTAGTAAATCTTCTAGTATTATTGTAAACATTTTACAATTTATATCTCCTCTGTACCAAGCCAAGAAAGTTAGAGGTCATATATATGTGTGTTAGAGGTCATGTATATGTGTGTTAGGGGTATCAATTTTGTCTCTATTTCTGCGATTTTTCAATTAGATTTTGGAACTGTTCCGAAAATGTGGTATTTCTTGTTTTTTATTTTATTACTATCTTACAAATGTCTTTTTGTTATTACAAAAAAACATGTCATACCCCACAAAATACCCTTTTATTGATGTTCTGTGAGAGGTCTGGGTGGACACTAAATGTATTTTAACTTGGTCAACGGGCACCTTATTATTTAGCAGATACGTGAATACACATCACTGAATAAGAACAAATAGGACAACTACTCAAAGAATCCAAACAACCTTAATAAAAAAAAAACCTCGTAGATATCTAATTAAGTACACATGACGTGTTTCTGGAATAACCCTCATCGTGTATGCTCTCAGTCAAAAGATTGGAAAGCCAAATATATGTAATATAAAAGTCTTTGGGAGCTAGACAACCAAATGGCCTCATCATGATAATGTTACCTATACATGAGGGAGATTGGCCTAATCATGATAATGTTACCTATACATGAGGGAGATTGGCCTAATCATGATAATGTTACCTATACATGAGGGCGATTGGCCTAATCATGATAATGTTACCTATACATGAGGGAGATTGGCCTAATCATGATAATGTTACCTATGCATGAGGGAGATTGGCCTAATCATGATAATGTTACCTATACATGAGGGCGATTGGCCTAATCATGATAATGTTACCTATACATGAGGGAGATTGGCCTAATCATGATAATGTTACCTATACATGAGGGAGATTGGCCCAATCATGATAATGTTACCTATACATGAGGGAGATTGGCCTAATCATGATAATGTTACCTATATCTGAGGGAGATTGGCCTAATCATGATAATGTTACCTATACATGAGGGAGATTGGCCTAATCATGATAATGTTACCTATACATGAGGGAGATTGGCCTAATCATGATAATGTTACCTATACATGAGGGCGATTGGCCTAATCATGATAATATTACCTATACATGAGGGCGATTGGCCTAATCATGATAATATTACCTATACATGAGGGCGATTGGCCTAATCATGATAATGTTACCTATACATGAGGGAGATTGGCCTAATCATGATAATGTTACCTATACATGAGGGAGATTGGCCTAATCATGATAATATTACCTATACATGAGGGAGATTGGCCTAATCATGATAATGTTACCTATACATGAGGGAGATTGGCCTAATCATGATAATGTTACCTATACATGAGGGCGATTGGCCTAATCATGATAATGTTACCTATACATGAGGGAGATTGGCCTAATCATGATAATGTTACCTATACATGAGGGAGATTGGCCTAATCATGATAATATTACCTATACATGAGGGAGATTGGCCTAATCATGATAATGTTACCTATACATGAGGGATATTGGCCTAATCATGATAATATTACCTATACATGAGGGAGATTGGCCTAATCATGATAATGTTACCTATACATGAGGGCGATTGGCCTAATCATGATAATGTTACCTATACATGAGGGCGATTGGCCTAATCATGATAATGTTACCTATACATGAGGGAGATTGGCCTAATCATGATAATGTTACCTATACATGAGGGCGATTGGCCTAATCATGATAATGTTACCTATACATGAGGGCGATTGGCCTCATCATGATAATGTTACCTATACATGAGGGCGATTGGCCTAATCATGATAATATTACCTATACATGAGGGCGATTGGCCTAATCATGATAATATTACCTATACATGAGGGCGATTGGCCTAATCATGATAATGTTACCTATATATGAGGGCGATTGGCCTAATCATGATAATATTACCTATACATGAGGGCGATTGGCCTAATCATGATAATGTTACCTAAGCATGAGGGCGATTGACCTAATCATGATAATGTTACCTATACATGAGGGCGATTGGCCTCATCATGATAATGTTACCTATACATGAGGGCGATTGGCCTAATCATGATAATGTTACCTATACATGAGGGAGATTGGCCTAATCATGATAATATTACCTATACATGAGGGAGATTGGCCTAATCATGATAATGTTACCTATACCTGAGGGAGATTGGCCCAATCATGATAATGTTACCTATACATGAGGGCGATTGGCCTAATCATGATAATGTTACCTATACATGAGGGCGATTGACCTAATCATGATAATGTTACCTATACACGAGGGCGATTGGCCTCATCATGATAATGTTACCTATACATGAGGGAGATTGGCCTAATCATGATAATGTTACCTATACATGAGGGCGATTGGCCTAATCATGATAATGTTACCTATACATGAGGGAGATTGGCCTAATCATGATAATGTTACCTATACATGAGGGAGATTGGCCTAATCATGATAATGTTACCTATACATGAGGGCGATTGGCCTAATCATGATAATATTACCTATACATGAGGGCGATTGGCCTAATCATGATAATGTTACCTATGCATGAGGGAGATTGGCCTAATCATGATAATATTACCTATACATGAGGGCGATTGGCCTAATCATGATAATGTTACCTATACATGAGGGCGATTGACCTAATCATGATAATGTTACCTATACATGAGGGCGATTGGCCTAATCATGATAATGTTACCTATACATGAGGGAGATTGGCCTAATCATGATAATGTTACCTATACATGAGGGAGATTGGCCTAATCATGATAATGTTACCTATACATGAGGGCGATTGGCCTAATCATGATAATATTACCTATACATGAGGGCGATTGGCCTAATCATGATAATGTTACCTATACATGAGGGAGATTGGCCTAATCATGATAATGTTACCTATACATGAGAGAGATTGGCCTAATCATGATGTTACCTACACATGAGGGAGATTGGCCTAATCATGATAATGTTACCTATACCTGAGGGAGATTGGCCTAATCATGATACTGTTACCTATGCATGAGGGAGATTGGCCTAATCATGATAATGTTACCTATACATGAGGGAGATTGGCCTAATCATGATAATATTACCTATACATGAGGGAGATTGGCCTAATCATGATAATGTTACCTATACCTGAGGGAGATTGGCCCAATCATGATAATGTTACCTATACATGAGGGAGATTGGCATAATCATGATAATGTTACCTATACATGAGGGCGATTGGCCTAATCATGATAATGTTACCTATGCATGAGGGTGATTGGCCTAATCATGATAATGTTACCTAAGCATGAGGGAGATTGGCCTAATCATGATAATGCTACCTATACATGAGGGAGATTGGCCTAATCATGATAATGTTACCTATACATGAGGGAGATTGGCCTAATCATGATAATGTTACCTATACATGAGGGAGATTGGCCTCATCATGATAATGTTACCTATGCATGAGGGCTATTGGCCTAATCATGATAATGTTACCTATACATGAGGGCGATTGGCCTAATCATGATAATGTTACCTATGCATGAGGGAGATTGGCCTCATCATGATAATCTTACCTATGCATGAGGGAGATTGGCCTAATCATGATAATGTTACCTATACATGAGGGAGATTGGCCTAATCATGATAATGTTACCTATACCTGAGGGCGATTGGCCTAATCATGATAATGTTACCTATACATGAGGGCGATTGACCTAATCATGATAATGTTACCTATATCTGAGGGAGATTGGCCTCATCATGATAATGTTACCTATACATGAGGGCGATTGGCCTAATCATGATAATGTTACCTATGCATGAGGGAGATTGGCCTAATCATGATAATGTTACCTATACATGAGGGCGATTGGCCTTTGTTTTAGTAAATTATCGTAAGAACTGAAAATTTCAAACATAAATATATCTAATAAACCATGTCAGTGTTGAAGCACTGACTACTATGTGGATGATATCCTGATGACTAATAAGTCCACCAACAAAGGTATAGACCCATTGATAATAATAAAACGTAGATACTGTGTGGATGATATCCTGATGACTAATAAGTCCACCAACAAAGGTATAGACCCATTGATAATAATAAAACGTAGATACCGTGTGGATGATATCCTGATGACTAATAAGTCCACCAACAAAGGTATAGACCCATTGATAATAATAAAACGTAGATACCGTGTGGATGATACCCTGATGACTGATAGTCCACCAACAAAGGTATAGACCCATTGATAATAATAAAACGTAGATATTTAATTTACCATTAGGACATATTGTCCAAAGTGGAAAAGTACCTGTTTACAAAATGTGTTACAATCCTTACTAACTGTGCTTTTCTACCACTCGGTAATGTCTGTTCTTATACTGAATACTGACATTTACTTGTACCTATGGAGTATATATCTCTCAGTTGATCCGATATTCCAGAGTTTGTGCTTCCTATCAGAATTTCCTGGATAGAGGGTTGCTGCTATCAAGGAAGCTACTGAACCAAGGGTTCCAATTGGTAAAGTTGAAGTCATCACTTCGAAAGGTTTACGGTCGCCACCATGGCTTGCTTAACCGTTACTGAACATCTGTGTCACAAATGACCACGGATATGTTCCACTTGTCGTAAACACTTTCCGGTCCTTTCCTTGCCACTAGTGGAGCAGGATCCGCCTACCCTTCCGCAGCACCTGAGTTCATCCCGGGTTTCTAGTGGGGTTAGTGTTACTCAATCTTTAGTTTTATGTGTATGTTTTGTAGATCGTTGTTTGTTCTTTTGTACTTTTTCTTTTGGCCATTGTGTTGTCTGTTCTTCGATTTACAGATTCTGACTACCTCTTAGGTATCTTCAGTCTTCTTCCTACAGTAACTTCTTAAAATTACCTGCTCACAAATTACACATAAATTTGAATACACAGTATTCTATTATTATGGCAACATTGTGAGATTGAAATTCTTTTCACACTAGCTGAAGACAAATGATGAAATATGTTTCGGACACACACACTAGAACCTAAAGGTAAATTCTACTATCTCACTTCAATGGTAGGGTCTACTACATCACACATAAACGGTAGGGCATACTATCTCACATATACATGGTACGGTCTACTGCCTCACTCACATAAACGACAAGGTCTTCTACCTCACATCGAAGATAAGGACTACTACATCACACAAACAGTAAGGTCTACCATCTCACATCAACGGTAAGGTCTACATCACATATAAATGGTAAGGTCTACTACCTCACATATAAACGGTAAGATCTACCATCTCACATCAACGGTATGGTCTACATCACAAATAGATGGTAAGGTCTACTACCTCACATATAAACGGTAAGGTCTACCATCTCACATCAACGGTATGGTCTACATCACAAATAAATGGTAAGGTCTACTACCTCACATATAAACGGTAAGATCTACCATCTCACATCAACGGTATGGTCTACATCACAAATAGATTGTAAGGTCTACTACCTCACATATAAACGGTAAGATCTACTACCTCATATATAAACGGTAAGATCTACCATCTCACATCAACGGTATGGTCTACATCACAAATAAATGGTAAGGTCTACTACCTCACATATAAATGGTAAGATCTACCATCTCACATCAACGGTATGGTCTACATCACAAATAAATGGTAAGTTCTACTACCTCACTTATAAACGGTAAGGTCTAATACCTCACATCAACGGTATGGTCTACATCACAAATAAATGGTAAGGTCTACTACCTCACATATAAACGGTAAGGTCTACCATCTCACATCAACGGTATGGTCTACATCACAAATAAATGGTAAGATCTACTACCTCACATATAAACGGTAAGATCTACCATCTCACATCAACGGTATGGTCTACATCACAAATAGATGGTAAGGTCTACTACCTCACATATAAATGGTAAGATCTACCATCTCACATCAACGGTATGGTCTACATCACAAATAGATGGTAAGGTCTACTACCTCACATATAAATGGTAAGATCTACTACCTCACATATAAACGGTAAGATCTACCATCTCACATCAACGGTATGGTCTACATCACAAATAAATGGTAAGGTCTACTACCTCACATATAAACGGTAATATCTACCATCTCACATCAACGGTATGGTCTACATCACAAATAGATGGCAAGGTCTACTACCTCACATATAAACGGTAAGATCTACCATCTCACATCAACGGTATGGTCTACATCACAAATAGATGGTAAGATCTACTACCTCACATATAAATGGTAAGATCTACCATCTCACATCAACGATATGGTCTACATCACAAATAGATGGTAAGGTCTACTACCTCACATATAAATGGTAAGGTCTACTACCTCACATATAAACGGTAAGATCTACTACCTCACATATAAACGGTAAGGTCTACCATCTCACATCAACGGTATGGTCTACATCACAAATAAATGGTAAGGTCTACTACCTCACATATAAACGGTAATATCTACCATCTCACATCAACGGTATGGTCTACATCACAAATAGATGGTAAGGTCTACTACCTCACATATAAACGGTAATATCTACCATCTCACATCAACGGTATGGTCTACATCACAAATAGATGGTAAGGTCTACTACCTCACATATAAATGGTAAGATCTACCATCTCACATCAACGGTATGGTCTACATCACAAATAAATGGTAAGGTCTACTACCTCACATATAAACGGTAAGATCTACCATCTCACATCAACGGTATGGTCTACATCACAAATAAATGGTAAGGTCTACTATCTCACATATAAACGGTAATATCTACCATCTCACATCAACGGTATGGTCTACATCACAAATAAATGGTAAGGTCTACTACCTCACATATAAACGGTAAGATCTACCAGCTCACATCAACGGTATGGTCTACATCACAAATAAATGGTAAGTTCTACTACCTCACATATAAACGGTAAGATCTACCATCTCACATCAACGATATGGTCTACATCACAAATAAATGGTAAGTTCTACTACCTCACATATAAACGGTAAGATTTACCATCTCACATCAACGGTAGGGTTTACTACATCACACCAACGACAAGGTCCTCTACATGACAACATGAACGGTAAGATCTACGACATCACACACAAACGGTAAGGTCTACTACATCACACACAAATGATAAGGTCTACTACATCACATCAACGATAGGGTCTTTAACTGTAAGGTCTGCTACTCTACAATATCAACGAGTTTCTATTACATTATCATATGGTGTACATTAGTCTAAAATATATTTTTGGTTTGAATTGTTATTGAATAGTGACATCTTTATCTTCAAGAAGGATCAACGCTTTTTGACAAAACCGTTTTAATTAATTTCAAATATTCAAAAGAGGATACAAATTATACTCAAACGTACAAAAATACCCTACC
Source organism: Bathymodiolus brooksi (assembly GCA_963680875.1). Lineage (NCBI taxonomy): Eukaryota > Metazoa > Mollusca > Bivalvia > Mytilida > Modiolidae > Bathymodiolus > Bathymodiolus brooksi. The sequence goes on along the minus strand of OY804576.1, from coordinate 126,974,624 downwards.
GATTTAATAATGTGTTGTAAGTCAACACAACAGGAAATTACTAAACAATCTCGAAAAACGATTTCAATATTTTCAAAACCTATTATAGTTTCTAAAAGAGTTGAACAATAGAATTAATCTTGGTCTTACTGCGAACAATCAGATGGTGTACCTCGCTTTGTTAAGTTCTAATAACATCATGAATTACACGTAAATAGAAAATCATTATTCCTTCAATGAAATTATCATACCTTTTAACACCTTTGTTACTTTGCCATTCAGTAAAGTTTTTATACCTTTGTAGAGTCATAAAGGAAGTGCTACTTAATGAATCTAGCTTTGTAAATCTGTATTCAGAGGGACTATTGCTTTATGACTACGCTCGTTTAACAGTCATAATTTTAAGCATCACCAATGTCCCGGGGTATTGATAAACACAAACTTACAATAGAAAGCAATTCTTGTCACAGGTGGGAGTAAGACGATATTTGAAGAATTTTACGCCAAATTAAACACTACTCTTTTCATCCGAACAAATAAGGATATTGAAACCATGTTGATTTCAAATGAAATCTGATTCCTGGACGTATAAAAGACACGAACTTCGTAATGTTGATTTCACCTTGTAAAAACCACGTTGATCTCATTTCAAATGTTTTGATTAAATGTTGAACTTTCCCCATATTATCTTCCAATCGAATTTATAAAGGATACTTATTCACGGAATCCGTTTTCTGCTATTAAATAACGAACACATTGTCATCCAATTTTGTATAGTCACAAGGAGGGATTAAAGTTTCAAAAAACCTTTTTAAAAGAGGTCATGCAAGGAAGATGCTTTGTATATAAAAACATATCATATGGGAAAAGGTCATAATTCACAATATGGTTAATTTACAGTGAACAAAAAATGTATAAACGGATAAAGATTTGTAAATTTGAATTATAACATATCGCATACGTGTAAACCCTTTGAAGTCCTATTCGTGTTCGAAAATCTATATTCATCTAAACGGATACATTATTCTTCTAACTATACAATGTAGCAACATTAAGGGATATTTGATATATAGATAACTATTTAGTTTGTTTAAATATAAAAGAAACATTGAAAACACATTTAATCACCTTTGTCAATCTATTGTCGTTTTAACATAGCCCAATTACATATTAAAATTTGATATATACATTATCATATTTTTTTTAAAATAAGGATAATATGAGAAAAGTCAATATCGCATTGTCTGGATGACCTCCAGTTGTTGTTTTTATACAAACAAATAAATTTATACATGCAATTTTGCAATTCTATATGTTTTGTTCAGAGAGAAACATGATTATTTTATTAAGAAAATACATGTACATTTGTACATATCAATTCTTAACACGTTAACAATTTTATCCTGCAATGACAGCATTTACCGACCAATATAGCCTGCCTAATATATTTTTTGATATTGGTCAGTTATAAATAGAACATTTTTTGATATTGGTCAGTTATAAATAGAACATACAAATGTAAAACGGGGCACATCGGGGGATATTGTTTTCAAATACATACATAAAATTATTTCAAATACTTTTATCATCGTCCAGTAAACGTTTATTTACGATTTAAAATTGCAGGATAAATACAATACATGTGCACTGTCGAAGCATATAGGTAAATATGTGTATTCGGCGCGAAACGCGGGAAAAGGCTCGGCGAAGCCTCGCCTTTTCCCGCGTTTCTAAGCCTCATACACATATTACCCATATGCTTCGACAGTGCACAAGTATTGTATATAAACTTAAATTGTGTTACCTTTTTTTTGTACCCATATTTTTTATAGCAGTTATCACCTACAAACGCTCACAAGACATCTAATAATAATAATAATAATAATAATAATAATAATAATAAAAACGTTCGGTTTTGTAACGATTTTTCAATGCGAAAAGATTTCACATCTGTATTTTTTTCAGCAATATGGTACAAATGTGAAATAATGTATCTTGCTTGTGTTTTTTATTGCGAAATTTTATACCAGTCGCATTATTATATTTTGTTGAATATAGCCTGAAAATGACTGATAAATTCTAATCATAAGAGTAGCCTCTAAGATCTTAAATATATTTATCTATATTTTTATTCTAAATATGCAATTCCCCCCCCCATACTTTTTGACGTTCCGCTTCAAGCCTGATGTAACATTACCTACGTATTGTAGTACGGACTGCTTCATTGCCCATACTAACTTACATATAATAATATGTATGTACCCATCCCAATATAAATTGCTTCACTGCTCAAGCTAATTCACATATTTTGATATATTAAATAATTTATGACCTGCTGGTCTTAGGATCATAAAACTTATTGAGCTTCCTATTGGTTAGTTATCATCCAATCAGAATACTGTATATATTGACACATCGTTCTGATTGGCGATTTTTCGAGTACTTTATGGGTTATGGTGTTTATCGCCACTTTCAACAATATTTGAGTTATATCGTGGCGCTCAATTTTATTGGTCGAGAAAATCAGAATATCTGGATAAAACCACCGACCTGTCACAAGTCACTGACAAACTTTATCACATAATGTTGTATCGAGTATAACTCGCCATCAGCAGAATTCGAACTCACAACTTTAGTGGTAAAAGGCACTGGTTGCACAGGTAGTTGTGAATCCAACTACCATACGATCACAACCAAGACTGCCCCTGACAATTCAAAATTTGCACTGGAAAGTTATATTACCGTGAGTAACTGACGTAATGTAATATTTGTAGGTGTTCACGAATATCACGTTCCAAACGTTGATTCAGAATTGTATCACTGACTATTGCTCGAAGTAAATTTTATCACAAATCTCAAGTGTGTAAGTGGTAAAATATACGATAAATCGTAGGATTTATTTCCTTAATTAGTGTCATCAAAATAGTCCATGTTCTTTGAAATTATGGTAACAGGGAAGTTAGTGACATCAACAGAGCAATAAGGTCCTAATCACCTCTTTGAAAGTGTGCTCAATTTGAACTTTTGGTGGATATGACATTTTCTTCTTCCTTCCATAAAATAAACTATGATATAACTGCAGTATGGTTTAAAGCATAGGAACCCCCGTTTGTCAATATTCACATAAAAACTGTTTGATAGAAACATATTAGACATTGTGTTTCAGCTAAATAACTAAGTCGAGTCCGTCAGTTTTATTAGTCTTATGAAACTGGAGTACTCGGAGAAAACCCCCGACCTGCTATAGGTGACTGACAATATCTATCACATATTGTTGTATCGAGTACACCTCACTACGGACGGGAATCGAACTCATAAACTTTAATGCTGATAGACACTGATTGCTAAGGTAAATTCTGGAGATATATATATATATATAAACGTCTAAAATGTTAGCACAACGATATCAAAAAAAGATGTTAAAATGTAACAAAAATAACTATAAGTCTACAAAAAGACTATAATTATAATTAAATCGACGGATATTTCGCTTGACCGACAAGCTATATATATATATATATATATCCTTGCGGCACAAACGCTACATCTATGTTCAAAGACCTAGATGTTGCAAAACATTTGTCCAACCTTCATGACAGTTATGTTCTTGTTCAAGCTGAGAAAGCACCAAATAAAAATGAGTCTGAAATTAAGAATCATTACTTAGACTACTTAATAAAAGAACTTGTTATTGACAATTCATTAGTCAATCCTCCATTAACACCAAAAATGCAACAACAGAGGAACTAGTTGATAATAATTACACAATGTTATGCTCTGAAATGACGAAATAGATCTCCCTCCCTGCGTTGGCTACCAAATAGTACAGAAGTATCAATACAAGCAGCGGTATATATTATTGATCAATGTTTCACAATGATAACAAATCCAAGTCTCTCACCATATTGCTCATCTTTTGTTTTCTATGTTTCTTCACGACGACCAATGTGAGATATATAGTTCCACGGTACTGTGAAACCCGAGAGAACCCCGGTAAATAGATATAGAATCTAGTTTCAGCGCTGCTGGTACACCCCGTAAGAGTCGTCCGCTAGTTGTACGGGGTGAATTGAATACGCAAGTCGCACTTAAAAGAGGACACACGTGAATGTCTATTGAATGGAAAATGTCACACGTCTTACACATAAAATACAACTTGTAACAATAGCAATGAACAACCGATTATTAGGAATGAACGTTGATGGCTAGTTTTCAGGAAATGTGTTCCGATTCTATCCATTATATTCTTTATGTCATATGGCAATATAAACTTCCACTAATATGCTAATCTTGGTACAACCGTTTTACCAGCATGATGTATTGTTTACAAATGTGTTCTCTTCATGAATATAGCTGATATACGGCTTACATGGCAATAAACATCAACCAATCAACTACAGAGCTTTACAATGAGACAATATAGAGATAAGACAATCTTCTATTACACCTGGCTTCCATTGATGTACGGATTCTGATTATCATGTTAAGGCAGTTTCGTTTTCTTACTCCCAAAAACCTCTATATTAAGAATCTAGTGATTTGGAGTGTACCAAATTATGGTGATTCCAGAAATTCAACCGTGCGCACTTCATCCGATATATACATAAAACGTTTTTATTAAGAATTGGACGAAATTGTCGGAATTAAATTCTGACAATTCATTAATATTCTGATGCAAAAGAATGCTCTGCACTCATAGACATGATTATTACCATAAACATGTTTGGTGCCGTCGTGGCCGTGATCGTATGGTAGTTGGATTTACAACTACCTATGCAATCGTTGCCTATCACTACTGATGTTGTGGGTTCTACTCCCGCTCAGGGCGAGGTGTACAACATTATGTGATAAAGTTTGTCAGTGACTTGCGACAGGTTGGTGGTTTTCGCTGGGTTCTCCTGTTTCCTCCACCAATAAAACTGACTGACACGATAAACTGAAATATTATTGAAAGTGGCATTAAACACCATAAACCAAACCAAACTAAAAAGGAATATTACTATAAATATAGACGGTATATAGTCCATTAGAACAGAAAAAAAAATATTAACTTGAGAGAAACAAGAATAATATTTAAAATAGTTTGTTTCCATTAGCAAAAACGGCTATTGGATTATTGTGACCACCTAATTGTTCATGTACAGATCTCTATATCAAAGTTAAATAGCTTGTATACAAACTATTGTCCCTGAACATGGTAAATACCAATGTAAGAAATGACATTGTTTTATCATATATGACTTCATTCTTATAATAGTTTCCATAGATAAGACACAACAAGAACGAAATAAAATGTTATTTCAGTACCACGTTTGTCGTAAATGACATGCCAATGAACGGTATGTGGCATCTGTAAATTTCTTTATATCAGGGGTGCGTTCAACATCGTAGCTGCTAGGTTGAGCTACGTAGATAAATCCTATTGAACGGAAAGCTAGCCTAGCCGCTACGTAGCTCTAGCTAGCTTAAAAAAATTCTGCTAGGTTTTGAATCCAAGATGGCGGCTAAAACTCAATGAACTATATGAAATACTATAATTGGTTGATAAAACCGTAAAAAAACTTTTAAAACGCAATCATTAGTCGAATGAATAATGTCATCCGGAAATGAGATACGGAATCGGGTCCATTTTACACACAGTGGCAACATAGACGCGGGATGACAACACAGTGAGGACATTTTAGGAGATAATTTATTGTTCTTGTCAGTTTTTAGTCATGTTTTGCATTATTACTTATGACTAAAGATTGGAGGCAATTGATATCTTCACTTACTGCATTGCACGAGCTCGGACACATTTGTTGCGTCACATGGTCATTGTCGTCTGTTACTTTCACTTTGGGTCCATGTTGTTCTCTACTCGGGCGAATTCCTGACAAAAACGACCGCTGCGCCTTCACAAGAGGTAGTCGAGGGGAGGTCATGATATTTTTTTAAAAGAATAAGGTCTTGGGAGTTGAACCAAACAGGGTTTTGAATATATTAGAAGGAATTTAAAAAACAAACACGACTTGAAGCGAGCGGGGGTAAAAAAAGATGTCCGCCCTTGTATATGTTTATACATTGATAGTATATTTACCTGGATAGTGACAAGGCCCTGTGATTGAAGCATCCATCGTTGAGAAAGAAAAAAGGCAGACGACAATGACTCTTTTTTTTTACCATGAAGTGAAAGTAGTTTTAATCAGTTATTTATACCCAGGCACATTTGTTAAAAAAAAAAAATGCGCACATAGGTATACAATAAATGATAAACTCTGCAATTTCTCTTTAAACCATGACTTTCCCATCCCGGAAATTTGATTTCGTAATGTAAAAATAGTGGCATTGCAGGAAGTGACAACGCTTTTAATACGGATGATAATTTGTTACGGTAACACGACAAATTATACGATTAGCTAAAATGTTCCAAGAAATATATTCTATACATATGATTGGCGCCATATTTGCTAGCTCTGCTACGTAGCTAGTCGTTCAATAACGTCATGGCTAGTTTACCTAGCAGCTAGCCTAGCTGCTACGATATTGAACGCAACCCTGAAGTGCATGTATTCTACACTACATACGAGTAGTCATTAAAAATCGGTTAATAAGTGCATTGTGGCTAATTTCATAATATTGAACACCATGTCGTCTGCATTTCAGACATTGTTATACCCCATTTGGCAATATTGACGCCTTTATAAAGTTTGAAATTAAAAGGTGCTTTTCTTTTGATAGAAATTAAAACTCTTTAGTAATTGTTCATTGTGAGTGAATTCCTGTTTCGAAATAATATAGTGTTCGCACCAAATTATCGGTAGACCAAAGAAATGAATTTCTTAAGATCCTGTTAGAAATTTTTCTTAGAATAGAAATTCTATGAAAAGAATACATTTCAAAACACCATAAGAACATTTCTACTGTATAAACAACACATCTTAGACTTAATAACTCACTTAGATCAAATAATATAACACTTGTATTCTAAATAATGGGTATTGTATTAAGTATACTGTTAAATAGATGATTTGCATTATTGTACATTATTTTTCGCCATGGAAGGAACACAACGGAAGTCTGCATCGCTAACAATGTACCTGGAACCTTGTTTATTAGAGTTAAGTGCATCCTTTTCTCTTTGAAAGCTAAAACGGATCGGTGGATGTTAAAGGTGGGAATTTTTCAAATGAGTTTCCGTTCTACCATCAGCAGCCATTTTAGAAATGGAGGTGAATAAGGGTGGGATTTCATGCCTGACTGAGTCAATGTAATGAGTTGCTTTGGTATTTTATTCAGGTATGCTTTTGTTTGCTTCAATCAAAAGGTAACGAAGAAAACTACTCTGTTCTTAAAAGGTATCCTATTGGTATCGTGAATCTGACACAGGAAAATAGACAACAATTTCAATATCAATTTGAGAAAGATATTGTAAAAAAACGCCCGATCAGTGTTACTACTGAACTTGTACACGATCCATGAAAAGCTCTTTAAAGTCTATTCATCTATGAAAAGCTATATTCTATAGAGGCATTTGAAGCCTTTCATCACCATTCAAAAGCATGCTGTGTTTGTATAGAATGAAATGATTTTCAATTTTCTCTTGAACAATAACAAAATCTGGCTGAATGGGAGCGATGCTGATTTCATTACTGCAATGGACAATACCAGTTGAATATATGTCAATTTTCCTGAATAGAGTTTATTTGTAGCCGATTCCTCATTATGTCATTGATAAAAGCCGAGTTTTCAAACCCTATTCATACTATACAGCTTAACTTTTGTTCAAAGTCAATCGTTACTTCCTTGCTTATTTTATTCTATTATTTGATGTAATACAGTTTCGTGTTTTAGATCAAAAGGACGAATTGATGAAAAAAAAAATTTATCAGCTGCTCGGTTGAAACGTTACTTTGTTAAATTATTTTCAAAGACAATTTTTACCAAAGGGTTTCAAACTTACATCTTTTAAGATGAACTTTTGATTTGTAGATATTCTTCTGTTAAAAGAAATGAAAGTTATAATAACAATTATAGAAGTTAATTGATCTTACAGCTTTTGGTCCAGCTCAGGCGAGGTGTACTCGATGCAACATTATGTGATAAAGTTTGTCAATCACTTGCGACAGGTCGGTGGTTTTCGCCTGGTATTTCGGTTTCCTCCACCAATAAAACTGACCGCCACGATATAACTGTAATACTGTTGACATTGGCGTTAAACACCAAAACCCTAACAATCTACAACCGTTGTGCTCTAGATCATACCATAAAAAATAATATAGCAACTCTCTGACATTACTGGTGAGTAGCATGTCCTCTCTCTCGCATTCATATACATGTCACTGTCAATCTCATAGGGGCTGGCTTATTCTCACCGCATAGATAACAAGTACTGGGTATCAATTCAAATAGTTTGTATTGCACAGATTAAACTCTCGTGTCGTTTTGCTTACTAGTATATTTGTGTAAAATTCAATGAAATGACTTCATCAGTTGTGTTGTACCAAGACAGCTGATAAACTAGAGTTCATTTCCAAACAATAAAGTGTAGAAAAAAAATGTACAATCCTTACCTAAATTCAAACCAAGCTAAAACTATCCATGTCGGAGGATGAAATACTTTGATTTTACAGCAATTTCTCATAATTAATGTTTGTAAAAGCTAAAAGTAATATCAATTCACGGTCACCACGGATTTACAATCAAACCTGTATTTATTTAAGAGGTCACACAAAATTGTCACTTGAAAAACAAAATGGCTATATCAAACATTGAAGAATAAAAACCATAACATGTCACAACCACCTAGGTAAATCTTAGGAAGAAGCAGTGCACCAGCAGCGGTATCAATCCAGTTGTAGTAAAAAAAACTCCGAGAATGTCTAATGTTTAATTGTAATATTGCATGACGTAAATGGAAGGACAGACAATAAATAGAGTGACCAACAAAAAAAAAGACGAAAAAGAATAGGGATTGTCTACAAAACATTACATAGGCAACTAAAGATTGAGCAACATTAAAAACTCCAGGTATTGTGGTAATGTCGAATACAGAGTATTTTTTTTCTAGATTCTGGTTTTCTATCGTGATTCAGTGTAGCATTGCGTCACGATGGATTCTGGTATTCTATCGTGATTCAGTATAGCATTGCGTCACGATGGATTCTGGTATTCTATCGTGATTCAGTGTAGCATTGCGTCATGATGGATTCTGGTATTCTATTGTGATTCAGTATAGCATTGCGTCACGATGGATTCTGGTATTCTATCGTGATTCAGTGTAGCATTGCGTCACGATGGATTCTGGTATTCTATCGTGATTCAGTGTAGCATTGCGTCACGATGGATTCTGGTATTCTATCGTGATTCAGTGTAGCATTGCGTCATGATGGATTCTGGTATTCTATTGTGATTCAGTATAGCATTGTTTCATGATGGATTCTGGTATTCTATTGTGATTCAGTATAGCATTGTTTCATGATGGATTCTGGTATTCTATTGTGATTCAGTATAGCATTGTTTCATGATGGATTCTGGTATTCTATCGTGATTCAGTGCAGCATTGTTTCATGATGGATTATGACATTCTATCTTGATTCTTGAGACATAGAAAATACAATTGTTTCTGTAACATAGAAAACACAATGGTTCCTGTGACATAGAAAACACAATGGCGCCTGTGAAATAGAAAACACAATGTTTCATACGCCAGGGAAACATAGATCCACACCATATAGAAAGACAAAGATTCATAAATCTCAAAAAACGAAAACGTTCTATTAATGTGAAATAAACGATAATAGTGCGATAACAAATGTACAATACAGTAGAAAGTATAGAGAACTGTTGGTCTTTACTGCCATTTGTTTGGTATGATGTTCATGCTATATCTGTTATATATGTACGTATATTGTTTGGTATGATGTTCATGCTATATCTGTTATATATGTACGTATATTGTTTGGTATGATGTCCATGCTATATCTGTTATATATGTACGTATATTGTTTGGTATAATGTCCATGCTATATCTGTTATATATGTACGTATATTGTTTGGTATGGTGTTCATGCTATATCTGTTATATATGTACGTATATTGTTTGGTATGATGTTCATGCTATATCTGTTATATATGTACGTATATTGTTTGGTATGATGTTCATGCTATATCTGTTATATATGTACGTATATTGTTTGGTATGATGTTCATGCTATATCTGTTATATATGTACGTATATTGTTTGGTATGATGTTCATGCTATATCTGTTATATATGTACGTATATTGTTTGGTATGATGTTCATGCTATATCTGTTATATATGTACGTATATTGTTTGGTATGATGTTCATGCTATATCTGTTATATATGTACGTATATTGTTTGGTATGATGTTCATGCTATATCTGTTATATATGTACGTATATTGTTTGGTATGATGTTCATGCTATATCTGTTATATATGTACGTATATTGTTTGGTATGATGTTCATGCTATATCTGTTATGTACGTATATTGTTTGGTATGATGTTCATGCTATATCTGTTATATATGTACGTATATTGTTTGGTATGATGTTAATGCTATATCTGTTATGTACGTATATTGTTTGGTATGATGTCCATGCTATATCTGTTATATATGTACGTATATTGTTTGGTATGATGTTCATGCTATATCTGTTATATATGTACGTATATTGTTTGGTATGATGTCCATGCTATATCTGTTATATATGTACGTATATTGTTTGGTATGATGTCCATGCTATATCTGTTATATATGTACGTATATTGTTTGGTATGATGTCCATGCTATATCTGTTATATATGTACGTATATTGTTTGGTATGATGTTCATGCTATATCTGTTATATATGTACGTATATTGTTTGGTATGATGTCCATGCTATATCTGTTATATATGTCCGTATATTGTTTGGTATGATGTTCATGCTATATCTGTTATGTACGTATATTGTTTGGTATGATGTTCATGCTATATCTGTTATATATGTACGTATATTGTTTGGTATGATGTTCATGCTATATCTGTTATATATGTACGTATATTGTTTGGTATGATGTTCATGCTATATCTGTTATATATGTACGTATATTGTTTGGTATGATGTTCATGCTATATCTGTTATATATGTACGTATATTGTTTGGTATGATGTTCATGCTATATCTGTTATGTACGTATATTGTTTGGTATGATGTTCATGCTATATCTGTTATATATGTACGTATATTGTTTGGTATGATGTTCATGCTATATCTGTTATATATGTACGTATATTGTTTGGTATGATGTCCATGCTATATCTGTTATATATGTACGTATATTGTTTGGTATGATGTTCATGCTATATCTGTTATATATGTACGTATATTGTTTGGTATGATGTTCATGCTATATCTGTTATATATGTACGTATATTGTTTGGTATGATGTTCATGCTATATCTGTTATATATGTACGTATATTGTTTGGTATGATGTCCATGCTATATCTGTTATATATGTACGTATATTGTTTGGTATGATGTTCATGCTATATCTGTTATATATGTACGTATATTGTTTGGTATGATGTTCATGCTATATCTGTTATATATGTACGTATATTGTTTGGTATGATGTTCATGCTATATCTGTTATATATGTACGTATATTGTTTGGTATGATGTCCATGCTATATCTGTTATATATGTACGTATATTGTTTGGTATGATGTTCATGCTATATCTGTTATATATGTACGTATATTGTTTGGTATGATGTTCATGCTATATCTGTTATATATGTACGTATATTGTTTGGTATGATGTTCATGCTATATCTGTTATATATGTACGTATATTGTTTGGTATGGTGTTCATGCTATATCTGTTATATATGTACGTATATTGTTTGGTATGATGTTCATGCTATATCTGTTATATATGTACGTATATTGTTTGGTATGATGTTCATGCTATATCTGTTATATATGTACGTATATTGTTTGGTATGATGTTCATGCTATATCTGTTATATATGTACGTATATTGTTTGGTATGATGTTCATGCTATATCTGTTATATATGTACGTATATTGTTTGGTATGATGTTCATGCTATATCTGTTATATATGTACGTATATTGTTTGGTATGATGTTCATGCTATATCTGTTATATATGTACGTATATTGTTTGGTATGATGTTCATGCTATATCTGTTATATATGTACGTATATTGTTTGGTATGATGTTCATGCTATATCTGTTATATATGTACGTATATTGTTTGGTATGATGTCCATGCTATATCTGTTATATATGTACGTATATTGTTTGGTATGATGTTCATGCTATATCTGTTATATATGTACGTATATTGTTTGGTATGGTGTTCATGCTATATCTGTTATATATGTACGTATATTGTTTGGTATGATGTTCATGCTATATCTGTTATATATGTACGTATATTGTTTGGTATGATGTTCATGCTATATCTGTTATATATGTACGTATATTGTATGATGTCCATGCTATATCTGTTATATATGTACGTATATGTTTGGTATGATGTTCATGCTATATCTGTTATATATGTACGTATATTGTTTGGTATGATGTCCATGCTATATCTGTTATATATGTACGTATATTGTTTGGTATGATGTCCATGCTATATCTGTTATATATGTACGTATATTGTTTGGTATGATGTTCATGCTATATCTGTTATATATGTACGTATATTGTTTGGTATGATGTTCATGCTATATCTGTTATATATGTACGTATATTGTTTGGTATGATGTTCATGCTATATCTGTTATATATGTACGTATATTGTTTGGTATGATGTTCATGCTATATCTGTTATATATGTACGTATATTGTTTGGTATGATGTTCATGCTATATCTGTTATATATGTACGTATATTGTTTGGTATGATGTTCATGCTATATCTGTTATATATGTACGTATATTGTTTGGTATGATGTTCATGCTATATCTGTTATATATGTACGTATATTGTTTGGTATGATGTTCATGCTATATCTGTTATATATGTACGTATATTGTTTGGTATGATGTTCATGCTATATCTGTTATATATGTACGTATATTGTTTGGTATGATGTTCATGCTATATCTGTTATATATGTACGTATATTGTTTGGTATGATGTTCATGCTATATCTGTTATATATGTACGTATATTGTTTGGTATGATGTTCATGCTATATCTGTTATATATGTACGTATATTGTTTGGTATGATGTTCATGCTATATCTGTTATATATGTACGTATATTGTTTGGTATGATGTTCATGCTATATCTGTTATATATGTACGTATATTGTTTGGTATGATGTTCATGCTATATCTGTTATATATGTACGTATATTGTTTGGTATGATGTTCATGCTATATCTGTTATATATGTACGTATATTGTTTGGTATGATGTTCATGCTATATCTGTTATATATGTACGTATATTGTTTGGTATGATGTTCATGCTATATCTGTTATATATGTACGTATATTGTTTGGTATGATGTTCATGCTATATCTGTTATATATGTACGTATATTGTTTGGTATGATGTTCATGCTATATCTGTTATATGTACGTATATTGTTTGGTATGATGTTCATGCTATATCTGTTATATATGTACGTATATTGTTTGGTATGATGTTCATGCTATATCTGTTATATATGTACGTATATTGTTTGGTATGATGTTCATGCTATATCTGTTATATATGTACGTATATTGTTTGGTATGATGTTCATGCTATATCTGTTATATATGTACGTATATTGTTTGGTATGATGTTCATGCTATATCTGTTATATATGTACGTATATTGTTTGGTATGATGTTCATGCTATATCTGTTATATATGTACGTATATTGTTTGGTATGATGTTCATGCTATATCTGTTATATATGTACGTATATTGTTTGGTATGATGTTCATGCTATATCTGTTATATATGTACGTATATTGTTTGGTATGATGTTCATGCTATATCTGTTATATATGTACGTATATTGTTTGGTATGATGTTCATGCTATATCTGTTATATATGTACGTATATTGTTTGGTATGATGTTCATGCTATATCTGTTATATATGTACGTATATTGTTTGGTATGATGTTCATGCTATATCTGTTATATATGTACGTATATTGTTTGGTATGATGTTCATGCTATATCTGTTATGTACGTATATTGTTTGGTATGATGTTCATGCTATATCTGTTATATATGTACGTATATTGTTTGGTATGATGTTCATGCTATATCTGTTATATATGTACGTATATTGTTTGGTATGATGTTCATGCTATATCTGTTATATATGTACGTATATTGTTTGGTATGATGTTCATGCTATATCTGTTATATATGTACGTATATTGTTTGGTATGATGTTCATGCTATATCTGTTATATATGTACGTATATTGTTTGGTATGATGTTCATGCTATATCTGTTATATATGTACGTATATTGTTTGGTAAGATGTTCATGCTATATCTGTTATATATGTACGTATATTGTTTGGTATGATGTTCATGCTATATCTGTTATATATGTACGTATATTGTTTGGTATGATGTTCATGCTATATCTGTTATATATGTACGTATATTGTTTGGTATGATGTTCATGCTATATCTGTTATATATGTACGTATATTGTTTGGTATGATGTTCATGCTATATCTGTTATATATGTACGTATATTGTTTGGTATGATGTCCATGCTATATCTGTTATATATGTACGTATATTGTTTGGTATGATGTTCATGCTATATCTGTTATATATGTACGTATATTGTTTGGTATGATGTTCATGCTATATCTGTTATATATGTACGTATATTGTATGGTATGATGTTCATGCTATATCTGTTATATATGTACGTATATTGTTTGGTATGATGTTCATGCTATATCTGTTATATATGTACGTATATTGTTTGGTATGATGTTCATGCTATATCTGTTATATATGTACGTATATTGTTTGGTATGATGTTCATGCTATATCTGTTATATATGTACGTATATTGTTTGGTATGATGTCCATGCTATATCTGTTATATATGTACGTATATTGTTTGGTAAGATGTTCATGCTATATCTGTTATATATGTACGTATATTGTTTGGTATGATGTTCATGCTATATCTGTTATATATGTACGTATATTGTTTGGTATGATGTTCATGCTATATCTGTTATATATGTACGTATATTGTTTGGTATGATGTTCATGCTATATCTGTTATATATGTACGTATATTGTTTGGTATGATGTCCATGCTATATCTGTTATATATGTACGTATATTGTTTGGTAAGATGTTCATGCTATATCTGTTATATATGTACGTATATTGTTTGGTATGATGCTCATGCTATATCTGTTATATATGTACGTATATTGTTTGGTATGATGTTCATGCTATATCTGTTATATATGTACGTATATTGTTTGGTATGATGTTCATGCTATATCTGTTATATATGTACGTATATTGTTTGGTATGATGTTCATGCTATATCTGTTATATATGTACGTATATTGTTTGGTAAGATGTTCATGCTATATCTGTTATATATGTACGTATATTGTTTGGTATGATGTTCATGCTATATCTGTTATATATGTACGTATATTGTTTGGTATGATGTTCATGCTATATCTGTTATATATGTACGTATATTGTTTGGTATGATGTTCATGCTATATCTGTTATATATGTACGTATATTGTTTGGTATGATGTTCATGCTATATCTGTTATATATGTACGTATATTGTATGGTATGATGTTCATGCTATATCTGTTATATATGTACGTATATTGTTTGGTATGATGTTCATGCTATATCTGTTATATATGTACGTATATTGTTTGGTATGAAGTCCATGCTATATCTGTTATATATGTACGTATATTGTTTGGTATGATGTTCATGCTATATCTGTTATATATGCACGTATATTGTTTGGTATGATGTTCATGCTATATCTGTTATATATGTACGTATATTGTTTGGTATGATGTTCATGCTATATCTGTTATATATGTACGTATATTGTTTGGTATGATGTCCATGCTATATCTGTTATATATGTACGTAAATTGTTTGGTATGATGTTCATGCTATATCTGTTATATATGTACGTATATTGTTTGGTAAGATGTTCATGCTATATCTGTTATATATGTACGTATATTGTTTGGTATGATAATAAATAATAAATAAATAAAGTTTTATTTAGAGTCGATACATATCACAACATACATAAAACACAAGCTCTACAGAGCTTTTAAAATCGACTATACATATAACAAAAACAACATACATGCATACATACAAGGTACATAAAAATACTAGCAAAAATTAAAACATCTATATTAAAAAATAATTTAAACTAATTAATTTAAAATTTCAAGCACTAAGTAAATAAATTAAAATAAGCAGCCTAAAAAGTAACTATAATTAAAGACAAAGCACAGATTTCAAAAGCATCACAGATAAGCAAAACAAATAAATAAATAAAATTATGCTTTAAAGCTATCTACAAGCATTACAGTGGCATGAGCTACCATTCCATGAATTAATCAAGTTTTTGAATTGTTTAAAAGAATTTTCCAGTCTAAAGTGGTTTGGTAGCTCATTCCATGTTTTGGCAGCAAAATATTTAAAAGTTTTAATACCATACCTAGTTGTTCTGGTCGATGGTATACTAGCAGTATTTTGGTATCTGAAAGAATATTTACTTTGTTTAATTGTAATTAAATCATGTAAGTACAAAGGACTGGTTTTATTGATGTTCATGCTATATCTGTTATATATGTACGTATATTGTTTGGTATGATGTTCATGCTATATCTGTTATATATGTACGTATATTGTTTGGTATGATGTTCATGCTATATCTGTTATATATGTACGTATATTGTTTGGTATGATGTTCATGCTATATCTGTTATATATGCACGTATATTGTTTGGTATGATGTTCATGCTATATCTGTTATATATGTACGTATATTGTTTGGTATGATGTTCATGCTATATCTGTTATATATGTACGTATATTGTTTGGTATGATGTCCATGCTATATCTGTTATATATGTACGTATATTGTTTGGTATGATGTTCATGCTATATCTGTTATATATGTACGTATATTGTTTGGTATGATGTCCATGCTATATCTGTTATATATGTACGTATATTGTTTGGTATGATGTTCATGCTATATCTGTTATATATGTACGTATATTGTTTGGTATGATGTCCATGCTATATCTGTTATATATGTACGTATATTGTTTGGTATGATGTTCATGCTATATCTGTTATATATGTACGTATATTGTTTGGTATGATGTCCATGCTATATCTGTTATATATGTACGTATATTGTTTGGTATGATGTCCATGCTATATCTGTTATATATGTACGTATATTGTTTGGTATGATGTTCATGCTATATCTGTTATATATGTACGTATATTGTTTGGTATGATGTCCATGCTATATCTGTTATATATGTACGTATATTGTTTGGTATGATGTTCATGCTATATCTGTTATATATGTACGTATATTGTTTGGTATGATGTCCATGCTATATCTGTTATATATGTACGTATATTGTTTGGTATGATGTTCATGCTATATCTGTTATATATGTACGTATATTGTTTGGTATGATGTTCATGCTATATCTGTTATATATGTACGTATATTGCTTGGTATGATGTTCATGCTATATATGTTATGTACGTATATTGTTTGGTATGATGTTCATGCTATATCTGTTATGTACGTATATTGGTGCCCAGCACAAATTCTATTTCAAATAATATACAGTACATTTCGTGTAACAGTAACACAACTGGTGCTACTATTGCAGCAGGAACTGTTTACCCTTCCGAAACGACTGCGTTAATCCCCTGATTTTTGTGGGGTCTGTGTTCCTTAATCGTCAGTAGTGCTTTGTCCACAATTGTTTCCTCTTTACCCCTCACTATTGTAGTACATATCTTTTCACTATTGTAGTACATATCTTTTCACTATTGTAGTACATATCTTTTCACTATTGTAGTACATATCTTTTCACTATTGTAGTGCATATCTTTTCACTATTGTAGTACATATCTTTTCGTTATTGTAGTACATATCTTTCACTATTGTAGTACATATCTTTTCACTATTGTAGTACATATCTTTTCACTATTGTAGTACATATCTTTTCACTTTTGTAGTACATATCTTTTCACTATTGTAGTACATATCTTTTCGCTATTGTAGTACATATCTTTTCGTTATTGTAGTACATATCTTTTCACTATTGTA
Source organism: Bathymodiolus brooksi (assembly GCA_963680875.1). Classification (NCBI taxonomy): domain Eukaryota; kingdom Metazoa; phylum Mollusca; class Bivalvia; order Mytilida; family Modiolidae; genus Bathymodiolus; species Bathymodiolus brooksi. The sequence goes on along the minus strand of OY804576.1, from coordinate 126,956,255 downwards.
GTACATATCTTTTCACTATTGTAGTACATATCTTTTCACTATTGTAGTACATATCTTTTCACTATAGTAGTACATATCTTTTCACTATTGTAGTACATATCTTTTCACTATTGTAGTACATATCTTTTCACTATTGTAGTACATATCTTTTCACTATTGTAGTGCATATCTTTTCACTATTGTAGTACATATCTTTTCGTTATTGTAGTACATATCTTTCACTATTGTAGTACATATCTTTTCACTATTGTAGTACATATCTTTTCACTATTGTAGTACATATCTTTTCACTACTGTAGTACATATCTTTTCACTATAGTAGTACATATCTTTTCACTATTGTAGTACATATCTTTTCACTATTGTAGTACATATCTTTTCACTATTGTAGTACATATCTTTTCGCTATTGTAGTACATATCTTTTCACTATTGTAGTACATATTTTTTCACTATTGTAGTACATATATTTTCACTATTGTAGTACATATCTTTTCACTATTGTAGTACATATCTTTTCACTATTGTAGTACATATCTTTTCACTATTGTAGTACATATATTTTCACTATTGTAGTACATATCTTTTCGCTATTGTAGTACATATCTTTTCACTATTGTAGTATATATCTTTTCACTATTGTAGTACATATCTTTTCACTATTGTAGTACATATCTTTTCACTATTGTAGTACATATCTTTTCACTATTGTAGTACATATCTTTTCACTATTGTAGTACATATCTTTTCACTATTGTAGTACATATCTTTTCGCTATTGTAGTACATATCTTTTCGTTATTGTAGTACATATCTTTTCACTATTGTAGTACATATCTTTTCACTATTGTAGTACATATCTTTTAACTATTGTAGTACATATCTTTTCGTTATTGTAGTACATATCTTTTCACTATTGTAATACATATCTTTTCGCTATTGTAGTACATATTTTTTCACTATTGTAGTACATATATTTTCACTATTGTAGTACATATCTTTTCACTATTGTAGTACATATCTTTTCACTATTGTAGTACATATCTTTTCACTATTGTAGTACATATCTTTTCGTTATTGTAGTACATATCTTTCACTATTGTAGTACATATCTTTTCGTTATTGTAGTACATATCTTTTCACTATTGTAGTACATATCTTTTCACTATTGTAGTACATATCTTTTCACTATTGTAGTACATATCTTTTCACTATTGTAGTACATATCTTTTCACTATTGTAGTACATATCTTTTCATTATTGTAGTACATATCTTTTCACTATTGTAGTACATATCTTTTCACTATTGTAGTACATATCTTTTCGCTATTGTAGTACATATCTTTTCGTTATTGTAGTACATATCTTTTCACTATTGTAGTACATATCTTTTCACTATTGTAGTACATATCTTTTCACTATAGTAGTACATATCTTTTCACTATTGTAGTACATATCTTTTCACTATTGTAGTACATATCTTTTCGCTATTGTAGTACATATTTTTTCACTATTGTAGTACATATATTTTCACTATTGTAGTACATATCTTTTCACTATTGTAGTACATATCTTTTCACTATTGTAGTACATATCTTTTCACTATTGTAGTACATATATTTTCACTATTGTAGTACATATCTTTTCGCTATTGTAGTACATATCTTTTCACTATTGTAGTACATATCTTTTCACTATTGTAGTACATATCTTTTCGTTATTGTAGTACATATCTTTCACTATTGTAGTACATATCTTTTCGCTATTGTAGTACATATCTTTTCGTTATTGTAGTACATATCTTTCACTATTGTAGTACATATCTTTCACTATTGTATTACATATCTTTTCGTTATTGTAGTACATATCTTTTCACTATTGTAGTACATATCTTTTCACTATTGTAGTACATATCTTTTCGTTATTGTAGTACACATCTTTTCACTATTGTAGTACATATCTTTTCATTATTGTAGTACATATCTTTTCACTATTGTAGTACATATCTTTTCACTATTGTAGTACATATCTTTTCACTATTGTAGTACATATCTTTTCACTATTGTAGTACATATCTTTTAATTATTGTAGTACATATCTTTTCGCTATTGTAGTACATATCTTTTCACTATTGTAGTACATATCTTTTCACTATTGTAGTACATATCTTTTCACTATTGTAGTACATATCTTTTCACTATTGTAGTACATATCTTTTCGTTATTGTAGTACATATCTTTTCACTATTGTAGTACATATCTTTTCGTTATTGTAGTACATATCTTTTCACTATTGTAGTACATATCTTTTCGCTATTGTAGTACATATCTTTTCACTATTGTAGTACATATCTTTTCACTATTGTAGTACATATCTTTTCACTATTGTAGTACATATCTTTTCACTATTGTAGTACATATTTTTTCACTATTGTAGTACATATCTTTTCACTATTGTAGTACATATCTTTTCACTATTGTAGTACATATCTCTTCGTTATTGTAGTACACATCTTTTCACTATTGTAGTACATAACTTTTCGTTATTGTAGTACATATCTTTTCACTATTGTAGTACATATCTTTTCACTATTGTAGTACATATTTTTTCACTATTGTAGTACATATCTTTTCACTATTGTAGTACATATCTTTTAACTATTGTAGTACATATCTTTTCACTATTGTAGTACATATCTTTTCACTATTGTAGTACATATCTTTTCACTATTGTAGTACATATCTTTTAACTATTGTAGTACATATCTTTTCGCTATTGTAGTACATATCTTTTCACTATTGTAGTACATATCTTTTCACTATTGTAGTACATATCTTTTCACTATTGTAGTACATATCTTTTCACTTTTGTAGTACATATCTTTTCACTATTGCAGTACATATCTTTTCGTTATTGTAGTACATATCTTTTCACTATTGTAGTACATATTTTTTCACTATTGTAGTACATATCTTTTCACTATTGTAGTACATATCTTTTCACTATTGCAGTACATATCTTTTCGTTATTGTAGTACATATCTTTTCACTATTGTAGTATATATCTTTTCACTATTGTAGAACACATCTTTTCACTATTGTAGTACATATCTTTTCGCTATTGTAGTACATATCTTTTCACTATTGTAGTACGTATCTTTTCACTATTGTAGTACATATCTTTTCACTATTGCAGTACATATCTTTTCGTTATTGTAGTACATATCTTTTCACTATTGTAGTACATATTTTTTCACTATTGTAGTACATATCTTTTCACTATTGTAGTACATATCTTTTCACTATTGCAGTACATATCTTTTCGTTATTGTAGTACATATCTTTTCACTATTGTAGTATATATCTTTTCACTATTGTAGAACACATCTTTTCACTATTGTAGTACATATCTTTTCGCTATTGTAGTACATATCTTTTCACTATTGTAGTACGTATCTTTTCACTATTGTAGTACATATCTTTTCACTATTGCAGTACATATCTTTTCGTTATTGTAGTACATATCTTTTCACTATTGTAGTATTATATCTTTTCACTATTGTAGTACACATCTTTTCACTATTGTAGTACATATCTTTTCGTTATTGTAGTACATATCTTTTCACTATTGTAGTACACATCTTTTCACTATTGTAGTACATATCTTTTCGCTATTGTAGTACATATCTTTCCGCTATTGTAGTACATATCTTTTCACTATTGTAGTACATATCTTTTCACTATTGTAGTACATATCTTTTCACTATTGTAGTACACCTCTTTTCACTATTGTAGTACATATCTTTTCACTATTGTAGTACATATCTTTTCACTATTGTAGTACATATCTTTTCACTATTGTAGTACATATCTTTTCACTATTGTAGTACATATCTTTTCACTATTGTAGTATATATCTTTTCACTATAGTAGTACATATCTTTCCGCTATTGTAGTACATATCTTTTCACTATTGTAGTACATATCTTTTCACTATTGTAGTACATATCTTTTCACTATTGTAGTACATATCTTTTCACTATTGTAGTACATATCTTTTCACTATTGTAGTACATATCTTTTCACTATTGTAGTACATATCTTTTCACTATTGTAGTACATATCTTTTCACTACTGTAGTACATATCTTTTCACTATTGTAGTACATATCTTTTCACTATTGTAGTACATATCTTTTCACTATTGTAGTACATATCTTTTCACTATTGTAGTACATATCTTTTCACTATTGTAGTACATATCTTTTCACTACTGTAGTACATATCTTTTCACTATTGTAGTACATATCTTTTCACTATTGTAGTACATATCTTTTCACTATTGTAGTACATATCTTTTCACTATTGTAGTACATATCTTTTCACTACTGTTGTACATATCTTTTCACTATTGTAGTACATATCTTTTCACTATTGTAGTACATATCTTTTCACTATTGTAGTACATATCTTTTCACTATTGTAGTACATATCTTTTCACTATAGTAGTACATATCTTTCTGCTATTGTAGTACATATCTTTTCACTATTGTAGTACATATCTTTTCACTATTGTAGTACACATCTTTTCACTATTGTAGTACATATCTTTTCACTATAGTAGTACATATCTTTCTGCTATTGTAGTACATATCTTTTCACTATAGTAGTACATATCTTTCTGCTATTGTAGTACATATCTTTTCACTATTGTAGTACATATCTTTTCACTATTGTAGTACATATCTTTTCACTATTGTAGTACATATCTTTTCACTATTGTAGTACATATCTTTTCACTATTGTAGTACAAATCTTTTCACTATTGTAGTACACATCTTTTCACTATTGTAGTACATATCTTTTCACTATAGTAGTACATATCTTTCCGCTATTGTAGTACATATCTTTTCACTATTGTAGTACATATCTTTTCACTATTGTAGTACATATCTTTTCACTATTGTAGTACATATCTTTTCACTATTGTAGTACATATCTTTTCACTATTGTAGTACATATCTTTTCACTATTGTAGTACATATCTTTTCACTATTGTAATAAATATCTTTTCACTATTGTAGTACATATCTTTTCACTATTGTAGTACATATCTTTTCACTATTGTAGTACATATCTTTTCACTATTGTAGTACACATCTTTTCACTATTGTAATAAATATCTTTTCACTATTGTAGTACATATCTTTTCACTATTGTAGTACATATCTTTTCACTATTGTAGTACATATCTTTTCACTATTGTAGTACATATCTTTTCACTATTGTAATAAATATCTTTTCACTATTGTAGTACATATCTTTTCACTATTGTAGTACATATCTTTTCACTATTGTAGTACATATCTTTTCACTATAGTAGTACATATCTTTCCGCTATTGTAGTGCATATCTTTTCACTATTGTAGTACATATCTTTTCGTTATTGTAGTTCATATTTTTTCACTATTGTAGTACATATCTTTTCACTATAGTAGTACATATCTTTTCACTATTGTAGTACATATCTTTTCACTATTGTAGTACATATCTTTTCACTATTGTAGTACATATCTTTTCACTATTGTAGTACATATCTTTCCACTATTGTAGTACATATCTTTTCACTATTGTAGTGCATATCTTTTCACTATTGTAGTACATATCTCTTCACTATTGTAGTACATATCTTTTCACTACTGTAGTACATATCTTTTCACTATTGTAGTACATATCTTTTAACTATTGTAGTGCATATCTTTTCACTATTGTAGTACATATCTTTTCACTATAGTAGTACATATCTTTCCGCTATTGTAGTACATATCTTTTCACTATTGTAGTGCATATCTTTTCACTATTGTAGTACATATCTTTTCGCTATTGTAGTACATATCTTTTCACTATTGTAGTTCATATCTTTTCACTATTGTAGTACATATCTTTTCACTATAGTAGTACATATCTTTCCGCTATTGTAGTACATATCTTTTCACTATTGTAGTACATATCTTTTCACTATTGTAGTACATATCTTTTCACTATTGTAGTACATATCTTTTCACTATTGTAGTACATATCTTTTCACTATTGTAGTACATATTTTTTCACTATTGTAGTACATATCTTTTCACTATTGTAGTACATATCTTTTCACTATTGTAGTACATATCTTTTCACTATTGTAGTACATATCTTTTCACTATTGTAGTACATATCTTTTCACTATTGTAGTACATATCTTTTCACTATTGTAATAAATATCTTTTCACTATTGTAGTACATATCTTTTCACTATTGTAGTACATATCTTTTCACTATTGTAGTACATATCTTTTCACTATTGTAGTACACATCTTTTCACTATTGTAATAAATATCTTTTCACTATTGTAGTACATATCTTTTCACTATTGTAGTACATATCTTTTCACTATTGTAGTACATATCTTTTCACTATTGTAGTACATATCTTTTCACTATAGTAGTACATATCTTTCCGCTATTGTAGTGCATATCTTTTCACTATTGTAGTACATATCTTTTCACTATAGTAGTACATATCTTTTCACTATTGTAGTACATATTTTTTCACTATTGTAGTACATATCTTTTCACTATTGTAGTACATATCTTTTCACTATTGTAGTACATATCTTTTCACTATTGTAGTACATATCTTTTCACTATTGTAATAAATATCTTTTCACTATTGTAGTACATATCTTTTCACTATTGTAGTACATATCTTTTCACTATTGTAGTACATATCTTTTCACTATTGTAGTACACATCTTTTCACTATTGTAATAAATATCTTTTCACTATTGTAGTACATATCTTTTCACTATTGTAGTACATATCTTTTCACTATTGTAGTACATATCTTTTCACTATTGTAGTACATATCTTTTCACTATTGTAATAAATATCTTTTCACTATTGTAGTACATATCTTTTCACTATTGTAGTACATATCTTTTCACTATTGTAGTACATATCTTTTCACTATAGTAGTACATATCTTTCCGCTATTGTAGTGCATATCTTTTCACTATTGTAGTACATATCTTTTCACTATAGTAGTACATATCTTTTCACTATTGTAGTTCATATTTTTTCACTATTGTAGTACATATCTTTTCACTATAGTAGTACATATCTTTTCACTATTGTAGTACATATCTTTTCACTATTGTAGTACATATCTTTTCACTATTGTAGTACATATCTTTTCACTATTGTAGTACATATCTTTTCACTATTGTAGTACATATCTTTTCACTATTGTAGTACATATCTTTTCACTATTGTAGTACATATCTTTTCACTATTGTAGTACATATCTTTTCACTATTGTAGTACATATCTTTTCACTATTGTAATAAATATCTTTTCACTATTGTAGTACATATCTTTTCACTATTGTAGTACATATCTTTTCACTATTGTAGTACATATCTTTTAACTATTGTAGTACACATCTTTTCACTTTTGTAATAAATATCTTTTCACTATTGTAGTACATATCTTTTCACTATTATAGTACATATCTTTTCACTATTGTAGTACATATCTTTTCACTATTGTAGTACATATCTTTTCACTATTGTAGTACATATTTTTTCACTATTGTAGTAAATATCTTTTCACTATTGTAGTACATATCTTTTCACTATTGTAGTACATATTTTTTCACTATTGTAGTACATATCTTTTCACTATTGTAGTGCATATCTTTTCACTATTGTAGTACATATCTTTTCACTATTGTAGTACATATCTTTCACTATTGTAGTACATATCTTTTCGTTATTGTAGTACATATATTTTCACTATTGTAGTACATATTTTTTCATTATTGTAGTACATATCTTTTCACTTTTGTAGTACATATCTTTTCAATATTGCAGTACATATCTTTTCGTTATTGTAGTACATATATTTTCACTATTGTAGTACATATCTTTTCACTATTGTAGTACATATCTTTTCACTATTGTAGTACATATCTTTTCACTATTGTAGTACATATCTTTTCACTATTGTAGTACATATCTTTTCACTATTGTAGTACATATCTTTTCACTATTGTAGTACATATCTTTTCACTATTGTAGTACATATCTTTTCACTATTGTAGTACATATTTTTTCACTATTGTAGTACATATCTTTTCACTTTTGTAGTACATATCTTTTCACTATTGCAGTACATATCTTTTCGTTATTGTAGTACATATATTTTCACTATTGTAGTACATATCTTTTCACTATTGTAGTACATATCTTTTCACTATTGTAGTACATATCTTTTCACTATTGTAGTACATATCTTTTCACTATTGTAGTACATATCTTTTCACTATTGTAGTACATATCTTTTCACTATTGTAGTACATATCTTTTCACTATTGTAGTACATATCTTTTCACTATTGTAGTACATATCTTTTCACTATTGTAGTACATATCTTTTCACTATTGTAGTACATATCTTTTCACTATTGTAGTACATATCTTTTCACTATTGTAGTACATATCTTTTCACTATTGTAGTACATATCTTTTCACTATTGTAGTACATATCGTTTCACTATTGTAGTACATATCTTTTCACTATTGTAGTACATATCTTTTCACTATTGTAGTACATATCTTTCCGTTATTGTAGTACATATCTTTTCACTATTGTAGTACATATCTTTTCACTATTGTAGTACATATCTTTTCACTATTGTAGTACATATATTCTCACTATTGTAGTACATATCTTTTCACTATTGTAGTACATATCTTTTCACTACTGTAGTACATATCTTTTCACTATTGTAGTACATATCTTTTCACTATAGTAGTACATATCTTTTCACTATTGTAGTACATATCTTTTCACTATTGTAGTACATATCTTTCACTATTGTAGTACATATCTTTTCGCTATTGTAGTACATATCTTTTCGCTATTGTAGTACATATCTTTTCGCTATTGTAGTACATATCTTTTCGCTTACTGCTTCTGATTACCCTTTGTCATCTTCAACATTTTCTCAGATAAGATGAAAGCTCGCAAGGTAAATTTAGCACACGGGATTATGACGAAAGAGACGATCGGCAGTTCGGTTAATGAATTACCCATTTATGGTCGTGATTGAATGCTAGTTTGATATCATATCACTACTAATGTTGTGAGTTCGAACCCCGCTCAGACGATGTGTACTAGATACAACGTTATGTGAAAAAGTTAGTCAGTGACTTTCGACAGTCGGTGGTTTTCTCCAGGTACTCCGGTTTCCTCAACCAATAAAACTGACCGCCACGATATAACTGAAATATTGTTGAAAGTGGCTTTAACACAAAAAACCAAAACAAACCAAACTTATTTTTGGACAATGAGATTAAGAACCATCACATAGTGTATATATTTATCATTTAGTTCGTTTATCCCTATTCGTAATAATACTTTTGACTTTAATGTACCATGGTTTAAATTTTACACAAGGGCTATTGTTTCCACACACTATAGAAAAGTTTACTAAATTTTATTACAGCTATAAAGATCTAATCAAAAAGTTTTTTCTCATCCCTGTGTCTATCTGGATTTAATTTTAAATAAAAAAAAGAGATTGACCTAAAAGATGAAGAAAGATATATAATCTGACCTTGCAAATTTCAACAAGTAAAATAAAAAATTTGGAAAAAATACCGATTTTTGTTGTCCAAAAATAAAAAGAAGAAATATTCTTATGATTGTTGTATAGTGTTAAAAAGTCTTGTTTGGGGGAGGGGGGAGGAGGCGCACAGTCCCCTCCCCGTAAAAGTTAAATAGTCGGTCCCTTACATTCGTCTTATCCATGTTCTTGAAATATTATTTTTAAATGAATACGACGCAATATTTTATACTTGCAAATGTACTTATCCGGTATTGCTTTGAAAACAACCCAAGTTGCCTGTCATTAGGAAAGTAATTAGTAAAAGGTATCATTAATCTGTTTAAATGCACTCCACTTTGGTGTCTCGCCTTAAGTTAAACATAGATATCTATCAGATTATTGTGAGACAGAACTGGTACATGTTTAATTGTTTGTGAGGTCGTCGATTACAACTGTTTAACTTTCGTTTATTTAAACATTTAAACTAAGCACTATTCAAAGCAATCAAAACGAATACCCCAATTATAAAATAATTAATAAATAGAATTATATACAACCCCTATAATTTTCAATAATATTTTATCTAATGATTCATTTGGTTGTTGGTTTTACAGGCCTGGCTCCAAAGAAACAAAGTAAAATTCAATTCAGTTTAAAGCTCTTCATTAATTATAAATTGCATGAAATGAAACAAAAACGTCATGATGTGTTAATCAAAGGGGATTATTCTTTTATTTTCTCACATGAGTGCAAAAAATAATAGAAGTCATGAAAAACTGTTTACCCGTGACTCCATAGACGATGAAATCATAATGAAATCTTTATAATTTCTAATCATTTGAGATTAAACCAACTGTTTCGAAACAATGCGTTAAAAAGTTGTGAAATTGGAAATCTTCAGTTTTTTTCTCTCATGTAGGGAAAGTACTTATTATAATCATTATTAGTATTATACTAAAATAACTTCTTAACCATGCAGTTACTCAAACAAAAAAGGTAATCCGAAGCCGTAATTCGAAAAATGACAGACAAGACAATAGATAATACAAAAAAGACAAACAGACAAACAATACTCTACAACACAAAACACAGATAACTAACGATTAACTATCATATACACCCCCTCAAAAAAACAACAACCAAACAATGGTGAACTCATGTTCCCGGAAGGGTGAGGAGTACCTGCTCCACTAACAACTCTCGTCGAGTTGTTTCAGTGAAGATTCCGGTGGTAAGTCATTAATATGGAATGGACAGGATTGTGATTACAACAAATGGAACACCAATATTCTGTAGCGGTTAACCAAGTCATGGTGCCAGCCGTAGAACTTCCGAAGTGATGACTTCAATTTAACAACTAGAAACCCTTGGTTTAGTAGGTTTATTGATAGCAGAAACCCTCTATCAAGAAAATTATGACAGAATCCACAAGTTATGGAGTATCATATCAAATGATATATATATATATACTATAAACAATTCGACATACGTCACATACCCAAGAATTAAACAAATAGAAAACAAATTAAAGGTACCTCTAATATCCAACAATTAAAACGAGAGATCGATCAAAAAAATAAAAATTAATAAGGTGGTGAGGGTCTAGCATTAGTGAAAAACCAACAAAGACATGTATGAACAATGGTTGATGCAGGGATGAATGTGAACTTGAAATATAGTTTATTATAAGTAGCGATGATAATATACACCACTAACACTAATAAAAGCTTGGATAACACGCACGTCCTCACAAAAAAACACATAAAAGAAGAAATTCAAGTTGGACTGCAATCTCGTGTTTACCAATGGAATCCGTCGTAAACCCTCATGTTAAATAGACGTATATCGTCAAAATAATGTCGTTAAATAAGAGATTTAATGTATGAAACCAGAAACAGGTCGGAATGAAAATAGTATAACATGAATTTATAACTTAATTCATAGTGACGATCAAACACAACAAAAAGACAAAAACATAATAATAAATAGGTTTGGTTTTATGGTTCAACAATATTTCAGTTATATAGTGACGGTAAGTTATGGTTCAACAATATTTCAGTTACATAGTGACGGTAAGTTATGGTTCAACAATAATTCAGTTATATAGTGACGGTAAGTTTTATTGGTAGAGAAAACCAGAGTCCTCGGAGAAAATCACCGACCTGTCACCAGTCACTAACAAACATTATCACATAATGGTGTATCGAGTACATCTTGCCTGAGCGGGATTCGAAATCACAACGTTAGTGGTGATAGGCACTGGTTGCATAGGTAGTTATAAATCCAACTACAACACGATCACGACCACGACGGCCCCTAAAAAATAAAATAATTAAAAAAAATTAAATAATTATGAAATAAAAATAAAATCACAACCAAAGGAAAAACAAACAAATACAAATTTAAACAACAATACAAAACTCAGATATTACCCAATGAACATAATCTCTGACAACACAACAGCTATCATATGATCGTGGTAATGACAGATCTCTGACAATTAGTGCTTAAAACTCTTTATTTTGGATAACGAAATATAGTCTAGTGTTATATTGCGTGTTCAACCACTCTTTGGTAAATCTATATATTTGAAAATTAACTGATTTTATGATTAATTGAGAAATTAGAATGACTCCCATTATAGACATATTTAAAAGTTATTATGCTATTCAAACTTATACAATTTTGTTTTGTGTTCCTTTTGACATACAAACAATACAGGTAACGTGTTACTTTTATCATTTTAAACCCCCTTTGTTTGTTGTATTGTATATTTTTTACCTGAATTGTGATTTTAAAACCTCTTTTGATATCAGATTCTTTCAAATTACTCTTTTTAATACCGATAAAGTCAGTTGTCAATAAAGAAAACAAAAGATGTAATGTTTATAAATTTTCTGTGTTATTACAAAAGAATTTTTCAGCTGGATGAAGCGAGGTTTAAAAGTTGTTTTGACACTCATAAATCTGGGGTTTGAAAAGAACATTATTTTAGCTCAACATCATACAAACTTTCATTGCACATTTAATACCTAGAGTTCGTATAATTATAGCTGCTAAGATCAACCTCTGACAATATACTCACATTTTTCCACTACAATTTCATTGTACGACCATATTCTAACTATTAATTATTTGAAAACAGAATGCAGTACGCAAAATAGAGTATAATAAAAATACAATAAACATCAACAAAAACCATGAATAGGTGATGACCCCCGAACAATGACGAAGCGATTAAGCGAGTGATTCCGAAAAGAACGTAAACAAAATGGCGACAAAAGGAGATTTAATCTCTTTATGGAAGTTTCAATAAAACCAATGTATCGCATTTCACTGTTGGAATTTGAAACTTGCAAAATTTAATAAAGTTTAAATTTACATCTCTGAATACAAATGCCACAGGTGCAGACAATCAAACTCGCACAAAGATACACACACTATGATGATGCGTATTGTGCATTCTCGCAAAAAAGGATTCAAATAACAGAAATGTGTTTTATTTGCATACACATGTTCAGAATTTTGTTTTATCCGAGATGAATTTGATATCAGATGGATATTAAATGCGACTGTTGAGATGGAAAACGGATAGCATTTTGTTGTTGTTTTATCAAATACAGAAGCTACAATGAGAGAACCAGATGGAGATATAGATCTTGGCTTTGAAAATGAAGACAACCAATCCCCTATTGATATCAACTCAGAGCTTTGGACACGCAGATAATTAAGCCGGTACACCAATCCCATGTTAATATCTAAGTCATAGTTTGGGACATGAAGACAATTAGACCGGTACATCTATTCCTTGTTTATATATAAATCATAGTTTATGACATGAAGACAATTAAGCCGGTACATCAATCTCATGTTGATATCTAAGTCATAGTTTGGGACATGAAGACAATTAGACCGGTACATCTATTCCTTGTTTATATATAAATCATAGTTTATGACATGAAGACAATTAAGCCGGTACATCAATCTCATGTTGATATCTAAGTCATAGTTTGGGACATGAAGACAATTAGACCGGTACATCTATTCCTTGTTTATATATAAATCATAGTTTATGACATGAAGACAATTAAGCCGGTACATCAATCTCATGTTGATATCTAAGTCATAGTTTGGGACATGAAGACAATTAGACCGGTACATCTATTCCTTGTTTATATATAAATCATAGTTTATGACATGAAGACAATTAAACCGGTACATCAATCTCATGTTGATATCTAAGTCATAGTTTGGGACATGAAGACAATTAAACCGGTACATCTACCCCTTGTTGATATATAAATCCTGACTTGGGACATGAAGACAATTAAACCGGTACATCTACCCCTTGTTGATATCTAAATCCTGACTTGGGACATGAAGACAATTAAACCGGTACATCTACCCCTTGTTGATATCTAAATCCTGACTTGGGACATGAAGACAATTAAACCGGTACATCTACCCCTTGTTGATATCTAAATCCTGACTTGGGACATGAAGACAATTAAACCGGTACATCTACCCCTTGTTGATATCTAAATCCTGACTTGGAACATGAAGACAATTAAACCGGTACATCTATCCCTTGTTGATATCTAAATCCTGACTTGGAACATGACGACAATTAAACCGGTACATCTATCCCTTGTTGATATCTAAATCCTGACTTGGGACATGAAGACAATTAAACCGGTACATCTATCCCTTGTTGATATCTAAATCCTGACTTGGAACATGACGACAATTAAACCGGTACATCTATCCCTTGTTGATATCTAAATCCTGACTTGGGACATGAAGACAATTAAACCGGTACATCTACCCCTTGTTGATATCTAAATCCTGACTTGGGACATGAAGACAATTAAACCGGTACATCTACCCCTTGTTGATATCTAAATCCTGACTTGGGACATGAAGACAATTAAACCGGTACATCTACCCCTTGTTGATATCTAAATCCTGACTTGGGACATGAAGACAATTAAACCGGTACATCTACCCCTTGTTGATATATAAATCCTGACTTGGGACATGAAGACAATTAAACCGGTACATCTACCCCTTGTTGATATCTAAATCCTGACTTGGAACATGACGACAATTAAACCGGTACATCTACCCCTTGTTGATATCTAAATCCTGACTTGGAACATGACGACAATTAAACCGGTACATCTATCCCTTGTTGATATCTAAATCCTGACTTGGGACATGAAGACAATTAAACCGGTACATCTATCCCTTGTTGATATCTAAATCCTGACTTGGGACATGAAGACAATTAAACCGGTACATCTACCCCTTGTTGATATCTAAATCCTGACTTGGAACATGACGACAATTAAACCGGTACATCTATCCCTTGTTGATATCTAAATCCTGACTTGGGACATGAAGACAATTAAACCGGTACATCTACCCCTTGTTGATATATAAATCCTGACTTGGGACATGAAGACAATTAAACCGGTACATCTACCCCTTGTTGATATATAAATCCTGACTTGGAACATGAAGACAATTAAACCGGTACATCTACCCCTTGTTGATATCTAAATCCTGACTTGGGACATGAAGACAATTAAACCGGTACATCTACCCCTTGTTGATATCTAAATCCTGACTTGGAACATGAAGACAATTAAACCGGTACATCTACCCCTTGTTGATATCTAAATCCTGACTTGGAACATGACGACAATTAAACCGGTACATCTACCCCTTGTTGATATCTAAATCCTGACTTGGGACATGAAGACAATTAAACCGGTACATCTACCCCTTGTTGATATCTAAATCCTGACTTGGAACATGACGACAATTAAACCGGTACATCTATCCCTTGTTGATATCTAAATCCTGACTTGGAACATGAAGACAATTAAACCGGTACATCTATCCCTTGTTGATATCTAAATCCTGACTTGGAACATGACGACAATTAAACCGGTACATCTACCCCTTGTTGATATCTAAATCCTGACTTGGGACATGAAGACAATTAAACCGGTACATCTACCCCTTGTTGATATCTAAATCCTGACTTGGAACATGACGACAATTAAACCGGTACATCTACCCCTTGTTGATATCTAAATCCTGACTTGGGACATGAAGACAATTAAACCGGTACATCTACCCCTTGTTGATATCTAAATCCTGACTTGGAACATGACGACAATTAAACCGGTACATCTACCCCTTGTTGATATCTAAATCCTGACTTGGGACATGAAGACAATTAAACCGGTACATCTACCCCTTGTTGATATCTAAATCCTGACTTGGGACATGAAGACAATTAAACCGGTACATCTACCCCTTGTTGATATCTAAATCCTGACTTGGGACATGAAGACAATTAAACCGGTACATCTACCCCTTGTTGATATCTAAATCCTGACTTGGAACATGACGACAATTAAACCGGTACATCTACCCCTTGTTGATATCTAAATCCTGACTTGGGACATGAAGACAATTAAACCGGTACATCTACCCCTTGTTGATATCTAAATCCTGACTTGGGACATGAAGACAATTAAACCGGTACATCTACCCCTTGTTGATATCTAAATCCTGACTTGGGACATGAAGACAATTAAACCGGTACATCTACCCCTTGTTGATATCTAAATCCTGACTTGGAACATGAAGACAATTAAACCGGTACATCTACCCCTTGTTGATATCTAAATCCTGACTTGGAACATGAAGACAATTAAACAGGTACATCTATCCCTTGTTGATATCTAAATCCTGACTTGGAACATGACGACAATTAAACAGGTACATCTATCCCTTGTTGATATCTAAATCCTGACTTGGAACATGACGACAATTAAGCCGGTATATCAATGCTCTGTGGACATACATACAACTAAACTAGTACTTCCATTCCCTCTTGATATCTACAAACCCTCGCGAGGGTCATGCAGATAGTGCATTCACCTCATTTTGATATCCAAATCTCCGTTCGGATCATGAAGAACATTAAACCACTGCATTCATTATCTCTTGAAATCTCGATCACAAACGGTCAAAACAGGCATAAACGAACATTCAAAGCCGACACAGACTTGCTTTAACTCGATAGATCCATCTATACCCTTTCACAGAAATGACATTTATATAAACATGGTGAGAACAAAAGCAGGACCAGTGATTACTCGCAGCTAAATGGCTTCTCGCTAATTAATTGCTTATAGTCAAATCAACAGTATTTCAGCTCTGTATCTGACCAGGACAAATTTACAAACACAAAATTATGTAGGTAAAATGTGACGCTGTGATAGGCATATGATGGACAGATGTTTGTATTGCTACAAGGAAAAGAGGAGGTAATGGATCAGGTATAAAAATGTTTCCTAGCAATGGCCACTCATAAACTATTGCTCATTAAGAACTGTTGGAACTTGTTACGTGAAACGTACGCCAAACAAGAGACACTCATTTATGCTTCTTCCTAAAACGATTTGTGTATTTAACTTGCCCTTTCAAAGGGATTGTACCTTGTACCAGTTGGTTTTATTTCTGTACTCTGGGTGGAATCTATTATTTGTAAACCATTACCTTAAAGATAAAAAACACAAGTGATAGTTAACATTATTTAGCCATATGCACCCAAAGACGTTAATGGTCTTTGTGAGACACAATGTGTAGACCATGTATCATCAAACTTGATATAGTATATTTAGGCATATAATGATACTTAAAGGAGTAATTTAGTTGTAGTATAAAATTGCTAGTAGAGCAATCATATCATTTGGTTTTCCATGCTTTCGCATCTGAGCGTACACGCTAAAGGCGATTCCAGAAACGTGTCGTGCGCATATCAACGTTTTTATTGTATTGTTTCTCAACGTATTTCAGCATTTTTCAATATGAGAACATTGTATCTTTAATAAACAGTACATCATGTAGTTAAAAAGGTCGGACTGGATGTGGCCTATAGGTAGAAGTTTAGACTGTTACAGAAAAAGAGGACATTTTAGACAGGGTCGGATAGTTTTTCTTGCAACAGACCATCAACGGCAACTCCGAGCAAAATGTAGCTCATTGAAAGCTCCTGCAAGCAGTCTTTAATTTGTTTTTTTTTATGGTCTTTAACGCCACTTTCAACAATATTTCAGTTATATCGTGGAGATAACCTTAGTACCAGAAGAAAGCCACCGACCTATCGCAAGTCACTGACAAACTTTATCACATAATTCTGTATCGAGTACACCTCGCCTGAGAGGGATTCGAACTCACAACTTTAGTGGTGATAGGTACTGCTTGCATAGGTAGTTTTAAATTCAACTACCATACTATTACAACCACGATGGCCCTGGGAACGAGTTCGATATTCGCTATATAACAAGTACACATTTACTGTACATTGTAATGGCGAGTTGTGCATTAAATTCGTTCTACACAACTAGCAGGTGCCCCTATTCAGGTCCTAGTTCTATACACGTGACATCAATATGTCTATAAGTGTCAGATTTAAAAATATTTGAATATCATGGGCATAAAAAAAATGATATACGAATTATCCTTTTTCATTATAAAGTCTGCAATGTTTGTTTACATCATCTTTATAGTGGTAATAAAAACTATTAAATGGGATTTTTTTCCCCCATTTGTTATAGAAAAGACAGTCACGATATAAACATTATTACTGAAATTACGAAATTATGTTAATTAAAGTTCAAAAGAGTATAAAAGAAATAAGGACAAAGAACTCACCGAGACATACACACGTATATGCTATATAATAGAACAAAAGGGAAAAGACATACATATACATATACATGTACCATAATTATAATAGAACAAAAGGAAAATAAAAGCGAAAATAATATGAACATTAACTATAGCGAAAGAAAAGTCATATCTTTTCTCATAATCTCGTATATCAAATCTACCTTCAGTGAGGTATATATCTAAATCTACAAAAGGACACGCGCTACTGGTGATGTTAGCTTTAGTTAAGACAAAGTGACTCGTGTGTTGAGTATGCCACGGTTCCAGTACGTAACAGACTACTCGCTGCATACCCTAATTAGCAATAAGCTGTTACGAGTAGTCGATGAAGATCAGTTGTACGACGACATTTTCCGACCTTAACCAATATTTTCTTTGAGTGTTAATGTACAATTCCGTCCATAGCCCCATCTCAGTGACACAATATTGTTGTTTGTAAAATTGCTTTTCATAACTAGAGCTGAAATGGTACTCGTGTGATCTTAAGAAACAACAAATGTGTTCTTTACCTTCATTTTCTTGTTCTACATTCATAATATCCAAGACCATGAAAAACATTATAGCGATGTTCGGTTCGTCCTTCCTCATCTTTTTATCTTTCTGTATTGTGTTGTTGTGTCTTGTGTGCCCAATGTTGCCAGTGTCTCTGGATTATCCATTCTGGATTGCCCCTTCGGGTTTCTTTAACGTTTAATTGCATCACACTAAGGAAAAATAACACAGCTCATTCAGATTACGAATGGACACGTGGAGCTAATAGTACTCCACATGATTGTTCATGTTGTATGGACGTCTCAAGTGTTTTGGTGATATCAATTTATATTGATTTTGGCAATGGTCTGGAATTATGATTGTTGGAATGTGTTGATTTTCTAATGGTTCCAACTCGGAACAAAACTACCACTAACCCATTTACTGACGGGATAGGAAGCCCTGACAACGAAAGAACAGACTATAAACTCATTTACTGATAGGACAACGAAGCCCTGACAATGATAGAACAGAACTACTATGATATTATATACTGATAGGACAAGAAAGCACTGCAAAGGAAGGAACCGAACCACTTCTAGCTTATTTACTGATAGGACAATGAAGCACTGGCAAGGTAAGAACAGAACTGTTACTAGCTCATATACCGAGAGGACAAGAAAGCACTGACAGAACTACTATGATCTCATGTACTGACATGATAAGAAAGATACAACAAAAAAGGAACCGAACTACTACTAGCTCATTTATTGACTGTACAAGGTAGGAACAGAACTATTATCAGCTTATCTGACATGACAGGCCGTTTTCAAAAATATTCTACATTTTTTTTAGAGTAATATTCTAGTACATCAAAATGCTTTTACTTTTACGTTATTGTTGAAATAATTTTATAATTTATTTTTCGTCTATGATATTGTTATTTGACGACAGCACGCCTACGTAATGATGATCGCTGACTATTGTTTACATAGATAAACACATTTATTTATTTGTTTATAAAGTTCGATTATGTTTTTATTGTATTTTTTTATATTTTGTAATTGTATTTGTATTGTTCAATGTCCACATGGGTTATCATCTGAAGACAATTAATTCCAGAAGAGAAATACAATTATTTTATCATTATCCCATCTGTTGAAATTAAATTAATTTTCCGATAATACTTCGAGATGTTTATCATAATTGGGACCTTAGTCTCGATAAACATTTAATCATTTTAAATGAAAAAATTTTTTTTATTAATTATTTTTTTTTATTAGGAACAACTTTAATTTCCTCACTCATGACTTATCACCGGGTTTGTAACAAAAGTAGCACGACGGGTATAGCACATGGAACAGGAACTGCTTACCCTTCCTGAGCACCTGAGTTCACCTCCAATTTTTAGAGAAGTTCGTGTTGCTCGATCTGTAGTTTCCTATGTAAATGGTTTTTTTCTTCAAGCCCCAAAAACATTAAATTGAATTCCCTCTTGTCAAATGCATGTACATGTTAAAAAAACAGTTGAAATTTATTTTAAAATTATGCGCGATATTCATTTGAGAATATCATCAATGACATAGAAGAAGAAAAAACAAAAAGAAACAACCTTTATAATATCTATTTAATTAACACAATATCCTGTTGCGGTTTTTGATTACTAAGTAGTTTATAGAATAAATGTACTTATTGTTGAATATCAGAATAACTAATCAAATCTCATGCGAATGAGAATTCCGCACGTGACTTGGTGTGTGGCGTACGTCTGCAACCAGAGGAAGGACGTCTTCAATTGAATCGTCACAGTATGAGTTGGAATACAGTTAGTATGTTTAGAAAAACGGAAAGAAGAATTCCCATTGGGAAGATGACATATGTATAGATTTTGCAAATTTTACCCAATTCATTAACGTACTTCAAAAAGAAAAGGCTTCAAGATTCTCAATTCTGTAGAACGGATGTTTAGATAAATTTATAATTGGTTTTAATAAGCCGTAAAGTATTTGTTGGTAATATATTTCACATTGACGATTAGTCTTTTAACTGAGAAAAACACATACAAATTGTCCTATATATTATGTAGTTTTTACTTTGTTTTTGTTGGAACAACTGTATTCATTTTTTATATAGATTATTATTTAATCACTGCCTAAACCTTTTAATAGCAGTAAGTAGCATCTATAAAACAGACAATAATTTATGAAATGGAGAATGTATGAGAAATGTATATTTGTAAATTAGATTCTAAAACAACTAGAATGTTTAATACTCGTTATATTATTTGATGAACAATATGGGTTATGGTGTTTAACGCCACTTTCAACAATATTTCAGTTATATCATGGTGGTTAGTTTCATAGGTGGAGGAAACCGGAGTACCTACAGAAAACAACCGACTTGCCGCAAGTCACTGACAAACTTTATCACAAAATCGAGTACACTTTGTCTGAGTGGGATTCGAACTCACAACATTAGTGGTGGTGTGCACTTGACTTTATCTAATTGAAAACTATGTATATGGTTATACCCACCTTTCCCGTTTGTTAGTCTTGGTTGTACGTCAATATTAAAATATCGGCACTGCCTCGCACTCGGTATGCTTCTTTTTCTGAAAAAATCAAAAACAAACTTAAACTGACATCTATAATATGTAATAAGAATCTCCAACTTCATGGAGAACAATCGACAGCAATACTTCATAGCTATGGAAGTAATTGTAATGGCAATCTTTAATCTCGAAATCTTTTTGAGCTACAATCACAAATAGTATATGGATTAAACTTATGTTGTAATCTTATAAAACTAATATCATTGTTGACGAAACTGACACAAAAGAAAAATGGAAAGGAACACCAAAGCTAGAACGGAACGCTCATTCAAAATCTATGATCCACAAAACACCGCACAGAAAACAAACGATTAAAAAGGAGAGGTGGGATGTTATCCCACGTGCTCCGGAAGGGTTAGCAGTTCCTATTCCACGTTATTCATATTCATTTTTAAGATATATTTAAAATTGAAAATCAAATTGTTTATTGTCTTTCTAAACAATAAAAAAAAAAGACAGACGATTTGTGAGATATTAATATTGGCATTACATTGCAAAAACATTTATATCACATTTTAATGTATGAACTTTCCGTTGTGATTACATTGTCATCAATAGTGTGAAAATGCAAGATTCATCCCAACAAGTTCATACTGAACAATTTCAAAATACATGACCCTAGTTACTGGTTGAAATGAATTGAGACGTTAATTTTACTTTAAACATGTAACTAAGAAAAGAAAATAGTAAATAAACATATGCAATTACTTTAGTTCCGAGCATGCTTCCCACCCGTGACGAGGTGTGCTCGACACAACTTTATGTGATACGGTTTGTAGTGCCTTGCGACAGGTCTTCGTCTGGTAGTTCGGTCCTTTTCAACCAAAACAACTTTCGGCCATAATATACTTGAAATGAAATGTTGTTGAAAGTTGCAACACTAGCTTAAATTAAATAGGCATTCAAATTTCGTGTACCAACTGAAAGAAGACTATCTTGAATAGTGGTATATATGAATCGGAGCAAATTGCATTATCATACAGGGCATGATAAAACAAGAGGAAATATTTCTAACTAATCTACATTTGAATAGGACATTAAAATGTTCAGTGATATGATCTGTTGTTTTTCCTATCTTTTCTTTGTCTATTGTGATCGGCCTTTGCTTAACATTTCTTGAATTATTGTCAATGAATTATTTGATACAATGTCTTCAAAAAGGGGCGTATGTTGGTAATACTGTATATAATATCCGGCGGAAGGGAGATATTTCGGTGCAAGTGTTGGGGAAGAATGTTATTTAGCAAATCCTAATGAGCAATAGTGGTTCTTTACCAATCAAAGATTTCCAACCTACCGTATTCTTTGCATTTTGCTTCCCTAGTATTTAAAATTTTCCCCAATAGGCTCATCCCAATGCAACATTTATTATTTACTTCCTGAATTTGCTTAGAGTTTTTCTAGTCATGAATATAGCTAAAATAATGATCACTAAATGTAAACAACAACAACAATCACCCAATAGATAAATTTCCCCAACCAATCAATTACTACCTATTACAGGTATACCATAGTATTATAATGACTTCAGAATGTGTATTGTTTATGTTTTATTCCTAAGAGATTTGTATTTTCATTTTAGAGGAGAGCTGTTTGTTTATAAGTTGGTTTTATCACCTGAGCCGAGCACGATATCCACTATATCAACATTTAATTCAGAGCTCGTCAATCTTCTGTTTTTTCTTTGATTCCTGACAATTAAAATGGAATATGTATCCTATTACCGTCCATTCTTGTTTATAAAAGCTTTTCATTTAATCATACATATTTCAACATATATTCATATAATGTTCCCACGATTTAAGTAAATTAAAACATACAGAGTGTACTTAGAAAAATGTCAACAAGTCAACATCCGCTTAAATTGATGTCTTTATTCGAATGTCAACATATTCTGCTGTAAAGAATTCATCTGAAATAAACAGTAGAGAATACCAAAGAGTCAATAAAGAATGGATAATTCAAGCAGAGACACAGGCAATAAAGAATAGACAATCCAGAGACACAGGCAATAAAGAATGGACAATCCAGAGACACAGGCAATAAAGAATGGACAATCCAGAGACACAGGCAATAAAGAATGGACAATCCAGAGACACAGGCAATAAAGAATGGACAATCTAGAGACACAGGCAATAAAGAATGGACAATCTAGAGACACAGGCAATAAAGAATGGACAATCCAGAGACACAGGCAATAAAGAATGGACAATCCAGAGACACAGGCAATAAAGAATGGACAATCCAGAGACACAGGCAATAAAGAATGGACAATCCAGAGACACAGGCAATAAATAATGGACAATCCAGAGACACAGGCAATAAAGAATGGACAATCCCGAGACACAGGCAATAAAGAATGGACAATCTAGAGACACAGGCAATAAAGAATGGACAATACAGAGACACAGGCAATAAGGAATGGACAATCCAGAGACACAGGCAATAAGGAATGGACAATCCAGAGACACAGGCAATAATCGGGAAGAGATACAGAACGAACACAAACAATACAAAAACCACATCACAGAAAAATAAAAGGACGAGCAACACAGAAACCAGCAATCGACCGTGAACCCATGGAAGAAGGACAGACAAACAATATAATGAACAACCAACATTAGTCTACAAAACACTACGGAGATTGACCAACACGAACCTCAATAGAAACATGTGTTCCGGAGGGGTAATCAGTTTCTGCACCCGTCGTGCTACTGTGAAATGAAACATCATATTGTTGTTCTTGTCAAATTATCATTGTTTATGTTGGGATATTTACGTTCTAATTTTACATGATATAATAGTAACGTTATAGCATCATATAGAATCTTATTATTGTCATTTGCACAAAAATGTTGTTTTTATTTCATTCAGTAGCCCAGTTATTGTAACAGATATACAAATAATAAAAAGAACATTACTTTTAAAACTGAAGTTTGTCAACCACCGAACCAACACTACTAAAGTACGAATATGTATATTTATGGAAATAGAGAAATAAAATTTTAACACATACATTAAATGAAAAAAACAAAAAAAGCAACAAACAAAAAACCTTGCTGAATCACCTAAAATTTATTAGTTTAGATATTTTTTCACATTGCTGCTGTTACCATCGTTAAGTAAAAAGCTTTTTAAAGGATATCACATTTTAGATCATCAAATTGTTTGTTGTGTTATCAAAATTATACCCATTTAAAAACTACCCTTTTGTAAACACACAATCAGATACCATGAAGGCGTAGCCAAAAATATGTTTTATAAAACCTGATGTATCATTTTCTTTTTGATTCTATTCATATCATTAATCATTTAAATTTCATAAAAGCCTTTTTCATTTTCATTTCAATTTAAGTATATGCCGTTTCATAAAAGCATACAATTTGTTAGAATGAAAGTTTAAAAGGCGTTTTGAAATTATACTCTAATAGCATTTGCACATTGCATTCAAATGCTGCAAAAAACGAACACACATATGCTAATTAATAGGAAAATAGTCAATAGGAAAATTAGCTGATGTCGTTGTTCTGGTTGATCCTTTTCTAATAATTACCATCCTCAATTTCCCATCTTAATTATTATCAAGTATTACTTTATTCTCACGTTTTGAAATTAAAATGTTATATTCCGTAGAAAATCCATCATTTAGAAACTGAAATATAATTTTCAAATTGCAGTATGTTGGTAAAAGAACACATCTACACGTTGTAAACGTACAAACCTGTTACATGACGGATGTCTTATCAGAGACAGGAACTGCTTTCCCTTCTCTAGCACCTGGGTTAACCCCCGGTTGTTTGGTCCGAGGTGCTCATCCTTTTAGTATTTTATGTTGTCCTATTATGTGTCTTTACGTTCGTGTTGTGAAGTCCGTATAAAAACGATATCTTTACCTCCAATTTTGTTGTAGGAGGTTTCATGTCTTATTTATATTATTTGTGTTTGTTTGCGTTTAGTTCTGCCCAACACATATTGTGTTTTGTTTTTGCTTTGATTTTCGTCGTCTTGTGTACCCTATGTTGCCAGTTTCTCTGGATTGTCCATTTTTGATTTGTTTATCTAACGTTTATTTCATACATTGAAGTATGGTAGTCACAAACCAAGTTTAAATATTGTATAGTATACAATATAGTAATACGAAACCACCACTGGAGAAGGAATTGTTTTCCCTCGTCATAGCCAGAAATGATGGGTACTTTGC
The DNA here is from genome assembly GCA_963680875.1 of Bathymodiolus brooksi. Classification (NCBI taxonomy): domain Eukaryota; kingdom Metazoa; phylum Mollusca; class Bivalvia; order Mytilida; family Modiolidae; genus Bathymodiolus; species Bathymodiolus brooksi. The sequence goes on along the minus strand of OY804576.1, from coordinate 126,930,572 downwards.
TCATTTGGATATCTAAGATGGCGACGCCGGGATGTATGATCTATATAGACGATATCATTCATAATTGCATGTGTGTCATTTTCTGAACTTGAAAATGATACATTGAATCAAGCTGAATTAAATGAAATAAAAATTAATGAAAACAATTAAATATTCGCGGTTCCTGGACTAAATGAAAATCCGAGGCGACGAACCCTTTTTGGCCTTAAGAGTCTATGTAAAAATGTCTGAAATACATGGTGGCGTGTGACACAAAATTTAACAATGAATGACATTTGGCGACATATTTTCTGAAATTAATTTAGATTCCTCAATAATACATGTAATTATATTAACTAACCTTATATTTCTAGCTTCTAAACTCGGGGTTCCCACATTAAATATAATATGATCATTTTTGCATGATCGCGATATCAAAGACATGTCTAAAATCGTTACAAAACAAAAATATTTGAATTTTGACAGAAGAAAAACTTTGCGGAAATAAACAATAACTTTTAATTTTCGAATCATTGACGGACACATTGAATTTCCGTACTATAGGCTATTTTTTGACAAATCTAATAAACGATCCATCAAGCTTAAAACTGCAGTCACGTGATCAAAATCTAATTTAAATATGATGAATATTTATGAGGAAAGTACCCAATTTCTGGATATGTATTGCTCAATCTTCATGTTTGTGTGTAGTGTGTTGTAGATCATTGTTTGTCTCTTCGTATTGTCTGTCCTTCCATTTACGGCTTCTAATTCCTCCTATGGTATCATCAAACAATTTGTATGGATGATAAAAAGCATCGATTGATGAAAAAAGGCGATTTCGATATTCGGTACATATATTTTATAAAGTGGGTACACACTGTGTTCGTTCAGTGAATGATTTGAACACTTTATCGTATTAACATTACACACATATGTAACCTACTTTCTTGCTTCCAAAGACGTTTCAAAATTAATTCGCTTTCCAATCTTTTGACAATGAACACGATCAAGGTTATTACACGATCAAAGTTATTCCAGTGAGCGTACACGATCAAGGTTATTCCAGAGAGCGTACACGATCAAGGTTATTCCAGTGAACGTACACGATCAAGGTTATTACACGATCAAGCTTATTACACGATCAAGGTTACTACACGATCAAGCTTATTACACGATCAAGGTTATTACACGATCAAGGTTATTCCAGAATGTAGATATCTGATTTAATGCACACAACAGGTTCCCGGTATAATTTCCACCAGGTATGTTCATGGACAATTTATTTGAGAGTCTTTGGGAGCAAGTACATCAATTTGCGTATTCAAATATCTGCTAAAATATATTTTTGGTGATAAATCATAAATATTATGCATCTAGCTTTCTTTTTGGAAAACTGGCATGTTTATATTTTTGTCTTCTTTTACGTGGTCCTTTTTTAGGACTTGAAAATGGAACAAAAACTATATTTGTCGGACACATTTACAGTAAAAACGAAGGCATCTAATTAAATGCCAAAGACGCGAATTCTGGAATAACCTTCAGACTAAAATCGAAGTAAGCTTCGAGAAAACGGAAGGCGCAATCAAGAATGGACAATCCAGAGACCCTGGCAACATTGGACACACAAGACAAAGAACGAAGGCAAACAATACAAAAACAACGCACACAGCACAATACAAATGAGCATCATGGACCCACCAAAAACCGGGGGTGATCCCATGTGCTTGTGAAGGGCAAGCAGTTCCTTCCTCTTATAAGACACCCACCGAAAGCTTGTAAAGCCAAATAATTTAAAGGTCTTTGGAACGTTATTAATGCACGACCGTATCAGTTACGGTATATTGATCGTTAACCAGTTTATACTGGCCATATCAGTTATATTTATCGTTAACCAGTATATACTGGCCATATCAGTTATATTTATCGTTAACCAGTATATACTGGCCATATCGGTCATATTTATCGTTAACCAGTATATACTGGCCATATCAGTTATATGTATCGTTAAGCAGTATTACTGGCCATATCAGTTATATTTATCGTTAACCAGTATATACTGGCCATATCAGTTATATTTATCGCTAACCAGTATATCCTGGCCATATCAGTTATATTTATCGCTAAGCAGTATATACTGGCCATATCAGTTATATTTATCGTTAACCAGTATATACTGGCCATATCAGTTATATTTATCGTTAAACAGTATATACTGGCCATATCAGTTATATTTATCGTTAAACAGTATATACTGGCCATATCAGTTATATTTATCGTTAAGCAGTATATACTGGCCATATCAGTTATATTCATCGTTAACCAGTATATACTGGCCATATCAGTTATATTTGTCGTTAAAGAGTATATACTGGCCATATCAGTTATATTCATCGTTAACCAGTATATACTGGCCATATCAGTTATATTTGTCGTTAAACAGTATATACTGGCCATATCAGTTATATTTATCGTTAAACAGTATATCTGTTCTTGTTATTCTTGTCATGAGTAATAAACATATAACTTATTAGTAATTTGATTGTGATTGTAGATAGATCACTTTTTATTTGTCATTTCTTTTTCTGTTTTTACATTTCATTTCCAATTTATTTTCTACTTCTGAAGGGAATAATGACTGTATATATACATTACTCTCAAATATCATTATGTGGTATCACATTTCAACAATAGATACAAACAACACTCATTTAGAGGTATGAGTTATGCTCATTGTGACTGCAGTTAACGGACAACAAAGCCTTAGTTCGTAACTATTGATTTTTACCCGCGGTATACCTCAGTTTCAGGTGGATTTTCCTTCGTCCTTCATCTATATCCAAGTCCTATCAGGGCTTAGGTCGCTGGCTTATTGAGGTCGTTTACATCTGATGACATGTCTAGCTCTACTGGCATGTTTCATTTCCAAACTGATTCCCACCTCAAGTGTTTCCAGATACCTACTTATAGCCAAAGCTAGGCTTCAACCGATTGTCTTCATCAATTGAGTCTTGATTATCATGATAAAGCTGAACAAAAGTGCTGAGAGAGATGATATCCAACAGTAACAAAAGTGCTGAGAGAGATGATATCCAACAGTAACAAAAGTGCTGAGAGAGATGATATCCAACAGTAACAAAAGTGCTGAGAGAGATGATATCCAACAGTAACAAAAGTGCTGAGAGAGATGATATCCAACAGTAACAAAAGTGCTGAGAGAGATGATATCCAACAGTAACAAAAGTGCTGAGAGAGATGATATCCAACAGTAACAAAAGTGCTGAGAGAGATGATATCCAACAGTAACAAAAGTGCTGAGAGAGATGATATCCAACAGTAACAAAAGTGCTGAGAGAGATGATATCCAACAGTAACAAAAGTGCTGAGAGAGATGATATCCAACAGTAACAAAAGTGCTGAGAGGGATGATATCCAACAGTAACAAAAGTGCTGAGAGGGATGATATCCAACAGTAACAAAAGTGCTGAGAGGGATGATATCCAACAGTAACAAAAGTGCTGAGAGGGATGATATCCAACAGTAACAAAAGTGCTGAGAGGGATGATATCCAACAGTAACAAAAGTGCTGAGAGAGATGATATCCAACAGTAACAAAAGTGCTGAGAGGGATGATATCCAACAGTAACAAAAGTGCTGAGAGAGATGATATCCAACAGTAACAAAAGTGCTGAGAGAGATGATATCCAACAGTAACAAAAGTGCTGAGAGGGATGATATCCAACAGTAACAAAAGTGCTGAGAGGGATGATATCCAACAGTAACAAAAGTGCTGAGAGGGATGATATCCAACAGTAACAAAAGTGCTGAGAGGGATGATATCCAACAGTAACAAAAGTGCTGAGAGAGATGATATCCAACAGTAACAAAAGTGCTGAGAGGGATGATATCCAACAGTAACAAAAGTGCTGAGAGAGATGATATCCAACAGTAACAAAAGTGCTGAGAGAGATGATATCCAAACAGTAACAAAAGTGCTGAGAGAGATGATATCCAACAGTAACAAAAGTGCTGAGAGAGATGATATCCAACAGTAACAAACTTCTTTCATGTAAAAGGTTTTTCTAATTGCGCGTGTATTACATTTTCAATTTCAAAATTTAGAATTTATAATAAGAAAAAAGAAATGTGTACTTGACAAACACTGAACCTAGTCTAGAAAAGTATGAAGACCACGACCAAGAAGTAAGCAATATCGGACTGTTGGAGTTCCTGTTAATTTATCATCATAAGCTAAATATATCTAGTTTGTTGGTGCACTACGGTATTCTACTGTCATCTCCAGTAAATATTTAAAGAATGATGAAGGAATGGATGTTCAAGGTTATTACAAAAAGTAAATGTTTTATGAATTCCATGTTTTAACTGGGGGTTGATACGTTCTCTTTTATCATTGTAATTCATATTCTTCCGGAGAACATGAGTTAATTCCCAGTTTTTAGTGTTTTTCGTGTAACTCGATCTCTAGGTTTATGTGCATGTTTTGTAGATCGTTGTTTGTCTTCTGAAATTGTAAAGATCAACCAAGACATCTCAGAAGTTAGAATTATAATTTACCAATGATTGGGTAACATGGATCTGATGTCATTGTCTTCTCTAAGCTTTCCTAATTAGCTTTTAAAAATAATGAATTTAATTGTAGTTTTGACTCAGATTTACTCATACTATTATGAATCCATTTTTGGAAAACGTTTTCCTGATTGTGTTCAAGTCACATACTTTCATAGAATAAGTTTAACCCCATCACTTATTGAAGTGCCTGTATCAAGCCAGGAAAGTGAGTAGTCAGATACATGTGTATCAGGAAAGTGAGTGGTCAGGTACATGTGTATTAGGGGTATTGATTTTGTCTTTGTTTCTACGATTATTCTATTTAATTTTGTTCCCCAAAGTGTTGTATTTTTTGCTTCTGCTTTACATTAAAAAGAAAAGAAAACAGTATCCTATAGAAATCACACTCATCGCCTTACTTTTTCATAAATGAATAGTATTGAAAATCTAAAATAAAATTAAGAGAGTATATTTTTCAAATTGCATTGTATTGAATGTCCGATTTAAAAAAAACCAAACTAAATCTCTAATTCTGAATAAAAAGAATATCAGTATGTAACTGACGTCAGAGTCCAATGCTTGCAACTGACTCTTTCTGAGTCATGTTATTTTTCTTTCTAATTTACAATGACTTTGTTTTGTTTTTTTTAATGTTTCTTATTGGATTAATATGTTTTCACAAACACAATTATCAATCGTGTAAGAAAAACTATTTTTAGAACTGTATGAATAATAATCTTTGTGTAAATTAATGTATAAGGATTATTATTCTGTGAAATAAAACTACTGGAAATTCTATTTTGAAGCAAGTAAACAAAAGCGAATAACCACACATAAAGAGGCCTTGTAACACCCGTCATCCACCCTCTGGATAAATCATGGGTATATATTGCAATAGATGTATATACATATATCTCATTACGGAATAAAATCTAATATTACATCAGTTTTATTTATACTAACTTCAACGTTTTGAGTTCCGTGTTGTGCTATCCGCATAAAAACGATGTTCGCACGTTTATGTTATTTGACTTCCTAATCTTTTGACTTTGAGCATACCTGATGGAGGTTATTACGTACCTGATGGAGGTTATTACAGAACGCTTCGTGTGCACTCAATTAGATATCAACGTTTTTGTTCTAATTTTTGGTTGATGAGGAGTGAAATCTGTTGAAGCTGGTATCATAGAATTATGTCACGCCATTGATCGTTTTAGACCGTCACCCCTATGTCGAGACATTAGTTTAGGGAGTTTAATAAGATAAAATATGGAGCTGTTTCTGGTCATTAAGTCTCCCAAACAACGTTTGGAGACTTATTGTTTTTGCTCCGTTTCTTCTTCTTATTATTATTATAACAATTCTCCTCCTTTCTTTCTTTCCGTGGCACATGAACTTGTCCACGGCAGATCTCAGGAACTACTGGACAGAATTTCATGAAACTTGGTGGAGTTATGTGGTAAAGAGGGTCAAAGTAATATTTTGAGGGGTTCAAATGGGATGGGGGTTACTATAGAATCCTATGGGAAAGTTGAAATTTCGTACATTAATGTTGATAACTTCTAAATGGATAATGATAGAGACATACAATTTGACATAGTGATAGGTCACCATTAGAGGAGCAATTCTGCTTTTTCAAAATTTTCGAGATGTCTGCCATTTTCAAAATGGCTGCCAAAACACGGCATAAAAAATTGGCGGTAAAAATTCAACTTTGTCCGATATCATCAAAATTTGATATGTGGGTAGATAATGATGTCCCGAATTGATTCCCGACATTGAAAAATTTCTACCGGTCGCTATTTTCAAAATGGCCGCCATAATACCGCACAAATTCAACAATGTCCGATTTCAACGACATTTCATATGTAGGTAGATTATGATGTCCCGAATTGATTCCCGACATTGAAAAATTTCTACGGGTCTCCATTTTCCAAATGGCCGCCACAATACCGCAAAAATTCAACATTGTTCGACTTCAAAGGTAGCTTTTGATTTCTTTTTTAAACCTGTTGTCAGTGGCCGGTTTGGGAGACTTGAGACTTCATAATCGTTAGATTATAATCATATCTTGTTACAATTGTGCTTAATTATTAGACCAAACTTTTGCCTTTCGTCTTGGTCATAGTTGTTTTGTATAACTCTCAGACAAAACCTCCCGCTCTTGATTTGTGTCGTCTGCTTGTATGCTATTATTATTTACACATGAAACATGTTAAAAACCAAACGTTTTCACTTCAATCAACAACAAAATGAGAAAAACTAAAATAACCAGAATGTCACAACAGTTCCAAAATATAATAGAAAAATTGTAAAAATTGAGGCAAAATCCATAACTCCAACACACATTTACACGACCGCTCACTTTCCCGACTTGATACAGGCATTTCAATAAAAAGTGGCGGGTGAAACTAGTTTTATGGACGACCCTTTTAGTGAAATGGTGCAGTTATGCAACAATTATGTTTATGTCGATTAAGCATTAAGTCATTATATTCTTTTTAAAAGTACTTTCAAAACTTTTTAAGTGTTTGTAAATTTATGACTAAAATGTGCTACATTACGTAAGTTTGCTTAATACCGCTGAAGGGTTGTACAACTGATTACCGTTTTAGATCATATGACTTTCAAATCTTAAGTTTTAGTGACTAGAATAATTCATAATGACAATATATACAAACTTATGTATTGTATTTTAAGTTCTTTACAAACAAAATTAAAGCTAAGATATATTTTGCTGACAATGAGCTATTTACAAAATGCTTTAATGCTATAAAAAGTCAATAGAAACCCTGTTGTATTTCACACACACACTCGTTACTTGTGACAACTCTCCAGTGTTGAAGAGAAAAAAATTAGGTAACTCATTGAATCCTCAGTCAGTTGTCTCCTTAAAGGTCGTGTAATTCTGAAGGTTAACAATTAACTTAAGGTATGTTCCCTTGTCTCTATAATAAAGATTATTATATTTGAATATCACTACTTTGTGTGATGTTTTATTGCTTACTTAGTTATTGTTTTAAACCAATGTATGTCCTAATTCATAACCCTGTCTGTGTTGAAACTGTCCCAATAAAACTATTGTTTTATTTGTAGTATCCGTTGTCGTTAAAGGATATATTAGCAGATGATATTTGTAATATCCGTTGTCGTTAAAGGCTATATTAGCAGATGATATTTGTAATATCCGTTGTCGTTAAAGGCTATATTAGCAGATGATATTTGTAATATCCGTTGTCGTTAAAGGCTATATTAGCAGATGATATTTGTAATATCCGTTGTCGTTAAAGGCTATATTAGCAGATGATATTTGTAGTATCCGTTGTCGTTAAAGGCTATATTAGCAGATGATATTTGTAATATCCGTTGTCGTTAAAGGCTATATTAGCAGATGATATTTGTAATATCCGTTGTCGTTAAAGGCTATATTAGCAGATGATATTGGTAATATCCGTTGTCGTTAAAGGCTATATTAGCAGATGATATTTGTAGTATCCGTTGTCGTTAAAGGCTATATTAGCAGATGATATTTGTAATATCCGTTGTCGTTAAAGGCTATATTAGCAGATGATATTTGTAATATCGTTGTCATTAAAGGTTATATTAGCAGATGATATTTGTAATATCCGTTGTCGTTAAAGGCTTTATTAGCAGATGATATTTGTAGTATCCGTTGTCGTTAAAGGCTATATTAGCAGATGATAATTGTAATATCCGTTGTTGTTAAAGGCTATATTAGCAGATGATATTTGTAATATCCGTTGTCGTTAAAGGCTATATTAGCAGATGATATTTGTAATATCCGTTGTTGTTAAAGGCTATATTAGCAGACGATATTTGTAATATCCGTTGTTGTTAAAGGCTATATTAGCAGATGATATTTGTAATATCCGTTGTTGTTAAAGGCTATATTAGCAGACGATATTTGTAATATCCGTTGTCGTTAAAGGCTATATTAGCAGACGATATTTGTGGGATAACGTTTCGTCAGTGGAAATAATTGACCAGGAGTCGGTCATAATTTGAAAGTACATGTATGTCCAAAGAAACAGGAATTTTTGTTAGTTTTCTGATTGGTGTAAAGTATGTTCCCCACTGTTAGCCTAATTTATTCTTGTCATCAATGTAATGGATGTTGTGTCTTACAAAGTATGGATGGTCGACTTAGCTGAAGGGTATATGAAGGAATGGTGTGAAAACAGTGTGTTTTCCAGTGTGGGATTCATACCTCTAAAACTGGATCGACGTTGATCGAGTGGTGTGAATTATATAATGGCAAACACTTGTGTTATAGGTGTTTAATGCCACTGTCACCAATATTTCAGTTAGACTGTGGCGGTCAGTTGTTTTTAGAGAGTAAACCTGAGTGTCCGGAAGAAACCATCTACCCAACGAGAGTGTCCGGAAGAAACCATCTACCTAACGAGAGTGTCCGGAAGAAACCATCTATCTAACGAAAGGCAATAGCAAACTTTATCACATACTGATTAATTTATCAAATAAGCCATGTCAATGCCGAAACTCTGACTACTGGGTGGTTGATACCCTCGGCGATTTATAATCCACGAGCAGAGTTATCGACCCTGTGATAGTAATACAAACGTAGATATCTAGTTTAGTGCGATCGACGCGTTTCTGGAAAAACCTTCAGTTGCTCAACGTCAAACGATTGGAAAGTCAAATAACTTTAAAATCTTTAACATTGAATATTATAGAGAAGAAGTGTCTTAAAACAATTGAATATTGAAACAGAAGCATTCTTTTGATATTTACTCATTGGTATTTAGGTAGTGTAACATTGTTAATATTACGAAACCTGTTACAGTATAGACTTATATAGTATGTGTTTTAGCGAGTCTAATGAATACAATAGTATATGTTTAATGTTTAATACACTAGTATATGTTTAATGTTTAATACAATAGTATATGTTTAATGTTTAATACAATAGTATATGTTTAATGTTTAATACAATAGTATATGTTTAATGTTTAATACAATAGTATATGTTTAATGTTTAATATAATAGTATATGTTTAATATTTAATACAATAGTATATGTTTAATGTTTAATACAATAGTATATGTTTAATGTTTAATACAATAGTATATGCTTAATGTTTAATACAATAGTATATGTTTAATGTTTAATACACTAGTATATGTTTAATGTTTAATACAATAGTATATGTTTAATGTTTAATACAAAAGTATATGTTTAATGTTTAATACAATAGTATATGTTTAATGTTTAATACAATAGTATATGTTTAATGTTTAATACAATAGTATATGTTTAATGTTTAATACAATAGTATATGTTTAATATTTAATACAATAGTATATGTTTAATGTTTAATACAATAGTATATGTTTAATGTTTAATACAATAGTATATGTTTAATATTTAACACAATAGTATATGTTTAATGTTTAATACACTAGTATATGTTTAATGTTTAATACAATAGTATATGTTTAATGTTTAATACAATAGTATATGTTTAATGTTTAATACAATAGTATATGTTTAATGCCATGTAAATTGGAATTACTCTATTTAGTTGGTTGTATTATTGTTTGAATATAATTCAGTCAGATACATGGTGGCACCGTGGTGGAACTATGGCCGATATATCGACGTCCACAATGATTACGGGAAATGCTGGATAAGATAAAAAAAATTGCCCAGCAAAAGGCCTCTGACTTGTAAGCTCTCTAAACAAAGTGTTCAGTGCTCATTATGAACTACTGAAAGTTATATTTTATGTACATGGAGCATGGAGTACTTCAAACACGATGCACTTGTTACAAAAGGAGCGATTTGCAACGATTCGTCCCAAACAACCACCATACGCCTCTTCTGGAGGAGGAGGGATTGTACTCAACAGCGTGGGAATTAGGCCCTATCGGAATCCGTAGGGGACATAACAATGATTACAATATCCCATTCAATAGTCATAATCAACTTTTCCGGGTGAAATCATTTGATGAAAAGTTTTATGTATTTGTTTTTGCATTTATAGTAAATATATATATATACGTCTGAAAATTAAACCAAACAGTGATTTTAGAGCTGTCAAATTTTTGTTCTTCCCTCGACGGGATTTGAACCCACACCATTGATACACTGCAGCAACATTCGCTTAGCCTTACGTCCAGCGCCCTAGACCACTCATATATATATATACATAATGTATATCAAATCCAAAACACTAAAAATTAGTTTTCACAAATTAGTATGCAGGCTCCAAAAGCGACATTTAAAAGGATTGGACGTAAACTGATTTACAGTAAAAGATACGCGCTGTTTTTCAAGAGGTTCTGTTTGTTGGAGCCAAATGGATTAACATTCATACGTCTTCGATTTCTTCGAATTGTAATTATTATTTTTATTAACATAAATTATTCCTTGACATGACCGGACCCGATACAACAGTTTCAAGACACAATATTGTCCAATTATGAATTGTGTAATTACAGGCATTGGGATGAGGGAGTTTAGATCTCAATTATCTGTTTAATTCCGTTACATTATATGAGCTAGTCTCATGACAGAACCTAGATTTTTTACCATTCTCTGTTTGAACAACTCTGTTACTAAATTACTAAATGCTTTTTGTGGTCCGTTGCATTAAATATCGGTTGTTTACCACGGTTTGGTGCCCCTTCTCTCTCTGAATTGCATACATGTAACTGCAATTTTCTTGCTAGGCAATAATGCTTGCCATATCGTAATTTTTTTTTCGCAGTTACAGATGGAGTAAAAGGCAACACGTTTCTCAATATGATATTAACATTAACACAATCACCTAAGAAGAGATTGAAGATACCAAAAGGGGTAATCAGAATCCGTAATTCGAAGAAGGACAGACAACACAATGGCCAAAAGAAAAAGGACAAACAACGGTCTATGAAATATACACATAAAACTAAAGATCAAGTAACACGAACCCCACTCCCAAGAATGTGTCAATCAAAACATGTGACCATCGTATAAGAAGGTATTTGAAGTATTTTGTACATATGTATCAGTAGTTTAGATATTTTTGAACCATTAATTTTGTCGCTGACTTGATGGTGAGACTACGCATATGCCGAAATTTGAATGGCGATGGAATTAATACAAAGTAATACACGGGTGATATAAAGTTAAACAAAAAAATATAACATTGTCGGAACAGTTCAAAATCCATTCGAATAATCATAAAATGAGACAAAATCGACACCGCTAACACACATTACGATTTCCGCATAAAAACGATGTTCGGTTCGTTCTTTACCTCTAGTGGTTTGTAGGAGGGCTCATGTCTTATTGATGTTATTTGTGTTTACTTCCGTATAGTGGTGTCCAACACATATTGTGTTGTGTTTTAGTTTTCATTTTCTTCGTCTTGTGTCTTGTGTACCCTTTGTTGCCAGTTTCTCTGGATTGTTCATTTTGGATTGCCCCTTCGGTATTCTCTAACGTTTATTTGTCTTGTGTCTTGTGTACCCTATGTTGCCAGTTTCTCTGGATTGTTCATTTTGGATTGCCCCTTCGGTATTCTCTAACATTTATTTGTCTTGTGTCTTGTGTACCCTATGTTGCCAGTTTCTCTGGATTGTTCATTTTGGATTGCCCCTTCGGTATTCTCTAACGTTTATTATGTACCCTATGCTGCCAGTTTCTCTGGATTGTTCATTTTGGATTGCCCCTTCGGTATTCTCTAATGTTTATTATGTACCCTATGTTGCCAGTTTCTCTGGATTGTTAATTTTGGATTGCCCCTTCGGTATTCTCTAACCTTTATTTACACATACTTTTATCATATGTAAGGCCGTTCTTCAATTCGTTTTAACGATTACAATATCAATAAGGTATGTTATAAGTATTATGTGTAGAAGTTTATTGGATTGAAACATAGTGCATTTCCATCTCAACATTACATAATAGATGTTTACGTATTATATATTTCCTTTCAAAATCATGACGTCATCAATAAAATATATAGAGTTGTTGTACGAATATTCCTCATAGAATATCATTGCACTTTATGGCCTCCTAAAACATTCGTGTGATAACCATATAGTTAACGCATTATTGGAGAAAAAAACTTGATTGTGTATATATAATGTTTCAATTCAGTAGAAACCTCATCGTTTGTCGGTACAGCTGTAAAGGCTGACTTTTCATTCCATATTAGTGTCCCGTCTGAAATTATGATGTTATCTATTGATAAGTAAGCATGAATTACTTTAGTGTATGACAATTATTTCTGTCCATCTATATTACTGCTAGTTGGGTGTTCTTTGGAATTCTTTTGGTTTTGTTTTCAATTATGTTGGTTTACAACGTGCATATTAATAATTTTTTAATGACACCAACCCAACACGTATCATCACAAGAAAACAATACAAATATTCTAGACAAAGTCTATCAAAAGCTATACCAAAGATTTCATACAATTTTATGTATATGTAGATATATTTATATGTTAAGGGGTATGGGTGCCGGAGGGATTAATGTAGCTGACTTCTGACCACACTACTGACGCTCCGATGCCTAATTCTAAATTTCAAGTAAAACTTTCACTTGTCACTTCAATATAGAAGTGTAGGCTTTCCTATGCATTAAGACTGGCTGTCACGATATAACTGAAAGTGGCGTTAAAGACTAATAACTATTACCCTATACATATGTATGTATATACTAAGAATTAAAATAAAGATAGGAGTATTGAATGCCAATATCGACGATAAGCTAAAACATCAGGCTTAATCCACCTTAAAATACAATTATACCAACAACAAAAAACTAAATTAAAGAAAGATTTCAATTCATGGAATACAAGGATATTGCAATGCATATTGTCATTTTTAGGTAATCTCCAATTCCAATTTTCAATGTTAACCTTAGAATGTGACTTTTTAAAATACGGAGGCTACAAATGTCCTGGAATTATGTAGGCTTGATATATTTTGGTGAGAAAATACATGTGTTGGATTGTGAAGAATGGTGATAAACTTTAAAGACAACTTCTGATATACTGTCAAACATAAAACTAGTTTAACCTGGTCACCTTTTTCTAAGTTCCTGTAACAAGCCAGGAAAGTGAACATTCATGTATCGATTTTACCTCTGTTTCTATGATTTTACGAGTGAATTTTGGAGCTGTTCCGAACTGTATGGTATATTTTGTTTGTCATTTTATTAACTATCGATCCAATAATTGGAACATGAAAAAATACATAAATTTGAACACGTTTTATTTCAAATAACAAAAAAGAATGAAGACAAATTATGAATCATAATAATACAATAATAACCCTGTTTAATAATCTTGACATGAAATACATGGTGAAGTAAACAATCTTTAAAGAAATACAAAATGAAAATATAAAATCAAATAATATTGTTATAAATGCAATTGAAGGATAGCCAAGCATAAGCACCTTGAGAAAAAATTTATAGAAATGTGTGAATGTTAAAATGTTCGAGTCATTTGATCTCTGTGTATGAACTTTTATTTGTTGAACACTATTTGATAATTTACAGGAAAATTCATTAAAAACTAGATTTTTCTGCAAAATAATTACTGTAAAACACCATTTTGTCAAATAAAGGTGTTTTAACTGACTAGGAATTCGAATTAAATCTATAATTTAACTTACTACTTTATTTTCCCATTATAAATGTCAAATACATTTTTAATAATGCAAAATACTTTATTTTGAGAATACATGATGCTTCATTGAATTTAGCTTCTATTTCTAAATGTTAATTTAAATACACAAAGGACTACAGCATTATTTAACTAGGATTTCATTCATATCTTTATGAAAAGGTTTTAGAAATGGATAATACAATTTTATGGATAAAATATCACATTTTTTGTTCTCTTATTTCAGAAACAGTCACAAATATTTAAACAGCCATTTAAGTTAGTTGATAAACAGAAGGACAACGAGTTAACAATTTAACGTTGAAATTAACGCCCTGTCAATCAGTGTACTGAACTCTTCCTGTAACAAACGATCCATATCTAACTCGGAAAACAGTGTTATTGTCATTATTCCCCTGTTTCATAAATACAAATCGATTAAACAATTTGTAACAAAATGAACGCCACAATACACAATTAATTTCCCATTGTTGAAATTGATTTGTCGACTTTGTCAATTTTATCTGTGACAGTCTTGTATAATTATTATAACTTAATTGCCATCGAGTTTTTCTTAGTAGATTACAATCTCTTTATCCATAGGGGGTTTATTTTAAAAATGTATAGTTAAATTTGTAATTCTTTTAGTATTTACTTAAATCTTGATTAAATCTAAAATTTATTTATTGTAGAGCTTTGAATGACAATGACTTTTGTTTGTTAAGACTTTACAATTTATGTGAAATTCGTTTCTTTAAATTGAAAAGTATCTTCCATTATAGTAATTTTGTTGTCTTTTTCACATTTTAAAACTTATTGTATTTTTTTCTATTAAGTACAGTTAATTATTCTTTCCCTAGATACAATACAGTCACTTAAAAAAACAGATTAATATTTTTAACTATTTTTCTCAAGAACTGTATTTTACGGATGAATAAAGGAACTGAATATTCTTCTGTTTGTCAAATGACTTAAAAATGTTCCCACAATTTATTAATTTATTTCAAATTGATTCTAAAATAGCAAGAAATTATATACTCAAAGATAATTATATGAATAGAAACATTTCAAATTATTTTTTTAAATATATATAATAAAAAAAAACACCTTTTAAATAATTTTTAAATTTCCCAACAGTTATTATTAAATCATATTTAACGATCATATATTATATATCAAAATTGATTTAAAATATACAGAAATAGTACATGATAAAAAATTCATTTTACAATGCATTTAACAATAAAATAAAACTGGCTGTAACAATTCTTCAGATACATGAACAATTAGCACTTTATTTTTTAGAATCGAGCACTGAATTTTAACTAAACTTTGAAAGATGAATAATTAATAATATATAATACTTTGAGACAAATTCATAAAAAATCATTGAAAAAAAAGTACCATTAATTAATGGTAATTATTATTATCATATATGAACTGTTCTGTCTTTATTACATACCACAAAAATTCCAGAATAAGTTACAATTTTTACACTTTACTACTAAAAGTTACCGTGATCAGACATATGTTCATTACAAATCTTCAATGTTAACTATTATCCAATACAAATCTCGACGTTGTAAATTTTCGATTTGTTACCATTTAAAACCAGCGACAACTGTCAATGTAATACAGTAGATAATTACCATTTTGTCAGTTTCACAATCTATAACAACACATTACATCACAGACGAATGTCGATAATGTTCTTCCGGTTTGAGCACTACATATGCAACTGGTCTATGTATGTCCTGTGAGGGTAGATACCCCGGAGGACAGCATGGTAACAAATATTGTCCAGGATGTGAGTGAGCAGCAGGAGGTAAGCTGGACAACGCTGAAGAGGTTGGCGGATGAAGGTACGGTGAGTATAGAGGATTACTTGATGAAAGTTCCTGAGATCTTAAACTAGCAATTGAAGAAGAGTCTAAATTTTTCAAATTTTCTAGATGTGAATACAAACTATGTGTTGAACTTGGAGGTAAAAATGCCCTCATTTTCTCACTCATTGATGTTGAGTTCATGAAACTATCGGCGGCAGCGGCTGCGGAAGGATGGAACGATGGCGAAAACGCACCAAACGCCATTGGATTAATTCCAGGAATCATAGGAATAGGAAAAGCGTATTTGTCCTTTTTCAGTAGAGATTTAGGCTTCCTGCGAGGTCTGTATTTGTAATCAGGATGCTCTTTCATGTGTAGAGCTCTAAGTCTCTTTGCTTCATCAATAAATGGTCTTTTATCATCCTCTGATAGTAACTTCCATTCAGCACCTAATCTTTTACTAATTTCTGAATTATGCATTTTTGGATTGTCTTGTGCCATTTTACGTCTTTGTCCTCTTGACCAAACCATGAAGGCATTCATGGGTCTTTTAACATGATCCATATTTCCAGCTTTGGCAGAATCTCCATAATCTACATTGTCACTTCCAGGAGAAGACAAGTCCTCCGGACTCATATCTTCCGAACTCATCATTTGAAATAAATCACTAAAGTGTTAAATATAATATAATTTAAACTTAATCACACTTAATTTTCCGTTGTTAAGAGTATTTCACCAGTAAAAACTACAAACACATATATCTATATGAGTTTTCAATATAAACACCTGTGGTCTTCTACTTCCTTTCAGATCGGCTATCATTTAGAATTAACTTCACTACTTTTTTACTAAAACCTTTAAATCAATTACTTCTTAGCCCCCTTCAGAAGCTATTGTTATTCATTTGTTATCTTAAACAAAGTGTTAACCAATAGACTTTTATTTACAGCGAGATTACACCTTCTTTCTTGTGTATTCGTTGACGATTGGTAGCACTGTGTAAATTTTACCATTCGTCTATTGTAACCACGTGTGATTAAGCCACGCCTCTATTTGGAGGCAAACAGGAAATAAAGATGTCATTATTAGAAGACAACCATATTATTTTCTATTTCTACCATTTAGATTTTTGTTTATTGTTTTTTTCGATACATCAAAATTTATAAACGCACAAAGGAGTTTTTGATAAAAAAAAATAAATAAAACAGGTAAATACTTGAATGTACTTAACTTTAAAAATTAAAATATGATATATTTCTCTGAAAATTTATATATTTTTTTGTCTTTTCCTAAAAAAAAGTAATTTATGAAATCAATGGAATTGTTGATTCCTATTTATTTTTTAAGTATTTATTATTTTCACTATCAAAGTCTCCACTCATTTGTTTATCATAAATATTGCACAGATATAACAATTTAGAAAATTAAGTAATTTTGCTAAAAGTTCAATTTCGATTTTTTTTGTAAAAAATGCATGGATATGAAAATAGTTTTTGATCTAATATTAAAACTTTTCATTATGAAATGGACTCTATTATTTCTATAAAGTAATATATCTTTGTGAATGTTCAATTATTTATTTGATAATGATAATGCATTTATAAAATATTAAAAAAATTTGAAATTTAAATAAAAAACTACAAAACATGAAAGTAAACGAGAAATACAAAGGAAAAATAAAAACAAGTAGAAACAAATGATGATGAGAACTTTATTGAGAACTTGTAATGTTGAAAACAACAAACATAATGCATATTAAGGCTCAATTGCAGTAGAAAACACAATACACAAAAAGCAAGTGATGATATCCTATATAATTAACTAAACAATACAACAAATATAAATCAGAAGAAAAGGATGTACTTTTCCTAATGTTTTTTGTCATTAATACTACAACATAGACATTTTAAATAAAAAAAATACTGCACATTAAATCACATGCTAAAAGACAAAATGGCAACTATTAAAAATCTAATTAGCTTTAAATTCTATTTGATAATAGTTGAATTTTAATATCAAAAAGTACTTTATTGTTTCCCGTTCAACACTAGTTCTACTTTACCTAGTTACAGAAAATGTTAATGTACTTTTTGTTTCCCGTTAAACATATTAAACATTTCTGAGATGGAAGCTGGATTAAATAGCATAACCATTAAACGCCACTGCAACTGGCTTAAAATACTGTGAGCTAATTTTTATTACTTAAAAAATAATAAACACATTTTACAATAATATAATAATTCTGGAAAAAACGGTTCTAAGTCGAGAAACTTGTGTCTTATCCATTTGTTATTATGAACAATAAAATATGTTTAAATTAATGATATGAAATCCTTGTTGTTGCTTGCAATTAAACTCAGTACACATTTCGAGACTGTTGATATCTTGCTTTTATATACAATCTGTTTTGTATATAGTTTTACTCACTGAAGTATTAAGAAATAACTATCTTATAATATTATTAGATATTTTAGTATTTGTTTTCTATTGAATACAATAATCATTATATGTATTTGGTTTACATGAATAACAAATACTTCTTGTTTATAATCTAGTACATTAAACACTATGAGACAGTAACTAGCTGCCTTACACAATTATTAAAGTATATCTAAGCACTTTCTGTGTACCGTTCATCATTCTAAACACTATGAAATTGTAAAATATGTAGCAAACTTACACTATTAAAAACTAAATATATACATTTTTTGCTTACCGTAAGAAAAGTTTGAAAAAACCATCCGTAAATGGAAGAGGGACAGACAACACAATGGCCATGAAAAAGGAACCATTTACAAAACTCTACACAGAAAACTAAAGATTTATCAACATGAACCCCACTAAGACCCGGGGTGTACTCAAGTGCTCCGGAAGGGAAGCAGTTCCTAATTTATACAAAACACTATATTACTGTAGCTGGCTTATAAACACTATTTGATTACTAATGGTTGTAATAAAAAAAAATTAGTATAATAATATGAAGTACTATTACTTTAATATTGTTACCATTATACATGATGAAATGGTATGAAACTGCTTACAGTTATATAATGTTATCTAGTACCATCAAACATTTCAAGACTGCCTTTTCACCATTAATATAAAGTACTTTATATTTACTAATTAAATACTAAGCAAAATTAGACCAAAATGACTTACACTTATGCCTACCATTAAATACATTGATTGATTGATTGATTGGTGATTAACGCCAACTTTAGCAATATTTCAGCTATATATTAAACACAATACAAGAAGACTTATACTTATGCTCAATACCGAAATAGCATCATAAAACCTTTTCTAATTATAAAACATGTATGTGTTTGTTTTTGTATATTGTTGGGTAGAGTCAGTTTTCTTTATTATCATAAAATGTACAAGCCTAAAAACGTTTTATATACCACAACGTCGAACGGAGATTACCAAAGTCAGGAAATAGGATAGCTAAACTCAATAATCAACGATATTTCAAAAATGTCGTGTCTGCTAGTTTTATCAGTGGATTGTTTCAGGAATATTTTGATAGAGCTATCGAAAAAAAAACAGCAATAGCAAAAATAAATGAAGGCGGGTCAAAGCAAAAGAACGCAATTTCAGACACCACATTGAGTAACTAATACTGACAATGAGACGAGCTGCTCAAATTGAAGACTCTTATAATGATAACATTTTTATTATTACATCATCGATAAGACTACTGTCCCGGAGTACCAGAGTTCACTCTTGTTTGCAGTGGGGTTTGTGTTGCTCAATCTTTAGTTTTTTATGTAATGTCTTGTTGACTATTGTTTGTCTGTTTGCTTTTGACCATTTCATTGTCTGTTCTTCGAATTTCAACTTCCGACTATTCCTTTGGCATCTTCAAACCTTTATTTGCAAAGACTATTGGCTAGTTATTGTATTTTTGAAATAAGACCAAACCAATAAATATAGAAAGCAAATTCTTATTTCGGTTTTGAGGTTTCAGGTGAGTTATTTGTGTTGCTTTTGTTGGTGACATTGTCAATTTTAGTATTTTTAATGCATTGTTAAAAACTTGGCATTAAAATTGTCGACTTCAGCGTTTTTATAGAATTGTATCTGACACGAAAATAATCCTTAGAAATTCATGCACCCGAAAAATTGTCATTGGTGTACGGTATAATAATTAAAAGAGGAAATTAACATTTTACTTTATTTTATTTATTTTGAATGTAAAAAATATCTGTTTATTGTTATTATTGAAATACCAATATACAGAAGGATCAAAGAACAATTTGAAATTTACCGATACAATTGACCTTGAAGACAATAGAAGGATACATATTTAAACAACAGAAAAATATAAAAGTCAAATGTATAATTTTTTCGGTACAATAGACGGACATAAAAGGGACAAAAAGACCAGCAATGGTCCACAAAACAATATACAAAAAAATAAAGATTGAGTAACACGAACCTACTAAGCCGGGGATGAGCTCATGTGTTCCGGAAATGTAGTTAGTTCACGTTCAGCTAATGTCGACCGTCGTGTTACTGATATTAGATATTCGATGGTAATTTACGAAAAAGGAAAGCTGGAACGTTCATTAAGTTGAACGATGACCCATACAACTAAATGAATCCTATATTATAAAACAACTTAATGTGAAGTGATACGAGTGTCTTTTAAAAGAAATATTGTTATGTACCACATAGGAGAATAAGGCATGTGAACAATGATATCGTATACAATGAGAAATTTCTTTCCTCCATGTCAGGGAAATAAGAAAATAAAAGCATTCCGATATACGAGGCGATAACATTATTATGTTTAACATAATCTGTCAAAGAGAGATAACTTACACTGTTTCTATTTGTTACATCGTCATCATTGTCTAGTGTATAGAACGGACATGTGACCTGGAATTTAAATGGTAACGTAGTAGGATTCAGAATGCAAGCCACCAATTCAATAGTTTAATTAAAACAGTAGATATCTAATTTAGTGCACATGACACGGTTTTGCAATAACCTTCATCAAAGTAAAAAGATTGGAAAGTCAAATAATTAAAAAGAACTTTGAAAGCATGAAAACCAAGCTATCTAAAGAGCATAGCTAAAAACACCTATGTCTGAGGGAGGAGAGCAAGAAAAGAAAACTACATAAAGAGCATAGCTAAAATCTGCTAAGGTCACCTATGTCTGAGGGAGGAGAGCAAGAAAACCAAACTATCTAAAGAGCATTAGCTAAAATCTGCTAAAGTCACCTATGTCTGAGGGAGGAGAGCAAGAAAACCAAACTACCTAAAGAGCAGAGCTAAAACTGCTAAGGTCACCTATGTCTGAGGGAGGAGAGCAGAAAACCAAACTACCTAAAGAGCATAGCTAAAATCTGCTAAGGTCACCTATGTCTGAGGGAGGAGAGCAAGAAAACCAAACTACCTAAAGAGCAGAGCTAAAACTGCTAAGGTCACCTATGTCTGAGGGAGGAGAGCAGAAAACCAAACTACCTAAAGAGCATAGCTAAAATCTGCTAAGGTCACCTATGTCTGAGGGAGGAGAGCAAGAAAACCAAGCTACCTAAAGAGCATTAGCTAAAATCTGCTAAGGTCACCTATGTCTGAGGGAAAAACCTTAATTTCATTAATGAATATACACAATGAACAATGTCAGTGCCGAAACACTTACATTTGGGTTGATGATACCCTTTGAGACTAATAGTCCAACAGCAGAGGTTTCAACACAGTGATCGTAATATAAAGGTAGAAATCTAATTTAATGTGCACGGCGTAGTTCAGGAACAAACTTCATTCATGTTCATAATATTTAACTGTTATTTTGTTTGTATTGGTGTTATTTGTTTTATCAGGTATCAGGTAATCAGGTAATGAGGTGTTCTGATCGATTGTGTAATAACGTAGATATCTAATTTAGTGCGCACTGCGCGGTTCAGGAACAAACTTCATTCATGTTCATGATATTTTATTGTTATTTTGTTGTATTTGGGTTATTTGTTGTATGAGGTATCAGGTAACAGGTAATGAGGTGTTCTGATCGATTGTGTAATAACAATGCCTTTTTAATTATAGAAAATAAAACTATTCTCTTTGATTTTTACAATACTGTTGTTCAAATATTTTCCTTGACAACTTTCATGAATGAAGTAATGATATTCTTAATATGGACAAGATAACAAGAACAAATATATTACAGAGGTATTATGTCAGAGTGTAAATAACACATTCTTTTTATAATTATGAATTACAAATGTCAAGTTGAAATAAAAAAAACCGTAAATATCCAATTGGGGACAGACAACACTTTATAGAATGATATTCACCAGGTACAGCACGCTGAACGTCAAAAGATTGGAAAGCTATATAATATAAAGTTATTTGGAGTAGGATTTTTCTTTTTTACGTATATATTATTTGTCCCCTATCACATTCAAGACTTTTACCCTTATTTGATTATGAGAAACGTAACGGGTTTCAAAAAAGGCATCAGGAACTGGTTACCGTTCAAGAGCACTTGGGTTCAACCACGGGATTTTTTGGTGGTGTCCGTGTTGTTCATCTTTTTAGTTTTATGTGTTGTGTATTTTTTGTCTTGCTTGTCTTTGTTCTGTATTTTGTGCCCAGTGTTATGTGTGTCTCTGTATTTTGTGCCCAGTGTTATATGTGTCTCTGTATTTTGTGCCCAGTGTTATGTGTGTCTCTGTATTTTGTGCCCAGTGTTATATGTGTCTCTGTATTTTGTGCCCAGTGTTATGTGTGTCTCTGTATTCTGTGCCCGGTGTTATATGTGTCTCTGTATTTTGTGCCCAGTGTTATGTGTGTCTCTGTATTTTGTGCCCAGTATTATATGTGTCTCTGTATTTTGTGCCCAGTGTTATATGTGTCTCTGTATTTGTGACCAGTGTTATATGTGTCTCTGTATTTTGTGCCCAGTGTTATGTGTGTCTCTGTATTTTGTGCCCAGTGTTATGTGTGTCTCTGTATTTTGTGCCCAGTGTTATGTGTGTCTCTGTATTTTGTGCCCAGTGTTATATGTGTCTCTGTATTGTCCATTATTTATTGCCCATTTGTTATCTCTAAGGTATATATTTGATAGTCAGGACGTTCAGTACCAATTTGCTTACATTGAAGATTGTCTCTCGTCATTTTCTTTCTGTATTTGTAAAATTGTTTGCTATCCATAGTTTCATAATATATAAATAATTACCTCGAACAGCTGATTATTTATTATATATCATGTAACAACAAATTTATAATGTGTGAAGACAAGTCTCTAAGACAGACTTTTTAATATGTATCGTTATTGAGCTTTTCGGTCATTAACACTACCACTGTAACGTCTTTTCATTTCATTCAAATGTATTCTTGGTTGTAGCATATTACCGTTAAATGCTTTTACAAGTCCACATTAATGCAATTGAAATTATTTGTATAATGTATACAGAGTAAATCAAACTTTAAAATATACCTTCAATTTCTTTTTCCTTTTAATCAAAATTTTATTTGCATTTAATATGCTCATTAATCACTGGTATATGCAAATAATATGACTGAATTGAAGAAGATTTGCTAAGATACGACAGGTAATAAGGAAAGGTAATTCTAAATCATACGCACTGATAAATCAATCTCGTTCTCAACTTTTCAAATATTAGCATGGTTTATTACATACTTAGTTCAAATAAAGGCATTTTTGTATGACCAATATGACAGGAAGTAAACTGTCCATATTTTCACACCCCGGGAAAATAACCGGTTATTGGATTACTACAAGATCATTTCAATATCGAGGCCCATATTGGCTCGGGCCAATATGGGCCTCGACCTCGTCTCAGGCCAATATGGGTGTCTCCTTTGTTGATGTCGGAAATATGTAATAAATAGTTTAATACATGGGCATTTCCATATTGGCTTGGTTATCATCCCTCGACCTATATTGGGCCTCGACTCCGTCTCGGGCCAATATGGGGGTTTCAGGATGATAACCAGGCCAATATGGAAATGCCCAAGTATTAATCTGTATATATTTTCAACTTCCGGTGTATATCTATATTACAAATGAAAGATCGTCTGTACCAATCTTAGTCAATTAAAAGTTAACTCGGACTAATATAAATCGAAGATTTTGTTTATATATTTAAGTAAAATTATACCATTCATCACAGAAAGTAAATATATTTTGTTCCCACCATGCATTTTGATGCTATAAAGAGTCAAATACATTTTATATAAAATTAGTATCTATAATGTATATCGAACAAGGGAGGTTTGGATCCATAAAACTAGTTTGAGCCAGCCACGTTTTATTGAAGTGTCTGCACCAAGACTGGACAGTAACCGGTCATCTAATTATGTGTTAGAGGTATCGAGTTTGCTTCTTTCATTGGTTTTCCGATTGGATTATGGAACTGTTCCCAAAACTGTTATTATTATTTTTTTTTAATTGCATATTTGATCTAAAGCCCCATTCGATTACAAACTGTTTGAGTTACCCCGTTTCAAGCTTTATATAAAGCTGTAGTTACACCCTCATCGAACTAACAAGGTACTCTATATAAAGCTGTAGTTACACCCTCATCTAACTACCAGGGTACTTTATATAAAGCTGTAGTTACACCCTCATCAAACTACCAGGGTACTTTATATAAAGTTGTAGTTACACCCTCATCTAAATACCAAGGTACTTTATATAAAGCTGTAGTTACACCCTCATCAAACTACCAGGGTACTTTATATAAAGCTGTAGTTACACCCTCATCTAAATACCAGGGTACTTTATATAAAGCTGTAGTTACACCCTCATCAAACTACCAGGGTACTTTATATAAAGCTGTAGTTACACCCTCATCAAACTACCAGGGTACTTTATATAAAGCTGTAGTTACACCCTCATCTAACTACCAGGGTACTTTATATAAAGCTGTAGTTACACCCTCATCTAACTACCAGGGTATTTTATATAAAGCTGTAGTTACACCCTCATCTAACTACCAGGGTACTTTATATAAAGCTGTAGTTACACCCTCATCAAACTACCAGGGTACTTTATATAAAGCTGTAGTTAAACCCTCATCTAACTACCAGAGTACTTTATATAAAGCTGTAGTTACACCCTCATCAAACTACCAGGGTACTCTATATAAAGCTGTAGTTACACCCTCATCAAACTACCAGGGTACTTTATATAAAGCTGTAGTTAAACCCTCATCTAACTACCAGAGTACTTTATATAAAGCTGTAGTTACACCCTCATCAAACTACCAGGGTACTTTATATAAAGCTGTAGTTACACCCTCATCTAACTACCAGGGTACTTTATATAAAGCTGTAGTTACACCCTCATCTAACTACCATGGTACTTTATATAAAGCTGTAGTTACACCCTCATCAAACTACCAGGGTACTTTATATAAAGCTGTAGTTACACCCTCATCAAACTACCAGGGTACTTTATATAAAGCTGTAGTTACACCCTCATCTAACTACCAGGGTACTTTATATAAAGCTGTAGTTACACCCTCATCTAACTACCAGGGTACTTTATATAAAGCTGTAGTTACACCCTCATTAAACTACCAGGGTACTTTATATAAAGCTGTAGTTACACCCTCATCAAACTACCAGGGTACTTTATATAAAGCTGTAGTTACACCCTCATCTAACTACCAGGGTACTTTATATAAAGCTGTAGTTACACCCTCATCAAACTACCATGGCACTTTATATAAAGCTGTAGTTACACCCTCATCTAACTACCAGGGTACTTTATATAAAGCTGTAGTTACACCCTCATTTAACTACCAGGGTACTTTATATAAAGCTGTAGTTACACCCTCATCTAACTACCAGGGTACTTTATATAAAGCTGTAGCTACACCCTCATCTAACTACCAGAGTACTTTATATAAAGCTGTAGTTACACCCTCATCAAACTACCAGGGTACTTTATATAAAGCTGTAGTTACACCCTCATCTAACTACCAGGGTACTTTATATAAAGCTGTAGTTACACCCTCATCTAACTACCAGGGTACTTTATAAAAAGCTGTAGTTACACCCTCATCAAACTACCAGGGTACTTTATATAAAGCTGTAGTTACACCCTCATCTAACTACCAGGGTACTTTATATAAAGCTGTAGTTACACCCTCATCTAACTACCAGGGTACTTTATATCAAGCTGTAGTTACACCCTCATCAAACTACTAGGGTACTCTATATAAAGCTGTAGTTACACCCTCATCTAACTACCAGGGTACTTTATATAAAGCTGTAGGTACACCCTCATCTAACTACCAGGGTACTTTATATAAAGCTGTAGCTACACCCTCATCTAACTACCAGGGTATTTTATATAAAGCTGTAGTTACACCCTCATCTAACTAATAGGGTACTTTATATAAAGCTGCAGTTACACCCTCATCAAACTACCAGGGTACTTTATATAAAGCTGTAGTTACACCCTCATCTAACAACCAGGGTACTTTATATAAAGCTGTAGTTACACCCTCATCAAACTACCAGGGTACTTTATATAAAGCTGTAGTTACACCCTCATCTAACTACCAGTGTACTTTATTTAAAGCTGTAGTTACACCCTCATCAAACTACCAGGGTACGTTATATAAAGCTGTAGTTACACCCTCATCAAACTACCAGGGTACTCTATATGAAGCTGTAGTTACACCCTCATCAAACTACTAGGGTACTCTATATAAAGCTGTAGTTACACCCTCATCAAACTACCAGGGTACTTTATATAAAGCTGTAGTTACACCCTCATCTAACTACCAGGGTACTTTATATAAAGTTGTAGTTACACCCTCATCTAACTACCAGAGTACTTTATATAAAGCTGTAGTTACACCCTCATCAAACTATCAGGGTACTTTATATCAAGCTGTAGTTACACCCTCATCTAACTACCAGAGTACTTTATATAAAGCTGTAGTTACACCCTCATCAAACAACTAGGGTACTTTATATAAAGCTGTAGTTACACCTTCATCAAACTACCAGGGTACTTTATATAAAGCTGTAGTTACACCCTCATCTAACTACCAGAGTACTTTATATAAAGCTGTAGTTACACCCTCATCAAACTACCAGGGTACTTTATATAAAGCTGTAGTTACACCCTCATCAAACTACCAGGGTACTCTATATAAAGCTGTAGTTACACCCTCATTAAACTACCAGGGTACTTTATATAAAGCTGTAGTTACACCCTCATCAAACTACCAGGGTACTTAATATAAATCTGTAGTTACACCCTCAACTAACTACCAGGGTACTTTATATAAAGCTGTAGTTACACCCTTATCAAACTACCAGGGTACTCTATATAAAGCTGTAGTTACACCCTCATCTAACTACCAGGGTACTCTATATAAAGCTGTAGTTACACCCTCATCTAACTACCAGGGTACTTTATATCAAGCTGTAGTTACACCCTCATCTAACTACCAGGGTACTTTATATCAAGCTGTAGTTACACTCTCATCTAACTACTAGGGTACTTTATATAAAGCTGTAGTTACACCCTCATCTAACTACCAGGGTACTTTATATAAAGCTGTAGTTACACCCTCATCAAACTACCAGGGTACTTTATATCAAGCTGTAGTAACACCCTCATCTAACTACCAGAGTACTTTATATCAAGCTGTAGTTACACCCTCATCTAACGACCAGGGTACTTTATATAAAGCTGTAGTTACACCCTCATCTAACTACCAGGGTACTTTATATAAAGCTGTAGTTACACCCTTATCAAACTACCAGGGTACTTTATATAAAGCTGTAGTTAAACCCTCATCAAACTACCAGGGTACTCTATATAAAGCTGTAGTTACACCCTCATCTAACTACCAGGGTACTTTATATCAAGTGTAGTTACACCCTCATCTAACTACCAGGGTACTTTATATAAAGCTGTAGTTACACCCTCATTAAACTACCAGGGTACTTTATATAAAGCTGTAGTTACACCATCATCAAACTACCAGGGTACTTTATATAAAGCTGTAGATACACCCTCATCAAACTACCAGGGTACTTAATATAAAGCTGTAGTTACACCCTCATCTAACTACCAGGGTACTTTATATAAAGCTGTAGTTACACCCTCATCTAACTACCAGGGTACTTTATATAAAGCTGTAGTTACACCCTCATCAAACTACCAGGGTACTTTATATAAAGCTGTAGTTACACCCCCATCAAACTACCAGGGTACTCTATATAAAGCTGTAGGTACACCCTCATCAAACTATCAGGGTACTTTATATCAAGCTGTAGTAACACCCTCATCTAACTACCAGAGTACTTTATATAAAGCTGTAGTTACACCCTCATCAAACTACCAGGGTACTTTATATAAAGCTGTAGTTACACCCTCATCTAACTACCAGGGTACTTTATATAAAGCTGTAGGTACACCCTCATCTAACTACCAGGGTACTTTATATAAAGCTGTAGCTACACCCTCATCTAACTACCAGGGTATTTTATATAAAGCTGTAGTTACACCCTCATCTAACTAATAGGGTACTTTATATAAAGCTGCAGTTACACCCTCATCAAACTACCAGGGTACTTTATATAAAGCTGTAGTTACACCCTCATCTAACAACCAGGGTACTTTATATAAAGCTGTAGTTACACCCTCATCAAACTACCAGGGTACTTTATATAAAGCTGTAGTTACACCCTCATCTAACTACCAGTGTACTTTATTTAAAGCTGTAGTTACACCCTCATCAAACTACCAGGGTACGTTATATAAAGCTGTAGTTACACCCTCATCAAACTACCAGGGTACTCTATATGAAGCTGTAGTTACACCCTCATCAAACTACTAGGGTACTCTATATAAAGCTGTAGTTACACCCTCATCAAACTACCAGGGTACTTTATATAAAGCTGTAGTTACACCCTCATCTAACTACCAGGGTACTTTATATAAAGTTGTAGTTACACCCTCATCTAACTACCAGAGTACTTTATATAAAGCTGTAGTTACACCCTCATCAAACTATCAGGGTACTTTATATCAAGCTGTAGTTACACCCTCATCTAACTACCAGAGTACTTTATATAAAGCTGTAGTTACACCCTCATCAAACAACTAGGGTACTTTATATAAAGCTGTAGTTACACCTTCATCAAACTACCAGGGTACTTTATATAAAGCTGTAGTTACACCCTCATCTAACTACCAGAGTACTTTATATAAAGCTGTAGTTACACCCTCATCAAACTACCAGGGTACTTTATATAAAGCTGTAGTTACACCCTCATCAAACTACCAGGGTACTCTATATAAAGCTGTAGTTACACCCTCATTAAACTACCAGGGTACTTTATATAAAGCTGTAGTTACACCCTCATCAAACTACCAGGGTACTTAATATAAATCTGTAGTTACACCCTCAACTAACTACCAGGGTACTTTATATAAAGCTGTAGTTACACCCTTATCAAACTACCAGGGTACTCTATATAAAGCTGTAGTTACACCCTCATCTAACTACCAGGGTACTCTATATAAAGCTCTAGTTACACCCTCATCTAACTACCAGGGTACTTTATATCAAGCTGTAGTTACACCCTCATCTAACTACCAGGGTACTTTATATCAAGCTGTAGTTACACTCTCATCTAACTACTAGGGTACTTTATATAAAGCTGTAGTTACACCCTCATCTAACTACCAGGGTACTTTATATAAAGCTGTAGTTACACCCTCATCAAACTACCAGGGTACTTTATATCAAGCTGTAGTAACACCCTCATCTAACTACCAGAGTACTTTATATCAAGCTGTAGTTACACCCTCATCTAACGACCAGGGTACTTTATATAAAGCTGTAGTTACACCCTCATCTAACTACCAGGGTACTTTATATAAAGCTGTAGTTACACCCTTATCAAACTACCAGGGTACTTTATATAAAGCTGTAGTTAAACCCTCATCAAACTACCAGGGTACTCTATATAAAGCTGTAGTTACACCCTCATCTAACTACCAGGGTACTTTATATCAAGTGTAGTTACACCCTCATCTAACTACCAGGGTACTTTATATAAAGCTGTAGTTACACCCTCATTAAACTACCAGGGTACTTTATATAAAGCTGTAGTTACACCATCATCAAACTACCAGGGTACTTTATATAAAGCTGTAGATACACCCTCATCAAACTACCAGGGTACTTAATATAAAGCTGTAGTTACACCCTCATCTAACTACCAGGGTACTTTATATAAAGCTGTAGTTACACCCTCATCTAACTACCAGGGTACTTTATATAAAGCTGTAGTTACACCCTCATCAAACTACCAGGGTACTTTATATAAAGCTGTAGTTACACCCCCATCAAACTACCAGGGTACTCTATATAAAGCTGTAGGTACACCCTCATCAAACTATCAGGGTACTTTATATCAAGCTGTAGTAACACCCTCATCTAACTACCAGAGTACTTTATATAAAGCTGTAGTTACACCCTCATCTAACGAACAGGGTACTTTATATAAAGCTGTAGTTACACCCTCATCTAACTACCAGGGTACTTTATATCAAGCTGTAGTTACACCCTCATCAAACAACTAGGGTACTTTATATAAAGCTGTAGTTACACCTTCATCAAACTACCAGGGTACTTTATATAAAGCTGTAGCTACACCCTCATCAAACTACCAGGGTACTCTATATAAAGCTGTAGTTACACCCTCATGAAACTACCAGGGTACTTTATATAAAGATGTAGTTACACCCTCATCAAACTACCAGGGTACTTAATATAAATCTGTAGTTACACCCTCAACTAACTACTAGGGTACTTTATATAAAGCTGTAGTTACACCCTTATCAAACTACCAGGGTACTCTATATAAAGCTGTAGTTACATCCTCATCTAACTACCAGGGTACTTTATATCAAGTGTAGTTACACCCTCATCTAACTACCAGGGTACTTTATATAAAGCTGTAGTTACACCCTCATCTAACTACCAGGGTACTTTATATAAAGCTGTAGATACACCCTCATCTAACTACCAGAGTACTTTATATAAAGCTGTAGTTACACCCTCATCAAACTACCAGGGTACTTTATATCAAGCTGTGGTAACACCCTCATCTAACTACCAGAGTACTTTATATAAAGCTGTAGTTACACCCTCATCAAACGACCAGGGTACTTTATATAAAGCTGTAGTTACACCCTTATCAAACTACCAGGGTACTTTATATAAAGCTGTAGTTAAATCCTCATCAAACTACCAGGGTACTCTATATAAAGCTGTAGTTACGACCTCATCTAACTACCAGGGTACTTTATATGAAGTGTAGTTACACCCTCATCTAACTACCAGGGTACTTTATATAAAGCTGTAGTTACACCCTCATTAAACTACCAGGGTACTTTATATAAAGCTGTAGTTACACCACCATCAAACTACCAGGGTACTTTATATAAAGCTGTAGTTACACCCTCATCAAACTACCAGGGTACTTAATATAAAGCTGTAGTTACACCCTCATCTAACTACCAGGGTACTCTATATAAAGCTGTAGTTACACCCTCATCTAACTACCAGGATACTTTATATCAAGCGTAGTTTCACCCTCATCTAACTACCAGGGTACTTTATATAAAGCTGTAGTTACACCCTCATCAAACTACCAGGGTACTTTATATAAAGCTGTAGTTACACCCTCATCAAACTACCAGGGTACTCTATATAAAGCTGTAGTTACACCCTCATCAAACTACCAGGGTACTTTATTTAAAGCTGTAGTTACACCCTCATCAAACTACCAGGGTACTTTATATAAAGCTGTAGTTACACCCTCATCTAACTACCAGGGTACTTTATATAAAGCTGTAGTTACACCCTCATCTAACTACCAGAGTACGTTATATAAAGCTGTAGTTACACCCTCATCAAACTACCAGGGTACTTTATATAAAGCTGTAGTTACACCCTCATCTAACTACCATGGTACTTTACATAAAGCTGTAGTTACACCCTCATCTAACTACCAGAGTACTTTATATAAAGCTGTAGTTACACCCTCATCAAACTACCAGAGTACTTTATATCAAGCTGTAGTTACACCCTCATCTAACGACCTGGGTACTTTATATAAAGCTGTAGTTGCACCCCATCTAACTACCAGGGTACTTTATATAAAGCTGTAGTTACACCCTCATCAAACAACTAGGGTACTTTATATAAAGCTGTAGTTACACCCTCATCTAACTACCAGGGTACTTTATATAAAGCTGTAGTTACACCCTCATCTAAATACCAGGGTACTTTATATAAAGCTGTAGTTACACCCTCATCTAACTACCAGGGTACTTTATATAAAGCTGTAGTTACACCCTCATCTAACTACCAGGGTACTCTATATAAAGCTGTAGTTACACCCTCATCTAACTACAAGGGTACTCTATATAAAGCTACGGTTACACCCTCATCTAACAACCAGGGTACTTTATATCAAGTGTAGTTACACCCTCATCTAATTACCAGGGTACTTTATATAAAGCTGTAGTTACACCCTCATTAAACTAACAGGGTACTTTATATAAAGCTGTAGTTACACCCTCATCAAACTACTAGGGTACTTTATATAAAGCTGTAGTTACACCCTCATCTAACTACCAGGCTACTTTATATAAAGCTGTAGTTACACCCTCATCAAACTACCAGGGTACTTTATATAAAGCTGTAGTTACACCCTCATCTAACTACCAGAGTACTTTATATAAAGCTGTAGTTACACCCTCATCTAACTACCAGGGTACTTTATATAAAGCTGTAGTTACACCTTCATCTCACTACCAGGGTACTCTATATAAAGCTGTAGTTACACCCTCATCTAACTACCAGGGTACTTTATATAAAGCTGTAGTTACACCCTCATCTAACTACCAGGGTACTTTATATAAAGCTGTAGTTACACCCTCATCAAACTACCAGGGTACTTTATATAAAGCTGTAGTTACACCCTCATCAAACTACCAGGGTACTCTATATATAGCTGTAGTTACACCCTCATCAAACTACCAGGGTACTCTATATAAAGCTGTAGTTACACCCTCATCAAACTACCAGGGTACTTTATATAAAGCTGTAGTTACACCCTCATCAAACTACCAGGGTACTTTATATAAAGCTGTAGTTACACCCTCATCTAACTACCAGGGTACTTTATATAAAGCTGTAGTTACACCCTCATCTAACTACCAGAGTACTTTATATAAAACTGTAGTTACACCCTCATCAAACTACCAGGGTACTTTATATAAAGCTGTAGTTACACCCTCATCTAACTACCAGGGTACTTTATATAAAGCTGTAGTTACACCCTCATCTAACTACCAGGGTACTTTATATCAAGTTGTAGTTACACCCTCATCAAACTACTAGGGTACTTAAAATAAAGCTGTAGTTACACCCTCATCTAACTACCAGGGTACTTTATATAAAGCTGTAGTTACACCCTTATCTAACTACCAGGGTACTTTATATAAAGCTGTAGTTACACCCTCATCTAACTACCAGGGTACTTTATATAAAGCTGTAGTTACACCCTCATCTAACTACCAGGGTACTTTATATAAAGCTGTAGTTACACCCTCATCAAACTACTAGGGTACTTTATATAAAGCTGTAGTTACACCCTCATCTAACTACCAGGGTACTTTATATAAAGCTGTAATTACACCCTCATCTAACTACCAGGGTACTTTATATAAAGCTGTAGTTACACCCTCATCTAACTACCAGGGTACTTTATATAAAGCTGTAGTTACACCCTCATTAAACTAACAGGGTACTTTATATAAAGCTGTAGTTACACCATCATCAAACTACAAGGGTACTTTATATAAAGCTGTAGTTACACCCTCTTCAAACTACCAGGGTACTTTATATAAAGCTGTAGTTACACCCTCATCTAACTACCAGAGTACTTTATATAAAGCTGTAGTTACACCCTCATCTAACTACCAGGGTACTTTATATAAAGCTGTAGTTACACCTTCATTTCACTACCAGGGTACTTTATATAAAGCTGTTGTTACACCCTCATCTAACTACCAGGGTACTTTATATAAAGCTGTAGTTACACCCTCATCTAACTACCAGGGTACTTTATATAAAGCTGTAGTTACACCCTCATCTAACTACCAGGGTACTTTATATAAAGCTGTAGTTACATCCTTATCAAACTACCAGGGTACTTTATATAAAGCTGTAGTTAAACCCTCATCTAACTACCAGGGTACTCTATATAAAGCTGTAGTTACACCCTCATCTAACTACCAGGGTACTTTATATAAAGCTGTAGTTACACCCTCATCTAACTACCAGGGTACTTTATATAAAGCTGTAGTTACACCATCATCAAACTACCAGGGTACTTTATATAAAGCTGTAGTTAAACCCTCATCAAACTACCAGGGTACTCTATATAAAGCTGTAGTTACACCCTCATCTAACTACCAGGGTACTTTATATAAAGCTGTAGTTACACCCTCATCTAACTACCAGGGTACTTTATATAAAGCTGTAGTTACACCCTCATCAAACTACCAGGGTACTTTATATAAAGCTGTAGTTACACCCTCATTAAACTAACAGGGTACTTTATATAAAGCTGTAGTTACACCATCATCAAACTACCAGGGTACTTTATATAAAGCTGTAGTTACACCCTCATCAAACTACCAGGGTACTTTATATAAAGCTGTAGTTACACCCTCATCTAACTACCAGGGTACTTTATATAAAGCTGTAGTTACACACTCATCAAACTACCAGGGTACTTTATATAAAGCTGTAGTTACACCCTCATCTAACTACCAGGGTACTTTATATAAAGCTTTAGTTACACCCTCATCTAACTACCAGGGTACTTTATATAAAGCTGTAGTTACACCTTCATCTCACTACCAGGGTACTCTATATAAAGCTGTAGTTACACCCTCATCAAACTACCAGAGTACTCTATATAAAGCTGTAGTTACACCCTCATCAAACTACCAGGGTACTCTATATAAAGCTGTAGTTACATCCTCATCAAACTACCAGGGTACTTTATATAAAGCTGTAGTTACACCCTCACCTAACTACCAGAGTACTTTATATAAAGCTGTAGTTACACCCTCATCAAACTACCAGGGTACTTTATATAAAGCTGTAGTTACACCCTCATCTAACTACCAGGGTACTTTATATAAAGCTGTAGTTACACCCTCATCTAACTACCAGGGTACTTTATAACAAGCTGTAGTTACACCCTCATCAAACTACTAGGGTACTTAAAATAAAGCTGTAGTTACACCCTCATCTAACTACCAGGGTACTTTATATAAAGCTGTAGTTACACCCTTATCTAACTACCAGGGTACTTTATATAAAGCTGTAGTTACACCCTCATCTAACTACCAGGGTACTTTATATAAAGCTGTAGTTACACCCTCATCTAACTACCAGGGTACTTTATATAAAGCTGTAGTTACACCCTCATCAAACTACTAGGGTACTTTACATAAAGCTGTAGTTACACCCTCATCTAACTACCAGGGTACTTTATATAAAGCTGTAATTACACCCTCATCTAACTTCCAGGGTACTTTATATAAAGCTGTAGTTACACCCTCATCTAACTACCAGGGTACTTTATATAAAGCTGTAGTTACACCCTCATTAAACTAACAGGGTACTTTATATAAAGCTGTAGTTACACCATCATCAAACTACCAGGGTACTTTATATAAAGCTGTAGTTACACCCTCATCAAACTACTAGGGTACTTTATATAAAGCTGTAGTTACACCCTCATCTAACTACCAGGGTACTTTATATAAAGCTGTAGTTACACCCTCATCAAACTACCAGGGTACTTTATATAAAGCTGTAGTTACACCCTCATCTAACTACCAGGGTACTCTATATAAAGCTGTAGTTACACCTTCATCTCACTACCAGGGTACTCTATATAAAGCTGTAGTTACACCCTCATCTAACTACCAGGGTACTTTATATAAAGCTGTAGTTACACCCTCATCTAACTACCAGGGTACTTTATATAAAGCTGTAGTTACACCCTCATCAAACTACCAGGGTATTTTATATAAAGCTGTAGTTACACCTTCATCAAACTACCAGGGTACTTTATATAAAGCTGTAGTTACACCCTCATCAAACTACCAGGGTACTCTATATAAAGCTGTAGTTACACCCTCATCAAACTACCAGGGTACTTTATATAAAGCTGTAGTTACACCCTCATCAAACTACCCGGTTACTTTATATAAAGCTGTAGTTACACCCTCATCTAACTACCAGGGTACTTTATATAAAGCTGTAGTTACACCCTCATCTAACTACCAGAGTACTTTATATAAAGCTGTAGTTACACCCTCATCAAACTACCAGGGTACTTTATATAAAGCTGTAGTTACACCCTCACCTAACTACAAGAGTACTTTATATAAAGCTGTAGTTACACCCTCATCAAACTACCAGGGTACTTTATATAAAGCTCTAGTTACACCCTCATCTAACTACCAGGGTACTTTATATAAAGCTGTAGTTACACCCTCATCTAACTACCAGGGTACTTTATAACAAGCTGTAGTTACACCCTCATCAAACTACTAGGGTACTTAAAATAAAGCTGTAGTTACACCCTCATCTAACTACCAGGGTACTTTATATAAAGCTGTAGTTACACCCTTATCTAACTACCAGGGTACTTTATATAAAGCTGTAGTTACACCCTCATCTAACTACCAGGGTACTTTATATAAAGCTGTAGTTACACCCTCATCTAACTACCAGGGTACTTTATATAAAGCTGTAGTTACACCCTCATCAAACTACTAGGGTACTTTACATAAAGCTGTAGTTACACCCTCATCTAACTACCAGGGTACTTTATATAAAGCTGTAATTACACCCTCATCTAACTACCAGGGTACTTTATATAAAGCTGTAGTTACACCCTCATCTAACTACCAGGGTACTTTATATAAAGCTGTAGTTACACCCTCATTAAACTAACAGGGTACTTTATATAAAGCTGTAGTTACACCATCATCAAACTACCAGGGTACTGTATATAAAGCTGTAGTTACACCCTCATCAAACTACTAGGGTACTTTATATAAAGCTGTAGTTACACCCTCATCTAACTACCAGGGTACTTTATATAAAGCTGTAGTTACACCCGCATCAAACTACCAGGGTACTTTATATAAAGCTGTAGTTACACACTCATCTAACTACCAGGGTACTTTATATAAAGCTGTAGTTACACCTTCATCTCACTACCAGGGTACTCTATATAAAGCTGTAGTTACATCCTCATCTAACTACCAGGGTACTTTATATACAGCTGTAGTTACACCCTCATCAAACTACCAGGGTATTTTATATAAAGCTGTAGTTACACCTTCATCAAACTACCAGGGTACTTTATATAAAGCTGTAGTTACACCCTCATCAAACTACCAGGGTACTCTATATAAAGCTGTAGTTACACCCTCATCAAACTACCAGGGTACTTTATATAAAGCTGTAGTTACACCCTCATCAAACTACCCGGGTACTTTATATAAAGCTGTAGTTACACCCTCATCTAACTACCAGGGTACTTTATATAAAGCTGTAGTTACACCCTCATCTAACTACCAGAGTACTGTATATAAAGCTGTAGTTACACCCTCATCAAACTACCAGGGTACTTTATATAAAGCTGTAGTTACACCCTCATCTAACTACCAGTGTACTTTATATAAAGCTGTAGTTACACCCTCATCTAACTACCAGGGTACTCTATATAAAGCTGTAGTTACACCCTCATCTAACTACCAGGGTACTCTATATAAAGCTACGGTTACACCCTCATCTAACTACCAGGGTACTTTGTATAAAGCTACGGTTACACCCTCATCTAACTAACAAGGTACTCTATATAAAGCTGTAGTTACACCCTCATCGAACTAACAAGGTACTCTATATAAAGCTGTAGTTACACCCTCATCTAACTACCAGGGTATTTTATATAAAGCTGTAGTTACACCCTCATCAAACAACCAGGGTACTTTATATAAAGCTGTAGCTACACCCTCATCTAACCACCATGGTACTTTATATAAAGCTGTAGTTACATCCTCATCTAACTACCAGGTTACTTTAAATAAAGCTGTAGTTACACCCTCATCAAACCACCAGGGTACTTTATATAAAGCTGTAGTTACACCCTCATCTAACTACCAGGGTACTTTACATAAAGCTGTAGTTACACCCTCATCTAACTACCAGGGTACTTTATATAAAGCTGTAGTTACACCCTCATCTAACTACCAGAGTACTTTATATAAAGCTGTAGTTACACCCTCATCAAACTACCAGGGTAATTTATATCAAGCTGTAGTTACACTCTCATCTAACTACCAGAGTACTTTATATAAAACTGTAGTTACGCCCTCATCTAACTACCAGGGTACTTTATATAAAGCTGTAGTTACACCCTCATCTAACTACCAGGGTACTTTATATAAAGCTGTAGTTACACCCTCATCAAACTACTAGGGTACTTTATATAAAGCTGTAGTTACACCCTCATCTAACTACCAGGGTACTTTATATAAAGCTGTAGTTACACCCTCATCTAACTACCAGGGTACTTTATATAAAGCTGTAGTTACACCCTCATCTAACTACCAGAGTACTTTATATCAAGCTGTAGTTACACCCTCATCAAACTACTAGGGTACTTAAAATAAAGCTGTAGTTACACCCTCATCTAACTACCAGGGTACTTTATATAAAGCTGTAGTTACACCCTTATCTAACTACAAGGGTACTTTATATAAAGCTGTAGTTACACCCTCATCTAACTACCAGGGTATTTTATATAAAGCTGTAGTTACACCCTCATCAAAGTACCAGGGTACTTTATATAAAGCTGTAGTTACACCCTCATCTAACTACCAGGGTACTATATATAAAGCTGTAGTTACACCCTCATCAAACTACCAGGGTACTTTATATAAAGCTGTAGTTACACCCTCATCAAACTACCAGGGTACTTTATATAAAGCTGTAGTTACACCCTCATCTAACTACCAGGGTACTTTATATAAAGCTGTAGTTACACCCTCATCTAACTACCAGGGTACTTTATATCAAGCTGTAGTTACACCCACATCAAACTACTAGGGTACTTAAAATAAAGCTGTAGTTACACCCTCATCTAACTACCAGGGTACTTTATATAAAGCTGTAGTTAAACCCTTATCTAACTACCAGGGTACTTTATATAAAGCTGTAGTTACACCCTCATCTAACTACCAGGGTACTTTATATAAAGCTGTAGTTACACCCTCATCTAACTACCAGGGTATTTTATATAAAGCTGTAGTTACACCCTCATCTAACTACCAGGGTACTTTATATAAAGCTGTAGTTACACCCTCATCAAAGTACCAGGGTACTTTATATAAAGCTATAGTTACACCCTCATCTAACTACCAGGGTACTTTATATAAAACTGTAGTTACACCCTCATCAAACTACCAGGGTACTTTATATAAAGCTGTAGTTACACCCTCATCAAACTACCAGTGTAATTTATATAAAGCTGTAGTTACACCCTCATCTAACTACCAGGGTACTCTATATAAAGCTGTAGTTACACCCTCATCTAACTACCAGGGTACTCTATATAAAGCTGTAGTTACACCCTCATCTAACTACCAGGGTACTCTATATAAAGCTACGGTTACACCCTCATCTAACTACCAGGGTACTTTGTATAAAGCTACGGTTACACCCTCATCTAACTAACAAGGTACTCTATATAAAGCTGTAGTTACACCCTCATCGAACTAACAAGGTACTCTATATAAAGCTGTAGTTACACCCTCATCTAACTACCAGGGTATTTTATATAAAGCTGTAGTTACACCCTCATCAAACAACCAGGGTACTTTATATAAAGCTGTAGCTACACCCTCATCTAACCACCATGGTACTTTATATAAAGCTGTAGTTACATCCTCATCTAACTACCAGGTTACTTTAAATAAAGCTGTAGTTACACCCTCATCAAACCACCAGGGTACTTTATATAAAGCTGTAGTTACACCCTCATCTAACTACCAGGGTACTTTACATAAAGCTGTAGTTACACCCTCATCTAACTACCAGGGTACTTTATATAAAGCTGTAGTTACACCCTCATCTAACTACCAGAGTACTTTATATAAAGCTGTAGTTACACCCTCATCAAACTACCAGGGTAATTTATATCAAGCTGTAGTTACACTCTCATCTAACTACCAGAGTACTTTATATAAAACTGTAGTTACGCCCTCATCTAACTACCAGGGTACTTTATATAAAGCTGTAGTTACACCCTCATCTAACTACCAGGGTACTTTATATAAAGCTGTAGTTACACCCTCATCAAACTACTAGGGTACTTTATATAAAGCTGTAGTTACACCCTCATCTAACTACCAGGGTACTTTATATAAAGCTGTAGTTACACCCTCATCTAACTACCAGGGTACTTTATATAAAGCTGTAGTTACACCCTCATCTAACTACCAGAGTACTTTATATCAAGCTGTAGTTACACCCTCATCAAACTACTAGGGTACTTAAAATAAAGCTGTAGTTACACCCTCATCTAACTACCAGGGTACTTTATATAAAGCTGTAGTTACACCCTCATCTAACTACCAGGGTATTTTATATAAAGCTGTAGTTACACCCTCATCAAAGTACCAGGGTACTTTATATAAAGCTGTAGTTACACCCTCATCTAACTACCAGGGTACTATATATAAAGCTGTAGTTACACCCTCATCAAACTACCAGGGTACTTTATATAAAGCTGTAGTTACACCCTCATCAAAGTACCAGGGTACTTTATATAAAGCTGTAGTTACACCCTCATCTAACTACCAGGGTACTATATATAAAGCTGTAGTTACACCCTCATCAAACTACCAGGGTACTTTATATAAAGCTGTAGTTACACCCTCATCTAATTACCAGTGTACTTTATATAAAGCTGTAGTTACACCCTCATCTAACTACCAGAGTACTTTATATAAAGCTGTAGTTACACCCTCATCTAACTACCAGGGTACTTTATATAAAGCTGTAGTTACACCCTTATCTAACTACAAGGGTACTTTATATAAAGCTGTAGTTACACCCTCATCTAACTACCAGGGTATTTTATATAAAGCTGTAGTTACACCCTCATCAAAGTACCAGGGTACTTTATATAAAGCTGTAGTTACACCCTCATCTAACTACCAGGGTACTATATATAAAGCTGTAGTTACACCCTCATCAAACTACCAGGGTACTTTATATAAAGCTGTAGTTACACCCTCATCAAAGTACCAGGGTATTTTATATAAAGCTGTAGTTACACCCTCATCTAACTACCAGGGCACTATATATAAAGCTGTAGTTACACCCTCATCAAACTACCAGGGTACTTTATATAAAGCTGTAGTTACACCCTCAACTAATTACCAGTGTACTTTATATAAAGCTGTAGCTACACCTTCATCTAACTACCAGAGTACTTTATATAAAGCTGTAGTTACACCCTCATCAAACTACCAGGGTACTTTATATAAAGCTGTAGTTACACCCTCATCAAACTACTAGGGTACTTTATATAAAGCTGTAGTAACACCCTCATCTAACTACCAGGGTACTTTATATAAAGCTGTAGTTACACCCTCATCTAACTACCAGGGTACTTTATATCAAGCTGTAGTTACACCCTCATCAAACTACTAGGGTACTTAAAATAAAGCTGTAGTTACACCCTCATCTAACTACCAGGGTACTTTATATAAAGCTGTAGTTACACCCTTATCTAACTACCAGGGTACTTTATATAAAGCTGTAGTTACACCCTCATCTAACTACCAGGGTACTTTATATAAAGCTGTAGTTACACCCTCATCTAACTACCAGGGTATTTTATATAAAGCTGTAGTTACACCATCATCTAACTACTAGGGTACTTTATATAAAGCTGTAGTTACACCCTCATCAAAGTACCAGGGTACTTTATATAAAGCTGTAGTTACACCCTCATCTAACTACCAGGGTACTTTATATAAAGCTGTAGTTACACCCTCATCAAACTACCAGGGTACTTTATATAAAGCTGTAGTTACACTCTCATCAAACTACCAGTGTACTTTATATAAAGCTGTAGTTACACCCTCATCTAACTACCAGGGTACTTTATATAAAGCTGTAGTTACACCCTCATCAAACTACCAGGGTAATTTATATAAAGCTGTAGTTACACCCTCATCAAACTACTAGGGTACTTTATATAAAACTGTAGTTACACCCTCATCTAACTACCAGGGTACTTTATATAAAGCTGTAGTTACACCCTCATCTAACTACCAGGGTACTTTATAAAAAGCTGTAGTTACACCCTCATCTAACTACTAGGGTACTTTATATAAAGCTGTAGTTACACCCTCATCTAACTACCAGGGTACTTTATAAAAAGCTGTAGTTACACCCTCATCTAACTACTAGGGTACTTTATATAAAGCTGTAGTTACACCCTCATCTAACTACCAGGGTACTTTATATAAAGCTGTAGTTACACCCTCATCAAACTACTAGGGTACTTTATATAAAGCTGTAGTTACACCCTCATCTAACTACCAGGGTACTTTATATAAAGCTGTAGTTACACCCTCATCTAACTACCGGGGTACTTTATATAAAGCTGTAGTTACACCCTCATCAAACTACTAGGGTTCTTTATATAAAGCTGTAGTTACACCCTCATCTAACTACCAGGGTACTTTATATAAAGCTGTAGTTACACCCTCATCTAACTACAAGGGTACTCTATATAAAGCTACGGTTACACTCTCATCTAACGACCAGGGTGCTCTATATAAAGCTGTAGTTACACCCTCATCTAACTACCAGGGTACTCTATATAAAGCTGTAGTTACACCCTCATCTAACTACCAGGGTACTCTATATAAAGCTACGGTTACACCCTCATCTAACTACCAGGGTACTTTGTATAAAGCTACGGTTACACCCTGATCTAACTAACAAGGTACTCTATATAAAGCTGTAGTTACACCCTCATCGAACTAACAAGGTATTCTATATAAAGCTGTAGTTACACCCTCATCTAACTACCAAGGTACTATATATAAAGCTGTAGTTACATTCTCATCTAACTACCAGGGTATTTCATATAAAGCTGTAGTTACACCCTCATCAAACTACCAGGGTACTTTATATAAAGCTGTAGTTACACCCTCATCTAACCACCATGGTACTTTATATAAAGCTGTAGTTACACCCTCATCTAACTACCAGGGTACTTTATATAAAGCTGTAGTTACACCCTCATCAAACTACCAGGGTACTTTATATAAAGCTGTAGTTACACCCTCATCTAACTACCAGGGTACTTTACATAAACTGTAGTTACACCCTCATCTAACTACCAGGGTACTTTATATAAAGCTGTAGTTACACCCTCATCTAACTACCAGAGTACTTTATATAAAGCTGTAGTTACACCTTCATCAAACTACCAGGGTACTTTATATCAAGCTGTAGTTACACTCTCATCTAACTACCAGAGTACTTTATATAAAACTGTAGTTACACCCTCATCTAACTACCAGGGTACTTTATATAAAGCTGTAGTTACACCCTCATCTAACTACCAGGGTACTTTATATAAAGCTGTAGTTACACCCTCATCAAACTACCAGGGTACTTTATGTAAAGTTGTAGATACACCCTCATCTAACTACCAGGGTACTTTATATAAAGCTGTAGTTACACCCTCATCTAACTACCAGGGTACTTTATATAAAGCTGTAGTTACACCCTCATCTAACTACCAGGGTACTTTATATAAAGCTGTAGTTACACCCTCATCTAACTACCAGGGTACTTTATATAAAGCTGTAGTTACACCCTCATCTAACTACCAGGGTACTCTATATAAAGCTACGGTTACACCCTCATCTAATTACCAGAGTACTTTATATAAAGCTACGGTTACACCCTCATCTAACTAACAAGGTACTCTATATAAAGCTGTAGTTATACCCTCATCGAACTAACAAGGTACTCTATATAAAGCTGTAGTTACACCCTCATCTAACTACCAGGGTACTTTATATCAAGCTGTAGTTACACCCTCATCAAACTACTAGGGTACTTAATATAAAGCTGTAGTTACACCCTCATCTAACTACCAGGGTACTTTATATAAAGCTGTAGTTACACCCTCATCTAACTACCAGGGTACTTTATATAAAGCTGTAGTTACACCCTCATCTAACTACCAGGGTATTTTATATAAAGCTGTAGTTACACCCTCATCTAACTACCAGGGTACTTTATATAAAGCTGTAGTTACACCCTCATCAAACTACTAGGGTACTTAATATAAAGCTGTAGTTACACCCTCATCTAACTACCAGGGTACTTTATATCAAGCTGTAGTTACACCCTCATCAAACTACTAGGGTACTTAATATAAAGCTGTAGTTACACCCTCATCTAACTACCAGGGTAC
Organism: Bathymodiolus brooksi; assembly: GCA_963680875.1. Classification (NCBI taxonomy): domain Eukaryota; kingdom Metazoa; phylum Mollusca; class Bivalvia; order Mytilida; family Modiolidae; genus Bathymodiolus; species Bathymodiolus brooksi. Next base: position 126,885,917 of record OY804576.1, on the reverse strand, counting down.
TTTATATAAAGCTGTAGTTACACCCTTATCTAACTACAAGGGTACTTTATATAAAGCTGTAGTTACACCCTCATCTAACTACCAGGGTACTTTATATTAAGCTGTAGTTACACCCTCATCTAACTACCAGGGTATTTTATATAAAGCTGTAGTTACACCCTCATCTAACTACCAGGGTACTTTATATAAAGCTGTAGTTACACCCTCATCAAACTACCAGGGTACTTTATATAAAGCTGTAGTTACACCCTCATCTAACTACCAGGGTACTTTATATAAAGCTGTAGTTACACCCTCATCAAACTACCAGGGTACTTTATATAAAGCTGTAGTTACACCCTCATCTAACTACCAGTGTACTTTATATAAAGCTGTAGTTACACCCTCATCTAACTACCAGGGTACTTTATATAAAGCTGTAGTTACACCCTCATCAAACTACTAGGGTACTTTATATAAAGCTGTAGTTACACCCTCATCAAACTACCAGGGTACTTTATATAAAGCTGTAGTTACACCCTCATCTAACTACCAGGGTACTTTATATAAAGCTGTAGTTACACCCTCATCTAACTACCAGGGTACTTTATATAAAGCTGTAGTTACACCTTCATCTAACTACCAGGGTACTCTATATAAAGCTGTAGTTACACCCTCATCTAACTACCAGGGTACTTTATATAAAGCTGTAGTTACACCCTCATCAAACTACCAGGGTACTTTATATAAAGCTGTAGTTACACCTTCATCAAACTACCAGGGTACCTTATATAAAGCTGTAGTTACACCCTCATCAAACTACCAGGGTACGTTATATAAAGCTGTAGTTACACCCTCACAAAACTACCAGGGTACTTTATATAAAGCTGTAGTTACACCCTCATCAAACTACCAGGGTACTTTATATAAAGCTGTAGTTACACCCTCATCTAACTACCAGGGTACTTTATATAAAGCTGTAGTTACACCCTCATCTAACTACCAGAGTACTTTATATAAAGCTGTAGTTACACCCTCATCAAACTACCAAGGTACTTTATATAAAGCTGTAGTTACACCCTCATCTAACTACCAGGGTACTTTATATAAAGCTGTAGTTACACCCTCATCTAACTACCAGGGTACTTTATATCAAGCTGTAGTTACACCCTCATCAAACTACTAGGGTACTTAATATAAAGCTGTAGTTACACCCTCATCTAACTACCAGGGTACTTTATATAAAGCTGTAGTTACACCCTTATCTAACTACCAGGGTACTTTATATAAAGCTGTAGTTACACCCTCATCTAACTACCAGGGTACTTTATATAAAGCTGTAGTTACACCCTCATCTAACTACCAGGGTACTTTATATAAAGCTGTAGTTACACCCTCATCAAACTACCAGGGTACTTTATATAAAGCTGTAGTTACACCTTCATCAAACTACCAGGGTACCTTATATAAAGCTGTAGTTACACCCTCATCAAACTACCAGGGTACGTTATATAAAGCTGTAGTTACACCCTCATCAAACTACCAGGGTACTTTATATAAAGCTGTAGTTACACCCTCATCAAACTACCAGGGTACTTTATATAAAGCTGTAGTTACACCCTCATCTAACTACCAGGGTACTTTATATAAAGCTGTAGTTACACCCTCATCTAACTACCAGAGTACTTTATATAAAGCTGTAGTTACACCCTCATCAAACTACCAAGGTACTTTATATAAAGCTGTAGTTACACCCTCATCTAACTACCAGGGTACTTTATATAAAGCTGTAGTTACACCCTCATCTAACTACCAGGGTACTTTATATCAAGCTGTAGTTACACCCTCATCAAACTACTAGGGTACTTAATATAAAGCTGTAGTTACACCCTCATCTAACTACCAGGGTACTTTATATAAAGCTGTAGTTACACCCTTATCTAACTACCAGGGTACTTTATATAAAGCTGTAGTTACACCCTCATCTAACTACCAGGGTACTTTATATAAAGCTGTAGTTACACCCTCATCTAACTACCAGGGTATTTTATATAAAGCTGTAGTTACACCCTCATCAAACTACCAGGGTACTTTATATAAAGCTGTAGTTACACCCTCATCAAACTACCAGGGTACTTTATATAAAGCTGTAGTTACACCCTCATCTAACTACCAGGGTACTTTATATAAAGCTGTAGTTACACCCTCATCAAACTACCAGGGTACTTTATATAAAGCTGTAGTTACACCCTCATCTAACTACCAGTGTACTTTATATAAAGCTGTAGTTACACCCTCATCTAACTACCAGAGTACTTTATATAAAGCTGTAGTTACACCCTCATCAAACTACCAGGGAACTTTATATCAAGCTGTAGTAACACCCTCATCTAACTACCAGGGTACTTTATATAAAGCTGTAGTTACACCCTCATCTAACGACCATGGTACTTTATATAAAGCTGTAGTTACACCCTCATCTAACTCCCAGGGTACTTTATATAAAGCTGTAGTTACACCCTCATCAAACTACTAGGGTACTTTATATAAAGCGGTAGTTACACCCTCATCTAACTACCAGGGTACTTTATATAAAGCTGTAGTTACACCCTCATCTAACTACCAGGGTACTTTATATAAAGCTGTAGTTACACCCTCATCAAACTACTAGGGTACTTTATATTAAGCTGTAGTTACACCCTCATCTAACTACCAGGGTACTTTATATAAAGCTGTAGTTACACCCTCATCTAACTACAAGGGTACTCTATATAAAGCTACGGTTACACCCTCATCTAACTACCAGGGTACTCTATATAAAGCTGTAGTTACACCCTCATCTAACTACCAGGGTACTCTATATAAAGCTGTAGTTACACCCTCATCAAACTACCAGGGTACTTTATATAAAGCTGTAGTTACACCCTCATCTAACTACCAGGGTACTTTATATAAAGCTGTAGTTACACCCTCATCAAACTACCAGGGTACTTTATATAAAGCTGTAGTTACACCCTCATCTAACTACCAGTGTACTTTATATAAAGCTGTAGTTACACCCTCATCTAACCACCAGAGTACTTTATATAAAGCTGTAGTTACACCCTCATCAAACTACCAGGGTACTTTATATCAAGCTGTAGTAACACCCTCATCTAACTACCAGGGTACTTTATATAAAGCTGTAGTTACACCCTCATCTAACGACCATGGTACTTTATATAAAGCTGTAGTTACACCCTCATCTAACTCCCAGGGTACTTTATATAAAGCTGTAGTTACACCCTCATCAAACTACTAGGGTACTTTATATAAAGCTGTAGTTACACCCTCATCTAACTACCAGGGTACTTTATATAAAGCTGTAGTTACACCCTCATTTAACTACCAGGGTACTTTATATAAAGCTGTAGTTACACCCTCATCAAACTACTAGGGTACTTTATATAAAGCTGTAGTTACACCCTCATCTAACTACCAGGGTACTTTATATAAAGCTGTAGTTACACCCTCATCTAACTACAAGGGTACTCTATATAAAGCTACGGTTACACCCTCATCTAACTACCAGGGTACTCTATATAAAGCTGTAGTTACACCCTCATCTAACTACCAGGGTACTCTATATAAAGCTGTAGTTACACCCTCATCTAACTACCAGGGTACTCTATATAAAGCTACGGTTACACCCTCATCTAACTACCAGGGTACTTTGTATAAAGCTACAGTTACACCCTCATCTAACTAACAAGGTACTCTATATAAAGCTGTAGTTACACCCTCATCGAACTAACAAGGTACTCTATATAAAGCTGTAGTTACACCCTCATCTAACTACCAAGGTACTATATATAAAGCTGTAGTTACACCCTCATCTAACTACCAGGGTATTTCATATAAAGCTGTAGTTACACCCTCATCAAACTACCTGGGTACTTTATATAAAGCTGTAGTTACACCCTCATCTAACTACCATGGTACTTTATATAAAGCTGTAGTTACACCCTCATCTAACTACCAGGGTACTTTATATAAAGCTGTAGTTACACCCTCATCAAACTACCAGGGTACTTTATATAAAGCTGTAGTTACACCCTCATCTAACTACCAGGGTACTTTACATAAACTGTAGTTACACCCTCATCTAACTACCAGGGTACTTTATATAAAGCTGTAGTTACACCCTCATGTAACTACCAGAGTACTTTATATAAAGCTGTAGTTACACCTTCATCAAACTACCAGGGTACTTTATATCAAGCTGTAGTTACACTCTCATCTAACTACCAGAGTACTTTATATAAAACTGTAGTTACACCCTCATCTAACTACCAGGGTACTTTATATAAAGCTGTAGTTACACCCTCATCTAACTACCAGGGTACTTTATATAAAGCTGTAGTTACACCCTCATCAAACTACTAGGGTACTTTATATAAAGCTGTAGTTACACCCTCATCTAACTACCAGGGTACTTTATATAAAGCTGTAGTTACACCCTCATCTAACTACCAGGGTACTTTATATAAAGCTGTAGTTACACCCTCATCTAACTACCAGGGTACTTTATATAAAGCTGTAGTTACACCCTCATCTAACTACCAGGGTACTTTATATAAAGCTGTAGTTACACCCTCATCTAACTACCAGGGTACTCTATATAAAGCTACGGTTACACCCTCATCTAATTACCAGAGTACTTTATATAAAGCTACGGTTACACCCTCATCTAACTAACAAGGTACTCTATATAAAGCTGTAGTTATACCCTCATCGAACTAACAAGGTACTCTATATAAAGCTGTAGTTACACCCTCATCTAACTACCAAGGTACTATATATAAAGCTGTAGTTACACCCTCATCTAACTACCAGGGTATTTCATATAAAGCTGTAGTTACACCCTCATCAAACTACCAGGGTACTTTATATAAAGCTGTAGTTACACCCTCATCTAACCACCATGGTACTTTATATAAAGCTGTAGTTACACCCTCATCTAACTACCAGGGTACTTTATATAAAGCTGTAGTTACACCCTCATCAAACTACCAGGGTACTTTATATAAAGCTGTAGTTACACCCTCATCTAACTACCAGGGTACTTTACATAAAGCTGTAGTTACACCCTCATCTAACTACCAGGGTACTTTATATAAAGCTCTAGCTACACCCTCATCAAACTACTAGGGTACTTTATATAAAGCTGTAGTTACACCCTCATCTAACTACCAGGGTACTTTATATAAAGCTGTAGTTACACCCTCATCTAACTACAAGGGTACTCTATATAAAGCTACGGTTACACCCTCATCTAACTACCAGGGTACTCTATATAAAGCTGTAGTTACACCCTCATCTAACTACCAGGGTACTCTATATAAGGCTGTAGTTACACCCTCATCTAACTACCAGGGTACTCTATATAAAGCTACGGTTACACCCTCATCTAACTACCAGGGTACTTTGTATAAAGCTACAGTTACACCCTCATCTAACTAACAAGGTACTCTATATAAAGCTGTAGTTACACCCTCATCGAACTAACAAGGTACTCTATATAAAGCTGTAGTTACACCCTCATCTAACTACCAAGGTACTATATATAAAGCTGTAGTTACACCCTCATCTAACTACCAGGGTATTTCATATAAAGCTGTAGTTACACCCTCATCAAACTACCTGGGTACTTTATATAAAGCTGTAGTTACACCCTCATCTAACTACCATGGTACTTTATATAAAGCTGTAGTTACACCCTCATCTAACTACCAGGGTACTTTATATAAAGCTGTAGTTACACCCTCATCAAACTACCAGGGTACTTTATATAAAGCTGTAGTTACACCCTCATCTAACTACCAGGGTACTTTACATAAACTGTAGTTACACCCTCATCTAACTACCAGGGTACTTTATATAAAGCTGTAGTTACACCCTCATGTAACTACCAGAGTACTTTATATAAAGCTGTAGTTACACCTTCATCAAACTACCAGGGTACTTTATATCAAGCTGTAGTTACACTCTCATCTAACTACCAGAGTACTTTATATAAAACTGTAGTTACACCCTCATCTAACTACCAGGGTACTTTATATAAAGCTGTAGTTACACCCTCATCTAACTACCAGGGTACTTTATATAAAGCTGTAGTTACACCCTCATCAAACTACTAGGGTACTTTATATAAAGCTGTAGTTACACCCTCATCTAACTACCAGGGTACTTTATATAAAGCTGTAGTTACACCCTCATCTAACTACCAGGGTACTTTATATAAAGCTGTAGTTACACCCTCATCTAACTACCAGGGTACTTTATATAAAGCTGTAGTTACACCCTCATCTAACTACCAGGGTACTTTATATAAAGCTGTAGTTACACCCTCATCTAACTACCAGGGTACTCTATATAAAGCTACGGTTACACCCTCATCTAATTACCAGAGTACTTTATATAAAGCTACGGTTACACCCTCATCTAACTAACAAGGTACTCTATATAAAGCTGTAGTTATACCCTCATCGAACTAACAAGGTACTCTATATAAAGCTGTAGTTACACCCTCATCTAACTACCAAGGTACTATATATAAAGCTGTAGTTACACCCTCATCTAACTACCAGGGTATTTCATATAAAGCTGTAGTTACACCTTCATCAAACTACCAGGGTACTTTATATAAAGCTGTAGTTACACCCTCATCTAACCACCATGGTACTTTATATAAAGCTGTAGTTACACCCTCATCTAACTACCAGGGTACTTTATATAAAGCTGTAGTTACACCCTCATCAAACTACCAGGGTACTTTATATAAAGCTGTAGTTACACCCTCATCTAACTACCAGGGTACTTTACATAAAGCTGTAGTTACACCCTCATCTAACTACCAGGGTACTTTATATAAAGCTGTAGTTACACCCTCATCTAACTACCAGGGTACTTTATATCAAGCTGTAGTTACACTCTCATCTAACTACCAGAGTACTTTATATAAAACTGTAGTTACACCCTCATCTAACTACCAGGGTACTTTATATAAAGCTGTAGTTACACCCTCATCTAACTACCAGGGTACTTTATATAAAGCTGTAGTTACACCCTCATCAAACTACTAGGGTACTTTATATAAAGCTGTAGTTACACCCTCATCAAACTACTAGGGTACTTTATATAAAGCTACGGTTACACCCTCATCTAACTAACAAAGTACTCTATATAAAGCTGTAGTTATAACCTCATCGAACTAACAAGGTACTCTATATAAAGCTGTAGTTACACCCTCATCTAACTACCAAGGTACTATATATAAAGCTGTAGTTACACCCTCATCTAACTACCAGGGTATTTCATATAAAGCTGTAGTTACACCCTCATCAAACTACCAGGGTACTTTATATAAAGCTGTAGTTACACCCTCATCTAACCACCATGGTACTTTATATAAAGCTGTAGTTACACCCTCATCTAACCACCAGGGTACTTTATATAAAGCTGTAGTTACACCCTCATCAAACTACCAGGGTACTTTATATAAAGCTGTAGTTACACCCTCATCTAACTACCAGGGTACTTTACATAAAGCTGTAGTTACACCCTCATCTAACTACCAGGGTACTTTATATAAAGCTGTAGTTACACCCTCATCTAACTACCAGGGTACTTTATATCAAGCTGTTGTTACACCCTCATCTAACTACCAGAGTACTTTATATAAAACTGTAGTTACACTCTCATCTAACTACCAGGGTACTTTATATAAAGCTGTAGTTACACCCTCATCTAACTACCAGGGTACTTTATATAAAGCTGTAGTTACACCCTCATCAAACTACTAGGGTACTTTATATAAAGCTGTAGTTACACCCTCATCTAACTACCAGGATACTTTATATAAAGCTGTAGTTACACCCTCATCAAACTACTAGGGTACTTTATATAAAGCTGTAATTACACCCTCATCTAACTACCAGAGTACGTTATATAAAGCTGTAGTTACACCCTCATCTAACTACCAGGGTACTCTATATAAAGCTGTAGTTACACCCTCATCTAACTACCAGGGTACTTTATATAAAGCTGTAGTTACACCCTCATCTAACTACCAGGGTACTTTATATAAAGCTGTAGTTACACCCTCATCTAACTACCAGGGTACTTTATATAAAGCTGTAGTTACACCCTCATCTAACTACCAGGGTACTCTATATAAAGCTACGGTTACACCCTCATCTAATTACCAGGGTACTTTATATAAAGCTACGGTTACACCCTCATCTAACTAACAAGGTACTCTATCTAAAGCTGTAGTTACACCCTCATCGAACTAACAAGGTACTCTATATAAAGCTGTAGTTACACCCTCATCTAACTACCAGGTTACTTTATATAAAGCTGTAGTTACACCCTCATTTAACTACCAGGGTACTCTATATAAAGCTACGGTTAGACCCTCATCTAACTACCAGGGTACTTTATATAAAGCTGTAGTTACACCCTCATCTAACTACCAGGGTACTTTATATAAAGCTTCAGTTACACCCTCATCAAACTACTAGGGTACTTTATATAAAGCTGTAGTTACACCCTCATCTAACTACCAGAGTACGTTATATAAAGCTGTAGTTACACCCTCATCTAACTACCAGGGTACTCTATATAAAGCTGTAGTTACACCCTCATCTAACTACCAGGGTACTTTATATAAAGCTGTAGTTACACCCTCATCTAACTACCAGGGTGCTTTATATAAAGCTGTAGTTACACCCTCATCTAACTACCAGGTTACTTTATATAAAGCTGTAGTTACACCCTCATCTAACTACCAGGGTACTCTATGTAAAGCTACGGTTACACCCTCATCTAACTACCAGGGTACTTTATATAAAGCTACGGTTACACCCTCATCTAACTAACAAGGTACTCTATATAAAGCTGTAGTTACACCCTCATCGAACTAACAAGGTACTCTATATAAAGCTGTAGTTACACCCTCATCTAACTACCAGGTTACTTTATATAAAGCTGTAGTTACACCCTCATCTAACTACCAGGGTACTTTATATAAAGCTGTAGTTACACCCTCATCTAACTACCAGGGTACTCTATATAAAGCTGTAGTTACACCGTCATCTAACTACCAGGGTACTCTATATAAAGCTACGGTTACACCCTCATCCAACTACCAGGGTACTTTATATAAAGCTGTAGTTACACCCTCATCTAACTACCAGGGTACTTTATATAAAGCTACGGCTACACCCTCATCTAACTAACAAGGTACTCTATATAAAGCTGTAGTTACACCCTCATCGAACTAACAAGGTACTCTATATAAAGCTGTAGTTACACCCTCATCTAACTACCAGGGTACTTTATATAAAGCTGTAGTTACACCCTCATCTAACTACTAGGGTACTTTATATAAAGCTGTAGTTACACCCTCATCAAACTACCAGGGTAATTTATATAAAACTGTAGTTACACCCTCATCAAACTACCAGGCTACTTTATATAAAGCTGTAGTTACAACCTCATCTAACTACCAGGGTACTTTATATAAAGCTGTAGTTACACCCTCATCTAACTACCAAGGTACGTTATATAAAGCTGTAGTTACACTCTCATCTAACTACCAGGGTACTTTATATAAAGCTGTAGTTACACCCTCATCAAACTACTAGGGTACTTTATATAAAGCTGTAGTTACACCCTCATCTAACTACCAGGGTACTTTATATAAAGCTGTAGTTACACCCTCATCAAACTACCAGGGTACTTTATATAAAGCTGTAGTTACATCCTCATCTAACCACCAGGGTTCTTTATATAAAGCTGTAGTTTCACCCTCATCTAACTACCAGGGTACTTTATATAAAGCTGTAGTTACACCCTCATCTAACTACCAGGGTACTTTATATAAAGCTGTCGTTACACCCTCATCTAACTACCAGGGTACTCTATGTTCATCTTTGATATCTCGTCACTTGTTCCAAATATATTTGAGAGCAAAACTAAGCTATAACTTCTGACTTTTGATTTACTTGGTTTTCCAATCGTTTATCTATGAACGTACCAGGTGAATTTTATTCCAGAAACTCGTTGTGCGTACTGAATTAGATATCTACGTTTTAATAACAGTAAACATTAAAGGGGCATTTTCTGCCAAAATCGTAAATTTTGTTACCCATAAAAACTATCAGATATGATTGATGCCTTAATAAAACGTGTTTCTGTAACTTATAAATGTTATGAAATGTACGCGCATCGGGGAAAAAAGCTGCAACTGCTCGTGTTTTGAGGTCGATCAAGAAATGGACGCCATCTTATTAATTATCGGCATTGTTTACGGAGCTTGTCGAATCGTCATTAAATCAGTACAACAATGCACTTATTTCTTATTTTCTGTGAATCTGCTTTTAGTCGGCGTTAATTACGGACAAAGAACCATGCAAGTTTGCAGTTAATAAGCGACAAAATACAAATTATTGGTTTTTACCTGTCACTAGTAAGGTCAGTCGCATACGGAGAAAGCGAGGTCAAATTATTTGCTTGCAAGGAAATAATAAATCGATGGTAATTTTCGTTCTCAAAAGGCGAAAAGTGGTACGATAAGCTGTTTAATGTGAAATATTTACCTTTATTTCATCATTTTAAAGCTATTTACCAATTTCCAAAACATATAATTTTTTGGTCAAAATCGTAGCTAATGTCCTTTTAAATCAAAATAAAGTTCAGGATAAAATGAAAGAATTATGTGTTGAATGACACTTGTAGTTATGGTTCACCTGTTATATTTGCTCTCAAATATATTGAACATTTTGACATGGCTTTTTAACCATTTGGCATTATCTTTATTGTTCAGACACATGTTATCTTATTGAAATGTGTATGAAGTTGATGTAGAAACATTACTTTTATGAAGTCAACCAATGCTATGAGACTAAAGAATCTCGTATATTTTCAACATATTACTACAATCATGGATTATCTTTCTTTGTTTGTACCAACACCTACAGTAAAACCAAATATTCACATGTCAGTGTGGAATATCTTACTTACACCCGTTTTTTGTAAAGCAAAAATACATTAAAAAAAATGTTTTCCTCTTATATAAGAATTAAACAAATTTGAAAACAAAGTGGTCACTGAAAGTTTATAATGCTGAATAGTCACATGTTTACTTTTAACATTACAGAATGAAATTTATATATGTCACAGTTGACATTGGAAACGACATTGTTTATTTTAGAATACACTTGCATGACGGCATCATTTCATTAAAATGAAAAGGTTTGGGCCTATATACTAGTTTATCCTGGCCACTTTTTGTACCTGTACCAAGCCCAGAAAGTAAACGTACATGTATATGTGTTAGAGGTATAGATTTTCTTATGTTTGTACGATTTGTCAGTTAGATTTTAGAACTGTTCTGACAGTGTGGTATTTTGGAACTGTTCTGACAGTGTGGTATTTTAGAACTGTTCTGACAGTGTGGTATTTTAGAACTGTTCTGACAGTGTGGTATTTTAGAACTGTTCTGACAGTGTGGTATTTTGGAACTGTTCTGACAGTGTGGTATTTTAGAACTGTTCTGACAATGTGGTATTTTAGAACTGTTCTGACAATGTGGTATTTCAGAACTGTTCTGACAGTGTGGTATTTTAGAACTGTTCTGACAGTATGGTATTTTGGGACTGTTCTGACAGTGTGGTATTTTAGAACTGTTCTGACAATGTAGTATTTTAGAACTGTTCTGACAGTGTGGTATTTCAGAACTGTTCTGACAGTGTGGTATTTTGGAACTGTTCTGACAGTGTGGTATTTTAGAACTGTTCTGACAGTGTGGTATTTTGGAACTGTTCTGACAGTGTGGTATTTTGGAACTGTTCTGACAGTGTGGTATTTTTGTTTTTTTGTTTTTCAGTTTTTTTACTATCTTCGTAATTTAAGTATTGAAGCTGTACATTTTAGATACATTTTTTTTTATTAAATTGTATATTTCTAGCTTAGATGTGGTATTTATTTACCCAAACCATGATCATATATTGATACAGAAACATTTCCAGATCGAGGCAACGTTGTTTGAGTAATATCGCATTGTGCAACTAACAGGAAATAACGAATATGGTAGGTAAATTTTGCAAGGTCCCACCAACGATACGCTCAGAAATACTAGTACCAAAAAATAAGAATGAGATAGTGAGTACGACAATTGGAACTTAGTTGTAGTAATCTATGGCATAGTTAATCCGTTCGGCAAGTCACCACCAGCGTAACCACTAGGAGTAGGAACCATTGGTTCAGTGGCATCTTGTTAGCTGCAATCTTCTACCAATAAAATCCTAATAAGAACGATAAGTTCTGGAAGATCGTACCAAGTATAGGCATTAAACTCATTTTGGTGGTGCATGAAAGAATAAATAAATATACAGCATATTTTGTTGTATATATATAGATAGACACAGTAATGATATATCGAGTATGAATACATTAACATTACTGATTGTAAACCTGTTCCACGCATGCTATATAACGATTGGAAATCATTTGAAATGTAGGAATATTGCAGCACAACAACTACAAATTTAGCCCAATTCTTAAGAAAAACACGAAGATATCAAATGGGTAATCAGAAGTCGTATTCAAAGGACAGTCAATGTAATGACCAAAAGAGAAAGGACAAAAGGACAAACAATGACTTACAAAACACTATACAGAAAACTAAAGAATGAGCAACACGAACCTCACTAAAAATCGGGAATTCGGATGCTACAGAAGGGTATCAGTTCCTGCTCCCCAAGTGACACCCATTGTTTTACACCTGGTACAAACACGGTGATTAGTCATACATTAGGTAAGGACCGGATTATGAAAAAATGAAAAAACAAATACCACAGTATCGGAAAAATGTCAAAATCAAATATTAAAATCGTAGAAAGAAGCACAATCTATACCCCTAACACACACATACATGCCCGCTCACTTTCCTTGTTTGGTACAGGCACTTCAAACGAAACTAGTATGACAAACGAAATATATCCACGTCATGGTGGCTATCGTAAAACTTTCGAAGTCATGACTTCAACTTAATCACTAAGAACCCTTGGTGCTGTTACTTCCTTGTTAGAAGCAACACTCAATCATAGAAATCATGATAGGAACCACAAGCTCTTGCATATCGTTTCAACTGCAAGATATATACTTCATATGCAGGTGTTGCTGGAATGTTGCTACATAAAAATGGAGAGTTCACAATGAGAAAATTGAAATAATCTCTTTTTCTTTTGTCGTAAAGTTTTATTCTTAACCCGCCCTCACTGTCAATTTCGATGTGTATGTAGGCGATTAATAAAGCAATGCAGAGCTATCTATCAATGCGAAATGATAATATCTATGACCAATTGGTGTACCATGCATTATGCTTCATGCAAAGTTATGGCACATCATGTTTTATCAAGAGAAAAATCTTTGAAGTGTAACATAATAATAAATTTGTTTATTTAAGTGTCACATATTGATTGCCATAAAACAAAAAAAAGAGGAACCGTCTGGACACACTACAAAGGCATGATAAAAATGTTTATCATATATATTGCTACCTAGTTATCACATACATGTAGAAGAATTTACATTTCAATGTAGGTATTAACGAAATCGAAGCGTGAAACCAATGAAAACTGAAAATATACATATATTAGTCGGAACATTAAAAATTCGCCTTTGTTACATAATACATGATAATCATCACCAAAATAAAAATAACAGTAACAGTTGTTTTCGGTTCTTGGTATTACAAACTAGGGATTATCCACAAAATATGGATAGATAGTCGTAACTAGACAACATGGTTAGGTTTGGGTTATAGTGTTTAACGCCACATTGAACCATTTTTGCAGCTATATCGTGGCGATCAGTTTTATTGGCGGAGGGAAACAGGAGTACATGGAGGAAACCACCGTCCTACCGCAAGTCAAAATAGATAAAAAAAACAAGAAAAAAAACCCAATTCAATGCATCCCATGCATAAACTGAAGACATGAGTAACCTTTCCACTCAATTACAGCCTAATTATATCATACTGCCCGATGTATTATCAGACTGTTTGGAATAATCCATAGCTATGTGACAGATTGTTGAGTAGTATATCTATCTGACTGAAGTAGCTATCCGTAGGGCACATTATTCCGGTTCACATCTTAGTAATTTCTGTCCTATCTAATTAATTTTATCTTTGATAAAACCAGGATACAGGATGTCTTTTTTTTGTTAACTCAACCATAATCTAAACACGCATATCATGAAAACAATGATAGAACAGTAATGGTCAACAATTCCATCTGTAGCAACAAGATGAACAAAACAAAAAAACAAAAAAAAAAACGAAACAAAACTAAAATTAAACAAACAAAATACAAAAAAGAAAGAAAAAGAAATAAACACACATCATATGCCGATTGGAATCTAAGTCATCTCATCTTCTTGATAATTAGATATAAATATACAATACAATAAACTGCACATATTCGCTACCAATAAAACTTTACCAACTTAAACAAGAACATTGACAGCTCAATAACCAGGGTAAGTGAATGCTCGTAGTTAACTGACTACCAGCTAAGAAGGTAGAATCTGTCGGTTAGAGACCATTACTCTTAGGACAAAACAATACATAACTGATACTTTTAACAGATATAATATCATTATTATACGACGGAAGTAAAGGTCCAACTTATCTAAGACAGTAAGGGATACAATGAAGTATAAATATATCACACATTCGGAATATTTCCAAAATCCAATAAAAAAAATCGTAGAAACAGGCAAAATATATAACTCTAAAACACATATATATGACCTCTCACTCATATATAACTCTAAAACACATATATATGACCTCTCACTCATATATAACTCTAAAACACATATATATGACCTCTCACTCATATATAACTCTAAAACACATATATATGACCTCTCACTCATATATAACTCTAAAACACATATATATGACCTCTCACTCATATATAACTCTAAAACACATATATATGACCTCTCACTCATATATAACTCTAAAACACATATATATGACCTCTCACTCATATATAACTCTAAAACACATATATATGACCTCTCACTCATATATAACTCTAAAACACATATATATGACCTCTCACTCATATATAACTCTAAAACACATATATATGACCTCTCACTCATATATAACTCTAAAACACATATATATGACCGCTCACTCTCCTCACTCTTTGGTACAGGCACTTTAATATAAAGTGGAGGAATTAATTAGTTTCATGGGTCAAAACAGCCCCTCTTAGTGAAATGATTATCTTTAATAACAAACTTATACGTGTGACTTCGACTTGCATACGATTTTAAGTATTGTCAGTCTCGCTTTTAGTACATATTAAAAAAGCTAGACGTTTGTATAATATACTTTATTTCCTGTGACTGTATAATGAATTCCTCATTATCCTATACAATATATTAAAAATTGCTGAGTTAGATTGCTGTCAAATTATAATATTAAAGTATATATGTACCATCTACACACGCTTATACACATGTCTTACGTCTATCCATAGATTTTCCTTACGAGACAAGGTAACACTACGACTATTGAAGCTCCTTTTTTAGGGAGTGGATGTAGTCGAGTGGTCTAGGGCGCTGGACGTAAGGCTAAGCGAATGGTGCTGCAGTGTAACAATGGTGTGGGTTCAAATCCCGTCGAGGGAAGAACAAAAATTTGACAGCTCTAAAATCTAATTCTAACACTGTTTGGTTTAATTTTCAGACGTATATATATATATATATATATATATATATATTAAACAGAGGAAATCGATGTTACATATACATTGAAGCTCCGGGCTTGTAAACTGTTGTGAAATATCAGATTCCCCATTAACGGAATATTGTCTTGAAAACGCAGCTATCAAATTTAATAAACCATGTCAGTGCCGAAGCACTGACTACTGGGCGGGTGATACCATCTGAGACAGATAGTCTAACAACAGAGGTATCGACTCATTGATAGCAATAAAAACCTTTGAAAGTCAAATAATTCAAAGGTATGAGAGCTAGTAAAGCAAAAGGCCTTAACAGGATAGACAAATTCGGATAATGTTACCCGTGCATGAAGGATGATAACCTTAGTTTTATTAATAATCAAATTATTTTGGAACTGTAAATTTCAGTATTTAATATACATGTATCTAATAAACCATGTTAGTGCCGAAGCACTGACTACTGGGCGGATGATACACTCGAGGACTAATATATAGTCCACCAGCAGAGGTATCGACCAAATGATAGTAATAAATATGTAGCTATCGGATTTAGTGCGCATGACTCTTTTCTTGAATAACTTTCATCGGGTACGCTCAAAATCGATTGAAAAGCCAAACAATTTAAAGTTTTAGGAGCAATAAAACTAAAGGGCATTTCATGAAAAGTGAATATCAGAGAATATTCAGAAGTATCCATTACTAAAGGGTCAGGTCAATGACAATTTCATGTATAGTCATATCAGACTATATACAGTTTGTAACAGTATATCGTAACAGTTTGCGGATTATTAGGCACGACTTATTGCTTTACAGAATTCAGAGGATGACACCGTTTCCTTATTTGATTGTATACACCCAGCATTCTTTTTCCCTTATAGCTTACAATAACTGAATGTTGTTCTTGTAACCACTAAATGCAACTCCATAGAGCAAGTCGTAAATTAGACTTGGCAATGTTACCATTAATTAGATCGTATACCTACGACACACAACATATTTCACAGTTTGAAAGTATCTGAGCAAGAAAATGAAATATAGTCCAAAATCGTTTTGTTGTGATGATTGCAGGAATACCCAAGCGTTTTGTCTGATTATTGATACAAGAATACCCACAGATTACAGTCATGCTTGTTGGTTTTGTCTGGTTCCTTTTTTGCCTTATCAATTGAATTCTGATAAGATCCATTAGAAATTTTACCCTTCATAAAATATTCATTTTTGAATTTATTTTGTGATAAATCTCATTCAGGTAGTTGACAGAACCACCAATCAATGATTGAAAAACCTTAGTTAATGATTTATAACATTTTACGACCACGATTCATTAAAACAAAAAACAATAAATGCGACGGAATCAATCGGCATGAGAGGAGTTATCATTCCATTCTTTTATTTAATTATTCTTTTTATTTTCATTTATTGTATAGAATTCGCTTAGGTGATGATAAAGTATAATCAAATGTGTGACTGTGTATTATTGAAAAGCGTTAAGGTAAACAAAAAGAAAGCAATTTCTTCTGATGTATCAAACCTAATGAAATCAATTACTCACGATATATTTGAAATCGACATCATTATTGTTTCCCAGTTAACACGGGTCTTTGAAGAAACGCACACCGTGACGGAATGATATTTGAATCATCTTTTGTTCTATATTATCATATTGTTATAATTGTTTTCAATCTCTTTGTAAAACTCTGTTCAATTATAGATAATATTTGATTAAAAATCACTTCTCGCAAAATTACGTCTCAAAGGAACTCTATCAAAACGATTCAGTGAAACCGTTTTGATGGTACAATGCGAAACAGTGTTGTCCCTCTTTATCAGAGGTAAATATTGAGAAAAAAATCTCAGTAATTAATAAGTTTGCACTTTCATTTCTATTTATAAAGTAAAACAATTATGTTGTACTTTTTAAAGGTCATTTTGAAATCAGTTCAAGCACGATATAATGTTGCAATACTCACTTACTTTTCTATCTTTTGATTGGTTCAATTGTATTTTTTTTCAAAATTTAATTGTGAAATAATTTTGGTTTAAAAAAATAAAACAATCATAAAAGAAACCAAATCTAATTGTGGAACGGAGGAAATTCCGTATATAACTAGACCATTCGTTTAATTGTCTCTGAATAAGCAGTTTATGACAAAAGTACAACCGGACCGGCCTGAAACAATATTGAAAGCTTGATTATTAAAAAAAATATATATAACCACGACAATAAGAAAGGTGTAAATATATCAATGCATAATCATAAACCATAAAACGACGAAGAACAGACAATGAATACAATGTCCAAAAGAAAAATGACAAACATTGATCTATAAAACACTACACAGACTATGGATTGAGTAACACGAACCCCACCAACAACCCAGTAGTGAACCAGCGGTAATTACAAATGACTTATTGTCACTGGATTTGTTAACTTGAGTACCATAACGGGTTCCACCAGTGAAACAGGAACTGTTTGCCCTTCAGGAGAATCTGGGTTCATCCGGTGTTTTATTGGTTTTCATGTTGCTCAATCTTGTTTGTGGGTTTTGTACGCAATTGTTTGTCGTTTAGTTTTTTTCATTTGGTGATTGTATTATCTGTCCTTCGTTTTCCGCCTCCTGGCTACCACATTGGTATTTTCCAACCGTTCTCAAATATGCAGGGATATCAGAATGAATAGCAAATACATGCAAAGTAATCTAACGAATACTATCATCAATATGTCCTACATTACATCATAATAAAAAAAATACAAATAAGTATCATACAATGCAATACTTTTATGCTTAACATACTTTGGCACTTTTGAGGTTTGTGCTGCCAAGAATTGTGAAATGAAAACGTAGATATCAAAGTTAGTGTGCACAAAACGCGCATCTGGAATAATTTTCATCAGGTGCTCTCAAATTCAAAAGCAAATAATTAAAAAATATTTGGGAGCAACTAAACAAAATGACCTAAACACGATAACCATAAAAGAAACGATCTGATTTTGTGTCGTTTAAAATATTTTCATACTCCGTGGTTTTTTCCTCTAAAAGTGGTCGATCCCAAATTTATGGACACATATTCAACATGTATAACCCTGAAATATAAACAATTACAACAATGTTTATAGATAAGTTACATGTCTGTATTTGTTTGAAGAAGCACGATTCAAACATCGCATGACAAATTCATTACCTTTTATTGTGTAAATAAATATTAGAGAATACCGAATGGTCAATCAGAAATGGACAATCCAGAGAAACTGGCAGCATAGGCAACAAGACAAAGAAAAACAAAAACACAACACAACATGTGTAGGACACCACTATGCGCAAACAAACACAAATAACGTAAATAAAACATGAGCCCTCCTACAAACAACTGAAGATAAGCATATGGTCGAGGTTTTGTTTTATTTAATCTATATAAAAACCTACCAGAAGCATACTCAAAGTGTTTGGGATAGTAAGCTTCTAAATGTTCATGGAATGTGGAAGATATGTCATCAGCTAATTGTACAATGAGGCGATTTCTATGGAAGTGATCATTTGTAAAGCTAACCGCTGTTTGAATTGCTGTATAACATAAAAAAAAAGGACTTACAACAAAATGTAATTGTTCCGTCGATTCTGTTAGTTTTTGATCAAATCCCATCAGATGTTTGTCACTGTCAAAGGACTGCAATCAAAATATAGCGCCAGAAATTTGAAAAACCCAATATTGTTATCGAGCTCGACACAAGTCAGATTATCTGCTCAAATGGAATTATAGTTGTGTTGGATTAAATTGTTTGACGAGATTCTAAACTGGTTTCCAAAGGGAAAGGATTTTGGTACAATAAAAACGTAGAGATCTAATTTGTTGAAGAAAAAAAACTCAAGACACCAAGATGTCATTTGAAACGAAAAATGTAGGGAATTATTTGTAGATTTCTTATCAAAATAAATCTCGTTTTGCTGTGATCCGTTGACGAATGCATTTATTTCAAGAGAATGTAGATATTTATTGACTGCAGCAGAAATCAGTGCCAGCTGAACCGACCTCACTGAAGTAATAATTAACTGATTATTAACAATGTAAATCCTTGCTATGATCATGATTTGCATCAAGCATCTCTGTACTAAACGTGATAACTCTCAGATTATCAGTTAATATAATAATTGTCGGATTATCAGTTAAAAATAATAATTATCAGTTAAGTATAAAAATTGTCAGATTATAAATTAAGAATTAGTAATTGTCAGATTAATTATCAGATTGACAACATTTACAATAAATTTTATAACACTCGTTAAAACAATATCCGTTTTCATGTTATTTCGTTGGACTTGGCTAATGTTGCATAGTTTCTACTGACAATACTTAGTTGTAGAAGATTTTTCTGGAAACACCAATGTCGAGGAGTGAGATTTAGGCATCGGCAAATCAGTATTCTTGATAATTGAAATATACATAGATGATTTCACCAAATGAAACACCAATACGAATATATAAAAAAATAATCAATTACATTGTTATTGTTTCTTAAACTGACATTTGTCTTTTAATGTTCTTTAAAAAATAGCATTTCTTTGACAAATTAGTGTTAATTACATTTATGTATGTCTTAAGCATGTTGCATCTGACGTACCAAAATAATATCGAAAAACACAAGGGGCCAACGATATTAAAACAATGGTTGTCATACTCCTTCAATAAGTGATAACATTTTAACATTTATTACTACATGACAAATTGGTGTTAACTATATGAATGTATATCGTTTGCTATGGCGCACCAAATCAGGATTGATGCTCACAAGGCGAGACAACTTTGAATATACCAAAGCCGTAAATATAAGAAGGACAGACATTACAATGGCCAAAAGAAACGGGACAAAGGGACAAGCAATGATCTACAAATCACTACATAGAAAGCTAAAGGTCGAACAACACGAACCCAACTAAAAACCGGGAGATGAACTCAGGTGCTCCGGAAGGATCTTTAGTTTCTGCTCCACGTGTGGCTAATAATTTCTAAATAATGGTAGGTTTGGTTCTATTCATGTTGATAATGATATAATGATGATAATCCAATGCATCATATAGTAATATATAGCGAATAGTAATATTTTATATTCCTAGAATTTAATTAAATTATCATTTATGTATAAAACGTTATTAAGATAACAAGGACATAATAATTTGATTGAAGATGAGTTTTTATAAACTTTGACACAAACTCACTTCATCTTAAACAGCAAATTAGTGTTTATTTTTTATGCCGAATTTACCACGACAGATTATTGACAAAAGAATGGGAAGACAACGTAACAATGTCAAAAATCTGTCATAATACCAAAAAGGTTCCACGAAGAGAACATTGTAGATCGAAGTGACGGACAAGTCAGAATATTACAAAATGCAAATTTGTGGAATAATCATCATTTTCTTAGAAAAACCAAACAATAATCTCATCAGAAAACCAATAAAAGAAATCAATGCGTTGAATAAAGCGTCTTTAAGATGCTTTAAATGACTGATAAATGTTTCAATTTCTGGTAAGAATGACCTTTGTTCTAGGATTTCAGGATATAGACGTGAAATATTGTCAGTTATGTTATAAAGGTTGCATTTACTCAAGTGGATACAATGTTTTGTTATAACTGTAGATGATGATTAAATGTCATATACTACCATTATATGAGCTATAGTGTGAATTATCTTACTGTATTTACCATTATATGAGCTATAGTGTGAATTATCTTACTGTATTTGGTATTGTGGTGCCGTGTAACATTCAAGCAATTAAAAAATTTTTTAATTCAAATTTACACAAAAATATGAAAATAGCAGATTGAATTAACCGCTAAGACTGCATAATAATAAAGGAATGCGGTTAAAAGTCATTCTCCAATGAACAGAGCGTAATTTTCATTTGCAGAAAATATTGACAATCTTTTCGTAAGAATGCCACTCTCCTTGCAGCGACTCTTAATGAGGAACAATTTGCTTGTGATGATCGTTAAGACATTTTCCTACCGAAACTACTATATCTAGTTTTACTCGTGTCAATCGTGTCGGTATACCCATCTCCATACCACCTTTACACAAAAAACAAATAATTCGTCCTCACTAAATAAACATTTAGTATTTGCTTACAAGAGGCTGATTGTTTCCTGAAAACGTGGAACATGGGTGACGAACTTCTGACGAATAATCCTAACACCACTGAGCGTCAGTTCGCGTTCCGATACCTACCTCGGGTGTTCCAGTTTTCAGACACCTACTCATGGTCTTTGGTATCACCGATCAGGTAGCTATATCCTCCCTCATCAAGACAGAAAGTCACGATATATCTGGTAGATTGCTGAATGTGATAATAAACATGGCTTAAGTATTATTTGTATTCCTAATGAAGGCGGTTCTTGTATATGTATATGTATATGTATATGTATATGTATATGTATATGTATATGTTTATGTTTATGTATATGTATATGTTTATTTTATTTGTTGTTATTGTGATTAAACAAATGTTTTATTGAGTGTGCTTGGTCGATTTTATTTTAATTGTAATGTTATACAAACTACACGAATTTTATTCTTTCAAATTAATTTTAAATTGTATCTAAAATTGTATGTATTACAATGAAAGGATGATAAAAACTGTTCGGTTTAAATTGTTTTTTTCTCTCTATTCGGATCGTCTCTTGGCGTGTCTGTGTTGGTCTGTGTACTATCGCTAAAGGCAAATGACAATTTATAAAAACATATATGTGATCATACTTTCTATTTAAGAGCACATGAATACACCTTTGATTTTGTATCGGAGTTAATACATTCATGTCTCTTAATTTAATCCGGGTTGTATTTGTTTTGTATCACACACTGGCATCTGGCATCATACATTAAATTACAATGTTTTTCTTTAATACAGACATGCATTCGTTGGGAAAGCAATTTAATTCTACTTCCTGTTTCAATATATATTATGTTCTGCACATTGCATTCGATTTAAATAATCACCCAGACTTTTAAATTATAAAATCTAAGACTTCAGTTTTGCTTTCTCTATTTTGAATACATTTGTAGTTCCCTTTCAACATAAGTACAATACCATAGCATTGTCAACTGCAAAATCTCATTTATACATCCATTAGTGATTTGCAATTTTGAGGAAAATCTTTAATTTTCTCGAAACTTAGATATAATGGTGGCTTACGTTGAATATTTCTTCAAATGAATTGTTCAACAATCCTCTCAGGGTTCCATTTCCTTTCTTTAATAACCAGCTTTCTTGATCTGTGAAAATATAACAATAGACAGAACATAATTTTCTTAATCTCTGAATAGGTTTCATCATCAACTCTATAGTATATTGTCAATGATGCTGAGTCTAATAGATTCCAATTGAATGAACCGAAGAAGAAAATGAAATGGGGAATTGTTCTGCTATTTTACTTTCAGATAATACCGAGTTGTGTTGATGGAATCTTTTCATTCTGTGTAGAATTATTTTATAATCTTCCATTAATTTTTAAAGCTTTATCAAAACAACTTAGTTCATGGTACTTTCCATCCTCAAATCAGCCTCCTGGTATTTTTTCTAAAGAAAAGCTTTTTTTCACAATGATTGTTGAATAAATAAAAAGAATCACGTATGTTACATGCAAATTATCCATTGAAACCTACATGCGTATAGCTTACAGCATTCTTAGCGTTAACAAGACTGGAATGAACTTCAGACAAGACACATATGTACTAAACAGTTATTTTTAAATATTATGCTTTACGTTTATATTTTCCCTATTTGTCTTTGTTAGCGAGCCGGGCCATATAACAATATATAGACCGGGCCCGGTCCATCTAATGTTATTTTTCCGGATTTTGTCCGAACTCGTTTTTGGTTTTAGATATACAATAACAAAAACATATCGTCTGACATATTTAGTATAATATAACAAATAGTTCTTGGCACTTCGGGCCAAATGGCAGTTTATTGGCCGGTATGTTACTCACAAAATATTATATGGACCTTAGCTTCTCTTCGGTCCATATAATATTTTGCTGGTGATATCCCGGTCTATAAACTGCCATATGGCCCTTAGTGCCATGAACTATTTGTTAAATACGACATTAGCATACACCAATGTACTACATTTCAACAATTTATGAAACACCAATAATGTTTTAAATAAAAGATTATGAAACAAGAAAGCTTGGCGATACCAAAGGGATGATCTACATAAAAACTACACAATAAACTAAAGATTGAGCAACACGAACCACACTTAACCCCGGGGTGAACTCGTGTGCTACAGAAGGGTAAGCAGTTCTCGGTCCACACGTGGCCCCCGTCGTGTAAGTCATTCAAGAGGAAATGACGACGAGAATACGACATATCATTGTGATCTGTGACAAAGCTACTCTGTAACTGTTAACCAAGTCATGATGGCGACTGTAAAACGTTCAAAGGGATGATTTCAACATAACCACTAGAAATATGTGGCTCAGTAGCTTCCTCGTTTTCAGAAACCATCTATCATTGGAATATCGTATCAACAGATATAAATATTCTAACATGTTGGGAAGATTGGAATAATTTCTTTTGTAGTAATGTTTTGTTCTTAACCGGCCCTTACTAAACATGTCTAGGCGTATATCAAGGTATGAAGCAGACCTATCTGTGATGTTCTTTATTTAAAGTTCAAGTCCACCAAAAGTAACAAATGTTTTGTCATAAAAAGACTCGAGAAATTTCAATAGTCAATCTCTCTTTCAGGAGTGGCAATGATTGTAGACATCGTTGCAAAAATTATCCAGTCATCAATACGAACTGGATGATCGTTACAAAATATAAATTTAATGGCAATGGATCATTTCTTTTTAACGAAGATTTGTTCTCTCTATCACCTACAAGATTTTTGTCGGCCTCAAGTAACACGGTATATGTCTTATAAGAAACAGGAACATTTTAGCTTTCACAAGCATCTGGGTTCCCCCCGCTTTCTTAGTCGGTCCGTGTTACTAATCTTTTTAATTTCTGTGTTGTATTTTTTTGTATCCGTTCGGTGTCTAATGTCAAGTGTTGTCCGTGTCTCTGGATTGTCCATTTTTGATTCTCCCTTCGGCTTTCTCTAACGTTTATTGTCTATTCTGTGTTAAGAAGCACACAGTTAATCTCTCTGTTAGATTAAAATGGGGAATAGTTGTGTAAATGGTATAGAGAAATCAACTATTTTAATGTTATTGCACCTTGATTAAATGTACTCCTAAATGAAAAAAAACCCCATTACGTTTGGACTCATAGACCTGTAGGTTAATTTATGAATGCGAGAGACTCGAAAGACTTATCCCACAGTTGCTACAAATTCCGAAAACGTAGGGTTAGCTGTCGCGTTTATATTCTTTGATTTTCTTGCTCCCAACAACTGTTAAATTATTTGGCTATCCAATATTTTGACTTTGAAAGTGCCCAATGAAGATTATTCGCAGCATGCGTGCTATATCATACATCAAGATTTACTTTGGCATGTTGATAGCTTAGACATTTAACTAACAAGACACGTACTTAGCTTTTGTCAACTAAGTCAACGTTCCCAGTAATCGTATACCCTGTAGGAATATTTTAAAGAGCAACGGCATAAACACACGGAATTAAGTCTTGAAAGTTGATTTTAATGAATATAGTATGAATATAATGAATACCAAAGTGGATTCTGAACAAATGGTAGAACAAACATCAATAGACATTTCGTGTACATTTAGAGTTGTATGCTGGCGGTGCCCATGACTACATATACTCGACGACTGTGTGAATGAACCACAAGAGAGTACTTCAATGTTAAGGATGTAGCAATCAAAATATACCTGTTAATTGATGAGAACAGGTTAAAATGTAATGGCCGATAATATATCTAACCACAACAATGCTTGAACGTATTGTATGAGATAGAATCTTTAATGTTTACACTCCTTCAACCTTCAACTTTTAGATGTTATTTTTAAAAACATATGCAGTCCATCTGGTTGGTGGGTCCACGTCAGGTTGTATTATAATGTCTAGTTTTCTTGCTGCTTGACAGAGGGGAGTCCTATGTTTGTTTTTTTAATCTGTATTTGTAACCTCGTAAAGTGATGTCGGGCACATTGGTGACGTTTTTATTTTATCAAGTTTGGTTCACCGTGTTTTGTTTTCTTATCTTTGAAACGACATTATGTGCGTCAGATGACATCAGGACAATATGAATGCCCGGATGTAAGTTTTGCCAACAGAAGCTAAGAGTGGAGATTAGCTGCAGACAGGGGTCGCTTCGCACTCTCATTATACAGTATAAGTTGTGTTCATCGATGAAAACCTGACTGAATAAAATGTAGAACAGTAAATAAATTATGTAAAATTAGATAGCTACTCATGTTCATTTGCATCCATATCTTTTCTTTTAATACGAATCATTCTTCTTACCAACTTCAAGCTTTTAATCACAAACTGACAGCAACAGATTGAAATATAGGCCATTTTATCATTCATAGCGTGTCACCAGGATTGTAACATGAAGGGTGACAATAGTAGGACAGGAACAGTTTACCCCTCCGGAGCATTTGGGTTCATGATACTCAATCTTTGGTTTGTTTTCTTTGTAGTGTTTTGTAGATCATTATTTGTCATTTCGTCCTTTCTCGTTTGGCTATCCTAGTCATTTCGTCCTTTCGCGTTTGGCTATCCTAGTCATTTCGTCCTTTCTCGTTTGGCTATCCTAGTCATTTCGTCCTTTCTCGTTTGGCTATCCTAGTCAGTTCGTCCTTTCTCGTTTGGCTATCCTAGTCATTTCGTCCTTTCTCGTTTGGCTATCCTAGTCATTTCGTCCTTTCTCGTGTGGCTATCCTAGTCATTTCGTCCTTTCTCGTTTGGCTATCCTAGTCATTTTGTCCTTTCTCGTTTGGCTATCCTTGTCATTTCGTCCTTTCTCGTTTGGCTATCCTAGTCATTTCGTCCTTTCTCGTTTGGCTATCTTAGTCATTTCGTCCTTTCTCGTTTGGCTATCCTAGTCATTTCGTCCTTTCTCGTTTGGCTATCGTAGTCATTTCGTCCTTTCTCGTTTGGCTATCCTAGTCATTTCGTCCTTTCTCGTTTGGTTATTCTAGTCATTTCGTCCTTTCTCGTTTGGCTATCCTATTCATTTCGTTCTTTCTCGTTTGGCTATCCTAGTCATTTCGTCCTTTCTCGTTTAGCTATCCTAGTCATTTCGTCCTTTCTCGTTTGTCTATTCTAGTCATTTCGTCCTTTCTCGTTTGGCTATCCCAGTCATTTCGTCCTTTCTCGTTTGGCTATCCTAGTCATTTCGTCCTTTCTCGTTTGGCTATCCTAGTCATTTCGTCCTTTCTCGTTTGGCTATCCTAGTCATTTCGTCCTTTCTCGTTTGGCTATCCTAGTCATTTCGTCCTTTCTCGTTTGGCTATCCTAGTCATTTCGTCCTTTCTCGTTTGGCTATCCTAGTCATTTCGTCCTTTCTCGTTTGGCTATCCTAGTCATTTCGTCCTTTCTCGTTTGGCTATCCTAGTCATTTCGTTCTTTCTCGTTTGGCTATCCTAGTCATTTCGTCCTTTCTCGTTTGGCTATCCTAGTCATTTCGTCCTTTCTCGTTTGGCTATCCTAGTCATTTCGTCCTTTCTCGTTTGGCTATCCTAGTCATTTCGTCCTTTCTCGTTTGGCTATCCTAGTCATTTTGTCCTTTCTCGTTTGGCTATCCTAGTCATTTCGTCGTTTCTCGTTTGGCTATCCTAGTCATTTCGTCGTTTCTTGTTTGGCTATCCTAGTCATTTCGTCGTTTCTCGTTTGGCTATCCTAGTCATTTCGTCCTTTCTCGTTTGGCTATCCTAGTCATTTCGTCCTTTCTCGTTTGGCTATTCTAGTCATTTCGTCCTTTCTCGTTTGGCTATCCTAGTCATTTCGTCCTTTCTCGTTTGGCTATCCTAGTCATTTCGTCCTTTCTCGTTTGGCTATCCTAGTCATTTCGTCCTTTCTCGTTTGGCTATCCTAGTCATTTCGTCCTTTCTCGTTTGGCTATCCTAGTCATTTCGTCCTTTCTCGTTTGGCTATCCTAGTCATTTCGTCCTTTCTCGTTTGGCTATCCTAGTCATTTCGTCATTTCTCGTTTGGCTATCCTAGTCATTTCGTCCTTTCTCGTTTGGCTATCCTAGTCATTTCGTCCTTTCTCGTTTGGCTATCCTAGTCATTTCGTCCTTTCTCGTTTGGCTATCATACTGTCTGTCCTTTTTTGATTTACGGCTTCTTATCACCTCTTCTGATATTTTCAAGCTTTTCTAGGTTTTAATAAAAACGTAGATATCAAATTTTGTGTGCACGACGCGTTTCTGGAAAAACCTTCAGCAGGTAGGCTCAATATCGAAAATTTTTAATGAGATCCAAATTCTTACCTTTGAACCGTAATGAGAGCGGGAGGTTTGGCGCTTTAAAATCTGATTCAACCCACCATTTCTTTAGAAATGCCTGTACCAAGTCAGGGTCATTACGGTTTTCACAGTTTTCCGGTTGTTGACTGATTTTGTCTTTATATAATTATGAGTTTTGACTTTCCCTTTGTAAGATTGTTCGGAGTTCGGTAATTTTGCTATTACCCTTATTTATTATCTAGATCTTGATGCTTAGCACAAAGAAAGATTAACAGAAGATAATCTGGATTCTAGAAAGTCAAGTTTGGGAATATAATGTGAAATACGTAGTACCTGATATTATTGCTGGAGCATGGAAGAGTGTTTGAATCATGTGTTTTAAGAATGCACCACTAACGTCTATTTCACTCTTGGTCTCATTTTGAATGTCTGTAGGAGTTTGGCAGTGTATGTACATATTAAATACAGACGTGATATACTACCAATCTTTGTCTTCAATACAAAGAGAAATAACTCTGGCCATTACAACGACGGATTAGGAAACATTATATGTTTATATTATTAATAAAGGAACCCTGTTGAACGTGTTATTTTCTTAACATTCCATGACCTCTCCTCATATAATCTGATTACTTATATGGTGTTTAGTGTTGTGTGTCTATAAGGTTAATAAATATCATTTGTTGGTTAGATTAAAGGAAATCATGGTTTAAATTATAGATCTCAAAAATATAAATGTCACTAGCAGTCCCCGTCCGTTTTAATAGGGACTCGTATTGGTTATTGCAATAGCTAAGGTATATACAACATCAGACATTAAGAATGCCCACAAGTATAAGACTGGAATCTTGATTGCAGGACGATTAACTTCACAGGTTTTTACAAGAAACATGTTTGCATGTCTCTGGGATACGGAAATCCGTATTGAAGCGAAGTCATCGGGAATTTCTCTGGCTTGATGACTGAAACCTTGGCTGACAAATTTATTAAATCTACAGCCTCACAATGCCTTGTTTGTTTTTAACCAAACTAAGATCTAAAGAACTTACCTTCCTTTTACTTCATATATTTCCCATGATTGACTGTTGTTGTTGTGTTGCAGTTATATAAAAATTGATTTTCAAAATATTAATTGCAATTATTTGAAATTAAAACTTTGAAGTAATTATCTACTTATAATATATATTATTGACAAGAACAAAGACCCTTTTGTTTGTTGTATGATTAACTGTGTTGCATTCTTTTAAAGCATATTGGCTATGTGCACTTCCAAGGTACATCACACGGGGCTACATTGTACTAAAGATACTATTGGACTTTCAACTTAAAACATTTTCATTATTACCTGTTTGATTCATTGAATTACATATTCATGAAAATACTAACTACTGTATACTATATTTGTATTGTTCAATGGTTTTTAGAATAAAATAGATAATGTACTATATGTATGTTATTAGGTACAAATGATTGTTTCTCATCTGCATTTTTATGTACTTGATTTGTTTTTTATATTTCATTATCAATTCAAATTCCTACCAAGACGTAATAAAAATGGCTTTTGTACCTTGTTGAAATAAATGAAATATTAATTAATGCACCCAGAAGTTAATAAATTGGTTATGGTAGTATGATAAAAGCCAAGTTATTAAGGAGTTCCTAAGATCCTATTGCGAACTTTTGGTGTCTCTTCTGTGTCGTATTTGGTTTGTTCTTTGTCGGTTTGTGTGTGTGTGGGGGGGGGGGGGGGGGAGATCCAGTAAACTATCAAAGTAGAAACATTCTGCCGCGTCACAGTATATCTTTACCTAGGTTTATATATATATTGTTAAGGCTATTTTTTATATGTGTTTCGATACATCATATTACGGACTATGGCCGTGACATAAGTGTTTCTATAGATTATGCTACAGGATATGAGTGAGTGAGTGAGTGAGTGAGCGTTACTTAACGCCAAATGAGCAATTTTTCAGCTGTAACATGTCCAGAAATTTTTTTTACCAGACCAACACGCTTAGTTGGATTGCTATAGTACATGATATCTGAAACAATATGGTGTGGGTAAACATGTCGCTCCACTTGGACACATTATTCTGATTCCGAGCCAACCAGTCTTTGCTCTTTTTCCCTAGTGTTGCTAACTTAGTAGAGAAGCATCAAATGTCGATAGTCTTTGGTTTGACCCGACCGAAAATCGAACGCATTATCTACTCCATTAGAGGCGGACACCCTAACCATTACACCATCGATGCTATTTACAGAATATATACTACACATTTAATATCAATCTAATGATGTCCGAACAGAATATTTTATTATTAAAATAGTTGTCTTGGGTACGATAAATAGCAATTAAATTGCTGAATTGTGAATTGTGCTGAACCACAAGCTTTTTTCAATTTTAGAATCAGCCACAGTAATGATGCACTGAGGCGGGAAAAATGCAGTCAGTATCCATGTTGCAGTAAGACATTGTTAAAAATCTGAAATTATATAGCAGAATAACTGCACGCGGCACCTGTCACAGCCTACCGAACAGCAAATATTGAGGAGATGTAAAGAAGAAAGCACATAAATCCGAGAATGGAGTCATCATATTTAGCTTATTAATTATGTTTTTCTGTTTTGGAATGTTTCCTAACATTAATAACACATTAAAACAGATTTATTCAGCAGTAGAACTATGTGAATTTGTCCGATTTATTTCAGACTGTGACATGATCATGTATTGTCAGCATTAAAATAACAGTTTATACAATACATATAATATACATACTATGTCCTAGTAATGAGTGGAAATACAAAACAATTAATAATATTTCTCGAAGAGTAAAGTTAAATCACATCAAACAGGAAAGCAGACCCAGATAGCGTTGACACAAGGAGCTTATTTTTGTCTTTATCAAAATAAATTGCTCGCAAATTTTCAATGTCATCTTTCTCGACCTGGAGTTGTCGACCTTGTTTTCCGTCGGGCGAAATTAGGTTGTACCGATGACCTTTTTTATTTTCTCTGACTGAACGTTAGCAATTACAATTTGACCACTACTTCCGGTGGAGATTGCGATGGTTTTGGCATCAATGCATGTCACATCGAAAGCGAAGGAGGGCGCCAGAGACATTTCTCCAATTGTAGTGCCATTGCTATTGAGGATGACAACCCGTTGGTTATAAGTACCAAATACAAATTTGCCGTTGGGTAGAATTGTACACCCCATGATAGTATTTTTGTTTTTACCTGGCGGAACAGTGATTTTCCGTTTGATCTTTACCTGTACCGTTGGAGTTGGTTTAGTATTTTTTGACTTTTTCACATCCGGAATAGGCGTTTGCGCATCTTTTACTTTCTGTTTGACCACAGCAAACACAACTGTATTTGGACTCCTCTCCGAATTAATATCCCCAAATTTGAGAATATCTGTCAAGAAAGCAGTGATCTTTTCCTCTATGCTATGACTAATGCTGATTTTATCTTTCCGGTTATCGTGTGCTAAAGATTGTATATATTTTTTTTTACTTTCTACTCCAGCCTTTAGTTCTTCCATTCCCAAAAAGGTTTGAAATTCAGAAGCATGAGTTTTTATAGCATCCATCTTCTCCTGTAGTTGTACTACACTATCCTTCTGCTCTGTCAATTCTGTTATGAAGTTTTCAAATTCTGTGGCTACCTTTTCCTCAATTGTAGATAGCTTTTCCTGGATGTCATTTTCTAATGCATAAAGATGGCTGATCAATTGTATGCGCATTTCTTTAATCTGGATTTGGACTTTCTGTGCTTTTTAACGAATCTCCTTTATATTTGTCTCTCTATCTTTCAATATCTTGTCAATATGAATCTTTGTGTTTTCAATTTCATTGTCCATTTCTTTGAATTGCTCAGAATTTTTCACACCGTGTGTGACGTCATCAATTGGCAGTAATCCTTTACAGCTGTTGTGTTCGGTATTACTAGATTTCTTGCAACACGGACATTTGTGTGCAGGACAGTAAAATTCATATTTTTCATCATGTTCTCGGCAATAGTGTTTTATATCTTGTATAAAAATAGGCAGTTTCTCATAATCAGATATAGCAATGACACCGTGGTATCTAGAAGTCTTAGAGTGAGTGTGATGTTGATAGCATTAAGCACAGAGACCTTCTTCACACTGGACACCAATGAGCAGCAGGATTTTCAACATGCCTATAATTGCACGTTTCGCAGTTTACCTCTGAGACAGACGCCATTTCACACTGAAATTAAATGAAGACTAATTCTATAATGAAATACACGGAAGTCACCGCGTAAAAATAAAGTATAAATATAGATAATTTAAACAAGAGGTTTACGTAGGCGTTATATAAAGTCACATTGCTTCCTTTTCTAGTACTACTGTCATTATTTGCTTATTTTCCAATCCGGATATCTATTTCTAAAAGAGTGTTTTGGAGACGTTAGTGGTCGCTTTGTTGTTATTTGTGAAATTGTTGGTCATCAGTATTTAAACTTTTCTTTATTATTGTATGTAACAACAATAAACCAAATATAGCATGACGCCTCCTTTCATTTCAAATAGTTTCTCATAATCTTCAATTGGCTAAAGTCCTAGATGTACTTATGTCAAAATTTCCCGCCCATTTTCAGCGAAATGTATCTTTGATTAAAGTCGAAAGAAACATAAACATGTATGTGAATGGAATCAAATTACTTTAAGCTCCGACTTTTAAGGAAACAATACAATACAAAAATGTTCCAGTTTATATTTCATTGCGATAGCTGAAACTCAAGGCTTTACAATTTACAAATTTGCTCTCCATATGTGTTAAATTGTAAAGCTGGATAAAAGTGAACCATGTAGTTTTGTTTTCAGTTACGTTGTTATATGACCATTTTGTTCTTTATAACCACCCAACACGTGTTGTGTTTTGTTTTTCATTTTTATACAACGATCGTGTTTATCTATTTAATCTCAATTTGGGGTTTCTATTAGAAATCTGAATTTTAGTTATTGCTGGAAGGTTTGCTTAATTTCAAAATAGCTTATAAAATAAGTAATTTGGAACGACTTTATTGGTTTAAATCAAATAACAGTACTTTGTTGTAGATGTATTACAATATTTCATCATATATGAGGGTTTTTTGTGTTCAACAAATACTTTTTATCAATTTTTTTTATCGCCAAAATCAAATAAAATTTTGAAAATAGTAATACTAGTGCACATTGGAGATATACAGAAATGTTTTTTTAAATCTAAATAGTATTATATCTGTTAAAATATCTATTAGGTAACCTTCTTTGGACAAGGATGACAGGGTCGTTAACGATTGACAAATGTAATTCTTCATTTATAAAGTACTTGCACCAATAAATTACTTGCACCAAGCCACGAGAATCAACAGTCGTATTTTGCCGATATCTTAAATTGTGTATAATCTCATTTTATATGTTCTAAGTTTGTTTAAGAAACATATGTCGCATGTCAATAGAAAAGTTTGAAAATACCTAAGGGGTAAGGAGAAGCCGTAAATTGAAGGACAAACTACAAAAGGGCCAAAAGAAATATGAGAAAAGAACAAACAGTGATCTACAAAATATCTCTTGACATTAAAAAACGGCAGTATGTATATAAAACAAAGGAGATAATATACAAAGGAAGAAGTCCGGTACAATAATCGTCATTTATTCATTTTTGGTGTATTAAATGCCAGTTTAGAATTTATCTTAGCAATCGCAACTATTAAGTTCATAGACGAAAATATTAGGAATCAGTCAAGATTCAGTTTTCATTGTTCATGTTTTCACATATTGGTCATGCATATGCACCTTATGTCAATTAAAAAAGAGAACGCTATTGGTTTTTGAAAAAACTGCTGTCTAAGATTCTAAAATATGACAACTATTTTTGCTGTGTGAACGATATCTTCCTCAGACAAAGGCAACATTGGGCGATGTTAGCTGTTTTGCTTAGAACCTTTGATTTATTTGTTCCCAAAGACTTTTACATCATTTGGCTTTCCTTTTCTATGAACGTATCTGATGAAGGTTATTCCACAAACGATGAAGGTTATTCCACAAACGATGAAGGTTATTCCACCAACGCACCATGTCAATTAAATTAGATATGTACATTTTTCATAGAATTTTTAAAATTTTGATAAAAAATGTTTTTATCACATTTCTCCTTGCATTTTCAACTTTTAGTTAGAATTACACGTGCTATGAATCTGAATACACGTCTTTGCCATTAACTACAATATAACATTTACTTTGTTTCAGTTTTCGTGTCAAAGAAAAATTCATCATACAAATAATAAATCATCACAGAAAATATAAGATGATGTATAAGAAAAAAAAAAATTCTCTTACCTTTTTATTTCGCTATTATTGTGATTTATTTTCAACAGTTTAATTTAAACAACCAAAAAGATACAAAATATCTTTTGTTCTATTTATTCCTTATGAGCAAAAAACAATCAAAAGAAAAATACAATGGTGTCTATTGTTTAATTTCTCTTATTGTTATTTTGTCTTTAGAACCGTATTATATGTCAACTGTTATTAATAGGTTAATTAACAAAAATTCTATTTCGCCATTTCATTTGCTTAAGTGGTCTTTACAAACAAGGTCAACGGTGAAAAGGAATATTTAATAGGAATATTATAGAAATGTCCTTTTCAACGTTAATGTTTATAATACAATTGAAAAGAACACAACTACGGGAGATGCCATTTATATTTTTGTCATTGATGCATCGTAACAGTAACATAAGAAGAGCCCATATCTCTCTATGTAGAAGACAATAAACTATACATAACAAAGAACACATCATAACTATTCTACTTGGATAGGATGGTTATATATTACTTGCATCCATCCTTGACTGGCTGCCATCTTTGCAGTCAAACACTGATATCCAGGACCTGGATTTCAAACGTCTATTTCATGTTTCATGATTTGAGGCGAGAGGTGATTGTTCGTTTTGTTGATTTCTGGTGGAATTATTGACAATCACTGTTTAAACTTTCGTTTCATAATAATTCTGATATCTTATCAAAGTTTCCAGTGTGTGGCTGTTATATTACAATCTCACATTTGACTGCTACTTTGCATAATAAACATCAGTGAAGGACGAGTGTCTTATAATAATAATTTTTGTACAAAAGAGCTGTAACCGCAGGGAGGGTCTGCTATGGTTATTATTTGTATGAAGAAAAGTTTGAAGATACCAAAGGGGTAATCAGAAGCCGTAAATCAAAGAAGGACAAACAGTACATGTTAATTTTATAATCATTGAAATCATAATGTATCTTCTTTTTTTTTATGTATATATTTTCATATGATTGTACTGCTCAATAATGGGCGTCTTAATTGACAATAAAAGAATTGAATACAATGGCCAAAAGGATGATAATTTACAGAACACTACACAGAAAACTCAATATTGAGCATCTCGAACCCCACTAAAGCCGTGGGTGAACTCAGGTGCTCCGGAAGGGTATCAGTTCCTCCTCCACTAGTGGCACCAGTCGCGTTACTCTATGGTATTTACCGTTATTTGCAGTAATTATCAGCTATATCGTGACTATCAGTATCATATCAGCTATATCGTGATTATCAGTATCGTATCAGCTATATCGTGACTATCAGTATCGTATCAGCTATATCGTGACTATCAGTATTGTATCAGCTATATCGTGACTATCAGTATCGTATCAGCTATATCGTGACTATCAGTATCGTATCAGCTATATCGTGACTATCAATATCGTATCAGCTATATCGTGACTATCAGTATCGTATCAGCTATATCGTGACTATCAGTATCGTATCAGCTATATCGTGACTATCAGTATCGTAACTCATTCTCGTAAATTGGTAGAATCCTTTCGTTTGTCTTTATAATAGTGCTTATATTTCTACTAAGAAATATGGCGGTTTAACATATCCGTGGTAATTTGTGACACAGATCTGTATTCATTACAATTAACAAAGTCATGATGGATACCATTAAACTGCCGAAGTGATTACTTCAACTTAACCAGTAGGAATGTTTGATTCGGTAGCTTCTTTGTTATCAGACCCACGATGCATTTCGTAGAAACTTTCTTGTGAAAGATGGGACTCATATCATTAAACAACATTATTAAAAAAAAACTGGTAGAACGTGCTAAAGTGGGTCACGGGTCATTGTAATCGGGCAGCTGTATCGAGAAACAGATACGGTGTTGAAAAAAACTGTTGATACTCATAAAATATTGATAAATGCAATAACAATTTTATGTTTGTCTTCAAGAAATATAATAGACAACATCATGTGTGAAGTTTTATGACGAAATATCTCCAATTTCTATGTAAATTTACGAGTTGAGGTGGGGAAACACCCACAGGTAATTTTAGCGATGTATTTTTACCTTAGACAAGAATAATGAGCGTCCTGATTGGATGACCAATTTAAAACACACTGACTCCGCATGGTAAAAAGGTGCATGTAAAAGAAATCTATGTTATATTTATTCATTTGTTTGATACTAGAATATTGTTGATCATTGATTTAAGCAAGAAAAAGGGAAAAAGGGGGGGGGATTTTATTTGTGAATTTTACAGTTAAATAAATGTTATGTTTCGACAGTTTAAAGAGAAAAATAAACATTTGTTGCGACTAAAGCTTAAATCAGAGTTAAAAATTGAACAAATATCAGTGGTTTTGTAAATGAGATTTATTTTAAATAGAAAATCTGAATTTATTATTTATTAATTTATTATTAATGATACAATTTTATATCCCTTGGGAGGGGGAAGGGGGAGGGGGGGGGGGGGCTATGATGAAAATTTGAAATAAAAACACAGGATCCGACTTTAAGCAAAAATAATAATCCAGGATTAATTTTTTATTAAAGAAATCCAGAACCCCTGTGTCCATGATTTTTTTTTTAAAGTTAATAATATGAAATATTGACATCCACACTTGCCTTTTGGACTTTAATCCGGCGAATGGTCATAAAAATGAAGATTGAATGGGAAGGAAAACAAACATAAGATATGTGTTCGAAATGATAGATGAAACAAAATACCTTCGGCATTTCTATCTGTTTAATTAACCAATAATAGAGTGGTACATACAGTTGACAAATTATATTTTAAATGTCTGGCAGTTTTATTTATTTCTACATTTTGTGGAACTCTTTGTTATTGTTCATACAGGAAAGGGGATAATGCTTGAGTGCCTGTTGTTTCGGAGACTAAATATTAATTTCCTCCAAAAATATTCTGGTTCGAAAGTATAAGGGATTTTATACTGTCCGATTCCCTAGCAAAAAAAATGGATAATTGTTAGAATGTCTGCTGTCTTGCCGGTATGAAATTTCCAACATACCCAATCAATATTGTTCTATGGTTCTTTTTCACTAGAAAATGACTTTCATTATGATATGAATTCCTTGTCCACAAAGGGGTATTGATTATTATTCAAAAACATAAAAACCGACCCACTCTTCTTCTTTACATTTCTGGCCGTCCTTCACTTCTGAAGATTATTGGCCAAGCGCCGTATTAAATTTAGTTAATACATAAGTTAACATATGTACAATAAACAATGAATCCAAGGTTAAAACTATATACATTTGATAACTACTATGAATATGAGTGATTATGGTGTGAAAATTGGAATCAAGGCAGATACTGGGATCATGCTCTTGAAACCGTCAACTGTGTCTGCAGTGGTAAATGTTGTAGGCAGTTGATTCCAAAGTGTGATAGACCTGGGGAAGTACGAGTATTTGTAGCAGTCTTTTGATGTCTGTATGTGCCTGAATGAATTTGGATTTGTGTGTCTGGTTCTGGTGTCAACTGGAATTAATAGGTTTGAATATGGTATGGCAACTAAGTGGTGTATGACTTTGTAAAAGAATATGAGTCTGTACCTTATGCGGCGCACCTCAAATGGGGCCCAATTTAAGTCAGGCATCATATCTGTTACAGAGCTTGTATTGTGGTACCTGTTACTGACATAGCGGGCTGCTCTCCGTTGAATATTTTCAATTTGAAGTTTTTGCTGTTGTGTGTGTGGGTCCCAAATGGTGTTACAATATTCCAATTTCGGTCGGACTAAAGCTTTGAATGCATGTTCTTTGATGGCTGGTGAATGTACTTTTCACTCTATTCAATATGCTATATGGACTCTTAAGGAAGTGGCAGACGACATTTCAGATCTAGAATATACTTAGAGAGCACACATTTTAGGTATTTACTTGTGTTAATACTTTTTACACAAGGTATATCCTAAATGACGTATGGTTTGTTAACTTGTCTTCGTCATGAATACAGTTCAAATACTGCTCACTTACCATAAACAAATATCTCATTGTCTTATATATAATTACTGCCTCTAATTACAAAACAACAACACATGTATATTGGAAGTTCATGGCATTTGTGGCCATAAAAGAGCGACATTTGATCTGCCAAATATATATCATCTACAGCGAGTGGTGGTTCTTAAAACGGATCTAATCAAAGAATAAAACAAAACCAAAAGCAGGTGTTTAATGCAAAATAAAAATACAGCTGTAAATAAATCATTCAATCTAAACAAAATGGAACCAATATAGCAAAAGAGAAGTCTATTTTGACAAAACATACCTCTCTTTAAACACTTGTAACTAATCATTTTCTTCTCATGCTGCAGAATTTAATAACAAAATTTGTCCAGTATTTATTTCCAAAAACATTATATTTGGATCCCTTTGACTTACTGTCGTTAGCCTTGTTTTCTTTGTTTACACCATCTTTAAGGATCTTTCAAACTTACTACATTTTTTAAAGCAAAGACATGATAGTTAAATACATAGGGCCAAATGTATATATTTCTATTGATATATAGGATGGTCATGAACATAACATAATAAAATTGATTTATAAATGGCAAGCTCTATATCATGAAGCATATACAAATCGCTATACAATTATTGACTTTTGTTGAGGTTAATATAAGGATTTACTGTTCCAAGATATATGATATTTACCGAGGCTGAAGCCGAGGTAAATATCATATATCTTGGAACGATAGATCCTTATATTAATCGAAATGAAAGTCAGCAATTGTTTTATTATATGAAACTGTTATTAATGTACTCTAGGTCATGTTTTATAAATTGACATTAAACACTAGTGACTACAGGCGTATTTTTTGTACATTTTAATGGTAACAAGAAAGATTTATGCATACTGCAAAGATTAATTTAGATGTTCCAAAGGAGCCTTTGGAAGGTTATATTAACCTCAAGTGACGCTAAAATTAAAAGTAAGGGTTTTCCGATTTTAGAGTCACGTGAGGTTAATATAAGGTTCCAAGGGCTCCTCTGGAACGATCTAAATTAATCTTTGCGGAAATTGAAGGCTTGGACAGTATTCATAAAGTTCTATCAAGAAAACATTTCATGCTTTTAGCCACTCAGATAAAAGAAATATTTATAGTCATATAATAAATAATATTAGTGATTACAAGTAAAAGCCAAAATAACTAGGAAGAACTGTTTTAGATACTTAAAACTTATGTCTCCCCCTTAATGCGGCCATCTGCACAACAATAAGTTACACATTATGAGTTGAATGATACTATTTAAAAAATAATTATTTGACCTTGAGTTCAAAGGCCAAGATCCCACGAAGGTTATTATGGTAGCGACACACCGCCTTATGGTCATGCACCCACATACCAAATATAATTGACCTATCTGGGAAGACAAAAAAAGGCTATGGTCCAGACAAGGTTATGGTCCAGACAAGCTTATGGTCCAGACAAGGTTATGGTCCAGACAAGGTTATGGTCCAGACAAGCTTCGCTGAGGGGAAGCAGAAGAAGAAGCAGAAGAAAAAAATCAGACTAAAACAATATGTCTCCTTTCGTTCGAAGGGGAGACATAATAAATAAAAACATTTCTATGTCATCAGAAATAAGCAATAAATAAGACAGAAAATATCCCTGAATATTCAAGAGAAAAATGCATTTGTGGAAAAAAGAGGGATGAAAGCAAAAATAAATCTAAAATTGTATTTAATTGCAAAACATAAAAAATTGAAATTGAAATATTATTTGAGTATGCTGCATTCGACAAGTACAAATAATGTATGAACAAAATAGGAATAAAACAAGAAAACGGACAAAATGTGTTTGGCTACTCTGTTTAGGCTCTTTGGCTTTCGTGCTCCCAAAAATTTTAAAATTATTTGGCTTTTAAATATTTTGGCTTTGAGCGTACCTGGTGAAGATTATTCCAGAAACGCGTGTTCACACTAAATTTGATATCTACGTTTTATTACTGATGAAGAAGTCTGTAAAATATCCTAAGCTTTGTTTTTTTCTCTCACCATGGTTTTTAATTGCATAGGCTCGAGTTCTTTTTGATCTGGTTAGCAATTTTACATCTAATTTGTGTTACAAAAAATATAAAGAAATGATCTTTCCTATACATAATCCAATTATGAAAGCACAATGTTTGAAAGAAAAATGCCAAGTTTATCTAAATTTATCAAAGAATCCAGTAGTAAAAATAAAGTTAGTTCAATGATTAATTTTAGGCCCATAGACACAATGATTTATTATTATTTATAACTATTTCAATATGAAAAAAAAAGTGTAATAACATGACTTATGTATACCCCTTCAATTATTGTTGTTAATTTGGTCTTTGTCATTTAATATTGTAAATGAGTTTGAGCTAATAAAATATTTGTATTAGTGTTTTGCATTTGTATTTTAATTGATTACAATTAAGGGACATCTCATCTAGTTATAATTTGTTTGCAGATCATTTAAATTTCATTCATACCTTAGTGTACTGTCCATTTCAACTATGTCTTTATTTCAAGATACAGAACAACTTAGCTATTGTCAAGATTATCAAAACTACAATATTGCTACTATCTATAACTATGTATATTGCACTTCAACAGATCTGATTTTCTTTTCCATTATATCAGCTAAAGATGTATTCATATCTGAAACAATACAGAGAGTCAAGGTAAATTTGCAATAGATTTAAATTGAAATTGTATTTTCTAAGGGACAAGGAACTGCTTTCCATTCCAAAGCACCTGAGTTCAACTCCGGGTGTAAGTGGTGTTCGGGTGTAAGGGGTGTTCGGGTGTAAGTGGTGTTCGGGTGTAAGTGGTGTTCGGGTGTAAGTGGTGTTCGTATTGTTCAATCTTTAATTTTCTGTATTGTGCATCTTGTTTGTTTTGTTATCTTTTTTTCTCTCTCTCTAGGCCATTGTATTGGCTGTCCTTCTTCGATTTCTTGCTTCTGGTGACCCCTATGATATCTTCACACTTTTCTTAAATATTTTTGTTATATTTTCAGCAAGTAAGTTGGTTTTTTTTCTTCTTTTTGTTCAAAGCTATATTATGAACCGAGAAATATTTTATACATTTGATACCAATGGAGTGATATGAATAGCCCACAAAAATAAATTTGAGTGGGCTACAGGATTAACACTAACATGGAAGGTTGAGGATCTAAGTGAACAAGAATAAAAAATCAGTTAATCTCAGTTACAGTAGTGCCATTACAATACTGAATTTAGGGTAGTATATCTCACAATTAATGTAAAGCAGCCACTACTCTGCAGAAAATGTAATGCAATCATGTTAATGTTATCATTACAGAAATGTGTTTTACTAAGCTTGAAATACAAAAAAGCATACCATCAAAAAATACAAATTCACAATAGTTGGCTTTTTCAGGAACAGCCTGTTTCATTAATTGGCTGACAATTTGATAAAATCTGTAAGTTTCTGTTGCCATAGTATCTGCTGTCACACCAGCAATATTCCATCCCCTCATCTCATTTAAACAGGTGACAGGTGCTGCATACTGCCCAACAAAATAAAGACCCTGTACAAAATAAAATACTTGTCAGTTAAACTCCATGTATATTTAAACTAAAGAACAGAACATGCTGGGAAAATACAAAATTTGAACATAGAACTTCATACAATCCTTATAGATTAAATGAGTAATTTTGTAGACATAATACAATTGATTTAAAAATATTACTTAAATTATAAAACCAAACTAGTCATATGGGTAATACTGGGGTGTTAATGTGCAAGGATGTTTAAAATTGTGAATTTCCGAGAAAGTGAATGTAAATTGCTGGGATTATGAATGAAATGAATATAAGAACAGCAATAGGGGTTAATTCAGAACATTCAGAAATCAATGACATTCATTAAGAATTCAAGATTAGAAACTACGATTGTGCTTCAAGGATATACTCGATACAACCTTATCAGTGACTTTCAGAAGGTCGGTGATTTTCTTCCTCTATCAGGAAATATGACCACCATGACATAAACTGAACTGTTTGTGAATAAGGGTAAAAATAAAATTACCGAACTCCGAACAATCTTACAAAGGGAAAGTCAAAACTCATAAGTATATAAACAGACAAAATCAGTCAACAACCGGAAAACTGTGAAAACCGTAATGACCCTGACTTGGTACAGGCATTTCTAAAGAAATGGTGGGTTGAATCAGATTTTAAAGCGCCAAACCTCCCCCTTTCATTACGGCTCAAAGTTTCCGGCTGACACTATAACAGTATTTATAACAATACTTGAACAAAACAGGTAAAATTGAGATTAAACACATTATCCTAACCCTATTTTGAACTCACTAAATTATATAAGCATAAGATCTGCGTACAACTTTTTATAGAGTGATTTACTGAATGTCTGTTATTTTCTCTGGGTACTTAGTTTCCTCTTACCAATACAAATTATGTGATGATATAACTAAAATATTGTTGAAATTGGCATTAAACACCATAATCCTAATCATAATTTGAACTGATTATATTCTATGACCGTATGAGCATCAGACATGTGTACCATATTTTACCCATTGTTGTTTATTATTTTTAATTTGAGGGGTCGTCGTGGTCGTATGGTGGTTGGATTTACAACTACCTGTGCAATCAGTGCCTATTACCAGATAAGTTGTGAGTTTGATCCCCGTTCATGGCGAGGTGTACTCGATACAACATTATGTGATAAAGTTTGTCAGTGACTTGCCACAGGTCGGTGGTTTTCTCTGGGTACTCTGGTTTCCTCCACCAATAAAACTGACCACCACGATATAACTGAAATATTGTTGAAATTGGCGTTAAACACCATAAACATAAACCAACCTATTTTTAATTTGTATTACATTACAGTCTGTAATTGAATATGAACTTCCAGCCTAACAATGATGTAGAAGTACAGCTATGGAATAAATGAAACGATCAAAAGAACACAACGATTTCTTAGAGATATTCACTATACATTTATAAATTATTGTTTGTTGTTAAAGGTTGTCCTTAAAAACATTAAATCTAAACAATGAAATATGGGTTAATACATTAATCTAAACAGTAATATCAACAAATGACAAAGTTCAATTTTAAATTGATAAAATAATATTAGAAACTAAAAACACACGTCTATATATTACTTATATATATCTTTATTTCTCATAAAACAACATGGAATAGAGATACTTAGTAAATTAGTAAATTGATCTCCAATAGTAAAAAAAACTCACATAAAATTGGGTACCTGTAAAGTGCGAAACGAAATCAAACAAAACGAAACGAAACCGAACGAAACGAAACGAAACCGATCGAAACGAAACGAAACGAAATGTAACGTCGTTTCGTTTCGTTTGATTTCGTTTCGTTTCGTTCGGTTTCGTTTCGTCTCGTTTCGTTTCTATTTCGTTTCGCACTTTACAGGTACCCGACTTAAAGGGTTTCCCAGTTTTATACTATAATGATTATCCAAATTTATTATGCCTCAGCATTTTTTTTCTATATGAAGTTTTAAACAACTGATAGAATTACTACTTTCGCATACTTGATAATAATACTTGGATGACTGTTGTCGGGTCAATA
Source organism: Bathymodiolus brooksi (assembly GCA_963680875.1). NCBI lineage: Eukaryota > Metazoa > Mollusca > Bivalvia > Mytilida > Modiolidae > Bathymodiolus > Bathymodiolus brooksi. Next base: position 126,841,829 of record OY804576.1, on the reverse strand, counting down.
GATTCCGAACTGTTGCCGTCTGAAAAACTCGCAGACTTTTTGTAAAGTACTCCTTTCAATTGAAGGGCTACTGCTATTAAAGTTTTGGTGAATGAAGAGTACGTGTAAATTTCTAGCCAATGACTTATTATAAAAAGGACGGATATGTGGTAGATGCCAAAGAGATAATCTCCTACTCTTCACCAATATTTTTTTTAGAAAGACCAAAAGAATATTACTATTATAAAAGAACACTGTAAAAACTTCAATGAATGATGAGTATACTCATTCTACGCAGTCACCTCTAGAAGGCCCCAAATATATAAAAAAATATGTACAAAATCAAAACGGCAGAACATCTTATTAACAAATACAATAAATGACACTAAAAGATGAAAATCAGACGGGTAAAATCGCTGGCCAACATTCACCTGACTTGGGACAAGCACATTAAATGTGACGGGGATACATCAGTTACATGAGCACCCAACCCTCCCCCTGAATGCAGACCAGTGATAAAAATTAAGAACAAATAAGACACAGTAAAAATCAGAACGAACCAGTGTCTAATACGAGACAAAACAAGAAACATACATGATCAACAACAGATTAAACAAGTTTAAACAAATTGAAAACGATTAGGGTCTCACAACTGAATAATCGAAGTTACTGACAACTACTTGTAGCTTAAGACAAAAAGGTCCTCTGACAAAAAAAACATACTTTTTTCACACACATTAGTCGTGCTGTCTCTAAAAAATGCTTTAATAGCACGAAATCACAAACCGTGAGAGAAAAAAAATACATGACTGTGCGGTGCCTTGCATCTTAACAACGATTTATGTTTTAACCTTTTAAAAACCAAGTACAATGTATAGGCCAAGGTGCTCCGAAATGTTAAGCGGCCTCTGCTCGCATTTGGGACCTGCTGGGTTGTCCAATGTCACCCCAGTATAGATTCTAATCCGAGAATTTCAACCACCGAACATGTCCATGCTCTATACTTTCTGTCTCATATCGGCTGTACAGTAACAATAAATCGTGTAAACAAGTCCCCGAAAAGATGTCACTCCATTGAGGAAAAGCGATCTTGTGATAATCAAAAATTCAATCGGAAGGAGTACTTTACAAAAAGTCAGCAAGTTTTTCAGACAGCAACAGTTCGGAATCTATTGACCCGACAACAGTCATCTAAGTATTATTATCAAGTATGCGAAAGTAGTAATTGACTAATTTTATCAGTTGTTTAAAATTGCATATAGAAAAAAAATGCTGAGGTATAATAAATTTGGATAATTATTATAGTATAAAACCGAGAACCCTTTAAGTCTTCTAAATTTGGATAATCAATATATTATAAACCCTGTTAGTCTTCATGCCATATTGAATATTTCATTTTTTTTCGTTACATTTCGTTTCGATCGGTTTCGTTTCGTTTTGTTTGATTTCGTTACATTTCGTTTCGTTTCGTTACATTTCGTTTCGTTTCGTTTCAATCGGTTTCGTTTCGTTTCGTTCGGTTTCGTTTCGTTTCGTTTCTATTTCATTTCGCAGTTTATAGGTACCCCATAAAATTACATCTTACATGTTCATTTAAAAAATCGTCTGTTGAAACCTTGTAAACAGTACAATGAAATGGCCTCTCTGGTCCCAATGGATAAACTGCATCTGATTTTGCGAAGTTTATAAGTCTTCCCTGGGTCTGTTTCATATCTTGCAGCACATTTCCTGCTTCACAACTTTTGGGTATAACTATATACAACTTGTGAGGACATCTAAATGCTCCAACATTTTTCTTTCTTAAGACTGGTAAAATTCCTTGGTCCAGAATATCTGATCAACATATTAAAAAAAATTACATAATACGCATCTGTCAACCAGAATGTATACATAAAATAAAATATAAAATAATTTCCAAATAAATAACAAATTCTGCTGGGTGTTAAAGTTTGTTTTGGCTGTAATATTTATGTCCAAAAATGTTTCTTTATGATCATTTAGAAATACTCTCGCGAGCACCCGAGTTCACCCCGGGTTTACGGTGGTGTCCGTGTTGCTCGCGAGCACCCGAGTTCACCCCCGGGTTTACGGTGGTGTCCGTGTTGCTCGCGAGCACCCGAGTTCACCCCCGGGTTTACGGTGGTGTCCGTGTTGCTCGCGAGCACCCGAGTTCACCCCCGGGTTTACGATGGTGTCCGTGTTGCTCGCGAGCACCCGAGTTCACCCCCGGGTTTACGGTGGTGTCCGTGTTGCTCGCGAGCACCCGAGTTCACCCCAGGGTTTACTGTGGTGTCCGTGTTGCTCGCGAGCACCTGAGTTCACCCCCGGGTTTACGGTGGTGTCCGTGTTGCTCGCGAGCACCAGAGTTCACCCCCGGGTTTACGGTGGTGTCCGTGTTGCTCGCGAGCACCCGAGTTCACCCCAGGGTTTACTGTGGTGTCCGTGTTGCTCGCGAGCACCCGAGTTCACCCCCGGGTTTACGGTGGTGTCCGTGTTGCTCGCGAGCACCCGAGTTCACCCCCGGGTTTACGGTGGTGTCCGTGTTGCTCGCGAGCACCCGAGTTCACCCCAGGGTTTACGGTGGTGTCCGTGTTGCTCGCGAGCACCCGAGTTCACCCCAGGGTTTACGGTGGTGTCCGTGGTGCTCGCGAGCACCCGAGTTCACCCCCGGGTTTACGGTGGTGTCCGTGGTGCTCGCGAGCACCCGAGTTCACCCCCGGGTTTACGGTGGTGTCCGTGTTGCTCGCGAGCACCCGAGTTCACCCCCGGGTTTACGGTGGTGTCCGTGTTGCTCGCGAGCACCCGAGTTCACCCCAGGGTTTACTGTGGTGTCCGTGTTGCTCGCGAGCACCCGAGTTCACCCCCGGGTTTACGGTGGTGTCCGTGTTGCTCGCGAGCACCCGAGTTCACCCCCGGGTTTACGGTGGTGTCCGTGTTGCTCGCGAGCACCCGAGTTCACCCCCGGGTTTACTGTGGTGTCCGTGGTGCTCGCGAGCACCCGAGTTCACCCCCGGGTTTACGGTGGTGTCCGTGTTGCTCGCGAGCACCCGAGTTCACCCCCGGGTTTACTGTGGTGTCCGTGTTCACCCCCGGGTTTACTGTGGTGTCCGTGTTCACCCCCGGGTTTACTGTGGTGTCCGTGTTCACCCCAGGGTTTACTGTGGTGTCCGTGTTCACCCCAGGGTTTACTGTGGTGTCCGTGTTCACCCCCGGGTTTACTGTGGTGTCCGTGTTCACCCCCGGGTTTACTGTGGTGTCCGTGTTCACCCCCGGGTTTACTGTGGTGTCCGTGTTCACCCCCGGGTTTACTGTGGTGTCCGTGTTCACCCCCGGGTTTACTGTGGTGTCCGTGTTCACCCCCGGGTTTACTGTGGTGTCCGTGTTCACCCCCGGGTTTACTGTGGTGTCCGTGTTCACCCCCGGGTTTACTGTGGTGTCCGTGTTCACCCCCGGGTTTACTGTGGTGTCCGTGTTCACCCCCGGGTTTACTGTGGTGTCCGTGTTCACCCCCGGGTTTACTGTGGTGTCCGTGTTCACCCCCGGGTTTACTGTGGTGTCCGTGTTCACCCCCGGGTTTACTGTGGTGTCCGTGTTCACCCCCGGGTTTACTGTGGTGTCCGTGTTCACCCCCGGGTTTACTGTGGTGTCCGTGTTCACCCCCGGGTTTACTGTGGTGTCCGTGTTCACCCCCGGGTTTACTGTGGTGTCCGTGTTCACCCCAGGGTTTACTGTGGTGTCCGTGTTCACCCCCGGGTTTACTGTGGTGTCCGTGTTCACCCCCGGGTTTACTGTGGTGTCCGTGTTCACCCCAGGGTTTACTGTGGTGTCCGTGTTCACCCCCGGGTTTACTGTGGTGTCCGTGTTCACCCCCGGGTTTACTGTGGTGTCCGTGTTCACCCCCGGGTTTACTGTAGTGTCCGTGTTCACCCCCGGGTTTACTGTGGTGTCCGTGTTCACCCCCGGGTTTACTGTGGTGTCCGTGTTCACCCCCGGGTTTACTGTGGTGTCCGTGTTCACCCCCGGGTTTACTGTGGTGTCCGTGTTCACCCCAGGGTTTACTGTGGTGTCCGTGTTCACCCCCGGGTTTACTGTGGTGTCCGTGTTCACCCCCGGGTTTACTGTGGTGTCCGTGTTCACCCCAGGGTTTACTGTGGTGTCCGTGTTCACCCCCGGGTTTACTGTGGTGTCCGTGTTCACCCCCGGGTTTACTGTGGTGTCCGTGTTCACCCCCGGGTTTACTGTGGTGTCCGTGTTCACCCCCGGGTTTACTGTGGTGTCCGTGTTCACCCCCGGGTTTACTGTGGTGTCCGTGTTCACCCCCGGGTTTACTGTGGTGTCCGTGTTCACCCCCGGGTTTACTGTGGTGTCCGTGTTCACCCCCGGGTTTACTGTGGTGTCCGTTTTCACCCCCGGGTTTACTGTGGTGTCCGTGTTCACCCCCCGGGTTTACTGTGGTGTCCGTGTTCACCCCCCGGGTTTACTGTGGTGTCCGTGTTCACCCCCCGGGTTTACGGTGGTGTCCGTGTTCACCCCCGGGTTTACTGTGGTGTCCGTGTTCACCCCCGGGTTTACTGTGGTGTCCGTGTTCACCCCCCGGGTTTACTGTGGTGTCCGTGTTCACCCCCCGGGTTTACTGTGGTGTCCGTGTTCACCCCCCGGGTTTACGGTGGTGTCCGTGTTCACCCCCGGGTTTACGGTGGTGTCCGTGTTCACCCCCGGGTTTACTGTGGTGTCCGTGTTCACCCCCCGGGTTTACGGTGGTGTCCGTGTTCACCCCCGGGTTTACGGTGGTGTCCGTGTTCACCCCCGGGTTTACTGTGGTGTCCGTGTTCACCCCCGGGTTTACTGTGGTGTCCGTGTTCACCCCCGGGTTTACTGTGGTGTCCGTGTTCACCCCCGGGTTTACTGTGGTGTCCGTGTTCACCCCCCGGGTTTACGGTGGTGTCCGTGTTCACCCCCGGGTTTACTGTGGTGTCCGTGTTCACCCCCGGGTTTACTGTGGTGTCCGTGTTCACCCCCGGGTTTACTGTGGTGTCCGTGTTCACCCCCCGGGTTTACTGTGGTGTCCGTGTTCACCCCCCGGGTTTACTGTGGTGTCCGTGTTCACCCCCCGGGTTTACGGTGGTGTCCGTGTTCACCCCCGGGTTTACGGTGGTGTCCGTGTTCACCCCCGGGTTTACTGTGGTGTCCGTGTTCACCCCCGGGTTTACTGTGGTGTCCGTGTTCACCCCCGGGTTTACTGTGGTGTCCGTGTTCACCCCCGGGTTTACTGTGGTGTCCGTGTTCACCCCCGGGTTTACTGTGGTGTCCGTGTTCACCCCCGGGTTTACTGTGGTGTCCGTGTTCACCCCCGGGTTTACTGTGGTGTCCGTGTTCACCCCCGGGGTTTACTGTGGTGTCCGTGTTCACCCCCGGGTTTACTGTGGTGTCCGTGTTCACCCCCGGGGTTTACGGTGGTGTCCGTGTTCACCCCCGGGGTTTACGGTGGTGTCCGAGTTCACCCCCGGGGTTTACTGTGGTGTCCGTGTTCACCCCCGGGGTTTACTGTGGTGTCCGTGTTCACCCCCGGGGTTTACTGTGGTGTCCGTGTTCACCCCCGGGGTTTACTGTGGTGTCCGTGTTCACCCCCGGGTTTACTGTGGTGTCCGTGTTCACCCCCGGGTTTACTGTGGTGTCCGTGTTCACCCCCCGGGTTTACGGTGGTGTCCGTGTTCACCCCCGGGTTTACTGTGGTGTCCGTGTTCACCCCCGGGTTTACTGTGGTGTCCGTGTTCACCCCCGGGTTTACTGTGGTGTCCGTGTTCACCCCCGGGTTTACTGTGGTGTCCGTGGTGCTTATCTTTTTAATATTAGGTGTTGTATTTTTCTTTGTATTGTTTGTATTCGTTCTGTGTCTTATTCTCAATGTTTCCTGTGTCTCCGGATTATCCATGTTTAATATTGCCTCTTCAGCTTTCTCTAACATTTACATATAGATCACGTATTCAGCAAGTCTAACATATAAATAAAAATTACCAGTGTAAAGATTTCACTGCAAAATAAATAAATAGAAAAATTAATAAATTAATAAATTAATAATAAAATTAAAAAAACCTGCCCATATCAAGATTTATTTATAACTATGTTTTGGTTTGAAAGATTATTTTGTTGAAATTGATGAGAATTTGAAAACAAAATATGAAAATGAATTACCTGGTAATACTAATCTCAGATAATTTGTAACATATCCCCATGCTAGACCATAGGCAACATCCCCAGCTGGTAAGAGGAATTGTGTCTCCATAGGAATGTCTTTACCTAAAAAATCACAGATCCTATTTATATCTATTGCAAGTCAAATCTTTATGCCAAATGTGCTTATATAAGATCATTAGTATTATATACAGTAATGTTTTGTAGATAGTTTTTTGTCCTTTTGTCCTTTTTCTTTTGGCCATTGTGTCCTTTGATGTACGAATTCTAACTACCCCTTTGGTATCTTCAAATTCTTCTCTTTCCAACTTTTCAATTACAGAAAATAGGAGAATGCCATTTTGATTACCAACAATGTTTTCAAATTGCTAATACCACATCTTTGGCATTAATTACTTTTGTATTTCATTTATCTTTGTATTGTTTCTTTTTGGGATGAAAAGTAGTTAACAGCATAAAGCACCGACAGTTCATGCACTTTATTGAAGAAGAAAAAAACATTTTAGAGTGTTCTAATTACACTCTCAGATTTTGACATTCCACTCTTGTGTTAACACTACAATCAACTTACCACTGACAATGCTATAAAGACTTTCTAAATGATCACGATTTCTGCTGTCATCAAAAGGAATATATGTCACCCATCTTAAGGCATCGGGAATGCAAATATCTTCTTTGCGATCAACAACTGGAATAACTCTAACCTTCCTTTTGTAAATGCTGTCACTCAGAGCAGACAACGTGTTGAACGTTAGCAACTTATCTTCTAAGGCTTTTCTGGTTCAGAGAATAACAAACCAACGACATTTGTGAACCGCCAAGAGTAGTTGTTGTCCCCATGTCCGACCAACTGCATTTCCTGAAGCTTCATCTTTTGCTATACTATGTATGCCTTTACTTTTAAGATAATTAGATATTTCTAATGCCTTTTCCTCATCGTGTTCTGTATGAGCAATATACACTTGATATGCATACTCATGTTCATCAGTCGGCTCTAGATTATCAAGCTGCGGGGGTAAGATCTCTTCCTACAAAATAAAATAATATGCTCACTAATACATATTCCAATAATCTAATAGTCCCTCATAGAACTCCTGGAGTACTTTCTATGCTTAAATAACAGACGGGCATACTAATAAATACATGTCCACTGCAGAATTACAATATAATTGGGACAATTTATAGGGATATAATGAATAAAGGTTTTACAGGTCCCTGCAATACAATTGTGTCAACATTAGACAAACTCTATGAAAACGTTACACGAATACATTTTCCCATATTGGTAATCAAATTTACCTTGAGCTCTTTTGTTTGAGAAAGATCTTCTTGAACTGCTTTCATCAAAACTTCAGATATTTTTTGTCTTTCATCAGAGAAAAATAAGCTACATTAATGACTGAAACAATTGCAACAATCAGCAGATAGACATGCCACTCCATATGTACTCCACCTGAAGAAATTATCCAACATAGACAATACCTGTTCTTATTTGTTAATGCTGTGCAAGCTGTAAGTGAATTTCCGACTCGGGATTAAGTGTGATACAAACAACGAATATGAAATATGCAGACATATTGAAACCAAAGAAAACAAAAACAAAACATATGTACCACAAAGACAGTAAATATAGTTTTATGATGCATATTAACTATACTTTACCTTCTTGTTAGTGTGGTTCCAGTTGTTCACATTGTGCTATTACATATCTCCATGATGTCAGTTCAGTATTGTGATGTCCGATATGCTTTCCATGTAAACACGATGTTCGCCTTGACTCTCATTTGTTTTGTAGGGAGTTTTATTTATGTTGTTTGTATTTATTTACGTATACTAGTGTACAACACGATTTCCATGTCAGATGATTTTCGTGTCTTTTATCAGCAACATGACAGGTGTCACTAGTTGAGCAGGAACTACTTACCCTTCCGGTTTTTTTTGTGGGTGTCGTATTCTTCAATAAAGTTTAATTTTCTGAGTATTGCTTTGTGGATCATTGTTTATCTTTTTTGTCCATTTTCTTTGCCTTTGTATTATCTGTTCTTCTACGATTTACGGCTTCCGATCAATTATACCCTTCCCCCTTTCTTATCGTCAAACCTTTCTTGACATATTTCGCTTATAGAAAGAAATCCTTCGTGGAATGAACATCCTATGATATACATTGCTGATTGGCTTAGACCACAGTGGTATTGTATTCAACAGTAACCTGTCTTCATGGTAGCACAACACAATCGTATCGTAATGTACCGGTATGATAATATCTATATGTTAAAAATCAAACAATAACAAATATTCCTACCATTAAACAGCAAAACTCTAGCTATGTCTCTACAATTGTCAAAATGGTTCAGAACAGAATTCATAGTGTAATAGAATCGACCTAATTGTAATTTCTTATCGTCTGTGGTAAACGGTGCTGAGGTTACTCCTAATTGGTTATCATTGGTGGCAGGATAGCTGTGCGAGAAGGTGGCTAAATGGTTGTCCTCCATTACTTTCATTGTACCAATCACACTTGGGTACTCACACATACAATAATAAGTCTAAAATATAACAAAATACTTCTAGCAACAAAAACGTAGATATCAAATTTAGTGCGGACGACGCGTGTCTGGGATAAACTTAATTAGGGACGCTCACAAAATTTGAAAAGTTTGAATATACCAAATGGGTATTCAGAAGCCGTAAATAGAAGAAGGATAGACAGTACAGTGGCAAAAAGAAAAAGGACAAACAACGGTCAACAAAACATTACACAGAAAACTAAAGATCGAGCAACACAAACACCACTAAAACCGGGGTGAGCTCAGAGTGGAACCGGGGTGAACTCAAGAGTGTAAGTCATTATCTCATTATATAAATGTATGAATAGTCATGCCTTAATCTATGTGTTCTGTCAATATGCAGTAATATTCTCATAGGACTGTATATCCAATATTAATCAGCTAACTATTAAAGAAGAAATTTTGTCAATTTTAATAAAATGTAAAAGCATGGGTCATTCATCGACAAAATGAAAAGCTACATCGGAGACATTGAACAAGACATTTGAGAAGAACTATTTCTAGATGATGACCTACTATATTTAATTATAGACTTTTCAAAATATTATTTCCTGACCAATAAGCAATAACAAAAAATTGTGAAAATGACACAATGGTTGTTCCTTGAAGGCAACAACGTAATGCATCGTACAAAATAAGCTTACTTATTTGACTTGACATTCACAGTGACCTTATTTTGTACATGTCATGTTCTAATTCATACAACATATGATATAATATTGTAAGACAAAAAGTTCTGCACCAGATAAAACTGTGTCTACAGACAAAATGCCAGGCAAACCTTTGAAACTATCTGAACTTCATTTCGGAGGTATGAAAATATGTTTTCGGCATTGTAAAGAAACATAACTTTGAAATACATATTTGATGTTGGGCTGTATTATGAAACTAGCAAAACAAAAACGTGTAAAATTGGAATGCATCGATTCAGAGATACTCCAATAAGTGAAAGAATCCAGCCAAAAACACCGATGACCGGCATTAGAATCGACCAACAGAATAACATAACATTACATGTGGTAGCATAAACAGTTTGGATAAAGGTAAGACGAATACATAGTACCTCAGTCATATATTGTTCAGTATGAGATGACATGGATACAAACATACCAGCAGTAGCAAATAGTCTCTAAAACATGCACTCACAAACCCTGTAAGGAAGCAGGGACTTATAACTTTACATGGGAACAATCTCTGCAATCAGTTGAAACGTGGAATATTCTTATGAATCAACTAATTCATGAATATGTGAATATCTGGAACGATAATACAAGTTTTATCTTTTCGTCAGCAGGGCTGCGGAATGCTCCAAATAAGAGTATTATATTATGTATCTAGTTAAAAGTTCTAAAATTGCATAACATACTGGGTAATACATAACATAGACAATAAGTAAGTGGAATGCTGACGGTTTATTACATCTATACCTACTTGGTCTCCATTAGTCACACTGTACATTTTAATTGAATAAACCCTATGATTTCCTCCTCTCATTAACGCATTGATTGCTATTGTTGTCTCTTCCTTGATGTTTTCATCTTCTACTGATAAAGCATATTTACAAGTACATGAACTTGGTACCAGTTCATACAGTTTCCATGACATCCTACTTTGAACGTCTGCAGATTGTCTTTTGTACCATGATGATTCCATTAACACTTTCTTTAAATCTGTAAACAAGACATGAATATATATAGCCATTCTTAGATGCAAGTCGACTTTTGATTTGATGCAACAACCGAATATTTTGGCATGTTTTAAATACACCATATTAAATTAGGTAAATATCACCGTGTCCCCCGTCACATTTGGGGACATGGTTTTGTGAAGGTGGGGGACATGGATCTGAAGCGGCGGTTTCAGGTAAGCTGGTGTGAAATCATAAATTATAGCATTATTACAATTATTTAAAATATATGACTTATTTAGCGGAACACCAGGTTCATTTCGGGAGATGTTGATCCCATTTTACCCACGTTATTCGTCCGGTATATAGGTGAACAGTTCTGCAATGTATGACAAGGGTGGTCAAAATTGAAAATTATCACAAGTCTCCGTCAGCTTTTAGCTAATTTAAGGCTCGATGCACATACTTTCAATGACATATGTTATCTAAAAAGTCGTCAGCGTTAAATGCAATCATTATTTCAAACCATCAACGGAATATAAGAAGCATACGATCAAATTGTCTCTCGCCTTAAATTGTGGCGTATGGGGGTAACATATTTGTGACGCCAGGGGATAGGGCTCACATTTTAAAAACAAGGATAATTATGCATAATCCTTTTTATCAACAACAAAACATCCCACATTTGTAATGAATAATCACTTCAGAGTACATACATCAGTGAGGGATTGTGTTAAAGAACATTGTGTCATGTAATCGTAATTTTACACTTCAAAAGTCAACAGTATTTTATTTAGACTGAAATCTGTTATTCTGTATGTAGTAGGACAGTTACCGAAACAGAATATATTTTCCTGAGGTACTTAGAACAGACAAGTGTTTTAATATCCGAGGTCGACGGCCAATGGCAATAGAATACTTTGTTGTTCTAGTAACCATGAACACCATTTTGATCCATAAAACATTCATATGGTGACTTGACATTATGTCGATATTGTTTACTGTACCGCTTGATTAATATCGCCTGGCTTGTGCTAGTCCGTGGACCCGTAACTGACAATGAACAACAATCCATGTATACATCAAACAGATAGCTATACCACCACTGCCTCATTTTGATTGGTCTCGTTAGCACGTCATACTAAAAAGCGACCGGGACACTTGTTGCTGTAGATACAGAATTCATTTATATTCATTAATCTTGTTTAAGAATGAATGAATGCTCTTTTATCCCAGAAAAAGAATCGATTGATAGAATAACCCATCAATATTAGGCATATCCCATACAAGATTTTATAATATATTAATTTAACAACTATAAATGATAACACATTTTAACATTATTACGCTTACACTGAATTATGTAATAAATTTTGAATTTCAAAATAGTTTCAATTGCTTGGTATTGAAGGTAATTTATGTACATTTCTTAATTCAATTTGTCTAAATTATGCTCAGCTTGTATATTGTGCTCTGTGCAAAACAGTTTGGATCAGATCTGCATATTTCTTCTGTGTCAAACTCGCATAGTAATTAGTTTGTCGGTCTGTTTTTTTTAGCAGATTTCATTTGTTCCTCAATCCAATATATTTATACATGACATCCCATTTTAATTTTTCAGTCAAAGTCTAAAGGATCACGATTGTTTGGCGCTTGGTTTTTATAATGTTTCTAAACTATTTTAAATATTGCCATTACATACTTCACAGTTACCATGATTGTCTACTTAAAATTCTTATCAATGTTGTTCAAATATTGGGTCCAGGGGACGGTAACTAGAAGCTATCTTAGGGCTAAGACATGTATTAATCATAATTCTTAAAGGGGATCATTAATATATCATTTTCCCAAACGTGTGGCAGCTATAAAACCTTTACATGATTTTTTATTGATTTTACTATATGTTCTATTTTTAGTAACGGTTGATATGTTAGTTGGTCTTCCAGGTCATCAGAGTAGACTCCCTAAGGATGATTCAGGCCAACGTTGGTTCAAATTGGTCCAGTTGTTTCAGAGGAGAAGAATTTTTTATAAAGGTTAACGATTTTCACGTGACGATTTTTTGGTCAAATTTTCTATTTTTAGTAACGTTGGCAACCATGTTTGACAACGGTTGAGTCAACCATAATTCATAAAGGTGATCATTAATGTATAATTTTTCCAAAACGTACATTCTTCTACACATCCATATGATAAATAAGGTCAAAATAAGATTAAATATAATTGTCACGTGCCTTCGTGCCCTGAATTGTTCATAATTCATAAAGGTGATCATTAATGTATAATTTTTCCAAAGTTAGGCAGCTATTTAACCTTTAACAGCGGTCATGTTGGTTGGTTGGCGTGGTCATCGGACATAACCGTTAAAGCAGACCTCCTAAAGATGATTCAGGCCAACGTTGGTTTAAATTGGCCCAGTATTTTCAGAGAAGAAGATCTTTTTATAAAAGTTTAAGGACGACAGACGGACGACGTACTCCAAGTGAAGGCAAAAGCTCACCTGACTCTTTGGGTCAAAAAACGTACATTCTTCTACACATCCATATGATAAATAAGGTCAAAATAAGATTAAATATAATTGTCACGTTCCTTCGTGCCCTGAATTGTGATTTTTATTACACGAGGGCTGCTTTACCTTTCATGAAAAAGGGTAATATACATAATTATCCTTGTTTTTAAAATGTGAGCCCTATCCCCAGACGTCACAAATATTTTACCCCCATACGCCATAATTTAACGCGAGAGACAATTCGATCGTATGCTTCTTATATTGCGTTGATGGTTTGAAATAATGATTGCATTTAACGCGAATGACATTTTAGATAACATATGTCATTGAAAGTATGTGCATCGAGCATTAAATTAGCTAAAATCTGACGGATAATTTTCAATTTTGACCACCCTCGTCATACATTGCAGAACTGTTCACCTATATACCGGACAAATAACGTGGGTAAAATGGGATCAACATCTCCTGAAATGAACCTGGTGTTCCGCTAAATAAGTCATATATTCTAAATAATTGTAATAATGCTATAATTTATGATTTCACACCAGCTTACCTGAAATCACCGCTTCAGATCCGTGTCCCCCACCTTCACAAAGCCATGTCCCCAAATGTGACGGGGGACACGGTGTATATATATATTAGAGATGGCAAACCGTTCAGAATTTACTAACCGGTTACTCGAATAATCTTCCGACCGATTACTCGGTTAACCGGTAGATATCATTGTTCAGGTGTAATCTTGCAAGGGACAAATCAATAAGGCGATGTCAATAATAACCTTATACTACATTAAGAATTTTACTATATTTCGTGAAGGAACCTTATAATCTGGAGCTAGGATACTCATTAAATTTAAAAATCCTTTGCCTTCTACGAGTTTTAACGGCATATAATCCAATACCACCATTTCAACTATTGCAATTGTAATGTGTTCATTCTGGGAAGATGACAATTTCCGCGATCGTGGTGAATTTGCAAATTCGTCTACAGATGGCTGTTGTTCAGGCGTAAACCATCCAGAAATATCTGACGAATGTTGTAGCTTTAAATGATTAAGCATATTGCTAGTTCCTCCCGTATATGTCATTTCTAAATTGCACAGTTTGCATTTCACAATTTTCGACTCCACATCTCGTTTAAAATACGACCAAACTTTCGATTGTGGTGGAGGCATTTTGTAATGAAACTTCAAACATTTCAATTGCAAGTTAATTAGACAGATGAACAGTTTTTACAATTGTTGTGATTAGTTATGGTTGTGGTTGTAAAAACACGAATACCCGAGGGATAGTTATCGTGTCTTATCACAGTTATTTAATTGTTGATTTAATCCGATATCTAAGTTTATTTACTGTTACACTATACATGTACTTTAAATATTTTTTGACTTAAATTATGAATTGAGAAAACAGTGACAAGATCGAGATATTTTCATCATATTTTATCAAAACTTAACGAATAATGGAATCGCAAAATAGCTAACCGGTTACGATCTTTCCGACGGTTACCGAGTAATCGTTGCCATCCCTAATATATATATCAGAATTAGGTACCATATTAAATTGGGCATATTAGAATTAGGCACCATATTAAATTGGGATATCAGAATTAGGCACCATATTAAATTGGGATATCAGAATTAGGTACCATATTAAATTGGGCATAGCAGAATTAGGCACCATATTAAATTGGGATATCAGAATTAGGCACCATATTAAATTGGGATATCAGAATTAAGCACCATATTGAATTGGGATATCAGAATTAGGCACCATATTAAATTGGGATATCAGAATTAGGCACCGTATTAAATTGGGATATCAGAATTAGGCACCATATTAAATTGGGCATATCAGAATTAGGCACCATATTAAATTGGGATATCAGAATTAGCATCATATTAAATTGGGATATCAGAATTAGGCACCATATTAAATTGGCCATAGCAGAATTAGGCACCATATTAAAATGGTATATCAGAATTAGGCACCATATTAAATTGGGATATCAGAATTAAGCACCATATCAAATTGCGATATCAGAATTAGATACCATATTAAATTGGGCATAGCAGAATTAGGGACCATATTAAATTGGGATATCAGAATTAGGCACCATATTAAATTGGGATATCAGAATTAGGCACCATATTAAATTGGGATATCAGAATTAGGCACCGTATTAAATTGGGATATCAGAATTAGCACCATATTAAATTGGGCATATCAGAATTAGGCACCATATTAAATTGGGATATCAGAATTAGGCATCATATTAAATTGGGATATCAGAATTAGGCACCGTATTAAATTGGGCATAGCAGAATTAGGCACCATATTAAAATGGTATATCAGAATTAGCCACCATATTAAATTGGGATATCAGAATTAAGCACCATATTAAATTGGGGTATCAGAATTAGGCACCATATTAAATTGGGATATCAGAATTAGGCACCACTATATAAATAACACATAGCTGAGAGGGTTGGAGAGCAGATTGTTACCCCGAGAAATTCATTGTCAACCGAGGTGAAGGTTGACAATGAATTTCTCGGGGTAACAATCTGCTCTACCCCCCTCTCAGCTATGTGTTATTTGTTTTATTATACTAAATGTTCTTTTCTCCTGGTTTCATTTTTTTTTATGATTTTGATGCCCTGAATTTCAATTGCTGTTGTCTTTAAATATGTTAAACTGTGATATCGATGATGTGTAATAAATAAGATTACATACATTTTTTGTATTTGTTAATATTTTTCTGCCATTGTGGTGTATGTCTTATAAAGATGGGTGTTCTTAAATGAAAAGTGAGTAATTTTGTCAGCTATGCCATGTGATAGACTAAATTATCACCCTCTGTCATGTGATAGACTAAATTATCACCCTCTGCCATGTGATAGACTAAATTGGCACACGCTCATTAACCAATGAGAAGACAGGAAATTTACATGAAATATAATAAATTAAATTGGGATATCAGAATTAGGGACCATATTAAATTGGGCATAGCAGAATTAGGGACCATATTAAATTGGGATATCAGAATTAGGCACCATATTAAATTGGGATATCAGAATTAGGCACCATATTAAATTGGGATATCAGAATTAGGCATCATATTAAATTGGGATATCAGAATTGTATCAGACATATCTTACCCGGCAACACATACTGTAGAAATCCAGAGTAGTGTGACCAAACTAATCCATGAGCGACATTTCCAGCTGGCATTGCATCCTCTGTGATAGACTTTGTTTCTGTACCAAAACAAAACAGTGAAATACAAATTCACTCCAGTTAAAAATATGCAGTCATGCGAAATCGCAATC
Organism: Bathymodiolus brooksi; assembly: GCA_963680875.1. Classification (NCBI taxonomy): domain Eukaryota; kingdom Metazoa; phylum Mollusca; class Bivalvia; order Mytilida; family Modiolidae; genus Bathymodiolus; species Bathymodiolus brooksi. The sequence goes on along the minus strand of OY804576.1, from coordinate 126,825,624 downwards.
TGATACATGGTGTCAAGAATTTTTTCATAAGAAGCATAGAGCACATTGGAAATAAACGTCAGAGAATGTAAAAGGGGCAATCAAAATGGACAATCCAGAGAAACTGACAACACAAGTCGAAGAAAAACAAAACAAAAACAAAACACAATATGTGTTGGACACAACAAACAAACACAAATAACGTGAATAAGACATGAGTCCTCCTACAAACAAACACAAATAACGTGAATAAGACATGAGTACTCCTCCAAACAAACACAAATAACGTAAATAAGACATGAGTCCTCCTACAAACAAACACAAATAACGTAAATAAGACACGAGTCCTCCTACAAACACAAATAACGTAAATAAGACACGAGTCCTCCTACAAACACAAATAACGTAAATAAGACATGAGTCCTACAAACAAACACAAATAACGTAAATAAGACATGAGTCCTCCTACAAACAAACACAAACAACGTGAATAAGACATGAGTACTCCTACAAACAAACACAAATAACGTAAATAAGACACGAGTCCTCCTACAAACAAACACAAATAACGTAAATAAGACACGAGTCCTCCTACAAACACAAATAACGTAAATAAGACATGAGTCCTCCTACAAACAAACACAAATAACGTAAATAAGACATGAGTCCTCCTACAAACAAACACAAATAACGTGAATAAGACATGAGTACTCCTACAAACACAAATAACGTAAATAAGACATGAGTCCTACAAACAAACACAAATAACGTAAATAAGACATGAGTACTCCTACAAACAAACACAAATAACGTAAATAAGACACGAGTCCTCCTACAAACACAAATAACGTAAATAAGACATGAGTCCTACAAACAAACACAAATAACGTAAATAAGACATGAGTCCTCCTACAAACAAACACAAATAACGTGAATAAGACATGAGTACTCCTACAAACAAACACAAATAACGTAAATAAGACACGAGTCCTCCTACAAACACAAATAACGTAAATAAGACATGAGTCCTACAAACAAACACAAATAACGTAAATAAGACATGAGTACTCCTACAAACACAAATAACGTGAATAAGACATTAGTACTCCTACAAACAAACACAAATAACGTAAATAAGACACGAGTCCTCCTACAAACACAAATAACGTAAATAAGACATGAGTCCTACAAACAAACACAAATAACGTAAATAAGACATGAGTACTCCTACAAACACAAATAACGTGAATAAGACATGAGTACTCCTACAAACAAACACAAATAACGTAAATAAGACACGAGTCCTCCTACAAACACAAATAACGTAAATAAGACATGAGTCCTACAAACAAACACAAATAACGTAAATAAGACATGAGTACTCCTACAAACACAAATAACGTGAATAAGACATGAGTACTCCTACAAACAAACACAAATAACGTAAATAAGACACGAGTCCTCCTACAAACACAAATAACGTAAATAAGACATGAGTCCTACAAACAAACACAAATAACGTAAATAAGACATGAGTACTCCTACAAACACAAATAACGTGAATAAGACATGAGTACTCCTACAAACAAACACAAATAACGTAAATAAGACACGAGTCCTCCTACAAACAAACACAAATAACGTAAATAAGACATGAGTACTCCTACAAACAAACACAAATAACGTAAATAAGACACGAGTCCTCCTACAAACACAAATAACGTAAATAAGACATGAGTCCTACAAACAAACACAAATAACGTAAATAAGACATGAGTACTCCTACAAACACAAATAACGTGAATAAGACATGAGTACTCCTACAAACAAACACAAATAACGTAAATAAGACACGAGTCCTCCTACAAACAAACACAAATAACGTAAATAAGACATGAGTACTCCTACAAACAAACACAAATAACGTAAATAAGACACGAGTCCTCCTACAAACAAACACAAATAACGTAAATAAGACATGAGTCCTACAAACAAACACAAATAACGTAAATAAGACATGACTCCTACAAACAAACACAAATAACGTAAATAAGACATGAGTACTCCTACAAACAAACACAAATAACGTAAATAAGACATGAGTACTCCTACAAACAAACACAAATAACGTAAATAAGACACGAGTCCTCCTACAAACACAAATAACGTAAATAAGACACGAGTCCTCCTACAAACAAACACAAATAACGTAAATAAGACACGAGTCCTCCTACAAACACAAATAACGTAAATAAGACATGAGTCCTACAAACAAACACAAATAACGTAAATAAGACACGAGTCCTCCTACAAACACAAATAACGTAAATAAGACATGAGTCCTACAAACACAAATAACGTAAATAAGACACGAGTCCTCCTACAAACAAACACAAATAACGTAAATAAGACATGAGTACTCCTACAAACAAACACAAATAACGTAAATAAGACACGAGTCCTCCTACAAACACAAATAACGTAAATAAGACATGAGTCCTACAAACAAACACAAATAACGTAAATAAGACATGAGTACTCCTACAAACAAACACAAATAACGTAAATAAGACATGAGTACTCCTACAAACAAACACAAATAACGTAAATAAGACACGAGTCCTCCTACAAACACAAATAACGTAAATAAGACACGAGTCCTCCTACAAACACAAATAACGTAAATAAGACATGAGTCCTACAAACAAACACAAATAACGTAAATAAGACATGAGTACTCCTACAAACAAACACAAATAACGTAAATAAGACACGAGTCCTCCTACAAACACAAATAACGTAAATAAGACATGAGTCCTACAAACAAACACAAATAACGTAAATAAGACATGAGTCCTCCTACAAACAAACACAAAAAACGTGAATAAGACATGAGTACTCCTACAAACAAACACAAATAACGTAAATAAGACACGAGTCCTCCTACAAACACAAATAACGTAAATAAGACATGAGTCCTCCTACAAACACAAATAACGTAAATAAGACATGAGTCCTACAAACAAACACAAATAACGTAAATAAGACACGAGTCCTCCTACAAACACAAATAACGTAAATAAGACATGAGTCCTACAAACAAACACAAATAACGTAAATAAGACATGAGTACTCCTACAAACAAACACAAATAACATGAATAAGACATGAGTACTCCTACAAACAAACACAAATAACATGAATAAGACATGAGTACTCCTACAAACAAACACAAATAACATGAATAAGACATGAGTACTCCTACAAACAAACACAAATAACGTGAATAAGACATGAGTACTCCTGCAAACAACTGGAGGTAAAGACGAACTGAACATTTTTTATGTGGAAATCGTAACTCGAATGCTATTCAACAGGTACATCAGATTAAAGAAGGCCAAATTTAATGTGAGTAATCATAAATAGAAAGTAGTCTCTTAACAAACTTGTATATTCATATCACTTCCAACAAATGCATGTATTGTTCAATATTCAATAAAAAAAACATTTTTTTACTTTGATTAATCCAGAAACGCGCCGTGCGTATTACATCAGATCAGACATGTATGCTTTTCTTACAGAAACAATATTCTTAAAAACCGTAGATGAGGAAAGTATTGGGCTTTGAAAATGTTCCTGGTGGTCATTTAAAAAGTTTAAATTATTACAAGGGGGTAATATAGAATGTTGAATCAAAATACAAACCTCTAAGAGCCTCAACTGCTGATTTTACCCAGTCATCTTGTCCTTCTTTGAAGCATATCTTACGGGCTTCTTGTAAGACTGCAACATGGGGCATCTAATAATAAAACAAAAATAGTACTTTGAAAATTATTAGTAACTTCATTATAAATATAAGCGCAAATATATTACTCACAGATGCTTCACAATTTGCTATGTTATTGCGTAAAATATTGTAAAATAGGGAACCTTAGATTTTGTTTTGCTAACCTGGGAGTCTAAGGTGTTTTGTTAACAGGCGAGTTAAAAAAAAGTATTATGTTATTAAAAAAAATATTGTGTAATGATTTTTACTTGTTTATACATTAGTGCATACGATAAGGTATTTGACTGTAATATCCACTCTTTAATCACAAGCCTGCTGTAACAGTAAATTATACTAAATGTTTTGTTTCTGTATGTTTTTCGTTTTTCTCGTCGTGTATTCGATCATTCCTTATTTTGTATTTCTCCTGACACAATTGGGATGTAATAATTTGCACTTAAAAACGAATATATCTAATTTAGTGGGCACGACGCGTTTCTGAAATAACTTTCATCAGGTAGCTCATAAAATGTATTATAGTCGATTGTATTTTCTAATTAATGTAACTAAGCAACAATTGAAATTAACTAGCATAGAGAGACAATTATTATCGCTGTTGAAATCACATATCTTTGATAGGGATGCAATTATGCTTTTGTTTTAATAGTTCATTAAATTAAATTACCTCAGAAGCTGAAATACCGTGAAGTAACAATACAACAGAGAGTCGATTGGTTCTTTGAGCTTTTTCTAAACTAATTAGCAACTCAAACGAACACCATAAACTTTCCATTGCATTCTTAGACATAAATAACAGTGTTTTGTCAGTATTGTCTACCATATTTGTAATAGTTGGAATGACTTGGTTGCCAGATACAAAACATTCTTGTCCACAAATTCTGATATTCTTTGCTTTTAATTTTGGTATGACTTCTTTACGAACAAGTTCATTATCTTCATCTTTGTTGCTATGTGAAATAAACACCTTCAACGCTTCCATCTTTTTCCTTCAAAAATATGTTTAAGGTGTGTGAACTATATAATATTATCTGATTTTATATTTTACATTCATTTGCTGACTGATTATAAGTTTATACATGTGAGCATTGACATTTTACGCACATGTGGAATATACTTGCACGATCGCATCATTTCATTGAGAGGGAAGAATAGGGACCATAAAACTAGTTTAGCCCCACCACTTTTTAATGAAGTGACTTTAACAAGCCAGGAAAGTGAGCGATCATGTATTTGTATGATGGGGATGACGGTTTTGATATTTTATTTTGGAATTTTCCGACAGTGTGGTATTTTTATGTTTTCCATTTTAGTTATTTTAGCCCAATGATACGTCCTCTGTATTCACTTTCCATCTTAAGCCCAATAAAACGTCCTCTGTATTCACTTTCCATCTTAAGCCCAATAATATGTCCTCTGTATTCACGTTCCATCTCAAGCCCTGTAGTCACTTTCCATCTTAAGCCCTGTATTCACTTTTCATCTTAAGCCCAATAATACGTCCTCTATGCATTCACTTTCCATCTTAAGTCCAATAAAACGTCCTCTGTATTCACTTTCCATCTTAAGCCCAATAATATGCCCTCTGTATTCACGTTCCATCTCAAGCCCTGTATTCACTTTCCATCTTAAGCCCTGTATTCACTTTCCATCTTAAGCCCTGTATTCACTTTCCATCTTAAGCTCTGTATTCACTTTCCATCTTAAGCCCTGTATTCACTTTCCATCTTAAGCCCTGTATTCACTTTCCATCTTAATGTGATACCTTTAAATACTTCAGGAATAGGCTTTGTGATAACAAAACATTCATATAAGTTAGGAAAACGCTTATATGTATAACATACAGAATCTCGATTCGAGTCTATGCTAAAATACCCCCATCTTTGTCCACTGTAAAATATGATTTTCAGGTAGAAATAGACAGCCAACACTGACTAATATATTAGCTTCCTATCCTGATTTCCTTGATAGAGTGTTGCTGCTAACAAAGAATTTACCGAACCTGGTTCCTAGTGGTTAAATTGAAATCGTCATTTCGAAAGTTTTTACGGTCACCACCATGACGGATGTGTTCTGTTTGTAGTAATCACAATGCGTGCTTTCATCACTCATAAATTATCACCAGGTTTGTAACCATAGGAACACGGTGTGTGCCATCATGAATTATCACCAGGTTTGTAACAATAGGAACACGGTGTGTGCCATCATGAATTATCACCAGGTTTGTAACAATAGGAACACGGTGTGTGCCATCATGAATTATCACCAGTTTGGAACCATAGGAACACGGTGTGTGCCATCATGAATTATCACCAGGTTTGTGACCATAGGAACACGGTGTGTGCCATCATGAATTATCACCAGGTTTGTAACAATAGGAACACGGTGTGTGCCATCATAAATTATCACCAGGTTTGTAACCATAGGAACACGGTGTGTGCCATCGTGAATTATCACCAGGTCTGTAACCATAGGAACACGGTGTGTGCCACATGTAGTTCGATCTTTCGTTTTCTGTTTAATGTTTTGTAAATCGGTGTTTGTCCTTTTGTATTTTTTCTGTTGGCCATTGTGTTGTTTGTTTTTCTTCGATTTTCAGTGGTTTTCCCTTTGTCCTTTTTCTTCAGATCATTATGTTGACTGTCCTTCTACGATTTACGATATCTGATTACCTCTTTTGGTATCTTCCAACTTTTCTTAGCACACATAATTTGGACAATGTTTCTGATGATATGATATGTGTATTAAATAGACCTGCGTATCAACAAAAACGCAGATGTCAAATTTCGTGCACACGACGCGTAAATAATTAGAAGTGTAATGTTGTAAAGTAAGGAGATTAATTTACTCTATATAAAATGTAGTGCTTCTTTGTGTATACAATAGTAAGATAAAGATAAAACAATAACTATATACCGTCAAACCTGTATTAAGAGGTCACAATTGGGAGAAAGAAAAAGTGGCCTTATAAGACAGGTGACCTCTTAAGAGAGGTTCAATTCATATGAAATTTGCTATGACAGGATAAATAAAAGGTGATCTTTTAATACAGGTGACTGGTTAATAGAGGTGACAGCCTGAGCAGGTTTGACTGTATATAATATGATGCAATAGGAGTATAATACCTGTAAAATATCCACACAAGCTGCATGCATATCTTGGAAATAACGTATAATGCAAAACCCATGCTTACTGGCAGTAGAAATTCAATCTATATTCCCAAATTTACCTTTCCATTGCCAATATGTTCAACTATTTACGACTGGTGAAGATCTACAAAGTAAAATAAACACTGTGAGGCATCACTGGGTATAAATGTAATAATGGTTGAAAATGTACTCATTCGGGTGCCCCTTGGTTGCCAATTATCATGTATTAGAACTTCCAGTCAAACTTTGTATGTATCTTTTTTTCTTTTTATAAAAGGTGTTAAAGACATTTATTTTGGATAAAAATTGGATATGTTATCAAGACATTTGCCATCAGTAGTAGTCTTGTCTTAAAAGAATACTGTTATGTAACTTACATATATACACAACACGACAATTACCAGAACAGACCTCCAATCTAAGAATTCCTACGAAATCGATTTAAAATAAAAGTTGACGGTGTTATTTGGGTGCAATAAAACAACGGACAACGGGTTTTTATGTCGTTTTACTTCCCCCTCTCCCACCACGATACCAACACCAAATCAGTACTTTGTAGCTCTGTATTCGTATTTCATGTATAGATATAAGCTGCTACGCTGTATATTTGAATGTAATAGAACATCTGTTTTCCAATTTAGATATGTTGATACCATGCAGTTTCATTTGTGATGAATGGAACAAAAACGAAAGTAGATCTTTCATGTGGATATTATCACATGTTTGCTTGATTGATACATTTACAAATTTAGATTAAATAAAAAAATGTCGTAAAATATGAATGCGTAAAATATTAAAACAGTTTAAAGAATAATTTACCTACATTTTAAGTGATCACGAAAACGAAGGTAGCAGGCAACAATTGGTTTCAATCGTAACTACTCGGCCATTCTCGCTACCCTACAAATTATTTGTGTAGCGAGAATGGCCGAGTAGTTACGATTGCAATTAGTTTCAGGACTATTTATAAAAAAAAAAGTAAATCCCAACAAATTCGAAAATATATTGAAATGTATCCGTGTTGTTAAAAGTTTGTTTTCCTCATTAAATTTGATAAAATCTAAAATTTTATTTTCTATTTCAAGCTGAATATACCTTACTAGTGAGGAATATAGATTGGACCCTTTCATGTTTGCTGTTTCAGGAAATAAACGACCCACGGTAATCACACACTGATTTTTCCCATTTATTAAGTTCTCACCTGTTTAGTGGTATTTACATATCTATATTTGAAACATATATGCACATTTAATATATAAGGAAGGTAATAGACTATAAATGATATCACACCAAAAATGATATAAATTGGTTTTAATTTATCGATTATTTTTACAATATATTTAAACATACTTTGCACAACCAGAACCCGATATTCGTGCCAATTTAGGGGAAAAAATGTTTAAAAAATATCGACGAAATGAATTAATATCCAGCATCTTTGAACCACGACGACCGCTTTATTCACGACCTCTGATGTTACGGCCCCATTTGGCAAATTCTGACCACGTCTATTGAGGGTCATTCATGCTTGTATATCGTCATGTGTATTTATTTATACATTTTCTTCCATCATATGACATCATAATAATTTTAAATAAGAAACAAATCTTATTTTAAGTTCAAACGCAACGATAAATTGCTTCTGGCAAAAATTTGTAAATTTGCAACACACGTGCTAGTCAACGTCTTTGTCATTTGTTGACAACTTGTACCGGCGATTCTTTCTTCTGAGGCACCGACCATCGATATATAATCGATTAGCTTCGATCGCTTGGCATGCCAGTATTATCAATGAATTTGTGCAACTGTTGGGAAATTTTGTGAAAGCAAACCGAATTTGTATTGCATAGTTATCATTTATTAAGACGTTTCATTACAAAAAAAACCCTTTCACATCACTTTATAACCCAACAATTAAATGGTATGAAAACAATACGTCAGTTGAATATCTCTAACACAATTCATTAAATCTGGCATTAATCCCAAGATCAGTGCCGGATTTACCTGTAGGCTCGATAGGCTGAAGCCTAGGGTCTCAACAATTTGGGGGGCTCCGGTCAAGGTGTATAATAGTTTTAATACTGTTATTGAACGTTCACACTTATGCTGTCATAGCGTACTGTACTTTCTAAACAACCCTTCAGGAATTTTCCTTACACAGTTGCACTCAATTTCAGAATATTGCAGAATTTTAAACACCCCCCATCATCTTCGCCTTTGTTGAAATTGATTAAGCACACTTCCATCTTCCTCCAAGTCGTGAAGGGAGGGGCCTCACAAGTGGAATAGCCTAGGGCCTCTCTTTATCTAAATCCGGCACTTCCCAAGATGGTAATGTCTTAGTGGGTTTCGTGTTTAGTTTTCTGTGTAGTCAATTTTAAGCACCCCCCCCCCCCCCCCCCCATCATCTTCGCCTTTGTTGAAAATTGATTAAGCACACTTGTATCTTCCTCCAGTCGTGAAGGGAGGGGTCTCACAAGTGGAATAGCCTAGGGCCTCTCTTTATCTAAATCCGGCACTTCCCAAGATGGTAATGTCTTAGTGGGTTTCGTGTTGCATAATCTTTAGTTTTCTGTATAGTCTATTGTATATCATTGTCTTTTTGTCCGTTGCATTGTCTATCCTTCTTTGAGTGACAGCTTCTATCACCCCTTTTTATGTTTTGTAGATTGTTGTTTGTCCTTTTGTCCTTTTTCGTTTGGCCATTGTACTGTCTGTTATTCTTCGATTTACGGATTCTGATTACCCCTTTGGTATCTTCAAACTCTTCTTCAAACTGTTATTAAATGTTAATTTCATCTGCCTTCCAATAATTCATCACAAACCAAGAGCTATTCAGGTGGTATTATGGGCAGGTATCAAGTTTTCTAACTCTGTCATCATTAAAAATTGTCAGATATACTTTAAAGAAAAACAGATATAGGAAAACAGCTAGAACAACATATGGATGGATGAAGATACATCTGAAACTCGCGTAAGAACTGTAAAATCAGAAGTTCAGATATTTACGAGCAAACTGCTCTTACAAACCACTTAACATCATCGTCTTATATTTTAAATTAGAAGTTGACATTCAGAACTTCCTAGATCATCAGATGTGTATTACAGTATAAACAATGTAACAAATGCAATCACACAACGATGTACATGTATATGATCAGACTTAAATTAACTCAAAACGTACAATGCATATAAAGTCACTTTCACATAATGAGTAGACGAGCGAAAAGGTGTGGTTTTGAGTTAAATTATCTTGTTTCCCTTCTCACTGTTATCTTGTCAGTAGGATAATGGTAACCACCTTCTATTATGTTATCTCTCGTCTTCCAGTTAAGTCTAAATTATAATACGTCTTTGTTAATATTTTCGATCAACATGACAGGTGACCATAGCCCAATTTGACTATCCTGTGTAGGCCCTTTGGTTTTATTTCTCCAAAAACTTTAAATTATTTGGCTTTCCAACCTTTCAATTTTGAGCGTACATGATGAATGTTATTCCAGAAACGCGCCATGCGCACTATATTTCACATCTACGTTTTTATTAAAATACATCTTTGTTAATATTCTGGATCAACAAGACAGTTAGGTTAGTACCTGTATTACGGCTAAGCCGTTTGATTTACTTGCTCCTAAAGACTTTTAAGACTTGTTAATATGTTTTTGTGGAGGTTTCATTTCCTGTGTTCTTAGGGTTTGGTTTATGGTGTTTAACGCCACTTTCAACAATATTTCAGTTATATCGTGGAGGTCAGTTTTATTGGTGGAGGTCACCGGAGTACCCGGAGAAAACGACATATCGCAAGTTACTGAAAACTTTATCATATAATGTTGTATCGAGTGCAACCCACCATGAACCGGATTCGAACTCACAACTTTAGTGGTGATAGGCAATGCTTGCAGAGGTAGTTGTAAATCCTGTACCTGTGGCGCACCATGTGAAAATTCTCATCATTTCTTTTTTGATTGTGATAAAGATACAGATAATAGGGAAATATTATTTAAGTCTTAATTGGCCACCTTCTAACATTATATTGATGTAAATCTATTGACAAAAGGAAATGATTTCTTAACATATCAAGAAAATACAACTATTTTTAGACATGCTTTTAAATATATTAAAGACTCCAAAAGATTTACAATTGTCTAAATGATCTAAAGAACCAACACACATCTCCAAAAGTATTTATCCTCCTTTCTTTTCTTTCGTATATTGTCTCTACCTATGTTTTTGTATATAATTATTCTGTGTTTATTTATCTCTATGCATATTATATACATATTATATCATTTCATTGCGCATTCTAATATATATTGTAAATAATTGTATTCGGGAGAAGACTTCACAAGTTGGAAAAACTTTTGTCCGATCTCTATTTGTTATATTTAGCAAATAAGAATATGTTTAAACTAAACTACACAATATGACAATTACCAGAACAGGCCACTAATCTATGAAGTCGTACGAAATCGATTTAAAATTAAAGTTGATGGTGTTATTTGGGTGCAATAAAACAAATTCGGACAACGGGTTTAAGCGAAGTTTACACCCCGCCCCCTTTCCCCACCATGATCACCACAAAATCAGCACTTTGTAACTCTGAATTCATAGTTTATATATACATGCGCTGCTACGCTGTGTATTTCAATTGAATAGAAATACCATGTTTTTCAATAAAGATATGTGATAATGCAGTTTCATTTGTCAAGTTATGAATGGAGCAAAAACGAAAGTAGATCTTTCATGTGAATATTATCACACGTTTTAGCTTTATTGATACATTTACAAATTCGGATTAAATTAAAAAAGGTCGTTAAATATAATTTGTGAAATATTAAAACAGTTTGAAAAATAATTTACCTATATTTTAAGTGATCACGAAAACGAAAGTACTAGGAAACAATTAGTTTCAGACTAGATTTTTATCAAATATGAAAATGATAGGTTCTACATCAAGCTGAACATAACTTATTAGTCAGGGATAAGGATTGGAACTTTTCATTCTTGTTGTTTCAGGAAATAAATGACCCACGGTAATCACACGCTGGTTTTTCCCTTTTATTCTCACCTGTTTTGTGGTATTTACCTATCTATATTTAAAATAAGGGTAATAACAAAATTACTGAACTCCGAGCAATCTTACAAAGGGAAAGTCAAATGACCCTGACTTGGTACAGACATTTCTAAAGAAATGGTGGGTTGAATCAGATTTTAAAGAGCCAAACCTCCCCCTTTCATTACGGCTCAAAGTTTCCGACTGTCACTATAACAGTATGTATAACAATACTTGAACAAAACAGGTAAAACAGTTGTCATAACAGCACCAAACTCAGTGAAGTGAATGTCAAAAATATTTTTACGTCACACATTGATAAAAAAATATTTTTGACATTTTTGTTTTTGACCACTTATCTTTATACATTTTCACTATATTAAAATCCATCGTTTATAATCTTTTCTGCAGAGACGGAATATATTTCGACAAGATCTTGGTATCGGAATATAAACTTTTTAAGAGATCGAATGAGGCGAATCTTTGTATAGCCCTGGTCCAGTAGCCTGTTTCTCAGATGAAGATGACGTTTCAGAAAATCAGAATAATTGCTACTGGCCCTTGCATAACGAATCAATTGCTGCAAGATGTAAACACCATATGCAGGAGAAGCTGGTATATTGTTGCACATATTTGGAAAATTTATGATTTTAAAATTGAAGTCGTCCCGGTTATCATATATTTTAGTACTGATTTGACCACTGTCGTCAAATTCGAGGGATAAGTCCAAAAATGATGCGGACGAAGCAGTATCTGTGGTTTCTTTAACTTCCAGCTCTGGAGGATATATCAATGGAAGAAATTCTGCAAATCTAGAATTATTGATGGATAAAACGTCATCAATATACCTGTATGTGAAATTAAAGGCTCTAGCCTCATGAATCTTCTTATCTTTTACAAACTTTTGAAGAAACTCCGACTCATATGAGTATAAAAATAAATCGTCTAGAAGAGGGGCACAATTCGTACCCATTGGTATGCCGACGATCTGCTGAAACAGTATCCCTCCAAAGGAGACAAATATGTTATCCATGAGGAACTCCAACATACTGATCACTTGTTCCTCGGAGTAGCATGCTTTACCTTTTTGAATTTTGTTTGAAAAATATGTGGAATTGTAGCCTAACACAACACATTTTGATCCATAGTTTCTATGACTGAAAGCTTTGTGAATTGTTTCTTTTAAGCGGGTTTTTAATTTGTCATGCGGTAGAGTGGTAAATAGATTTGAAAAATCTAAAGTTTTGATGGAGGATACCTGAGAGAAAGATCTTGATTGAAGGTTATCCAAAAGATCTTTAGAGTTTTTCAAAATCCACATGTGATTTATGCCACTACGTGAGTAAACAGTTTCACAATATTTTTGTTGTCCCTCTTTTACTGCAGACAGAATCTTTGTCAGGTGAATAGACAATTCTTTCGTCGAACAAGTTGATGATCCCGCTATGTACCTTTCTTTGCATGGTGTCTTATGGAGTTTACATATCCAATATAAATAGGGTAAATCATCATACACCACATGTATTGATATATACATTATATCTCATTAAAATTGATATATATATATTTTTGAATTCACCGATTATATTTACATTATATTTAAACATACTTTGCACAACCAGGACCCGCTATTGGTGCCAATTTAAGGGGGAATGTTTAAAAAAAATATCGACGAAATGAATTAATATCCATGATCTTTGAGCCACGACGACGACTTTATTCTTTATTCACGATCTCTGATGTGACGGCCCCAATTGACAAATGCTAGAGGTTGAATGCTCGCCACGTGCGTTGAGGGTCACGCGTATTTTAAATAAGATACAAATTCTATGTTAAGTTCAAACTGTTTGTGGCAGAATTTATAAATTTACATACCACGTGAGGGTATTACCCGCCCAGTAGTCAATACTTCGGCACTGGAATGATGAACTTCATTTTCTAATGTATTGTCCTCGGTTTGAAAACCACAGAAGAGAACTCTTTTCAAATGTCCTTAATTATAATGCTGCCATATTAAGTGCAGAGGATAAATCTGTTTGGATATTGAGCAACAAAGATCCATCTTGCGTCAGAGAACTCGCAAAATGTATTCACTCATGTTTTCATATGGCACCATAGTTCTCTGCATGCATGTTTTATATTTTATCTTTTCCAAATACAGTTATCTCTCTTTCATTGCCTCCCAATGCAAACTATAACGCAAACTATAACCTATAATTTTATTTGTTATTTTATTATGTCATTCTTTCATGTACTATCTCATAATCTTTGTCAACCTTAATGTTCAATGATTGAGCTTTCTTTAATAAAGTATTTCGTTTCGTTTCGTTTGCATTAGATATATTTATTACTGAAATTTATAGTTCCTAAATAATGTAATTATTAATAAACCTAAGGTTCACCTCTCTCAGGTACAAGTGACCTTAGCCGATTTTAGCCATCCTGATTTATAGGCCCTTTTGTTTTATTGCTCCCAAAACTTTAAATTAAACTTTCGATTTTGAGGGTACCTGATGAAGGTTATTACACAAACGCGTCGTGTGCACTAATTTTGATTGACAACTTTTACGATTCTATCTTAGGCACCGACCAGCGATGTATAATCAATTAGCTCCGAGCTTTTGGCATGCCTGTATTAACAATGAAGGTGTGCAACTGTTAGTAAGTTTTGTGAAATCAAGCCGACTTATCATTTATAAAAGGGGCATTGTATTACAAGTTGCGTAATTTAACAATTCCAATTGACTTGTAGTTAAAGTTATTTGATTCTCTTATTGCTCCAATTCTTGTCTACTCTTGTGAAATATGGGGGTTTGAAAATAAACAGGGAGTAGAAAAATTACATCTTCAATTTTTGAAGAAGAAAAAACTTAATCTGAGAAATAACACACCGAACTATATGGTTTATGGAGAAATGGGTCGATTTCCTATGGATATTGTGATAAAATTAAGAATGGTAATGTTTTGGAATAGTCTTATTGACAATAGTGGAAAATTGTCGAGCATATTGTACAAACTTATGCTGAAAATACACGAGAGTAGTGAAGCAGATTTTAAGTGGATCAAGTACATGTATATAAAGTCAATTTTTGATGAAATTGGATTGAGCTTTATTTGGAATGATCAAATACATAATAAAAAAGACTTATTAAAGTCTATTGTAAAACAAAAATTATTTGATCAATTTTTACAGACATGGTTCTCTCTCTCAATGAATAATTCTACAAGGGCTGAATTCTATGGATCATTTAAAAATGAATTCAAGGTCGAACCATATCTTTTGAGACTAAATAAATCAGAGAATATATATGAACAAATTCAGGTGCTCAAATGTTAAATTCCCCATTGAAACTGGAATAAGGACAAATATATCTCAGCATGACAGAATATGTCGTTTTTGTCAGGTTCATATTGGAAATGAATTTAATTTTCTGTTTTTGTGCAAACATACTCAAATCGGCGCATTGAGACATAAATATGTTCCAAGATATTATACAGTAAACCCGTCCGAAAATAAAATGATAGGCATGTTATCATACTGCAATGTTATGTTGTATCGTAATTTGTGCTATTTCATCAAAAATGTTATGAGAGTTTTAGATGTAATGTAAATTGGTGTCAGTTTATGGTATGAAACTTAATAACTGACCTTTTTTGAATCTATAATACTATTTTATCAGCATTTTTCTCAAAAAACAAACCACATGTCCAATAAGAAATAAAAACCACGTGGTGAAATCCATTGTTTGTTTATAGAAATCAATTGTTTAGTGAAGTGTCAGATGTTATTGTATATACATGTACTCTGTTATTTACTCCTTCCGCCGATGTAATTATATAATATCATGCTATGTACTCTTGTACACTATTGTGTCTGAGTAAATAAAGTATTTGTTGTTGTTGTTGTTGTTGAAGAAAAGAATTGCTATTTGCATTTTTTTAATGCAAACATTAATCAAATGAAGCGAGCAAATGCCAATAGACTGTAAACCCAACTACCATACGATCAATCCTAAGTACCATATGTTTAGCCGAGAAATATAAAGACAAATTGTATAATTTTTGCTGTGATCCGACCAGAGATCGGACCTACGCATATTTATCCCGTAATTTAATTGACAATAGCTTTGAATACAATTGTAAAAAAAAACCAGTGGTATGATATTACAATTTGTACTAATTTATCAATCAATACAATGAGCTTCTTGGTAAACACATGTGCGTACTTGATAAATTAACATATTTCTTCCACGAGTGTGAGAAATTCCGTCTTTTCACGAGTGGAAGAAATCCCAGATCTTCAATAAGGACGAGTGCAAGTACCTGTTTCTTCCGTTTCAACATAAAAACAAAGCATGTCGATTTCATTTATTCATTCGCATGTCAATGTCATATTTACTACATAAAATATTACAACGCCACATGAAATGCAGTAAATACACACTTATTTAAAACTGCATTAGATCTATTAGGGGAAATCAGTTAAAATTCAGGTAAAATTTATATTTGAAGCTTTTTTAGATCTACTAAGACGACAATTTATATTACTACAGCAGTCGTAGAAGCGGACTCCATTGATTATACTCGGCCGATTTGATTGGCTGACAAAGCCATGTGAGACAAGGTCACGCGCAGCTGTCTTTATGGCTTGTCATACATAGAAAACGCATCAAAACGGAAGAACAGGATGTCTGTGTAAATCCTGTGTTCTTCTTTCATTGTACATATCCCGGATGCATGCCAGATATGCTGATGTCTTAGATAAAAAGGTCAAAACTTTGTAAAGCACATCCTTGTAACATAAATTAAGACCAAATTATGACAATGCCGTCTTTTGAGGTATAATTCGTAATTTATTCTCTTTTCTTTTTTTTTCGTATATTGTCTAAACCTCAATACATAAATGGCGGCCGGAGCTAGTGCACTAAATTTTGCTCTCATCCTATCTGGAATTTTATTAAGATTAACACCAGAGAGAGCCTCAAGAACTGCTTTGAGATATGAAAGACATGAAAACCTAGGCTTCTATGCATGTTTGGTGACCACAAATGTAGGCAGTTTCACCTTTGTCATTGAAAAACTTTTCTCGTCAGCTCCACTGAAGGTGAACTCGATTCAAAATGGCCGACCAATAACAACAATACAAACATCAACCATTGATATGAAGAATACCACGAAATATTGCTTCATTTTACAAATAATGATGAGCGGGGACGTCCATTATAACCCTGGACCCATATGGTACCCCTGTACAAAATGTAAACAACCTGTAAAGAGTAACCAGAAAGCATTACAGTGTGACTTTTGCGATCACTGGACGCACTTGAGATGTACAACCATAACGGTAAAGGAATACCATATGTTGGCCAAATGTGACGATCAATACTTCTGTCATCTTTGTTATGATCGCTTGCCAGCCTTTTCTGATTCGTTTTTTCTGAATACATCAGTCGGAAATAACAATACTGTTTTTGATGAGACCCTGGAAAATACATCGAACACACCCAATTCAACTTCCGGTGTAAGCAAATACGAAGAAATAAACTCTGTTTTTGAAAGACTACGGGAATCTAGAAGGTTACATCCTAGAAATGTCTTAGCAGCCCACATAAACATCAATAGCTATCGTTATAAGTTCGATGAAATCAAAGAACTTCAGTCTGATAAAATTGTAGACATTTTCTTTGTCGCGGAATCGAAGCTGGACGCTACTTTTAATGACAATCTATTCATAGCGGAGGGCTACAAATTATTGAGACACGATAGAGACTCAAAGGGTGGCGGAATACTTGCTTACATAAATACCAATTTCCCAGTAAGTAGGAAAACAAACCTTGAGTCTGAAACACTGGAAAACATCAGCGTGGAAGTTCATATAAACAAGAACAAGTGGCCTGTTATGGGCATTTATAAGCCCCCATCAATGTCTGATAATGATTTTTCCACTCTTTTTATTAAGAACATTGATCAATGTATTATAAATTATGATAATATTATAGTAATGGGTGACTTAAATTTTGATATGTTAAACGATAAAAAATGTCAAGCTTTAAAAGATTTATGTGATGTCCTTGATTTTTCACAATTAGTCTTAAACCAACATGCTTTATGAAAAATTGTATCCCATCATTGGTGGATGTGGTTTTAACAAATCAGAAAAATAAATGTTTTAATATACAAAATTATCCTACTAGTATTAGTGACTGTCATAACATAATCTCAGTCACAATAAAAGGGGACGTCCCAGTCACAGAAGTTATAACAATTTTGATACTGATAGCGTTAATTGTGATCTTGAGAAAATTTCATTCCCAGATATTGAGAATTTATCAACATCTAGTGAAGTACACAATGTATATAATGAATATCAAAATGCCTTTAAAAGTGCACTTGATAAACATGCTCCAGTGAAAAATAGACAACCCCGTAAAAATCCACTTCCGTGTATGAACAGTGAATTAAGAGGAGCCATATACAGAAAACATATGCTTTATTTTCAATATACAAAAACTCGCAACACAAAACATGGGAAAAATTTAGAAAGCAGCGAAATTTGGTAACAAAATTAAAAAAGAATTCTATGAAAACTTATTTTCTTGAACGCTGTACGGGTGGGACTAAAAATGTCAACTTCTGGAAAACTGTTAAACCATTTTTCTCTAAAAAAAAATGTAACTCTGGGGATCAGAATATAATTCTGTGTGAAGACAATAAAATTATAAATGATACATGTGAAGTTTCTGAAAAGTTTAATACTTTCTTCTCTACAGTTGCAGATAAAATTGGGGAAGACATTGTATATGACCATGCTACTCACCCTAGTATATTGGGGATACAAAAATCATGTGGATGTGGAGAAAAATTTTGAATTCCAGCAAATAACATCTGATAAAATTGAAAATAATATTGATAAAATAAATATAAAAAAGCCTCTGGGTTTGATAACATTCCAGCCAAAGATATCAAACAGTGTAAACCAATAATATCCAACCAGTTAACATCATTGATAAACTTGTCTATTGACACTGGTGTATTTCCTGATTCTCTTTAAAAAGCTCAGGTAACACCATTACACAAGAAAAATGACCCATTAAGTAAAACAAATTATAGACCTGTGAGTGTCCTTCCTTTTTTTTTTCTAAAATTTTTGAAAAGGTATTTGAAACACAATTATCTGATTTTTTCGACACAATATTTAACCCTTTTTGTGTGCTTTCCGACGTGACATGGATGCCAGACCACGTTGCGCAGACTTCTAGAAGATTGGTGTTAAGCCCTAGACAAAAATTATTATATAGCATCAGTTCTGATGGACCTTTCAAAGGCTTTTGATTGCCTACCACATGCCATACTGCTAGACAAATTGTCAGCTTATGGAGTTTCAGATCATTCGGTCTCGTTACTGAAATCATACTTATCAAACAGAAAACAACAAATAAAGGTCAATAGTGTTCTGAACAACTGGGCTGACATCCATAAAGGGGTTCCGCAAGGATCTATACTTGGTCCCCTCTTATTCAATGTCTTCATAAATGATATATTTTTGTTCATTAAAGACAGTTCTCTGTATAATTATGCAGACGATAATACCCTTTCCTTTGGCAGTCCCGATTTTGATCTACTTATTTCTACTCTAGAGTCTGACTCAAATCATCTCATTGAATGGTTCAAAATTAACAAAATGCAGGCTAATCCTGATAAAAGAGTGAGTATGATAAGGGTAAATTGTGGCCCAATCTCAGAAACTGTTTATATAGATATAATATTAAACACAATCATTGAAAGGTAAGATTTTTTTTTTTTTTTGATGATCTCACTTTGTCCTTTGTTGCTTAGCAACGTAAATGGAGGAGGGTCCAATTAATCATTGAAAATTCAAATATGGTGGTTTTATTTTACATATCTTGCATAGTCTTTTCGACAAAATGTTATATTCTGTGTATGTACACTTTAAAAATAATATTCCAATTCTCTATGGTAGCATATAGTATTTTTGTGTAGTCTGTCACCCTAGCAACGGTTTTGTAAACATTAAATTAGCCTATATTATTGCAATTAATGGTTGAATTTTGACATCTACGATCTTTTGACTTGATATTTGATTAAGCGGTACATTTTTGTCAAGTTATACGCACTACAAATGTCATTTCATATTTCAAAAATACATTTTGATATTTGTATTCATAGTTATGCCCCGTCCATAGCAACAGGTTTCCCTATGCACAGTATTTTCCTGTAGATCTCATGGACCTTTTATTTAATCAAGAAAAAAAAATCTACAACAGCACCTTAGGAGATCTAGAGACATCTTATCATTTACCAACCAGTATATAATATAAGAATTCCTTAAACCTTACAATGTCCCTAGTAACCAAATATTATCCCTAGCAAACGCAGAAACTCGTGAATGCTGAGCTCTGCAAATTGCTTTTTTAAATCTTTTTATAACCGAATGTTGATCTTTTTATTTTTTAAATCATGAGAGGAAATTATTCTCAGTAATTAGAATGTCAAAGGAACCAAGTCAACTGCATAACATGGTAAAGCAGCGCAACAGCGGCAGGAGAGGATATAATCCATGTTGAATAATTAAGAAATAAATCATGGAAGCCAGAATGTGTTGGAAGTTTTAACATGGTTTGGCGGATATTATACTTGATTAGTCTTGAGATGTTATATATCCGTTTTAAAGGGCAGTGGTTTTGTTAAAAGGTCGAACCTTTTAGCAAAACCACTGCCCTTTAAAACGGGATATATAACATCTAGAGACTGATAACATTTTTATCTGAATGTTCCAACATTAATAAGTATGTCCTTATTATAGGAAAAACATAAATACGTGTATCTTTGGACAAAGATCAGAGAGCGATTATTGATTTTCTGTCACCGCACGGCTTCCCTGAAGTTTTAAAAGTACCTTTTTAGCCAATCAAAATTCTACTTGCCACGAGAACATCAGAGAATAGTATGTTATCCCGAGCCAGAAGCGAGGGATACAATTTACTAATATCCGCCAATCCATGCTAAAACTCAAAACACATTCTGGCTTGGTAATATTGTATTATCGGTCATGGCCCATTAAAGTAAAATCATACCACTAAAATTCCAAGTAATACTACACATTTAGCACTGACTCATAAACGATAGACTATATCAATGACATTCTTAGTAAGGTAACAAAAGGACCATTATAAACAAAACACCGAATATGTAAATAAAACCTGACATCCGTGTACTATGTTAAAACATGCATGTTATATCGTTATATGTACTGTATTAGATGAAGTATGAATTATCAAATATATTGTTTGTTTTTCCATACTTTATTGAAATAAGTAAGAATAAAATATTGATCTCACGATGTTGTTATCGGCAGTCATGTGTGCTAAACCATTATGCCACCGCAACGTTAATATTAAGCTATATATAAATCAAATTTACGTTAATACAATTATTCATCGGCAATTCACTTTGCGAAAGAGCTAAATAAAATATATTTGTTAAAGTAATATGAAATGCCAAAATCATTATTTTCAGCTTTCTAAAAATTTCTGATATATGTAAAGATTAAATATATAAAGAACGTAAACCACCCTTCACTTTTTGAGAGCTACGATGTATAATTCAGGAAAAAACGTCATTTTATTCTGTCTTCGATAATTCTTACTACCCGGACAATAATGCAAATCATATGCTATTGACCTCAGATTTGAACTCATTCGGTAGAGATTGTGCGCATGCTCCGTTATAGTCTTGACAGGTAACATCATTTTCGTTTGGATTTACATTCCATTATTTTCCATTCAATCCACGATTAAAAATAATTTTCCCTTATCGAAACGTTAAACAAGGATCTCTTTACCTGGAAAATAAATATATATCACCATCTATGATCTAAACCGCCGTAAATGTCTTTTGTGTATAATCAAGGACGTATATAGAATCTTATATACGTCCTTGGTATAATTCAGCAAATTTCGCTGGGCCCAGTAAGGGAACACTGCATACGCAACTTGTAATTATGTTAAAACATTAGTTTTTTTTTATATCAAAAATGAATACTACTTTGTTTCAAATCTATTTAAAATTGATCTGGCCTAAGAGACAAGAATGTGAAAGAAAGCACACATTCTTGATCTCATAATATTATATAGGCAAATAAGTTGATTCTGAGGGGGCCTGGTAAGATTAGTCAGGCTAGAATATTTGAGAGAAAATCCATTCGACACATAGTGCAGGACAGGTTATAACATTGTTTACTCAGTTCAGGCCAGATTTTTTTTTATTTTCTATGAAGCAAAGGCCAGAATTGTTTTCCAACTTTGGGTGGCCGGATTATTTATTTTATTTACAAAAACTGCCAGGCCCTCCCCCCCCCCCCCCGGAATCAATTGGTTGTCCCCAAAACAAAACAGGAAATAAACGAACCAAGTTATGAAATGGTTGGTGTCAAAATAACGGTGACAATTTATGGACAAAGTAAGTCGTATTTTTGGCATTTTTTTTCTTGTTGATTTTTTATTTTCTTCTCCGACAACTCCAAATGTTTTCTTCGTAATGGTTTTGAAATGTACATACTAATAATAATTTACACAGTTTGTACATGCGATACGTTAGTTCCGACGAGGATCTTAAATTCTGAGATTTCTTGGTTCTGTTTCGATTTCCCCAAATGGGGCCCAGTGTCATTCATTATTACCGATTTCAATGTTTTTGTCCAGTTTTTCGAATAAACTGATTAAGTCAGAATGAAATTCATTGCAGTTGATAATCTTTAAGGTAAACCATACATGAAATAATTTCTTTGCCAGGCAAGAAATGCAAGAAATTTAACTTCTTTCAAAACCAGAATGATACATGTGCTCGCCTGTTTACGTTGGTGATGAAATTTCATGATAGGCAATCATCGGAACGGTGCATCCGAAAGTTAATTAGCCGCCATTGTCTTGACAAAACACGTACGAGATGGAATGATTTTCTGTTCTTAATCACAGATGATCGCGATTTTCGTCCTCAAACATGCACGAATGGTTTAGTTTTTAGGAAATGTAAACATATCAAGAATATTTTTGAAGATGTTTATTTCACCAAAAACTCGTTTCATATTACTTCAAAGAAAAAAATAAAAAAATAAAGGGACTACTAAGAATAGAAAGTTCCGATGACGTGTTTACATGTCCAATGAATTAATACCTAAGATAATCTGACGTACTAATTTTCTTTTTGGTTGCTTGTTTTGTTTTCTATACTTTTTGTGAATTGTGGGGATAATATTAAAGTATACTTTAGTATAGTAACACATGAAATTCCACTGAGGGTTAGAAAAAAAACCACGTCGGACTCAATGCACAATCAGGTCGGCAGTAAATCACCTCCAAAATTTATTTAACGTCAAAACTGTTTCATAAAAATTGTTCAAGTTTTACTCCCGTAGCAAAACAACTACGATAACCAACTTTATTTTGGATGAGATTAAAAGGTGGATTTCTATTTCTGTCTATTACGGATGAAAACGGTCAATAAAAAATGGCCGCTGACGAGAAATCGACCTTGAAATTATTTTTCGATTGCAGATTTCATACTCTCCACACTCGGGTACCAACACAAAAATTAAATGAGATATGTGTTTATGTATATTAAACATCATACTAAAATATGCCGTTGGTACCTGCTTGTGGTTATACTGAAAATTGACATTAAATACACATTTCTTGTTAGATTTCATATATTTTCACGAAACGATAGACTTTTCATTGACTAGTGTGACGTCATCGCACGTGCAAATATGGAAAATTGTTACCAAAATAGTAGTTGGGGTAAAGGTCTTATAAAATCAAGAAACAACGAAAGCTATACGTTTCATTTATAATTTGTCTATTTTTTAGGCCAATTTCTGCCCTTATCATACCTACTCCTTTCAAGTTTTGGCAGTGGGGAAGAAAACCTATGAAAAACGTCCAACTATAAATATACAAAATTTTGAACTAACGTGTGAAGAGAGTGTTAAATTACTTGGCATTGAGATCGATTATCAATTAAATTTTGATACACATATAAGTACAATCTGCAGGAAGGTATCCTAACAGCTGAACATTATCAAACGTTTAGGCCTCTATTTGAACAGATTAAACAAACTTACAATTTTCCATACTTTTATTCTCAGTAATTTTAACTTTTTCCCTTTGGCCTGGCATTTTTGTACGGAGAAAAATTCCAAAAATATAGAAAAAGTGCAAGAAAGAGCACTTCGTTTTGTGTATGAGGATTATAATAGCTCATATGATAATTTATTGAAAACATCAAAGGTGCCTTCCTTGCAGATTCGTAGAATGAGAACTATGGCCCTGGAAACATTTAAGATTATGAATAAACTGTCGCCATCATGTCTCCATAACCTTGTGCATTTACGAAATTCAAAATATTATTTTAGATACAACAATATACTGGACATTCCACAGGTCAGAACATCAAGGTATGGCAAAAAAACATTTAAATTTGCTGCTGCTACATTGTGGAACAGCCTCCCAGACCATTTCAGGACTGAAAACAGTTTTTCTCAATTTAAGAGCTTAATGCAGTCCTGGAATGGTACTGAATGTTGCTGTTCTGCATGCAGATGATAAATATTCTGCTACTGTTTTTGCTCTTTTTATTTGCATATAGCTTTTAGATATAAATTGCTTTGTTTTAGTGCTTGTCAATTTTTTATCCAAACATGCTTAATTTTCTTCTTTATTGTAGATGCTGGTTGCAACCCAGCGAGGCAATGCCACCTGGTCCCCGGCCGGCATCTATATGCAGTATGCACGGTACGGTAAGAACTCTTTCAGGTTTGCAGATTCAAGACTGAAAATAGCTTCTCTCAATTCAAGAGTCTTTTGCACTCCTGGAATGGGTCCAAATGTTGCTGTTCTGCATGTAGATGATTACAATTTTGCTTCTGGTTTGCCTATATTTTTTAATTTTTAATTTTTTTAATTATTAAAATCTTTTAGTCTGGCTTGAAAATTTTATATCCTTTGATTTTTTAGTTAGACAGTGCTGCTTTTACTGATTATGTTGGTACCAGTTTGAAGTATTCAGTATTATTATAAAAAAAATTTACCTGCTGCTTCTTTTTTAAATACTGCTTTATGTTGGAGCATCTGTGTGTGGATCTTGAACAGGAGTCCAAAGAGGCACTTGCCACGTGGGTTCTTGTTCAGATCTATACACAGTCCTCCTTTTTATACCTGTATGTCTTAGCTTATTTTAATTTGTAACTTTGCATGTGACTTGTGTTGTTTTATTGTCAATGTAAATTCGGTAAAAAGCTCCTTAGAGCTTATGTTGTACTGTTTTATTATGTGCCGAATCAAAATAAAGTTTTCTTATCTTATCTTATCTTACCTATGTTTTTATATATAATCATTCTTTGTATATTTAACTCTATGCTATCATATACATATTATATCATTTCATTGCGCATGCTAATCCATATTTTAAATTATTGTATTCGGGAGAAACTTCATATGTTGGAAAAACTTGTGTCCGATCCCTATTTGTTATGTTTAGCAAATAAAAAATAAGCTTAAACTAATAATTCTTAATTGGATAAATATTTCACCGCTTTTTAATTATCTTTCTTTATGATGGTTTCTTTTTAATATTTTAGGTAGAAGAAATAGTTTTTTATATTCTTGATTGATATGTAAGTTTATACAGAACTGAAATGTTTTATAGACATGATTTAAAGTTTTAATTTATTGTAATTTATATATAGTCTCTCATAATTCTTTATAGAATGGCACTTGTATGTTATGTATAAAACTTCTGTTTTAATGTATATATTGTGATGATTGTGTATTATATGTATTACAAGTGGTGAGATTTAAAAAAAATATTGAATCTGAATCTTTAAAAACATTAATATTATGAAATTAAAAGACGCTTCTTTCTTAATTAGAATTTATTCTTTTTTGATGAGTAACAATAAAGTACGGAGCCCGTTAACTGACATGATACATATTTTTATGTTATACGAAATAGTATTTCGCATAAACTAAATTAAAAAAATATTTATAAACGAAATAAAAAAAAATTGTCATTTCAGAAAACGGGTTCCGTAAACTATTTCAGATAAACGAAATTAAAATTATCATGTTAGTTACTGGGCTCCACAATAAAGCAACATATTAATATGCATTTAGCTTTTTCTTTTCTTTTTTCCTTTCATATGAATTTCAAGTATAAATATTTGGTGCGGACACCAGCTTCATGAACGCTCAACGATGGAAACTGGCAGAGCAGCAGCATAACAAACCTGGATATCGCCGATGGCATAGTTGCCTGCAAATTCAATAAGCCATGTGAGGTAGAAATCATTAAATTGTGCCTGTGTTCAACAACATCGCAACTGTATAGCGAAATCCGTTCACGAAAATAATAAACCGCATTGTTTTCCTTTTTTTTTTGAAAATTTTACGTTCACGATTTATTGCTTATCATTGACTGTATGGAATTAATATTGATATAGTGTCTGTGTTCAATATAATATCGTAAGTATGTGTTGCGTCGGTAGAAAAAGTCACAGGAAAAGAACTCGGCAATGGTCTTCTGGCCAGTAGTGAGGTCTCTGCATAGGTTCTGTAAACGCCCCTGAAGCTGAACATGTGACAGGTCGTTGGTTTCCTCCACCAATAAAGCTGACCGCCATGATATAGCTGAAATATAGTTGGATTTAAAACTACCTGTGCAATCAGTGCCTATCACCACCCACTAAAGTTGGAGTTCGAACCCTGTTCATGGTGAGGTGTACTCGATACAACATTATGATTATGTCGTAATGTTTGTCAGTGATTTGCGACAGGTCAGTGGTTTTCTTCCAGTACCCTCCACCAATAAAACTGACCGCCACGATATTACTGAAATATTGTTAAACACCATAAACCAAACTAAACCAACCAAGGGTTTATTTCCTAAAATCCATGAATTATCACTATTGACTGTTTTTCTTCAACCTATTTACTTGAAACAAAACAAATATTAGACTTTGAAATAATTTAAATTGAAATATTATTCTTTGAACAAAATATTATTAGACCTTGAAATAATCTAAATTGAAATATTATTCTTTGAACATTAAATCACATTCATTACAATTTATTCCTCATCTGGTGTTGCATTAGAGACCTTCCACCTCCTATAAGCAAGTACATACACCTGATAAGAATGATCAAGTCTGAAACAGGGCTCAATACAAAGTGAGACATTACAGTCTTTGCATTTCATGACCTGCCCGTTTTCTTTTTTGAATTGTATTGTCAACATTGTTTTTCTCAGCCTCATTGCACACTTTACACAGTCTTGTTTGTTTTTTTGCCTGTACCCCTTAATTAAGATATAAAGTGTTTTCCTGTTAATCTTTCTAACTGCTGAGGAGCTACAGATGGTTTACCAACTTTATTAACAGTGTTAGTAGGATTGTTAGAAACAAGTTGGGATACTAATTGTTTTCTAAACAATTTGTGGGTCATATTGTCATTTGGATGATCAGCGCAGAATAGAATGTAAGCATCCAGCACTGTAATGGCAAGAACATGGAGAAAAACACTTTTTTTACTTGAATGATTTCACTACATTGTTTGTGTAAGAGATCATTTGGTCAGATCTATCAACCCCACCCATGTACTTATTATAATTTGTAACTACATTTGGTTTACAAATAATTTCATTAGTAATTGGATTTCTTCTGGGAGTGGTTGATAGACTAGATCCATGTTTTGTTGAAAGCATATAAACAGGTTTGCTATCTAGATATTTATAACATTCTAATGAACCATTATTCATCACGAATATATCACCACGATTTCTGAGTTGGTAGTCTTTCAATGTTTGAGGTATTCCACGACGGTTTTGTCGAACAGTTCCAGTAGCATATGTTCCCAGTTGGAATAGATCCCGAAAGAGTTGTGGTGATGCATAGTAATTATCACAATACAGACTATAACCTTTGTCAAAGTAACCTCTCATCATGTCCATGACTAGATCATATATTACCCCATTAAAGCTAGGACCTGTTAAAGACTTTCCAGTGTACAGTTTAAATTTCGAAACATAGCCATTGGAAGAATCTGAAACCATATATGCCTTTATACCATATTTCACAGGTTTATCGGGACTGTAGACACGAAAAGATAAGTTCTCTCTCCACGGAATCATTCCTTCGTCTAATGAAATGTTTTGATGGGGCATGTAGGAAGAATTGAAACGAGATATCATACGTTTGAAAATAGGTCCGAGTTTAAATAGGGGGTCATGTCCAGGATTTTCACGCGGAATGAAGTCATCATTATTTGCCAGATGAAGAAATGACGTAATTAACAGAAAACGATCTCTTGACATAGTTGCTGGAAAAAATGGAGTGGAGGTTACCGGGTCTGTGTTCCAATATTCATTAATGTGTGATTGTGAAATTATCCCCATAGCCAGAATTAGTGCAATGTAGCGTTTTATTTCTGATGCACAGGTGTTTGCCATTTTCTAAATCTTGAAAACGTTCCAAGGTTTTGATTATTTTCAAAATATTGTTCAGCATACCGATTTGTCTCGGTAGCAATCTCTTCAAAGTCGTCATCTTTGATAAATATGTTAAAGTAATCAGAAACTGTTGTGGTTTCTGATAATGGAACTCTTCTTCCAGGAACTGTAGAAAAAGTTAATGGTTCCTGATTCTGTCTGCTGCCTACACCCCATTTTACAGAGTCAAATAAGTCTGTCCTACCGTTTTCATTATTCAAATCAATATCTTCAGGGTCAAAACCTTCAAATTCGTCATCATTTCCACTGTCATTATCAGCAAATATTTCATGAATAGTTTGGTCATTTCCAGCAGCAATATTGTCGATCTCATAAGCAAGAAAAGTGTCGGGACCCCCCTTCCTCTTCTACTTCTACTTGATTACTGCCTAGGGCTATCGCATCACAGGCAAGTGGCATCAACAACATGGATTAAAGCACCAAAATGCGTAAATACAATTAAAAACAATAAAAACAGGAATCACTGTGTGTATCTAGTTTGTCAAACACTGTAGACGAGAACCAAATGCGTCTACAGAGGTGACATGCACTAGGTGAATTGGCAGAGCGTTCCAGTCTTTGATAGTCCTAGGCAGGAAGCTGTTTTTGTACTGTTCGTAGTTGGCTCTGATTTCAATGAAAGCTTTGGAGTGTGATCTTGTACCACTGTATGTTGACTGGGTGACATAGTCCGGGATTTCAACTGGCGAATTTTGGTTTACTGCCTTATGGAAGGCGATGAGTCTCTTGTTCTTTCTTCTAATCTGAAGGGGCTGCCAGTTCAAGTCGTTGAGCATAGATGTTACGCTGTCTTGGTATGAACATGTTCCTGTTACAAAGCGTGCCCCTTTTCGCTGGACTTTTTCAAGAGCTTGAATGTCTTGTTTATGGTATGGGTCCCATAATGTTGAAGTGTACTCGAGATGTGGTAGTAGTATTAACGGAGTAAATGCTCTCTTCTTAACATCTGGGTTACAACCATAAAGGTGTCTTCGACGCAGGTTGAGGATCTTCTGAGCTTTCCCAGTTATAAGTCCAATGTGGTGTTTCCATGTTAAGTCTGATGTCAATTCTACTCCTATGTACGGATGGTGTTGTACTCGTAGGAGGGTGTGATTGTCAATTTTATACTCTGTGTCTAAAAACTTGGTCTTCCGTGTAATCTTAAGGAGGTGGCATTTGACTGCATTAAATTTCATCAGCCAGGTATATGACCAATCTACCAGTGTGTTGAGATCTTGTTGTAGTTGTGTATGGTCTTGTTTGGTGTCAATGGTCCTGTACAGTAGACAATCGTCTGCAAACAGCTTGATTCTAGTTTGTGGAGATATTTTATCTGCTATGTCATTTACGTAGAGCAGAAACATCAAAGGGCCCAGTACCGTACCCTGGGGACGCCTGATATGACTGAGGATGAATAGCCGTCTAGTACGACTTTCTGTTTTCGCTGGCATAACCATGAACCAATCCATTTATTTGTCAGGCCTTCTACTCCATAATGTTGGATCTTGTGAAGTAGTCTTCTGTGGGGCACGGTATCAAAAACCTTGCTGAATTCAAGTATCAGCAGATCGATGGTCTGTCTCATATCAAGCCTCCATGATAGTTCCTCAGCTGTATTCAGTAATTGGGTCTCACAAGAGTGATTTCTTCTAAATCCATGTTGGAAATTCCTCAGGATCTTCTTGCGATCTAGATGGTTCATAATTTGTCTGAATACTATGTGCTCCATGGTTTTACACAGTATGCATGTCAAAGACACAGGACGGTAGTTAGCTGGATTTGTCTTGTCACCCTTTCTAAATACTGCGGTGACAATTGCCAACTGCCAATCTGATGGGACTTGACTGGTATCATACGACTGCTGGAAGATAAAAGCTAATACTGGGGCTATTTCCTTTGCTACCATCTTGAGCATACGAGTTGGCAAGAGATCCGGGCCAGCTGCCTTGTTTGGGTTGAGATTTTGTAAAAGTTTTTCGACTATAATAAAAAAAGGAACACTTTTTATCTATATTAACCATGTCATTGATTATTATTTTACCAGGAACAACAAATAATTAAACATAATTCCCGTGTATATTTTTAGATTCGTTACGTCACAATGTTTATTTACATTTCTTTAAAAATAAACCATAAAGCTTTCTGGATGTGTTACACTCTATAATAACAAGGGATTAACATTCAGTCGACAACTTGTATTGTTCAGAGATTCATTTCAAGTCTTTATTTCAACTCTATAAGACTCTGAAACGAGGTCATCAAATTCCAGGTTCAAGTCGTCATATGACGGTATCCGCACTGAGAACGACAACGTCAAAACCGTCATATGATGGTATCCGCACTGAGAACGACAACGTCAAAACAGTCATATGATGGTATCCGCAATGAGAACGACAACGTCAAAACCGTCATATGACGGTATCCGCACTGAGAAGGACAACGTCAAACAGTCATATGACGGTAACCGCACTGAGAACGACAACGTCAAAACCGTCATATGATGGTATCCGCACTGAGAACGACAACGTCAAAACCGTCGTATGATGGTATCCGCACTGAGAACGACAACGTCAAAACCGTCGTATGATGGTATCCGCACTGAGAACGACAACGTCAAAACAGTCGTATGATGGTATCCGCACTGAGAACGACAACGTCAAAAGAGTCATATGATGGTATCCGCACTGAGAACGACAACGTCAAAACCGTCATATGACGGTATCCGCACTGAGAACGACAACGTCAAAACAGTCATATGACGGTATCCGCACCGAGAACGACAACGTCAAAACAGTCATATGACGGTATCCGCACTGAGAACGACAACGTTAAAACAGTCATATGACGGTATCTGCACTGAGAACGACAACGTCAAAACCGTCATATTATGGTATCAACACTGAGAACGACAACGTCAAAACCGTCAAATGTCGGTATCAACACTGAGAACGACAACGTCAAAACCGTCATATGATGGTATCCGCACTGAGAACGACAACGTCAAAACAGTCATATGACGGTATCTGCACTGAGAACGACAACGTCAAAACCGTCATATGATGGTATCAGCACTGAGAACGACAACGTCAAAATCGTCATATGATGGTATCAGCACTGAGAACGACAACGTAAAAACCGTCATATGACGGTATCCGCACTGAGAACGACAACGTCAAAACAGTCATATGACGGTATCTCCACTGAGAACGACAACGTCAAAACCGTCATATGATGGTATCAGCACTGAGAACGACAACGTCAAAACCGTCATATGATGGTATCAGCACTGAGAACGACAACGTCAAAACAGTCATATGATGGTATCCGCACTGAGAACGACAACGTCAAAATAGTCATATGACGGTATCAGCACTGAGAACGACAACGTCAAAACCGTCATATGACGGTATCAGCACTGAGAACGACAACGTCAAAACCGTCATATGATGGTATCAGCACTGAGAACGACAACGTCAAAACCGTCATATGACGGTATCCGCACCGAGAACGACAACGTCAAAACAGTCATATGACGGTATCAGCACTGAGAACGACAACGTCAAACAGTCATATGACGGTATCTGCACTGAGAACGACAACGTCAAAACCGTCATATGATGGGACCCGCATGGCTAGGGCTAATGGATCTATCAATTTTACAACAGATCTTAGAACAAAGACATAATATCTAAATGAACAGTAACAAACATATTTCTAAAGATACAAAGCATGGATATAATACATTATTAACCAATGTAACCAAATACGTAGGAAACTGACCAGTTAATACAGATTTCGTTGCCTCGGGTCAACACAGCTGTCCTCGAATCAATACGACTGTACTTGGACATAATACAGGATTAATATCAAAACACCCATTTAATAATACTATGATATAAAATTTACCACAAAACATACAAAAATCATATGATATTAGTGACTACATGCAAAAGCTAAAATAATAAATACAAATATTTCTAATCTACCAGAAATAAGCAACAGAAAATATCCCTTAATATTCAAAAGGAAAAATGCATTTGTTGAAAAAAGAAGTATAAAAGCTCAAATAAATATAAAATTGTATTTCATTCTAAAGCATAATAAATTGAAACATTTGTATTTGTCAATTACCTAATATTAATATTATTTGAGTAATAGTATGTTGCATTCACCATGTACAAAATCATGAACAAAACAACAATAAAACAAGAAAACTAACAAGTTGATTATATAACACAAATGTAACAGTGATAACATATAGTAAGGTTATAAGTATTACTATAACATAAACACCATCGTCAGTAACCCAAAGTTGATCACTTATGAAAAGAAATCGGATCGTGATCAGCTGTTGGTTACCGATGTTGTATAAACACAAACTACAACTTAAGTCAGTCTCCACCACTGTCTTGTAAGATAGAAATACATGTAATGTATTGGAATAAATTTAACTTACCAGCAGTAAATTGTGTATTTATTTATCATACAAAATCCTTAATATCGACTCAGCACCAATATGCGATTCGATACACATTAAATATAGTCAAACCTGTATTAAGAGGTCACCTTTAGGACAAAGAAAAAGTGGTCTTATAAGACATGTGACCTCTTAAAAGAGGTTCAATTCATATGAAATTTTCTACGACAGAACAATAAAAAGATAACATTTGAATACAGGTGACTGCTTAATAGAGGTGACTGCATGGACAGGTTTAAATGTATATAGAAAACACAAAGAAAATTTAATTATTTTGTGGTTTTATTTAAGATGGAAATTAATTGAAAATAATGAAACTAAAAAATAATAATGAATAATTAACTGTACATCCTCATTTACTCTATGAAAGGAGTCTGTGAAATATCCTAAGCTTTGTTTTTCATCACAATGATTGTTAATTGCATAGGCTTGTTTTCTATTTGATCTGACTAGCAGTTTTACATTTTATTTGTGTTGCAAAAAAATTATCTATGCATTATTCAGGTTAATTGATTACCATAAGCTACCCATTTTTGAAAGCAATATTTTTGAAAGAAAAATGCCAAATTTATTTAAATTCATGAAAGAATACAGTAATAAAAATAAAGTTAAGTCAAATATTAATTGCATGTCCACAGAGGCACTTAGATGATCTTCCTCTTTTTTTATAATTAACTATTACAATACCAAAAAAAAATGTATTGTCATAAGTGTCAGAACATGACTTATGTAAACTCCTTCAATTTTTGTTGTTAATTTGTGTCTTCATCTTTTGTATTTTAATTAATTGCAATTAAGGGTATAATTTGTTTGCATACCATTTGAATCTCTTTCATATCTTAGTATACAGCTTATTTCAACTATGTCTTTTCCACAATATTTTCCTAAATTCTCTCAAAATATAGAACAATAAAATTAATAGGCTTGATAACTAACCATTGTCAAGATTGTCTATAATGTATAGTATGTACAATATTGCCACTACATATTACTTTGTATATTGCACTTCAACAGATCTGATTTTCTCTTCCATTATATCAGCTAGAGATGTGTTTATATCTGAAAAATATAGAGAATTAAGGTAAATGTGCAATAGATTTTCAAACTCAAATTGTATTTTCTAATGGACCAGGAACTGCTTTCCATTCCGGAGCACATGAGTTCATCTACGGCTTAAGTGGGGTTTGTGTTGCTCAATCTTTAGTTTGTTTTCTGTATAGTATTTTGTGGATCTTGTTTTTCTTTTTGTCCCTTTTTTCTCTAGGCCATTGTATTGGCTGTCCTTCTTCAGTTACCTGCTGCTGGGGATCCTTTTGATATCTTCACACTTTTCTTCAATATTTTTTGCTATATTTGCAGCATTTTTTCTTTTTGTTCAAGGCTATATTATGAACCAAGAAATATGTTATACATCTGATACCAATGAAGTGTTATGAATGACCCATAAAAGGGTACAGGACTAACGCTAACACAGAAGGATGTTGATCTAAGTGAATAAAAATAAAATCGAAACTAATACTAAAAACCAAAAATTCAGTTATAGCAATGCCATTGAAGTTCTACATTGTTTCATTCAATAGTGGTTAGTATAACTCGAAATGAATGTGAAGCAGTCTCTAGTCTGCAAAACTGTAATGCTATCATGCTAATGTCATCATTAAAGAGTGACCTGTGACAGGTCGTTGGTTTTCTCCAGATTCCTCCACCAATAAAACAGACTGCCACGATATAACTGAAATATTGTTGAAAGTGGCGTTAAATACCATAAACCTAAACCTAAACCATCATTAAAGAAATGTGTTTTACTAAGCTTGAAATATAAAATAGGCATACCATCAAAAAATATAAATTCACAATATTTGGCCTTTTCAGGAACAGCCTGTTCCATTAATTGGCTGACAATTTGATAAAATCTGTAAGTTTCTGTTGCCATAGTATCTGCTGTCACACCAGCAATATTCCATCCCCTCATCTCATTTAAACATGTGACAGGTGCTGCATATTGTCCAACAAAATAAAGACCCTGAATAAAATAAAATACTTATCAGTTAAGCTGCCCATGTAGTCAACTCTATTAAGCTGTCACCTGTATTAAAAGGTCATATTTTTCTTGTCTGGTTATAGAAAAGTTCATATGAATTGAACCTCTTTTAAGAGGTCACCTGTCTTATAAGGCCACGTTTTCTTTGTTCCAGAGATGACCTCTTAATACAGGTTTGACTGCAAGGGCGGATCCAGGATTTCAAGTTAGGGGGCGCACTTAAAAAAATAACGCCGAGCGGAGGGAGGCGCGAACATTTTTGGGGTATTTCGTGTGAAAAAACGATTTTACGCCAAAAGATCATATTTTTTCCAATATTAGGGGGGGCGCGCGCCGGGTGCCCCCCTCCCCCTGGATCCGCCACTGGACTGTATATTTAAACTAAAGAACAGAACATGCTGGGAAAATACAAAATGTGGACATAAATCTTCAAATGTAAACGCCAGTTTGTAAGCTTCATAAATTAGTGGTGTTTGCCAAATTTTGTAAATTTCTCATAGATTTAATGTGTAATTTTATAGAAATAATACAATTGGATAAAGATATTACTTAAGTTAAATCCTAATTTTGTTATAAAAACCAAACTAATCTTATGTGTAATTCCAGGGATGTAGTGTACAAAGATATTTAAGTGGTGAATTTTCAAGAAAGTGAATGTAAATCGCTGGGATTATTAATGAATATTTTGAACTGACTAATTTGTATGAGCGTCAGACATGTGTACAGGTTTTTATCAGTTTATTAGTGACTTACCAAAGGTCGGTTATTTTCACTGGGTACTTAGTTCCCTCTACCAATCAAAATGATCTCATGATATAACTAAAGCATTGTTGAAATTTGCGCTAAACACAATAATCCTAATAATATTTTGAACTGATTACAATCTATGACCGTATGAACATCAGACATGTGTACCACATAGGTGATCTTATCTGATTTTGGCTCTCCTATTTAGGCCCTTTGATTTACTTGCTCCCAAAACGTTTTTTAATTATTTGGCTTTCCAACCTTTGGACTCTGAGCGTATCTGATAAATGTTATTCCAGAAACGTGTCCTGCGCATTAATATTGATATCTATGTTTCTATTTTTTTACCCATTGTTTAATTTATTGTACATTAGAAGTTTTGTATTGAATAATTGAATTTTATCCTCCAACCTTAACATAAATGATGTAAATGCACAGATATGGAAAATGAGCAAAAGAACACAATGATTTCTTAGAGGTATTCGGTATTGTTATTGTTTGTTGCAAGGGGCAATCAAAAACATTGTCCTTTATAATATTTCAGTGTACTAGCATGAAATTTTAATTAATAACATTAAAACTAAGAAAGGAAATATGGGTTAATACATTAATCTAAACAGTAATATCAACAAATAACAAAGTTCAAGTAAAATAATAAAATAATATTAGAAACTAAAAACACACGTCTATATTTTACTTTGCAAAAACTGATTTCCTTTAGAATAAAAATACATGAAATTGCATCTTACATGTTCTTTTAAAGAATCGTCAGTTGAAAGCTTGTAGATAGTACAATGAAATGGCCTCTCTGTTCCCAATGGATAAACTGCAGCTGTTTTGGCGAAGTTTATAAGTCTTCCCTGGTTATGCTTCATATCTTGCAACACATTTCCTGCTTCACAACTTTTGGGTATAACTATGTACAATTTGTGAGGACATCTAAATGCACCAACATTTTCCTTTCTTAAGACTGGTAAAATTCCTTTGTCCAGAACATCTGATTAACATATTACAAAAATACATAATACCCATCTGTCAAACAGTATACATGAGATAAAATATAAGATAGTTTCCAATTAAACTGGTTATGCAATTAAATAACAAATATTGCTGTGTGCTTTTTTTATGTGTTTAGGCTGTAATATTTATGTCCAGAAATGTTTATTTATGATCACTTAGAAATACCCCTCGCGAGTACCTGAGTTCAACCCCGGTTCTACTGTGGTGTCGTGTTGCTTATCTTTTTGGCTTTAGGTGTTGTGTTTTGCTGTATTGTTTGTGTCTTCTTCCAAATGTTGCCTGTGCCTCTGGATTGTCCATACTTTATTGTCTCTACAGTTTATTAACGTTTACATAGATCAGGTATTCAGCAAGTCTGACATACAAATTACAATTACCAGTGTAAATATCTCACTATAAAATAACAATTTAAAAAAAATAATAATAATAAAATTAAAAAAATTAAAAATAAATAAAATAAATAATAAAATAAAAAAAAAACCCTTCCCATATTAAGATTGTATTTATTCATAGCTATGTTTAGGCTTAGAATATTATTTTGTTGAAAGTGATGAGAATTTGAATAAAAAATATGAAAATGAATTACCTGGTAATACTTTTCTCAGATAATTTGTAACATATCCCCAAGCTAGACCATAGGCAACATCACCAGCTGGTAGGAGGAATTGTGTCTCCATAGGAATGTCTCTACCTAAAAAATGAAATACATACAGATCCGTATTTATATCTATTGCAAGCCTATTCCTTATGTCAAACGTGCTTAAGATATATAAAAACATTATAGGGATTATATACCGTTACGTTTATAACGTTTATTTCCAACTTTTCAATTACCGGAAATAACTAATGTTCTCCCCCCTCAGGCATAGGTTATCTTATCTAATTTTTGCGATACCGTTTAGGCCCTTTGGTTGACTTGCTCCCAAATTTTTTTAATTTACTTGGCTTTCCAACCTTTCGATTTTGAGCCTACCCGATGAAGGTTATTCCAGACACCGTCCTGCACACTAAATTTGATATCTACGTTTTCATTGCAGGTTCCCATTATTATTACCAACAAGGTTTTCAAATTGCTAATTTGGCAATAATTTCTTTTGGATTTCTTTTATTTTTGCATTGTTTCTTTTTAGAATGAAAACAGTAGCTAAAGGTATAAAGCATCAATAACTTATGCACTATATTAAAAAACACATTTTAGATTGTTCTAACTATACTGTCGGATTTTGACATATCAATTTTGTGTTTAGACTACAATCAACTTACCACTGACAATGCTATACAGACTTTTTAAATGGTTACAATTTGTGCTGTCATCAAACGGAATATATGTCACCCATCGTAAGGCCTCAGGGATGTACAGATCTTCTTTGCGATCTACAACTGGAATAACTCTAACCTTCCTTTTGTAAATGCTGTCACTCAGAGCAGACAATGTGCTGAACGTTATCCAATCATCTTCTAAGGCTTTTCTGGTCAAGAGAATAACAAACCAATGACATTTGTGTACTGCAAACAGTAGTTGTTGTCCCCGTGTCCGACCAACTGAATTTCCTGAAGCTTCATCTTCTATTATACTATCTATCCCTTTTCTTTTAAGATACTTAGATATTTCTAAAGCCTTTTCTTTATCATGTTCTGTATGTGCAATATAAACTTCATACTCATATGCATCAGTCGGACCTAGATTGTCAAGCTGTAGGGACAAGATCTCTTGCTACGAAATAAAATAAAATGCTCACTCATACATATTCCAGCCATCTTATGAGTCATCATAGAATTCCTGGAGTACTCTCTATTTTTAAATAACAGACAGGCATACAAATGAATACATGTCCAATACACAATTACTATACAACTAGGACAATTTAAAAAGATAAAATATGTTAAAGGTCTTAAAAGGTCATTAAATACAGTTTTGTAAACATTTGACAATCTCTATCGTAAGGCTATGCCAAGACATATCAATGGCAAAATTTGAAGTCACTTTTCATTTTGGTAATAAAATTAAAAGCCACATTTTGATTTCTTTAAAATTCTTAATTTGTATTTTTTACGTTCGTATTTGAATTGATGCATCCGGATTAATTCCTGCTGGATTCAACATTCATCTTGCCATTCAAACATAGAGCATACTAAATAAATGTAGACCCAACGCCATTGGTTTGTTTCTTATACAACTGTAGTGAAATTTAGGTCGGAAAATGTCAATGTCATTAAGGTTTATGAGACATTTACCTTGAGCTTTTTTGCTTGAGGAAGATCTTCTTGAACTGCATTCATCAACACTTCAGATATTTTTTGTTTTTCATCTGAGAAAAATAAGCTACATTAATTACTGAAACAATTGCAACAATCAGCAGATAGACATGTTACCCCGCATGCACTCCACCTGAACACATTATCCTGACTCCAATCTAGACAATATTTGTTCTTATTTGTGAATGCTGTGCAAGCTGCAAAGAAAACAAAAACAAAACACGTGTACCACAAAGACGGTAAATATAGTAGTATGATGCATACGTAGTATGATGCATACTAAGTATACCTTACCTACTTCTTAGTGTGGTTCCTGTTGTTCATATTGTCCAATTACATATATTCGTGTTTTCAGAACCGCATCTATGATCTGTGATGTAATGGTTAGTGTGCTTGCATCGAGTGCGATAAATCGTGGGTTCGAACCCCGATCGGGTCATATCCAAGACCATAAAATTGGTATATGTTGCTTCTCCGCTAAGCACGCAGTGTCAATTAGAAAGAGAAACGATTGGTTAGCGCGGAATCAGATAATGTGTCCGAGTGAGGCGACATGTCAATCCGCGGAGTGTTGTTTCAGTGAGCTAGCACTAAATAATCCAACTAAGCGTGTTGGTTTAACTTTAGTACAAAGCGGACCTCATAGCCATCTCATTGACAATTAACTTGTTCTCGTCATGGTATATCTGCTCACTCACTCACTCACTCACTCACTCACTCACTCACTCACTCACTCACTCACTCACTCACTCACTCACTCACTCACTCACTCACTCACTCACTCACTCACTCACTCACTCACTCACTCACTCACTCACTCACTCACTCACTCACTCACTCACTCACTCACTCACTCACTCACTCACTCACTCACTCACTCACTCACTCACTCACTCACTCACTCACTCACTCACTCACTCACTCACTCACTCACTCACTCACTCACTCACTCACTCACTCACTCACTCACTCACTCACTCACTCACTCACTCACTCACTCACTCACTCACTCACTCACTCACTCACTCACTCACTCACTCACTCACTCACTCACTCACTCACTCACTCACTCACTCACTCACTCACTCACTCACTCACTCACTCACTCACTCACTCACTCACTCACTCACTCACTCACTCACTCACTCACTCACTCACTCACTCACTCACTCACTCACTCACTCACTCACTCACTCACTCACTCACTCACTCACTCACTCACTCACTCACTCACTCACTCACTCACTCACTCACTCACTCACTCACTCACTCACTCACTCACTCACTCACTCACTCACTCACTCACTCACTCACTCACTCACTCACTCACTCACTCACTCACTCACTCACTCACTCACTCACTCACTCACTCACTCACTCACTCACTCACTCACTCACTCACTCACTCACTCACTCACTCACTCACTCACTCACTCACTCACTCACTCACTCACTCACTCACTCACTCACTCACTCACTCACTCACTCACTCACTCACTCATGTTTTCAGTATCGTGTTGTGATGACAGTCCGATACGATATCCGTGTAAAATTATGATCGGTTCGATTTAACTCCCATTTGTTTTGTAGGGGATCATGATTTATTTATATTATTTGTAATTATTTTACATATAATTGTGTCCAACACGATTTCCACATCAGATTATGTTCGTGTTTTTTAACAGTTACACGACGGGTGTCACTAGTTAAGCAGGAACTGCAACACTTCCAGAGTTCATCCGGTTTTTGCAGGGGTCGTATTGCTGAATCCTGTTTAATTTTCTGTACAGTGTTTTATGTATCATTGTTTGTCTTTTTGTTCCCTTTCTCTTTCCCTTTGTATTGTCTGTCCCTCTTAGATTTACATCTTCTGATTACCCCTTTGTGTTGTCTGTCCCTCTTAGATTTACATCTTCTGATTACCCCTTTGTGTTGTCTGTCCCTCTTAGATTTACATCTTCTGATTACCCCTTTGTGTTGTCTGTCCTTTGATTTACATCTTCTGATTACCCCTTTGTATTGTCTGTCCTTTGATTTACATCTTCTGATTACCCCTTTGTATTGTCTGTCCTTTGATTTACATCTTCTGATTACCCCTTTGTGTTGTCTGTCCTTTGATTTACATCTTCTGATTACCCCTTTGTATTGTCTGTCTTTTGATTTACATCTTCTGATTACCC
Source organism: Bathymodiolus brooksi (assembly GCA_963680875.1). Lineage (NCBI taxonomy): Eukaryota > Metazoa > Mollusca > Bivalvia > Mytilida > Modiolidae > Bathymodiolus > Bathymodiolus brooksi. Next base: position 126,784,378 of record OY804576.1, on the reverse strand, counting down.
CTTTGTATTGTCTGTCCTTCTTAGATTTACGGCTTCTGATTAGCCCTTTGTATTGTCTGTCCCTCTTAGATTGACAGCTTCTGATTACCCCTTTGTATTGTCTGTCCTTCTTAGATTTACGGCTTCTGACTACCCCTTTGTATTGTCTGTCCCTCTTAGATATACGGCTTCTGATTATCCCTTTGTATTGTCTGTCCTCCTTAGATTTACGGTTTCTGATTACCCCTTTGTATTGTCTGTCCTTAGATTTACGGCTTCTGATTATCCCTTTGTATTGTCTGTCCCTCTTAGATTTACAGCTTCTGATTACCCCTTTGTATTGTCTGTCCTTCTTAGATTTACGGTTTCTGATTACCCCTTTGTATTGTCTGTCTCTCTTAGATTTACAGCTTCTGATTACCCCTTTGTATTGTCTGTCCCTCTTAGATTTACAGCTTCTGATTACCCCTTTGGTATTTTCAAACCTTTCTCGACATAATTAGCTTACAGAAAGAAAACCGTCGTAGAAAGAACATCCTCTGATATACATCGATGATTGGCTTAAACCACAGTGGTATTGTATTCAACAATAACGGGTCTTCATGGTGGCACAACACAATCGTATCTTAATGTATGATAATATATATATACATGCATGTTAAAAAAGAAACCAATAACAAATAGTCCTACCATTAAACAACAAAACTCTAGCTGTGTCTCTACAATTGTCAAAATGGTTCAGAACAGAATTCATAGTGTAATAAAATCGACCTAATTGTAATTTCTTATCGTCTGTGGTAAACGGTGCTGAGGTTACTCCTAATTGGTTATCATTGGTGGCAGGATATTTGTGGCGGAAAGTGGCTAAATGGTTCTCCTCCATTACTTTCATTGTACCAATCACATTTGGGTATTCACACATACAATAATAAGTCTAAAATATAAAATAAACTAGCAACAAAAACGTAGATATCAAAATTAGCGCGGACGACGCGTTTCTGGAATAACCTTCAGCAGGTACGCTCACAGAATAATAAGAAAAGTTTGAATATACCAACGGGGTATTCAGAAGCCATAAATCGAAGAAGGACACACAAACAACGATCTACAAAACATTACACAGAAAACTAAAATTCGACCAACACGAACCTCACTTAAAACCGGGTTGAGCTCAGAGTGTAAACGAGGTGAACACAGAGTGGAACCATGGTGAACTCAGAGTGGAAGTCAATATCTCATGATATAAATGCATGAATAGTCATGCATAATATATATGTTCTGCAAAGATGCAGTAATATTCTCGTTATACATAGGACTGTATATTACGATGTAGCATGAACTCTGATAATAAGGCATTTGACAAACACACGTGAACTACATATATTAACATTAATATCAATACAAATCTAAAAGTCCAATCAGCCAACTATGTAAGAAAGAACCAAAATACTGCTGTCACTTCTTAATTACATGTTAAAGCTTATACGAAACCAGGATGTCATTCATCGACAAAAAGAAAAGCTGGCTCAAATACATTCATCAAGACCTATTTTCAGAAGATTATCTACTAAAGCTAATCGTAAACTCATCAAAATATTATTTCCTGATCCATAACCAATAACATAAAATTGAGAAATGGCCCAATACAATGGTTGTCCCTTGGAGGAAAAACCGTTTTACATCGCACAAGATAAAACTTTTATTTTACCTTGACATTCAAGGTTAAGTTCACAGAACACTCCGTCATGTTCTAAAACATCCAACATACAAAATATGATATTATATTTTAAGACAGAAAAGGTACTGCACCAGATAAAATTATGTCTACAGACAAAATGACAATTAAATAAACATATTGAAACCAGTAAAGTCCCTCGACTTCGTTTCGGGGTTATAAATATGCTTTAGACATATTGCGTTGTAAAGAAACATAAAAGTGAAACGACAAAAGTGAAAAATACAAAGTTCGATCTTGAGTTGTGTCTTGTCATTGGCAAATAAACTGCAACCATTGGAATGAATCGATTAAGCGATTGCTCCAATAATTGACGGAATCCAGAACCGATGACCGATCTTTAAGTCAACCAACAGAATAACATAATAATCCATCACTACATTTGGAAGCATGGATAAATGTAATGTTGGTAATACTGCTTTTGACTAAAGGCGAGATGAAGACAGAGCTGGAAGTTAAAGAGACCACAGATACAGCTCCGTCCGCATCATTTTTGGACTTGTACCTCGAATTTGACGACAGTGGTCAACTCAGTACTAAAATTTATGATAAACGGGACGATTTCAATTTTAAAATCATAAATTTTCCAAATATGTGCAGCAATATACCAGCTTCTCCTCCATATGGTGTTTACATCTCGCAATTGATTCGTTATGAAAGGGCCAGTAGCAATTATTCTGATTTTCTGAAACGTCATCTTCATCTGAGAAACAGGCTACTGGACCACGGCTATGAAAAGATTCGCCTTATTCGATCTCTTAAAAAGTTTATATTCCGATACCAAGATCTTGTCGAAATATATTCCGTCTCTGCAGAGACGATAATAAACGATGCATTTTCAGGTAGTGAAAATATATAAAGATAAGGAAGTCAACAAAAATGTCAAAAATATTTTTTTTATCAATGTGTGACATAAAATTGTTTTTGACATTTACTTCACTGAATTTGGTACTGGTTTGACAACTATTTTACCTATTTTGTTCCAGTATTGTTATAAATACTGTTATAGTGACAGCTGGAACCTTTGAGCCGTAATGAAAGCGGGAGGTTTGGCGCTTTAAAATCTGATTCAACTCACCATTTCTTTAAAAATGCCTGTACCAAGTCAGGGTCATTACGGTTTTCACAGTTTTCCGGTTGTTGACTGATTTTGTCTGTTTATATACTTATGAGTTTTGACTTTCCTTTTGTAAGATTGTTCGGAGTTCGGTAATTTTGTTATTACCCTTATTTACCTCAATATATAGTTATGAGATGACATTGATACACAATTACCAGCAGTACTGCATGTAAATAGCAGAATAAAAATAAAATACAAACCCAGTAAGGAAACAAAGGTTTACAACATTTCATGGAAAGCATCTCTTCTATTAGTTGAACAGAAATATTTTAATCTTCTTATGAATCAGCTAATTCAAAATGATAGAACGTCTGGAACGATATTTCAAGTTTTGATTTTTCGTCCACAGGGTTGGGTAAAGCTTCAAATAAGAGTATTATATTGTGTATCTAGTTATAAAGGGATTCTAGAATCACATTACATACTGTGCAATATATAACAATATAAAATAAGTAAAAGGAATGCTTACAGATTAAATTTAATTGTCTTTTACATCTATACCTACTTGTTCTCCATTAGTCACGCTGTACAATTTGATGGATAACTCCCGATGATTTCCTCCTCTCATTACTGCATAAATACCTATTGTTGTCACCTCTTTGATGTTTTCATCTTCTACTGATAAATCATATTTACAAGTACATGAATTTGGTACCAGTTCATACAGCTTCCATGACACCTTACTTTGAACGTCTGCAGGTTGTCTTTTGTACCAGGATGATTCCATTAATGTTTTCTTTAAAACTGTAAGTAAGACATGAATATATATAACCCTTCATAGATGGAAGTCGACTTTTGATTTGATGCAACAACCGAATATTATCGTGTGTTTTAGAGGCACTTTAATATTAGATTGGGAATAGAAGAATTAGGCACCATATTAAATTGGGATATCAGAATTAGGCACCATATTAAATTGGGATATCAGAAATAGGCATCATATTAAATTGGGTATATCAGAATTATATCAGACATATCTTACCCGGCAACACATACTGTAGATATCCAGCGTAGTGTGACCAAACTAATCCATGAGCAACATTTCCTGCTGGCATTACATCTTTTGAGATAGACTTTGCTTCTGTACCAAAAGACAGTAAAATCATATAAGAAGAAAACAAATATCTTTAATGCAATTTCACTTGCAGTTAAAAATATGCAGTCATGAGAAATCGAAAACTGATACATTGTGTCAAGAATTTTTTTCATAAAAAGCATATTGGAAAACTAGAATGCTATTCAGCAGGTCCATCAGATTACAAAAGATCAAATTTAATGTCAGTAATGATAAATAGAACGTTTTCTCTTAACAAACTTGTACATTCATATCACTTCCAAAACATATATTCCATGTCTTATATGCAGGTATTGTTCAATATTCAATAAAAGAAAACATCTTTTGACTTTGATAAAGGTTAATCGAGAAACGCGCCATGTGTACTACATCAGACATCGACGCTGTTCTTAAAAGGAGGAATATTCTTAAAAACCATAGATGATGAAAGTATTAGGCTTTAATAATGTTCCTGGTGGTTATGTAAGAAATAAATCATGGAAGCCAGAATATGTTGGGAGTTTTAACATCGATTGGCGGATATTAGTATTTTATTTCGAGCCAGAGGCGAGGGATACAATTTACTAATATCCGCCAATCCATGTTAAAACTCGAAACACATTCTGGCTTCCATGATTTATTTCGATTCTGGTATGTCTAAGAGTACAAATACGGTAATATACTTTGATTGGAAGACGGTAATTTATATTTACGCTTGCGGAAAATGTCGCACACAATGTATGCTACCAATGGAAAAGTCAGTCATATTCACCAACGCATGTGCGAATGAGATTATACCATCGATAAATCGCTCGTGTGTCTACAAAGCGAAAGAAGGAGTCATGTTAGAATTACAAAGTTTTAATTGTTACAAGGAGGTAATATAGAATATTGAATCATAATACAAACCTCTAAGACCCTCAGCTGCTGATTGTACCCACTCATCTTTTCCTTCAATGAAGTTAATCTTACGAGCTTCTTGTAAGACTGCAATATGGGGAATCTAATTATAAAACGAAAAAAATAGTATTTTGGAAATTATTAAAAACTTCATTATAGATATAGGAACAAATACATTACTCACAGATGCTTCACAATTTGCTATGTTATTCGATAATATATTGTAAAACAAGGAACTTTAGATTTATTTATTTGCTACCCTGGGCGACTAAGGTGTTTGGTTAACAGGCGAGTCTATAAATAAAGTATTATGTTATAGAAAAGAGTATACATTTATATATTATTCTGTGATTATTTTTACTTGCTTAGACATTAGTCTACGTTGAGATAATTGAGTATGTAATGCCCACTCTTTCATCACAAGCCTGTTGTAACAGTAAATTATGCTATATCTTTTGTTTCTGTACGTATGTTTTGCTTTTCCCAATGGTGTCGTGTATCCGATTATTCCTTATTTTGTATTTCTTCTAACGCAATTGTGATGTTATAATCTTGCACTTAAAAACGAATATATCTGATTTAGTGGGCACGACGCGTTTCTGGAATAACTTTCATCAGGTAGCTCATCAAATGTGTATAATCTATTGTATTTTCTAATTAATGTAACTAAGCAACAATTGAAATTAACTAGCATAGAGAGACAATTATTATCGCTGTTGAAATCACATATCTTTGATAGGGATGCAATTATGTTTTTGTTTTATTAGTTCATTAAATTAAATTACCTCAGAAGCTGAAATACCGTGAAGTAACAATACAACAGAGAGTCGGTTGGTTCTTTGAGCTCTTTCTAAACTAATTAGCAACTCAAACGAACACCATGAACTTTCCATTGCATTCTTAGACATAAATAACAGTGTTTTGTCAGTAATGTCTACCATTTTTGTAATAGTTGGAATGACTTGGTTGCCAGGTACAAAATGTTCTTGTCCATAAATTCTGATATTCTTTGCTTCTAATTTTGGTATGACTTCTTTATGAACAAGTTCATTATCTTCATCTTTGTTGCTATGAGAAATAAACACCTTCAACGCTTCCATCTTTTTCCTTCAAAAATATGTTTAAGGTGTGTGAACTATATAATATTATCTGATTTTATATTTTACATTCATTTGCTAACTGATTATAAGTTTATACATGTGAGCATTGACATTTTACTTACATGTGGAATATACTTGCATGATCGCATCATTTCATTGAGAAGGAAGAATAGGGACCATAAACTAGTAGTGACTTTAACAAGCCAGGAAAGTGAGCGATCATGTATGATGGGGATGACGGGTTTGATATTTTATTTTGGAATTTTCCGACAGTGTAGTATTTTTTTGTTTTCCATTTTAGTTATTTTAGCCCAATAATACGTCCTCTGTATTCCCTTTCCATCTTTAGCCCAATAATACGTCCTCTGTATTCACTTTCCATCTTAGGCCCACTAATACGTCCTCTGTATTCACTTTCCATCTTAATCCCAATAATACGTCCTCTGTATTCACTTTCCATCTTAAGCCCAATAATACGTCCTCTGTATTCACTTTCCATCTTAGGCCTAATAAAACGTCCTCTGTATTCACTTTCCATCTTAAGCCCAATAATACGTCCTCTGTGTATTCACTTTCCATCTTAAGCCCAATAATACGTCCTCTGTATTCACTTTCCATCTTAAGCTCTGTATTCACTTTCCATCTTAATGTGATATCTTTAAATACTTCAGGAATAAGCTTTGTGATAACAAAACATTCATATAAGTTAGGAAAACGCCTATATGTATAAAATACAGAATCTCGATACGAGTCTATGCTAAAATACCCCCATCTTTGTCCACTGTAAAATGTGATTTTCAGGTAGAAATAGACAGCTAACACTGACTAATATATTAGCTTCCTATCATGATTTCCTTGATAGAGTGTTGCTGCTAACAAAGAATCTACCGAACCTGGTTCCTAGTGGCTAAATTGAAATCGTTATTTCGAAAGTTTTTACGGTGATAATGTGTTCCGTTTGTAGTAATCACAATCCGGTCCTTTCATCACACATGAATTATCACCAGGTTTGTAACAATAGGAACACGGTGTGTGCCATCATGAATTATCACCAGGTTTGTAACAATAGGAAAACGGTGTGCGCCATCATGAATTATCACCAGGCCTATAACCATAGGAACACGTGTGTGCCATCATGAATTATCACCAGGTCTGTAACCATAGGAACACGGTGTGTGCCATCATGAATTATCACCATGTTTGTAACAATAGGAACACGGTGTGTGCCATCATGAATTATCACCTGGTATGTAACCATAGGAACACGGTGTGTGCCATCATGAATTATCAACAGGTTTGTAACAATAGGAACACGGTGTGTGCCATCATGAATTACCACCAGGTTTGTAACCATAGGAACACGGTGTGTGCCATTATGAATTATCACCAGGTCTGTAACCATAGGAATACGGTGTGTGCCATCATGAATTATCACCCGGTTTGTAACAATAGGAACACGGTGTGTGCCATCATGAATAATCACCAGGTTTGTAACTATAGGAACACGGTGTGTGCCATCATGAATAATCATCAGGTTTGTAACCATAGGAACACGGTGTGTGCCATCATGAATTATCACCAGGTCTGTAACCATAGGAATACGATGTGTGCCATCATGAATTATCACCAGGTGTGTAACCATAGGAACACGGTGTGACCCATCATGAATTATCACCAGGTTTGTAACAATAGGAACACGGTGTGTGCCATCATGAATTATCACCAGGTTTGTAACCATAGGAACACGGTGTGTGCCATCATGAATTATTACCAGGTTTGTAACCATAGGAACACGGTGTGTGCCATCATGAATTATCACCAGGCTTGTAACGATAGGAAGACGGTGTGTGCCATCATGAATTATCACCAGGTTTTTAACCATAGGAACACGGTGTGTGCCATCATGAATTACCACCCGGTTTGTAACCATAGGAACACGGTGTGTGCCATTATGAATTATCACCAGGTCTGTAACCATAGGAATACGGTGTGTGCCATCATGAATTATCACCCGGTTTGTAACAATAGGAACACGGTGTGTGCCATCATGAATAATCACCAGGTTTGTAACCATAGGAACACGGTGTGTGCCATCATGAATAATCACCAGGTTTGTAACCATAGGAACACGGTGTGTGCCATCATGAATTATCACCAGGTTTGTAACAATAGGAACACGATGTGTGCCATCATGAATTATCACCAGGTGTGTAACCATAGGAACACGGTGTGACCCATCATGAATTATCACCAGGTTTGTAACAATAGGGACACGGTGTGTGCCATCATGAATTATCACCAGGTTTGTAACCATAGGAACACGGTGTGTGCCATCATGAATTATTACCAGGTTTGTAACCATAGGAACACGGTGTGTGCCATCATGAATTATCACCAGGTTTGTAACGATAGGAAGACGGTGTGTGCCATCATGAATTATCACCAGGTTTTTAACCATAGGAACACAGTGTGTGCCATCATGAATTATCACCAGGTTTGTAACCATAGGAAAACGGTGTGTGCCATCATGAATTATCACCAGGTCTGTAACCATAGGAACACAGTGTGTGCCATCATGAATTATCACCAGGTCTGTAAAAATAGGAACACGGTGTTTGCCATGATGAATTATCATCATGTTTGTAACAATAGGAACACGGTGTGTGCCATCATGAATTATCACCAGGTCTGTAACCATAGGAACACGGTGTGTGCCATCGTGAATTATCACCAGGTTTGTAACAATAAGAACACGGTGTGTGCCATCATGAATTATCACCAGGTTTGTAATCATAGGAACACGGTGTGTGCCATCATGAATTATCACCAGGTTTGTAACAATAGGAACACGGTGTGTGCCATCATGAATTATCACCAGGTTTGTAACCATAGGAACACGGTGTGTGCCATCATGAATTATCAACAGGTTTGTAACCATAGGAACACGGTGTGTGCCATCATGAATTATCACCAGGTTTGTAACCATAGGAACACGGTGTGTGCCATCATGAATTATCACCAGGTTTGTAACAATAGGAACACGGTGTGTGCCATCATGAATTATCACCAGGTTTGTAACCATAGGAACACGATGTGTGCCATCATGAATTATCACCAGGTTTGTAACCATGGGAACATGGTGTGTGCCATCATGAATTATCACCAGGTTTGTAACCATAGGAACACGGTGTGTGCCAACATGAATTATCACCAGGTTTGTAACAATAGGAACACGGTGTGTGCCATCATGAATTATCACCAGGTTTGTAACAATAGGAACACGGTGTGACCCATCATGAATTATCACCAGGTTTGTAACCATAAGAACACGGTGTGTGCCATCATGAATTATCACCAGGTTTGTGATCATAGGAACACGGTGTGGGCCATCTTGAATTATCACCAGGTTTGTAACAATAGGAACACGGTGTGTGCCATCATGAATTATCACCAGGTGTGTAACCATAGGAACACGGTGTGTGCCATCATGAATTATCACCAGGTTTGTAACCATAGGAACACGGTGTGTGCCATCATGAATTATCACCAGGTTTGTAACCATAGGAACACGGTGTGTGCCATCATGAATTATCACCAGGTTTGTAACAATAGGAACACGGTTTGACCCATCATGAATTATCACCAGGTTTGTAACAATAAGAACACGGTGTGTGCCATCATGAATTATCACCAGGATTGTAATCATAGGAACACGGTGTGTGCCATCATGAATTATCACCAGGTTTGTAACAATAGGAACACGGTGTGTGCCATCATGAATTATCACCAGGTTTGTAACCATAGGAACACGGTGTGTGCCATCATGAATTATCACCAGGTTTGTAACAATAGGAACACGGTGTGACCCATCTTGAATTATCACCAGGTTTGTAACAATAAGAACACGGTGTGTGCCATCATGAATTATCACCAGGTTTGTAATCATAGGAACACGGTGTGTGCCATCATGAATTATCACCAGGTTTGTAACAATAGGAACACGGTGTGTGCCATCATGAATTATCACCAGGTTTGTAACCATAGGAACACGGTGTGTGCCATCATGAATTATCAACAGGTTTGTAACAATAGGAACACGGTGTGTGCCATCATGAATTATCACCAGGTTTGTAACCATAGGAACACGGGGTGTGCCATCATGAATTATCACCAGGTTTGTAACAATAGGAACACGGTGTGTGCCATCATGAATTATCACCAGGTTTGTAACCATAGGAACACGATGTGTGCCATCATGAATTATCACCAGGTTTGTAACCATAGGAACATGGTGTGTGCCATCATGAATTATCACCAGGTGTGTAACCATAGGAACACGGTGTGTGCCATTATGAATTATCACCAGGTTTGTAACCATAGGAACACGGTGTGTGCCATCATGAATTATCACCAGGTTTGTAACCATAGGAACACGGTGTGTGTCATCATGAATTATCACCAGGTTTGTAACCATAGGAACACGGTGTGTGCCATCATGAATTATCACCAGGTCTGTAACCATAGGAACACGGTGTGTGCCATCATGAATTATCACCAGGTTTGTAACGATAGGAAGACGGTGTGTGCCATCATGAATTATCACCAGGTTTTTAACCATAGGAACACAGTGTGTGCCATCATGAATTATCACAAGGTTTGTAACCATAGGAAAACGGTGTGTGCCATCATGAATTATCACCAGGTCTGTAACCATAGGAACACAGTGTGTGCCATCATGAATTATCACCAGGTCTGTAAAAATAGGAACACGGTGTGTGCCATCATGAATTATCATCATGTTTGTAACAATAGGAACACGTGTGTGCCATCATGAATTATCACCAGGTCTGTAACCATAGGAACACAGTGTGTGCCATCATGAATTATCACCAGGTTTGTAACAATAAGAACACGGTGTGTGCCATCATGAATTATCACCAGGTTTGTAATCATAGGAACACGGTGTGTGCCATCATGAATTATCACCAGGTTTGTAACAATAGGAACACGGTGTGTGCCATCATGAATTATCACCAGGTTTGTAACCATAGGAACACGGTGTGTGCCATCATGAATTATCAACAGGTTTGTAACCATAGGAACACGGTGTGTGCCATCATGAATTATCACCAGGTTTGTAACCATAGGAACACGGTGTGTGCCATCATGAATTATCACCAGGTTTGTAACAATAGGAACATGGTGTGTGCCATCATGAATTATCACCAGGTTTGTAACCATAGGAACACGGTGTGTGCCAACATGAATTATCACCAGGTTTGTAACAATAGGAACACGGTGTGTGCCATCATGAATTATCACCAGGTTTGTAACAATAGGAACACGGTGTGACCCATCATGAATTATCACCAGGTTTGTAACCATAAGAACACGGTGTGTGCCATCATGAATTATCACCAGGTTTGTGATCATAGGAACACGGTGTGGGCCATCATGAATTATCACCAGGTTTGTAACAATAGGAACACGGTGTGTGCCATCATGAATTATCACCAGGTGTGTAACCATAGGAACACGGTGTGTGCCATCATGAATTATCACCAGGTTTGTAATCATAGGAACACGGTGTGTGCCATCATGAATTATCACCAGGTTTGTAACCATAGGAACACGGTGTGTGCCATCATGAATTATCACCAGGTTTGTAACAATAGGAACACGGTTTGACCCATCATGAATTATCACCAGGTTTGTAACAATAAGAATACGGTGTGTGCCATCATGAATTATCACCAGGATTGTAATCATAGGAACACGGTGTGTGCCATCATGAATTATCACCAGGTTTGTAACAATAGGAACACGGTGTGTGCCATCATGAATTATCACCAGGTTTGTAACCATAGGAACACGGTGTGTGCCTTCATGAATTATCACCAAGTCTGTTACCATAGGAACACGGTGTGTGCCATCATGAATTATCAACAGGTTTGTAACCATAGGAACACGGTGTGTGCCATCATGAATTATCACCAGGTTTGTAACCATAGGAACACGGTGTGTGCCATCATGAATTATCACCAGGTTTGTAACAATAGGAACACGGTGTGACCCATCATGAATTATCACCAGGTTTGTAACAATAAGAACACGGTGTGTGCCATCATGAATTATCACCAGGTTTGTAATCATAGGAACACGGTGTGTGCCATCATGAATTATCACCAGGTTTGTAACAATAGGAACACGGTGTGTGCCATCATGAATTATCACCAGGTTTGTAACCATAGGAACACGGTGTGTGCCATCATGAATTATCAACAGGTTTGTAACAATAGGAACACGGTGTGTGCCATCATGAATTATCACCAGGTTTGTAACCATAGGAACACGGGGTGTGCCATCATGAATTATCACCAGGTTTGTAACAATAGGAACACGGTGTGTGCCATCATGAATTATCACCAGGTTTGTAACCATAGGAACACGATGTGTGCCATCATGAATTATCACCAGGTTTGTAACCATAGGAACATGGTGTGTGCCATCATGAATTATCACCAGGTTTGTAACCATAGGAACACGGTGTGTGCCATTATGAATTATCACCAGGTTTGTAAACATAGGAACACGGTGTGTGCCATCATGAATTATCACCAGGTCTGTAACCATAGGAACACGGTGTGTGTCATCATGAATTATCACCAGGTTTGTAACCATAGGAACACGGTGTGTGCCATCATGAATTATCACCAGGTCTGTAACCATAGGAACACGGTGTGTGCCATCATGAATTAACACCAGGTCTGTAACCATAGGAACACGGTGTGTGCCACATGTAGTTCGATCTTTAGTTTTCTGTTTAATGTTTTGTAAATCGGTGTTTGTCCTTTTGTATTTTTTCTGTTGGTTATTGTGTTGTCTGTTTTTCTTCGATTTTCAGTGGTTTTCCCTTTGTCCTTTTTCTTCAGATCATTATGTTGACTGTCCTTCTACGATTTACGATATCTGATTACTTCTTTTGGTATCTTCAAACTTTTCTTAACACACATAATTTGGACAATGTTTCTGATGATATGATATGTGTATTAAATAGACCTGCGTATCAACTTTTGATTTGCCTCCTAAATTGTCAAAGAATTGTTATTGCAAAAACCCAGATATCAAATTACGTGTACACGACGCGTAAATTAGAAGTGTAATGTTGTAAAGTAAGGAGATTAATTTACTCTATATAAAATGTAGTGCTTCTTTGTGTATACAATAGTAAGATAAAGATAAAACAATAACTATATACAGTCAAACCTGTATTAAGAGGTCACCATTGGGAGAAAGAAAAAGTGGCCTTATAAGACAGGTGACCTCTTAATACAGGTTCAATTCATATGAAATTTGCTATGACAGGATAAGTAAAAGGTGATCTTTTAATACAGGTGACTGCTTAATAGAGGTGACAGCCTGAGCAGGTTTGACTGTATATAATATGATGCAATAGGAGTATAATACCTGTAAAATATCCACACAAGCTGCATGCATATCTTGGAAATAACGTATAATGCAAAACCCATGCTTACTGGCAGTAGAAATTCAATCTAAAATCCCAAATTTACTTTTCCATTAGCAATATGTTCAACTATTTACGACTGGTGAAAATCTACAAAGTAAAATAAACACTGTGGGCATCACTGGGTATAAATGTAATAATGGTTGAAAATGTACTCATTCGGGTGCCCCTTGGTTGCCAATTATCATGTATTAGAACTTCCAGTCAAACTTTGTATGTATCTTTTTTTCTTTTTATAAAAGGTGTTAAAGACATTTATTTTGGATAAAAATTGGATATGTTATCAAGACATTTGCCATCAGTAGTAGTCTTGTCTTAAAAGAATACTGTTATGTAACTTACATATATACACAACACGACAATTACCAGAACAGACCTCCAATCTAAGAATTCCTACGAAATCGATTTAAAATAAAAGTTGACGGTGTTATTTGGGTGCAATAAAACAACGGACAACGGGTTTTTAAGTCATTTTACTTCCCCCTCTCCCACCACGATACCAACACCAAATCAGTACTTTGTAGCTCTGTATTCGTATTTCATGTATAGATATAAGCTGCTACGCTGTATATTTGAATGTAATAGAACATCTGTTTTCCAATTTAGATGTGTTGATACCATGCAGTTTCATTTGTAATGAATGGAACAAAAACGAAAGTAGATCTTTCATGTGGATATTATCACATGTTTGCTTGATTGATACATTTACAAATTTAGATTAAATAAAAAAATGTCGTAAAATATGAATGTGTAAAATATTAAAACAGTTTAAAGAATAATTTACCTACATTTTAAGTGATCACGAAAACGAGGGTAGCAGGCAACAATTAGTTTCAATCGTAACTACTCGGCCATTCTCGCTACCCTACAAATAATTTGTGTAGCGAGAATGGCCGAGTAGTTACGATTGCAATTAGTTTCGGGACTATTTATAAAAAAAAAAGTAAATCCCAACAAATTCGAAAATATATTGAAATGTATCCGTGTTGTTAAAAGTTTGTTTTCCTCATTAAATTTGATAAAATCTAAAATTTTGTTTTCTATTTCAAGCTGAATATAACTTACTAGTGAGGAATATAGATTGGACCCTTTCATGTTTGCTGTTTCAGGAAATAAACGACCCACGGTAATCACACACTGATTTTTCCCATTTATTAAGTTCTCACCTGTTTAGTGGTATTTACATATCTATATTTGAAACATATATGCACATTTAATATATAAGGAAGGTAATAGACTATAAATGATATCACACCAAAAATGATATAAATTGGTCTTAATTTATCGATTATTTTTACAATATATTTAAACATACTTTGCACAACCAGAACCCGATATTCGTGCCAATTTAGGGGAAAAAATGTTTAAAAAATATCGACGAAATGAATTAATATCCAGCATCTTTGAACCACGACGACCGCTTTATTCACGACCTCTGATGTTACGGCCCCATTTGGCAAATTCTGACCACGTCTATTAAGGGTCATTCATGCTTGTATATCGTCATGTGTATTTATGTATACATTTTCTTCCATCATATGACATCATAATAACTTTAAATAAGAAACAAATCTTATTTTAAGTTCAAACGCAACGATAAATTGCTTCTGGCAAAAATTTGTAAATTTGCAACACACGTGCTAGTCAACGTCTTTGTCATTTGTTGACAACTTGTACCGGCGATTCTTTCTTCTAAGGCACCGACCATCGATATATAATCGATTAGCTTCGATCGCTTGGCATGCCAATATTATCAATGAATTTGTGCAACTGTTGGAAAATTTTGTGAAAGCAAACCGAATTTGTATTGCATAGTTATCATTTATTAAGACGTTTCATTACAAAAAAAACCCTTTCACATCACTTTATAACCCAACAATTAAATGGTATGAAAACAATACGTCAGTTGAATATCTCTAACACAATTCATTAAATCTGGCATTAATCCCAAGATCAGTGCCGGATTTACCTGTAGGCTCGATAGGCTGAAGCCTAGGGTCTCAACAATTTGGGGGGCTCCGGTCAAGGTGTATAATAGTTTTAACACTGTTATTGAACGTTCACACTTATGCTGTCATAGCGTACTGTACTTTCTAAACAACCCTTCAGGAATTTTCCTTACACAGTTGCACTCAATTTCAGAATATTGCAGAATTTTAAACACCCCCCATCATCTTCGCCTTTGTTGAAATTGATTAAGCACACTTCCATCTTCCTCCAAGTCGTGAAGGGAGGGGCCTCACAAGTGGAATAACCTAGGGCCTCTCTTTATCTAAATCTGCCCAAGATGGTAATGTCTTAGTGGGTTTCGTGTTGCATAATCTTTAGTTTTCTGTATAGTCTATTGTATATCATTGTCTTTTTGTCCGTTGCATTGTCTATCCTTCTTTGAGTGACAGCTTCTATTACCCCTTTTTATGTTTTGTAGATTGTTGTTTGTCCTTTTGTCCTTTTTCGTTTGGCCATTGTACTGTCTGTTATTCTTCGATTTACGGATTCTGATTACCCCTTTGG
The DNA here is from genome assembly GCA_963680875.1 of Bathymodiolus brooksi. NCBI lineage: Eukaryota > Metazoa > Mollusca > Bivalvia > Mytilida > Modiolidae > Bathymodiolus > Bathymodiolus brooksi. The sequence continues at coordinate 126,768,451 of OY804576.1, read as the reverse complement.
TATCTTCAAACTGTTATTAAATGTTAATTTCATCTGCCTTCCAATAATTCATCACAAACCAAGAGCTATTCAGGTGGTATTATGGGCAGGTATCAAGTTTTCTAACTCTGTCATCATTAAAAATTGTCAGATATACTTTAAAGAAAAACAGATATAGGAAAACAGCTAGAACAACATATGGATGGATACATCTGAAACTCGCGTAAGAACTGTAAAATCAGAAGTTCAGATATTTACGAGCAAACTGCTCTAACAAACCACTTAACATCATCGTCTTATATTTTAAATTAGAAGTTGACATTCAGAACTTCCTAGATCATCAGATGTGTATTACAGTATAAACAATGTAACAAATGCAATCACACAACGATGTACATGTATATGATCAGACTTAAATTAACTCAAAACGTACAATGCATATAAAGTCACTTTCACATAATGAGTAGACGAGCGAAAAGGTGTGGTTTTGAGTTAAATTATCTTGTTTCCCTTCTCACTGTTATCTTGTCAGTAGGATAATGGTAACCACCTTCTATTATTTTATCTCTCGTCTTCCAGTTAAGTCTAAATTATAATACGTCTTTGTTAATATTTTCGATCAACATGACAGGTGACCATAGCCCAATTTGACTATCCTGTGTAGGCCCTTTGGCTTTATTTCTCCAAAAACTTTAAATTATTTGGCTTTCCAACCTTTCAATTTTGAGCGTACATGATGAATGTTATTCCAGAAACGCGCCATGCGCACTATATTTCACATCTACGTTTTTATTAAAATACATCTTTGTTAATATTCTGGATCAACAAGACAGTTAGGTTAGTACCTGTATTACGGCTAAGCCGTTTGATTTACTTGCTCCTAAAGACTTTTAAGACTTGTTAATATGTTTTTGTGGAGGTTTCATTTCCTGTGTTTTTAGGGTTTGGTTTATGGTGTTTAACGCCACATTCAACAATATTTCAGTTATATCGTGGAGGTCAGTTTTATTGGTGGAGGTCACCGGAGTACCCGGAGAAAACGACATATCGCAAGTTACTGAAAACTTTATCATATAATGTTGTATCGAGTGCAACCCACCATGAACCGGATTCGAACTCACAACTTTAGTGGTGATAGGCAATGATTGCAGAGGTAGTTGTAAATCCTGTACCTGTGGCGCACCATGTGAAAATACTCATCATTTCTTTTTTGATTGTGATAAAGATACAGATAATAGGGAAATATTATTTAAGTCTTAATTGGCCACCTACTAACATTATATTGATGTAAATCTATTGACAAAAGGAAATGATTTCTTAACATATCAAGAAAATACAACTATTTTTAGACATGCTTTTAAACATATTAAAGACTCCAAAAGATTTACAATTGTCTAAATGATCTAAAGAACCAACACACATCTCCAAAAGTATTTATCCTCCTTTCTTTTCTTTCGTATATTGTCTCTACCTATGTTTTTGTATATAATTATTCTGTGTTTATTTATCTCTATGCATATTATATACATATTATATCATTTTATTCATTGCGCATGCTAATATATATTGTAAATAATTGTATTCGGGAGAAGACTTCACAAGTTGGAAAAACTTGTGTCCGATCTCTATTTGTTATATTTAGCAAATAAAAATATGTTTAAACTAAACTACACAATATGACAATTACCAGAACAGGCCACTAATCTATGAAGTCGTACGAAATCGATTTAAAATTAAAGTTGATGGTGTTATTTGGGTGCAATAAAACAAATTCGTACAACGGGTTTAAGCGAAGTTTACACCCCGCCTCCTTTCCCCACCATGATCACCACAAAATCAGCACTTTGTAACTCTGAATTCATAGTTTATATATACATGCGCTGCTACGCTGTGTATTTCAATTGAATAGAAATACCATGTTTTTCAATAAAGATATGTGATAATGCAGTTTCATTTGTCAAGTTATGAATGGAGCAAAAACGAAAGTAGATCTTTCATGTGGATATTATCACACGTTTTAGCTTGATTGATACATTTACAAATTCGGATTAAATTAAAAAAGGTCGTTAAATATAATTTGTGAAATATTAAAACAGTTTGAAAAATAATTTACCTATATTTTAAGTGATCACGAAAACGAAAGTACTAGGAAAGAATTAGTTTCAGACTAGATTTTTTATCAAATATGAAAATGATAGGTTCTACATCAAGCTGAACATAACTTACTAGTCAGGGATAAGGATTGGAACTTTTCATTCTTGTTGTTTCAGGAAATAAATGACCCACGGTAATCACACGCTGGTTTTTCCCTTTTATTCTCACCTGTTTTGTGGTATTTACCTATCTATATTTAAAATAAGGGTAATAACAAAATTACTGAACTCCGAGCAATCTTACAAAGGGAAAGTCAAATGACCCTGACTTGGTACAGACATTTCTAAAGAAATGGTGGGTTGAATCAGATTTTAAAGAGCCAAACCTCCCCCTTTCATTACGGCTCAAAGTTTCCGAGTGTCACTATAACAGTATGTATAACAATACTTGAACAAAACAGGTAAAACAGTTGTCATAACAGCACCAAACTCAGTGAAGTGAATGTCAAAAACATTTTTACGTCACACATTGATAAAAAAATATTTTTGACATTTTTTTTTTTGACCACTTATCTTTATACATTTTCACTATATTAAAATCCATCGCTTATAATCTTTTCTGCAGAGACGGAATATATTTCGACAAGATCTTGGTATCGGAATATAAACTTTTTAAGAGATCGAATGAGGCGAATCTTTGTATAGCCCTGGTCCAGTAGCCTGTTTCTCAGATGAAGATGACGTTTCAGAAAATCAGAATAATTGCTACTGGCCCTTGCATAACGAATCAATTGCTGCAAGATGTAAACACCATATGCAGGAGAAGCTGGTATATTGCTGCACATATTTGGAAAATTTATGATTTTAAAATTGAAGTCGTCCCGTTTATCATATATTTTAGTACTGATTTGACCACTGTCGTCAAATTCGAGGAATAAGTCCAAAAATGATGCGGACGAAGCTGTATCTGTGGTCTCTTTAACTTCCAGCTCTGGAGGATATATCAATGGAAGAAATTCTGCAAATCTAGAATTATTGATAGATAAAACGTCATCAATATACCTGTATGTGAAATTAAAGGCTCTAGCCTCATGAATCTTCTTATCTTTTACAAACTTTTGAAGAAACTCCGACTCATATGAGTATAAAAATAAATCGGCTAGAAGAGGGGCACAATTCGTACCCATTGGTATGCCGACGATCTGCTGAAACAGTATCCCTCCAAAGGAGACAAATATGTTATCCATGAGGAACTCCAACATACTGATCACTTGTTCCTCGGAGTAGCATGCTTTACCTTTTTGAATTTTGTTTGAAAAATATGTGGAATTGTAGCCTAACACAACACATTTTGATCCATAGTTTCTATGACTGAAAGCTTTGTGAATTGTTTCTTTTAAGCGGGTCTTTAATTTGTCATGCGGTAGAGTGGTAAATAGAGTTGAAAAATCTAAAGTTTTGATGGAGGATACCTGAGAGAAAGATCTTGATTGAAGGTTATCCAAAAGATCTTTAGAGTTTTTCAAAATCCACATGTGATTTATGCCACTACGTGAGTAAACAGTTTCACAATATTTTTGTTGTCCCTCTTTTACTGCAGACAGAATCTTTGTCAGGTGAATAGACAATTCTTTCGTCGAACAAGTTGATGATCCCGCTATGTACCTTTCTTTGTATGGTGTCTTATGGAGTTTACATATCCAATATAAATAGGGTAAATCATCAGACTCTTTACCATATAACATATATACACCACATGTATTGATATATACATTATATCTCACTAAAATTGATATATATATATTTTTGAATTCACCGATTATATTTACATTATATTTAAACATACTTTGCACAACCAGAACCCGCTATTGGTGCCAATTTAAGGGGGAATGTTTAAAAAAAATATCGACGAAATGAATTAATATCCATGATCTTTGAGCCACGACGACGACTTTATTCTTTATTCACGATCTCTGATGTGACGGCCCCAATTGACAAATGCTAGAGGTTGAATGCTCGCCACGTGCGTTGAGGGTCACGCGTATTTTAAATAAGATACAAATTCTATGTTAAGTTCAAACTGTTTGTGGCAGAATTTATAAATTTACATACCACGTGAGGGTATTACCCGCCCAGTAGTCAATACTTCGGCACTGGAATGATGAACTTCATTTTCTAATGTATTGTCCTCGGTTTGAAAACCACAGAAGAGAACTCTTTTCAAATGTCCTTAATTATAATGCTGCCATATTAAGTGCAGAGGATAAATCTGTTTGGATATTGAGCAACAAAGATCCATCTTGCGTCAGAGAACTCGCAAAATGTATTCACTCGTGTTTTCATATGGCACCATAGTTCTCTGCATGCATGTTTTATATTTTATCTTTTCCAAATACAGTTATCTCTCTTTCATTGCCTCCCAATGCAAACTATAACGCAAACTATAACCTATAATTTTATTTGTTATTTTATTATGTCACTCTTCTTTCATGTATTATCTCATAATCTTTGTCAACCTTAATGTTCAATGATTGAGCTTTCTTTAATAAAGTATTTCGTTTCGTTTCGTTTGCATTAGATATGTTTATTACTGAAATTTACAGTTCCTAAATAATGTAATTATTAATAAACCTAAGGTTCACCTCTCTCAGGTACAAGTGACCTTAGCCGATTTTAGCCATCCTGATTTATAGGTCCTTTTGTTTTATTGCTCCCAAAACTTTAAATTAAACTTTTGATTTTGAGGGTACCTGATGAAGGTTATTCCACAAACGTGTCGTGTGCACTAATTTTGATTGACAACTTTTACGATTCTATCTTAGGCACCGACCAGCGATGTATAATCAATTAGCTCCGATCTTTTGGCATGCCTGTATTAACAATGAAGGTGTGCAACTGTTAGTAAGTTTTGTGAAATCATGCCGACTTATCATTTATAAAAGGGGCATTGTATTACAAGTTGCGTAATTTAACAATTCCAATTGACTTGTAGTTAAAGTTATTTGATTCTCTTAATGCTCCAATTCTTGTCTACTCTTGTGAAATATGGGGGTTTGAAAATAAACAGGGAGTAGAAAAATTACATCTTCAATTTTTGAAGAAGAAAAAACTTAATCTGAGAAATAACATACCGAACTATATGGTTTATGGAGAAATGGGTCGATTTCCTATGGATATTGTGATAAAATTAAGAATGGTAATGTTTTGGAATAGTCTTATTGACAATAGTGGAAAATTGTCGAGCATATTGTACAAACTTATGCTGAAAATACACGAGAGTAGTGAAGCAGATTTTAAGTGGATCAAGTACATGTATATAAAGTCAATTTTTGATGAAATTGGATTGAGCTTTATTTGGAATGATCAAATACATATTAAAAAAGACTTATTAAAGTCTATTGTAAAACAAAAATTATTTGATCAATTTATACAGACATGGTTCTCTCTCTCAATGAATAATTCTACAAGGGCTGAATTCTATGGATCATTTATAAAATGAATTCAAGGTCGAACCATATCTTTTGAGACTAAATAAATCAGAGAATATATATGAACAAATTCAGGTGCTCAAATGTTAAATTCCCCATTGAAACTGGAAGAAGGGCAAATATATCTCAGCATGACAGAATATGTCGTTTTTGTCAGGTTCATATTGGAAATGAATTTAATTTTCTGTTTGTGTGCAAACATACTCAAATCGGCGCATTGAGACATAAATATGTTCCAAGATATTATACAGTAAACCCGTCCGAAAATAAAATGATAGGCATGTTATCATACTGCAATGTTATGTTGTATCGTAATTTGTGCTATTTCATCAAAAATATTATGAGAGTTTTATATGTAATGTAAATTGGTGTCAGTTTATGGTATGAAACTTAATAACTTACCTTTTTTGAATCTATAATACTATTTTATCAGCATTTTTCTCAAAAAACAAACTACGTGTCCAATAAGAAATAAAAACCACGTGGTGAAATCCATTGTTTGTTTATAGAAATCAATTGTTTAGTGAAGTGTCAGATGTTATTGTATATACATGTACTCTGTTATTTACTCCTTCCGCCGATGTAATTGTATAATATCATGCTATGAACTCTTGTACACTATTGTGTCTGAGTAAATAAAGTATTTGTTGTTGTTGTTGTTGTTGAAGAGAAGAATTGCTATCTGCATTTTTTTAATGCAAATGAAGCGAGCAAATGCCAATAGCTGTAAACCCAACTACCATACGATCACTCCTAAGTACCATATGTTTAGCCGAGAAATATAAAGACAAATTGTATAATTTTTGCTGTGAACCGACCAGAGATCGGACCTACGAATATTTATCCCGTAATTTAATTGACAATAGCTTTGAATACAATTGTAAAAAAAAAACCAGTGGTATGATATTACAATTTGTACTAATTTATCAATCAATACAATGAGCTTCTTGGTAAACACATGTGCGTACTTGACAAATTAACATAACAAATAATAAGACAAGCTTAAAATAGAACCAAGTAATATATTCCTTTTAAACCATATAGTCGTGTATATAAATAATTGTTCATACAAAAGACAAGGTATTTTATTTAAACCTAATAAAGTAGATCGAGATCAAATACAAAGAATAATAGGTTCTTACACGAGTCCCTATTAAAGATCTGGGATTTCTTCCACGAGTGGGAGAAATTCCGTCTTTTCACGAGTGGAGCGTAGCGGAACGAGTGGAAAGACGCTGAGTTTCTCTCACGAGTGGAAGAAATCCCAGATCTTCAATAAGGACGAGTGCAAGTACCTGTTTCTTCCGTTTCAACATAAAAACAAAGCATGTCGATTTCATTTATGCATTCGCATGTCAATGTCATATTTACTTCACAAAATATTACAACGCCACGTGCAATGCAGAAAATACACACTTATTTAAAACCGCATTAAATCTATTAGGGGAAATCAGTTAAAATTCAGGTAAAATTTATATTTGAAGCTTTTTTAGATCTACTAAGACGACAATTTATATTACTACAGCAGTCGTAGAAGCGGATTCCATTGATTATATTCGGCCGATTTGATTGGCTAACAATGCCATGTGAGACAAGGTCACGCGCAGCCGTCTTTGTGGCTTGTCTTACATAGAAAACGCATCAAAACGGAAGAACAGGATGTCTGTGTAAATCCTGTGTTCTTCTTTCATTGTACATATCCCGGATGCATGCCAGATATGCTGATGTCTTAGATAAAAAGGTCAAAACTTTGCAAAGCATATCCTTGTAACATAAATTAAGACCAAATTATGACAATGCCGTCTTTTGAGGTATAATTCGTAATTTATTCTCTTTTTTTTTTTCTTTTTTTTTCGTATATTGTCTAAACCTCAATACATAAATGGCGGCCGGAGCTAGTGCACTAAATTTTGCTCTCATCCTATCTGGAATTTTATTAAGATTAACACCAGAGAGAGCCTCAAGAACTGCTTTGAGATATGAAAGACATGAAAACCTAGGCTTCTATGCATGTTTGGTGACCACAAATGTAGGCAGTTTCACCTTTGTCATTGAAAAACTTTTCTCGTCAGCTCCACTGAAGGTGAACTCGATTCAAAATGGCCGACCAATAACAACAATACAAACATCAACCATTGATATGAAGAATACCACGAAATATTGCTTCATTTTACAAATAATGATGAGCGGGGACGTCCATTATAACCCTGGACCCATATGGTACCCCTGTACAAAATGTAAACAACCTGTAAAGAGTAACCAGAAAGCATTACAGTGTGACTTTTGCGATCACTGGACGCACTTGAGATGTACAACCATAACGGTAAAGGAATACCATATTTTGGCCAAATGTGACGATCAATACTTCTGTCATCTTTGTTATGATCGCTTGCCAGCCTTTTCTGATTCGTTTTTTCTGAATACATCAGTCGAAATAACAATACTGTTTTTGATGAGACCCTGGAAAATACATCGAACACACCTTCCGGTGTAAGCAAATACGAAGAAATAAACTCTGTTTTTGAAAGACTACGGGAATCTAGAAGGTTACATCCTAGAAATTTCTTAGCAGCCCACATAAACATCAATAGCTATCGTTATAAGTTCGATGAAATCAAAGAACTTCAGTCTGATAAAATTGTAGACATTTTCTTTGTCGCGGAATCGAAGCTGGACGCTACTTTTAATGACAATCTATTCATAGCGGGGGGCTACAAATTATTGAGACACGATAGAGACTCAAAGGGTGACGGAATACTTGCTTACATAAATACCAATTTCCCAGTAAGTAGGAAAACAAACCTTGAGTCTGAAACACTGGAAAACATCAGCGTGGAAGTTCATATAAACAAGAACAAGTGGCCTGTTATGGGCATTTATAAGCCCCCATCAATGTCTGATAATGATTTTTCCACTCTTTTTATTAAGAACATAGATCAATGTATTATAAATTATGATAATATTATAGTAATGGGTGACTTAAATTTTGATATGTTAAACGATAAAAAATGTCAAGCTTTAAAAGATTTATGTGATGTCCTTGATTTTTCACAATTAGTCTTAAAACCAACATGCTTTATGACAAATTGTATCCCATCATTGGTGGATGTGGTTTTAACAAATCAGAAAAATAAATGTTTTAATATACAAAATTATCCTACTAGTATTAGTGACTGTCATAACATAATCTCAGTCACAATAAAAGGGGACGTCCCAGTCACAGAAGTTATAACAATTTTGATACTGATAGCGTTAATTGTGATCTTGAGAAAATTTCATTCCCAGATATTGAGAATTTATCAACATCTAGTGAAGTACACAATGTATATAATGAATATCAAAATGCCTTTAAAAGTGTACTTGATAAACACGCTCCAGTGAAAAATAGACAACCCCGTAAAAATCCACTTCCGTGTATGAACAGTGAATTAAGAGGAGCCATATACAGAAAACATATGCTTTATTCTCAATATACAAAAACTCGCAACACAAAAACATGGGAAAAATTTAGAAAGCAGCGAAATATGGTAACAAAATTAAAAAAGAATTCTATGAAAACTTATTTTCTTGAACGCTGTACGGGTGGGACTAAAAATGTCAACTTCTGGAAAACTGTTAAACCATTTTTCTCTAAAAAAAAATGTAACTCTGGGGATCAGAATATAATTCTGTGTGAAGACAATAAAATTATAAATGATACATGTGAAGTTTCTGAAAAGTTTAATACTTTCTTCTCTACAGTTGCAGATAAAATTGGGGAAGACATTGTATATGACCATGCTACTCACCCTAGTATATTGGGGATACAAAAATCATGTGGATGTGGAGAAAAATTTTGAATTCCAGCATATAACATCTGATAAAATTGAAAAAAATATTGATAAAATAAATATAAAAAAGCCTCTGGGTTTGATAACATTCCAGCCAAAGATATCAAACAGTGTGAACCAATAATATCCAACCAGTTAACATCATTGATAAACTTGTCTATTGACACTGGTGTATTTCCTGATTCTCTTTAAAAAGCTCAGGTAACACCATTACACAAGAAAAATGACCCATTAAGTAAAACAAATTATAGACCTGTGAGTGTCCTTCCTTTTTTTTTTCTAAAATTTTTGAAAAGGTATTTGAAACACAATTATCTGATTTTTTCGACACAATATTTAACCCTTTTTGTGTGCTTTCCGACGTGGACATGGATGCCAGACCACGTTGCGCAGACTTCTAGAAGATTGGCGTTAAGCCCTAGACAAAAATTATTATATAGCATCAGTTCTGATGGACCTTTCAAAGGCTTTTGATTGCCTACCACATGCCATAGTGCTAGACAAATTGTCAGCTTATGGAGTTTCAGATCATTCGGTCTCGTTACTAAAATCATACTTATCAAACAGAAAACAACAAATAAAGGTCAATAGTGGTCTGAGCAACTGGGCTGACATCCATACAGGGGTTCCGCAAGGATCTATACTTGGTCCCCTCTTATTCAATGTCTTCATAAATGATATATTTTTGTTCATTAAAGACAGTTCTCTGTATAATTATGCAGACGATAATACCCTTTCCTTTGGCAGTCCCGATTTTGATCTACTTATTTCTACTCTAGAGTCTGACTCAAATCATCTCATTGAATGGTTCAAAATTAACAAAATGCAGGCTAATCCTGATAAATTTCAAGTTTTGGCAGTGGGGAAGAAAACCTATGAAAAACGTCCAACTATAAATATACAAAATTTTGAACTAACGTGTGAAGACAGTGTTAAATTACTTGGCATTGAGATCGATTATCAATTAAATTTTGACACACATATAAGAACAATCTGCAGGAAGGCATCCCAACAGCTGAACATTATCAAACGTTTAGGCCTCTATTTGAACAGTTTAAACAAACTTACAATTTTCCATACTTTTATTCTTAGTAATTTTAACTTTTTCCCTTTGGCCTGGCATTTTTGTACGGAGAAAAATTCCAAAAATATAGAAAAAGTGCAAGAAAGAGCACTTCGTTTTGTGTATGAGGATTATAATAGCTCATATGATAATTTATTGAAAAAAGCAAAGGTGCCTTCCTTGCAGATTCGTAGAATGAGAACTATGGCCCTGGAAACATTTAAGATTATGAATAAACTGTCGCCATCATGTCTCCATAACCTTGTGCATTTACGAAATTCAAAATATTATTTTAGATACAACAATATACTGGACATTCCACAGGTCAGAACATCAAGGTATGGCAAAAAAACATTTAAATTTGCTGCTGCTACATTGTGGAACAGCCTCCCAGACCATTTCAGGACTGAAAACAGTTTTTCTCAATTTAAAAGCTTAATGCATTCCTGGAATGGTACTAAATGTTGCTGTTCTGCATGCAGATGATAAATATTCTGCTACTGTTTTTGCTCTTTTTATTTGCATATAGCGTTTAGATATAAATTGCTTTGTTTTAGTGCTTGTCAATATTTTATCCAAACATGTTTAATTTTCTGCTTTATTATGTCATGCTGCATGTATATGCCGGTGGCAACCCAGCAAGGCAGTGCCACCTGGTCCCCGGCCGGCATTTATATGCAGTATGCACGGTACGGTAAAAACTCTTTCAGGTTTGCAGATTCAAGACTGAAAATAGCTTCTCTCAATTCAAGAGTCTTTTGCACTCCAAATGTCACTGTTCTGCATGTAGATGATTAAAATTTTGCTTCTGGTTTGCCTATATTTTTTGATTTTTAATTTTTTTAATTATTAAAATCTTTTAGTCTGGCTTGAAAATTTTATATCCTTTGATTTTTTTAGTTAGACAGTGCTGCTTTTACTGATTATGTTGGTACCAGTTTGAAGTATTCAGTATTATTATAAATTGTTTTTACCTGCTGCTTCTTTTTTAAATACTGCTTTATGTTGGAGCATCTGTGTGTGGATCTTGAACAGGAGTCCAAAGAGGCACTTGCCACGTGGGTTCTTGCTCAGATCTATATACAGTCCTCCTTTTTATGCCTGTATGTCTTAGCTTATTTTAATTTGTAACTTTGCATGTGACTTGTGTTGTTTTATTGTTAATGTATATTCGGTAAAAAGCTCCTTAGAGCTTATGTTGTACTGTTTTATTATGTGCCGAATCAAAATAAAGTTTTCTTATCTTATCTTGTCTTACCTATGTTTTTATATATAATCATTCTTTGTATATTTAACTCTATGTTATCATATACATATTATATCATTTCATTGCGCATGCTAATCCATATTGTAAATTATTGTATTCGGGAGAAGACTTCATAAGTTGGAAAAACTTGTGTCCGATCCCTATTTGTTATGTTTAGCAAATAAAAAATAAGTTTAAACTAATAATTCTTAATTGGATAAATATTTCACCGCTTTTTAATTATCTTTCTTTATGATGGTTTCTTTTTAATGTTTTAGGTAGAAGAAATAGTTTTTTATATTCTTGATTGATAGTTAAGTTTTTACAGAACTGAAATGTTTTATAGACATGATTTAAAGTTTTAATTTATTGAAATTTATATAGTTTCTCATAATTCTTTATAGAATGGCACTTGTATTTTATCTATAAAACTTCTGTTTTAATGTATATATTGTGATGATTGTGTATTATATGTAATACAAGTGGTGAGACTTTAATAAAATATTGAATCTGAATCTTTTAAAACATTAATATTATGAAATTAAAAGACGCTTCTTTCTTAATTAGAATTTATTCTTTTTTGATGAGTAACAATAAAGTACGGAGCCCGTTAACTGACATGATAAATATTTTTATGTTATACGAAATAGTATTTCGCATAAACTAAATTTAAAAAATATCTATAAAAAAAATAAAAAAAAATTGTCATTTCAGAAAACGGGCTCCGTAAACTATTTCGTATAAACGAAATTAAAATTATCATGCTAGTTACTGGGCTCCACAATAAAGCAACATATTAATATGCATTTAGCTTTTTCTTTTCTTTTTTCCTTTCATATGAATTTCAAGTATAAATATTTGATGCGGACACCAGCATCATGAACGCTCAACGATGGAAACTGGCAGAGCAGCAGCATAACAAACCTGGATATCGCCGATGGTATATTTGCCTGCAAATTCAATAAGCCATGTGAGGTAGAAATCATTAAATTATGCCTACGTTCAACAACATCGCAACTGTATAGCGAAATCCGTTCACGAAAATAATAAACCGAATTGTTTTCCTTTTTTTTTTGGAAAATTTTACGTTCACGATTTATTGCTTATCATTGACTGTATGGAATTAATATTGATATAGTATCTGTGTTCAATATAATATCGTAAGTATGTGTTGCGTCGGTAGAAAAAGTCACAGGAAAAAAGTCACAATATATTTTTTCCACAATTACTATTCCCCGGAAAGTCTCAGTGTGTATAATCATTTTTGTTTTGTTTTTGTTTTTGACGTTTTGTTTTGTTTTTTCTTTATTTGTTTGTGTGTTTTTTTGTTTTGTTTTTGTTTTGATATTTATTCAAGACCTTGATTGAGAACCAAATTCGATTGATGTCTCATTGATATGTATTCAACCCCAACTCCTTCTAATTATAAAGGAATGATTCTTATAGAGACCTAGATATATGAGAACCAAAATTTGACTTATTGATATTCACCCATCCAACTCTTTCTAATTAGAAAATAATAATAAAAAAACAATGAATTAGCATTTACATTTAATTAATCACATCAATGATTGGAGCATTTATAAGTCATATAACAAATAACATATGAAATATATCAAATCATAACGATATAATGATGAAAATACAAACATTGAATATTTCCTGTTTAAAATTGTAAATGTTCATAATGTCAGTTGTTTCTTAAGCACTAATGTTGGTGATAGAGTCTGATGTTCCACCCAACTCCACACAAGAACTCGGCAATGGTCTTCTGGCCAGTAGTGAGGTCTCTGCATAGGTTCTGTAAACGCCCCTGAAGCTGAACATGCGACATGTCGTTGGTTTCCTCCACCAATAAAGCTGACCGCCATGATATAGCTGAAATATAGTTGGATTTAAAACTACCTGTGCAATCAGTGCCTATCACCACCCACTAAAGTTGGAGTTCGAACCCTGTTCATGGTGAGGTGTACTCGATACAACATTATGATTATGTCGTAATGTTTGTCAGTGATTTGCGACAGGTCAGTGGTTTTCTTCCAGTACCCTCCACCAATAAAACTGACCGCCACGATATTACTGAAATATTGTTAAACACCATAAACCAAACTAAACCAACCAAGGGTTTATTTCCTAAAATCCATGAATTATCACTATTGACTGTTTTTCTTCAACCTATTTACTTGAAACAAAACAAATATTAGACTTTGAAATAATTTAAATTGAAATATTATTCTTTGAACAAAATATTATTAGACCTTGAAATAATCTAAATTGAAATATTATTCTTTGAACATTAAATCACATTCATTACAATTTATTCCTCATCTGGTGTTGCATTAGAGACCTTCCACCTCCTATAAGCAAGTACATACACCTGATAAGAATGATCAAGTCTGAAACAGGGCTCAATACAAAGTGAGACATTACAGTCTTTGCATTTCATGACCTGCCCGTTTTCTTTTTTGAATTGTATTGTCAACATTGTTTTTCTCAGCCTCATTGCACACTTTACACAGTCTTGTTTGTTTTTTTGCCTGTACCCCTTAATTAAGATATAAAGTGTTTTCCTGTTAATCTTTCTAACTGCTGAGGAGCTACAGATGGTTTACCAACTTTATTAACAGTGTTAGTAGGATTGTTAGAAACAAGTTGGGATACTAATTGTTTTCTAAACAATTTGTGGGTCATATTGTCATTTGGATGATCAGCGCAGAATAGAATGTAAGCATCCAGCACTGTAATGGCAAGAACATGGAGAAAAACACTTTTTTTACTTGAATGATTTCACTACATTGTTTGTGTAAGAGATCATTTGGTCAGATCTATCAACCCCACCCATGTACTTATTATAATTTGTAACTACATTTGGCTTACAAATAATTTCATTAGTAATTGGATTTCTTCTGGGAGTGGTTGATAGACTAGATCCATGTTTTGTTGAAAGCATATAAACAGGTTTGCTATCTAGATATTTATAACATTCTAATGAACCATTATTCATCACGAATATATCACCACGATTTCTGAGTTGGTAGTCTTTCAATGTTTGAGGTATTCCACGACGGTTTTGTCGAACAGTTCCAGTAGCATATGTTCCCAGTTGGAATAGATCCCGAAAGAGTTGTGGTGATGCATAGTAATTATCACAATACAGACTATAACCTTTGTCAAAGTAACCTCTCATCATGTCCATGACTAGATCATATGTTACCCCATTAAAGCTAGGACCTGTTAAAGACTTTACAGTTTAAATTTCGAAACATAGCCATTGGAAGAATCTGAAACCATATATGCCTTTATACCATATTTCACAGGTTTATCAGGACTGTAGACAAGAAAAGATAAGTTCCCTCTCCACGGAATCATTCCTTCGTCTAATGAAATGTTTTGATGGGGCATGTAGGAAGAATTGAAACGAGATATCATACGTTTGAAAATAGGTCCGAGTTTAAATAGCGGGTCATGTCCAGGATTTTCACGCGGAATGAAGTCATCATTATTTGCCAGATGAAGAAATGACGTAATTAACAGAAAACGATCTCTTGACATAGTTGCTGGAAAAAATGGAGTGGAGGTTACCGGGTCTGTGCTCCAATATTCATTAATGTCTGATTGTGAAATTATCCCCATAGCCAGAATTAGTGCAATGTAGCGTTTTATTTCTGATGCACAGGTGTTTGCCATTTTCTAAATCTTGAAAACGTTCCAAGGTTTTGATTATTTTCAAAATATTGTTCAGCATACCGATTTGTCTCGGTAGCAATCTCTTCAAAGTCGTCATCTTTGATAAATATGTTAAAGTAATCAGAAACTGTTGTGGTTTCTGATAATGGAACTCTTCTTCCAGGAACTGTAGAAAAAGTTAATGGTTCCTGATTCTGTCTGCTGCCTACACCCCATTTTACAGAGTCAAATAAGTCTGTCCTACCGTTTTCATTATTCAAATCAATATCTTCAGGGTCAAAACCTTCAAATTCGTCATCATTTCCATTGTCATTATCAGCAAATATTTCATGAATAGTTTGGTCATTTCCAGCAGCAATATTGTCGATCTCATAAGCAAGAAAAGTGTCGGGACCCCCCTTCCTCTTCTACTTCTACTTGATTACTGCCTAGGGCTATCGCATCACAGGCAAGTGGCATCAACAACATGGATTAAAGCACCAAAATGCGTAAATACAATTAAAAACAATAAAAACAGGAATCACTGTGTGCATCTAGTTTGTCAAACACTGTAGACGAGAACCAAATGCGTCTACAGAGGTGATATGCACTAGGTGCGTTGACAGAGCATTTCAGTCTTTGATAGTCCTAGGCAGGAAGCTGTTTTTTGTGCTGTTCGTAGTTGGCTCTGATTTCAATGAAAGCTTTGGAGTGTGATCTTGTACCACTGTATGTTGACTGGGTGACATAGTCCGGGATTTTCAACTGGCGAATTTTGGTTTACTGCCTTATGGAAGGCGATGAGTCTCTTGTTCTTTCTTCTAATCTGAAGGGGCTGCCAGTTCAAGTTGTTGAGCATAGATGTTACCCTGTCATGGTATGAATATGTTCCTGTTACAAAGCGTGCCCCTTTTCGCTGGACTTTTTCAAGAGCTTGAATGTCTTGTTTATGGTATGGGTCCCATAATGTTGAAGTGTACTCGAGATGTGGTAGTAGTATTAACGGAGTAAATGCTCTCTTCTTAACATCTGGGTTACAACCATAAAGGTGTCTTCGACGCAGGTTGAGGATCTTCTGAGCTTTCCCAGTTATAAGTCCAATGTGGTGTTTCCATGTTAAGTCTGATGTCAATTCTACTCCTATGTACGGATGGTGTTGTACTCGTAGGAGGGTGTGATTGTCAATTGTATACTCTGTGTCTAAAAACTTGGTCTTCCGTGTAATCTTAAGGAGGTGGCATTTGACTGCATTAAATTTCATCAGCCAGGTATATGACCAATCTACCAGTGTGTTGAGATCTTGTTGTAGTTGTGTATGGTCTTGTTTGGTGTCAATGGTCCTGTACTGTAGACAATCGTCTGCAAACAGCTTGATTCTAGTTTGTGGAGATATTTTATCTGCTATGTCATTTACGTAGAGCAGAAACATCAAAGGGCCCAGTACCGTACCCTGGGGACGCCTGATATGACTGAGGATGAATAGCCGTCTAGTACGACTTTCTGTTTTCGCTGGCATAACCATGAACCAATCCATTTATTTGTCAGGCCTTCTACTCCATAATGTTGGATCTTGTGAAGTAGTCTTCTGTGGGGCACGGTATCAAAAACCTTGCTGAAATCAAGTATCAGCAGATCGATGGTCTGTCTCATATCAAGCCTCCATGGTAGTTCCTCAGCTGTATTCAGTAATTGGGTCTCACAAGAGTGATTTCTTCTAAATCCATGTTGGAAATTCCTCAGGATCTTCTTGCGATCTAGATGGTTCATAATTTGTCTGAATACTATGTGCTCCATGGTTTTACACAGTATGCATGTCAAAGACACAGGACGGTAGTTAGCTGGATTTGTCTTGTCACCCTTTCTAAATACTGCGGTGACAATTGCCAACTGCCAATCTGATGGGACTTGACTGGTATCATACGACTGCTGGAAGATAAAAGCTAATACTGGGGCTATTTCCTTTGCTACCATCTTGAGCATACGAGTTGGCAAGAGATCCGGGCCAGCTGCCTTGTTTGGGTTGAGATTTTGTAAATGTTTTTCGACTATAATAAAAAAAGGAACACTTTTTATCTATATTAACCATGTCATTGACTATTATTTTACCAGGAACAACAAATAATTAAACATAATTCCCGTGTATATTTTTAGATTCGCTACGTCACAATGTTTATTTACATTTCTTTAAAAATAAACCATAAAGCTTTCTGGATGTGTTACACTCTGTAATAACAAGGGATTAACATTCAGTCGACAACTTGTATTGTTCAGAGATTCATTTCAAGTCTTTATTTCAACTCTATAAGACTCTGAAACGAGGTCATCAAATTCCAGGTTCAAGTCGTCATATGACGGTATCCGCACTGAGAACGACAACGTCAAAACCGTCATATGATGGTATCCGCACTGAGAACGACAACGTCAAAACAGTCATATGATGGTATCCGCACTGAGAACGACAACGTCAAAACCGTCATATGATGGTATCCGCACTGAGAACGACAACGTCAAACAGTCATATGACGGTATCCGCACTGAGAATGACAACGTCAAAACCGTCATATGATGGTATCCGCACTGAGAACGACAACGTCAAAACCGTCGTATGATGGTATCCGCACTGAGAACGACAACGTCAAAACCGTCGTATGATGGTATCCGCACTGAGAACGACAACGTCAAAACCGTCATATGACGGTATCCGCACTGAGAACAACGTCAAAACAGTCATATGACGGTATCCGCACCGAGAACGACAACGTCAAAACAGTCATATGACGGTATCCGCACTGAGAACGACAACGTCAAAACAGTCATATGACGGTATCTGCACTGAGAACGACAACGTCAAAACCGTCATATTATGGTATCAACACTGAGAACGACAACGTCAAAACCGTCATATGTCGGTATCAACACTGAGAACGACAACGTCAAAACCGTCATATGATGGTATCCGCACTGAGAACGACAACGTCAAAACAGTCATATGACGGTATCTGCACTGAGAACGACAACGTCAAAACCGTCATATGATGGTATTAGCACTGAGAACGACAACGTCAAAATCGTCATATGATGGTATCAGCACTGAGAACGACAACGTAAAAACCGTCATGTGACGGTATCCGCACTGAGAACGACAACGTCAAAACAGTCATATGACGGTATCCGCACCGAGAACGACAACGTCAAAACAGTCATATGACGGTATCCGCACTGAGAACGACAACGTTAAAACAGTCATATGACGGTATCTGCACTGGGAACGACAACGTCAAAACCGTCATATCATGGTATCAACACTGAGTACGACAACGTCAAAACCGTCATATGTCGGTATCAACACTGAGAACGACAACGTCAAAACCGTCATATGATGGTATCCGCACTGAGAACGACAACGTCAAAACAGTCATATGATGGTATCTGCACTGAGAACGACAACGTCAAAACCGTCATATGATGGTATCAGCACTGAGAACGACAACGTCAAAATCGTCATATGATGGTATCAGCACTGAGAACGACAACGTAAAAACCGTCATATGACGGTATCCGCACTGAGAACGACAACGTCAAAACAGTCATATGACGGTATCTCCACTGAGAACGACAACGTCAAAACCGTCATATGATGGTATCAGCACTGAGAACGACAACGTCAAAACCGTCATATGATGGTATCAGCACTGAGAACGACAACGTCAAAACAGTCATATGATGGTATCCGCACTGAGAACGACAACGTCAAAACAGTCATATGACGGTATCAGCACTGAGAACGACAACGTCAAAACCGTCATATGACGGTATCAGCACTGAGAACGACAACGTCAAAACCGTCATATGATGGTATCAGCACTGAGAACGACAACGTCAAAACCGTCATATGACGGTATCCGCACCGAGAACGACAACGTCAAAACAGTCATATGACGGTATCCGCACTGAGAACGACAACGTCAAAACAGTCATATGACGGTATCTGCACTGAGAACGACAACGTCAAAACCGTCATATGATGGGACCCGCATGGCTAGGGCTAATGGATATATCAATTTTACAACAGATCTTAGAACAAAGACATAATATCTAAATGAACAGTAACAAACATATTTCTAAAGATACAAAGCATGGATATAATACATTATTAACCAATGTAACCAAATACGTAGGAAACTGACCAGTTAATACAGATTTCGTTGCCTCGGGTCAACACAGCTGTCCTCGAATCAATACGACTGTACTTGGACATAATACAGGATTAATATCAAAACACCCATTTAATAATACTATAATATAAAATTTACCACAAAACATACAAAAATCATATGATATTAGTGACTACATGCAAAAGCTAAAATAATAAATACAAATATTTCTAATCTACCAGAAATAAGCAACAGAAAATATCCCTTAATATTCAAAAGGAAAAATGCATTTGTTGAAAAAAGAAGTATAAAAGCTCAAATAAATATAAAATTGTATTTCATTCTAAAGCATAATAAATTGAAACATTTGTATTTGTCAATTACCTAATATTAATATTATTTGAGTAATAGTATGTTGCATTCACCATGTACAAAATCATGAACAAAACAACAATAAAACAAGAAAACTAACATGTTGATTATATAACACAAATGTAACAGTGATAACATATAGTAAGGTTATAAGTATTACTATAACATAAACACCATCGTCAGTAACCCAAAGTTGATCACTTATGAAAAGAAATCGGATCGTGATCAGCTGTTGGTTACCGATGTTGTATAAACACAAACTACAACTTAAGTCAGTCTCCACCACTGTCTTGTAAGATAGAAATACATGTAATGTATTGGAATAAATTTAACTTACCAGCAGTAAATTGTGTATTTATTTATCATACAAAATCCTTAATATCGACTCAGCACCAATATGCGATTCGATACACATTAAATATAGTCAAACCTGTATTAAGAGGTCACCTTTAGGACAAAGAAAAAGTGGTCTTATAAGACATGTGACCTCTTAAAAGAGGTTCAATTCATATGAAATTTTCTACGACAGAACAATAAAAAGATAACATTTGAATACAGGTGACTGCTTAATAGAGGTGACTGCATGGACAGGTTTAAATGTATATAGAAAACACAAAGAAAATTTAATTATTTTGTGGTTTTATTTAAGATGGAAATTAATTGAAAATAATGAAACTAAAAAATAATAATGAATAATTAATTGTACATCCTCATTTACTCTATGAAAGGAGTCTGTGAAATATCCTAAGCTTTGTTTTTCATCACAATGATTGTTAATTGTATAGGCTTGTTTTCTATTTGATCTGACTAGCAGTTTTACATTTTATTTGTGTTGCAAAAAATTATCTATGCATTATTCAGGTTAATTGATTACCATAAGCTACCCATTTTTGAAAGCAATATTTTTGAAAGAAAAATGCCAAATTTATTTAAATTCATGAAAGAATACAGTATTAAAAATAAAGTTAAGTCAAATATTAATTGCATGTCCACAGAGGCACTTAGATGATCTTCCTCTTTTTTTTTAATTAACTATTACAATACCAAAAAAAAATGTATTGTCATAAGTGTCAGAACATGACTTATGTAAACTCCTTCAATTTTTGTTGTTAATTTGTGTCTTCATCTTTTGTATTTTAATTAATTGCAATTAAGGGTATAATTTGTTTGCATACCATTTGAATCTCTTTCATATCTTAGTATACAGCTTATTTCAACTATGTCTTTTCCACAATATTTTCCTAAATTCTCTCAAAATATAGAACAATAAAATTAATAGGCTTGATAACTAACCATTGTCAAGATTGTCTATAATGTATAGTATGTACAATATTGCCACTACATATTACTTTGTATATTGCACTTCAACAGATCTGATTTTCTCTTCCATTATATCAGCTAGAGATGTGTTTATATCTGAAAAATATAGAGAATTAAGGTAAATGTGCAATAGATTTTCAAACTCAAATTGTATTTTCTAATGGACCAGGAACTGCTTTCCATTCCGGAGCACATGAGTTCATCTACGGCTTAAGTGGGGTTTGTGTTGCTCAATCTTTAGTTTGTTTTCTGTATAGTATTTTGTGGATCTTGTTTTTCTTTTTGTCCCTTTTTTCTCTAGGCCATTGTATTGGCTGTCCTTCTTCAGTTACCTGCTGCTGGGGATCCTTTTGATATCTTCACACTTTTCTTCAATATTTTTTGCTATATTTGCAGCATTTTTTCTTTTTGTTCAAGGCTATATTATGAACCAAGAAATATGTTATACATCTGATACCAATGAAGTGTTATGAATGACCCATAAAAGGGTACAGGACTAACGCTAACACAGAAGGATGTTGATCTAAGTGAACAAGAATAAAAATAAAATCGAAACTAATACTAAAAACCAAAAATTCAGTTATAGCAATGCCATTGAAGTTCTACATTGTTTCATTCAATAGTGGTTAGTATAACTCGAAATGAATGTGAAGCAGTCTCTAGTCTGCAAAACTGTAATGCTATCATGCTAATGTCATCATTAAAGAGTGACCTGTGACAGGTCGTTGGTTTTCTCCAGATTCCTCCACCAATAAAACAGACTGCCACGACATAACTGAAATATTGTTGAAAGTGGCGTTAAATACCATAAACCTAAACCTAAACCATCATTAAAGAAATGTGTTTTACTAAGCTTGAAATATAAAATAGGCATACCATCAAAAAATATAAATTCACAATATTTGGCCTTTTCAGGAACAGCCTGTTCCATTAATTGGCTGACAATTTGATAAAATCTGTAAGTTTCTGTTGCCATAGTATCTGCTGTCACACCAGCAATATTCCATCCCCTCATCTCATTTAAACATGTGACAGGTGCTGCATATTGTCCAACAAAATAAAGACCCTGAATAAAATAAAATACTTATCAGTTAAGCTGCCCATGCAGTCAACTCTATTAAGCTGTCACCTGTATTAAAAGGTCATATTTTTCTTGTCAGGTTATAGAAAAGTTCATATGAATTGAACCTCTTTTAAGAGGTCACCTGTCTTATAAGGCCACGTTTTCTTTGTTCCAGAGATGACCTCTTAATACAGGTTTGACTGCAAGGGCGGATCCAGGATTTCAAGTTAGGGGCGCACTTAAAAAAATAACGCCGAGCGGAGGGAGGCGCAAACATTTTTGGGGTATTTCGTGTGAAAAATCACGATTTTAGGCCAAAAGATCATATTTTTTCCAATATTAGGGGGGGGCGCGCGCCGGGTGCCCCCCTCCCCCTGGATCCGCCCCTGGACTGTATATTTAAACTAAAGAACAGAACATGCTGGGAAAATACAAAATGTGGACATAAATCTTCAAATGTAAATGCCAGTTTGTAAGCTTCATAAATTAGTGGTGTTTGCCAAATTTTGTAAATTTCTCATAGATTTAATGTGTAATTTTATAGAAATAATACAATTGGATAAAGATATTACTTAAGTTAAATCCTAATTTTGTTATAAAAACCAAACTAGTCTTATGTGTAATTCCAGGGATGTAGTGTACAAAGATACATAAATGATGTAAATGCACAGATATGGAAAATGAGCAAAAGAACACAATGATTTCTTAGAGGTATTCGGTATTGTTATGGTTTGTTGCAAGGGGCAATCAAAAACATTGTCCTTTATAATATTTCAGTGTACTAGCATGAAATTTTAATTAATAACATTAAAACTAAGAAAGGAAATATGGGTTAATACATTAATCTAAACAGTAATATCAACAAATAACATAGTTCAAGTAAAATAATAAAATAATATTAGAAACTAAAAACACACGTCTATATTTTACTTTGCAAAAACTGATTTCCTTTCGTATAAAAATACATGAAATTGCATCTTACATGTTCTTTTAAAGAATCGTCAGTTGAAAGCTTGTAGATAGTACAATGAAATGGCCTCTCTGTTCCCAATGGATAAACTGCAGCTGTTTTGGCGAAGTTTATAAGTCTTCCCTGGTTATGCTTCATATCTTGCAACACATTTCCTGCTTCACAACTTTTGGGTATAACTATGTACAATTTGTGAGGACATCTAAATGCACCAACATTTTCCTTTCTTAAGACTGGTAAAATTCCTTTGTCCAGAACATCTGATTAACATATTACAAAAATACATAATACCCATCTGTCAAACAGTATACATGAGATAAAATATAAGATAGTTTCCAATTAAACTGGTTATGCAATTAAATAACAAATATTGCTGTGTGCTTTTTTTATGTGTTTAGGCTGTAATATTTATGTCCAGAAATGTTTATTTATGATCACTTAGAAATACCCCTCGCGAATACCTGAGTTCAACCCCGGTTCTACTGTGGTGTCGTGTTGCTTATCTTTTTGGCTTTAGGTGTTGTGTTTTGCTGTATTGTTTGTGTCTTCTTCCAAATGTTGCCTGTGCCTCTGGATTGTCCATACTTTATTGTCTCTACAGTTTATTAACGTTTACATAGATCAGGTATTCAGCAAGTCTGACATACAAATTACAATTACCAGTGTAAATATCTCACTATAAAATAACAATTTAAAAAAAAAAATAATAATAAAATTAAAAAAATAAAAATAAATAAAATAAATAATAAAATTAAAAAAAAAACCTTCCCATATTAAGATTGTATTTATTCATAGCTATGTTTAGGCTTAGAATATTATTTTGTTGAAAGTGATGAGAATTTGAATAAAAAATATGAAAATGAATTACCTGGTAATACTTTTCTCAGATAATTTGTAACATATCCCCAAGCTAGACCATAGGCAACATCACCAGCTGGTAGGAGGAATTGTGTCTCCATAGGAATGTCTCTACCTAAAAAATAAAATACATACAGATCCGTATTTATATCTATTGCAAGCCTATTCCTTATGTCAAACGTGCTTAAGATATATAAAAACATTATAGGGATTATATACCGTTGCGTTTATAACGTTTATTTCCAACTTTTCAATTACCGGAAATAACTAATGTTCTCCCCCCTCAGGCATAGGTTATCTTATCTAATTTTTGCGATACCGTTTAGGCCCTTTGGTTGACTTGCTCCCAATTTTTTTTAATTTACTTGGCTTTCCAACCTTTCGATTTTGAGCCTACCCGATGAAGGTTATTCCAGACACCGTCCTGCACACTAAATTTGATATCTACGTTTTCATTGCAGGTTCCCATTATTATTACCAACAAGGTTTTCAAATTGCTAATTTGGCAATAATTTCTTTTGGATTTCTTTTATTTTTGCATTGTTTCTTTTTAGAATGAAAACAGTAGCTAAAGGTGCACTATATTAAAAAACACATTTTAGATTGTTCTAACTATACTGTCGGATTTTGACATATCAATTTTGTGTTTAGACTACAATCAACTTACCACTGACAATGCTATACAGACTTTTTAAATGGTTACAATTTGTGCTGTCATCAAACGGAATATATGTCACCCATCGTAAGGCCTCAGGGATGTACAGATCTTCTTTGCGATCTACAACTGGAATAACTCTAACCTTCCTTTTGTAAATGCTGTCACTCAGAGCAGACAATGTGCTGAACGTTATCCAATCATCTTCTAAGGCTTTTCTGGTCAAGAGAATAACAAACCAATGACATTTGTGTACTGCAAACAGTAGTTGTTGTCCCCGTGTCCGACCAACTGAATTTCCTGAAGTTTCATCTTCTATTATAATATCTATCCCTTTTCTTTTAAGATACTTAGATATTTCTAAAGCCTTTTCTTTATCATGTTCTGTATGTGCAATATAAACTTCATACTCATATGCATCAGTCGGACCTAGATTGTCAAGCTGTAGGGACAAGATCTCTTGCTACGAAATAAAATAAAATGCTCACTCATACATATTCCAGCCATCTTATGAGTCATCATAGAATTCCTGGAGTACTCTCTATTTTTAAATAACAGACAGGCATACAAATGAATACATGTCCAATACACAATTACTATACAACTAGGACAATTTAAAAAGATAAAATATGTTAAAGGTCTTAAAAGGTCATTAAATACAGTTTTGTAAACATTTGACAATCTCTATCGTAAGGCTATGCCAAGACATATCAATGGCAAAATTTGAAGTCACTTTTCATTTTGGTAATAAAATTAAAAGCCACATTTTGATTTTTTTAAAATTCTTAATTTGTATTTTTTACGTTCGTATTTGAATTGATGCATCCGGATTAATTCCTGCTGGATTCAACATTCATCTTGCCATTCAAACATAGAGCATACTAAATAAATGTAGACCCAACGCCATTGGTTTGTTTCTTATACAACTGTAGTGAAATTTAGGTCGGAAAATGTCAATGTCATTAAGGTTTATGAGACATTTACCTTGAGCTTTTTTGCTTGAGGAAGATCTTCTTGAACTGCATTCATCAACACTTCAGATATTTTTTGTTTCTCATCTGAGAGAAATAAGCTACATTAATTACTGAAACAATTGCAACAATCAGCAGATAGACATGTTACCCCGCATGCACTCCACCTGAACACATTATCCTGACTCCAATCTAGACAATATTTGTTCTTATTTGTGAATGCTGTGCAAGCTGCAAAGAAAACAAAAACAAAACACGTGTACCACAAAGACGGTAAATATAGTAGTATGATGCATACTAAGTATACCTTACCTACTTCTTAGTGTGGTTCCTGTTGTTCATATTGTCCAATTACATATATTCGTGTTTTCAGAACCGCATCTATGATCTGTGATGTAATGGTTAGTGTGCTTGCATCGAGTGCGATAAATCGTGGGTTCGAACCCCGATCGGGTCATATCCAAGACCATAAAATTGGTATATGTTGCTTCTCCGCTAAGCACGCAGTGTCAATTAGAAAGAGAAACGATTGGTTAGCGCGGAATCAGATAATGTGTCCGAGTGAGGCGACATGTCAATCCGCGGAGTGTTGTTTCAGTGAGCTAGCACTAAATAATCCAACTAAGCGTGTTGGTTTAACTTTAGTACAAAGCGGACCTCATAGCCATCTCATTGACAATTAACTTGTTCTCGTCATGGTATATCTGCTCACTCACTCACTCACTCACTCACTCACTCACTCACTCACTCACTCACTCACTCACTCACTCACTCACTCACTCACTCACTCACTCACTCACTCACTCACTCACTCACTCACTCACTCACTCACTCACTCACTCACTCACTCACTCACTCACTCACTCACTCACTCACTCACTCACTCACTCACTCACTCACTCACTCACTCACTCACTCACTCACTCACTCACTCACTCACTCACTCACTCACTCACTCACTCACTCACTCACTCACTCACTCACTCACTCACTCACTCACTCACTCACTCACTCACTCACTCACTCACTCACTCACTCACTCACTCACTCACTCACTCACTCACTCACTCACTCACTCACTCACTCACTCACTCACTCACTCACTCACTCACTCACTCACTCACTCACTCACTCACTCACTCACTCACTCACTCACTCACTCACTCACTCACTCACTCACTCACTCACTCACTCACTCACTCACTCACTCACTCACTCACTCACTCACTCACTCACTCACTCACTCACTCACTCACTCACTCACTCACTCACTCACTCACTCACTCACTCACTCACTCACTCACTCACTCACTCACTCACTCACTCACTCACTCACTCACTCACTCACTCACTCACTCACTCACTCACTCACTCACTCACTCACTCACTCACTCACTCACTCACTCACTCACTCACTCACTCACTCACTCACTCACTCACTCACTCACTCACTCACTCACTCACTCACTCACTCACTCACTCACTCACTCACTCACTCACTCACTCACTCACTCACTCACTCACTCACTCACTCACTCACTCACTCACTCACTCACTCACTCACTCACTCACTCACTCACTCACTCACTCACTCACTCACTCACTCACTCACTCACTCACTCACTCACTCACTCACTCACTCACTCACTCACTCACTCACTCACTCACTCACTCACTCACTCACTCACTCACTCACTCACTCACTCACTCACTCACTCACTCACTCACTCACTCACTCACTCACTCACTCACTCACTCACTCACTCACTCACTCACTCACTCACTCACTCACTCACTCACTCACTCACTCACTCACTCATGTTTTCAGTATCGTGTTGTGATGACAGTCCGATACGATATCCGTGTAAAATTATGATCGGTTCGATTTAACTCCCATTTGTTTTGTAGGGGATCATGATTTATTTATATTATTTGTAATTATTTTACATATAATTGTGTCCAACACGATTTCCACATCAGATTATGTTCGTGTTTTTTAACAGTTACACGACGGGTGTCACTAGTTAAGCAGGAACTGCAACACTTCCAGAGTTCATCCGGTTTTTGCAGGGGTCGTATTGCTGAATCCTGTTTAATTTTCTGTACAGTGTTTTATGTATCATTGTTTGTCTTTTTGTTCCCTTTCTCTTTCCCTTTGTATTGTCTGTCCCTCTTAGATTTACATCTTCTGATTACCCCTTTGTGTTGTCTGTCCCTCTTAGATTTACATCTTCTGATTACCCCTTTGTGTTGTCTGTCCCTCTTAGATTTACATCTTCTGATTACCCCTTTGTGTTGTCTGTCCTTTGATTTACATCTTCTGATTACCCCTTTGTATTGTCTGTCCTTTGATTTACATCTTCTGATTACCCCTTTGTATTGTCTGTCCTTTGATTTACATCTTCTGATTACCCCTTTGTGTTGTCTGTCCTTTGATTTACATCTTCTGATTACCCCTTTGTATTGTCTGTCTTTTGATTTACATCTTCTGATTACCCCTTTGTGTTGTCTGTTCTTCCTATATTTACAGCTTCTGATTACCCCTTTGTATTGTCTGTCCTTCTTAGATTTACGGCTTCTGATTAGCCCTTTGTATTGTCTGTCCCTCTTAGATTGACAGCTTCTGATTACCCCTTTGTATTGTCTGTCCTTCTTAGATTTACGGCTTCTGACTACCCCTTTGTATTGTCTGTCCCTCTTAGATATACGGCTTCTGATTATCCCTTTGTATTGTCTGTCCTCCTTAGATTTACGGTTTCTGATTACCCCTTTGTATTGTCTGTCCTTAGATTTACGGCTTCTGATTATCCCTTTGTATTGTCTGTCCCTCTTAGATTTACAGCTTCTGATTACCCCTTTGTATTGTCTGTCCTTCTTAGATTTACGGTTTCTGATTACCCCTTTGTATTGTCTGTCTCTCTTAGATTTACAGCTTCTGATTACCCCTTTGTATTGTCTGTCCCTCTTAGATTTACAGCTTCTGATTACCCCTTTGGTATTTTCAAACCTTTCTCGACATAATTAGCTTACAGAAAGAAAACCGTCGTAGAAAGAACATCCTCTGATATACATCGATGATTGGCTTAAACCACAGTGGTATTGTATTCAACAATAACGGGTCTTCATGGTGGCACAACACAATCGTATCTTAATGTATGATAATATATATATACATGCATGTTAAAAAAGAAACCAATAACAAATAGTCCTACCATTAAACAACAAAACTCTAGCTGTGTCTCTACAATTGTCAAAATGGTTCAGAACAGAATTCATAGTGTAATAAAATCGACCTAATTGTAATTTCTTATCGTCTGTGGTAAACGGTGCTGAGGTTACTCCTAATTGGTTATCATTGGTGGCAGGATATTTGTGGCGGAAAGTGGCTAAATGGTTCTCCTCCATTACTTTCATTGTACCAATCACATTTGGGTATTCACACATACAATAATAAGTCTAAAATATAAAATAAACTAGCAACAAAAACGTAGATATCAAAATTAGCGCGGACGACGCGTTTCTGGAATAACCTTCAGCAGGTACGCTC
This sequence comes from Bathymodiolus brooksi, assembly GCA_963680875.1. NCBI lineage: Eukaryota > Metazoa > Mollusca > Bivalvia > Mytilida > Modiolidae > Bathymodiolus > Bathymodiolus brooksi. Next base: position 126,739,176 of record OY804576.1, on the reverse strand, counting down.
ACAGAATAATAAGAAAAGTTTGAATATACCAACGGGGTATTCAGAAGCCATAAATCGAAGAAGGACACACAAACAACGATCTACAAAACATTACACAGAAAACTAAAATTCGACCAACACGAACCTCACTTAAAACCGGGTTGAGCTCAGAGTGTAAACGAGGTGAACACAGAGTGGAACCATGGTGAACTCAGAGTGGAAGTCAATATCTCATGATATAAATGCATGAATAGTCATGCATAATATATATGTTCTGCAAAGATGCAGTAATATTCTCGTTATACATAGGACTGTATATTACGATGTAGCATGAACTCTGATAATAAGGCATTTGACAAACACACGTGAACTACATATATTAACATTAATATCAATACAAATCTAAAAGTCCAATCAGCCAACTATGTAAGAAAGAACCAAAATACTGCTGTCACTTCTTAATTACATGTTAAAGCTTATACGAAACCAGGATGTCATTCATCGACAAAAAGAAAAGCTGGCTCAAATACATTCATCAAGACCTATTTTCAGAAGATTATCTACTAAAGCTAATCGTAAACTCATCAAAATATTATTTCCTGATCCATAACCAATAACATAAAATTGAGAAATGGCCCAATACAATGGTTGTCCCTTGGAGGAAAAACCGTTTTACATCGCACAAGATAAAACTTTTATTTTACCTTGACATTCAAGGTTAAGTTCACAGAACACTCCGTCATGTTCTAAAACATCCAACATACAAAATATGATATTATATTTTAAGACAGAAAAGGTACTGCACCAGATAAAATTATGTCTACAGACAAAATGACAATTAAATAAACATATTGAAACCAGTAAAGTCCCTCGACTTCGTTTCGGGGTTATAAATATGCTTTAGACATATTGCGTTGTAAAGAAACATAAAAGTGAAACGACAAAAGTGAAAAATACAAAGTTCGATCTTGAGTTGTGTCTTGTCATTGGCAAATAAACTGCAACCATTGGAATGAATCGATTAAGCGATTGCTCCAATAATTGACGGAATCCAGAACCGATGACCGATCTTTAAGTCAACCAACAGAATAACATAATAATCCATCACTACATTTGGAAGCATGGATAAATGTAATGTTGGTAATACTGCTTTTGACTAAAGGCGAGATGAAGACAGAGCTGGAAGTTAAAGAGACCACAGATACAGCTCCGTCCGCATCATTTTTGGACTTGTACCTCGAATTTGACGACAGTGGTCAACTCAGTACTAAAATTTATGATAAACGGGACGATTTCAATTTTAAAATCATAAATTTTCCAAATATGTGCAGCAATATACCAGCTTCTCCTCCATATGGTGTTTACATCTCGCAATTGATTCGTTATGAAAGGGCCAGTAGCAATTATTCTGATTTTCTGAAACGTCATCTTCATCTGAGAAACAGGCTACTGGACCACGGCTATGAAAAGATTCGCCTTATTCGATCTCTTAAAAAGTTTATATTCCGATACCAAGATCTTGTCGAAATATATTCCGTCTCTGCAGAGACGATAATAAACGATGCATTTTCAGGTAGTGAAAATATATAAAGATAAGGAAGTCAACAAAAATGTCAAAAATATTTTTTTTATCAATGTGTGACATAAAATTGTTTTTGACATTTACTTCACTGAATTTGGTACTGGTTTGACAACTATTTTACCTATTTTGTTCCAGTATTGTTATAAATACTGTTATAGTGACAGCTGGAACCTTTGAGCCGTAATGAAAGCGGGAGGTTTGGCGCTTTAAAATCTGATTCAACTCACCATTTCTTTAAAAATGCCTGTACCAAGTCAGGGTCATTACGGTTTTCACAGTTTTCCGGTTGTTGACTGATTTTGTCTGTTTATATACTTATGAGTTTTGACTTTCCTTTTGTAAGATTGTTCGGAGTTCGGTAATTTTGTTATTACCCTTATTTACCTCAATATATAGTTATGAGATGACATTGATACACAATTACCAGCAGTACTGCATGTAAATAGCAGAATAAAAATAAAATACAAACCCAGTAAGGAAACAAAGGTTTACAACATTTCATGGAAAGCATCTCTTCTATTAGTTGAACAGAAATATTTTAATCTTCTTATGAATCAGCTAATTCAAAATGATAGAACGTCTGGAACGATATTTCAAGTTTTGATTTTTCGTCCACAGGGTTGGGTAAAGCTTCAAATAAGAGTATTATATTGTGTATCTAGTTATAAAGGGATTCTAGAATCACATTACATACTGTGCAATATATAACAATATAAAATAAGTAAAAGGAATGCTTACAGATTAAATTTAATTGTCTTTTACATCTATACCTACTTGTTCTCCATTAGTCACGCTGTACAATTTGATGGATAACTCCCGATGATTTCCTCCTCTCATTACTGCATAAATACCTATTGTTGTCACCTCTTTGATGTTTTCATCTTCTACTGATAAATCATATTTACAAGTACATGAATTTGGTACCAGTTCATACAGCTTCCATGACACCTTACTTTGAACGTCTGCAGGTTGTCTTTTGTACCAGGATGATTCCATTAATGTTTTCTTTAAAACTGTAAGTAAGACATGAATATATATAACCCTTCATAGATGGAAGTCGACTTTTGATTTGATGCAACAACCGAATATTATCGTGTGTTTTAGAGGCACTTTAATATTAGATTGGGAATAGAAGAATTAGGCACCATATTAAATTGGGATATCAGAATTAGGCACCATATTAAATTGGGATATCAGAAATAGGCACCATATTAAATTGGGTATATCAGAATTATATCAGACATATCTTACCCGGCAACACATACTGTAGATATCCAGCGTAGTGTGACCAAACTAATCCATGAGCAACATTTCCTGCTGGCATTACATCTTTTGAGATAGACTTTGCTTCTGTACCAAAAGACAGTAAAATCATATAAGAAGAAAACAAATATCTTTAATGCAATTTCACTTGCAGTTAAAAATATGCAGTCATGAGAAATCGAAAACTGATACATTGTGTCAAGAATTTTTTTCATAAAAAGCATATTGGAAAACTAGAATGCTATTCAGCAGGTCCATCAGATTACAAAAGATCAAATTTAATGTCAGTAATGATAAATAGAACGTTTTCTCTTAACAAACTTGTACATTCATATCACTTCCAAAACATATATTCCATGTCTTATATGCAGGTATTGTTCAATATTCAATAAAAGAAAACATCTTTTGACTTTGATAAAGGTTAATCGAGAAACGCGCCATGTGTACTACATCAGACATCGACGCTGTTCTTAAAAGGAGGAATATTCTTAAAAACCATAGATGATGAAAGTATTAGGCTTTAATAATGTTCCTGGTGGTTATGTAAGAAATAAATCATGGAAGCCAGAATATGTTGGGAGTTTTAACATCGATTGGCGGATATTAGTATTTTATTTCGAGCCAGAGGCGAGGGATACAATTTACTAATATCCGCCAATCCATGTTAAAACTCGAAACACATTCTGGCTTCCATGATTTATTTCGATTCTGGTATGTCTAAGAGTACAAATACGGTAATATACTTTGATTGGAAGACGGTAATTTATATTTACGCTTGCGGAAAATGTCGCACACAATGTATGCTACCAATGGAAAAGTCAGTCATATTCACCAGCGCATGTGCGAATGAGATTATACCATCGATAAATCGCTCGTGTGTCTACAAAGCGAAAGAAGGAGTCATGTTAGAATTACAAAGTTTTAATTGTTACAAGGAGGTAATATAGAATATTGAATCATAATACAAACCTCTAAGACCCTCAGCTGCTGATTGTACCCACTCATCTTTTCCTTCAATGAAGTTAATCTTACGAGCTTCTTGTAAGACTGCAATATGGGGAATCTAATTATAAAACGAAAAAAATAGTATTTTGGAAATTATTAAAAACTTCATTATAGATATAGGAACAAATACATTACTCACAGATGCTTCACAATTTGCTATGTTATTCGATAATATATTGTAAAACAGGGAACTTTAGATTTATTTATTTGCTACCCTGGGCGACTAAGGTGTTTGGTTAACAGGCGAGTCTATAAATAAAGTATTATGTTATAGAAAAGAGTATACATTTGTATATTATTCTGTGATTATTTTTACTTGCTTAGACATTAGTCTACGTTGAGATAATTGAGTATGTAATGCCCACTCTTTCATCACAAGCCTGTTGTAACAGTAAATTATGCTATATCTTTTGTTTCTGTACGTATGTTTTGCTTTTCCCAATGGTGTCGTGTATCCGATTATTCCTTATTTTGTATTTCTTCTAACGCAATTGTGATGTTATAATCTTGCACTTAAAAACGAATATATCTAATTTAGTGGGCACGACGCGTTTCTGGAATAACTTTCATCAGGTAGCTCATCAAATGTGTTATAATCTATTGTATTTTCTAATTAATGTAACTAAGCAACAATTGAAATTAACTAGCATAGAGAGACAATTATTATCGCTGTTGAAATCACATATCTTTGATAGGGATGCAATTATGTTTTTGTTTTATTAGTTCATTAAATTAAATTACCTCAGAAGCTGAAATACCGTGAAGTAACAATACAACAGAGAGTCGGTTGGTTCTTTGAGCTCTTTCTAAACTAATTAGCAACTCAAACGAACACCATGAACTTTCCATTGCATTCTTAGACATAAATAACAGTGTTTTGTCAGTAATGTCTACCATTTTTGTAATAGTTGGAATGACTTGGTTGCCAGGTACAAGATGTTCTTGTCCATAAATTCTGATATTCTTTGCTTCTAATTTTGGTATGACTTCTTTATGAACAAGTTCATTATCTTCATCTTTGTTGCTATGAGAAATAAACACCTTCAACGCTTCCATCTTTTTCCTTCAAAAATATGTTTAAGGTGTGTGAACTATATAATATTATCTGATTTTATATTTTACATTCATTTGCTGACTGATTATAAGTTTATACATGTGAGCATTGACATTTTACTCACATGTGGAATATACTTGCATGATCGCATCATTTCATTGAGAAGGCAGAATAGGGACCATAAAACTAGTAGTGACTTTAACAAGCCAGGAAAGTGAGCTATCATGTATGATGGGGATGACGGGTTTGATATTTTATTTTGGAATTTTCCGACAGTGTAGTATTTTTTTGTTTTCCATTTTAGTTATTTTAGCCCAATAATACGTCCTCTGTATTCCCTTTCCATCTTAAGCCCAATACTACGTCCTCTGTATTCACTTTCCATCTTAGGCCCACTAATACGTCCTCTGTATTCACTTTCCATCTTAAGCCCAATAATACGTCCTCTGTATTCACTTTCCATCTTAAGCCCAATAATACGTCCTCTGTATTCACTTTCCATCTTAGGCCTAATAAAACGTCCTCTGTATTCACTTTCCATCTTAAGCCCAATAATACGTCCTCTATGTATCACTTTCCATCTTAAGCCCAATAATACGTCCTCTGTATTCACTTTCCATCTTAAGCTCTGTATTCACTTTCCATCTTAATGTGATATCTTTAAATACTTCAGGAATAAGCTTTGTGATAACAAAACATTCATATAAGTTAGGAAAACGCCTATATGTATAAAATACAGAATCTCGATACGAGTCTATGCTAAAATACCCCCATCTTTGTCCACTGTAAAATGTGATTTTCAGGTATAAATAGACAGCTAACACTGACTAATATATTAGCATCCTATCATGATTTCCTTGATAGAGTGTTGCTGCTAACAAAGAATCTACCGAACCTGGTTCCCAGTGGCTAAATTGAAATCGTCATTTCGAAAGTTTTTACGGTGGCCACAATGTGTTCCGTTTGTAGTAATCACAATCCGGTCCTTTCATCGCGCATGAATTATCACCAGGTTTGTAACAATAGGAACACGGTGTGTGCCATCATGAATTATCACCAGGTTTGTAACAATAGGAAAACGGTGTGCGCCATCATGAATTATCACCAGGCCTATAACCATAGGAACACGGTGTGTGCCATCATGAATTATCACCAGGTCTGTAACCATAGGAACACGGTGTGTGCCATCATGAATTATCACCAGGTCTGTAACCATAGGAACACGGTGTGTACCATCATGAATTATCACCATGTTTGTAACAATAGGAACACGGTGTGACCCATCATGAATTATCACCAGGTTTGTAACATTAAGAACACGGTGTGTGCCATCATGAATTATCACCAGGTTTGTGATCATAGGAACACGGTGTGGGCCATCATGAATTATCACCAGGTTTGTAACAATAGGAACACGGTGTGTGCCATCATGAATTATCACCAGGATTGTAACCATAGGAACAAGGTGTGTGCCATCATGAATTATCACCAGGTTTGTAACCATAGGAACACGGTGTGTGCCATCATGAATTATCACCAGGTTTGTAACCATAGGAACACGGTGTGTGCCATCATGAATTATCACCAGGTTTGTAACAATAGGAACACGGTGTGTGCCATCATGAATTATCACCAGGTTTGTAACAATAGGAACACGGTGTGTGCCATCATGAATTATCACCAGGTTTGTAACCATAGGAACACGGTGTGTGCCATCATGAATTATCACCATCTTTGTAACAATAGGAACACGGTGTGTGCCATCATGAATTATCACCAGGTTTGTAACCATAGGAACACGGTGTGACCCATCATGAATTATCACCAGGTTTGTAACAATAGGAACACGGTGTGTGCCATCATGGATTATCACCAGGTTTGTAACAATAGGAACACGATGTGTGCCATCATGAATTATCACCAGGTTTGTAACAATAGGAACACGGTGTGTGCCATCATGAATTATCACCAGGTTTGTAACCATAGGAACATGCTGTGTACCATCATGAATTATCACCAGGTTTGTAACCATAGGAACACAGTGTGTGCCATCATGAAATATCACCAGGTTTGTAACCATAGGACCACGGTGTGTGCCATCATGAGTTTTCACCAGGTCTGTAACCATAGGAACAAGGTGTGTGCCATCATGAATTATCACCAGGTTTGTAACAATAGGAACACGGTGTGTGCCATCATGAATTATCACCAGGTTTGTAACAATAGGAACACGATGTGTGCCATCATGAATTATCACCAGGTTTGTAACAATAGGAACACGGTGTGTGCCATCATGAATTATCACCAGGTTTGTAACCATAGGAACATGCTGTGTACCATCATGAATTATCACCAGGTTTGTAACCATAGGAACACAGTGTGTGCCATCATGAAATATCACCAGGTTTGTAACCATAGGACCACGGTGTGTGCCATCATGAGTTTTCACCAGGTCTGTAACCATAGGAATACGGTGTGTGCCATCATGAATTATCACCAGATTTGCAACAATAAGAACAGAGTGTGTGCCATCATGATTTATTACCAGGTTTGTAACAATAGGAACACGGTGTGTGCCATCATGAATTATCACCAGGTGTGTAACAATAGGAACATGGTGTGTGCCATCATGAATTATCACCAGGTTTGTGATCATAGGAACACGGTGTGGGCCATCATGAATTATCACCAGGTTTGTAACAATAGGAACACGGTGTGTGCCATCATGAATTATCACCAGGATTGTAACCATAGGAACAAGGTGTGTGCCATCATGAATTATCACCAGGTTTGTAACCATAGGAACACGGTGTGTGCCATCATGAATTATCATCAGGTTTGTAACCATAGGAACACGGTGTGTGCCATCATGAATTATCACCAGGTTTGTAACAATAGGAACACGGTGTGTGCCATCATGAATTATCACCAGGTTTGTAACAATAGGAACACGGTGTGTGCCATCATGAATTATCACCAGGTTTGTAACCATAGGAACACGGTGTGTGCCATCATGAATTATCACCAGGTTTGTAACCATAGGAACACGGTGTGACCCATCATGAATTATCACCAGGTTTGTAACAATAGGAACACGGTGTGTGCCATCATGAATTATCACCAGGTTTGTAACAATAGGAACACGATGTGTGCCATCATGAATTATCACCAGGTTTGTAACAATAGGAACACGGTGTGTGCCATCATGAATTATCACCAGGTTTGTAACCATAGGAACATGCTGTGTACCATCATGAATTATCACCAGGTTTGTAACCATAGGAACACAGTGTGTGCCATCATGAAATATCACCAGGTTTGTAACCATAGGACCACGGTGTGTGCCATCATGAGTTTTCACCAGGTTTGTAACCATAGGAATACGGTGTGTGCCATCATGAATTATCACCAGATTTGCAAAAATAGGAACAGAGTGTGTGCCATCATGATTTATTACCAGGTTTGTAACAATAGGAACACGGTGTGTGCCATCATGAATTATCACCAGGTTTGTAACCATAGGAACACGGTGTGTGCCATCATGAATTATCACCAGGTTTGTAACCATAGGAACGCGGTGTGTGCCATCATGAATTATCACCAGGTTTGTAACAATAGGAACACAGTGTGTGCCATCATGAATTATCACCAGGTTTGTAACAATAGGAACACGGTGTGTGCCATCATGAATTATCACCAGGTTTGTAACCATAGGAACACGGTGTGTGCCATCATGAATTATCACCAGGTTTGTTACCATAGGAAGACGGTGTGTGCCATCATGAATTATCACCAGGTTTGTAACCATAGGAACACAGTGTGTGCCATCATGAATTATCACCAGGTTTGTAACCATAGGAAAACGGTGTGTGCCATCATGAATTATCACCAGGTATGTAACAATAGGAACACGGTGTGTGCCATCATGAATTATCACCAGGTTTGTAACCATAGGAACACGGTCTGTGCCATCATGAATTATCACCAGGTTTGTTACAATAGGAACACGGTGTGTGCCATCATGAATTATCACCAGGTTTGTAACCATTGGAACACGGTGTGTGCCATCATGAATTATCACCAGGTTTGTAACAATAGGAACACGGTGTGTGCCATCATGAATTATCACCAGGTTTGTAACCATAGGAACACGTGTGTGCCATCATGAATTATCACCAGGTTTGTAACCATAGGAACACGGTGTGTGCCATCATGAATTATCACCAGGTTTGTAACCATAGGAACACGGTGTGTGCCATCATGAATTATCACCAGGTTTGTAACAATAGGAACACGGTGTGTGCCATCATGAATTATCACCAGGTTTGTAACAATAGGAACACGGTGTGACCCATCATGAATTTTCACCAGGTTTGTAACAATAAGAACACGGTGTGTGCCATCATGAATTATCACCAGGTTTGTGATCATAGGAACACGGTGTGGGTCATCATGAATTATCACCAGGTTTGTAACCATAGGAACACGGTGTGTGCCATCATGAATTATCCCCAGGTTTGTAACCATAGGAACACGGTGTGTGCCATCATGAATTATCACCAGGTTTGTAACCATAGGAACACGGTGTGTGCCATCATGAATTATCACCAGGTTTGTAACCATAGGAACACGGTGTGTGCCATCATGAATTATCACCAGGTTTGTAACAATAGGAACACGGTGTGACCCATCATGAATTATCACCAGGTTTGTAACAATAAGAACACGGTGTGTGCCATCATGAATTATCACCAGGTTTGTAATCATAGGAACACGGTGTGTGCCATCATGAATTATCACCAGGTTTGTAACAATAGGAACACGGTGTGTGCCATCATGAATTATCACCAGGTTTGTAACCATAGGAACACGGTGTGTGCCTTCATGAATTATCACCAAGTCTGTAACCATAGGAACACGGTGTGTGCCATCATGAATTATCAACAGGTTTGTAACCATAGGAACACGGTGTGTGCCATCATGAATTATCACCAGGTTTGTAACCATAGGAACACGGTGTGTGCCATCATGAATTATCACCAGGTTTGTAACAATAGGAACACGGTGTGACCCATCATGAATTATCACCAGGTTTGTAACAATAAGAACACGGTGTGTGCCATCATGAATTATCACCAGGTTTGTAATCATAGGAACACGATGTGTGCCATCATGAATTATCACCAGGTTTGTAACAATAAGAACACGGTGTGTGCCATCATGAATTATCACCTGGTTTTAACCATAGGAACACGGTGTGTGCCATCATGAATTATCAACAGGTTTGTAACCATAGGAACACGGTGTGTGCCATCATGAATTATCACCAGGTTTGTAACCATAGGAACACGGTGTGTGCCATCATGAATTATCACCAGGTTTGTAACAATAGGAACACGGTGTGTGCCATCATGAATTATCACCAGGTTTGTAACCATAGGAACACGATGTGTGCCATCATGAATTATCACCAGGTTTGTAACCATGGTAGCACGGTGTGTGCCATCATGAATTATCACCAGGTTTGTAACAATAGGAACACGGTGTGTGCCATCATGAATTATCACCAGGTTTGTAACAATAGGAACACGGTGTGACCCATCATGAATTATCACCAGGTTTGTAACAATAAGAACACGGTGTGTGCCATCATGAATTATCACCAGGTTTGTGATCATAGGAACACGGTGTGGGCCATCATGAATTATCACCAGGTTTGTAACAATAGGAACACGGTGTGTGCCATCATGAATTATCACCAGGATTGTAACCATAGGAACAAGGTGTGTGCCATCATGAATTATCACCAGGTTTGTAACCATAGGAACACGGTGTATGCCATCATGAATTATCACCAGGTTTGTAACCATAGGAACACGGTGTGTGCCATCATGAATTATCACCAGGTTTGTAACAATAGGAACACGGTGTGTGTCATCATGAATTATCACCAGGTTTGTAACAATAGGAACACGGTGTGACCCATCATGAATTATCACCAGGTTTGTAACAATAAGAACACGGTGTGTGCCATCATGAATTATCACCAGGTTTGTAATCATAGGAACACGGTGTGTGCCATCATGAATTATCACCAGGTTTGTAACAATAGGAACACGGTGTGTGCCATCATGAATTATCACCAGGTTTGTAACCATAGGAACACGGTGTGTGCCTTCATGAATTATCACCAAGTCTGTAACCATAGGAACACGGTGTGTGCCATCATGAATTATCAACAGGTTTGTAACCATAGGAACACGGTGTGTGCCATCATGAATTATCACCAGGTTTGTAACCATAGGAACACGGTGTGTGCCATCATGAATTATTACCAGGTTTGTAACAATAGGAACACGGTGTGACCCATCATGAATTATCACCAGGTTTGTAACAATAAGAACACGGTGTGTGCCATCATGAATTATCACCAGGTTTGTAATCATAGGAACACGGTGTGTGCCATCATGAATTATCACCAGGTTTGTAACAATAGGAACACGGTGTGTGCCATCATGAATTATCACCAGGTTTGTAACCATAGGAACACGGTGTGTGCCATCATGAATTATCAACAGGTTTGTAAGAATAGGAACACGGTGTGTGCCATCATGAATTATCACCAGGTTTGTAACCATAGGAACACGGTGTGTGCCATCATGAATTATCACCAGGTTTGTAACAATAGGAACACGGTGTGTGCCATCATGAATTATCACCAGGTTTGTAACCATAGGAACACGATGTGTGCCATCATGAATTATCACCAGGTTTGTAACCATAGGAACATGGTGTGTGCCATCATGAATTATCACCAGGTTTGTAACCATAGGAACACGGTGTGTGCCATTATGAATTATCACCAGGTTTGTAATCATAGGAACACGGTGTGTGCCATCATGAATTATCACCTGGTCTGTAACCATAGGAACACGGTGTGTGTCATCATGAATTATCACCAGGTTTGTAACCATGGGAACACGGTGTGTGCCACCATGAATTATCACTAGGTTTGTAACCATAGGAACACGGTGTGTGCCATCATGAATCATCACCAGGTCTGTAACCATAGGAACACGGTGTGTGCCATCATGAATTATCACCAGGTCTGTAACCATAGGAACACGGTGTGTGCCACATGTAGTTCGATCTTTAGTTTTCTGTTTAATGTTTTGTAAATCGGTGTTTGTCCTTTTGTATTTTTTATGTTGGCCATTGTGTTGTTTGTTTTTCTTCGATTTTCAGTGGTTTTCCCTTTGTCCCTTTTCTTCTGATCATTATGTTGACTGTCCTTCTACGATTTACGACATCTGATTACCTCTTTTGGTATCTTCCAACTTTTCTTAACACACATAATTTGGACAATGTTTCTGATGATATGATATGTGTATTAACTTTTGATTTGCCTCCTAAATTGTCAAAGAATTGTTATTGCAAAAACCCAGATATCAAATTACGTGTACACGACGCGTAAATTAGAAGTGTAATGTTGTAAAGTAAGGAGATTAATTTACTCTATATAAAATGTAGTGCTTCTTTGTGTATACAATAGTAAGATAAAGATAAAACAATAACTATATACAGTCAAACCTGTATTAAGAGGACACCATTGGGAGAAAGAAAAAGTGGCCTTATAAGACAGGTGACCTCTTAAAACAGGTTCAATTCATATGAAATTTGCTATGACAGGATAAGTAAAAGGTGATCTTTTAATACAGGTGACTGCTTAATAGAGGTGACAGCCTGAGCAGGTTTGACTGTATATAATATGATGCAATAGGAGTATAATACCTGTAAAATATCCACACAAGCTGCATGCATATCTTGGAAATAACGTATAATGCAAAACCCATGCTTACTGGCAGTAGAAATTCAATCTAAAATCCCAAATTTACTTTTCCATTAGCAATATGTTCAACTATTTACGACTGGTGAAAATCTACAAAGTAAAATAAACACTGTGGGCATCACTGGGTATAAATGTAATAATGGTTGAAAATGTACTCATTCGGGTGTCCCTTGGTTGCCAACTATCATGTATTAGAACTTCCAGTCAAACTTTGTATGTATCTTTTTTTTCTTTATATAAAAGGTGTTAAAGACATTTATTTTGGATAAAAATTGGATATGTTATCAAGACATTTGCCATCAGTAGTAGTCTTGTCTTAAAAGAATACTGTTATGTAACTTACATATATACACAACACGACAATTACCTGAACAGACCTCCAATCTAAGAAGTCGTACGAAATCAATTTAAAATAAAAGTTGACGGTGTTATTTGGGTGCAATAAAACAAATTCGGACACGATACCTACACCAAATCAGTACTTTGTAGCTCTGTATTCGTATTTCATGTATAGATATAAGCTGCTACGCTGTATATTTGAATGTAATAGAACATCTTTTTTCTAATTTAGATATGTTGATACCATGCAGTTTCATTTCCCTAAATGAAAGATCAGACAAATTAAAAACTTTTATGTGAAATGTTATGAACATGTTATTACATCAACAGAGGTAGTTAAATATTTAGGAGTACATATTGATAAATATTTAAATTTTGAAAATATAGTCTCAAATATTGTCAGTAAAGTAAATGGTAGACTTAAATTTTTATATAGAAATGTAAAATGTCTTGATCCCAGGTCGAGAAAAACACTCTCAACAGCCTTAATTCAGTGTTATTTTGATTATTCATGGTCTTCATGATACAGTGGTTTAGGCTCGAGATTGACCAAAAAACTTCAAGTATTACAGAATAAGGTTGTGAGATTTGTCCTCGACCTGGGATCCAGAACTCGCATAAATTGTGATATACTAGACAGTGTTGGAATGCTTTCTGTACCATACAGAGTCTGTCAACTTAGAATTAACCATGTTTTTAATATATATCATGGTAGAGCACCAGAATATTTATGTGAAAATTTTAATATTAATCAAGGAAATACAAGGGGAGCCTCTAATTTAAATTTTAGTACTCCAAACGCAAATTTATGTAGCACTAATAGCTATTCATATAATTCAATAAGAGACTGGAACAGTTTGCCAATTTCTATTAAGAATGTAAATAATAAGGAAGCATTTAAAAATGCAGTAAAAGAATTTTTTTAATTTGAGGCAAGAAGAAGAGAAGAAAATGAATATTTTTATTTTTAAAAATCACTCATCAAAATTTTTAATTATTTTTGTTCAGGCAAACTCAATGAGTAAACAATTGTTATTATTTTACTCTTGTAATCTTACAAGACAAGGACCCCATTAATTAATATCCAGCATCTTTGAACCACGACGACCGCTTTATTCACGACCTCTGATGTTACGGCCCCATTTGGCAAATTCTGACCACGTCTATTGAGGGTCATTCATGCTTGTATATCGTCATGTGTATTTATTTATACATTTTCTTCCATCATATGACATCATAATAATTTTAAATAAGAAACAAATCTTATTTTAAGTTCAAACGCAACGATAAATTGCTTCTGGCAAAAATTTGTAAATTTGCAACACACGTGCTAGTCAACGTCTTTGTCATTTGTTGACAACTTGTACCGGCGATTCTTTCTTCTGAGGCACCGACCATCGATATATAATCGATTAGCTTCGATCGCTTGGCATGCCAGTATTATCAATGAATGTGTGCAACTGTTGGGAAATTTTGTGAAAGCAAACCGAATTTGTATTGCATAGTTATCATTTATTAAGACGTTTCATTACAAAAAAACCTTTCACATTACTTTATAAACCAACAATTAAATGGTATGAAAACAATACGTCAGTTGAATATCTCTAATACAATTCATTACATCTGGCATTAATCCCAAGAACAGTGCCGGATTTACTTGTGTGACGTAAAAATATTTTTGACATTTGCGTCACTGAATATGGTACTGCTTTGAAAACTATTTTACCTATTTTGTTCCTGTATTTAAATACTGTTATAGTGACAGCCGGAACCTTTGAACCGTAATGAGAGCGGGAGGTTTGGCGCTTTAAAATCTGATTCAACCCACCATTTCTTTAGAAATGCCTGTACAGGGTCATTACGGTTTTCACAGTTTTCCGGTTGTTGACTGATTTTGTCTGTTTATATAATTATGAGTTTTGACTTTCCCTTTGTAAGATTGTTCGGAGTTCGGTAATTTTGTTATTACCCTTATTCGATAGGCTGAAGCCTAGGGTCTCAAAATTTAGGGGGCTTCCGGTCAAGGTGTATACTATTTTTAACACTGTTATTGAACTTTCACACTTATGCTGTCATAACGTACTGTACTTTCTAAACAACCCTTCAGGAATTTTCCTTACACAGTTGCACTAAATTTCAGAATATTGCAGAATTTTAAACCCCCCCCCCCCCCCCCCCAATCATCTTCGCCTTTGTTGAAATTGATTAAGCACACTTGCATCTTCCTCCAGTCGTGAAGGGAGGGGTCTCACAAGTGGAATAGGGCACTGCCCAAGGTGGTTATGTCTTAGTGGGTTTCTTGTTGCATAATCTTTAGTTTTCTGTGTAGTCTATTGTATATCATTGTCTTTTTGTCCGTTGCATTGTCTATCCTTCTTTGTCCGTTGCATTGTCTATCCTTCTTTGTCCGTTGCATTGTCTATCCTTCTTTGTCCGTTGCATTGTCTAATCCTTCTTTGAGTGACAGCTTCTATTACCCCTTTGTAAGTTTTGTAGATCGTTGTTTGTCCTTTTGTCCTTTTTCGTTTGGCCATTGTACTGTCTGTTATTCTTCGATTTACGGATTCTGATTACCCCTTTGGTATCTTCAAATTGTTATTAAATGTTAATTTCATCTGCCTTCCAATAATTCATCACAAACCAAGAGCTATTCAGGTGGTATTATGGGCAGGTATCAAGTTTTCTAACTCTGTCATCATTAAAATTTGTCAGATATACTTTAAAGAAAAACAGATATAGGAAAACAGCTAGAACAACATATGGATGGATGAAGCCACTTAACATCATCGTCTTATATTTTAAATTAGAAGTTGACATTCAGAACTTCCTAGATCATCAGATGTGTATTACAGTATAAACAATGTAACAAATACAATCACACAACGATGTACATGTATATGATCAGACTTAAATTAACTCAAAACGTACAATGCATATAAAGTCACTTTCACATAATGAGTAGACGAGCGAAAAGGTGTGGTTTTGAGTTAAATTATCTTGTTTCCCTTCTCACTGTTATCTTGTCAGTAGGATAATGGTAACCAACTATATCCGTCGATTTAATTATAATTATAGTCTTTTTGTAGACTTATAGTTATTTTTGTTACATTTTAACATTTTTTTTTTATATCGTTGTGCTAACATTTTAGACGTGTATTTATCATTTTTGTTTGTTTGCACAGTATCGTTAACACTTGTTTCCGCTCCGACATCTCGTAGGTTCATAGTTGGCTACTTTTTCAGACGTTTATATATATATATATATATATACGTCTGAAAATTAAACCAAACAGTGTTAGAATTAGATTTTAGAGCTGTCAAAATTTTTGTTCTTCCCTCGACGGAATTTGAACCCACACCATTGATACACTGCAGCACCATTCGCTTAGCCTTACGTCCAGCGCCCTAGACCACTCGACTACATCCACTCCCTAAAAAAGGAGCTTCAATAGTCGTAGTGTTACCTTGTCTCGTAAGGAAAATCTAGGGATAGACGTAAGACATGTGTATAAGCGTGTGTAGATGGTACATATATACTTTAATATTATAATTTGACAGCAATCTAACTCAGCAATTTATATATAATGTTAATTTAATTCGCCTTCTAATAATTCATCAAAAAGCAAAAGAGGTGCAGGTGATATTATGGGTAGGTATTGAGTTTTCTAACTCGACCATCATTAAAAATTGTCGGAAATAGAACCTACATAAAAGAAAAACAGATCTAGGGGAATAGTTAGAACACATATGGATGGATGAGGACACATCTGAAACTCGCGAAAAATCAGAAGTTAAGAAATAAACGAACAAACTGATCTAACAAACCACTTTACAGCATTGTCTTATATATTTGAATTTTATATCATTTGAGATTGTAGCGTGTCATCAAAGAGTATTTATTCTTCATTGTTTCCTCAGTTTGAATATGGTTTTAGACAATGAAATAAAATTGAAAGTTTATTATAATACATTCTTTAAGCAAACACTTAATATTTGCAAAATTGAGAAAATGTGTCAATAAATGAATAAAATTAACTAAAATATATGTATACATACTTCACACTGAAAAAATAAATCGTATTTGTTTTATTAGATTTTTGTTTTTTAATTCCTATATACTAAGAATTATTTCTCTTGTGAAAGTTCTTTGTAATTTGCGCAGTTAAAACACAAATATTTTGATTAATGTTTTGATGTTGTCTTAAATCTACATGGCTTCACTTATTATATGCATTTAAAAACATGTTTTCTTTACCAGAAGAGTTTGAGGATACCAAAAGGGTAATCAGAATCCGTAAATCCAAAGGACAGACAACAAAAGAAAATGGACAAACACCGATCTACAAAACATCCACATAAAACTAAGGATCGAGTAACACGAACCCCACTAAAAACCGGGGTGGGGGAGAACTCAGGTGCTACGGAAGGGCGAGAAGTTCCTGCTCCACTAGATGCACCTATCGTGTTAATCTAGCTACAAATCCGGTGATAAGTCATGAATGAGGAAAGGATCGGGAAGTGCTTATGACGAATGGAATATATACGTGGTCATTTTACCTTTTCCTTTTAATTAGTATTTTATATTCCCTGATGATCTTTTGTCTTTCTCCATTGTGTTGTTTTTACTGCTCCGTTGTATTCTATATTTAAATGATGTTATTTTGTCCATCTGGATTGTAGTGTTTGTTGGTATTTTATGTTCCACTTCCGTTTCTTTGTCTATCTGGATTGTGATCTGTGAGCTGTTCCCCTTAATTGGTATTCTATGTTTCACATGTCTTGCTTTGTCTATCTGGATTGTGATCTGTGAGCTGTTCCCCTTAATTGGTATTATTTGTTTCACATGTCTTGCTTTGACTATCTGGATCTCTGAGCTGTTCCCCTTAATTGGTATTCTATGTTTCACATATCTGGGTTGTGATTGTTGTTCTGTTCCCCTTAATTGGTATTCTATGTTCCACATGTCTTGCTTTGTCTCTCTGGATTGTGATTTTTGTTCTGTTCCCCTTAATTTGTATTTTATGTTTCACATGTCTTGCTTTGTCTATCTGGATTGTGATCTGTGAGCTGTTCCCCTTAATTGGTACTATTTGTTTCACATGTCTTGCTTTGACTATCTGGATCTGTGAGCTGTTCCCCTTAATTGGTATTCTATGTTTCACATATCTGGATTGTGATTTTTGTTCTGTTCCCCTTAATTTGTATTTTATGTTTCACATGTCTGGCTTTGTCTCTCTGGATTGTGATTTTTGTACTGCTCTCTTAAATTTGTATTCTATGTTCCTAATGTCTGGCTTTGACTATCTGGATAGTGATTGTTTTTTCCTGTTCCATCTAATTAAGAAATAAATAATGGAAGCCAGAATGTGTTTTGAGTTTTAACATGGATTGGCGGATAAAATATAAAATTTACTTATATCCGCCAACCCATGTTAAAACTCAAAACACATTCTGGCTTCCATGATTTATTTCCATTCTGATATGTCCAAGAGTACAAATACGGTAGTATACTTTGATTGGAAGACGGTAATTTATATTTATGTTTGCAGAAAATGTCGCACACAATTTATGCTTCCAAATTCGAGCAGACGATAATTCATCAACATGAGCATTTACGACGGAAAAGTCAGTCTGCTAATGAGATTATACCCAATCATAAATTGGTCGTTTGACTACAAAGCGAAAGAAGGAGGTTATGTTAGAATTAGTATTCTATGATTCACTGGTGTTGTTTTGTCTATCTAGATTGTGATTTTTGTACTGTTTGCTCTTGAGTCTTTATTCGAACATAATATTGCTGTCTTCGTGTTGTATTCAAGTGCATATCTTTATCGTGGCACACACGTCTGAATTCTTATTAAATCAAACTACACAACTAAAACAACATAAAACATTATAATATAATATTTTCAACACTGTTTTATTAACAATAAGCAACAAACTAATTTCAAGATACATTTTCATTGCACTTTTATTTCAAAATTCTCTAAGACAATTTTGGAACATATATGAACCTGTTAAATATAATAAATTATGAATATAATGTTAAATTCTAAACTAAGACTTAACCTGCAAGCATTGTATTTCAATGAACAGCGTAAACCCCCAAGCGAAAAAGGAGATCAGAATTTTTTATATTTTCTTATTAATTAATGAAACTTTGAAACAAAATATGTCAGTAAGAACTATAGCATATATTGATGGCACCTTTAAATTGATGTTTTAAAACTAGTACTAAATTGTATCATAAAAATATCAGACAAAAATCATTTAACAGAATAATAAAACAATTTTAATAACAATACAACAATACTTGTATATCTAACTATATGTATGCAAAATATTCCTTATTATTCTATAATTCTAATAAATGATCAACATAATTAATACATTATTCAGTTATTTAATGGTTGCGGATGCAATAGACTGGAATATTTGCCCCAAGGTCCTGGGAATGACCAAAGGGCAAATGTTCTAGTCTATTGCACCTGAAACCATTAAATAACAGATTTATTACCTAATACTTTACCAAGAAAGTGTTTTTCTTTATGTCAGCAAAACATTACCAAGTCCTAATTATTTTTATTTATACTGCATACATCTCTTTGCCTTCAATAAATATAGGATCCTGACACTTTTCCACACAATCAATGATCCATTGATTCAAATGACTTAAACTAGCATCAACCATATATTCATTATTGTAGAGCTAAACCTGCTGATCATTTCATTAATTGAAAGTTTTTTCACTATCTTCTTGTTTTCATGTTAGGCCAAAAAAATAATATGTGTGTTTACGGTCACCCGACCTACCCTAATTTTTGCTAGCGACCCTATGAATTTTTACACAGAATTCGGATAACCATTTTTGTTGTTTAATCAGCAGCAATGTTTTATTTATTCAACTGCTAGCTTTTTGTCGAAATTGAAATACCGGGAACAACTATTTCTGGTTTTGCCGATAATAAAAAAAAAAAAAAAAAAAAAAACTTAATCCCGACCGACCGACCCTAGATTTTTTTGACATGTAACAGTAAATACACATATATTTTTTTTTTGGCCTTATAAGTCAAAAACTGCGAAAATGATAATTTTTACCTTTAAAGAGCAATTGTTGTTTATGCCACAGATGACCAATTCCGAGTCGATTAAACAACGAATTATTTGATTGGTTAATTGGCAAAACTGAAAGCCAATTAGAAATTGTGTTCAAAGGTCAACTCGGGTCGGTGCTATAGACGCCACGTGCAGAATATTGCACAGTGCAATAGTTCATCGGGAGTGCAATAAATCGACAGGCCCATTTTAATAGAAAAATATATAATACTAAAATTTGACTCAATAAAACAGAAAAATACTTTATTAGGTAATAAATTCATATATTTTCTTCATCCTAAAATATATTGTTCAAAACAATACTTTAAAAATACTTAAAATTTAAAAAAAAATAATGAGTTATGAGAATTGACATATAAAAGGCTTAAAATAAATTGTAATCTAAAAAAAACACAGTACTAACAGAATTGACATATAAAAGGCTTAAAATAAATTGTCATCTAAAAAAACACAGTACTAACAGAATTGACATATAAAGGCTTAAAATAAATTGTAATCTAAAAAAACACAGTACTAGCAGAAACCCAAAAGGGTTTGTATTAAGCACTTCGTAAAGATCTATTTCTAAAATTATGCTGAGGACTTGAGGACTATTGCTGGGTGTCTGAAGTTTTTTTATACCATTGACTACTTGTACAAGCTAAAAATAGAACTGAACTTTGAACCTGGAGATTTCACTTGATTGAATATTCATATCACAATGATGGATCAAGCTAAATACAATTGAATTTCCATTTTTGGATATGAAATACTCCTTCAAAAATGTATTTAATCTGATAATAATTCAGTTCTTACTTTAAAGACATTAAATTGAATAAAGTTATTTTATTGCAGTTCTTGCAAGTTGGATTTTCACTGAAATGTCATTTTCATGCATGTATGTATAATTAAGTTTAAAAAGGAGATGCATACATTTGTATGACAAACCGTTTATTTTTAAACATATTAAATTTAAGTGAAAAGGATGTGAAAATGATTTTACAACAACAGAATTAGGGTTAGTTAGACAACACACTCTTCTCCCAATCTTCTGACTGCATTTGCATAGTAAAAATAAAAATATGATTGATAATTTGCTTCCTATATAATTGTTTCACCCCAATGAATGGGCTATTCAGGTAATGGAAACATTCTAATGTTTGTTTTCTTCATTTATCAATATTTATTGAAATCTTTACATTTGTTAGTTGTATACAAAAAGCACAGGTGTAAAATGAAAAACCAACAATACCACACCGTTTAAACATCGAAACGCCTACCACACATATATATGACCACTACACGAACCTTAATTAATAACACTATGTATGATAAGATTTGTCCTCTATTTCTCAACTCATGTCAGACAACAATTAACAGAATGTAATATATTTATGACTGTACTGTTGGTCTTGCCTGTTCTCCTACAGATCTGATTTTCTTTTCCATTATGTCAGCTAAAGACTCATTCTTATCTACAAAGAAATAAATATGATTATAGACCAAATACCAGTTGTTGCCATGGAAAAAAATTGAAAATCTTTCTGATATTTTCTTTAGGTTAATGTGAGCTCGAATCCTGCTCAGGCGAGGTGTACTCGATATAATATTAAGCTTGTCAGTGACTTGCGGCAGGTCCATAGTTTTCTCCGGTTTTCTCAACCAATAAAACAGACAGCCACGATTTAAATGAAATATTGTTGAAAGTGGCATTAAACAACATAATCTGTGAATAATTTGTAGATTACCCCCTCCACCACTCAACCACCTGTGTGGATGACTCTTTGGATATTACAATTTATCTATATACATACCATCAAAATATACAAATTCGCAATATTTGGATTTCTTTGGAAGAGCATTTTCCATAAGATTTCTGACGATTTCATAGAATCTGTGAGCTTCCGATTCCAAAGTATGTGCTGTTATACCAGCAATTTTCAACTCTTTCATATCATCCAAACATGTTACTGGTGCTGCATACTGGCCAACAAAATATAAATCCTGCGTAAAACAAAAACTAAAGTTATAACACAAAGGTAGGTGGGTTTGGGTTCATGGTGTGTTACGCCACTCTCAACAATATTTCAGCTATATTGTAGCGGTCAGTTTTATTGGTGGAGGAAACTGGAGTACCCGGAGAAAACCACTGATATCATCCCATATTATTGTATCAAGTTCACAAAGGTAATACAACAGTTAGAGGGAATAAAACAAATAAATCATAATCTTGATAAACCAACTAGAGGCTCACATGAACCTTTATCACTCACTTGGAAAGGAAGATTTATTGAACTATTGCATATGGTAGCATATCTCAATTTTGAAATTCCTGGATTTCAATCTAATAGACCTCTGGTCATTTATAGGTACAAAATTGAATTTTCTTCCGTAAATGGCCATTTTCGGGTTGAGACGACCGAGTTAAGACGAATGCACGTGCACTCGTCTTTACTCGTTGTGACATCCAATCAGAATGCCTCTAACAAGAAAAAAATCGTTTAAATATATATCTTTAGCCGGGAATGTCACATTATATACCCTGTCTGATAGCTGAATAAAAGATATATTACGGATTTAGTCATTGGTTTTTTTTTCAAATACAAACTTCAACCGTATTAAATTTATTTGTGTCTTTTATTTTCATTTTTTCGTATTTCTAGATGTCCTTTTCTCTAGGAGTTCGCGATAGTGAAAGTTGTTGGTTTACGGAAGAAAAAGGTACTTACATGCGGTGTTGGGAAAGCCCGGGTGATCTTCCACTCGTGATAGAAATTTTTGTTTCTTTTCGCTCGTTTCGCTGCGCTCCACTTGCGAAAAGACATAAAATTTCTATCACTCGTGGAAGATCACCCGGTCTTTCCCAAGAACGTATGTAAGAACCTATTATTCTTATCACAATGCCACTTCATGTCAAATACAGTTGCATTTACATTCTTGAAAGATTTTAAACACCCCCCCCCCCCCCATTACAGTTGATTTTAAACTTTGCAAGGGCTCAAAAACCATAGACATCAAGGTCTTAATCTGTGCAAACTTTAATGTATATCACAATAATGTTTCATGCCATTTTTGACTTTTTCTTCATTGCAGTCTATATTAATGTTTGGAATCCAGAATCAGGACCTCATAGACAGGGGCCATAGTGTTCATGATTGCATGGTAGTTAGATTTACAATTACCTATGCAATCAGTGCCTATCAACACTGATATTGTGAGTTCAAATCCAGCTCAGGCGAGGTGTAATCGATACAACATTATGTGATAAAGTTTGTCAATCACTTGCGACAGGTGGGTGGTTTTCTCTGAGTACTCTGGTTTCCTCCACCAATAAAACTTACCTCCACGATAAAACTGAAATATTATTGAAAGTGGTGTTAAACACCCTAACCCTAACCTCATAGACACTTGGGTAGTCATTTGTAACAGACTAAATCTGTATTTCATAAGAATGTTTCAATTTGTTATAAATAAAATTAGAGTAACTACTGTTTTAGTGAACTAAAATATATCTCTCTCCTTCATTTGTACGACAAATCTCTCCACAATTGCCCTAATTGTAATATGTCTGTGATATTTACTCTAGTTGGAATTCAAATATTTCAAATCCAACTGTTTCTTGTCAAACTATTGTTCTCATGGTTCCATAATGTATGCTTGATAAGTACTTTTCCAAAAACATAATACTGGTAGCTTTAAGAGACTTTCAGAATATTTATCAAGGTTGGAATTGGAATTCAAACATTTTGACATTTATACATATCTTTATACATATAAACACAAAATACAAAAGCACTATGCTTTCAGACAAAAAAAAAGGTTCTGTCCCAGACTAAGATGTGTGATAAAAAATGTTTTGGCCATTTTAAGAAATTAATATGCTTAGTAACAACAGCCATCTTTGATGTAGGGTAGGGCTGTTGGACATAGTTTTTAAAGAGAAACATCCAAGGACCATTCCAGCCAAGTTCAGTTTGATTTGGTAAAATATTTTCTGACATGAAGATTTTCGAATGAATTTCGATAAAATTATGTTAAATTTGCATATTTACCAAGAATCTGCAAAATTACAAATGTACTAGAAAATATGTTAAACAACTCATTAACATATTTGGCAGCCAGATGTGAAGGTGGGTGGAACTGTCAGACACAGTTATTAAAGTCGACTAACAAAGGCCCCTTCTAGCCAAGCTTGGTTAAAATTGGCCAGTGGCTTCAGAGGGGATGTCGAAAGTATGAAAGTTTACTGATGGATGACAGGCACCAAGTGATGGCCATGGCTCTGATGGAAATACAGTCCAGGGAAAGTTGGGAGTTATACATTAACATAATTATACTCAAATGTGATAAAGATCCACCTAAAACCTATGACTAATCCCTTCACCATGGCATTGCATTGGACAGACCATATATAATGTATAATAATGATAAGAAAAATAAATCGAGATATTTCACAAAAAATAAAGTTTTTCAGCAACATGCGGCAGGTCGGTGGTTTTCTATGGGTACTCTGTTTTCTTCCACCAATAAAACTGACAGCCTAGACATAACTGAAATATTGTTGAAAGTGGTGTTAAACACTATAACCATCACACATAAACATGTCCTATACAAAAGTGTATACGTAAGGCTAAATAAAATAGGTTAGGTGTCATTTCTTAATATTATAAGTTGATTAGTAATAAAAACGTAAAGAAACAAGTGAAAGGGGGAGTACAGATCCCTTAAAGTGTATCAATGTTCATACTCTCAGGTCGGATATACTCCCTCCCAAAATGTCTGATTCACTCCAGAGAAATATCCGATAAATTTGAGAGTCAACACCCTCCAACTCCAAGTATTTGGTCGGATATCGTGAGTGCATTCCAAGTATTTGGTCGGACGTGAGAGTGGATATTTAAAGATTTTTTTTACATTTCTTGAGGTGAACATGTCAAACATTTTGTGATCGATGTGTATTCGTGCCAGGAAAGGTAGCTCAAAGGTCAATATTTGTCACGCTCGATGATCAATGAGGGGGTGGAAAAAATCAGCAAACAGCCATTAGTAACGCAGGAAGACACCTTAAATCAGCTAGTTACAGTACAGGACTATTACAGGACACGGCTATCACATGCTCCAGTAGTAAGGCTAAATACCAAGCAAAACCAAAACTCAAAGTATGGTCAGAGAACATAAACCAGAGGCTCCCAGGAGCCTGTAATCGCTCACCTGGATCAAAGCTGCTTTCAATAACAACGCAACTGCACTGTGGTGGCCATCTTGGTGGGAGAGCGTGACTGCCGGACACAATTTTGGAAGAGGACCATCCAATGACTATTCCATCAAAGTTTGGTTCTAATTGAGATTCTGGTTCCAGACAAGATGGTTTTTATGTGAATTTCCCATAGGGTCCTATGTTAAACTAACTACAGCTGTGCAGCCATCTTGGTCAGAGGGCGGGACCACCAGATGCAATTTTGGAAAAGGACCATTCAATGACTATTTTATCAAAGTTTGGTTCCAATTGAGCAACTGGTTCCAGACAATAAGATTTTTATGTGAATTTCTCATAGGTTCCTATGTTAAACTAAGTTCGGCTGTGGGGGTCATCTTGGTCGAAGGGCCGAACCGCCTGACACATTTTTGGAAGAGAACCATCCAATGACTATTTCATCAACATTTAGTTCTTATTGAGCAAATAGTTTCAAACAAGAAGATTTTTATGGGAATTTCCCATAGGGTCCTATGTTAAATTAACTTCGGCTGTGGCGGCCATCTTGGTCGGAGGTCTGAAATGCCAGACATAATTTTAGAAGGGGACCACCCAAGGATCATTTCAGCAAAGTTTGGTTGAGATTAGCTCAGTAGTTACAGAGGAGAAGATTTTTTTTTAATTTCATCCCCCCTTTTTTCTATTTTTAGCTTGGTGGCCATCTTGGTTGGAATTCGGGATCACCGGATACAATGTTGGAAGGGGGCCATCCAAAGACTATTCCACCAAAGTTTGGTTGCAATTGGCCCAGTGGTTTCTGAGGAGAAGATTTTTATGTGAATTTCCCATAGGGTCCTATGTTAAGCTAAGTTCGGCTGTGGGGGCCATCTTGGTCGAAGGGCTGAACCGCCGGACATATTTTTGGAAGAGAACCATCCAATGACTATTTAATAAAAATTTTGTTCTTATTGAGCAAATGGTTTCAGACAAGAAGATTTTTATGGGAATTTCCCATAGGGTCCTATGTTAAATTAAGTTCGGCTGTGGTGGCCATCTTGGTCGGAGTTCTGAAATGCCGGACACAATTTTGGAAGAGGACCACCCAAGAATCATTTCAGCAAAGTTTGGTTGAGATTGGCTCAGTAGTTTCAGAGGAGAAGATTTTTTTTAAATTTCATCCCCCCTTTTTTCTAATTTGCATAATCGGTCAAAATCGGCAAAAGTTCAAAGTTCATAAAAAATCCTGTAATAAATGTTAAAAAGCTCATCATTATGCTTATACAGTTCAAATTTGGGCACATTCCGGCTTAAAATAGAGCAATTTTGGCCATTTGAAGAAATTTCTATTTTTAGTAATTTTGAAAGGGACCCACCCAGGGACCATCCCTGCCAGGTTTGGTTTAATTTGGTTCAGCGGTTTCAGAGAAGAAGATTTAAATGTGATCTTTTATCAAAATATGCCTAATTTGCATAATCGGTATATATCGGCTGAAAGAAAAATTTCACAAAAAAACCCGGAATATATGTTAAACTACTCCTTGCCATGTAGCTTGGCGGTCATCTTGGTTGGAAGTCGGGATCACCGGACACAATTTTGGAAGGGGGCCATCCAAGGACCATTCCACCAAAGTTTGGTTGCAATTGGCCCAGTGGTTTCTGAGGAGAAGATTAAAATGTGAAATGTTGACGGACGGACGACGGACGAAAAGTGATGACAATAGCTCACATGGCCTAAAGGCCAGGTGAGCTAAAAAGGCATTGACAGAGATAAAAAAACAATATGCATTATGGGTGCAAGCTGGAAAACCAAGAAGTAAACAAAATATGACCTACCAAAGAAGGATAAAATCAAAGAGAGAATTTCGGAGACAAGTGAGGATTGAACAAGCGATAAGAAACGAGGCAGAGAAACAACCCATAATGGAGACCAGAACTAAATTCCAAAATTATTCCACCAGCTAGTGAGAAATAGAAGAAATATTGGTGGTAACTCGCTGTTAGAACTGAATGTGGGTGACAATACATATACAGGTCAAAATGAGATAATCGATGGCTTTAGAGAACACTTTGAGGTATTGGCGAACCCAGAAGGGGGAAAGAATGAGCTAAAAGACCAAGATTACCATACAAATGTAGACTTTGAATGCATATTAATTGCTGAAATAGTCAGGGCGAAAGACATACAATGTACCACCAGCTATGACCAATGAGCTACAGAAAGCAATAAAGTCAATTAACCGAGGAAAACCTGCTGACATTTATGGCATAACAATTGAGCACTTAATATGGGGTCCGACCTATAATCCGACAGTCCGATAGTTCGATAGTCCGACAAATGCTTTATTTCTTTGAAAGTTAACACTTTAACATGTGTAATATGGGGCCAGAAACCGAACCGTTTACTCACCAAAGAAAGGTCCAGAACATCGGAAACATGATATCATATATGGACAAACAATTGGCAGGGCCACACAAGAACTAAAAAAAACACATATGAACAACACGGACTCCATAAAAACCTGGATCCAGTCGTGATGAACCGGTAGTGTAAGTATCCCGTATATTTTTTGGTTAGCGACTACTTAAATTCAGGCTTTATTCAAGTAGCGTGTAACCGAGTCCAGCCAAGAAAAGTCACTATTGAAAAGAAAGATGAAATAAATGAAAAAAAAAAATAAAAAAAGGAAAATACAAAAAGAAGAGCGTACCAGTGTCCCCCGCCCTTTATCATGGACTATTTATGATTTGAATCCGGGTTGTTTCGCCCCGGAAAGTGAGTCGATTCGCCCCACTTAATCGATATTATATTATAGATGAAGTCTTTTCCGACAATTTTTTGTTAATTACTTATTTATTAGTTATATGCAAAAAAAAATAATTCATTCATTTTGGTCTACTTTAATTATTTATTTATTAGTTGTATGCAAAAAAAAGTAATAATTCATTCATTTTGGTCTACTTTTGTCAAAGATCTCAAGCGAAACTCTTCTTGCAAAATTTACAAAAAACCACATAAAATTATTTTTTTTGTACCAACGCAAAAGTACATGAAATGACTAAGATGCTGTACAAGTGCACAAATAACCTCTTTTTTAATGAATTACGCATCAAATGCTAAAATAGTATAAATTTAATCAGATGTCAAACAAAGAGTAAAGCAATACATAATATTAAACACGTCAAGAAAGCATGTTAATTATGAGGAAGACAAAAATAAAGTACCCATGAACAAGCCTTACACAACATCCAAAATACGAATATTTGCAATGGTATTTTACATATTTCATTTTTTAAAGCACTATTAATAAATGAGGGTGAAACGACCCGGGGGACGAACGGGATTCGGGGCGAAATGACCCGGTACTTTTAAAAAGCAATGTCGACACATCAATAGAGCTGGATACAATAATGTGTGCAAATTGATTGATTGATTGATTGATTGCTTAAGGTCCAGCAAGTAATATTTCAGTCAGGATGAGAAAAGCTTGTAAACAAAAAATCAGAAAGAGGGGACTCTGGGATGGGTCAATATGGGCAACGACTTAACACAGGAACTTGTTTTTCTGTCTCTTCCGACGACAAGTTGGTCCTATTTTTATTCCCCGGGATTCCGACGGGTTACCCTGCTATAGTCGCCTTCTACGACAAGCGCATATATAACAAGGGCAACGCAAAGCATGGCATATCCTCTCGCCTAAAAATTAGACCCTGTGACCTTGAAAATCAATAGGGTTCCAGATTCTCTTAAGGTCTAAGTATGTACCAAGTTTGGTCAAAATCCATTGAAGGATGTTGATTCTAGAGTGTTCACAAGGATGTTACACGGTAAAAAAATTTACCCAGTGACCTTGACCATTGACCTATGACCTTGAAAATCAATAGGGTTCCAGACTCTCCTAAGGACTAAGTATGTACCAAGTTTAGTCAAAATCCATTGAAGGATGTTGATTCTAGAGTGTTCACAAGGATGTTATGCGGTAAAAATTTGACCCTGTGACCTTGACCTTTGACCTTGAAAATCAATAGGGTTCCAGCCCTGTGACCTTGACCTTGAAAATCAATAGGGTTCCAGATTCTCTTAAGGACTAAATATGTACCAAGTTTGGTCAAAATCCATTGAAGGATGTTGATCCTAGAGTGTTCACAAGGATTGTGACGGACGGACGGTAGCGTTACTATATCCCCTCGCAAGTTATGATTGAAGGAATTGTCCCTAAGTGACCCCTTATATGGTGGTTAGTAAAAGTGGTAACCCGGGCCCGGATCCGGTTCCAAAAACCCGGGCCCAAATTCGTATTTTCTTTATTACATCTTTATTAAGGCATTAATTTTAATAAAATTTGAACATAATGCATAAAATTATGTATTTCATCACATTTTTTAAACAAATATACGAAATATCGGCAATGTAAGTTTTCGAAGTTAGTAAAAGTTGTAACCCGGGCCAAGACGAAATTTTCAGTTAATCAATGATTACACCTTTATTTCTTCTTTAAAATTCGTGAAATTTTGTAAAAACATACTTCAATACAACAACAAATATATTTGATCAATTTAAAAAAAAAAGTTTTCTTTTTTCTCCACGATGCAATATTAATATATTAAGATTTGTAAACAAAGACTGGTCACATGACCAACAAGGACATGTACAGGTAACTGGGTGTACAGGTAAAGTTCGCCAGTATCAATTTCGGATACTTCCCAGCTCTGCAAACTATAGCAAAAAAATTACAATGGATTAAAAATTCTTAATTTAGCTAAACTATATTTTATAAAGAATTAAAAAATAAAAATTTGCAAAGAAATTAACCAAAAAAATGAATTAAACATTGTTTTTCTTATTTTTTTTTAAATATCAATATCTTATTTTTTATATTAATTAAGGTTTAAAAATTATAACAAAAAAATTTAAATGGATTGCAAATTCTTAATTTAACTAAACTATATTTTGTAAAGAGTCTAAAAATATTTTTTTGCAAAGAAATTAACCAAAAAAAATGAATTAAAAATATATTGATGAAAAACATAAAAATCATCTTATTCAAGCTTTTTGTAAGTCCAGCAATTGGTACCGTTTTCGAGAAAACACCCCATCAACTATGATAAAGTCCAGCTATGATAATGTCCAACACTAAGTATTGTTTTTTGCACACAAAGTCTTTAAGGAGTTGCTGCAGGTAAACGATAAACTACCAGAAAAAGTGTTAAAGTTGTTGCTGGGAACACAACCGTAATGGTACCAAGCAGAACATCTATCACAACATACCATATCTTCAAACAAATTCGGCAAATTACACCTAGCTGTACACTCTTTTTCTATCGAAAAGTTCACACTTGTGTTTTTCAAACTTAAAACTTTAGTTCTTGTTGGCTTCGTCTTAGGGAATGGTGAAAACTGTTGGCTTTCTATACACTTAATCAAATGATCACGCATAGTGTAAGTGTCAAAATTCACATTGTTTTGAAATATTATATTTTTACAAGTAATTTTGCAAGAATTAAGACGTATGTACATTTTGTAAACTGATTCAAAACAATTTATCAATTCCGGCCCGGGTTACAACTGTTATCAGAATCTAAAATGCTCCCATAATGACAAAAGAGAACATTACCATTGAATTTAAAATATTTTTTACATTTCTTTAATACTGAAAAATGTTCATTCTGAATATTGTGAAGTTTTAACGAGAAATAAAGGTGTAATCAACGATTAATTGAAAATTTTGCCTTGGCTCGGGTTACAACTTTTACTAACTTCGAAAACTTATATTGCCGATATTTCGTATAAAAACTATTTTTTTTTTATATTTGTTTAAAAAATGTGATAAAATACATAATTTTATGCATTATGTTCAAATTTTATTAAAATTAATGCCTTAATAAAGATGTAATAAAGAAAATACGAATCTGGGCCCGGGTTTTTACTAACCACCCCTTATATCACGGAAAGAAACAGCATCGGAATATGACAAAATAAACAACTGTGCCATGATACGCTCCCTCTCTCCCCCCCCCCCCCCCCCCCCCCCCCCCCCCCCCTTGTGACAATTGAAGGTCAGTTGCTCAGCGTGAGAACAGTAATTAATATGCTGCATTTTTTAAATCAATTAATTGTATATACCATATGTAAACTGGCCTTTTCCAAACTGTTTTGAAAATCACACCTCTCACTTGCTCCCCGTTTTATCAACAATCGGCATACCTCGGGTGGGTCCGCTTCTCTCCCTCAATACCTCGGCTGTAATACGTATTTGATATGCGTCTACGCGTCACATTTCTTCGCCGGAAGACCGTATCACTTCAATCAAACGTTGCACACCGCGAACAAGTTCTAAAATGGCGACAATAGATGAGTTTGTTTTGACAAATATTGGTCTTTGATGAAGATACGGAATCAGCTGACATTGCGAAAAATGAAAATATATTATTATTGGACGAATATTCGAAAGTGAAATTATTTTAATACCTCCTTCATTGAAGATTTCCGAAAGTAGTTCCAATGTGAGCTATCGTAATACGGACGAGGTATGATGAAGGTACGGAATCAGCCGAAGTTGCGACGAGTGCTTTTATCAATACAATGTATGTCACGACGTGACCTATTGAAGTAAAAGGGGGAACAAGTGAGAGATGTTATCGTACGAGGCGTGGACGGGCGGACGAACAGCGGTATGCCATAATAAGCCTGTATTTTGACGGGCGTATAAAAATGAATGGCCCATATCCTGAAATTACGAATACATGTATATCATTTTTGGCCAAATTATTTTTCAAAACTTTCATCAGTTTAAAGCATTTGTCGGACTATCGGACTGTCGGATTATAGCTACGGCCCCCTTAATATATGCTGGAGGAAACATGGAAGACCTTATACTTAGATTGATTAACAGCATACTCAAGACTGGGCAAATACCAGACATACTCAAAGTAGGACTGGTAACCCCCATATTCAAAAACAAGGGAGATAAGAACAATTCTACTAATTACCGAGGAATAACAGTAATGCCAGCAATATCAAAAATTATGGAAACCATATTAAGAGAACGCATTGCTCCAATCGTCATTGCTGCTCAAAACCAGTCCAAAGAGGGCTTACCAAAAACACCTCCCCAATGAATGCTTCACTGTTAGTGGAAGAAATGTATAGAGACATACTAAACACAAGACAATCCTCTGAACTAGTATTGCTGGATGCAAAGGCAGCCTTTGATGTAGTGGTACACACTCACATGTTGAGAAGACTGTTTCAGGCCGGGTTAGATGACAAGCACTGGACAATTATCCAGAGTATGCATGAAGGTGCATCAAGTGCAATTAAATGGAATGGGAAAATATCAGATCAGTTTGAAGTACTTCAAGGAGACCGGCAAGGTGGCATATTAAGCACTGATTTATATAAGCTGTACGTAAACCTTCTCCTTGATAGACTTACATCCTCAAACATTGGTCTCAAGATAAGGAATATAGTATGCAACACAAGTGCCTGTGCAGACGGTATAGCTTTGATGAGCAGGAACGAAGTAGATATGCAAATACAAATAAATATGTCAAATGACTTTGCTGCAATGGAAAGATATAGACTTCAGCTACAAAAAAGCATATCAATCCAAATAAAACCAAAATCAACAAAGATGGCTTCAGCTCCAGTAGAATATACACTAGGAAAAGACCAAATGCCTAATGTTGAAAGAGCTGTACACTTAGGTATCATAAGAACATATTCTGCACTGGATAATATTAAAGAAAATGTAGATGAAAATATGAAAAAGGCTAGAAGAAGTGTATATGCCTTGTTTGACTGTGGTTTTCATGGGGAAAACGGTCTAGACCCAGAAACAATGATTCATCTCTTCAAAACCTATATAACACCAGTTCTACTGTATGGCATGGAAGTACTGATACCAAAAGGAAAATACCTAGAACAACTAGATAAATTTCAAAAGAAAATGATTAAACAGCTGCTGTCAATCTCAAGCAATACTCCTGACTCTGCAATCTATATACTGACGGGACTCCTACCAATTGAGGCACAAATCCACATCAAGGGCCTTACCTTGTTTGGGAATGTATGTCGTCAAGATGAAGCATGTATCGAAAAACAGCTGGCAATAAGACAATTAAGAGTACAAAGCATGAACAGTAACAGTTGGTTCATAGAAATACAGGCTATCATGTATAAATATAATTTGGGAGATGCATTATATTGGAGAGAGAACCCAATGAAAAAAGAACAAGCAATGAAAGTCATAAAGAAAGAAGTCTCGGATTACTGGTAAAAATACATCCAGGATATGGCAATACTGTACCAGGGACTTAGGTATCTAGACGTCAACAACGGGTGCATAGCATTATTCCAACAGCCCATTACTCCGACATTTTGGGTGCGTAGCATTATTCCGACACCCCATAACTCCGACAACCCATTATTCCGACAGCCCATTACTCCGACAACCCATTATTCCGACAGCCCATAGTTCCGACAGCCAATAATCTTGCTCAGCAAAGAATTTTCTTTATGACATCGGGGCCAGGAAAACAAACAACAATCGACAAAACAATTGACAGCAAATCTCAAGGGCGTAGCTATACCTAACTTGAAGTGGAAGCACAACATTAGGGCGAGGGGTCTGGGGGCCGCCTAAGGCCCCCAGTGGGTCCAGTGCAAAGTCGTGGTAGGGGGCCCAGGGGGCAAAGCCCCCCTCAAGCTCCGCGAATATAGCACATTTCAATGTATAGAATAAACTTAGGAAAGACCAATAGGCCCTTTCACAGTTATAAAAGCCATATTGGATAGGGGGAAATTTTTGGATAGAGGGAGGAATGGTATGAAAATACAAGAAATCCTATATGTGTTGCTGAGCAATTTTTCTGGTCCATGACGTTTTCCTGTTTTTTTAAACAATTTCTACCTTCAAAATAATATTATTATTATAATGATGAAGAATGTCATTGCCGAATAATAACATGACACTTCTCAATCATTCTGAATGAACTCAAATGTTCCAGAAGAGCACGCAGCTTCTGCATATCTGATTGCTGCAATACAAGGTTGCACAAGTTTGTCTTGTTGCTCTTGGTCAATTCCGAACCGGGCAATCGCATCCAGTGAAGAGGAAATAGTTCTATGTACAATAATTTCAAGGCAGCTCCAAATTTGGGAAATGGCCATTTAAATATTTGAATTTATTCCTGCGACTGTTGCGCGTCCATCGGCCGATCGTCCGCGACCGTCGTTAGGGAAGTACATGTATAA
Organism: Bathymodiolus brooksi; assembly: GCA_963680875.1. Lineage (NCBI taxonomy): Eukaryota > Metazoa > Mollusca > Bivalvia > Mytilida > Modiolidae > Bathymodiolus > Bathymodiolus brooksi. The sequence goes on along the minus strand of OY804576.1, from coordinate 126,704,563 downwards.
ATGAGCCCTTAGTACATTGTATGTCATATCCTCATTTTGTATCCAGATTGTCGCCATTGCACAGTACCCAAAACGTTTACCCGAGGGTATGTGGCACTCGTTTTATTTCTATTTGACAATGTGCATTGTCGGATTAATGGAAATTTTCATTCTCAGCCAATTATATGTTAGCATTTCTACGTTACCATATCAGTTGAGAGTTTTCTCATACTTAAGAAAATTCTCATGTTTTATGGCGCCAGGTCCAGGTTTTAAAAATATCACAAAATTAATGTAGATATTTGTCATTGTCGGAGTAATGGGCTGTCGGAATAATGGCTTGTCGGAGAAATGGGTTGTCGGAGAAATGGGCTGTCGTAATAATGGATTGTCGGAGAAATGGGCTGTCGGAATAATGACTTGACCCCGTCAACAACTACACACCTGGAAAGTTGCATAAACTTCTTACACTCAACTGTAAGTCAGGGGGAGACAGACATAGGATACCTATCAAGTTGAAAATGCTCACAGGGAGTTATATACTACAATCACTGAGACACAAGATTTTCAACGAAGGTACAGACAGCCTATGCATGGCATGTAACAGCGACGATGAAACACTCGAGCATATGATCCTACACTGCAAAGCTTGGTCCAAAACACAAGAACAAATCCTACCGGCCATAGTAAGACTGTTAGCAGAAGGAGAAAATGTTATATGGAGTGGTCTAGTCGACGGAGACAAAATGCAAATCCTCATGGACATTACGAAAATTTATCAGTCCCTAAATATAAACATAAAGACGACAACAGAAGTGGAATTCCACGCAAGAAGACTGCTCTATAGAATCCACACTGAGAGATATAGAATGCTGATAGCCAAATAGATGAAAGTCAAATGGGGGAGGGGGCCTGTCGGGAGGACCATGAATATCTATACTCTTTAGTCTAAACCAGTCAGTCAATTTATATAACTAAACTCACTTTCATCCTCAATGTTACAATGTTTAGAACTACCTGGTGCAGACAGCAGTCGACAGTGGGAATATCCACAACGTACCTGTCTGTACCTCTGAATTGTTCGTTTTAAGAAAAAAACAGATATAAGTACTTTATATCTTTGGATACTAGTGTTAAGGGGCAGTAGAATAATCCAAAAGGCGCACATGTTTTTAGATTTTACATTTTAACAATTTTAAATATGCAAGTGATGCTTTTAAAACAAATAACTACAGTGGAAAATGGATGATAAATGATGGAGATAGACATGGATACAAAACTAGATCAAGTGCCGGCTGTATATTATATACTGTGATTATAAACTGAGTGGCAGTAATGAACTTTTTATTGGCAGTAAATAAAGAACAGCGACAATAACGTGATAAGTGTAAATATAGATATTGTGATGGGAAAATTGTTCTACACACGTATGTGTGGTTGACCAATAATGGTTGTAAAGATCCAGAGAAGAAGAAGAAGCTCGGGCACAACAGACGTTCGATGCATAGGAGCACCTCATAATCAAAGAATTGTACAACAATTTCGAGTTACACCGTTTGTGTTTCTTTAATCTGTTTAATTTTAATAGATCTATCTAGTACATTTAAATTTTACGATTACATGGAAATAAAAATAGTTGAATACCAATAAATAAAAGAAAATTTGTCGTAATGCATGTATAGTGATCGATAATGTAAATAATGGTTTTATGTTACCTAAAATAGAACCATGAAGTAACTGACCCAGAGAATCTGGACTGGAAGTACATTATGTATGTGCAAAAATGCATTTGTAAAAAAAAATGCAATGTCGTGTACTAGACTCAAATAAGTTAAAATATGATAAATAATTATACCCGTATATAACGATAATATCTTTTTCTACTCTTTAATTCAATTTGTTTTTGCTTATATTTTTTCTCTCTTTATTTGTAATTTTTTATTTTTTTTATTTTACTCATTTTTAATTCTTTCTAAATTTTCGGTCTGTATTGTGATAAATAACATCTTGAACTTCATATTACCGCCACCATAATGGCATATAACTGAAATATTGTTGAAAAGTGACGTTTAAACACCCATAGCCTCATAAATTATTGCAATAAAATATCGATTAAGTAACGAAATCGATATATATTATTTTCCAGTATATTTAGTATAAAAAGCATGTTCTCCACATTTATTGTGAGATGTATTGCAACCGCCATTTTTTACTACAACCTTGTGCGCATGCTCGTGTTTGATGGAAAAGCTATAGCTATATTAACTCGAATAATACTGCGCCCTCTATCGGCACTATTGTATAATTAATGTAGCGACCAGCGGGAGCGTAATATAACGACTGGATTATTCAGGTTATAGCTATATTTAGATATTTTGTGATAATAATTTTATATTGTAAAACGATCCACCCTGTGATTTTTTTTTAACAAGATACATTTTTTATAGCATATATTTTATTATAAAATACAATATTGAACTGATTTTCGCTAACACTTCAATCATTGAATATTGATTTTTTTCGGATGTTTAATATTTTTTTCCCCGAATTGCATCCCCCTGTTAGTATACTTTTATTGCTTTATTTAAAAAAAAATAACACCAAGAACATCGATGATACGAGTCTTCTTATTCAGAAATAAACCTACAGCAAAATAAAGGTATACTGTGAACAAAATCGTCATTTTTATCTAAATTTATCGTCCGAAAAATAGAGTACATACATCAAGGATTTATATAGTAAGATAAATCCTTGGGTACATGTACTCCTCTACTATACGAATTTGGATTAGGTGATGGGAATTAGGTACCATCATGAATAAAACCTTGTATAACTTGTATAGAAGACAAAACCAAAGTATATGCAATATACACATGTCCGGAGAAATGCAACCAAAGCTGTATGCAATATACACATATCCGGATAAATACAACCAAACATGAATAATTACTATTTTTTAAATATTAAAACATATTAATTTTTATTTCAAAGTTGGGAAGTAAATAAAAGCAAAACGCTTGAATTGAATTCACTCTTATAATGATTTTTTAGAATGTAGGACAGAAAGTCACAGGACAAAAAGTCACAGACAAAAGGTCACGGACGAAAAGTCACAGGTTTAAAGTCACAGTTTAAATTTTGCATTTTGACAAAACATATAGGACAAAAAGTCACAACATAAAATTTTGCATAGGAGCCTATCACTAGGACAAAAAGTCACAATGAACAATTTTGCAAAAAGATTGGCCCCATGTATTACAAGTAACTATAGGACAAGTCACAATTCAATTTTATGCTCATTTTTGCTTTCAAATTATATTCATACTTAATTTTAATTATTTAAAAAAAATGTATGGAATAAAACACTTTGAAAATCTGATTTTTGATAGATATAGTTTCTATGAAAACAAACAGATGTCAAAACGAATTAGTACCAGATTGCCGAATACCATATTGCCGAGTCCATTTTGCCGACTTTTGTTAAAAATGACAAAGTTTCATAATATTATTTTTTATTTAAAAAAAAATATTGATGATGTGTACATATTTTATTGAAAGCAGTAATTTTTCACGCAATTTTAATTAGAAAAAACATAATCAAATGCACTGATGAATAGGACATGCCATTCCTCATTACTCAAATAATTGAAGAACAATAGAAATAAACTACAAATAAGTAAATGTTTATTTAGAGTTTTACTAAGTCTCGCTCAAATGCAAAATTTGGGATCTATTTACAAAACTAGAGGCTCCCAGGAGCCTGTATAGCTCACCTGGGTATAATAACAACATCAGTCAATAAAACTTGATAACTTCGGTAAAACAAATTAATAAATGTAGCCTTCGTCATTGCAGACACCTTCTACAAAAAAATGTGGGCAGGGGTTCCCCCTTTAATGTAAGTTATCAAAATTGATGTAAAAAAACATATATGTCAATGATTCTCAAAATTTCCTACTTCACATTTTGTAATAGAGTTGCTTCCCTTTGATTATTTGAGTAACCAAAAGCAGTGAGTCAACAAAAAAATGAGGAATAACTCTTCACAGTTGTCGCACATTTTTAACTGTGGGAAATTTTTTGTAGATCTTGACATGCTGAACATTTTTGCAGTTTAAACTTTCCCTCTATCTCCAATAGTTTTTGAGATATAAGATGATAGTATTAAAATTGAGAACATTTTGATGACTAGAGGCTCAGCCCACTGAGCCTGTATCGCTCATCTGACAATAGAATGATACTGAAGCAAATTTCAAAGGGAGATAATCATTACCTTAAAAAACAGCAGCCATCTTGAATGGAGGGTGGGGTTGTCAGACACAATTTTGAAAGGGACACACCCAGGGACCATCTATGCCAAGTTTGGCTCCATTTGGCCAAGCTGTTTCAGAGGAGAAGATTTTTTTAACATTAGCCAATCAGAAAAAAGAATTAATCTTGGCGGCCATGTTTGTAGGCCAAATGGAACGAAATGGAGAAACTGTATAGAGGACCTTACATAGATGCTTACTGCCAAGTTTGGTTCCATTTGGCCAAGTTGTTTCAGAGGAGAAGATTAAAATATGAAAAAGTTAACGGATGGACGACGGACGCCAAGTGATGGCAATACCTCACATGGCCCTTTGGGTCGGGTGAGCTAAAAAATGATGAAAAAAGGGCAATAACTCCTAGACGGGTAATCAGATTTACTTCAAAATTGCAGGGCATGTAGATCTTGACAAGCTGAACATGTTTTCAGTTTACACTCAACATCTATCTCTTATAGTTTTTGAAATAAAGGATGAAAAGTATTAACATTTTTAAAATTTGATGAAAAAAGGGCAATAACTTCAAGATGGGTAATCAGATTTACTTTAAAATTGCAGGCTAGCTTGATCTTGACATGCTGAACATGTTTGCTGTTTAAACTTAACATCTATCTCTTATAGTTTTTGAAATAAAGGACAAAAGGTATTAACATTTTGAAAATTTGACAAAAAAAAGGGCAATAACTCCAAATTGGGTGCTCAGATTAACTTCAAAATTACAGGGTATGTAGATCTTAATATGCTGCACATGTTTGCAATTTAAACTTAACCTTTATCTCTAATAGTTTTTGAAATATCAGACAAAAATGTTTAAATTAAAAAAAACCAGAGGCTCCCAGGAGCCTGTTATCGCTCACCTGGATCAAAGCTGCTTTCAATAACAACGCAACTGCACTGTGGTGGCCATCTTGGCGGGAGAGCGCAACTGCCGGACACCATTTTGGAAGAGGACCATCCAATGACTATTCCATCAAAGTTTGGTTTTAATTGAGCTACTGGTTCCAGACAAGATGGTTTTTATGTGAATTTCCCATAGGGTCCTATGTTAAACTAAGTACAGCTGTGCAGCCATCTTGGTCAGAGGGCGGGACCACCAGACACAAATTTGGTTCAGCGGTTTCAGAGAAGATTTAAATGTGATCTTTTATCAAAATATGCCTAATTTGCATAATCGGTATAAATCGGCTGAAAAAAAAAACCCCGAACATATGCTAGACTACTCCTTGCCATGTAGCTGCAGTTCAAATTTGAGCTCATTTTGACTTATACTAAAGCAGCAATGGACAATTGAAGAAATTTCTATTTTTAGTAACAGCAGCCATCTTGAATGGAGGGTGGGGCTGTCGGACACAAGTTTGAAAGGGACCCACTCAGGGACCATCCCTGCCAGGTTTGGTTTAATTTGGTTCAGCGGTTTCAGAGGAGAAGATTTAAATGTGATCTTTTATCAAAATATGCCTAATTTGCATAATCGGTATATATCGGCTGAAAGAAAAATTTCACAGAAAAACCAGGAATATATGTTAAACTATTCCTTGCCATGTAGCTGCAGTTAAAATTTCAGCTCATTTTGACTTACACTAAAGCAGCAATGGACAATTAAAATTTTATCCCCCCTTTTTTCTATTTTGAGCTTGGCTGCCATCTTGGTTGGAAGTCGGGATCAACGGACACAATTTTGGAAGGGGGCCATCCAAGAATCATATCAGCAAAGTTTGGTTGAGATTGGCTCAGTAGTTTCAGAGGAGAAGATTTTTTTTTAATTTCATCCCCCCTTTTTTCTAATTTGCATAATCGGTCAAATTCGGTAAAAGTTCAAAGTTCATAAAAAATCCCGTAATATATGTTAAAAAGCTCATCATTATGCTTATACAGTTCAAATTTGGGCACTTTCTGCTTAAAATAGAGCAGTTTTGGCCATTTGAAGAAATTTCTATTTTTAGTAATGGCGGCCATCTTGGATACAGGACGGCGCTGACGGACACAATTTTGAAAGGGGACCACCTAAGGATCATTTCAGCAAAGTTTGGTTGAGATTGGCTCAGTAGTTTCAGAGGAGAAGATTTTTTTTAATTTCATCCCCCCTTTTTTCTAATTTGCATAATCGGTCAAAATCGGTAAAAGTTCAAAGTTCATAAAAAAATCCCCATAATATATGTTAAAAAGCTCATCATTATGCTTGTACAGTTCAAATTTGGGCACTTTCTGGCTTAAAATAGAGCAGTTTTGGCCATTTGAAGAAATTTCTATTTTTAGTAATGGCGGCCATCTTGGATACAGGACGGCGCTGACGGACACAATTTTGAAAGGGGACCACCCAAGGATCATTTCAGCAAAGTTTGGTTGAGATTGGCTCAGTAGTTTCAGAGGAGAAGATTTTTTTTAAATTTCATCCCCCCTTTTTTCTAATTTGCATAATCGGTCAAATTCGGTAAAAGTTCAAAGTTCATAAAAAATCCCGTAATATATGGTAAAAAGCTCATCATTATGCTTATACAGTTCAAATTTGGGCACTTTCTGCTTAAAATAGAGCAGTTTTGGCCATTTGAAGAAATTTCTATTTTTAGTAATGGCGGCCATCTTGGATACAGGACGGCGCTGACGGACACAATTTTGAAAGGGGACCACCTAAGGATCATTTCAGCAATGTTTGGTTGAGATTGGCTCAGTAGTTTCAGAGGAGATTTTTTTTTAATTTCATCCCCCTTTTTTTCTAATTTTCATAATCGGTCAAAATCGGTAAAAGTTCAAAGTTCATAAAAAATCCCGTAATATATGTTAAAAAGCTCATCATTATGCTTGTACAGTTCAAATTTGGGCACTTTCTGGCTTAAAATAGAGCAGTTTTGACCATTTGAAGAAATGTCTATTTTTAGTAATGGCGGCCATCTTGGATACAGGACGGCGCTGACGGACACAATTTTGAAAGGGGACCACCTAAGGATCATTTCAGCAAAGTTTGGTTGAGATTGGCTCAGTAGTTTCAGAGGAGAACAATTTTTTTTAATTTCATCCCCCCTTTTTTCTAATTTGCATAATCGGTCAAAATAGGTAATGGGATTTACTTCAAAATTGCAGGGTAGGTAGATCTTGATATGCTGCACATTTTTGCAATAAACTTAACATCTATCTCTAAATAGTTTTTGAAATATAAGACGAATAGTATTAAAATTAAATAAAAAATTGATGAAAAAAGGGAATAACTCCAAGATGTGTAATCAAATTTACTTCAAAATTGCAGGGTAGGTAGATCTTGACATGCTGAACATGTTTGCAGTTTCAACTTACCATCTGTCTCTTGTAGTTTTTGAAATAAAGGACGAAAAGTATTAAAATTTTGAAAATTTGATGAAAAAAGGGAAATAACTCCAAAATGAGTAATGGGATTTACTTCAAAATTGCAGGGTGGGTAGATCTCGATATGCTGATCATTTTTACCTCGTGTCAGATTTTTGATATTATTAACGGTTTTTGAGTTATTACCCAAAACCTGCAATTTTACCATATGTTCTATTTTTATTAACAGTGGCCATGTTGGTTGGTGCACGGCATCACCGGACACAATTTTGAAACTAGACACCCTAGTGATGATTCAGACCAAGTTTGGTTTCCATTGGTCTAGTACTTTCAGAGGAGAAGATTTTTGAAAAAGTTTACGACGTACGACGACGCCAAGTGATGGCAATAGCTCACATGACCCTTTGGGTCAGGTGAGCTAACAAAAAATGTGTATTCTCTCATGTTTATGCTAGTTATTATTCACAGAGCATATGTTTTGAAATGATTTCTTGGCATCCTTCATCTTGACAGAAATCATGGTTGTCTGCAGGACTAATCCATCGTATATCCTTTTGACTTTGAGCTCGAATGCTATAATCTAAACTCCCTTGTATGTCGGACCATTTCAAAAGAAATATTTATTTAATTATTTACAATATTCCTTCATAAATTAGAAGCATTATTCTACTTGCAATAACAATATTTTTCATATGTCGGCAATTTGGGAATCGGCTAATTGGACTCGGCAATTTGGGATTCGACAAACTCGGAATCGGCAATTTGGGATGCTACCGTCAAAACACACCTGATTATTAAATTTTCTACATGTATGGCTTTATTGTCACTCCAATCAATTAAAATCCCTATTTTGTTAATTGATACGGTTCTTTTTATTATACATATGCTTTTACTTTCAATACTTTGTTCATCACATTAATGAATGACATATTGAAAGGAAAGGCAAATGGATAGTTAGAAGACACTTTATTTTATAGTATTAAAGGGTATAAATATTTACACAATGACTTGTAAGTCCAACACAAAAAAACCAGTCTTTACAGTTTGACACAAAGAAATAAGAATAAAACTTTTATTGTTCTTCATCCTGAAGTAACAAGGAGGTTTTGAATAGCGAGTACTTGAGAAATAACATATATCACACAGTGACTTTCTGTCTTACCTACATACGGTACATGAATCAAGGTATATATATATATTGTGACTTCTTGTCCTACCTACATACATGTTAAGCAAAAATATAAGTTGTGACTTTTTGTACGCCAGGGTAAAAAAATATAGATTGTGACTTTTTGTTCTGTGACTTTTTGTCCTAGGAGTTTTGTGACTTTGTCCTGTGACTTTCTGTCCATTTACCATTTTTTAATTTCATTTAAAATAAAAATTTAAAAAAATGTATTTTATGATAATGATGGCTGATTAAAATTGTGTGTCATGCATTAGCTGTCAGTTGTAATATACAGGATGTAACCAATATACAGGAAGAGCCCCTATTGTGAAGCCATCTATTTTGAGATGCCATTCAATGAAAATATTGTTACAACCTGACCATATTGTTACATAATAAGAATAAGAATTAGATTAGAAATTAAAATTTATAGAAGGCAAGGATTTATATAATTAACACATTAAGTCACATTTCATTTATTTAGCCTAACTTGGGTCAAATTATCTTTATTATTAATCCAATCATGGTCCCACAGGGGGCAGTTACATAAATACAACAATTATGATCATACAGTAGACAGTACATTTGACAAATTTAATTAAAAAGACAAAATTGGTTTAAAAAAAATCTGTCTAATAATTAAGTATTTACCTAAATAACGATATCATGACGTATAATAATTTCTCACCGTTAATGTATTTATTTTATTAAGATATTTATACACATATATAAGAAAAAAGAAATAAATTTATTTTCTAAGCACAAATAAATTGAAAGACGGGTTGAAAATCGAAAACGCAAAATAATTATCTTAGTATAATAAAAGGCGTCTTGAGCAACGGTTTTTTCACACCTGTGATAGGTGTATTTGTATATCATGAATGCACGATGCGACGGCATTCTGAGATGGGTCATGTTTTGACAGGTAAACTGTAAAAACCCGTAGAATACACTATTAAAATATTATTTCACCTATATCAGGATTCCGCAGACTGCCAATTTTCAAGAAAAAAAGCGGGATTTACGGATTTATGACCCATTCGCCATAAACAAAATAAAACTTAAATTTTACTAATTAATTTTAATCCAAATTTGCCTTTAAAGAAATAAATGTATAAATTAGAATTATTTACCCGAGTTCGTTCGCTCCACATTTGGCGAACACGTATAAGAGCAAACGCACCCGATATCGTAAACCGGCACCTATCTGCAGCAAGTGAAAGGGCTCTAGCATCGATTGTCGCGAGTACATAGGGACATATTAATATTCGCTTCTAGTGTACTTAAAACATGGGTACTGCATGTTAATACATTTTATTCACGGATAATATTGTATATATCGCCCGTTGCAGCCGTTAACAGATCTATACTTTCCGTATATCACTCATTTATTTCAGCTTTACTAAGATACGCATGTTTCTTTATGCACAAATTTATTGGTTAGCAGAATTTGGGGACGTTTCCTGTTTACATTTTAACTATCTGAGAGTGGAGACTCTCACTCCAATATGGGATACTCTCACTCTCACTCTCACTCCGACCGGAGAGTATTTTATCGGACGATTTTAAGAGTGACCCTCTCTTCAAATCCGACGAAATTTCGGGTGACTCCAAGTCTGACCTGAGAGTATGAGCGTTGATACACTTTGAGGAATCTGTAAGTCAGTTTAAATATTTCCTAATTATGGTCCTTAAAGATACTTATTTGACCCTTTTCTTGCTTTGTCAGATTAACAAAAAAATTAGATATCGTACAAAATTTGTGAAGAATTATATTAAGCAATAAAAAAAAGAAATTGCATCTTTTTTTTAAATCTGATTCTTACAACACAGAGGCAGGTTTCCAATAATGACTTACAGGTTCATCTGGGCAGTGATTTGTTGACACTTTGTAAATATTGCATGACATTGGTCTAGCTGATTCATATGGATGTACCTCTGCTGTTTTGGTAAAGTTAGAAATTCTGCCTTTTCTATCTTTCAATGCACCCTGTGCATCACAACTTTTGGGTATGACAACGTACAATTTCTGTGGACATCTAAAGTCAACAATATTTTTATCTCTAAATGCTGGTGGAATTCCTTCTACTAGGACCTCTGAATAACAAAATGAATAAAGTGTTCCATATTAAGTTGTTATTGAGAATTTTACTGATTTTATTCTAATTTAATTTCTGTATCACTATAAGATCTACTTACATTTGGCCTTTGTAATAATGCACAAAAATTACACAGAAATATAATAAATATGGCTGCTGTGTAAGGCCATCTTGACCTCCTTTATTAGTCCTCATTAAATAGGAAGTTTTTTTTTTGCAATTTCATAATTATAACACACATGACAATAGATATTGACCAATCAGAAGCAATGATGCTTATTGGTAAACAAACATTATGAGGTGACCTCTCTGAACTTTGTTGATTTCATAGCAATAATTATGAAACATGATCATTTTACTGAAAATAAATAAAAGCATGCATTGCTAATAACCTTTGTGGCCTAAGGGAGGCACATAAAACTCTTGATCAAAATCCGATAAAGAATTTGTGCAGATTCCTGATTTTGTTTTTCACCACAGCGTAGATCAATAAAATCTGACCAAATCTCTTTTAAATGTAGTACCATGATGTGACAGATATATTGACAAAGAGAAATAATATATTCCCTCTGTGCAATGCTATGCAATCGGTGTACTAACGTTGTGAGTTCGAATCCCGTTCAGGCGGGGTGCACTCGATACAACATTATGTGATCAAGTTTGTCAGTGGTTTTCTATAAGTACTCTGGTTTCCTTCACCAAAAAAAACCAGATGGCCACGATATAACTGAAATATTGTTGAAAGTGGTGTTAAACACCCTAATTGCCCAATATTCCCTCTTAAGGTAGAAAATAATTACCTGGCAATACTTTATTGAGATAATTTGCGACAAATCCCCAAGCTAGACCATAGGCCACATCCCCAGCTGGTAACAGTAACTGTGTCTCCATAGGAATGTCTCTACCTGAAAATAATATAAATCTGAATTAAAGAGTAGGACGATCAATAAACTAGAGGCTCACATGAGCCTGTATCCATAACCTTGAAAAGAAAATTAATTGATCACTGGGTCTAAACCCAATCATAAAAAATATTCACCAGTACAAAATTTAATGTAATATATTCATAACAAAATACTGTTCATGTAAACAGCAATTACATTTCCCTTCCTGGTTCTGAAGTAGATTATTGATATCTTCCCATTGCAACCTAATTTACACTTTGGATCAAAATGACATGGAAACCCTTATATTGGCATTATTGGGGGAATTAATTTGAGAGTCAAGTAAGAGTATGTTGTTGAGTTTTCTCACCCAAATATCATCAAGTAATCCAATAGATTTGCTTTTTGGAGGATTAGGGTTATCGTTTTGAACTCCACTTTCAACAATATTTCAGTTATATCAGTTTTATTGGTGGAGGAAACAGGAATACCCAGAGATAACCACTGACCTTCCACAAGTCACTGACAAACTTTATTACAGAATGTTGCATCTAGTACATCTCTCAATGAACGGGAATCAAACTCACAACTTTACAATCATGACCACGACATCCCCTCATTTTAATTCTGCTTTTCGAATGAATACCATAAATACATGGTTTATATCAATATATTGAGAGAAAAAACAAGAGAAATTGATGATGCAGTCAACCAAAAATCTGACAGGAGCCACAAGCTTTTGAGAAAAGGACCCTCCTCCTTATTTTTCGATTTTATTTTTAGTAAATAATAGTAGTAAAACTTCACTGATCCAAATGTGGGTAAAGTACAGTGAAACCTCTTTATACTGAACCCTAAATAAAACAGAAAACTGGATAAACCCAACTTTTACATATGAATTTTTTTTTTTTTATTTAACCTGTATTTTCCAAACACAAAAACTGGTCACAAGGGGTTATGGACAGATTTCACTATATTCCCAATTGATGCCAGCAACAATTCAACTTCAATTACTGTTATTTCTTAAGTTTATTTCTATATTATATTTTCGATTAATACATTGTAAAGTATATTGATAAGTGCATAAATCATGAAAATAAAAAAAAACACACTTATTTTGTGGTAAAATTAAATCAGTTTTATTAGATAAATACCAAATTATATGCTAATACTATTTATATCCTTTTCACAAATTTACTTTTCACAAATATGACACCATCTTTGTTCCTGCTAAATAAAAGGTGGTGTTTTAACCTGAATGTTTCTGGAACTTGTTAATAATATGTAAATGTTTAACATGAATATTCATGAAGATAAATGAATTATTCATAACTCATAAAACTAGGCCAAACAATACGAGTACATTGTCCTATATTATACTTACCACTAACAATATTGTACAGACTCTCTAAATGATTTCTACCATCATCAAATGGAATGTAGGTCACCCATCGTAACGCTTCAGGAATGTAGAGTTCTTCTTTACAATCTACCACTGGAATAACTCTAACCTTTCTTCTATAAATACTATCTCCTAGAGCAGACATTGTCGCAAACGTCAGCCTGTTCAAGGCATTTTTAGTCAGAAGAATTACAAACCAACGGCATTTCTCAGCTGCAAAGAGTAATATTTGAGAAAAAGTCTGACCGGGTATATCATAGAGTATTTTATCTATGTTATGGTCTCTCAGATATTTCTCTATTTCCAATGCTTTACTCTCATCTTCAGGATGATCTGTGCGAGCAACATATACTTGATATTCATAATTGAATTCCTCTGTAGATTCAAGCTTCTCTAGTTTTGGTGATTGGAAATCTTTCTGAAAACGACATTTTATGTTAATAGACCTTTTGTACATTCCAGATTTGATTATAAAATTATAAGTTTTGTATGAGTTATTTTCTTTAAGACAACCAAAATGGTATCTATGGAAAGGACAAATAATAATGAGTATAATATTCTTATAATTTGTAGAGATTTGAACTAGAAAATTCAAAAGCTGTTACAACATTACAATTTTGCACAGATTATGGGAAAAATATATTTTATTTTAATAGTATAACAGCAGACCTTTAGCTTTCAATAAAGGGAAATAACTCCTATAAAAACATGTAAAAACATATGATTCTAGAATCAAATCTGAAATCTGCAAATTGTCTTGTATTTTAGTTTTGAAATTGCTTGATTATCATTTTCACATTGAAAATTCAACAACTTAACTTAAGCACTAATTAATGAAATTATAAAAAAAGACTCCTTACAAAAACACAGTGAAAATCCATATACATGAATAATGCAATATTTGACATAAAAGTTTATTGCTCAAATAATTAATAACCTTTTCATATTAAGCTATTTCAAATTCACCTTAACTCTTTCAACACTGCATAACATTCAATGCAGTATACCATTCAACACTAAGTAACTTTGAGAAATTTCATGTATTTAGGGTAGGTGCTTTCAAATTGGTGTAGGTTTGTACTCAGTTGTCCAATTTCATCATATGGGGTATCAAAATAATCGGTATACTTTGTACTTACTACCGCTTTGTCTCAATGTGACATTTGGTGACCAACAGGCAACAGGTAAAAATAAAGGTAAATACAGGTAATATGACTAAACTGCTTTTCTAGCCATGACAAATGTTTTATTTTGTTGGAATTTATGTTTTGTTAGCAGTTCATAATCATTTGAAAATATTTCAATATTGTATTGTCTCATTTGACCAGGTATTTGCACCTCGTTAGCACAGGTAAACGCTTGAACATTTGTAATGGTTTTACTATTAAAATGAATAAAGAAAACAAAAAAGGTGTTTACAGTTGTTATTTTTCTTATTAATATTTATGTTTATGTTCATGGTTCATCAATACTGGAACATTTCTAGTCTTCAAGTTCATTTACCTGTACAGGTGTGCACAGGTAAGGTTAAAGTTCACTACCAATAGAACACCTTTGTATGATAATCAACATAACAAGTGTTTCTTGCATTGCAACACAGTGGGACTTCACACTTTTGACATGCCATTGTTGTTTTAGTTCTTTTGAATGGGTTGTCCTTGTATGAACAGACAGGGTGACTGGCTAAGAAATTCCTGTGCTTCTTGTTGCACACGACACAAACATGGTCGTTTCCACCTGCAGCTTTAGGCCAGTGGTCTTTGCCATCAAGTCTTTGTTAATTTGTATCAGCTCTTGGCCTTTTGAAAGCCTTCCTATAGGAGAAAATCTCCAATAAGACTGTAGGCCAGTTCCAATTTGAAAGACATGAGGTCCCATTTCCTTTTATTTGGTCTCTGATGGCCGGTGACGCAACCTTACAAGACATACGCATTATAGATTGAAACCTCTCTCAGTTTGAATTATATTTTCCTGTACCACCTCAGGCTCTTTTTCTCTTTGTTGACCCTTGACATCTGGTCAAGTCTATCAACTCCTCCCATGTATTGGGCATAAGGTTGCTGAGTTGGAGTTGCAGAAAGTTCATTTTGAGTCCTGTCAGTCCACACACCTTTATGTCGGGGATATGCATCACGTTTACGGGTAGCGTTCAAAATTGTGAAATTTACGATGGAAGTGAACATTTCCTCGGTATAAAAACATTGGAAATAGTTAACGGCAGATGCAATGCAGAAGCGTCAAAAATCCTCACTGGTCCGACTCTCCTCAAATTCATGTATATTTCGATGATTTTCGGTTTTTCTCCATGTGTCAAAAGTTTTGTCAACGTAAATGTCAGCTGGTTCGAAGCCTTCAAATATCTCCTTATCATCGCTGTCTCCCACTAAATTTCTCCACTGCCTCTCTAAATTCATTTTTTTCATTCCGGTTAATGTTAATTAAATCAAATTCACCAATTTCATCAATAGTTTCATCCCCAGACAACTCATTTTCACTACCGTCTTCTGCCATTTTGTAAACAAATCTCGGGTTTTTTCAGTCGCTTATTATAGATCAAAATTTTCTTTATTTACCTTTAAATACAAGGAAAAGGACAAAGAATACTCAAATGAATCTTTCTAGAACCCGGATAATGACGTACAAGGATATCCCAAGGTACGACCAATTGACAATGACAATCTAAAAATAGGTACACGTGCAGTCCGGTATAGCGGGCTGTAGTGTTGACGGAAGTAAATACGGGTAAACCGTGCTTGTGTTGAAAGTGCTAATGCAAAACTTAATCAATCACTGAAGCATGAAATATAGGTCAAGGTAACCCAACTTTTTGTATGATGGTATACTACTTTTCATATTTAAACATGACCCTAAATGAGCCATCAATGAGACTCAATCAGCATAAAATACGCTCACAATTATTATTTTTTTTTTTTTCAGCCAAGGTTCATAAAAAGATTTACTGACATAATATAATAATCATTTTTGGATGTAATGCAGAAATGCTCCTTTTCAAAAACAGCTTTAACTGTCCTTATTCTGTTTTGAAGAAGTGACGCCTACTTAGAATCTATCAATTTCTTAAGACGTGTGTTGAAATCCATTTAATTTAACTGAAAGAAAATACTTTAAAAAAAAATGTTTTATTCACACAATATTCCATTACCTTAATACTAATAGTCTATTGAAATAGGGGCTGTCATGGTCGTGATCGCATGGTAGTTGGATTTCCAACTACCTCTGCAATCAGTCCCTATTGTCACTAACGTTGCGAGTTTGAACCCTGCTCAGGTGAGTTATACTCAATACATCGTCATGTGATAAAGTTTGTCAGTGACGTACGGCAGGTCGGTGGTTTTCTCCGGGTACACCTGTTTCCTCAACCAATAAAACTGACAGCCACGATATAACTGAAATATTGTTGAAAGTGGTGTTATATACCATAAACCAAACCAACAGTCTACTAAAATGTGGTACAGTGGATAGTCATTCTGGCTGTTAATAAAATTATCTACCTTAAGCTTATTGGTCTGTGGTAAATCTTCTTTGATTGCCTCTATCAACACTTCTGATATTGTCGGTCTCTTAACTTGTGTTTCATCATCCACGTCTATAAATACAATACAAATTGCATGTAAGTTTTACCAAAATGTTTATCCTTGTTTGTTAAATTTAATTCAATTTTTAATGAAAATTATATAAAAAAAACTAGAGGCTCAGTGGGCTGAGCCTGTGTCGCTCACCTTTCATTCTGCTTTGAGGAAACTTAATACAGAGCCTTCCATAGGTGCTATCCACCAAGTTTCGGTTCATTTGGCCAAGCAGTTTCAGAGAAGATTTTTAGAAATCAACCAACCAGAAACAAGAATTGCCTACGGCAGCCATGTTTGTTAACAGATCGGGATGAAATTAGCAATCTTTATAGAGGATCTTCCATAGATGTTTCCTACCAAGTTTCGGTTCAATTGGCTAAGCAGTTTCAGGGAAGAAGATTTTTAGAAATCGACCAATCAGAAACAAGAATTGCCTGTAGCAGCCATGTTTGCTAACGCTCACTAAAAAGATAGAGCATGTAATATGGGAAAGAACTGGAAAAGTGCAAGATCAGTTAGACTCTTTGATGATTGAAAATGAGAATATCAGGGAGCGTATCAGGGCTAAAGATAAGATCATTGAGTCCTTAGAGGAAAGAGTACAGGACAATACTAATAGATCCATTGAAGCCTTGAAGTTAGCCAACTATTATGAACAGTATAGTCGAAAACACAACATTCGAATGGTTAACTATCCAGAGAAAAAAGGTGAAATCTTGAGAGATGAGTTCGTTAATTTGGTGAAGACTGAACTGAAAGTAGAAATACAACCCAGTGATGTGCAAGCCATCCATAGAATACCTGGAAAAGACAGTTTCCAGAAGTCGGTTATTGTGAAAGTGTGCAATACTGATGTGAAAATACAAATTATGCGACAGAAGAAAAACCTTACAAAAGATGTGAAATTCCACGATGACATTACTCAACGTAACCTTGGACTTATGGCAAGATTGAAAAACACTGAAAAGTTTGAAAACGTTTGGTTCTTTAACTGCAATGTGTATGCGAAACCAGAAGGTAAAAGTAGAATCAGATACGATCTTTTTGACAATATTGATGAGAAATTGAAAAAGAAGTTGAAAGAGGGTAATGAACATGCATAATTAAAATTCTTTGCTTAAGCTTTTTCTTAAACTGAAATATTAAAAATTATTTTTTCGTTCATTAAGGAAAATGTTTTGTTTTGTTTTTTTGTTTTTTTTTGATAAATGCTATCAAGATCAAGATTTCATTGTTTAAAATCAACAACAACAAATATTAATAACAAAAAAGTTGAGTAGTTTTGATTCTTTTTTTTTCTTTCTAACTATGAAATTTTACTTGAAAATATGAAATAAAAAAATCATTAAACAAACACATGAAAGCTTATACTCATAAATGGAAGATAACTCATAGTTATTTGAAAAATTATTGAATTCAATTAACATGTGATATGATTCTTATCTTTTAAAAAAAAATATATGCCATGCTGTTAAAAACAAAGATTGGTAAATGAATACTGGTCTTAAAAAAACCGACATCTTATGTTTATATGTGTGTATGTTTGTGTACTTCTTATGTGTTACAATTGTATATTATTTTCATTAATTAACCTGTTCCTATGGTTTACAAAACTGCTTTTCTTTTATGATCATAGATGATAATGTAACAGCATTGTCAATGAATGTGAGAGGACTTTTTTCAAACTCAAAAAAGAGGGCAGATGTATTTGATTGGGCCAAAAGTAAACATGCATCCATTGTGTGTTTTCAGGAAACACACAGTAATAAAAATATAGAAAAATATTGGGAGGATGAATGGGGAAATAAATGTGTTTTCAGTCATCATGACAGTAAAAGTGCAGGTGTTTGTGTTATGTTTAAAAAAGGTCTTGATTTTGTAATTCATAATTCTGAAATTGACAGAAATGGTCGTTACATTATTTTAGATATAACTATTCACACACAGAGACTCACTTTTGTTTGTTTATGTGGTTATAATACAGATGAACCTTCACTATTTAATATTATATTGCAAAAAGTATTGACTTTTTCATACACAAGCATTTTATTATGTGGTGATTGGAATGTTGTTTTAGATAGGTATATAGATACATATAATATCATACATAATAGAAATCCTTACTCCCGAAAACAAATTGATGAAATTATTGAAGCTTTTGAACTTCTAGATCCTTGGCGCACACGTTATCCTGATGAAAGAAAATATACATGGCGTCAGTCCTCACCCATAAAGCAAAGTCTTGACTATATTTTAGTTTCAGAAGACCTATACTAAAATTATTCCAGGGTATAAAACAGACCACTCTGCTATTATTTTCACCTTCGCAACCAGTTTAGCCAAACGAGGGAAAGGGTACTGGAAATTTAATTCCCAGTTACTAAGAGATACAGATTATATAAAGAGAGTTAAAACATGTATTACAGAAACTATTTCCGAATATTATTTATCAGGTGATGTGGAAGATCATCTTAATGTAAGGTTTTCATGCAATGACCAAACTTTTTTTGAAATATTAAAAATGAAGATTAGATCTATTTCCATTACATATAGTATTAAAAAATCTAGAGAAGAAAAGAGTCTATATCGTACACTTGAAAATGATATACAAAATTTAGAAAATATTATGAATTCCTCCCCAGATGATGTGACTCAAGCTTCCTTAGAACACAAAAAAATAGAATTAGGGAATAAACGACAACAAAAAATTGAAGGACTACTCCTTAGATCACGGGCTAACTGGCATGAGAATGGTGAAAAGTGCTCAGAGTACCTTTGTAAACTAGAAAAGAAAAATTTTATAAAAAAGACTATCACTGAACTTATAGATGAAAATGGCCAACATATTACAGATCCATCAGAAATCCTTCTTGAACAACAAAATTTTTTATAAAACTATATTCAAGTAGGAATATCAATGATTATGATGAGTCATTCTTTAATCACGACATTAAACTTACAGAGGATCAAAAAGACCTATGTGAGGGAAACTTAACTTTTAAGGAATGTGCAGAGTCATTAAAATTTATGATAAATGGAAAAAGTCCTGGATCTGATGGATACACTGTTGATTTTTATAAGTTCTTTTGGAAAGATATTGGTCCATTTGTTTTTCGGTCTCTTTTCTATGGATACCATTCTGGTAAATTTTCAGAATTCCAATATCAAAGTGTTATTACCTGCATTTCTAAGGAAGGAAAAGACAAACAATATATTGGTAATTGGCGACCTATTAGTCTTTTAAATACTGATATCAAAATAGCTTCTGCAGCATTAGCTAACAGACTTAGACCTGTTTTACCTTTCATCATAAGTGATACACAAAAGGCCTTCATGAAAGACAGATTTATGGGTGAGAACACACACCTTTTATATGATTTAATGCACTATCTTGAGGAAAATAATAAGACAGGCCTTTTATTACTTGTTGATTTTGAAAAGGCGTTCGATTCAATTGAATGGTTATTTTTGAAAAAAGCATTAAATAGCTTCAATTTTGGACCCTCCTTATGTAAATGGTTTGAAACATTATACTCTAGTGCATCCAGCTGTGTTATTAATAATGGACACTTGTCCCACTTTTTTAATTTAGAAAGAGGCTGCTGACAAATTGACCCTCTTTCTCCTTACCTATTTATTATTGGTGTTGAGTTATTATCTTTGAAATTGAAAAGAAACCCTGATATTCAGGGAATTACTATTAATGATGATGAAACACTATTGAGTCAGTATGCAGATGACACATTCTTAATTCTAGATGGGAGGGAAATATCCTTAAAGGAAACACTCTCATGTTTTGAATCATTTTACAAAGCCTCAGGGTTAAAAATGAATGCTTCTAAAACAAAATCAGTACGGGTGGGAAACAAAAAATATTCAGATCTTATTCTATGTCCTGAATCAAACCTTCATTGGTCACATTAAAATTTTAAACTTTTGGGGATTGAATTTTCTTTAGACTTGAACCGTATTACAGAAATTAATTTTTCAAAGAAGATTAAGGAGGTCTCTGTGCAATTTTAAAGAGCTGGCAACATAGAAAACTTACATTAATGGGGAAAATTACAATTATAAAATCTCTTGCTCTCTCAAAATTAGTTCACTTACTGACTGCATTGCCAAACCTAGCACGGTCTAGGTTAAATGATTTAACTACATTATTTTATAACTTCATATGGAATAATAAACCAGATCGTGTTAAGCGTAATACATTGATTGGTGATATCACTCAAGGTGGGCTTAATATGATACATATCCATTCTTTTAATATTTATCTAAAACTTAGTTGGATAAAAAGACTTCTGACTAATCCAGAGGGTAAATGGCAGAAGTTATTTTTAACTGACCTTAAACAGTATGGTGGTGAAAGAGTTTTATATCTACAGAAAGAAAAGCTTAAAGAGATTTCTCTTAGTTTAAAAAACCCTTTCTGGAGTGATGTTTTACTTTGTCTCAGTGAAGCAAAACCACATACTGATTCTTCTGTTAATGACATTTTATCATTAGATATTTTGAATTTTTCTTCTTTAGATGATTTTCCATATTACTTACTATGGAAAAAGAGAGGTGTGCAGTTTGTAAGTGATCTTATTAATCATGAAAATATGCAATTTTATAGTTTTGAGCAAATTCAAGAGAAATTAGAAACTAACAATTTCCTGAAGTTTTATAGATTGATTGCTAGAATTCCGAAAGCTTTCAAAGATTGCTTAAAAGAAAACCTTTTAGATATTCATTTTGATACACATGATACAACTGATACTTTTGTAAAAAAAATTGTATCTAATAAAAAAGCTAAATTTATATACAGAAGTCTTATAGATAAGATTTTCCAAAATCCAACTGACAAATTTTTGAAATGGGAAGAATTGTTGGATATAGAGATTACTGATTGGTCAGAATATTTTGTAATTATGAAAAGATCATGCAGAGACACCTATTTGAGAAACTTTCAGTTTAAATTTCTGCATAGGATTATAGCTACGAATTCATTTTTATTTAAAATAAAATTAAAAGATACACACTTATGTACCTTTTGTAAAGCAAATGATGAAACCATTGAACATTTGTTCTTTGATTGTCCTATTACTTATCGATTGTGGCAATTTATTTCGAACAGATTTCAACTATATTTTGTTAATTTTGTTTTGAACAAAGAAAACATTTTCCTTGGCTGTAAAGATGAAAGTTTATTGCTAAATTTATTGATAATATTTACAAAAAACTATATTTACAAATGCAAACTCAATGAAGCAAAGCCAAACACAATTGAGTTAAAAAATAAGATTAAGAAGTATCAATCTTTTGATCAGTATATAGCAAAGAAATATAATACGGTTCAAGCCTATGAAAAATTTTGGGCACCTATATATATTATCCTGAATTAAAAAGGTATTGTAAAGCAATTGTATATGATAGGAACAAGAATACACTTTTTACAGTATTAGCAAATTGAAAATGTACAAGTTGTAACAGACAGAATGTAGAGAGTAAATGTGTGTATGAGAGATGGAGAGAGAGTCTACCTTTTCACTTTAATATTTAATTTTTTTTTGTAACTCTTTTGAAATTTAATTTGTAAAAAATGAAATAGTCATTATTTTTTCACTGATTTCTTTTGAATACCCCTGTATACCCTAGTCAGGTGGTAATGTACAGGGGATTGTAAAATCCTGACTATTGAAAAATAAATAAAAGAAAAAAAAAGAAAAATGTTTGCTAACGAATCGAGACGATATGAGCAATCTTTATAGAGGACCTTCCATAGATGCTTCCTACCAAGTTTCGGTTCATTTGGTAAAGTGGTTTCAGAGGAGAAGATCAAAAAAATCCACCAATCAGAAACAAGAATTGCCTGTGGTGGCCATGTTTGTTAACGAATCGGGATGAAATGAGCAATCTTTATAGAGGACCTTCCATACATGCTTTCTACCAAATTTCAGTTCATTTGGGAAAGCGGTTTCAGAGGAGAAGATTTTTTTAGAAATCAACCAATCAGAAAAAAGAATGGCCTGTGGCGGCGATGTTTGTTAATGGATCGGGACAAAATGAGCAAATTTGATAGAGGACCTTCCATAGATGCTTCCTACCAAGTTTGAGTTCATTTGGCTGAGGGGTTTCAGAGGAGAAGATTAAAATGTGAAAAGTTAACGGACGACGGATGACAAGTGATGGCAAAAGCTCACATTGCCTTTGGCAAGGTGAGCTAAAAAATCATGGGTCTGTGCCGGAATAAGTGCATTGGTGGTACCCAAGTGATGTGTAACATGAGTTAATTGAAGCAGAGATTGAGGCTCAAGTGTATGGAATTACTCACATTGTACATAATTTGACAGAAAAAGTCAGAGCATATGATAAACAAGTTAAAAGTCAATAAAATACAGTCGAACCTGTCCATGCGGTCACCTCTATTAAGCTGTCACATGTATTAAAAGGTCACCTTTTTCTTGTCCTGTCATAGAAAATTTCATATAAATTGAACCTCTTTTAAGAGTTCACCTGTTTTATAAGGCCACCTTTTCTTTGTCCCAAAGGTGACCGCATGTATGTTTTACCCTTATGTTATAATTAAAATAACGGCAACTATGTTTGGGTTAGGGTTATGGTGTTTAATGTCACTTTCAACAACATTTCAGTTATATTGTGGCGGTCAGTTTCATTGGTGGAGGAAAGCGGAGTAACTGTCGCAAGTCACTGACAAACTTTATCACATAATGTTGTATCGAGTACTCCGCGCCTGAGCGGGATTCGAACTCACAACGTTAGTGGTGAACTAGGTGTTTGGATGATCTACAGAATCAACAGACATAATTCTGAATGCAGACACACTAAGGATGATATCGCTCAACTTTGGTTCAAATTGGTGCAGTAGTTTAATCATAAAAAGAAACTATCATACCATTGAAGAGTAAAACTCGAGCAGAGTCTCTACAATTATCAAAATGACCAAGTACAGAATTCATAGTGTAGTAAAATCGCCCTAGCTGTAACTTCTTATCATCCATGGTAAACGGTACTGCAGTTTCTCTCCCTAAATTATCTGTTGTGGCAGGATAGTTGTGGCAGAATTTGGCTAAATGGTTGTCTTCCATCACTTTCATAGTACCAATAACATTTGGGTATTCACAAACACAATAGTAAGTCTAAAAGAAAAAATACAAGTAACAGAATGTAAATGTCTGATGGAATGATTCTAATGCAGCAAAAAACATGTGTAATACAGTAGTCCTCCTCTGGTCCCTCCCATCAAAGGCCATCAGAGTAAATGTGAAAATAAAATCCTAAATAATTTTTCCACTGGAGAGAAGTCATCTCTCTTGTAAGGCCACTTTTACATTTTAGAAGGGGTCGCCTTATAAGAGGGAGATAACTGTATCATTTTCATCTCTAAACATGTAGTTTATAATCAAGGAATCAATTTGAATTTGAATTTTGGTGTTTAATGCCATTTTCAGCAATATTTCAGCTATATATCATGGCGACCACTTTTAGTGGTGGAGGAAGATTGAGTACCCGGAGAGAACCACCGACCCTGGGCAAGCAACTGGTAGCTTACATGACGCATTTCTGGAATAACCTTCAAGTACGCTCAAAATGGAAAAATTGAAAAGCAAAAAATTGGGTACGGTCACCTATGCCTGCGGGAGGAGAACCTTAGTTTTATTAATAGCTATGTTATTTAGGAAATGTAAATTTCAACTCATGTTTCAATTCAAACAGCCCTTTGGGGCCATCATGGTCATGATCGTATGGTAGTTGGATTTACAACTACCTGTGCAATCAGTGCCTATCACCACTAAAGCTGTGAATTCAAACCCTGTTCATGGCAAAGTGTTCTCGATACAACATTATGTGATAAAGTTTGTCAGTGACTTATGACAGGTCAGTGTTTTTCTCCAGTTTCCTCCACCAATAAAACTGACCACCACGAAATAACTGAAATATTGTTGAGTGGCATTAAACACAAGAAACCATAAACCACCATCAAACAGTTCTTTACCTCTGAGCAGCATATTTTTTCATATTCCAGCCAGTCTGATATTATTATTTCCCATTATGGTAAAGTATACATCTTTTATGGACTAATAGCAAATAGTTCATGGCACTGAGGGTCATATGGCAGTATATGGACCGGTCCATATACTGCCATATGACCCGAAGTGACATGAACTATTTGCTATATTATACTTTCTATCTAAAATAATAATGCAGCCTGCAGGTACCTGGCCGGTCCATATACGAAAATAGTGACTGGCTGCGCTAACAAAGACAAATAGTGAAAATAAAAACGTAAAGTGTAATATAACTCTATATGGACTCTAGGTCTACCTAGGAAAATTCAGCATTCAACTTTTTAAATGGTAAAATATGTTATTGAAGTTAAAAAGACCCAACCAAAAGTCTGAAAAGTATGATAATTAACTTACAAATGTCATGGAATTACATATTGATATTTCACAAATTCTTTTTTTCCACTCAAAATGAATGAATTTGAACTTTTGTGATAGTTTTAACCATCAGAAGAATTGATAGATCATGAAATCATCTCTGTAGTATCATAACTTATCATAGATGTTAAACAGCAAAAAGTTGATAAAGCAAAATATAGATGATTATATTTAAGATTAAAAAAAGTTTTTAAATATAAATAAGACTGAAGTAAGTTTTAACCGGTTTAACCCTGCCACATTTTTGTGCCTGTTCCAAGCTAGGACCTCGATTTCCAACATCTTTATGTTATTTTGTGTTCAGTGAGTTAGGTAAGGTGAGAGGTGATTGTAGATACTTGTGGTTTGTTGACCATCACTGTTTAAACTTTGGTATATATGATGAAAGTTGTAACTGAAGAATTGGAGAGAAAAAATTTGGTCAAACCTCTTCGCCATTCGTGACACTGTACAGGTTGACTAAGTATTTTCTATCAGTTCCTGCTCTCAGTTTTACAGCAATTTCAATTGTTGTCTCCACCTTGATGTTCTCATCTTCTTCTGGTAAATTATATTTACAAGCACATGACCTTGGTACCAGTTCATACAGTTTCCATGACAATCTACTTTGAACGTCTTCAGACTGTTGTTTGTACCATTCAGAGCATATTATCTTCTCTTTCAATACTGAAGAAAAAACAGTCATTTGAATGTAAACCATGAATAATAAGATAGTCAAAAGTTAGTAAGTATCCTTAAATTTATGTGGGGCCGTCGTGGTCGTGATCGTATGGTAGTTGGATTTACAATTATCTATGCAATCAGTGTCTATCACCACTAATGTTGTGAGTTTGAATCCATGTCAGGTGAGGTGTACTCGATACAACATTATATGATAAAGTTTGTCAGTGACTTGTGGCAGGTCGGTGGATTTCTCCAGGTACTCTGGTTTCCTTCACCAATAACATTAACCATTATGATATAACTGAAATATTGTTGAAAGTGGCTTTAAATACCACAACCCGAACCCGGAATTCCTTCTTACTAAAGTAGACAGAATTAGCATTATCCTTTACTCACAGTGGAAGCCATGTTGTAATATCAATCAGTTTTTTCATCCGTGGTGTAAACATTAATTTACTGTTGAAGAATATATAACATTGACAGTTTGTTTGTTTGATGGTGTTTGTCCTTTTGTATCCTTTTTCTTTTGGCCATTGTATTGTCTGTCCATCTTTGATGTACCCCTTCTGATTACCCCTTTGTATTGTCTGTCCATCTTTGATGTACCCCTTCTGATTACCCCTTTGTATTGTCTGTCCATCTTTGATGTACCCCTTCTGATTACCCCTTTGTATTGTCTGTCCATCTTTGATGTACCCCTTCTGATTACCCCTTTGTATTGTCTGTCCATCTTTGATGTACCCCTTCTGATTACCCCTTTGTATTGTCTGTCCATCTTTGATGTACCCCTTCTGATTACCCCTTTGTATTGTCTGTCCATCTTTGATGTACCCCTTCTGATTACCCCTTTGTATTGTCTGTCCATCTTTGATGTACCCCTTCTGATTACCCCTTTGTATTGTCTGTCCATCTTTGATGTACCCCTTCTGATTACCCCTTTGTATTGTCTGTCCATCTTTGATGTACCCCTTCTGATTACCCCTTTGTATTGTCTGTCCATCTTTGATGTACCCCTTCTGATTACCCCTTTGTATTGTCTGTCCATCTTTGATGTACCCCTTCTGATTACCCCTTTGTATTGTCTGTCCATCTTTGATGTACCCCTTCTGATTACCCCTTTGTATTGTCTGTCCATCTTTGATGTACCCCTTCTGATTACCCCTTTGTATTGTCTGTCCATCTTTGATGTACCCCTTCTGATTACCCCTTTGTATTGTCTGTCCATCTTTGATGTACCCCTTCTGATTACCCCTTTGTATTGTCTGTCCATCTTTGATGTACCCCTTCTGATTACCCCTTTGTATTGTCTGTCCATCTTTGATGTACCCCTTCTGATTACCCCTTTGTATTGTCTGTCCATCTTTGATGTACCCCTTCTGATTACCTCTTTGTATTGTCTGTCCATCTTTGATGTACCCCTTCTGATTACCCCTTTGTATTGTCTGTCCATCTTTGATGTACCCCTTCTGATTACCCCTTCTGGTGTCTTCAAACTTTCCTTTCTTTCCTAATAGTCATGTATGCTTTCAAATGGTTTAGTTGTTTCAAATCTTTTGGAACAGGTAAGATAAACTTAAAATTACGACAAATGTATAAAAGCTTTCAAATCACCTTGACATAACTCTTGATTTTTGTGGGAGTTCTTGTTATTCAATTTTGATTCACTCCCGGTTTTTGTCGGAGTTCTTTTTACTCAGTTTGGTTCTCTTCTTTTATTTTTCATTTGTGTTTCTACTTTTGTGTCTTGATTATAACAGTGTCATTTAATAGCTTTGAAAGGGTCAATCTCTACGATTATCTTACCTGGGAGGACATACTGTAAGAATCCAGTAAAATGTGACCATACAAGACCATGGGCAACATTTCCAGCTGGCATTACATCTTTTGTGATTATCTTATTTTCTTAAACAAAACAATAAAAAAAAAGTTAGTGATATCAGGAAGAATAATATTTATACAGGCTGTAAAGAGTATAGAACACCCCTAAGTAATGTAAACCTCCTCATCTCAACAATACTTGTTTAATGTTAAAGACAGGAGCCAATTGTACTACAATGCTGCTCTGAGAAGTAGAGCTGTTTCTATGCATTCCTATGTAACAATAGACAATTTTTGCACATGATTTGATTATAAAATTATACGTTTTTTACATTTTTTCCCATAGGTAGGACTAAATGGTTTCCATTCCATGCAAGAGCAACGGATAAGACATTGATAGATATTTGAACCTTGTAAAACATCAGAGGATACTATTATAGCAATACAAACATTGACAAGTTGTTATAACATTTAAATGTTATACAGAGTATGGGGAAGCAACTCCTACAAAACCTGAGAAAAATGTATGATTTTAGAATCAATTCAGAAATGTGTAAATGGTCTTCAGGACCCCTAGAGAAAAACTTGTAGTAAGTGTGGTTTGAAAATGGGAAAAATTTGCAACCAACAGACAGACAGAGGGACTTCAATCGCTTTTCAATCAGAAAAGCTCACTTGAGCCTCTAGCTCCTTATCATAAACATGCTCTAGGCAAACCAAAATAGAACTTTTATTGCTAGTTTTCTTCAGTTAATGATAATCTAAAACTGTACTCAATTTCCACTATTGTGCCCACAACTAGTCCATAACCCTATGATGGTTCAATTGTATTTTGCCAACTTTGGTACCAAATGGCTAAACAATTATTAAAATGAGAAAACAATTTATACAGCTGATGAAAAAAGTTCATATACATTTGACTAGGTGGGGTTCACTTGGAGAATTTGTGTCATTATCTATTTACAGGTCAAATAAAACCAAAATATCCATATACCGTGTACTTATTCACATGATTATTAGACATATTTGATATTTCATATAGTAATACCAGTATGTATTTCATTTATCAATGAATGTATTGCATGATGGTAAAATAAATCAAGTGAAAAATAAAAAATACCACGCCGTCAGAACAGTTCAAACAACTAATAATTGGAAAATTGTAGAAATAGAGGCAAAATAGATACCCCTAGCACGCATATACATGACCATTCACTCTCCTGGGTTGGTAGAGGCACTTCAAGAAAAAGTAACAGGTTTAAACTAGTTTTATGGATCTAAACCTCCCTCTTAGTGAAATGATGTGGTAATGCAAAGTTATATTGTACATGAGAGTAAATCTTCTTCTAACGATTGTCCATAGATAATTTTGTAAAAATGGCAAAGTGATTTCAAAATAGATTTTCCTTTATCTCAGAGATTCAATTCTTGAAGAGAAGATTTATTCATATATCAACCCTTTTCATATTTCAACCCATTCGAAATTATTCCGCATGAATGCAACTAGGGGCCATTATGGCAACGATGGTATGGTAGTTGCATTGGCATCTACGTAACCATAGCAATTGATGCCTATCATCACTAAAGTCTTGACCTTCATTTGTGGACTCGTTTCCTACCTCAATATAATTGACTACCGTTAGGGTTATGGTTATGGTGTTTAATGCCACTTTCAACAATTGTGGTGGTCAGCTTTATTGATGGATGAAACCGGAGTACCCAGGAGAAAACCATTCATCTGCCACAAGTCACTGACAAAGTTTATCCCATAATGTTGTATTGAGTACACCTCGCCTTGAGCGGGATTCGAACTCTGCCATTAGGAGAGTTATTCATATTGAAATGTTTGTGATGGAATCCTCAACTATCACTGTTTTAACTTTTCTATTGTAATACATACCTCTAAGGAACTCGACTGCTGGTCTCACCCAGTCATCTTGTCCTTCAGAAAAGTATATTTTTGGAGCTTCTTGCAATACTGCAATATGTGGAATCTAAAATAAGTAAGTATTTTGAATTTAATACTTGCCTCTGACAGATTAATGTCATTTGTAAGAAGATATATTTAATCAATTTTGTTTGTAGATTGCTATAATTCTCTTATCCGAACATCCTGGTAGTTGCTTTCGAAAGAGGTGAAACCAACAGGTATCCTCTGGATTTTTCCTCTATTTCAATGGAAAATTTGTATATTATTTTTATAATTTAAAACAAACCGGTGATATATAAATCAAAATAGACAACTGCTATCTAGTGTCAATAAGGTCAGAGGTGAATCTAATTACCATATTTAACTTCTATTGATAGAAGTCTATGTAGAATCACAAGGATTATGCTTGGCTTCACTTCCAAACATTGTCTTCACATCTGAAATACTGATCTTTGATTGGTCAATTTACATAATGTGATATCACTGCAGTTAAGAGAATTAGAGAGAGAGGTTGGAAAACGCTTAACATGGAGCATAATAAGTATTACACAAACTTACCTCAGATTCTTCTATTCCATGAAGTAACAACACGACTGATAGTAAGTTGGTTCTCTGTGCTCTTTCTAAACTAATTAGCAACTCAAAAGAACACCAAGAACTTTCTAAAGCATTCTTAGAAATAAATAACAATGTCCTGTCAGCTTCTTCAATTAACTTCGTAATGGATGGCAATAAAATTTGCCCAGGTATTAAATCATTTTGCCCACAAATCGTTATATTATGTTCTTTTAGTTTTGGTATGACTTCTCTGTTGATCAGTCCATGATCTTCAGGTTTATTACTATGAGAAATAAACACCTTTAAAGCCGATTCATCCATCTTTTTCTGAAAATAAAAAATAAATACTTTAGGCAAAAAAGATGTCTTCAGTACCATCAAACGTTTTTAATTCCACTTTAATGATCACAAAATATATTTAAATGGCTAGATGTATGGAAGACGACGTCAGACGCAATGTGATGACAATAGCTCAGATGACCATTCCATAAGGTCAGCTAAAAATCTTATGTCTTTATGTATCTTGTGTGGATGCGTAGCATTATTCCGACAGCCCATTACTCCGACGGCCCATTTTTCCGACAATGCAAAATAGAACTCAATCCACAAATCCATGGTTTAACCAGGTGTATCCAACAGGATGTTCCGTCGGTCAGGCTAATCTTGACGGACCATGGCCTAGACAGAATGTTCTGGAAAGGAAAGGGAGCTTTTATCCTAGGCTGTACATCCCCGTTCAAGGCAATTATGATCGACCGACCTGGTATGGGGAAAGTTAAAAATTGAAGAAAAAGTTGTGCACATTGCACAAAGGAACCAGAAAAGAGGAGTGAAGGAAAAAAGTGTAAACCGGGAGAAGCACGAGAAAGACAAAATGACGGAAGATAGCAATACGCATGGAAGCGAGGAGAGTTAAGAATTGAAGAAGGACGTATATAGTAGAAAAGGATAGATACGAGCCAGGGGACATAACTCGTCAGTCTACAGGTAGTGTCTCTCCAGTCACAAATTGTGGGAGTTTAGACGTGATACTCCCGACAACAACCGAATTTTGCTTAAAATTAAATCTTTATTATTTAATTTTAGCCCCCCTCCTGGAGTTTATGGAAATTTGTTATTGTATTAATCATAATGTACGGTAATGGCATTTTTTTTCTCCAGATCCAGGATCAAACTAGACTAGCTCACTCACAATGGCTCTGTATCCCAAACGCAACCGTTAATGTCAGAACAAACCTTTATAATTATTTCATGCACATCTACATATGGTGTACTCCTTTGTGTAAAGTTTAATAAAACTAGAGGCTCAGGTGAGCCTGTATCGCTCACCTGACATAAATAAGTCCTCTTAAAAATGTCTGCATGCTGAATACATCTAAGTTACTATTCAAATCCCATACTGCCATAGGGTTCTATGTTAAAACTATGTCTGCTCATGGCAGCCATCTTGGATGGAGGTCGTGGTCACCGGACACAATTTTGAAAGTATACTACCCAAGGACCATCCATGCCATGTTTGCTTTAAATTGGCTTACTGGTTTCAGAGAAGAAGATTTTTAAATATATTTCCCATAGGGTGCTATGTTAAAACTATGTTCGCTGATGGTTGCCATCTTGGATGGAGGTCGGGGTCACAGGACATAATTTTGAAAGTTGACCACCTAAGGACCATTCATCCCATGTTTGCTTTAAACTGACTTACTGGTTTCAGAGGAGAAGACTTTTAAACATTTTTTCCATAGGGTCCAATGTTAAAATTAAGTCGAGTCATGGTGGCCATCTTGAATTTCCGATCAGCAAACGATTCACAGTTTAGTACAGGACCACCCAATGATCATTCCTGCAAAGCCACAATTCAATTGGCTTAGTGGTTTCTAACAAGAAGATTTTAAAAATTTCGACCAATCAGAACACATTATAGGCCCTGGCAGCCATGTTGGATTTGCGATCAGCACCAAAAACACAATCTTGTATATGACCATCCAATGAACATTTCTGCCAAATTTGATTCAAATCTGTTTTGTGGTTTCAGAAAAAAAGATGAAAATGTGAAATTCCCATAGGGTCCAATGTTAAAATAAGTCGAGTCATGGCGGCCATCTTGAATTTCCGATTGGCAAACGATTCACAAGTTTAGTACAGGACCACCCAATGATCATTCCTGCAAAGTCACAATTCAATTGACTTAGTGGTTTCTAACAAGAAGATTTTTAAAAATTTCGACCAATCAGAACACATTATGGGCCCTGGCAGCCATGTTGGATTTCCGATCAGCGCCAAAAACAAAAATCTTGTATATGACCATCCAATGAACATTTCTGCCAAGTTTGGTTCAAATCTGTTTTGTGGTTTCAGAAAAAAAGATGAAAATGTGAAATTCCCATAGGGTCCAATGTTAAACTAAGTCGAGTCATGGCGGCCATCTTGAATTTCCGATCGGCAAACGATTCACAATTTTAGTACAGGACCACCCAATGATCATTCCTGCAAAGTCACAATTCAATTGACTTAGTGGTTTCTAACAAGAAGATTTTAAAAATTTCGACCAATCAGAACACATTATGGGCCCTGGCAGCCATGTTGGATTTCCGATCAGCGCCAAAAACAAAAATCTTGTATATGACCATCCAATGAACAATTCTGCCAAGTTTGGTTCAAATCTGTTTTGTGGTTTCAGAGAAGAAGATTTAAATGTGAAAAGCTAACAGACGGACGGACGGACGACGGACGCTTACCCATGACAAAAGCTCACATGACATATGGCCAGGTGAGCTAAAAAATACTCTTGAAGGGTTACAAGGTTTATGGACGGGCGGGGCGGGGGCTGGGATTTTCGTCCGGACAGAATTTTTTTTCGGTAAAAATCAGGGCAAGAAATTAAAATAAAAATCTCTCCCCCCCCCCCCCCCCACCCTCTCCAATAATTTTTATGTCGTCTCGCGTAACGGTGGCGGTGTAAACTTTTCATGATTAAATCCAAAATGTAGAAGTGTTAGACCATCCGAAATTGGTACTGATATTTCTCATATCGTCATGATGTAAGGAATCTGCTAGCACCATGACATTTTATTTTGACCCCATATTTACCCTTTTATTTAATACAGAAACAATCCGCCCAATGAGTATAAAGATTAAAGTCAGTCTTCCGTTAGGTATAGAAGAAAAACAACAGGTTTTAAGATAATTATACTACTTTTGACCATTTTTGACGGAATAATGGGTTGTCGGAGAAATGGGCTGTCGGAGCAATGGGCTGTCGGAATAATGGGCCGTCGGAGCAATGAGCTGTCGGAATAATGGGCTGTCGGAATAATGACCTGACCCCTCTTGTGTAACTGCATGAAATCAGTCAATATTTTGGCAAGGAATGTTCGAGAATATCCCATTCATTATTCATGTTATTTTTATCAACATTCATTGTTGCAAAACATTTTTCTTATGTTTTCAGATCAGCTTGAAAATAACAGACACTGACTCTTTTAAATATCTTCGATGAACATAGACAGTCACATCCAAGAACATCTTACTCTTTGATAACAATGAACTTCTGAATAATCTATAATTTTCCTTAAGGGAACAACCATTTTAGAGGAGAGGCAATAATGTTTTTTTTTTAGATAAAAATTTCTGTCTGACAAAACAATTACCTGAAAGATGCAAAAAATAACTATCCTGTAGTTTCCAAAGAAAAATGTTGGTCAGATAAAAATAAAATACTGATTTTGAAATTTCATATAGAAAAATAAAAATAATCTGATTTTCGCTTTGTGTGTAAATAAAATTCTGGCTCAGGAGAAAAAACATAGACCCCACAAAGTTTAATGGTAAGCGCCTGATGATTGTATTGATATTTATTATTAATTGATAATTTTACGGTCATTTGATTTGTTCAATGCCCATCACGTGGTGTTCTGTATTTTGGCAGGTTGACTTTTGCGGATTGCACGGTTACTAAAAATAGATTAAAAAATTCCAATATTTTCATGACGTTTAACGATTGAACAAGATTCTGGTACTGCATTTGGCAACTCATTTGAACTTCAAACACTGTCAAGTTCGCAGACAGAGACCGTATTTAATGATCTGTTTCCTGACAATGATGGTGTAGATGACTTTCTTAAATCTCTTGATATTCCTGCACAAGAAACATGTAGTAATGTACCCATTTCTAAGTCGATGTGTCAATTTCCAGTACCAATGATTACTAATTGTCAAAATATCACCATAATCTATAACATTTTTCCTAGGAAATGATTATCATTCATGTCACTACATACATTTTTGTTTTATTGTTATTTCTGTTGAATAGATTGTTTGTTGTTAAAGTTTGGGTCTTATATTATTTTTATACGACCGCAAAAATGTTGGGGTCGTATTATGGTATGGCGCAGTCGTCGTCGTCTGTGCACAATTTGTTTCCGTTGTCTTACTTTAGTTCTAGTTTCCAGTAGCAAGTATACCTAGTCCCGGATGAATATCCATTTGTAGATCTTCTGTTTCATGTTTTGCGTGGCAATTAATAATATAAAAAATATGTGATGGACATTGAACAAATCAAATGACAGTAAAATTATCAATTAATAATATAAAAAATACAGCCTTTCTATTCAGTCGATACAAGTTGTATATCGACCTCGGACTACGTCCTCGGTCGATATACATCTCTTAAGTCGATATAAACTTGTATCGACTTCATAGAAAGGCTGTATTTGTATAATATATATCTATATATCTATATATAGATATATAGACTAAGATCGACCTCCAGTCTCTAATCGACGTCCAATCCTCAAATCGAGTCCAATTCTCAAATATATGGCCGTTTTTCACTTTCTCAAATCGACGTCCAATGATGTCACTGACGTATACTTCAATTGACGTCACACCCGTTTTTGAAGCAATGATGGAGAAGGGACAAGACCAGATTCCAGATGAGGGGTTCTTGATGACAAAAACGCCTAGGTATTTTATAGTTACTGTAGATAAAATTATATTGTGCTTAGGAGTACTTCTACTTTAGCGGACCCTAACCCTAACCTTAACCCTAACCCTAACCCTAACCTTAATCCTAACCCTAACCCTAACCTTAATCCTAACCCTAACCTTAACCTTAACCCTAACATTAACCCTAACCCTAAACCTAACCCCAGCCCTAACCTTAACCCTAACCCTAACCTTCACCCTAGCCCTAAACTTAGCCCTAACCCTAACCTATCAAAGAATGGGAAAATGCTTAAAAAACACACACACACAAAAAACAAAAAACAAACAAAAAACAGATTAAAAAAACAAAACTTTAATTAAATTATTTTTGATGGCAAACTTTGATCGTGTAAACGGGCCTATAGATATGAGAGTTTGGAAAGGACGCCCATTTGAGAATACCCAAAAATTGGACCGTGATTTGAGAAAATGACGTCAGTGGACGCCGATTTGATGAGTGGACGTCTATTAGAGACTGGACGTCGATCTGAGTCTATCATATATATACATAGTATATGCATAGTTTTAATTCTATGATACTTAATAACACTTAAGAGGAGTTGTAAAGTACATTATCCTCAGATTTTCCTATTTCCTATCATAACAGTAGATATTTTATCTCTGAAAAATACAATGTCCCAGATGGGATTTGATCCCTGAACCTGTCGCCATGTAAGAGCTGCTCTCCCTGAACCTGTCGCCATGTAAGAGCTGTTCTCCCTGAACCTGTCGCCATGTAAGAGCTGCTCTCCCTGAACCTGTCGCCATGTAAGAGCTGCTCTCCCTGAACCTGTCGTCATGTAAGAGCTACTCTACCTGAACCTGTCGCCATGTAAGAGCTGCTCTACCAACTGAGCTAAAGGAGATCTCCTCCACCTACTACAGTTTCCATAACATTAAGTAGAGCAGCGTCCCCATTACGGACAAATAATAATAATAATAATAATAATAATAATAATAATAATCACACTTTACCTTAGAATTCAAGAAAGGAACAGTCATTGACTTATAAAGTTAAAATATCATTTCATCAAGTTAATATCATATTTAAAAGTTGGTACGTGTTTTTACTTTGTTTTGAAAAACACGGCCTCTGAACACAATTTCATTTGTCAAGTTATGAATGGAGCAAAAACGAAAGTAGATCTTTCATGTGGATATTATCACACGTTTTAGCTTGATTGATATATTTACAAATTCAGATTAAATTAAAAAAGGTCGTTAAATATAATTTGTGAAATATTAAAACAGTTTGAAGAATAATTTACCTACATTCACGAAAACGAAAGTACTAGGAAACAATTAGTTTCAGACTAGATTTTTATCAAATATGAAAATGATAGGTTCTACATCAAGCTGTCAAACATAACTTACTAGTTAGGGATAAGGATTGGACCTTTTCATTCTTGTTGCTTCAGGAAATAAATGGCCCACGGTAATCACACACTGGTTTTTCCCATTTATTCTCACCTGTTTTGTGGTATTTACATATCTATATTTAAAACATATATGCACCACATGCATTGATATACGTGTATACATTATATCTCACTAAAATTGATATATATATATTTTTGAATTCACCGATTATTTTTACAATATATTTAAACATACTTTGCACAACCAGAACCCGCTATTTAAGGGAAAAAATGTTTTTAAAAAAATATCGACGATATGAATTAATATTCATGATCTTTGAGCCACGACGACGGCTTTATTCTTTATTCACGACCTCTGATGTGACGGCCCCAATTGACAAATGCTAGAGGTTGAATGCTCGCCACGTGCGTTGAGGGTCATGCGTATTTTGTAAATTGTCCTGTGTATTATATATTTTCTTCCATCATATGACATCTTTAGAACTTTAAATAAGAAACAAATTCTATGTTAAGTTCAAACTGTTTGTGGCAGAATTTATAAATTTACATACCACGTGAGGGTATTACCCGCCCAGTAGTCAATGCTCGGGCAGTGGAATGGTGTATTAGATATATTTATTACTGAAATTTAGTTCCTAAATACTGTAATCATTAATAAACCTAAGGTTCACCCCTCTGAGGTATAGGTGACCTTAGTCGATTTTAGCTATCCTGTTTAAGTCCTTTTGTTTTATTGCTCCCAAAACTTTAAATTATTTGTCATTCCAATCTTTTGATTTTGAGGGTACCTGATGAAGGTTATTCCACAAACGTGTCGTGCGCACTAATTTTGATTGACAACTTTTACGATTCTATCTTAGGCACCGACCAGCGATGTATAATCAATTAGCTCCGATCTCTTGACATGCCTGTATTAACAATGAAGGTGTGCAACTGTTAGTAAGTTTTGTGAAATCAAGCCGACTTTTCATTTATCAAGACGTCTCATTGCAAAAATAAACTTTCACGTTACTTTAAAACCCACAGTTAAACGGTATGAAAACAATACGTCAGTTGAATCTCTTTAACACCATGTTCATTACATCTGGCATCAATCTCAATATGATTATGGTTTTTAGTGTGGTTCGTGTTGCCTAATATTTACTTTTCTGAGTTGTGTTTTGTAGATCATTGGTTGTCTTTTTGTCCTTTGCATTGTCTATTCTTCTACGCGTTACGGCTTCCTATTACCCCATTGGTATCTTCAAACTGCTAATAAATATATACATGTATATATATATATAATGTTAATTTAATTCGCCTTCTAATAATTCATCAAAAAGCAAAAGAGGTGCAGGTGATATTATGGGTAGGTATTGAGTTTTCTAACTCGACCATCATTAAAAATTGTCGGAAATAGAACCTACATAAAAGAAAAACAGATCTAGGGGAATAGTTAGAACACATATGGATGGATGAGGACACATCTGAAACTCGCGTAAAATCAGAAGTTAAGAAATGAACCAGCAAACTGGTCTAACAAACCACTTGACATCATCGTTTTATATTTAGAATTTGACATTCAGCACTTGTCAAATCATCAGATATCTATTTCAGTATAAGCAATGTAACAATCACACAACGAGCAAGTCTATGATCAGACTTATATTTACTCAAAAAAACGTTAAACCGTTTAATATCACTTTCACATAATAAAGACGAGCCGAAAAGATGTTGTTTTGAGGTAATTGTCTTTTTCTCTCTCCCAAATGTTACCTTGTCCGTATGATAATGATAACTATCTTCTGTTATCTTATCTTTCTTCTTCCAGTTAAGTCTAAATTAAAATACATCTTTGTTAATATTCTGGATCAACAAGACAGTAGTACCTGTATTACGGCTAAGCCGTTTGATTTACTTGCTCCCAGAGACTTTTAAGACTTGTTAATATGTTTTTTGTGGAGGTTTCATTTCTTCTTGTTTTATGGTTTGGGTTTATGGTGTTTAACGCCACTTTCAACAATATTACAGATATATCGTGTCGGCCAGTTTTATTGGTGGAGGAAACAGGAGTACCCGGAGAAACCACCGACATGTCGAAAGTCACTGACAAACTTGATCACATAATGTTTTATCGAGTGCAACCCGCCATGAACCGGATTCGAACTCACAACTTTAGTGGTGATAGGCAATGATTACATAGGTAGTTATAAATCCAACTACTATACGAAAAACTTGTGTCCGAAACCCTATTTGTTATATTTAGCAAATAAAAATATGTTTAAGCTAAACTACACAATACGACAATTACCAGAACAGGCCACTAATCTATAAAGTCGTACGAAATCGATTTAAAATAAAAGTTGAC
The DNA here is from genome assembly GCA_963680875.1 of Bathymodiolus brooksi. Taxonomy (NCBI): domain Eukaryota; kingdom Metazoa; phylum Mollusca; class Bivalvia; order Mytilida; family Modiolidae; genus Bathymodiolus; species Bathymodiolus brooksi. Next base: position 126,665,712 of record OY804576.1, on the reverse strand, counting down.
GGTGTTATTTGGGTGCAATAAAACAAACTCGGACAACGGATTTAAGCGAAGTTTACACCCCGCCTCCTTTCCCCACCATGATCACCACAAAATCAGCACTTTGTTACTCTGAATTCGTAATTCATATATACATGAGCTGCTACGCTGTGTATTTGAATTAAATAGAATACCATGTTTTTCAATAAAGATATGTGATAATGCAGTTTCATTTGTCAAGTTATGAATGGAGCAAAAACGAAAGTAGATCTTTCATGTGGATATTATCACACGTTTTAGCTTGATTGATACATTTATAAATTCAGATTAAATTAAAAAAGGTCGTTAAATATAATTTGTGAAATATTAAAACAGTTTGAAGAATAATTTACCTACATTTTAAGTGATCACGAAAACGAAAGTACTAGGGTGAGTCCTGATATGCGTCTACGCGTCACATTTCTTCACCGGAAGACCGTATCACTTCAATCAAACATTGCGCACCGCGAATAAGTTCTAAGATGGTGACAATAGATGAGTTTGCTTTGAAAAATATTGGTCTTTGATGAAGGTACGGAATCAGCCGACATTGCGACGAATGAAAATATATTATTATTGGACGAATATTCGAAAGTGAAATTTTTTAATACCTCCTTCATTGGAGATTTTCGAAAGTAGTTCCAATGGGAGCTATCGTGATACGGACGAGGTATGATAAAGGTACGGAATCAGCCGAAGTTGCGACGAGTGTACTTATAGCATTTAAAAAAGTAAAACCCAACAAAGACGAAAAGATATTGAAATTTATCCGTGTTGTTAAAAGTTTATGATATGCGTCTACGCGTCACATTTCTTCACCGGAAGATCGTATCACTTCAATCAAACATTGCGCACCGCGAATAAGTTCTAAAATGGCGACAATAGATGATTTAATTATAATTATAGTCTTTTTGTAGACTTATAGTTATTTTTGTTACATTTTAACATTTTTTTTATATCGTTGTGCTAACATTTTAGACGTTTATTTATCATTTTTGTTTGTTTGCACAGTATCGTTAACACTTGTTTCCGCTCCGACATCTCGTAGGTTCATACGTTGGCTACTTTTTCAGACGTTTATATATATATATAATGTTAATTTAATTCGCCTTCTAATAATTCATCAAAAAGCAAAAGAGGTGCAGGTGATATTATGGGTAGGTATTGAGTTTTCTAACTCGACCATCATTAAAAATTGTCGGAAATAGAACCTACATAAAAGAAAAACAGATCTAGGGGAATAGTTAGAACACATATGGATGGATGAGGACACATCTGAAACTCGCGTAAAATCAGAAGTTAAGAAATGAACCAGCAAACTGGTCTAACAAACCACTTTACAGCATTGTCTTATATATTTTAATTTTATATCATTTGAGATTGTAGCGTGTCATCAAAGAGTATTTATTCTTCATTGTTTCCTCAGTTTGAATATGGTTTTAGACAATGAAATAAAATTGAAAGTTTATTATAATACATTCTTTAAGCAAACACTTAATATTTGCAAAATTGAGAAAATGTGTCAATAAATGAATAAAATTAACTAAAATATATGTATACATACTTCACACTGAAAAAATAAATCGTATTTGTTTTATTAGATTTTTGTTTTTTAATTCCTATATACTAAGAATTATTTCTCTTGTGAAAGTTCTTTGTAATTTGCGCAGTTAAAACACAAATATTTTGATTAATGTTTTGATGTTGTCTTAAATCTACATGGCTTCACTTATTATATGCATTTAAAAACATGTTTTCTTTACCAGAAGAGTTTGAGGATACCAAAAGGGTAATCAGAATCCGTAAATCCAAAGGACAGACAACAAAAGAAAATGGACAAACACCGATCTACAAAACATCCACATAAAACTAAGGATCGAGTAACACGAACCCCACTAAAAACCGGGGTGGGGGAGAACTCAGGTGCTACGGAAGGGCGAGAAGTTCCTGCTCCACTAGATGCACCTATCGTGTTAATCTAGCTACAAATCCGGTGATAAGTCATGAATGAGGAAAGGATCGGGAAGTGCTTATGACGAATGGAATATATACGTGGTCATTTTACCTTTTCCTTTTAATTAGTATTTTATATTCCCTGATGATCTTTTGTCTTTCTCCATTGTGATGTTTTTACTGCTTCCTTTGTATTCTATATTTAAATGATGTTATTTTGTCCATCTGGATTGTAGTGTTTGTTGGTATTTTATGTTCCACTTCCGTTTCTTTGTCTATCTGGATTGTGATCTGTGAGCTGTTCCCCTTAATTGGTATTCTATGTTTCACATATCTGGATTGTGATTGTTGTTCTGTTCCCCTTAATTGGTATTCTATGTTTCACATGTCTTGCTTTGTCTCTCTGGATTGTGATTTTTGTTCTGTTCCCCTTAATTTGTATTTTATGTTTCACATGTCTTGCTTTGTCTATCTGGATTGTGATCTGTGAGCTGTTCCCCTTAATTGGTATTATTTGTTTCACATGTCTTGCTTTGATTATCTGGATCTGTGAGCTGTTCCCCTTAATTGGTATTCTATTTTTCACATATCTGGATTGTGATTTTTGTTCTGTTCCCCTTAATTTGTATTTTATGTTTCACATGTCTTGCTTTGTCTCTCTGGATTGTGATTTTTGTTCTGTTCCCCTTAATTTGTATTTTATGTTTCACATGTCTTGCTTTGTCTATCTGGATTGTGATCTGTGAGCTGTTCCCCTTAATTGGTATTATTTGTTTCACATGTCTTGCTTTGATTATCTGGATCTGTGAGCTGTTCCCCTTAATTGGTATTCTATTTTTCACATATCTGGATTGTGATTTTTGTTCTGTTCCCCTTAATTTGTATTCTATGTTTCACATGTCTGGCTTTGTCTCTCTGGATTGTGATTTTTGTACTGCTCTCTTAAATTTGTATTCTATGTTCCTAATGTCTGGCTTTGACTATCTGGATAGTGATTGTTTTTTCCTGTTCCATCTAATTAAGAAATAAATAATGGAAGCCAGAATGTGTTTTGAGTTTTAATATGGATTGGCGGATAAAATATAAAATTTACTTATATCCGCCAACCCATGTTAAAACTCAAAACACATTCTGGCTTCCATGATTTATTTCCATTCTGATATGTCCAAGAGTACAAATACGGTAGTATACTTTGATTGGAAGACGGCAATTTATATTTATGTTTGCAGAAAATGTCGCACACAATTTATGCTTCCAAATTCGAGCAGACGATAATTCATCAACATGAGTATTTACGACCGAAAAGTCAGTCTGCTAATGAGATTATACCCAATCATAAATTGGTCGTTTGTCTACAAAGTGAAAGAAGGAGGTCATGTTAGAATTAGTATTCTATGATTCACTGGTGTTGTTTTGTCTATCTAGATTGTGATTTTTGTACTGTTTGCTCTTGAGTCTTTATTCGAACATAATATTGCTGTCTTCGTGTTGTATTCAAGTGCATATCTTTATCGTGGCACACACGTCTGAATTCTTATTAAATCAAACTACACAACTAAAACAACATAAAACATTATAATATAATATTTTCAACACTGTTTTATTAACAATAAGCAACAAACTAATTTCAACAGATACATTTTCATTGCACTTTTATTTCAAAATTCTCTAAGACAATTTTGGAACATATATGAACCTGTTAAATATAATAAATTATGAATATAATGTTAAATTCTAAACTAAGACTTAACCTGCAAGCATTGTATTTCAATGAACAGCGTAAACCCCCAAGCGAAAAAGGAGATCAGAATTTTTTATATTTTCTTATTAATTAATGAAACTTTGAACAAAATATGTCAGTAAGAACTATAGCATATATTGATGGCACCTTTAAATTGATGTTTTAAAACTAGTACTAAATTGTATCATAAAAATATCAGACAAAAATCATTTAACAGAATAATAAAACAATTTTAATAACAATACAACAATACTTGTATATCTAACTATATGTATGCAAAATATTCCTTATTATTCTATAATTCTAATAAATGATCAACATAATTAATACATTATTCAGTTATTTAATGGTTGCGGATGCAATAGACTGGAATATTTGCCCCGAGGTCCTGGGAATGACCAAAGGGCAAATGTTCTAGTCTATTGCACCTGAAACCATTAAATAACAGATTTATTACCTAATACTTTACCAAGAAAGTGTTTTTCTTTATGTCAGCAAAACATTACCAAGTCCTAATTATTTTTATTTATACTGCATACATCTCTTTGCCTTCAATAAATATAGGATCCTGACACTTTTCCACACAATCAATGATCCATTGATTCAAATGACTTAAACTAGCATCAACCATATATTCATTATTGTAGAGCTAAACCTGCTGATCATTTCATTAATTGAAAGTTTTTCACTATCTTCTTGTTTTCATGTTAGGCCAAAAAAATAATATGTGTGTTTACGGTCACCCGACCTACCCTAATTTTTGCTAGCGACCCTATGAATTTTTACACAGAATTCGGATAACCATTTTTGTTGTTTAATCAGCAGCAATGTTTTATTTATTCAACTGCTAGCTTTTTGTCGAAATTGAAATACCGGGAACGACTATTTCTGGTTTTGCCGATAATAAAAAAAAAAAAAAAAAAAAAATTAATCCCGACCGACCGACCCTAGATTTTTTTGACATGTAACAGTAAACACACACATATTTTTTTTTTGGCCTTATAAGTCAAAAACTGCGAAAATGATAATTTTTACCTTTAAAGAGCAATTGTTGTTTATGCCACAGATGACCAATTCCGAGTCGATTAAACAACGAATTATTTGATTGGCTAATTGGCAAAACTGAAAGCCAATCAGAAATTGTGTTCAAAGGTCAACTCGGGTCGGTGCTATAGACGCCACGTGCAGAATATTGCACAGTGCAATAGTTCATCGGGAGTGCAATAAATCGACAGGCCCATTTTAATAGAAAAATATATAATACTAAAATTTGACTCAATAAAACAGAAAAATACTTTATTAGGTAATAAATTCATATATTTTCTTCATCCTAAAATATATTGTTCAAAACAATACTTTAAAAATACTTAAATTTTAAAAAAAAATAATGAGTTATGAGAATTGACATATAAAAGGCTTAAAATAAATTGTAATCTAAAAAAAACACAGTACTAACAGAATTGACATATAAAAGGCTTAAAATAAATTGTCATCTAAAAAAACACAGTACTAACAGAATTGACATATAAAGGCTTAAAATAAATTGTAATCTAAAAAAACACAGTACTAGCAGAAACCCAAAAGGGTTTGTATTAAGCACTTCGTAAAGATCTATTTCTAAAATTATGCTGAGGACGTGAGGACTATTGCTGGGTGTCTGAAGTTTTTTTATACCATTGACTACTTGTACAAGCTAAAAATAGAACTGAACTTTGAACCTGGAGATTTCACTTGATTGAATATTCATATCACAATGATGGATCAAGCTAAATACAATTGAATTTCCATATTTGGATATGAAATACTCCTTCAAAAATGTATTTAATCTGATAATAATTCAGTTCTTACTTTAAAGACATTAAATTGAATAAAGTTATTTTATTGCAGTTCTTGCAAGTTGGATTTTCACTGAAATGTCATTTTCATGCATGTATGTATAATTAAGTTTAAAAAGGAGATGCATACATTTGTATGACAAACCGTTTATTTTTAAACATATTAAATTTAAGTGAAAAGGATGTGAAAATGATTTTACAACAACAGAATTAGGGTCAGTTAGACAACACACTCTTCTCCCAATCTTCTGACTGCATTTGCATAGTAAAAATAAAAATATGATTGATAATTTGCTTCCTATATAATTGTTTCACCCCAATGAATGGGCTATTCAGGTAATGGAAACATTCTAATGTTTGTTTTCTTCATTTATTAATATTTATTGAAATCTTTACATTTGTTAGTTGTATACAAAAAGCACAGGTGTAAAATGAAAAACCAACAATACCACACCGTTTAAACATCGAAACCCCTACCACACATATATATGACCACTACACGAACCTTAATTAATAACACTATGTATGATAAGATTTGTCCTCTATTTCTCAATTCATGTCAGACAACAATTAACAGAATGTAATATATCTATGACTGTACTGTTGGTCTTGCCTGTTCTCCTACAGATCTGATTTTCTTTTCCATTATGTCAGCTAAAGACTCATTCTTATCTACAAAGAAATAAATATGATTATAGACCAAATACCAGTTGTTGCCATGGAAAAAAATTGAAAATCTTTCTGATATTTTCTTTAGGTTAATGTGAGCTCGAATCCTGCTCAGGCGAGATGTACTCGATATAATATTAAGCTTGTCCGTGACTTGCGGCAGGTCCATAGTTTTCTCCGGTTTTCTCAACCAATAAAACAGACAGCCACGATTTAAATGAAATATTGTTGAAAGTGGCATTAAACAACATAATCTGTGAATAATTTGTAGATTACCCCCTCCACCACTCAACCACCTGTGTGGATGACTCTTTGGATATTACAATTTATCTATATACATACCATCAAAATATACAAATTCGCAATATTTGGATTTCTCTGGAAGAGCATTTTCCATAAGATTTCTGACGATTTCATAGAATCTGTGAGCTTCCAATTCCATAGTAAGTGCTGTCATACCAGCAATTTTAAACATTTTCATATCATCCAAACATGTTACTGGTGCTGCATACTGGCCAACAAAATATAAATCCTGCGTAAAACAAAAACTAAAGTTATAACACAAAGGTAGGTGGGTTTGGGTTCTTGGTGTGTTACGCCACTTTCAACAATATTTCAGCTATATTGTGGCGGTCAGTTTTATTGGTGGAGGAAACTGGAGTACCCGGAGAAAACCACTGATATCATCCCATAATATTGTATCAAGTTCACAAAGGTAATACAACAGTTAGAGGGAATAAAACAAATAAATCATAATCTTGATAAACCAACTAGAGGCTCACATGAACCTTTATCACTCACTTGGAAAGGAAGATTTATTGAACTATTGCATATGGTAGCATATCTCAATTTTGAAATTCCTGGATTTCAATCTAATAGACCTCTGGTCATTTATAGGTACAAAATTGAATATTCTTCCGTAAATGGCCGTTTTCGGGTTGAGACGATCGAGTTAAGATGAATGCACGTGCACTCGTCTTTACTCGTTGTGACATCCAATCAGAATGCCTCTAACAAGAAAAAAATCGTTTAAATATATATCTTTAGCCGGGAATGTCACATTATATACCCTGTCTGATAGCTGAATAAAAGATATATTACGGATTTAGTCATTGGTTTTTTTTTCAAATACAAACTTCAACCGTATTAAATTTATTTGTGTCTTTTATTTTCATTTTTTCGTATTTCTAGATGTCCTTTTCTCTAGGAGTTCGCGATAGTGAAAGTTGTTGGTTTACGGAAGAAATAGGTACTTACATGCGTTGTTGGGAAAGCCCGGGTGATCTTCCACTCGTGATAGAAATTTTTGTTTCTTTTCGCTCGTTTCGCTGCGCTCCACTTGCGAAAAGACATAAAATTTCTATCACTCGTGGAAGATCACCCGGTCTTTCCCAAGAACGTATGTAAGAACCTATTATTCTTATCACAATGCCACTTCATGTCAAATACAGTTGCATTTACATTCTTGAAAGATTTTAAACCCCCCCCCCCCCCCCCCCCCATTACAGTTGATTTTAAACTTTGCAAGGGCTCAAAAACCATAGACATCAAGGTCTTAATCTGTGCAAACTTTAATGTATATCACAATAATGTTTCATGCCATTTTTGACTTTTTCTTCATTGCAGTCTATGTTATTGTTTGGAATCCAGAATCAGGACCTCATAGACAGGGGCCATAGTGTTCATGATCGCATGGTAGTTAGATTTACAATTACCTATGCAATCAGTGCCTATCAACACTGATATTGTGAGTTCAAATCCAGCTCAGGCGAGGTGTAATCGATACAACATTATGTGATAAAGTTTGTCAATCACTTGCGACAGGTGGGTGGTTTTCTCTGAGTACTCTGGTTTCCTCCACCAATAAAACTTACCTCCACGATAAAACTGAAATATTATTGAAAGTGGTGTTAAACACCCTAACCCTAACCTCATAGACACTTGGGTAGTCATTTGTAACAGACTAAATCTGTATTTCATAAGAATGTTTCAATTTGTTATAAATACCAGAGGCTCTCAAGAGCCTGTATCGTTCACCTGGTAATAAAAAAAACCAATTGGTCCTATGTAAAAACTATGTCCTGCGTCATCTTGGAATTACGATCAACATAAAAAACACAAAGTTTGTAAAGGACCTTCCAATGATTGATGCACAGTTTAGGTTCAATCAGTGCAATAGCTTCAGAGAAGAATATATTTCTGTATTTTCCCCATATGGTTCTGTGTTAATACTATGACCTGTGGTGGCAGCCATCTTGGATTTCCGATCGGCATAAAAAACAGAGGACCTTCCAATGATCATTCCTGGGCAGTTTGGTTTCAACTGTCCAAGTGGTTTCAGAGAAGAAGCATTTTGAAACATTTTTCCCATAGGGTCCAATGTTAAACTAAGTCCTGCCGTAGCCGCCATTTTGAATTTCATATCAGAATAAAAAACGGATATTTTGTAGAGGACCATTCAATGAACATTCGTGTACAGTTTGGCTTTAATCATATTTGTAGTTTCTGAGAAGAAGGCATTTGAACATTTTCCCATAGGGTCCAATGTTAATCTATGTCCTGCAGTGGCGGCCATCTTGGATTTCCAATCGGCATAAAAAACACACATCTTGTAGAGGACCTTCCAATGATCATTCCTGGGCAGTTTGGTTTCAATTATCCAAGTGGTTTCAGAGAAGAAGCGTTTTGAAACACTTTTCCCATAGGGTCCAATGTTAAACTAAGTCCTGCCGTAGCCGCCATTTTGAGATTTCATATCGGAACAAAAAACCTAAAGTTTGTAGAGGACCATCCAATGTACACACATATGGACAGTTTGGCTTTAATCATATTTGTAGTTTCTGAGAAGAAGGCATTTGAATATTTTCCCATAGGGTCCAATGTTAATCTATGTCCTGCGGTGGTGGCCATCTTGAATTTTCGATCGGCATAAAAAAACAGAAACTTTGTAGAGGACCTTCCAATGATCATTCTTGGGCAGTTTGGATTCAATTGTCCAAGTGGTTTCAGAGAAGAAGCGTTTTGAAACATTTTCCCCATAGGGTCCAATGTTAAACTAAGTCCTGCCGTAGCCGCCATTTTGAATTTCATATCGGAACAAAAAACCTAATGTTTGTAGAGGACCATCCAATGAACATTCATGTACAGTTTGGCTTTAATAATATTTGTAGTTTCTGAGAAGAAGGCATTTGAACATTTTACCATAGGGTCCAATGTTAATCTATGTCCTGCGGTGGCGGCCATCTTGAATTTCCGATCGGCATAAAAAAACAGAAACTTTGTAGAGGACCTTCCAATGATCATTCCTGGGCAGTTTGGTTTCAATTATCCAAGTGGTTTCAGAGAAGAAGCGTTTTGAAACATTTTCCCCATAGGGTCCAATGTTAAACTAAGTCCTGCCGTAGCCGCCATTTTGAATTTCATACCAGAACAAAAAACGTAAAGTTTGTAGAGGACCATCTAATGAACATTCATGTACAGTTTGGCTTTAATCATATTTGTAGTTTCTGAGTAGAAGGCATTTGAATATTTTCCCATAGGGTCCAATGTTAATCTATGTCCTGCGGTGGCGGCCATCTTGGATTTCCGACCGGCATAACAAACATAAAATTTGTAGAGGACCTTCCAATGATTATTCCTGGGCAGTTTGGTTTCAACTGTCCAAGTGGTTTCAGAGAAGAAGCATTTTGAAACATTTTTCCCATAGGGTCCAATGTTAAACTAAGTCCTGCCGTAGCCGCCATTTTGAATTTCATATCGGAACAAAAAACCTTAAGATTGTAGAGGACCATCCAATGAACATTCATGTACAGTTTGGCTTTAATCATATTTGTAGTTTCTGAGAAGAAGGCATTTGAACATTTTCCCATAGGGTCCAATGTTAATCTATGTATTGCGGTGGCGGCCATCTTGGATTTCCGATCGGCATAAAAAACATAGAATTTCTAGAGGACCTTCCAATGATCATTCCTGGGCAGTTTGGTTTCAATTATCCAAGTGGTTTCAGAGAAGAAGCGTTTTGAAACATTTTTCCCATAGGGTCCAATGTTAAACTAAGTCCTGCCGTAGCCGCCATTTTGAATTTCATACCGGAACAAAAAACGTAAAGTTTGTAGAGGACCATCTAATGAACATTCATGTACAGTTTGGCTTTAATCATATTTGTAGTTTCTGAGTAGAAGGCATTCGAATATTTTCCCATAGGGTCCATTGTTAATCTATGTCCTGCGGTGGCGGCCATCTTGGATTTCCGACCGGCATAAAAAACAAAATATTTGTAGAGGACCTTCCAATGATCATTCCTGGGCAGTTTGGTTTCAACTGTCCAAGTGGTTTCAGAGAAGAAGCATTTTGAAACATTTTTCCCATAGGGTCCAATGTTAAACTAAGTCCTGCCGTAGCCGCCATTTTGAATTTCATATCGGAACAAAAAACCTTAAGATTGTAGAGGACCATCCAATGAACATTCATGTACAGTTTGGCTTTAATAATATTTGTAGTTTCTGAGAAGAAGGCATTTGAACATTTTCCCATAGGGTCCAATGTTAATATATGTATTGCGGTGGCGGCCATCTTGGATTTCCGACCGGCATAAAAAACAGAAAATTTGTAGAGGACCTTCCAATGATCATTCCTGGGCAGTTTGGTTTCAACTGTCCAAGTGGTTTCAGAGAAGAAGCATTTTGAAACATTTTCCCATAGGGTCCAATGTTAAACTAAGTCCTGCCGTAGCCGCCATTTTGAATTTCATATCGGAACAAAAAACCTTAAGATTGTAGAGGACCATCCAATGAACATTCATGTACAGTTTGGCTTTAATCATATTTGTAGTTTCTGAGAAGAAGGCATTTGAACATTTTCCCATAGGGTCCAATGTTAATCTATGTCCTGCGATGGCGGCCATCTTGGATTTCCGATCGGCATAAAAAACAGTAACTTGGTAAAGGACATTCCAATGATCATTCCTTTACAGTTTGGGTTCAGTCAGTTCATTAGTTTCAGAGAAGAAGATCTTTGAAATTTCAGCCAATCAGAGCATATTATTGGCCCTGGCAGCCATATTGAATATCCGACTGGAACGAAAAACAGTAACTTTGTAGAGGACCATCCAAGGAACATTCCTGCTAAGTTCGGTTCCAATCGGCCAAGTGGTTTCGGAGAAGAAGCTTGAAATGTGAAAAGTTTACAGACGACAGACGACAGACGACGGACGCCAAGTGATGGCAATAGGTCCAGGTGAACTAAAAATTAGAGTAACTACTGTTTTAGTGAACAAAAATATATCTCTCTCCTTCATTTGTACGACAAATCTCTCCACAATTGCTCTAATTGTAATATGTCTGTGATATTTACTCTAGTTGGAATTCAAATATTTCAAATCCAACTGTTTCTTGTCAAACTATTGTTCTCATGGTTCCATAATGTATGCTTGATAAGTACTTTTCCAAAAACATAATACTGGTAGCTTTAAGAGACTTTCAGAATATTTATCAAGGTTGGAATTGAAATTCAAACATTTTGACATTTATACATATCTTTATACATATAAACACAAAATACAAAAGCACTATGCTTTCAGACAAAAAAAAAGGTTCTGTCCCAGACTAAGATGTATGATAAAAAATGTTTTGGCCATTTTAAGAAATTAATATGCTTAGTAACAACAGCCATCTTTGATGTAGGGTAGGGCTGTTGGACATAGTTTTTAAAGAGAAACATCCAAGGACCATTCCAGCTAAGTTCAGTTTGATTTGGTAAAATATTTTCTGACATGAAGATTTTCGAATGAATTTCGATAAAATTATGTTAAATTTGCATATTTACCAAGAATCTGCAAAATTACAAATGTACTAGAAAATATGTTAAACAACTCGTTAACATATTTGGCAGCCAGATGTGAAGGTGGGTGGAACTGTCAGACACAGTTATTAAAGTCGACTAACAAAGGCCCCTTCTAGCCAAGCTTGGTTAAAATTGGCCAGTGGCTTCAGAGGGGATGTCGAAAGTATGAAAGTTTACTGATGGATGACAGGCACCAAGTGATGGCCATGGCTCCGATGGAAATTCAGTCCAGGGAAAGTTGGGAGTTATACATTAACATAATTATACTCAAATGTGATATAAAGATCCACCTAAAACCTATGACTAATCCCTTCACCATGGCATTGCATTGGACAGACCATATAATGTATAATAATGATAAGAAAAATAAATCGAGATATTTCACAAAAAATAAAGTTTTTCAGCAACTTGCGGCAGGTCGGTGGTTTTCTATGGGTACTCTGTTTTCTTCCACCAATAAAACTGACAGCCTAGACATAACTGAAATATTGTTGAAAGTGGTGTTAAACACTATAACCATCACACATAAACATGTCCTATACAAAGGTGTATACGTAAGGCTAAATAAAATAACTTAGGTGTCATTTCTTAATATTATAAGTTGATTAGTAATAAAAACGTAAAGAAACAAGTGTAAGGGGGAGTACAGATCCCTCAAAGTGTATCAATGTTCATACTCTCAGGTCGGATATACTCCCTCCCAAAATGTCTGATTCACTCCAGAGAAATATCCGATAAATTTGAGAGTCAACACCCTCCAACTCCAAGTATTTGGTCGGATATCGTGAGTGCATTCCAAGTATTTGGTCGGACGTGAGAGTGGATATTTAAAGATTTTTTTTACATTTCTTGAGGTGAACATGTCAAACATTTTGTGATCGATGTGTATTCGTGCCAGGAAAGGTAGCTCAAAGGTCAATATTTGTCACGCTCGATGATCAATGAGGGGGTGGAAAAAATCAGCAAACAGCCAGTAGTAACGCAGGAAGACACCTTAAATCAGCTAGTTACAGTACAGGACTATTACAGGATACAGCCATCACATGCTCCAGTAGTAAGGCTAAATACCAAGCAAAACCAAAACTCAAAGTATGGTCAGAGAACATAAACCAGAGGCTGTAATGATCAAAGCTGCTTTCAATAACAATGCAACTGCACTGTGGTGGCCTGACATATTTTTGGAAGAGAACCATCCAATGACTATTTCATCAACATTTAGTTCTTATTGAGCAAATGGTTTCAAACAAGAAGATTTTTATGGGAATTTCCCATAGGGTCCTATGTTAAATTAAGTTCGGCTGTGGCAGCTATCTTGGTCGGAGGTCTGAAATGCCAGACATAATTTTAGAAGGGGACCACCCAAGGATCATTTCAGCAAAGTTTGGTTGAGATTGGCTCAGTAGTTACAGAGGAGAAGATTTTTTTTTAATTTCATCCCCCTTTTTTCTATTTTTAGCTTGGTGGCCATCTTGGTTGGAAGTCGGGATCACCGGACACAATTTTGGAAGGGGGCCATCCAAAGACTATTCCACCAAAGTTTGGTTGCAATTGGCCCAGTGGTTTCTGAGGAGAAGATTTTTATGTGAATTTCCCATAGGGTCCTATGTTAAGCTAAGTTCGGCTGTGGGGGCCATCTTGGTCGAAGGGCCGAGCCGCCAGACATATTTTTGGAAGAGAACCATCCAATGACTATTTAATCAAAATTTTGTTCTTATTGAGCAAATGGTTTCAGACAAGAAGATTTTTATGGGAATTTCCCATAGGGTCCTATGTTAAATTAAGTTCGGCTGTGGTGGCCATCTTGGTCGGAGTTCTGAAATGCCGGACACAATTTTGGAAGAGGACCACCCAAGAATCATTTCAGCAAAGTTTGGTTGAGATTGGCTCAGTAGTTTCACAGGAGAAGATTTTTTTTTAATTTCATCCCCCCTTTTTTCTAATTTGCATAATCGGTCAAAATCGGCAAAAGTTCAAAGTTCATAAAAAATCCTGTAATAAATGTTAAAAAGCTCATCATTATGCTTATACAGTTCAAATTTGGGCACATTCTGGCTTAAAATAGAGCAATTTTGGCCATTTGAAGAAATTTCTATTTTTATTAATTTTGAAAGGGACCCACCCAGGGACCATCCCTGCCAGGTTTGGTTTAATTTGGTTCAGCGGTTTCAGAGAAGAAGATTTAAATGTGATCTTTTATCAAAATATGCCTAATTTGCATAATCGGTATATATCGGCTGAAAGAAAAATTTCACAGAAAAACCCGGAATATATGTTAAACTACTCCTTGCCATGTAGCTTGGCGGCCATCTTGGTTGGAAGTCGGGATCACCGGACACAATTTTGGAAGGACCATTCCACCAAAGTTTGGTTGCAATTGGCCCAGTGGTTTCTGAGGAGAAGATTAAAATGTGAAATGTTGACGGACGGACGACGGACGAAAAGTGATGACAATAGCTCACATGGCCTAAAGGCCAGGTGAGCTAAAAAGGCATTGACAGAGATGAAAAAACAATATGCATTATGGGTGCAAGCTGGAAAACCAAGAAGTAAACAAAATATGACCTACCAAAGAAGGATAAAATCAAAGAGAGAATTTCGGAGACAAGTGAGGATTGAACAAGCGATAAGAAACGAGGCAGAGAAACAACCCATAATGGAGACCAGAACTAAATTCCAAAATTATTCCAGAAATAGAAATAGAAGAAGTATTGGTGGTAACTCGCTGTTAGAACTGAATGTGGGTGACAATACATATACAGGTCAAAATGAGATAATCGATGGCTTTAGAGAACACTGAGGTATTGGCGAACCCAGAAGGAGGAAAGAATGAGCTAAAAGACCAAGATTACCATACGAATGTAGACTTTGAATGCATATTAATTGCTGAAATAGCCAAGGCGAAAGACATACAATGTACCACCAGCTATGACCAATGAGCTACAGAAAGCAATAAAGTCAATTAATATGGGGTCCGACCTATAATCCGACAGTCCGATAGTCAGACAAATGCTTTATTTCTTTGAAAGTTAACACTTTAACATGTGTAATATGGGGCCAGAAACCGAACCGTTTACTCACCAAAGAAAGGTCCAGAACATCGGAAACACGATATCATATATGGACAAACAATTGGCAGGGCCACACAAGAACTAAAAAAAACACATATGAACAACACGGACTCCATAAAAACCTGGATCCAGTCGTGATGAACCGGTAGTGTAAGTATCCCGTATATTTTTTTGTTAGCGACTACTTAAATTCAGGCTTTATTCAAGTAGCGTGTAGCCGAGTCCAGCCAAGAAAAGTCACTATTGAAAAGAAAGATGAAATAAATCAAAAATAAAAAATACAAAAAAGGAAAATACAAAAAGAAGAGCGTACCAGTGTCCCCCGCCCTTTATCATGGACTATTTATGATTTGAATCCGGGTTGTTTCGCCCCGGAAAGTGAGTCGATTCGCCCCACTTAATCGATATTATATTGTAGATGAAGTCCTTTTCGACAATTTTTTGTTAATTATTTATTTATTAGTTATATGCAAAAAAAAAAAATTCATTCACTTTGGTCTACTTTAATTATTTATTTATTAGTTGTATACAAAAACTAGAGGCTCCCAGGAGCCTGTATAGCTCACCTGGGTATAATAACAACATCAGTCAATAAAACTTGATAACTTCGGTAAAAAAAATTAACAATTGTAGCCTTCGTCATTTTTATAAATTTGATGAAAAAAGGGCAAGAACTCCAAGATGGGTAATCAGATTTACTTCAAAATTGTAGGTAAAAAAAAAAATTGATCGAAGGGTCGAATCGCCAAACACATTTTTGGAAGAGAACCATCCAATGACTATTTCATCAAAATTTTGTTCTTATTGAGCAAATGGTTTCAGACAAAAAGATTTTTATGGGAATTTCCCATAGGGTCCTATGTTAAATTAAGTTTGGCTGTGGCGGCCATCTTGGTCGGTGTTCTGAAATGCTGGACACAATTTTGGAAGAGGACCACCCAAGAATCATTTCAGCAAAGTTTGGTTGAGATTGGCTCTGTAGTTTCAGAGAAGAAGATTTTTTTAATTTCATCCCCCCTTTTTTTCTAATTTGCATAATCGGTCAAACTCGGTAAAAGTTCAAAGTTCATAAAAAATCCCGTAATATATGTTAAAAAGCTCATCATTATGCTTATACAGTTCAAATTTGGGCACTTTCGGGCTTAAAATAGAGCAGTTTTGGCCATTTGAGGAAATTTCTATTTTTAGTAATGGTGGCCATCTTGGATACAGTACGGCGCTGACGGACACAATTTTGAAAGGGGACCACCTAAGGATCATTTCAGCAAAGTTTGGTTGAGATTGGCTCAATAGTTTCAGAGAAGATTTTTTTTATAATTTCATCCCCCCTTTTTTCTAATTTGCATAATCGGTTAAAATCAGTAAAAGTTCAAAGTTCTTTAAAAATCCCGTAATATATGTTAAAAAGCTCATCATTATGCTTATACAGTTCAAATTTGGGCACTTTCTGGCTTAAAATAGAGCAGTTTTGGCCATTTGAAGAAATTTCTATTTTTAGTAATGGTGGCCATCTTGGATACAGGACGACGCTGACGGACACAATTTTGAAAGGGGACTACCTAAGGATCATTTCAGCAAAGTTTGGTTGAGATTGGCTCTGTAGTTTCAGAGGAGAAGATTTTTTTTTAAATTTCATCCCCCCTTTTTTCTAATTTGCATAATCGGTCAAAATCGGCAAAATTTCAAAGTTCATAAAAAATCCCGTAATATATGTTAAAAAGCTCATCATTATGCTTATACAGTTCATATTTTGGCACTTTCTGGCTTAAAATAGAGCAGTTTTGGCCATTTGAAGAAATTTCTATTTTTAGTAATGGCGGCCATCTTGGATACAGGACGGCGCTGACGGACACAATTTTGAAAGGGGACCACCTAAGGATCATTTCAGCAAAGTTTGGTTGAGATTGGCTCAGTAGTTTCAGAGGAGAAGAATTTTTTTTTAATTTCATCCCCCCTTTTTTCTAATTTGCATAATCGGTCAAAATCGGCAAAATTTCAAAGTTCATAAAAAATCCCGTAATATATGTTAAAAAGCTCATCATTATGCTTATACAGTTCAAATTTGAGCACTTTCTGGCTTAAAATAGAGCAGTTTTGGCCATTTGAAGAAATTTCTATTTTTAGTAATGGCGGCCATCTTGGATACAGGACGGCGCTGACGGACACAATTTTGAAAGGGGACCACCTAAGGATCATTTCAGCAAAGTTTGGTTGAAATTGGCTCAGTAGTTTCAGAGGAGAAGTTTTTTTTTAATTTCATCCCCCCTTTTTTTTAATTTCATAATCGGTCAAAATCGGTAAAAGTTCAAAGTTCATAAAAAATCCCGTAATATATGTTAAAAAGCTCATCATTATGCTTATACAGTTCAAATTTGGGCACTTTCTGGCTTAAAATAGAGCAGTTTTGGCCATTTGAAGAAATTTCTATTTTTAGTAATGGCGGCCATCTTGGATACTGGACGGCGCTGACGGACACAATTTTGAAAGGGGACCACCTAAGGATCATTTCAGCAAAGTTTGGTTGAGATTGGCTCAGTAGTTTCAGAGGAGAAGAATTTTTTTTTAATTTCATCCCCCCTTTTTTCTAATTTGCATAATCGGTCAAAATCGGCAAAATTTCAAAGTTCATAAAAAATCCCGTAATATATGTTAAAAAGCTCATCATTGTGCTTATACAGTTCAAATTTTGGCACTTTCTGGCTTAAAATAGAGCAGTTTTGGCCATTTGAAGAAATTTCTATTTTTAGTAATGGCGGCCATCTTGGATACAGGACGGCGCTGATGGACACAATTTTAAAAGGGGATCACCTAAGGATCATTTCAGCAAAGTTTGGTTGAAATTGGCTCAGTAGTTTCAGAGGAGAAGATAATTTTTTAAATTTCATCCCCCCTTTTTTCTAATTTGCATAATCGGTCAAAATCGGCAAAATTTCAAAGTTCATAAAAAATCCCGTAATATATGTTAAAAAGCTCATCATTGTGCTTATACAGTTCAAATTTTGGCACTTTCTGGCTTAAAATAGAGCAGTTTTGGCCATTTGAAGAAATTTCTATTTTTAGTAATGGCAGCCATCTTGGATACAGGACGGCGCTGACGGACACAATTTTAAAAGGGGATCACCTAAGGATCATTTCAGCAAAGTTTGGTTGAAATTGGCTCTGTAGTTTCAGAGGAGAAGATTTTTTTTTTAAATTCATCCCCCCTTTTTTTCAATTTCATAATCGGTCAAAATCGGTAAAAGTTCAAAGTTCATAAAAAATCCCGTAATATATGTTAAAAAGCTCATCATTATGCTTATACAGTTCAAATTTGGGCACTTTCTGGCTTAAAATAGAGCAGTTTTGACCATTTGAAGAAATTTCTATTTTTAGTAATGGCGGCCATCTTGGATAAAGGACGGCGCTGACGGACACAATTTTGAAAGGGGACCACCTAAGGATCATTTCAGCAAAGTTTGGTTGAGATTGGTTCATTAGTTTCAGAGGAGAAGATTTTTTTTTAATTTCATCCCCCCTTTTTTCTAATTTGCATAATCGGTCAAAATGGGTAATGGGATTTACTTCAAAATTGCAGGGTAGGTAGATCTTGATATGCTGCACATTTTTGCAATAAACTTAACATCTATCTCTAAATAGTTTTTGAAATATAAGACGAAAAGTATTAAAATGAAAAAAAAAAATTGATGAAAAAAGGGCAATAACTCCAAGATGGGTAATCAAATTTACTTCAAAATTGCAGGGTAGGTAGATCTTGACATGCTGAGCATGTTTGCAGTTTCAACTTACCATCTGTCTGTTATAGTTTTTGAAATAAAGGACGAAAAGTATTAAAATTTTGAAAATTTGATGAAAAAAGGGAAATAACTCCAAAATGAGTATTGGGATTTACTTCAAAATTGCAGGGTATGTAGATCTTGATATGCTGCACAGTTTTGCAATTTAAAGTTAACCTTTATCTCTTATAGTTTTTGAAATATAAGACGAAAAGCATTAAAATTTTACAAATTTGATGAAAAAAGGGCAATAACTCCAAGATGGGTAATCAGATTTACTTCAAAATTGCAGGGTAGGTAGATCTTGATGTGCTGATAATTTTTACCCCATGTCAGATTTTTGATATTACTAACGGTTTTTGAGTTATTACCAAAAACCTGCAATTTTACCATATGTTCTATTTTTAGTAACAGCGGCCATGTTGGTTGGTGCACGGCATCACCGGACACAATTTTGAAACTAGATACCCTAGTAATGATTCAAACCAAGTTTGGTTTCCATTGGTCTAGTACTTTCAGAGGAGAAGATTTTTGAAAAAGTTTACGACGTACGACGGACGACGGACGACGGACGGACGACGGACGACGGACGACGACGACGGACGCCAAGTGATGAGAATAGCTCACATGACCCTTTGGGTCAGGTGAGCTAAAAAGTAATAATTCATTCATTTTGGTCTACTTTTGTCAAAGATCTCAAGCGAAACTCTTCTTGCAAAATTTACAAAAAAACACATAAAATTTTTTTTTTTTGTACCAACGCAAAAGTACATGAAATGACTAAGATGCTGTACAAGTGCACAAATAACCTCTTTTTTAATGAATTACGCATCAAATGCTAAAATAGTATAAATTTAATCAGATGTCAAACAAAGAGTAAAGCAATACATAATATTAAACACGTCAAGAAAGCATGTTAATTATGAGGAAGACAAAAATAAAGTACCCATGAACAAGCCTTACACAACATCCAAAATACGAATATTTGCAATGGTATTTTACATATTTCATTTTTTAAAGCACTATTAATAAATGAGGGTGAAACGACCCGGGGGGCGAACGGGATTCGGGGCGAAATGACCCGGTACTTTTAAAAAGCAATGTCGACACATCAATAGAGCTGGATACAATAATGTGTGCGAATTGATTGATTGATTGATTGATTGCTTAAGGTCCAGCAAGTAATATTTCAGTCAGGATGAGAAAAGCTTGTAAACAAAAAATCAGAAAGAGGGGACTCTGGGATGGGTCAACATGGGCAACGACTTAACACGGGAACGTGTTTTTCTGTCTCTTCCGACGACAAGTTGGTCCTATTTTTATTCCCCGGGATTCCGACGGGTGACCCTGCTATAGTCGCCTTCTACGACAAGCGCATATATAACAAGGGCAACGCAAAGCATGGCATGTCCCCTCGCCTAAAAATTAGACCCTGTGACCTTGACCTTTGACCTTGAAAATCAATAGGGTTCCAGATTCTCTTAAGGTCTAAGTATGTACCAAGTTTGGTCAAAATCCATTGAAGGATGTTGATTCTAGTGTTCACAAGGATGTTACGCAGTAAAAATTTGACCCGGTGACATTGACCTTTGACCTATGACTTTGAAAATCAATAGAGTTCCAGACTCTCCTAAGGACTACCTATGTACCAAGTTTGGTCAAAATCCATTGAAGGATCTTGATTCTAGAGTGTTCACAAGGATGTTATGCGGTAAAAATTTGACCCTGTTACCTTGACCTTTGACCTTGGAAATCAATAGAGTTCCAGACTCTCGTAAGGACTAAGTATGTACCAAGTCTGGTCAAAATCCATTGAAGGATGTTGATTCTAGTGTTCACAAGGATGCTACGCAGTAAAAATTTGACCCGGTGACATTGACCTTTGACCTGGAAAATCAATAGGGTTCCAGATTCTCCTAAGGACTAAGTATGTACCAAGTTTGGTCAAAATCCATTGAAGGATGTTGATTCTAGAGTGTTCACAAGGATGTTACATGGTAAAAAATTTATCCAGTGACCTTGACCATTGACCTATGACCCTGAAAATCAATAGGGGTCCAGACTCTCCTAAGGACTAAGTATGTACCAAGTTTACTCAAAATCCATTGAAGGATGTTGATTCTAGAGTGTTCACAAGGATGTTATGCAGTAAAAATTTGACCCTGTGACCTTGACCTTTGACCTTGAAAATCAATAGGGTTCCAGATTGTACCAAGTTTGGTCAAAATCCATTGAAGGATGTTGATCCTAGAGTGTTCACAAGGATTGTGACGGACGGATGGTAGCGTTACTATATCCCATCGCAAGTTACGATTGAAGGAATTGTCCCTAAGTGACCCCTTATATGGTGGTTAGTAAAAGTGGTAACCCGGGCCCGGATCCGGTTCCAAAAACCCAGGCCCAAATTCGTATTTTCTTTATTACATCTTTATTAAGGCATTAATTTTAATAAAATTTGAACATAATGCATAAAATTATGTATTTCATCACATTTTTTAAACAAATATAAAAAAAAAAAGTTTTTATACGAATATCGGCAATGTAAGTTTTCGAAGTTCGTAAAAGTTGTAACCCGGGCCAAGACGAAATTTTCAGTTAATCAATGATTGCACCTTTATTTCTTCTTTAAAATTCGTGAAATTTTGTAAAAACATACTTCAATACAACAACAACAAATTTATTTAATCAATTTAAAAAAAAAAAAATCTTTTTTCTCCACGATGCAATATTAATATATTAAGATTTGTAAACAAAGACTGGTCACATGACCAACAAGGACAGGTAACTGGGTGTACAGGTAAAGTTCGCCAGTATCAATTTCGGATACTTCCCAGCTCTGCAAACTATAGCAAAAAAATTACAATGGATTAAAAATTCTTAATTTAGCTAAACTATATTTTATAAAGAATTAAAAAATAAAAATTTTGCAAAGAAATTAACCAAAAAAATGAATTAAACATATTTTTTTCTTATCTTTTTTAAAATATCAATATCTTCTTTTTTATATTAATTAAGGTTTAAAAATTATAACAAAAAAATTTAAATGGATTACAAATTCTTAATTTAACTAAGCTATATTTTGTAAAGAGTCTAAAAATAATTTTTTGCAAAGAAATTAACAAAAAAAAAAATAAATTAAACATATATTGATGAAAAATATAAAAATCATCTTATTCAAGCTTTTTGTAAGTCCAGCAATTGGTACCGTTTTCGAGAAAACACCCCATCAACTATGATAAAGTCCAGCTATGATAATGTCCGACACTAAGTATTGTTTTTTGCACACAAAGTCTTTAAGGAGTGGAGCTACCGTTGCTGCAGGTAAACGATAAACTACCAGAAAAAGTGTTAGAGTTGTTGCTGGAAACACAACCGTAATGGTACCAAGCAGAACATCTATCACAGCATACCATATCTTCAAACAAATTCGGCAAATTACACCTAGCTGTACACTCTTTTTCTATCGAAAAGTTCACACTTGTGTTTTTCAAACTTAAAACTTTAGTTCTTGTTGGCTTCGTCTTAGGGAATGGTGAAAACTGTTGGCTTTCTATACACTTAATCAAATGATCACGCATAGTGTAAGTGTCAAAATTCACATTGTTTTGAAATATTATATTTTTACAAGTAATTTTGCAAGAATTAAGACGTATGTACATTTTGTAAACTGATTCAAAACAATTTATCAATTCCGGCCCGGGTTACAACTGTTATCAGAATCTAAAATGCTCCCATAATGACAAAAGAGAACAAACATTACCATTGAATTTAAAATATTTTTTACATTTCTTTAATACTGAAAAATGTTCATTCTGAATATTGTGAAGTTTTAACGAGAAATAAAGGTGTAATCAACGATTAATTGAAAATTTTGCCTTGGCTCGGGTTACAACTTTTACTAACTTCGAAAACTTATATTGCCGATATTTTTTTTTTATATTTGTTTAAAAAATGTGATAAAATACATAATTTTATGCATTATGTTCAAATTTTATTAAAATTAATGCCTTAATAAAGATGTAATAAAGAAAATACGAATCTGGGCCCGGGTTTTTACTAACCACCCCTTATATCACGGAAAGAAACAGCATCGGAATATGACAAAATAAACAACTGTGCCATGATACGCTCCCCCCCCCCCCCCTCCCCTCCCCCCTAGTGACAATTGAAGGTCAGTTGCTCAGCGTGAGAACAGTAATTAATATGCTGCATTTTTTAAACCAATTAATTGTATATACCATATGTAAACTGGCGTTTTCCAAACTGTCTAAAATCACACCTCTCACTTGCTCCCCCTTTTATCAACAATCGGCAAACCTCGGGTGAGTCCGCTTCTTTCCCTCAATACCTCGGTGGTAATACGGTATTTGATATGCGTCTACACGTCACATTTCTTCGCCGGAAGACCGTATCACTTCAATCAAACATTGCGTACCGCGAATAAGTTCTAAAATGGCGACAATAGATGAGTTTGTTTTGACAAATATTGGTCTTTGATGAAGATACGGAATCAGCTGACATTGCGAAAAATGAAAATATATTATTATTGGACGAATATTCGAAAGTGAAATTATTCTTATACCTCCTTCATTGAAGATTTCCGAAAGTAGTTCCAATGTGAGCTATCGTAATACGGACGAGGTATGATGAAGGTACGGAACCAGCCGAAGTTGCGACGAGTGCTTTTATCAATACAATGTATGTCACGATGTGACCTATTGAAGTAAAAGGGGGAACAAGTGAGAGATGTTATCGTACGAGGCGTGGACGGACGGACGAACAGCGGTATGCCATAATAAGCCCGTATTTTGACGGGCGTATAAAAATGAATGGCCCATATCCTGAAATTACGAATACATGTATATCATTTTTGGCCAAATTATTTTTCAAAACTTTCATCAGTTTAAAGCATTTGTCGGACTATCGGACTGTCGGACTATCGGACTATAGCTATGGCCCCCTTAATATATGCTGGAGGAAACATGGAAGACCTTATACTTAGATTGATTAACAGCATACTCAAGACTGGGCAAATACCAGACATACTCAAAGTAGGACTGGTAACCCCCATATTCAAAAACAATGGAGATAAGAACAATTCTACTAATTACCGAGGAATAACAGTAATGCCAGCAATATCAAAAATTATGGAAACCATATTAAGAGAACGCATTGCTCCAATCATCATTGCTGCTCAAAACCCAGTCCAAAGAGGGCTTACCAAAAACACCTCCCCAATGAATGCTTCACTGTTAGTGGAAGAAATGTATAGAGACGAACAAAACACGAGACAATCCTCTGAACTAGTATTGCTGGATGCAAAGGCAGCCTTTGATGTAGTGGTACACACTCACATGTTGAGAAGACTGTTTCAGGCCGGGTTAGATGACAAGCACTGGACAATTATCCAGAGTATGCATGAAGGTGCATCAAGTGCAATTAAATGGAATGGGAAAATATCAGATCAGTTTGAAGTACTTCAAGGAGACCGGCAAGGTGGCATATTAAGCACTGATTTATATAAGCTGTACGTAAACCCTCTCCTTGATAGACTTACATCCTCAAACATTGGTCTCAAGATAAGGAATATAGTATGCAACACAAGTGCCTGTGCAGACGATATAGCTTTGATGAGCAGGAACGAAGTAGATATGCAAATACAAATAAATATGTCAAATGACTTTGCTGCGATGGAAAGATATAGACTTCAGCTACAAAAAAGCATATCAATCCAAATAAAACCAAAATCAACAAAGATGGCTTCAGCTCCAGTAGAATATACACTAGGAAAAGACCAAATGCCTAATGATGAAAGAGCTGTACACTTAGGTATCATAAGAACAACTTCTGCACTGGATAATATTAAAGAAAATGTAGATGAAAATATGAAAAAGGCTAGAAGAAGTGCATATGTCTTGTTTGACTGTGGTTTTCATGGGGAAAACGGTCTAGACCCAGAAACAATGATTCATCTCTTCAAAACCTATATAACACCAGTTCTACTGTATGGCATGGAAGTACTGATACCAAAAGGAAAATACCTAGAGCAACTAGATAAATTTCAAAAGAAAATGATTGAACAGCTGCTGTCAATCTCAAGCAATACTCCTGACCCTGCAATCTATATACTGACGGGACTCCTACCAATTGAGGCACAAATCCACATCCACATACATTACCTTGTTTGGGAATGTATGTCGTCAAGATGAAGCATGTATCGAAAAACAGCTGGCAATAAGACAATTAAGAGTACAAAGCATGAACAGTAACAGTTGGTTGTAGAAATACAGGCTATCATGTATAAATACTAGAGGCTCCCAGGAGCCTGCATAGCTCACCTGGGTATAATAACAACATCAGTCAATAAAACTTGATAACTTCGGTGAAAAAAATTAACAAATGTAGCCTTCGTCATTGCAGACCCCTTCTACAAAAAAATTTGGGCAGAGGTTCCCCCTTTAATGTAAGTTATCAAAATTGCTGTAAAAAAAACATATGTCAATGATTCTCAAAATGTAGCTTTTCCTACTTCACATTTTGTAATAGAGTTGCTTCCCTTTGATTATTTGAGTAACCAAAAGCAGTGAGTCAACAAAAAATGCATTTCAAGAGGAATAACTCTTCACACAGTTGTCACACATTTTTAACTGTGGGAAATTTTTTGTAGATCTTGACATGCTGAACATTTTTGCAGTTTAAACTTTCCCTCTATCTCTAATAGTTTTTGAGATATAAGATGATAGTATTAAAATTGAGAACATTTTGATGTAAAAAGGGCAATAACTCCAAAATGGGTAATGGGATTTACTTCAAAATTGCAGGGTAGGAAGATCTTGACATGCTGCAAATTTTTGCAATTTAAACTTAACCTTTATCTCTTATAGTTTTTGAAATATAAGACGAAAAGTATTAATTTTTTTTTAATTTGATGAAAAAAAGGGCAAGAACTCCAAGATGGGTAATCATATTTACTTCAAAATTGCAGGGTAGGTAGATATCGACATGGTGCACAAACTTAACATCTATCTCTTATAGTTTTTGAAATATAACACGAAAAGTATTAAAATTAAAAAAAAAAATTGATCGAAGGGCCGAACCGCCGAACACATTTTTGGAAGAGAACCATCCAATGACTATTTCATCAAAATTTTGTTCTTATTGAGCAAATGGTTTCAGACAAGAAGATGTTTATGGGAATTTCCCATAGGGTCCTATGTTAAATTAAGTTCAGCTGTGGCGGCCATCTTGGTCAGTGTTCTGAAATGCGGGACACAATTTTGGAAGAGGATCACCCAAGAATCATTTCAGCAAAGTTTGGTTGAGATTGGCTCAATAGTTTCAGAGGAGAAGATTTTTTCTTAAATTCATTCCCCCTTTTTTCTAATTTGCATAATCGGTCAAAATAGGCAAAAGTTCAAAGTTCATAAAAAATCCCGTAATAAATGTTAAAAAGCTCATCATTATGCTTCTACAGTTCAAATTTGGGCACTTTCTGGCTTAAAATAGAGCCGTTTTGGCCATTTGAAGAAATTTCTATTTTTAGTAATGGCGGCCATCTTGGATACAGGACGGCGCTGACGGACACAATTTTGAAAGGGGACCACCCAAGGATCATTTCAGCAAAGTTTGGCTCAGTAATTTCAGAGGAGAAGAAATTTTTTTAATTTCATCCCCCCTTTTTCCTAATTTGCATAATCGGTCAAAATAGGCAAAAGTTCAAAGTTCATAAAAAATCACGTAATATATGTTAAAAAGCTCATCATTATGCTTATACAGTTCAAATTTGGGCACTTTCTGGCTTAAAATAGAGCAGTTTTGGCCATTTGAAGAAATTTCTATTTATAGTAATGGCGGCCATCTTGGATACAGGACGGCACTGACAGACACAATTTTGAAAGGGGACCACCCAAGGATCATTTCAGCAAAGTTTGGTTGAGATTGGCTCAGTAGTTTCAGAGGAGAAGAAATTTTTTTAATTTCATCCCCCTTTTTTCTAATTTGTATAATCGGTCAAAATAGGCAAAAGTTCAAAGTTCATAAAAAATCACGTAATATATGTTAAAAAGCTCATCATTATGCTTATACAGTTCAAATTTGGGCACTTTCTGGCTTAAAATAGAGCAGTTTTGGCCATTTGAAGAAATTTCTATTTATAGTAATGGCGGCCATCTTGGATACAGGACGGTGCTGACGGACACAATTTTGAAAGGTGACCACCCAAGGATCATTTCAGCAAAGTTTGGCTCAGTAATTTCAGAGGAGAAGAAATTTTTTAAATTTCATCCCCCCTTTTTCCTAATTTGCATAATCGGTCAAAATAGGCAAAAGTTCAAAGTTCATAAAAAATCCCGTAATATATGTTAAAA
Organism: Bathymodiolus brooksi; assembly: GCA_963680875.1. Classification (NCBI taxonomy): domain Eukaryota; kingdom Metazoa; phylum Mollusca; class Bivalvia; order Mytilida; family Modiolidae; genus Bathymodiolus; species Bathymodiolus brooksi. The sequence goes on along the minus strand of OY804576.1, from coordinate 126,638,451 downwards.
AGCTCATCATTATGCTTATACAGTTCAAATTTGGGCACTTTCTGGCTTAAAATAGAGCAGTTTTGGCCATTTGAAGAAATTTCTATTTATAGTAATGGCGGCCATCTTGGATACAGGACGGCACTGACGGACACAATTTTGAAAGGGGACCACCCAAGGATCATTTCAGCAAAGTTTGGTTGAGATTGGCTCAGTAGTTTCAGAGGAGAAGAATTTTTTTTAATTTCATCCCCCTTTTTTCTAATTTGTATAATCGGTCAAAATAGGCAAAAGTTCAAAGTTCATAAAAAATCACGTAATATATGTTAAAAAGCTCATCATTATGCTTATACAGTTCAAATTTGGGCACTTTCTGGCTTAAAATAGAGCAGATTTGGCCATTTGAAGAAATTTCTATTTATAGTAATGGCGGCCATCTTGGATACAGGACGGTGCTGACGGACACAATTTTGAAAGGTGACCACCCAAGGATCATTTCAGCAAAGTTTGGCTCAGTAATTTCAGAGGAGAAGAAATTTTTTAAATTTCATCCCCCCTTTTTCCTAATTTGCATAATCGGTCAAAATAGGCAAAAGTTCAAAGTTCATAAAAAATCCCGTAATATATGTTAAAAAGCTCATCATTATGCTTATACAGTTCAAATTTGGGCACTTTCTGGCTTAAAATAGAGCAGTTTTGGCCATTTGAAGAAATTTCTATTTATAGTAATGGCGGCCATCTTGGATACAGGACGGCACTGACGGACACAATTTTGAAAGGGGACCACCCAAGGATCATTTCAGCAAAGTTTGGTTGAGATTGGCTCAGTAGTTTCAGAGGAGAAGAATTTTTTTTAATTTCATCCCCCTTTTTTCTAATTTGTATAATCGGTCAAAATAGGCAAAAGTTCAAAGTTCATAAAAAATCCCGTAATATATGTTAAAAAGCTCATCATTATGCTTATACAGTTCAAATTTAACACGAAAAGTATTAAAATTAAAAAAAAAAAATTGATCGAAGGGCCGAACCGCCGAACACATTTTTGGAAGAGAACCATCCAATGACTATTTCATCAAAATTTTGTTCTTATTGAGCAAATGGTTTCAGACAAGAAGATTTTATGGGAATTTCCCATAGGGTCCTATGTTAAATTAAGTTCGGCTGTGGCGGCCATCTTGGTCAGTGTTCTGAAATGCGGGACACAATTTTGGAAGAGGATCACCCAAGAATCATTTCAGCAAAGTTTGGTTGAGATTGGCTCAATAGTTTTGGAGGAGAAGATTTTTTCTTAATTTCATCCCCCTTTTTTCTAATTTGCATAATCGGTCAAAATAGGTAAAAGTTCAAAGTTCATCATTATGCTTATACAGTTCAAATTTGGGCACTTTCTGGCTTAAAATAGAGCAGTTTTGGCCATTTGAAGAAATTTCTATTTATAGTAATGGCGGCCATCTTGGATACAGGACGGTGCTGACGGACACAATTTTGAAAGGTGACCACCCAAGGATCATTTCAGCAAAGTTTGGTTGAGATTGGCTCAGTAGTTTCAGAGGAGAAGAAATTTTTTAAATTTCATCCCCCCTTTTTTCTAATTTGTATAATCGGTCAAAATAGGCAAAAGTTCAAAGTTCATAAAAAATCCCGTAATATATGTTAAAAAGCTCATCATTATGCTTATACAGTTCAAATTTGGGCACTTTCTGGCTTAAAATAGAGCAGTTTTTGGCCATTTGAAGACATTTCTATTTTTAGTAATGGCGGCCATCTTGGATACAAGACGGTGCTGACGGACACAATTTTGAAAGGGGACCACCCAAGGATCATTTCAGCAAAGTTTGGTTGAGATTGGCTCAGTAGTTTCAGAGGAGAAGATTTTTTTTAAATTTCATCCCCCCTTTTTTCTAATTTGCATAATCGGTCAAAATAGGCAAAAGTTCAAAGTTCATAAAAAATCACGTAATATATGTTAAAAGCTCATCATTATGCTTATACAGTTCAAATTTGGGCACTTTCTGGCTTAAAATAGAGCAGTTTTGGCCATTTGAAGAAATTTCTATTTTTAGTAATGGCGGCCATCTTGGATACAGGACGGCACTGACGGACACAATTTTGAAAGGGGACCACCCAAGGATCATTTCAGCAAAGATTGGTTGAGATTGGCTCAGTAGTTTCAGAGGAGAAGAATTTTTTTAAATTTCATCCCCCCTTTTTTCTAATTTGCAAAATCGGTCAAAATAGGCAAAAGTTCAAAGTTCATAAAAAATCCCGTAATATATGTTATAAAGCTCATCATTATGCTTATACAGATCAAATTTGGGCATTTTCTGGCTTAAAATAGAGCAGTTTTGGCCATTTGAAGAAATTTCTATTTTTAGTAATGGCGGCCATCTTGGATACAGGACGGCGCTGACGGACACCATTTTGAAAGGGGACCACCCAAGGATCATTTCAGCAAAGTTTGGTTGAGATTGGCTCCGTAGTTTCAGAGGAGAAGATTTTTTTTTAATTTCATCCCCCCTTTTTTCTAATTTGCATAATCGGTCAAAATGGGTAATGGGATTTACTTCAAAATTGCAGGGTAGGTAGATATTGACATGCTGCACATTTTTGCAATTTAAACTTAACATCTATTTCTAAATAGTTTTTGAAATATAAGACGAAAAGTATTAAAATTTAAAAAAAAATTGATGAAAAAAGGGCAATAACTCCAAGATGGGAAATCAAATTTACTTCAAAATTGCAGGGTATGTAGATCTTGACATGCTGAACATGTTTGCAGTTTCAACTTAACATCTGTCTCTTATAGTTTTTGAAATAAAGGACGAAAAGTATTAAAATTTTGAAAATTTGATGAAAAAAGGGAAATAACTCCAAAATGGGTAATGGGATTTACTTCAAAATTGCAGGGTGGGTAGATCTTGATATGCCGCACATTTTTGCAATTTAAAGTTAACCTTTATCTCTTATAGTTTTTGAAATATAAGACGAAAAGTATTAAAATTTTACAAATTTGATGAAAAAAGGGCAATAACTCCAAGATGGGCGATCAGATTTACTTCGAAATTGCAGGGTAGGTAGATCTTGATGTGCTGATCATTTTTACCCCATGTCAGATTTTTGATATTATTAACGGTTTTTGAGTTATTACCCAAAACCTGCAATTTTACCATATGTTCTATTTTTAGTAACAGTGGCCATGTTGGTTGGTGCACGGCATCACCGGACACAATTTTGAAACTAGACACCCTAGTGATGATTCAGACCAAGTTTGGTTTCCATTGGTCTTGTACTTTCAGAGGAGAAGATTTTTGAAAAAGTTTACGACGTACGACGGACGACGACGACGGACGCCAAGTGATGGCAATAGCTCACCTGACCCTTTGGGTCAGGTGAGCTAATAATTTGGGAGATGCATTATATTGGATAGAGAACCCAATGAAAAAAGAACAAGCAATGTCATAAAGAAAGAAGTCTCGGATTACTGGTAAAAATACATCCAGGATATGGCAATACTGTACCAGGGACTTAGGTATCTAGACGTCAACAACGGGTGCATAGCATTATTCCTACAGCCCATTACTCCGACATTTTGGGTGCGTAGCATTATTCCGACACCCCATAACTCCGACAACCCATTACTCCGACAGCCCATTACTCCGACAACCCATTATTCCGACAGCCCATAGTTCCGACAGCCAATAATCTTGCTCAGCAAATAATTTTCTTTATGACATCGGGGCCAGGAAAACAAACAACAATCGATAAAACAATTGACAGCAAATCTCAGGGGCGTAGCTATACCTAACTTGAAGTGGAAGCACAAAATTAGGGTGAGTGGTCTGGGGGCCGCCTAAGGCCCCCAGTGGGTCCAGTGCAAAGTCGTGGTAGGGGGCGAAGCCCCCCTGAAGCTCCGCGAATATAGCATATTTCAATGTATAGAATAAACTTAGGAAAGACCAATAGGCCCTTTCACAGTTATAAAAGCCATATTGGATAGGGGGGAATTTTTGGATAGAGGGAGGAATGGTATGAAAATACAATAAATCCTATGTGTGTTGCTGAGCAATGTTTCTGGTCCATGACGTTTTCCTGTTTTTTTAAACAATTTCTACCTTCAAAATAATATTATTATTATAATGATGAAGAATGTCATTGCCGAATAATAACATGACACTTCTCATGTAAATCTACAGGATACGCCAGCACATCTTCTTTTCTTTCTTTCTTACCATGCCTCCTGCCTTTTTTTTTCTTCTTTATTTTTGCCGAAACGATGTGGAAGCACATGCATCCGTTCTTCCTTACAAGTTGTTTCGTCCTTATGACAGATTCGGCCGTAGTTGATTCGGCCTTAGTTGATGCGGCCTTACGCAAATCCGGCCTTATATCAAATTAATGTTCCAGCCTTATCATATATTTATGCGGCCTACGGCAAATCCGGCCTTATATCAAATGGAAAAGAATAATTAAAAAATAAAAGTTCTATTTAAATTTAAAATATTATTTAAATATTCATGGATATGATGAATAAAATATTGGAACTTGTAGTGTTTTCACAAGATTTACTCGTAACTCAATATGAAAAGCCATAATAAATCGTTATTATTTAAAAAAAAATTAATTAGTAATTTTTGGTAATAATGACGGAAATCATTTCCATTGAAGTTGATGATTAGGAAAACAATTCAGGTTGATATACCAAGCTGTCAACAAGCGAAATTCCTTAGATGTTCTCTTGCAATTAATTATCATTTGTTTAATAGTCGTATAATTGCATTGGCAGTATGATTATAAGGGTTACCAAAAAATAAAAGGAAGCCATACTATAAATTATTCAAAAAGTACTCCAATTCTTTTGATGAAACCGCACTAATATGTGCACATTTTGGTGATGGTCCTACTAATTTCAAAACTATCAACTATGTCGTTTCCTTGCATTGTGTGTGAGCAGAACGTCCGTCCAAAGCAGCATGCTTTAGAGTGTGACAGTTGTTTCCAGTGGCAACACAGACTATGTAATAGTAGGACCATCACTTAATTATTTACTCAAATCATCACAATGTGTCGTTTTATTGTATGTATCATATATATCCATAGATACACATCATTCTTATCTGAGGCCGCATTAATTAACCAAGGCCGTATCAACTAAGGCCGCATTTGTTTAAGGCCGGATTTGCATAAGGCCGAAAGGTTTTCAGGCCGGATCAACTCGAAAGCTCCGTTCTTCCGCAATAGCTACGCCCCTGAATTATCTTGCCGACGAGGTACACAAACTGACGATGAAATGTGAATGAACTCAAATGTTCCAGAAGAGCACGCAGCTTCTGCATATCTGATTGCTGCAATACAAGGTTGCACAAGTTTGTCTTGTTGCTCTTGGTCAATTCCGAACAGGGCAATCGCATCCAGTGAAGAGGAAATAGTTCTATGTACAATAATTTCAAGGCAGCTCCAAATTTGGGAAATGGCCATTTAAATATTTGAATTTATTCCTGCGACTGTTGCGCGTCCATCGGCCGATCGTCCGGCGACCGCCGTTAGGGAAGTATAAATGAGCCCTTAGTACATTGTATGTCATATCCTCATTTTGTATCCATATTGTTGCCATTGCACAGTACCCAAAACGTTTACCCGAGGGTATGTGGCACTCGTTTTATTTCTATTTGACAATGTGCATTGTCGGATTAATGGAAATTTTCATTTTCAGCCAATTATATGTTAGCATTTCTACGTTACCATGGCAGTTGAGAATTTTCTCATACTTAAGAAAATTCTCATGTTTTATGGCGCCAGGTCCAGGTTTTAAAAATATCACAAAATTAATGTAGATATTTGTCATTGTCGGAGTAATGGGCTGTCGGAATAATGGGTTGTCGGAGAAATGGGCTGTCGGAATAATGGGTTGTCGGAGAAATGGGCTGTCGGAAAAATAATGGGTTGTCGGAGAAATGGGCTGTCGTAATAATGGGTTGTCGGAGAAATGGGCTGTCGGAATAATGACTTGACCCCGTCAACAACTACACACCTGGAAAGTTGCATAAACTTCTTACACTCAAATGTAAGTCAGGGGGAGACAGACATAGGATACCTATCAAGTTGAAAATGCTCACAGGGAGCTATATACTACAATCACTGAGACACAAGATTTTCAACAAAGGTACAGACAGCCTATGCATGGCATGTAACAGCGACGATGAAACACTCGAGCATATGATCCTACACTGCAAAGCTTGGTCCAAAACACGGGAACAAATCCTACCGGCCATAGTAAGACTGTTAGCAGAAGGAGAAAATGTTATATGGAGTGGTCTAGTCGACGAAGACAAAATGCAAATCCTCATGGCCATTACGAAAATTTATCAGTCCCTAAATATAAACATAAAGACGACAACAGAAGTGGAATTCCACGCAAGAAGACTGCTCTATAGAATCCACACTGAGAGATATAGAATGCTGATAGCCAAATAGATGAAAGTCAAATGGGGGAGGGGGCCTGTCGGGAGGAACATGAATATTTATACTCTTTAGTCTAAACCAGTCAGTCAATTTATATAACTAAACTCACTTTCATCCTCAATGTTACAATGTTTAGAACTACCTGGTGCAGACAGCAGTCGACAGTGGGAATATCCACAACGTACCTGTCTGTACCTCTGAATTGTTCGTTTTAAGAAAAAAACAGATATAAGTACTTTATATCTTTGGATACTATAGTGTTAAGGGGCAATAGAGTAATCCAAAAGGCGCACATGTTTTTAGATTATAGTCCTTTCTAGCTAAATTTTACCTTCTAACATGTACGCTTAATTTTGTCTTTTAACCAGTGTTAAAGTACATTATTTTTATTTATATCTCTATTTTTAGTATCCAAATACTCAGTAATGAGTTCTTAATATATTTTCTTTTAGTCGATTACTTTTGACAGAGAAAAGCACATATTCTTATTTTTTAATTACTCATTTTAAAAGTAAATAGGACCCAAATATTTAAAAACAAATGTTATCAGTATTTTTGTTAAATATGCAAGTGATGCTTTTAAAACAAATAACTATAATGGAGAATGGATGATAAATCAAGTGCCGGCTGTATATTATATACTGTGATTATAAACTGAGTGGCAGTAATGAACTTTTTACTGGCAGTAAATAAAGAACAGCGACAATAACGTGATAAGTGTAAATATTGATATTGTGATGGGAAAATTGTTCTACACACGTATGTGTGGTTGACCAATAATGGTTGTAAAGATCCAGAGAAGAAGAAGAAGCTCGGGCACAACAGACGTTCGATGAATAGGAGCACCTCATAATCAAAGAATTGTACAACAATTTCGAGTTACACCGTTTGTGTTTCTTTAATCTGTTTAATTTTAATAGATCTATCTAGTACATTTAAATTTTACGATTACATGGAAATAAAAATAGTTGAATAGCAATAAATAAAAGAAAATTTGTCGTAATGCATGTATAGTGATCGATAATGTAAATAATGGTTTTATGTTACCTAAAACAGAACCATGAAGTAACTGACCCAGAGAATCTGGACTGGAAGTACATTATGTACGTGCAAAAATGCATTTGTAAAAAAAATGCAATGTCGTGTACTAGACTCAAATAAGTTAAAATATGATAAATAATTATACCCGTATATAACGATAATATCTTTTTCTACTCTTTAATACAATTTGTTTTTGCTTACATTTTTTCTCTCTTTATTTGTAATTTTTTATTATTTTTATTTTACTCATTTTTAATTCTTTCTAAATTTTCGGTCTGTATTGTGATAAATAACATCTTGAACTTCATATTACCGCCACCATAATGGCATATAACTGAAATATTGTTGAAAAGTGACGTTTAAACACCCATAGCCTCATATAAATTATTGCAATAAAATATCGATTAAGTAACGAAATCGATATAAATTATTTATTATTTATTGTGAGATGTATTGCAACCGCCATTTTTTACTACAACCTTGTGCGCATGCTCGTGTTTGATGGAAAAGCTATAGCTATATTAACTCGAATAATACTACGCCCTCTATCGGCACTATTGTATAGTTAATGTAGCGACCAGCGGGAGCGTAATATAACGACTGGATTATTCAGGTTATAGCTATATTTAGATATTTTGTGATAATAATTTTATATTGTAAAACGATCCACCCTGTGATTTTTTTTCAACAAGATACATTTTTTATAGCATATATTTTATTATAAAATACAATATTGAACTGATTTTCGCTAACACTTCAATCATTGAATATTGATTTTTTTCGGATGTTTAATATTTTTTCCCCCGAATTGCACCCCCTGTTAGTATACTTTTATTGCTTTATTTAAAAAAAAATAACACCAAGAACATCGATGATACAAGTCTTCTTATTCAGAAATAAACCTACAGCAAAATAAAGGTATACTGTAAACAAAATCGTCATTTTTATCTAAATTTATCGTCCGAAAAATACAGTACATACATCAAGGATTTATACAGTAAGATAAATCCTTGGGTACATGTACTCCTCTACTATACTAATTTGGATTAGGTGATGGGAATTAGGTACCATCATGAACCAGAGGCTCTCAAGAGCCTGTATCGTTCACCTGGTAATAAAAAAAACCAATTGGTCCTATGTAAAAACTATGTCCTGCGTCATCTTGGAATTACGATCAACATAAAAAACACAAAGTTTGTAAAGGACCTTCCAATGATTGATGCACAGTTTAGGTTCAATCAGTGCAATAGCTTCAGAGAAGAATATATTTCTGTATTTTCCCCATATGGTTCTGTGTTAATACTATGACCTGTGGTGGCGGCCATCTTGGATTTCCGATCGGCATAAAAAACAGGACCTTCCAATGATCATTCCTGGGCAGTTTGGTTTCAACTGTCCAAGTGGTTTCAGAGAAGAAGCATTTTGAAACATTTTTCCCATAGGGTCCAATGTTAAACTAAGTCCTGCCGTAGCCGCCATTTTGAATTTCATATCAGAATAAAAAACGTAAATTTTGTAGAGGACCATTCAATGAACATTCATGTACAGTTTGGCTTTAATCATATTTGTAGTTTCTGAGAAGAAGGCATTTGAACATTTTCCCATAGGGTCCAATGTTAATCTATGTCCTGCGGTGGTGGCCATCTTGGATTTCCGATCGGCATAAAAAACACACACCTTGTAGAGGACCTTCCAATGATCTTTCCTGGGCAGTTTGGTTTCAATTATCCAAGTGGTTTCAGAGAAGAAGCGTTTTGAAACATTTTTCCCATAGGGTCCAATGTTAAACTAAGTCCTGCCGTAGCCACCATTTTGAATTTCATATCGGAACAAAAAACGTAAAGTTTGTAGAGGACCATCCAATGTACACACATATGGACAGTTTGGCTTTAATCATATTTGTAGTTTCTGAGAAGAAGGCATTTGAACATTTTCCCATAGGGTCCAATGTTAATCTATGTCCTGCGGTGGTGGCCATCTTGAATTTTCGATCGGCATAAAAAAACAGAAACTTTGTAGAGGACCTTCCAATGATCATTCCTGGGCAGTTTGGATTCAATTGTCCAAGTGGTTTCAGAGAAGAAGCGTTTTGAAACATTTTTCCCATAGGGTCCAATGTTAAACTAAGTCCTGCCGTAGCCGCCATTTTGAATTTCATATCGGAACAAAAAACCTAACGTTTGTAGAGGACCATCCAATGAACATTCATGTACAGTTTGGCTTTAATCATATTTGTAGTTTCTGAGAAGAAGGCATTTGAACATTTTCCCATAGGGTCCAATGTTAATCTATGTATTGTGGTGGCGGCCATCTTGGATTTCCGATCGGCATAAAAAACGTAAAATTTGTAGAGGACCTTCCAATGATCATTCCTGGGCAGTTTGGTTTCAACTGTTCAAGTGGTTTCAGAGAAGAAGCGTTTTCAAACATTTCCCCCATAGGGTCCAATGTTAAACTAAGTCCTGCCGTAGCCGCCATTTTGAATTTCATATCGGAACAAAAAACGTAAAGTTTGTAGAGGACCATCCAATGAACATTCTTGTACAGTTTGGCTTTAATCATATTTGTAGTTTCTGAGAAGAAGGCATTTGAACATTTTCCCATAGGGTCCAATGTTAATCTATGTCCTGCGGTGGTGGCCATCTTGGATTTCCGATCGGCATAAAAAACACACACCTTGTAGAGGACCTTCCAATGATCATTCCTGGGCAGTTTGGTTTCAATTATCCAAGTGGTTTCAGAGAAGAAGCGTTTTGAAACATTTTTCCCATAGGGTCCAATGTTAAACTAAGTCCTGCCGTAGCCGCCATTTTGAATTTTATATCGGAACAAAAAACGCAAAGTTTGTAGAGGACCATCCAATGAACATTCATGTACAGTTTGGCTTTAATCATATTTGTAGTTTCTGAGAAGAAGGCATTTGAACATTTTCCCATAGGGTCCAATGTTAATCTATGTCCTGCGGTGGTGGCCATCTTGGATTTCCGACCGGCATAAAAAACAGAAACTTTGTAGAGGACCTTCCAATGATCATTCCTGGGCAGTTTGGTTTCAACTGTCCAAGTGGTTTCAGAGAAGAAGCATTTTGAAACATTTTTCCCATAGGGTCCAATGTTAAACTAAGTCCTGCCGTAGCCGCCATTTTGAATTTCATATCGGAACAAAAAACGTAAAGTTTGTAGAGGACCATCCAATGAACATTCTTGTACAGTTTGGCTTTAATCATATTTGTAGTTTCTGAGAAGAAGGCATTTGAACATTTTCCCATAGGGTCCAATGTTAATCTATGTCCTGCGGTGGTGGCCATCTTGGATTTCCGATCGGCATAAAAAACACACACCTTGTAGAGGACCTTCCAATGATCATTCCTGGGCAGTTTGGTTTCAATTATCCAAGTGGTTTCAGAGAAGAAGCGTTTTGAAACATTTTTCCCATAGGGTCCAATGTTAAACTAAGTCCTGCCATAGCCGCCATTTTGAATTTTATATCGGAACAAAAAACGCAAAGTTTGTAGAGGACCATCCAATGAACATTCATGTACAGTTTGGCTTTAATCATATTTGTAGTTTCTGAGAAGAAGGCATTTGAACATTTTCCCATAGGGTCCAATGTTAATCTATGTCCTGCAGTGGCGGCCATCTTGAATTTTCGATCGGCATAAAAAAACAGAAACTTTGTAGAGGACCTTCCAATGATCATTCCTGGGCAGTTTGGTTTCAATTATCCAAGTGGTTTCAGAGAAGAAGCGTTTTGAAACATTTTTCCCATAGGGTCCAATGTTAAACTAAGTCCTGCCGTAGCCGCCATTTTGAATTTCATACCAGAACAAAAAACGTAAAGTTTGTAGAGGACCATCTAATGAACATTCATGTACAGTTTGGCTTTAATCATATTTGTAGTTTCTGAGTAGAAGGCATTTGAATATTTTCCCATAGGGTCCAATGTTAATCTATGTCCTGCGGTGGCGGCCATCTTGGATTTCCGACCGGCATAAAAAACAGAAAATTTGTAGAGGACCTTCCAATGATCATTCCTGGGCAGTTTAGTTTCAACTGTCCAAGTGGTTTCAGAGAAGAAGCATTTTGAAACATTTTTCCCATAGGGTCCAATGTTAAACTAAGTCCTGCCATAGCCGCCATTTTGAATTTCATACCAGAACAAAAAACGTAAAGTTTGTAGAGGACCATCTAATGAACATTCATGTACAGTTTGGCTTTAATCATATTTGTAGTTTCTGAGTAGAAGGCATTTGAACATTTTCCCATAGGGTCCAATGTTAATCTATGTCCTGCGGTGGTGGCCATCTTGGATTTCTGACCGGCATAAAAAACAGAAAATTTGTAGAGGACCTTCCAATGATCATTCCTGGGCAGTTTGGTTTCAACTGTCCAAGTGGTTTCAGAGAAGAAGCATTTTGAAACATTTTTCCCATAGGGTCCAATGTTAAACTAAGTTCTGCCGTAGCCGCCATTTTGAATTTCATATCGGAACAAAAAACCTTAAGATTGTAGAGGACCATCCAATGAACATTCATGTACAGTTTGGCTTTAATCATATTTGTAGTTTCTGAGAAGAAGGCATTTGAACATTTTCCCATAGGGTCCAATGTTAATCTATGTATTGTGGTGGCGGCCATCTTGGATTTCCGATCGGCATAAAAAACATAAAATTTCTAGAGGACCTTCCAATGATCATTCCTAGGCAGTTTGGTTTCAATTATCCAAGTGGTTTCAGAGAAGAAGCGTTTTGAAACATTTTTCCCATAGGGTTCAACGTTAAACTAAGTCCTGCCGTAGCCGCCATTTTGAATTTCATACCGGAACAAAAAACGTAAAGTTTGTAGAGGACCATCTAATGAACATTCATGTACAGTTTGGCATTAATCATATTTGTAGTTTCTGAGTAGAAGGCATTTGAATATTTTCCCATAGGGTCCAATGTTAATCTATGTCCTGCGGTGGCGGCCATCTTGGATTTCCGAACGGCATAAAAAATAGAAAATTTGTAGAGGACCTTCCAATGATCATTCCTGGGCAGTTTGGTTTCAACTGTCCAAGTGGTTTCAGAGAAGAAGCATTTTGAAACATTTTTCCCATAGGGTCCAATGTTAAACTAAGTCCTGCCGTAGCCGCCATTTTGAATTTCATATCGGAACAAAAAACCTTAAGATTGTAGAGGACCATCCAATGAACATTCATGTACAGTTTGGCTTTAATAATATTTGTAGTTTCTGAGAAGAAGGCATTTGAACATTTTCCCATAGGGTCCAATGTTAATCTATGTCCTGCGGTGGCGGCCATCTTGGATTTCCGACCGGCATAAAAAACATAAAATTTGTAGAGGACCTTCCAATGATTATTCCTGGGCAGTTTGGTTTCAACTGTCCAAGTGGTTTCAGAGAAGAAGCATTTTGAAACATTTTTCCCATAGGGTCCAATGTTAAACTAAGTCCTGCCGTAGCCGCCATTTTGAATTTCATATCGGAACAAAAAACCTTAAGATTGTAGAGGACCATCCAATGTACATTCATGTACAGTTTGGCTTTAATAATATTTGTAGTTTCTGAGAAGAAGGCATTTGAACATTTTCCCATAGGGTCCAATGTTAATCTATGTCCTGCGGTGGCGGCCATCTTGGATTTCCGACCGGCATAAAAAACAGAAAATTTGTAGAGGACCTTCCAATGATCATTCCTGGGCAGTTTGGTTTCAACTGTCCAAGTGGTTTCAGAGAAGAAGCATTTTGAAACATTTTTCCCATAGGGTCCAATGTTAAACTAAGTCCTGCCGTAGCCGCCATTTTGAATTTCATATCGGAACAAAAAACCTTAAGATTGTAGAGGACCATCCAATGAACATTCATGTACAGTTTGGCTTTAATAATATTTGTAGTTTCTGAGAAGAAGGCATTTGAACATTTTCCCATAGGGTCCAATGTTAATCTATGTCCTGCGGTGGCGGCCATCTTGGATTTCCGACCGGCATAAAAAACTTGTACAGGACCTTCCAATGATCATTCCTGGGCAGTTTGGTTTCAATTGTCCAAGTGGTTTCAGAGAAGAAGCATTTTGAAACATTTTTCCCATAGGGTCCAATGTTAAACTAAGTCCTGTCGTAGCCGCCATTTTGAATTTCATATCGGAACAAAAAACCTTAAGATTGTAGAGGACCATCCAATGAACATTCATGTACAGTTTGGCTTTAATCATATTTGTAGTTTCTGAGAAGAAGGCATTTGAACATTTTCCCATAGGGTCCAATGTTAATCTATGTCCTGCGATGGCAGCCATCTTGGATTTCCGATCGGCATAAAAAACAGTAACTTGGTAAAGGACATTCCAATGATCATTCCTTTACAGTTTGGGTTCAGTCAGTTCATTAATTTCGGAGAAGATGATCTTTGAAATTTCAGCCAATCAGAGCATATTATTGGCCCTGGCAGCCATATTGAATATCCGACTGGAACGAAAAACAGTAACTTTGTAGAGGACCATCCAAGGAACATTCCTGCTAAGTTCGGTTCCAATCGGCCAAGTGGTTTCGGAGAAGAAGCTTGAAATGTGAAAAGTTTACAGACGACAGACGACGGACGCCAAGTGATGGCAATAGTTCACCTGGACCTTTGGTCCAGGTGAACTAATAAAACCTTGTATAACTTGTATAGAAGACAAAACCAAAGTGTATGCAATATACACATGTCTGGAGAAATGCAACCAAAGCTGTATGCAATATACACATATCCGGATAAATACAACCACACATGAATAATTACTATTTTTTAAATATTAAAACATATTAATTTTTATTTCAAAGTTGGGAAGTAAATAAAAGCAAAACGCTTGAATTGAATTCACTCTTATAATGATTTTTTAGAATGTAGGACAGAAAGTCACAGGACAAAAAGTCACAGACGAAAAGTCACAGGTTTAAAGTCACAGTTTAAATTTTGCATTTTGACAAAACATATAGGACAAAAAGTCACAATGAACAATTTTGTAAAATGACTGGCCCCATGTATTACAAGTAACAATAGGACAACAAGTCACAATTCAATTTTATGCTCATTTTTGCTTTCAAATTATATTCATACTTAATTTTAATTATTTAAAAAAAATGTATGGAATAAAACACTTTGAAAATCTGATTTTTGATAGATATAGTTTCTATGAAAACAAACAGATGTCAAAACACACCTGATTATTAAAATTTTTACATGTATGGCTTTATTGTCACTCCAATCAATTAAAATCCCTATTTTGTTAATTGATACGGTTCTTTTTATTATACATATGCTTTTACTTTCAATACTTCGTTCATCACATTAATGAATGACATATTGAAAGGAATGGCAAATGGATAGTTAGAAGACACTTTATTTTATAGTGTTAAAGGGTATAAATATTTACACAATGACTTGTAAGTCCAACACAAAAAACCAGTCTTTACAGTTTGACACAAAGAAATAAGAATACAACTTTTATTGTTCGTCATCCTGAAGTAACGAGGAGGTTTTGAATAGCGAGTACTTGAGAAATAACATGTATCACACAGTGACTTTCTGTCCTACCTACATACCGTACATGAATCTAGGTGTATACATATTGTGACTTTTTATCCTACCTACATACGGTACATGAATCAAGGTGCTACAGTGTAACAATGGTGTGGGTTCAAATCCCGTCGAGGGAAGAACAAAAATTTGACAGCTCTAAAATCTAATTCTAACACTGTTTGGTTTAATTTTCAGACGTATATAATATTTAGTATTAACCTAGTATCCTTTAAAGTAACTTTGAGATCCAGTGGGACAGATATATTGTATGGTTGTCACTTGCTTCTAGACGTTTGTATAGTATACTTTATTTCCTGTGACTGTATAGTGAATAATTCTTCATTATCCTATCCAATATATTAAAAATTGCTGAGTTAGATTGCTGTCAAATTATAATATTAAGTATATATGTACCATCTACACACGCTTATACACATGTCTTACGCCTATCCCTAGATTTGCCTTACGAGACAAGGTAACACTACGACTATTGAAGCTCCTTTTTTAGGGAGTGGATGTAGTCGAGTGGTCTAGGGCGCTGAACGTAAGGCTAAGCGAATGGTGCTACAGTGTAACAATGGTGTGGGTTCAAATCCCGTCGAGGGAAGAACAAAAATTTGACAGCTCTAAAATCTAATTCTAACACTGTTTGGTTTAATTTTCAGACGTATATAATATTTAGTATTAACCTAGTATCCTTTAAAGTAACTTTGAGATCCAGTGGGACAGATATATTGTATGGTTGTCACTTGCTTCTAGACGTTTGTATAGTATACTTTATTTCCTGTGACTGTATAGTGAATAATTCTTCATTATCCTATCCAATATATTAAAAATTGCTGAGTTAGATTGCTGTCAAATTATAATATTAAGTATATATGTACCATCTACACACGCTTATACACATGTCTTACGCCTATCCCTAGATTTGCCTTACGAGACAAGGTAACACTACGACTATTGAAGCTCCTTTTTTAGGGAGTGGATGTAGTCGAGTGGTCTAGGGCGCTGAACGTAAGGCTAAGCGAATGGTGCTACAGTGTAACAATGGTGTGGGTTCAAATCCCGTCGAGGGAAGAACAAAAATTTGACAGCTCTAAAATCTAATTCTAACACTGTTTGGTTTAATTTTCAGACGTATATAATATTTAGTATTAACCTAGTATCCTTTAAAGTAACTTTGAGATCCAGTGGGACAGATATATTGTATGGTTGTCACTTGCTTCTAGACGTTTGTATAGTATACTTTATTTCCTGTGACTGTATAGTGAATAATTCTTCATTATCCTATCCAATATATTAAAAATTGCTGAGTTAGATTGCTGTCAAATTATAATATTAAGTATATATGTACCATCTACACACGCTTATACACATGTCTTACGCCTATCCCTAGATTTGCCTTACGAGACAAGGTAACACTACGACTATTGAAGCTCCTTTTTTAGGGAGTGGATGTAGTCGAGTGGTCTAGGGCGCTGAACGTAAGGCTAAGCGAATGGTGCTACAGTGTAACAATGGTGTGGGTTCAAATCCCGTCGAGGGAAGAACAAAAATTTGACAGCTCTAAAATCTAATTCTAACACTGTTTGGTTTAATTTTCAGACGTATATAATATTTAGTATTAACCTAGTATCCTTTAAAGTAACTTTGAGATCCAGTGGGACAGATATATTGTATGGTTGTCACTTGCTTCTAGACGTTTGTATAGTATACTTTATTTCCTGTGACTGTATAGTGAATAATTCTTCATTATCCTATCCAATATATTAAAAATTGCTGAGTTAGATTGCTGTCAAATTATAATATTAAGTATATATGTACCATCTACACACGCTTATACACATGTCTTACGCCTATCCCTAGATTTGCCTTACGAGACAAGGTAACACTACGACTATTGAAGCTCCTTTTTTAGGGAGTGGATGTAGTCGAGTGGTCTAGGGCGCTGAACGTAAGGCTAAGCGAATGGTGCTACAGTGTAACAATGGTGTGGGTTCAAATCCCGTCGAGGGAAGAACAAAAATTTGACAGCTCTAAAATCTAATTCTAACACTGTTTGGTTTAATTTTCAGACGTATATAATATTTAGTATTAACCTAGTATCCTTTAAAGTAACTTTGAGATCCAGTGGGACAGATATATTGTATGGTTGTCACTTGCTTCTAGACGTTTGTATAGTATACTTTATTTCCTGTGACTGTATAGTGAATAATTCTTCATTATCCTATCCAATATATTAAAAATTGCTGAGTTAGATTGCTGTCAAATTATAATATTAAGTATATATGTACCATCTACACACGCTTATACACATGTCTTACGCCTATCCCTAGATTTGCCTTACGAGACAAGGTAACACTACGACTATTGAAGCTCCTTTTTTAGGGAGTGGATGTAGTCGAGTGGTCTAGGGCGCTGAACGTAAGGCTAAGCGAATGGTGCTACAGTGTAACAATGGTGTGGGTTCAAATCCCGTCGAGGGAAGAACAAAAATTTGACAGCTCTAAAATCTAATTCTAACACTGTTTGGTTTAATTTTCAGACGTATATAATATTTAGTATTAACCTAGTATCCTTTAAAGTAACTTTGAGATCCAGTGGGACAGATATATTGTATGGTTGTCACTTGCTTCTAGACGTTTGTATAGTATACTTTATTTCCTGTGACTGTATAGTGAATAATTCTTCATTATCCTATCCAATATATTAAAAATTGCTGAGTTAGATTGCTGTCAAATTATAATATTAAGTATATATGTACCATCTACACACGCTTATACACATGTCTTACGCCTATCCCTAGATTTGCCTTACGAGACAAGGTAACACTACGACTATTGAAGCTCCTTTTTTAGGGAGTGGATGTAGTCGAGTGGTCTAGGGCGCTGAACGTAAGGCTAAGCGAATGGTGCTACAGTGTAACAATGGTGTGGGTTCAAATCCCGTCGAGGGAAGAACAAAAATTTGACAGCTCTAAAATCTAATTCTAACACTGTTTGGTTTAATTTTCAGACGTATATAATATTTAGTATTAACCTAGTATCCTTTAAAGTAACTTTGAGATCCAGTGGGACAGATATATTGTATGGTTGTCACTTGCTTCTAGACGTTTGTATAGTATACTTTATTTCCTGTGACTGTATAGTGAATAATTCTTCATTATCCTATCCAATATATTAAAAATTGCTGAGTTAGATTGCTGTCAAATTATAATATTAAGTATATATGTACCATCTACACACGCTTATACACATGTCTTACGCCTATCCCTAGATTTGCCTTACGAGACAAGGTAACACTACGACTATTGAAGCTCCTTTTTTAGGGAGTGGATGTAGTCGAGTGGTCTAGGGCGCTGAACGTAAGGCTAAGCGAATGGTGCTACAGTGTAACAATGGTGTGGGTTCAAATCCCGTCGAGGGAAGAACAAAAATTTGACAGCTCTAAAATCTAATTCTAACACTGTTTGGTTTAATTTTCAGACGTATATAATATTTAGTATTAACCTAGTATCCTTTAAAGTAACTTTGAGATCCAGTGGGACAGATATATTGTATGGTTGTCACTTGCTTCTAGACGTTTGTATAGTATACTTTATTTCCTGTGACTGTATAGTGAATAATTCTTCATTATCCTATCCAATATATTAAAAATTGCTGAGTTAGATTGCTGTCAAATTATAATATTAAGTATATATGTACCATCTACACACGCTTATACACATGTCTTACGCCTATCCCTAGATTTGCCTTACGAGACAAGGTAACACTACGACTATTGAAGCTCCTTTTTTAGGGAGTGGATGTAGTCGAGTGGTCTAGGGCGCTGAACGTAAGGCTAAGCGAATGGTGCTACAGTGTAACAATGGTGTGGGTTCAAATCCCGTCGAGGGAAGAACAAAAATTTGACAGCTCTAAAATCTAATTCTAACACTGTTTGGTTTAATTTTCAGACGTATATAATATTTAGTATTAACCTAGTATCCTTTAAAGTAACTTTGAGATCCAGTGGGACAGATATATTGTATGGTTGTCACTTGCTTCTAGACGTTTGTATAGTATACTTTATTTCCTGTGACTGTATAGTGAATAATTCTTCATTATCCTATCCAATATATTAAAAATTGCTGAGTTAGATTGCTGTCAAATTATAATATTAAGTATATATGTACCATCTACACACGCTTATACACATGTCTTACGCCTATCCCTAGATTTGCCTTACGAGACAAGGTAACACTACGACTATTGAAGCTCCTTTTTTAGGGAGTGGATGTAGTCGAGTGGTCTAGGGCGCTGAACGTAAGGCTAAGCGAATGGTGCTACAGTGTAACAATGGTGTGGGTTCAAATCCCGTCGAGGGAAGAACAAAAATTTGACAGCTCTAAAATCTAATTCTAACACTGTTTGGTTTAATTTTCAGACGTATATAATATTTAGTATTAACCTAGTATCCTTTAAAGTAACTTTGAGATCCAGTGGGACAGATATATTGTATGGTTGTCACTTGCTTCTAGACGTTTGTATAGTATACTTTATTTCCTGTGACTGTATAGTGAATAATTCTTCATTATCCTATCCAATATATTAAAAATTGCTGAGTTAGATTGCTGTCAAATTATAATATTAAGTATATATGTACCATCTACACACGCTTATACACATGTCTTACGCCTATCCCTAGATTTGCCTTACGAGACAAGGTAACACTACGACTATTGAAGCTCCTTTTTTAGGGAGTGGATGTAGTCGAGTGGTCTAGGGCGCTGAACGTAAGGCTAAGCGAATGGTGCTACAGTGTAACAATGGTGTGGGTTCAAATCCCGTCGAGGGAAGAACAAAAATTTGACAGCTCTAAAATCTAATTCTAACACTGTTTGGTTTAATTTTCAGACGTATATAATATTTAGTATTAACCTAGTATCCTTTAAAGTAACTTTGAGATCCAGTGGGACAGATATATTGTATGGTTGTCACTTGCTTCTAGACGTTTGTATAGTATACTTTATTTCCTGTGACTGTATAGTGAATAATTCTTCATTATCCTATCCAATATATTAAAAATTGCTGAGTTAGATTGCTGTCAAATTATAATATTAAGTATATATGTACCATCTACACACGCTTATACACATGTCTTACGCCTATCCCTAGATTTGCCTTACGAGACAAGGTAACACTACGACTATTGAAGCTCCTTTTTTAGGGAGTGGATGTAGTCGAGTGGTCTAGGGCGCTGAACGTAAGGCTAAGCGAATGGTGCTACAGTGTAACAATGGTGTGGGTTCAAATCCCGTCGAGGGAAGAACAAAAATTTGACAGCTCTAAAATCTAATTCTAACACTGTTTGGTTTAATTTTCAGACGTATATAATATTTAGTATTAACCTAGTATCCTTTAAAGTAACTTTGAGATCCAGTGGGACAGATATATTGTATGGTTGTCACTTGCTTCTAGACGTTTGTATAGTATACTTTATTTCCTGTGACTGTATAGTGAATAATTCTTCATTATCCTATCCAATATATTAAAAATTGCTGAGTTAGATTGCTGTCAAATTATAATATTAAGTATATATGTACCATCTACACACGCTTATACACATGTCTTACGCCTATCCCTAGATTTGCCTTACGAGACAAGGTAACACTACGACTATTGAAGCTCCTTTTTTAGGGAGTGGATGTAGTCGAGTGGTCTAGGGCGCTGAACGTAAGGCTAAGCGAATGGTGCTACAGTGTAACAATGGTGTGGGTTCAAATCCCGTCGAGGGAAGAACAAAAATTTGACAGCTCTAAAATCTAATTCTAACACTGTTTGGTTTAATTTTCAGACGTATATAATATTTAGTATTAACCTAGTATCCTTTAAAGTAACTTTGAGATCCAGTGGGACAGATATATTGTATGGTTGTCACTTGCTTCTAGACGTTTGTATAGTATACTTTATTTCCTGTGACTGTATAGTGAATAATTCTTCATTATCCTATCCAATATATTAAAAATTGCTGAGTTAGATTGCTGTCAAATTATAATATTAAGTATATATGTACCATCTACACACGCTTATACACATGTCTTACGCCTATCCCTAGATTTGCCTTACGAGACAAGGTAACACTACGACTATTGAAGCTCCTTTTTTAAGGGAGTGGATGTAGTCGAGTGGTCTAGGGCGCTGAACGTAAGGCTAAGCGAATGGTGCTACAGTGTAACAATGGTGTGGGTTCAAATCCCGTCGAGGGAAGAACAAAAATTTGACAGCTCTAAAATCTAATTCTAACACTGTTTGGTTTAATTTTCAGACGTATATAATATTTAGTATTAACCTAGTATCCTTTAAAGTAACTTTGAGATCCAGTGGGACAGATATATTGTATGGTTGTCACTTGCTTCTAGACGTTTGTATAGTATACTTTATTTCCTGTGACTGTATAGTGAATAATTCTTCATTATCCTATCCAATATATTAAAAATTGCTGAGTTAGATTGCTGTCAAATTATAATATTAAGTATATATGTACCATCTACACACGCTTATACACATGTCTTACGCCTATCCCTAGATTTGCCTTACGAGACAAGGTAACACTACGACTATTGAAGCTCCTTTTTTAGGGAGTGGATGTAGTCGAGTGGTCTAGGGCGCTGAACGTAAGGCTAAGCGAATGGTGCTACAGTGTAACAATGGTGTGGGTTCAAATCCCGTCGAGGGAAGAACAAAAATTTGACAGCTCTAAAATCTAATTCTAACACTGTTTGGTTTAATTTTCAGACGTATATAATATTTAGTATTAACCTAGTATCCTTTAAAGTAACTTTGAGATCCAGTGGGACAGATATATTGTATGGTTGTCACTTGCTTCTAGACGTTTGTATAGTATACTTTATTTCCTGTGACTGTATAGTGAATAATTCTTCATTATCCTATCCAATATATTAAAAATTGCTGAGTTAGATTGCTGTCAAATTATAATATTAAGTATATATGTACCATCTACACACGCTTATACACATGTCTTACGCCTATCCCTAGATTTGCCTTACGAGACAAGGTAACACTACGACTATTGAAGCTCCTTTTTTAAGGGAGTGGATGTAGTCGAGTGGTCTAGGGCGCTGAACGTAAGGCTAAGCGAATGGTGCTACAGTGTAACAATGGTGTGGGTTCAAATCCCGTCGAGGGAAGAACAAAAATTTGACAGCTCTAAAATCTAATTCTAACACTGTTTGGTTTAATTTTCAGACGTATATAATATTTAGTATTAACCTAGTATCCTTTAAAGTAACTTTGAGATCCAGTGGGACAGATATATTGTATGGTTGTCACTTGCTTCTAGACGTTTGTATAGTATACTTTATTTCCTGTGACTGTATAGTGAATAATTCTTCATTATCCTATCCAATATATTAAAAATTGCTGAGTTAGATTGCTGTCAAATTATAATATTAAGTATATATGTACCATCTACACACGCTTATACACATGTCTTACGCCTATCCCTAGATTTGCCTTACGAGACAAGGTAACACTACGACTATTGAAGCTCCTTTTTTAGGGAGTGGATGTAGTCGAGTGGTCTAGGGCGCTGAACGTAAGGCTAAGCGAATGGTGCTACAGTGTAACAATGGTGTGGGTTCAAATCCCGTCGAGGGAAGAACAAAAATTTGACAGCTCTAAAATCTAATTCTAACACTGTTTGGTTTAATTTTCAGACGTATATAATATTTAGTATTAACCTAGTATCCTTTAAAGTAACTTTGAGATCCAGTGGGACAGATATATTGTATGGTTGTCACTTGCTTCTAGACGTTTGTATAGTATACTTTATTTCCTGTGACTGTATAGTGAATAATTCTTCATTATCCTATCCAATATATTAAAAATTGCTGAGTTAGATTGCTGTCAAATTATAATATTAAGTATATATGTACCATCTACACACGCTTATACACATGTCTTACGCCTATCCCTAGATTTGCCTTACGAGACAAGGTAACACTACGACTATTGAAGCTCCTTTTTTAGGGAGTGGATGTAGTCGAGTGGTCTAGGGCGCTGAACGTAAGGCTAAGCGAATGGTGCTACAGTGTAACAATGGTGTGGGTTCAAATCCCGTCGAGGGAAGAACAAAAATTTGACAGCTCTAAAATCTAATTCTAACACTGTTTGGTTTAATTTTCAGACGTATATATATATATATATATATATATTGTGACTTCTTGTCCTACCTACATACATGTTAAGCAAAAATATAAGTTGTGACTTTTTGTCCGCCAGGGTAAAAAATATAGATTGTGACTTTTTGTCCTAGGAGTTTTGTGACTTTTTGTCCTGTGACTTTCTGTCCGTTTACCATTTTTTAATTTCATTTAAAATAAAGATTAAAAAAAATGTATTTTATGATAATGATGGCTGATTAAAATTGTTTGTCATGCATCAGCTGTCAGTTGTAATATACAGGATGTAACCAATATACAGGAAGAGCCCCTACTGTGAAGCCATCTATTTTGAGATGCCATTCAATGAAAATATTGTTACAAC
This sequence comes from Bathymodiolus brooksi, assembly GCA_963680875.1. Classification (NCBI taxonomy): domain Eukaryota; kingdom Metazoa; phylum Mollusca; class Bivalvia; order Mytilida; family Modiolidae; genus Bathymodiolus; species Bathymodiolus brooksi. The sequence goes on along the minus strand of OY804576.1, from coordinate 126,614,875 downwards.
CTGACCATATTGTTACATAATAAGAATAAGAATTAGATTAGAAATTAAAATTTATAGAAGGCAAGGATTTATATAATTAACACATTTAAGTCACATTTCATTTATTTAGCCTAACTTGGGTCAGTTATCTTTATTATTAATCCAATCATGGTCCCACAGGGGGCAGTTACATAAATACAATGCTCCCTCGGTCTATCGCCCCCCCGTTTTATCGCCAACCTCGCCTATCGCCAAAATTCTCATCGGTCCCGATTTCCCCCATTAAAAATACCCCGTTATACTGCCAAACTCAGCTACCGCCATCCGCCACAGGTTTTCAGACACAAAAGTCGTAAATCCAATTTAAATTCCCCCGTTAGTACCGCCCACAACTACCTTTTTGACAGCTGTGTATTGATCAGTAATTATGCAAAACTGGTCATCGGACACGGTCATTGATCTCATAGTTGAGGGTCGGAACAGGTGATCAGTTGCTTTGATTAGAATAATTACCTGTATTTACTTTTCTAGTGATTACATTTGTACTTTTAATCCTGAGTAAAATTTGTAATTTAATTAGTTGTCATAAAAATGTCGTGCTTGAAGAGAAAGCGTAATTAATTAGACGACAAACAAAAACGTGCAATTATAAGTTATGCAAAGGAAAATCCAAAATTAACATATAACAACAAATTGCCGATAATTTGACAATTAAATGGGATCTTCCAATAACCCCACAAATGAAGATGAACTGTTGCTGTCACGTGTTTATAATGACCTTGATGTCTCGAGCTACAAATGACGGTTCAAGAATTTGTCGACATTGACAAAGATCTGCAAACTGTACAGGACATTTCCGATGTGAATATAATTATTCTAATTTATTTATTTATTAAACATGTATTATTTATACTTATGTATTTGTACAAGTGCAAAATGCATGTCAGTCGAGTTGAAAGTTTATCTTTTCATATGATCACATAACTTCCGGTTTTCAATGTCCCTCAGTTTATCGCCAAACTCGCTATACCGCCAAACTACCGACTGCACAGAAGGTGGCGGTTTAACGAGGGAGCACTGTACAACAATTATGATCATACAGTAGACATTACATTTGACAAATTTAATTAAAAAGACAAAAATGGTTTAAAAAAAAATCTGTCTAATAATTAAGTATTTACCTAAATAACGATATCATGACGTATAATAATTTCTCACCGTTAATGTATTTATTTTATTAAGATATTTATACACATATATAAGAAAAAAGAAATAAATTTATTTTCTAAGTACAAATAAATTGAAAGACGGGTTGAAAATCGAAAATGCAAAATAGTTATCTTAGTATAATAAAAGGCGTCTTCACCTGTGATAGGTGTATTTGTATATCATGAATGCACGATGCGACGGCATGCTGAGATGGGTCATGTTTTGACAGGTAAACTGTAAAAACCCGTAGAATACACTATCAAAATATTATTTCACCTATATCAGGATTCCGCAGACTGCCAATTTTCAAGAAAAAAAGCGGGATTTACGGATTTATGACCCATTCGTCATAAACAAAATAAAACTTAAATTTTACTAATTAATTTTAATCCAAATTTGCCTTTAAAGAAATAAATGTATAAATTAGAATTATTTACCCGAGTTCGTTCGCCCCACATTTGGCGAACACGTAAAAGAGCAAACGCACCCGATATCGTAAACCGGCACCTATTTGCAGCAAGTGAAAGGGCTCTAGCATCGATTGTCGCGAGTACATAGGGACATATTAATATTCGCTTCTAGTGCACTTAAAACATGGGTACTGCATGTTAATACATTTTATTCATGGATAATATTGTATATATCGCCCGCTGCAGCCGTTAACAGATCTATACTTTCCGTATATCACTCATTTATTTCAGCTTTACTAAGATACGCATGTTTCTTTATGCACAAATTTATTGGTTAGCAGAATTTGGGGACGTTTCCTGTTTACAGTTTAACTATCTGAGAGTGGAGACTCTCACTCCGATATGGATACTCTCACTCCGACCGACGAGGATTTTATCGGACGATTTTAAGAGTGACACCCTCTTCAAATCCGACAAAATTTCGGGTGACTCCAAGTCCGACCTGAGAGTATGAGCGTTGATACACTTTGAGAGATCTGTAAGTCAGTTTAAATATTTCCAAATTATGGTCCTTAAAGATACTTATTTGACCCTTTTTTGCTTTTTCAGATTAACAAAAAAATTAGATATCGTACAAAATTTGTGAAGAATTATATTATTTAGCAATAAAATAAGAAATTGGATCTTTTTTTAAATCTGATTCTTACAACACAGAGGCAGGTTTCCAATAATGACTTACAGGTTCATCTGGGCAGGGATTTGTTGACACTTTGTAAATATTGCATGTTATTGGTCTAATTGGTCCATATGGATACACAGGTGTTGTTAGGGTAAATTTAGATATTCTGCCTGGATCATCTTTTCTATTTTTTAATGCATTCTGTGCATGACAACTTTTGGGTATGACTACATACAATTTCTGTGGACATCTATAGTCAACAATATCTTTATCACTAAATGCTGGTGAAATTCCTTCTACTAGGACCTCTGAATAACAAAATGAATAAAGTGTTCCATATTAAGTTGTTATTGAGAATTTTACTGATTTTATTTTATTTTCTGTATCACTATAACATCTACTTACATTTGGCCTTTGTAATAATGCACAAAAATTACACAGAAATATAATAAATATGGCTGCTGTGTAAGGCCATCTTGACCTCTCTTTATTAGTCCTCATTAAATAGTAAGTATTTTTTTTGCAATTTCATAATTATAACACACATGACAATAGATATTGACCAATCAGAAGCAATGATGCTTATTGGTAAATAAACATTATGGGGTGACCTCTCTTAATTTGTCCTTTATTGTTGATTTAAATAGCAATAATTATGAAACATGATCATTTTACTGAAAATAAATAAAAGCTTGTAACCTTTGTGGCCTAAAACTCTTGATCAAAATCCAATAAAGAATTTGTGCAGATTCCTGATTTTGTTTTTCACCACAGTGTAGATCAATAAAATCTGACCAAATCTCTTTTAAATGTAGTACCATGATGTGACAGATATATTGACAAAGAGAAATAATATATTCCCTCTGTGCAATGCTATGCAATTGGTGTACTAACGTTGTGAGTTCGAATCCCGCTCAGGCGGGGTGTATTCGATACAACATTATGTGATAAAGTTTGTCAGTGGTTTTTTATGAGTACTCTGGTTTCCTTCACCAAAAAAAAAACCAGACTGCCACGATATAACTGAAATATTGTTGAAAGTGGTGTTAAACACCCTAACCCAATATTCCCTCTTAAGGTAGAAAATAATTACCTGGCAATACTTTATTGAGATAATTTGCGACAAATGCCCAAGCTAGACCATAGGCCACATCCCCAGCTGGTAACAGTAACTGTGTCTCCATAGGAATGTCTCTACCTGAAAATAATATAAATCTGAATTAAAGAGTAGGACGATCAATAAACTAGAGGCTCACATGAGCCTGTATGCATAACCTGGAAAAGAAAATTAATTGATCACTCTGGGTCTAAACCCAATCGTAAAAATATTCATCAGTACAAAATTGAATGTAATAGATTGCTATCAAAATACTGCTTCATGCAAACAGCAATTACATTTCCCTTCCTGGTTCTGAAGTAGATTATTGATATCTTCCCATTGCAACCTAATTTACACTTTGGATCATAATGACATGGAAACCCTTATATTGGCATTATTGGGGGAATTAATTTGAGAGTCAAGTAAGAGTATGTTGTTGAGTTTTCTCACCCAAATATCATCAAGTAATCCAATAGATTGCTTTTTGGAGGATTAGGGTTATCGTTTTGAACTCCACTTTCAACAATATTTCAGTTATATCAGTTTTATTGGTGGAGGAAACAGGAGTACCCAGAGATAACCACTGACCTTCCACAAGTCACTGACAAACTTTATTACAGAATGTTGCATCTAGTACATCTCTCAATGAACGGGAATCAAACTCACAACTTTACAATCATGACCACGACATCCCCTCATTTTAATTCTGCTTTTCGAATGAATACCATAAATACATGGTTTATATCAATATATTGAGAGAAAAAACAAGAGAAATTGATGATGCAGTCAACCAAAAATCTGACAGGAGCCACAAGCTTTTGAGAAAAGGACCCTCCTCCTTATTTTTCGATTTTATTTTTAGTAAATAATAGTAGTAAAACTTCACTGATCCAAATGTGGGTAAAGTACAGTGAAACCTCTTTATACTGAACCCTAAATAAAACAGAAAACTGGATAAACCCAACTTTTACATATGAAATCTTTTTTTTTTATTTAACCTGCATTTTCCAAACACAAAAACTGGTCACAAGGGGTTATGGACAGATTTCACTATATTCCCAATTGATGCCAGCAACAATTCAACTACAATTACTGTTATTTCTTAAGTTTATTTCTATATTATATTTTCGATTAATACATTGTAAAGTATATTGATAAGTGCATAAACCATGAAAATAAAAAAAAAACACACTTATTTTGTGGTAAAATTAAATCAGTTTTATTAGATAAATACCAAATTATATGCTAATACTATTTATATCCTTTTCACAAATTTACTTTTCACAAAAATGACACCATCTTTGTTCCTGCTAAATAAAAGGTGGTGTTTTAACCTGAATGTTTCTGGAACTTGTTAATAATATGTAAATGTTTAACATGAATATTCATGAAGATAAATGAATTATTCATAACTCATAAAACTAGGCCAAACAATACGAGTACAATGTCCTATATTATACTTACCACTAACAATATTGTACAGACTCTCTAAATGATTTCTACCATCATCAAATGGAATGTAGGTGACCCATCGTAACGCTTCAGGAATGTAGAGTTCTTCTTTACAATCTACCACTGGAATAACTCTAACCTTTCTTCTATAAATACTATCTCCTAGAGCAGATATTGTCGTAAACGTCAGCATGTCATTGTCCAAGGCATTTTTAGTCAGAAGAATTACAAACCAACGGCATTTCTGAGCTGCAAAGAGTATTTTTTGAGAAAAAGTCTGACCGGGTATATCATAGAGTATTTTATCTATGTTATGGTCTCTCAGATATTTCTCTATTACCAATGCTTTACTCTCATCTTCAGGATGATCTGTGCGAGCAACATATACTTGATATTCATAATTGAATTCCTCTGTAGATTCAAGCTTCTCTAGTTTTGGTGATTGGAAATCTTTCTGAAAACGACATTTTATGTTAATAGACCTTTTGTACATTCCAGATTTGATTATAAAATTATAAGTTTTGTATGAGTTATTTTCTTTAAGACAACCAAAATGGTATCTATGGAAAGGACAAATAATAATGAGTATAATATTCTTATAATTTGTAGAGATTTGAACTAGAAAATTCAAAAGTTGCTACAACATTACAATTTTGCACAGATTATGGGAAAAATATATTTTATTTTAATAGTATAACAGCAGACCGTTAGCTTTCAATAAAGGGAAATAACTCCTATAAAAACATGTAAAAACATATGATTCTAGAATCAAATCTGAAATCTGCAAATTGTCTTGTATTTTAGTTTTGAAATTGCTTGATTATCATTTTCACATTGAAAATTCAACAACTTAACTTAAGCACTAATTAATGAAATTATAAAAAAGACTCCTTACAAAAACACAGTGAAAATCCATATACCGGTATATGAATAATGCAATATTTGACATAAAAGTTTATTGCTCAAATAATTAATATGTTTTTAGACCTTTTCATATTAAGCTATTTCAAATTCACCTTAAATCTTTCAACACTGCATAACATTCAATGCAGTATACCATTCAACACTAAGTAACTTTGAGAAATTTCCTGTATTTAGGGTAGGTGCTTTCAAATAGGTGTAGGTTTGTACTCAGTTGTCCAATTTCATCATATGGGGTATCAAAATAATCGGCATACTTTGTACTTACTACCGCTTTGTCTCAATGTGACAACATTTGGTGACCAACAGGTAACAGGTAAAAATAAAGGTAAATACAGGTAATATGACTAAATTGCTTTTCTAGCCATGACAAATGTTTTATTTTGTTGGAATTTATGTTTTGTTAGCAGTTCATAATCATTTGAAAATATTTCAATATTGTATTGTCTCATTTGACCAGGTATTTGCACCTCGTTAGCACAGGTAAACGCTTGAACATTTGTAATGGTTTTACTATTAAAATGAATAAAGAAAACAAAAAAGGTGTTTACAGTTGTTATTTTACTTATTAATATTTATGTTTATGTTCATGGTTCATCAATACTGGAACATTTCTAGTCTTCAAGTTCATTTACCTGTACAGGTGTGCACAGGTAAGGTTAAAGTTCACTACCAATAGAACACCTTTGTATGATAATCAACATAACAAGTGTTTCTTGCATTGCAACACAGTGGGACTTCACACTTTTGACATGCCATTGTTGTTTTAGTTCTTTTGAATGGGTTGTCCTTGTATGAACAGATAGGGTGACTGGCTAAGAAATTCCTGTGCTTCTTGTTGCACACGACACAAACATGGTCGTTTCCACCTGCAGCTTTAGGCCAGTGGTCTTTGCCATCAAGTCTTTGTTAATTTGTATCAGCTCTTGGCCTTTTGAAAGCCTTCCTATAGGAGAAAATCTCCAATAAGACTGTAGGCCAGTTCCAATTTGAAAGACATGAGGTCCCATTTCCTTTTATTTGGTCTCTGATGGCCAGTGACACAACCTTCCAAGACATACGCATTATAAATTGAAACCTCTCTCAGTTTGAATTATATTTTCCTGTACCACCTCAGGCTCTTTTTCTCTCTTTGTTGACCCTTGACATCTGGTCAAGTCTATCAACTCCTCCCATGTATTGGGCATAAGACTGCTGAGTTGGAGTTGCAGAAAGTTCATTTTGAGTCCTGTCAGTCCACACACCTTTATGTCGGGGATATGCATCACGTTTACGGGTAGCGTTCAAAATTGTGAAATTTACGATGGAAGTGAACATTTCCTCGGTATAAAAACATTGGAAATAGTTAAGGGCAGATGCAATGCAGAAGCGTCAAAAATCCTCACTGGTCCGACTCTCCTCAAATTCATGTATATTTCGATGATTTTCGGTTTTTCTCCATGTGTCAAAAGTTTTGTCAACGTAAATGTCAGCTGGTTCGAAGCCTTCAAATATCTCCTTATCATCGCTGTCTTCCACTAAATTTCTCCACTGCCTCTCTAAATTCATTTTTTTCATTCCGGTTAATGTTAATTAAATCAAATTCACCAATTTCATCAATAGTTTCATCCCCAGACAACTCATTTTCACTACCGTCTTCTGCCATTTTGTAAACAAAATCTCAGGTTTTTTCAGTCGCTTATTATAGATCAAAATTTTCTTTATTTACCTTTAAATACAAGGAAAAGGACAAAGAATACTCAAATGAATCTTTCTAGAACCCGGATAATGACGTACAAGGATATCCCAAGGTACGACCAATTGACAATGACAATTTAAAAATAGGTACACGTGCAGTCCGGTATAGCGGGCTGTAGTGTTGACGGAAGTAAATATGGGTAAACCGGGCTTCAGTGTTGAAAGTGTTAATGCAAAACTTAATCAATCACTGAAGCATGAAATATAGGTCAAGGTAACCCAACTTTTTGTATGATGGTATACTACTTTTCATATTTAAACATGACCCTAAATGAGCCATCAATGAGACTCAATCAGCATAAAATACGCTCACAATTATAATTTTTTTTTTTTTCAGCCAAGGTTCATAAAAAGATTTACTGACATAATATAATAATCATTTTTGGATGTAATGCAGAAATGCTCCTTTTCAAAAACAGTTTTAACTGTCCTTATTCTGTTTTGAAGAAGTGACGCCTACTTAGAATCTATCAATTTCTTAAGACGTAAGTTGAAATCCATTTAATTTAACTGAAAGAAAATACTTTAAAAAAAAATGTTTTATTCACACAATATTCCATTACCTTAATACTAATAGTCTATTGAAATAGGGGCTGTCATGGTCATGATCGCATGGTAGTTGGATTTCCAACTACCTCTGCAATCAGTCCCTATTGCCACTAACGTTGTGAGTTTGAACCCCGCTCAGGTGAGTTATACTCAATACATCGTCATGTGATAAAGTTTGTCAGTGACGTACGGCAGGTCGGTGGTTTTCTCCGGGTACACCTGTTTCCTCAACCAATAAAACTGACAGCCACGATATAACTGAAATATTGTTGAAAGTGGTGTTATATACCATAAACCAAACCAACAGTCTACTAAAATGTGGTACAGTGGATAGTCATTCTGGCTGTTAATAAAATTATCTACCTTAAGCTTATTGGTCTGTGGTAAATCTTCTTTGATTGCCTCTATCAACACTTCTGATAGTGTCGGTCTCATAACTTGTGTTTCATCATCCATGTCTATAAATACAATACAAATTGCATGTAAGTTTTACCAAAATGTTTATCCTTGTTTGTTAAATTTAATTCAATTTTTAATGAAAATTATATAAAAAAAAACTAGAGGCTCAGTGGGCTGAGCCTGTGTCGCTCACCTTTCATTCTGCTTTGAGGAAACTTAATACAGAGCCTTCCATAGGTGCTATCCACCAAGTTTCGGTTCATTTGGCCAAGCAGTTTCAGAGAAGATTTTTAGAAATCAACCAACCAGAAACAAGAATTGCCTATGGCAGCCATGTTTGTTAACAGATCGGGATGAAATTAGCAATCTTTATAGAGGATCTTCCATAGATGCTTCCTACCAAGTTTCGGTTCAATTGGCTAAGCAGTTTCAGGTAAGAAGATTTTTAGAAATCGACCAATCAGAAACAAGAATTGCCTGTAGCAGCCATGTTTGCTAACGATCACTAAAAAGATAGAGCATGTAATATGGGAAAGAACTGGAAAAGTGCAAGATCAGTTAGACTCTTTGATGATTGAAAATGAGAATATCAGGGAGCGTATCAGGGCTAAAGATAAGATCATTGAGTCCTTAGAGGAAAGAGTACAGGACAATACTAATAGATCCATTGAAGCCTTGAAGTTAGCCAACTATAATGAACAGTATAGTCGAAAACACAACATTCGAATGGTTAACTATCCACAGAAAAAAGGTGAAATCTTGAGAGATGAGTTCGTTAATTTTGTGAATACTGAACTGAAAGTAGAAATACAACCCAGTGATGTGCAAGCCATCCATAGAATACCTGGAAAAGACGGTTTCCAGAAGCCGGTTATTGTGAAAGTGTGCAATACTGATGTGAAAATACAAATTATGCGACAGAAGAAAAACCTTACAAAAGATGTGAAATTCCACGATGACATTACTCAACGTAACCTTGGACTTATGGCAAGATTGAAAAACACTGAAAAGTTTGAAAACGTTTGGTTCTATAACTGCAATGTGTATGCGAAACCAGAAGGTAAAAGTAGAATCAGATACGATCTTTTTGACAATATTGATGAGAAATTGAAAAAGAAGTTGAAAGAGGGTAATGAACATGCATAATTAAAATTCTTTGCTTAAACTTTTTCTTAAACTGAAATATTAAAAATTATTTTTTCGTTCATTAAGGAAAATGTTTTGTTTTGTTGTTTTTTTTTGATAAATGCTATCAAGATCAAGATTTCATTGTTTAAAATCAACAACAACAAATATTAATAACAAAAAAGTTGAGTAGTTTTGATTCTTTTTTTTTCTTTCTAACTATGAATTTTTACTTGAAAATATGAAATAAAAAAATCATTAATCAAACACATGAAAACTTATACTCATAAATGGGAGATAACTCATAGTTATTTGAAAAATTATTGAATTCAATTAACATGTGATATGATTCTTATCTTTTAAAAAACAAATATATGCCATGCTGTTAAAACAAAGATTGGTAAATGAATACTGGTCTTAAAAAAACCCGACATCTTATGTTTATATGTGTGTATGTTTGTGTACTTCTTATGTGTTACAATTGTATATTATTTTCATTAATTAACCTGTTCCTATGGTTTACAAAACTGCTTTTCTTTTATGATCATAGATGATAATGTAACAGTATTGTCAATGAATGTGAGGGGACTTTTTTCAAACTCAAAAAAGAGGGCAGATGTATTTGATTGGGCCAAAAGTAAAGACGCATCCATTGTGTGTTTTCAGGAAACGCACAGTAATAAAAATATAGAAAAACATTGGGAGGATGAATGGGGAAATAAATGTGTTTTCAGTCATCATGACAGTAAAAGTGCAGGTGTTTGTGTTATGTTTAAAAAAGGTCTTGATTTTGTAATTCATAATTCTGAAATTGACAGAAATGGTCGTTACATTATTTTAGATATAACTATTCACACACAGAGACTCACTTGTGTTTGTTTATATGGTTATAATACAGATGAACCTTCACTATTTAATATTATATTGCAAAAAGTATTGACTTTTTCAAACACAAGTATTTTATTATGTGGTGATTGGAATGTTGTTTTAGATAGGTATATAGATACATATAATATCATACATAATAGAAATCCTTACTCCCGAAAACAAATTGATGAAATTATTGAAGCTTTTGAACTTCTAGATCCTTGGCGCACACGTTATCCTGATGAAAGAAAATATACATGGCGTCAGTCCTCACCCATAAAGCAAAGTCTTGACTATATTTTAGTTTCAGAAGACCTATACTAAAATTATTCCAGGGTATAAAACAGACCACTCTGCTATTATTTTCACCTTCGCAACCAGTTTAGCCAAACGAGGGAAAGGGTACTGGAAATTTAATTCCCAGTTACTAAGAGATACAGATTATATAAAGAGAGTTAAAACATGTATTACGGAAACTATTTCCGAATATTATTTATCAGGTGATGTGGAAGATCATCTTAATGTAAGGTTTTCATGCAATGACCAAACTTTTTTTGAAATATTAAAAATGAAGATTAGATCTATTTCCATTACATATAGTATAAAAAAATCTAGAGAAGAAAAGAGTCTATATCGTACACTTGAAAATGATATACAAAATTTAGAAAATATTATGAATTCCTCCCCAGATGATGTGACTCAAGCTTCCTTAAAACACAAAAAATTAGAATTAGGGAATAAACGACAACAAAAAATTGAAGGACTACTCCTTAGATCACGGGCTAACTGGCATGAGAATGGTGAAAAGTGCTCAGAGTACTTTTGTAAACTAGAAAAGAAAAATTTTATAAAAAAGACTATCACTGAACTTATAGATGAAAATGGCCAACATATTACAGATCCATCAGAAATCCTTCTTGAACAACAATTTTTTTATAAAACTCTATATTCAAGTAGGAATATCAATGATTATGATGAGTCATTCTTTAATCACAACATTAAACTTACAGAGGATCAAAAAGACCTATGTGAGGGAAACTTAACTTTTAAGGAATGTGCAGAGTCATTAAAATTTATGATAAATGGAAAAAGTCCTGGATCTGATGGATACACTGTTGATTTTTATAAGTTTTTTTGGAAAGATATTGGTCCATTTGTTTTTCGGTCTCTTTTCTATGGATACCATTCTGGTAAATTTTCAGAATTCCAATATCAAAGTGTTATTACCTGCATTTCTAAGGAAGGAAAAGACAGACAATATATTGGTAATTGGTGACCTATTAGTCTTTTAAATACTGATATCAAAATAGCTTCTGCAGCATTAGCTAACAGACTTAGACCTGTTTTACCTTTCATCATAAGTGATATACAAAAGGCCTTCATGAAAGACAGATTTATGGGTGAGAACACACACCTTTTATATGATTTAATGCACTATCTTGAGGAAAATAATAAGACAGGCCTTTTATTACTTGTTGATTTTGAAAAGGCGTTCGATTCAATTGAATGGTTATTTTTGAAAAAAGCATTAAATAGCTTCAATTTTGGACCCTCCTTATGTAAATGGTTTGAAACATTATACTCTAGTGCATCCAGCTGTGTTATTAATAATGGACACTTGTCCCACTTTTTTAATTTAGAAAGAGGCTGCCGACAAGGTGACCCTCTTTCTCCTTACCCATTTATTATTGGTGTTGAGTTATTATCTTTGAAATTGAAAAGAAACCCTGATATTCAGGGAATTACTATTAATGATGATGAAACACTATTGAGTCAGTATGCAGATGACACATTCTTAATTCTAGATGGGAGGGAAATATCCTTAAAGGAAACACTCTCATGTTTTGAATCATTTTACAAAGCCTCAGGGTTAAAAATGAATACTTCTAAAACAAAAGCAGTACGGGTGGGAAACAAAAAATATTCAGATCTTATTCTATGTCCTGAATCAAACCTTCATTGGTCACATTCAAATTTTAAACTTTTGGGGATTGAATTTTCTTTAGACTTGAACCGTATTACAGAAATTAATTTTTCAAAGAAGATTAAGGAGGTCTCTGCACAATTTTAAAGAGCTGGCAACATAGAAAACTTACATTAATGGGGAAAATTACAATTATAAAATCTCTTGCTCTCTCAAAATTAGTTCACTTACTGACTGCATTGCCAAACCTAGCACGGTCTAGGTTAAATGAGTTAACTTCATTATTTTATAACTTCATATGGAATAATAAACCAGATCGTGTTAAGCGTAATACATTGATTGGTGATATCACTCGAGGTGGGCTTAATATGATACATATCCATTCTTTTAATATTTATCTAAAACTTAGTTGGATAAAAAGACTTCTGACTAATCCAGAGGGTAAATGGCAGAAGTTATTTTTAACTGACCTTAAACAGTATGGTGGTGAAAGAGTTTTATATCTACAGAAAGAAAAGCTTAAAGAGATTTCTCTTAGTTTAAAAAACCCTTTCTGGAGTGATGTTTTACTTTGTCTCAGTGAAGCAAAACCACATACTGATTCTTCTGTTAATGACATTTTATCATTAGATATTTTGAATTTTTCTTCTTTAGATGATTTTCCATATTACTTACTATGGAAAAAGAGAGGTGTGCAGTTTGTAAGTGATCTTATTAATCATGAAAATATGCAATTTTATAGTTTTGAGCAAATCCAAGAGAAATTAGAAACTAACAATTTCCTGAAGTTTTATAGATTGATTGCTAGAATTCCGAAAGCTTTCAAAGATTGCTTAAAAGAAAACCTTTTAGATATTCATTTTGATACACATGATACAACTGATACTTTTGTAAAAAAAATTGTATCTAATAAAAAAGCTAAATTTATATACAGAAGTCTAATAGATAAGATTGTCCAAAATCCAACTGACAAATTTTTGAAATGGGAAGAATTGTTGGATATAGAGATTACTGATTGGTCAGAATATTTTGTAATTATGAAAAGATCATGCAGAGACACCTATTTGAGAAACTTTCAGTTTAAATTTCTGCATAGGATTATAGCTACGAATTCATTTTTGTATAAAATAAAATTAAAAGATACAAACTTATGTACCTTTTGTAAAGCAAATGATGAAACCATTGAACATTTGTTCTTTGATTGTCCTATTACTTATCGATTGTGGCAATTTATTTCGAACAGATTTCAACTATATTTTGTTAATTTTGTTTTGAACAAAGAAAACATTTTCCTTGGCTGTAAAGATGAAAGTTTATTGCTAAATTTATTGATAATATTTACAAAAAACTATATTTACAAATGCAAACTCAATGAAGCAAAGCCAAACACAATTGAGTTAAAAAATAAGATTAAGAAGTATCAATCTTTTGATCAGTATATAGCAAAGAAAAATAATACGGTTCAAGCCTATGAAAATTTTTGGGCACCTATATATATTATCCTGAATTAAAAAGGTATTGTAAAGCAATTGTATATGATAGGAACAAGAATACACTTTTTACAGTATTAGCAAATTGAAAATGTACAAGTTGTAACAGACAGAATGTAGAGAGTAAATGTGTGTATGAGAGATGGAGAGAGAGTCTACCTTTTCACTTTAATATTTAATTTTTTTTTGTAACTCTTTTGAAATTTAATTTGTAAAAAATGAAATAGTCATTATTTTTTCACTGATTTCTTTTGAATACCCCTGTATACCCTAGTCGGGTGGTAATGTACAGGGGATTGTAAAATCCTGACTATTGAAAAATAAATAAAAGAAAAAAAAAAGTTTACCTGCAAAAAAAAAAAGGAAAATCTAGAGGCTCCCAGGAGCCTGTATAGCTCACCTGGGTATAATAACAACATCAGTCAATAAAACTTGATAACTTCGGTAAAAAAATTAACAAATGTAGCCTTCGTCATTGCAGATCCTTTCAACAACAAAATTTGGGCAGGGGTTCCCCCTTTAATGTAAGTTATCAAAATTGCTGTAAAAAAAACATATATGTCAATGATTCTCAAAATTTAGGTTTTCCTACTTCAATTTTGTAATAGAGTTGCTTCCCTTTGATTATTTGAGTAACCAAAAGCAGTGAATCAACAAAAAAATGCATTTCAAGAGGAATAATTTCATTCCCCCTTTTTTCTATTTTTAGCTTGGTGGCCATCTTGGTTGGAAGTTGGGATCACCGGACATAATTTTGGAAGGGGGCCATCCAAGGATCATTCCACAAAAGTTTGATTGCAATTGGCCCAGTGGTTTCTGGGGAGAAGATTTTTATGTGAATTTCCCATAGGGTCCTATGTTAAGCTAAGTTCGGCTGTGGGGGCCATCTTGATCGAAGGGCCGAACCGCCGGACACATTTTTGGAAGAGAACCATCCAATGACTATTTCATCAAAATTTTGTTCTTATTGAGCAAATGGTTTCAGACAAGAAGATTTTTATGGGAATTTCCCATAGGGCCCTATGTTAAATTAAGTTCGGCTGTTGCGGCCATCTTGGTCGGTGTTCTGAAATGCCGGACACAATTTTGGAAGAGAACCACCCAAGAATCATTTCAGCAAAGTTTGGTTGAGAAATTTCTATTTTTAGTAATGGAGGCCATCTTGGATACAGGACGGCGCTGACGGACACAATTTTAAAAGGGGACCATCCAAGGATCATTTCAGCAAAGTTTGGTTGAGATTGGCTCAGTACTTTCAGAGGAGAAGATTTTTTTTAAATTTCATCCCCCCTTTTTTCTATTTTTAGCTTGGTGGCCATCTTGGTTGGAAGTCGAGATCACCGGACACAATTTTGGAAGGGGGCCATCCAAGGATCATTCCACAAAAGTTTGATTGCAATTGGCCCAGTGGTTTCTGGGGAGAAGATTTTTATGTGAATTTCCCATAGGGTCCTATGTTAAGCTAAGTTCGGCTGTGGGGGCCATCTTGATCGAAGGGCCGAACCGCCGGACACATTTTTGGAAGAGAACCATCCAATGACTATTTCATCAAAATTTTGTTCTTATTGAGCAAATGGTTTCAGACAAGAAGATTTTTATGGGAATTTCCCATAGGGCCCTATGTTAAATTAAGTTCGGCTGTTGCAGCCATCTTGGTCGGTGTTCTGAAATGCCGGACACAATTTTGGAAGAGAACCACCCAAGAATCATTTCAGCAAAGTTTGGTTGAGATTGGCTCAGTAGTTTCAGAGGAGAATTTTTTTTTAAATTTCATCCCCCCTTTTTTCTAATTTGCATAATCGGTCAAAATAGGCAAAAGTTCAAAGTTCATAACAAATCCCGTAATATATGTTAAAAAGCTCATCATTATGCTTATACAGTTCAAATTTGGGCACTTTCTGGATTAAAATAGAGCAGTTTTGGCCATTTGAAGAAATTTCTATTTTTAGTAATGGAGGCCATCTTGGATACAGGACGGCGCTGACGGACACAATTTTAAAAGGGGACCATCCAAGGATCATTTCAGCAAAGTTTGGTTGAGATTGGCTCAGTACTTTCAGAGGAGAAGATTTTTTTTAAATTTCATCCCCCCTTTTTTCTATTTTTAGCTTGGTGGCCATCTTGGTTGGAAGTCGAGATCACCGGACACAATTTTGGAAGGGGGCCATCCAAGGATCATTCCACAAAAGTTTGGTTGCAATTGGCCCAGTGGTTTCTGAGGAGAAGATTTTTATGTGAATTTCCCATAGGATCCTATGTTAAGCTAAGATCGGCTGTGGGGGCCATCTTGATCGAAGGGCCGAACCGCCGGACACATTTTTGGAAGAGAACCATCCAATGACTATTTCATCAAAATTTTGTTCTTATTGAGCAAATGGTTTCAGACAAGAAGATTTTTATGGGAATTTCCCATAGGGCCCTATGTTAAATTAAGTTCGGCTGTTGCGGCCATCTTGGTCGGTGTTCTGAAATGCCGGACACAATTTTGGAAGAGAACCACCCAAGAATCATTTCAGCAAAGTTTGGTTGAGATTGGCTCAGTAGTTTCAGAGGAGAATTTTTTTTTAAATTTCATCCCCCCTTTTTTCTAATTTGCATAATCGGTCAAAATAGGCAAAAGTTCAAAGTTCATAAAAAATCCCGTAATATATGTTAAAAAGCTCATCATTATGCTTATACAGTTCAAATTTGGGCACTTTCTGGATTAAAATAGAGCAGTTTTGGCCATTTGAAGAAATTTCTATTTTTAGTAATGGAGGCCATCTCGGATACAGGACGGCGCTGACGGACACAATTTTGAAAGGGGACCATCCAAGGATCATTTCAGCAAAGTTTGGTTGAGATTGGCTCAGTACTTTCAGAGGAGAAGATTTTTTTTTAATTTCATCCCCCCTTTTTTCTATTTTTAGCTTGGTGGCCATCTTGGTTGGAAGTCGAGATCACCGGACACAATTTTGGAAGGGGGCCATCCAAGGATCATTCCACAAAAGTTTGATTGCAATTGGCCCAGTGGTTTCTGGGGAGAAGATTTTTATGTGAATTTCCCATAGGGTCCTATGTTAAGCTAAGTTCGGCTGTGGGGGCCATCTTGATCGAAGGGCCGAACCGCCGGACACATTTTTGGAAGAGAACCATTCAATGACTATTTCATCAAAATTTTGTTCTTATTGAGCAAATGGTTTCAGACAAGAAGATTTTTATGGGAATTTCCCATAGGGCCCTATGTTAAATTAAGTTCGGCTGTTGCGGCCATCTTGGTCGGTGTTCTGAAATGCCGGACACAATTTTGGAAGAGAACCACCCAAGAATCATTTCAGCAAAGTTTGGTTGAGATTGGCTCAGTAGTTTCAGAGGAGAATTTTTTTTTAAATTTCATCCCCCCTTTTTTCTAATTTGCATAATCGGTCAAAATAGGAAAAAGTTCAAAGTTCATAAAAAATCCCGTAATATATGTTAAAAAGCTCATCATTATGCTTATACAGTTCAAATTTGGGCACTTTCTGGATTAAAATAGAGCAGTTTTGGCCATTTGAAGAAATTTCTATTTTTAGTAATGGAGGCCATCTTGGATACAGGACGGCGCTGACGGACACAATTTTAAAAGGGGACCATCCAAGGATCATTTCAACAAAGTTTGGTTAAGATTGGCTCAGTACTTTCAGAGGAGAAGATTTTTTTTAAATTTCATCCCCCCTTTTTTCTATTTTTAGCTTGGTGGCCATCTTGGTTGGAAGTCGAGATCACCGGACACAATTTTGGAAGGGGGCCATCCAAGGATCATTCCACAAAAGTTTGGTTGCAATTGGCCCAGTGGTTTCTGAGGAGAAGATTTTTATGTGAATTTCCCATAGGATCCTATGTTAAGCTAAGATCGGCTGTGGGGGCCATCTTGATCGAAGGGCCGAACCGCCGGACACATTTTTGGAAGAGAACCATCCAATGACTATTTCATCAAAATTTTGTTCTTATTGAGCAAATGGTTTCAGACAAGAAGATTTTTATGGGAATTTCCCATAGGGCCCTATGTTAAATTAAGTTCGGCTGTTGCGGCCATCTTGGTCGGTGTTCTGAAATGCCGGACACAATTTTGGAAGAGAACCACCCAAGAATCATTTCAGCAAAGTTTGGTTGAGATTGGCTCAGTAGTTTCAGAGGAGAATTTTTTTTTAAATTTCATCCCCCCTTTTTTCTAATTTGCATAATCGGTCAAAATAGGCAAAAGTTCAAAGTTCATAAAAAATCCCGTAATATATGTTAAAAAGCTCATCATTATGCTTATACAGTTCAAATTTGGGCACTTTCTGGATTAAAATAGAGCAGTTTTGGCCATTTGAAGAAATTTCTATTTTTAGTAATGGAGGCCATCTCGGATACAGGACGGCGCTGACGGGCACAATTTTGAAAGGGGACCATCCAAGGATCATTTCAGCAAAGTTTGGTTGAGATTGGCTCAGTACTTTCAGAGGAGAAGATTTTTTTTAAATTTCATCCCCCCTTTTTTCTATTTTTAGCTTGGTGGCCATCTTGGTTGGAAGTCGAGATCACCGGACACAATTTTGGAAGGGGGCCATCTAAGGATCATTCCACAAAAGTTTGGTTGCAATTGGCCCAGTGGTTTCTGTGGGGAAGATTATTATGTGAATTTCCCATAGGGTCCTATGTTAAGCTAAGTTCGGCTGTGGGGGCCATCTTGATCGAAGGGCCGAACCGCCGGACACATTTTTGGAAGAGAACCATCCAATGACTATTTCATCAAAATTTTGTTCTTATTGAGCAAATGGTTTCAGACAAGAAGATTTTTATGGGAATTTCCCATAGGGTCCTATGTTAAATTAAGTTCGGCTGTGGCGGCCATCTTGGTCGGTGTTCTGAAATGCCGGACACAATTTTGGAAGAGGACCACCCAAGAATCATTCCAGCAAAGTTTGGTTGAGATTGGCTCAGTAGTTTCACAGGAGAAGATTTTTTTTTAATTTCATCCCTTTTTTCTAATTTGCATAATCGGTCAAAATCGGCAAAAGTTCAAAGTTCATAAAAAATCCCATAATATATGTTAAAAAGCTCATCATTATGCTTATACAGTTCAAATTTGGGCACTTTCTGGATTAAAATAGAGCAGTTTTGGCCATTTGAAGAAATTTCTTTTTTTAGTAATGGAGGCCATCTTGGATACAGGACGGCGCTGACGGACACAATTTTAAAAGGGGACCATCCAAGGATCATTTCAGCAAAGTTTGGTTGAGATTGGCTCAGTACTTTCAGAGGAGAAGATTTTTTTTAAATTTCATCCCCCCTTTTTTCTATTTTTAGCTTGGTGGCCATCTTGGTTGGAAGTCGAGATCACCGGACACAATTTTGGAAGGGGGCCATCCAAGGATCATTCCACAAAAGTTTGGTTGCAATTGGCCCAGTGGTTTCTGAGGAGAAGATTTTTATGTGAATTTCCCATAGGATCCTATGTTAAGCTAAGATCGGCTGTGGGGGCCATCTTGATCGAAGGGCCGAACCGCCGGACACATTTTTGGAAGAGAACCATCCAATGACTATTTCATCAAAATTTTGTTCTTATTGAGCAAATGGTTTCAGACAAGAAGATTTTTATGGGAATTTCCCATAGGGCCCTATGTTAAATTAAGTTCGGCTGTTGCGGCCATCTTGGTCGGTGTTCTGAAATGCCGGACACAATTTTGGAAGAGAACCACCCAAGAATCATTTCAGCAAAGTTTGGTTGAGATTGGCTCAGTAGTTTCAGAGGAGAATTTTTTTTTAAATTTCATCCCCCCTTTTTTCTAATTTGCATAATCGGTCAAAATAGGCAAAAGTTCAAAGTTCATAAAAAATCCCGTAATATATGTTAAAAAGCTCATCATTATGCTTATACAGTTCAAATTTGGGCACTTTCTGGATTAAAATAGAGCAGTTTTGGCCATTTGAAGAAATTTCTATTTTTAGTAATGGAGGCCATCTTGGATACAGGACGGCGCTGACGGACACAATTTTGAAAGGGGACCATCCAAGGATCATTTCAGCAAAGTTTGGTTGAGATTGGCTCAGTACTTTCAGAGGAGAAGATTTTTTTTTAATTTCATCCCCCCTTTTTTCTATTTTTAGCTTGGTGGCCATCTTGGTTGGAAGTCGAGATCACCGGACACAATTTTGGAAGGGGGTCATCCAAGGATCATTCCACAAAAGTTTGGTTGCAATTGGCCCAGTGGTTTCTGAGGAGAAGATTTTTATGTGAATTTCCCATAGGGTCCTATGTTAAGCTAAGTTCGGCTGTGGGGGCCATCTTGATCGAAGGGCCGAACCGCCGGACACATTTTTGGAAGAGAACCATCCAATGACTATTTCATCAAAATTTTGTTCTTATTGAGCAAATGGTTTCAGACAAGAAGATTTTTATGGGAATTTCCCATAGGGTCCTATGTTAAATTAAGTTCGGCTGTGGCGGCCATCTTGGTCGGTGTTCTGAAATGCCGGACACAATTTTGGAAGAGGACCACCCAAGAATCATTCCAGCAAAGTTTGGTTGAGATTGGCTCAGTAGTTTCACAGGAGTAGATTTTTTTTTAATTTCATCCCCCCTTTTTTCTAATTTGCATAATCGGTCAAAATCGGCAAAAGTTCAAAGTTCATAAAAAATCCCATAATATATGTTAAAAAGCTCATCATTATGCTGATACAGTTCAAATTTGGGCACTTTCTGGCTTCAAATAGAGCAGTTTTGGCCATTTGAAGAAATTTCTATTTTTAGTAATGGCGGCCATCTTGGATACAGGACGGCTCTGACGGACGCAATTTTGAAAGGGGCCCACCTAAGGATCATTTCAGCAAAGTTTGGTTGAAATTGGCTCAGTAGTTTCAGAGGAAAAGATTTTTTTTAAATTTCATCCCCCCTTTTTTCTAATTTGCATAATCGGTCAAAATGGGTAATGGGATTTACATCAAAATTGCAGGGTAGGTAGATCTTGACATGCTGCACATGTTTGCAATTTAAACTTAACATCTATCTCTAAATGGTTTTTGAAATATAAGTATTAAAATTTAAAAAAAAATTGATGAAAAAAGGGCAATAACTCCAAGATGGATAATCAAATTTACTTCAAAATTGCAGGGTATGTAGATCTTGACATGCTGAACATGTTTGCAGTTTCAACTTACCATCTGTCTCTTATAGTTTTTGAAATAAAGGACGAAAAGTATTAAAATTTTGAAAATTTGATGAAAAAAGGGAAACAACTTCAAAATGGGTAACGGGATTTACTTCAAAATTACAGGGTGTGTAGATCTTGATATGCCACACATTTTTGCAATTTAAAGTTAACCTTTATCTCTTATAGTTTTTGAAATATAAGACGAAAAGTATTAAAATTTTACAAATTTGATGAAAAAAGGGCAATAATTCCAAGATGGGTAATCAGATTTACTTCAAAATTGCAGGGTAGGTAGATCTTGATGTGCTGATAATTTTTATATCATGTCAGATTTTTGATATTATTAACGGTTTTTGAGTTATTACCCAAAACCTGCAATTTTACCATATGTTCTATTTTTAGTAACAGCGGCCATGTTGTTTGGTGCACGGCATCATCGGACACAATTTTGAAACTAGACACCCTATTGAGGATTCAGACCAAGTTTGGTTTCCATTGGTCTAGTACTTTCAGAGGAGAAGATTTTTGAAAAAGTTTACGACGTACCACGACGACGGACGCCAAGTGATGGCAATAGCTCAACTTGACCCTTTGGGTCAGGTGAGCTAAAAAGGAAAAAAAAGAAAAATGTTTGCTAACGAATCGAGACGATATGAGCAATCTTTATAAAGGACCTCCCAAAGATGCTTCCTACCAAGTTTCGGTTCATTTGGTAAAGTGGTTTCAGAGGAGAAGATTAAAAAAAATCCACCAATCAGAAACAAGAATTGCCTGTGGTGGCCATGTTTGTTAACAAATCGGGATGAAATGAGCAATCTTTATAGAGGACCTTCCATACATGCTTTCTACAAAATTTCAGTTTATTTGGGAAAGCGGTTTCAGAGGAGAAGATTTTTTTAGAAATCAACCAAACAGAAAAAAGAATGGCCTGTGGCGGCCATGTTTGTTAACGGATCGGAACTAAATGAGCAATCTTTATAGAGGACCTTCCAAGGATGCTTCCTACCAAGTTTTGATTCATTTGGCCAGGCGGTTTCAGAGGAGACGATTTTTTAGAAATCAACCAATCAGAAACAAGAATGGCCTGTGGTGGCCATGTTTGTTAACGGATCGGGACGAAATGAGCAATCTTTATAGAGGACCTTCCATAGATGCTTCCCACCAAGTCTCAGTTCATTTGGCCAAGCGGTTTCAGAGGAGAAGATTTTAAAAATCAGCCAATCAGAAAAAAGAATTGCCTGTGGCGGCCATGTTTGTTAATGGATCGGAACAAAATGAGCAATATCTATAGAGGACCTTCCATAGATGCTATCTACCAAATTTCAGTTCATTTGGGAAAGCGGTTTCAGAGGAGAAGATTTTTTTAGAAATCAACCAATCAGAAAAAAGAATGGCCTGTGGTGGCCATGTTTGTTAACGGATTGGAACTAGATGACCAATCTTTATAGAGGACCTTCCAAGGATGCTTCCTAACAAGTTTTGATTCATTTGGCCAAGCGGTTTCAGAGGAGAAGATTTTTTTAGAAATCAACCAATCAGAAACAAGAATGGCCTGTGGTGGCCATGTTTGTTAATGGATCGGGACAAAATGACCAATCTTTATAGAGGACCTTCCATAGATGCTTTCTACCAAATTTCAGTTCATTTGGGAAAGTGGTTTCAGAGAAGAAGATTTTTTAGAAATCAACCAATCAAAAACAAGAATGGCCTGTGGTGGCCATGTTTGTTAATGGATCAGAACTAAATGAGCAATCTTTATAGAGGACCTTCCAAGGATGCTTCCTACCAAATTTCAGTTCATTTGGCCAGGCGGTTTCAGAGGAGAAGATTTTTTAGAAATTTACCAATCAAAAACAAGAATGGCCGGCCATGTTTGTTAACGGATCAGAACTAAATGAACAATCTTTATAGAAGACATTCCAACGATGCTTCCTACCAAATTTCAGTTCATTTGGGAAAGTGGTTTCAGAGGAGAAGATTTTTTAGAAATCAACCAATCAAAAACAAGAATGGCCTGTGGTGGCCATGTTTGTTAACGGATCGGAACTAAATGAGCAATCTTTATAGAGGACCTTCCAAGGATGCTTCCTACCAAGTTTTGATTCATTTGGGAAAGTGGTTTCAGAGGAGAAGATTTTTTAGAAATTTGCCAATCAGAAACAAGAATGGCCTGTGGCGGCCATGTTTGTAAAGGATCGGAACTAAATGAGCAATCTTTATAGAGGACCTTCCATAGATGCTTCCTACCAAGTTTGAGTTCATTTGGCTGAGGGGTTTCAGAGGAGAAGTTTAAAATGTGAAAAGTTAACGGACGACGGACGACAAGTGATGGCAAAAGCTCACATTGCCTTTGGCAAGGTGAACTAAAAAATCATAGGTCTGTGCCAGAATAAGTGCATTGGTGGTACCCAAGTGATGTGTAACATGAGTTAATTGAAGCAGAGATTGAGGCTCAAGTGTATGGAATTACTCACATTGTGCTTAATTTGACAGAAAAAGGCAGAGCATATGATAAACAAGTTAAAATTCAATAAAATACAGTCGAACCTATCCATGCGGTCACCTCTATTAAGCTGTCACATGTATTAAAAGGTCACCTTTTTCTTGTCCTGTCATAGAAAATTTCATATAAATTGAACCTCTTTTAAGAGTTCACCTGTTTTATAAGGCCACCTTTTCTTTGTCCCAAAGGTGACTGCATGTATGTTTTACCCTTATGTTATAATTAAAATGACGGCAACTATGTTTGGGTTAGGGTTATGGTGTTTAATGCCACTTTCAACAACATTTCAGTTATATTGTGGCGGTCAGTTTCATTGGTGGAGGAAAGCGGAGTAACTGTCGCAAGTCACTGACAAACTTTATCACATAATGTTGTATCGAGTACTCCGTGCCTGAGTGGGATTCGAACTCACAACGTTAGTGGTGAACTAGGTGTTTGGATGATCTACAGAATCAAGACATAATTCTGAATGCAGACACACTAAGGATGATATCGCTCAACTTTGGTTCAAATTGGTGCAGTAGTTTAATCATAAAAAGAAACTATCATACCATTGAAGAGTAAAACTCGAGCAGAGTCTCTACAATTATCAAAATGACCAAGTACAGAATTCATAGTGTAGTAAAATCGCCCTAGCTGTAACTTCTTATCATCCATGGTAAACGGTACTGCAGTTTTTCTCCCTGTTGTGGCAGGATAGTTGTGGCAGAATTTGGCTAAATGGTTGTCTTCCATCACTTTCATAGTACCAATAACATTTGGGTATTCACAAACACAATAGTAAGTCTAAAAGAAAAAATACAAGTAACAGAATGTAAATGTCTGATGGAATGATTATAATGCAGCTTACCATGTGTAATACAGTAGTCCTCCTCTGGTCACTCCCATCAAAGGCCATCAGAGTAAATGTGAAATTAAAATCCTAAATAATTTTTCCACTGGAGAGAAGTCATCTCTCTTGTAAGGCCACTTTAACATTTTAGAAGGGGTCGCCTTATAAAAGTGAGGTAACTGTATCATTTTAATCTCTAAACATGTAGTTTATAATCAAGGAATGAATTTGAATTTGAATTTTGGTGTTTAATGCCACTTTCAGCAATATTTCAGCTACATCATGGCAACCAGTTTTAGTGGTGGAGAAAGCCGGAGTACCCGGAGAGAACCACCGACCCTGGGCAAGCAACTGGTAGCTTACACGACGCATTTCTGGAATAACCTTCAAGTAAAAAGTAAAAAAAAATTACGTTTTGGGAGCATTTAAAGTAAAAAGGTCTAAACAAGATAGCCAAAATCGGGTACGGTCACCTATGCCTGCGGGAGGAGAACCTTAGTTTTATTATTTAGGAAATGTAAATTTCAACTCATGTTTCAATTCAAACAGTCCTTTGGGCCATCATGGTCATGATCGTATGGTAGTTGGATTTACAACTACCTGTGCAATCAGTGCCTATCACCACTAAAGTTGTGAGTTCAAACCCTGTTCATGGCAAAGTGTTCTCGATACAACATTATGTGATAAAATTTGTCAGTGACTTACGACAGGTCTGTGTTTTTCTCCGGTTTCCTCCACCAATAAAACTGACCACCACGAAATAACTGAAATATTATTGAGTGACATTAAACACAAAAAACCATAAACCACCATCAAACAGTTCTTTACCTCTGAGCAGCATATTTTTTCATATTCCAGCCAGTCTGATATTATTATTTCCCATTATGGTAAAGTATACATCTTTTATGGACTAATAGCAAATAGTTCATGGCACTGAGGGTCCTATGGCAGTATATGGACCGGTCCGTCACCAAAAAAATATTATATGGACCAAAGTTTCTGATGTTATAAACAGCAAAAAGTTGATAAAACAAAATATAGATGATTATATTTAAGATTAAAAAAAGTTTTTAAATATAAATAAGACTGAAGTAAGCTTTAACCGGTTTAACCCTGCCACATTTTTGTGCCTGTTCCAAGCTAGGACCTCGATTTCCAACATTTTTATGTTATTTTGTGTTCAGTGAGTTAGGTAAGGTGAGAGGTGATTGTAGATACTTGTGGTTTGTTGACCATCACTGTTTAAACTTTGGTATATATGATGAAAGTTGTAACTGAAGAATTGGAGAGAAAAAATTTGGTCAAACCTCTTCACCATTCATGACACTGTATAGGTTGACTGAGTATATTCTATCAGTTCCTGCTCTCAGTTTTACACCAATGTTAATTGTCGTCTCCACCTTGATGTTCTCATCTTCTTCTGGTAAATTATATTTACAAGCACATGACCTTGGTACCAGTTCATACAGTTTCCATGACAATCTACTTTGAACGTCTTCAGACTGTTGTTTGTACCATTTAGAGTCTTTTATCTTCTCTTTCAATACTGAAGAAAAAACAGTCATTTGAATGTAAACCATGAATAATAAGATAGTCAAAAGTTAGTAAGTATCCTTAAATTCATGTGGGGCCGTCGTGGTCGTATGGTAGTTGGATTTACAATTATCTATGCAATCAGTGTCTATCACCACTAATGTTGTGAGTTTGAATCCCTGTCAGGTGAGGTGTACTCGATACAACATTATGTGATAAAGTTTGTCAGTGACTTGTGGCAGGTCGATGGATTTCTCCAGGTACTCTGGTTTCCTTCACCAATAACACTGACCATTATGATATAACTGAAATATTGTTGAAAGTGGCTTTAAATACCACAACCCTTCTTACTAAAGTAGACAGAATTAGCATTATCCTTTACTCACAGTGGAAGCCATGTTGTAATATCAATCAGTTTTTTCATCCGTGGTGTAAACATTAGTTTACTGTTGAAGAATATATAACATAAACAGTTTGTTTGTTTGATGGTGTTTGTCCTTTTTCTTTTGGCCATTGTATTGTCTGTCCATCTTTTGGCCATTGTATTGTCTGTCCATCTTTTGGCCATTGTATTGTCTGTCCATCTTTTGGCCATTGTATTGTCTGTCCATCTTTTGGCCATTGTATTGTCTGTCCATCTTTTGGCCATTGTATTGTCTGTCCATCTTTGATGTACCCCTTCTGATTACCCCTTCTGGTGTCTTCAAATTTTCCTTTCTTTCCTAATAGTCATGTATGCTTTCAAATGGTTTAGTTGTTTCAAATCTTTTGGAACAGGTAAGATAAACTTAAAATTACGACAAATGTATAAAAGCTTGTTATTCAATTTTGACTCACTCCCGGTTTTTGTTGGAGTTCTTTTTACTCAGTGTCATTTAATAGCTATGAAAGGATCAATCTCTAAGATTATCTTACCTGGGAGGATATACTGTAAGTATCCAGTAAAATGTGACCATACAAGACCATGGGCAACATTTCCAGCTGGCATTACATCTTTTGTGATTATCTTATTTTCTTAAACAAAACAATAAAAAAAAAGTTAGTGATATCAGGAAGAATAATATTTATACAGGCTGTAAAGAGCATAGAACACCCCTAAGTAATGTACACCTCCTCATCACAACAATACTTGTTTAATGTTCAAGACAGGGGCCAATTGTACTACAATACTGACCCGAGAAGTAGAGCTGTATCTATGCATTCCTATGTAACAATAGACAATTTTTGCAGATGATTTGATTATAAAATTATACGTTTTGGACATATTTTCCCTTAAGAAGGACAAAATGGTTCCCATTCCATGCAAAAGCAATGGATAAGACAAAGAATTTCAGGATAATTTTCTTTAACATTTATATTTGACCCTTGTAAAAAATCAGAGGATAATATCATACTAATTAAAACATTCACAACATTTAAATTTTATACAGAGTATGGGAAAAATATTTGTAATTTTCATTGAACTTTACATGAAATGGACACTTTTGTCCACATAAAGGGAAATAACTTCTACAAAAAACTAAGAAAATGTATAATTTTAGAATCAAGTCAGAAATGTGCAAATGGTCTTCAGGACTCCTAGTGGAAAATTTGTAGTAGGTGTGGTTCGGAAGAAGTTGAAAATGTGAAAAATTGAAGGACGGAGGGACTTCAGACACTTTTCAATCAGAAAAGCTCACTTGAGCCTCTAGCTCATTAACATAAACATGCTATAGGCAAAACAAAATAGAACTTTTACTGCTAGTTTTTTTTTCAGTTAATGATACCGTTTTTAGGTATGTATAGAACGCGGTCTTATGCTTTAAAATGATAAGTTGTAGGGAGGGGTGGGTGCCTTTAATGCATAGGAGTAAGTATCAGACACTTTTTTCAGGTCACGTAGAGAGTTTCCGGTAGCATAGCTTCGAGTCCACGACCGGCAATATTCCCAATGATCGACGAATTCAATGTTCAAATAACATTAATTGTGTTCATTATATATGTGTTATTTAAAATAAAATTGTACTTATTGCTTGTTCATTGCCTTTTTGAAAGGTTTGTAAATATGTATTTATTCTCGATGTTTGTCAATAATCATACTTGTTGTGCATCTGTGTTGTTGTTCAGAATTAATCGTCCATACGAATGCAGGAATAACTGTCAAATGTTTGCTATCAGACATGTTTGGTACAATGCATTTGTAAATTTACAATGCATTATCAAGTGCTGCTCTGAAATTATGAAATTGTTGCCTGTTTGACCGACTGTTCCATTTGAAGCCACCATATTATTTGTACAGATGATGTATTGGTCATGTGACACCTTTATATTAGGAAAAATAAACAAGTTTTTCGTGTAGAATGGGTTTCTATTTCGTCTGCCAATTAGAGTGATATTTTACCTTTATGTAATCTCTTTTTTTCCTGCGGTGAAATTACATGTGTTTGGGTATTGAACCTTTGTTTGATTTATCGATTTTTATAGCAGTTGACAAGGTCAAGGACCATATACTGTATAACAAGGTGTGAAAAGATAATAGAACATACTGGGACACCTGTCAATATTGTTGAAAAAGACAACTGAATACTTGTAAATCATTAAATGGTTATATAAACAAATTAAATCAAATGTGTGTTTGTGTATAGGATTTAATCTGTTTATATAACCGTTAACTAAAATAAAAGAAAGCGGATAATTTTTACCTATGATTTTATTCGACATGAATAACAATGCAAGTAATCTAATAACAATAATTTTTAATTTAATAATGTTCAGTTCAGCACTATATTAAATATCACTTCTTTTATACAGCACTACATAATAATAAGAATGTCATCTTAAAATCCACCGAATTCATCATCGTCACTATCTTCCTGGGATAGGCGATACATGTCCTGAAGCACAGATAGTGGTGTATCTTCTTCATCTTGGTAGTATAAATCTTGGTCATACTATACTATACTATAGTGTTGTTACAATATGAGTACACTTCAAAAGAAATTATAATCTCTTTGATCAGGTCTTAATTAATGTTGTTACTTTTGTATTGTTTTCTCTTTATGAGTTTGGACACGCGCATGTAATATTTGAATCAATCGTAATTACTTCCTATTGTAAGCTTGACCAAAGCTTGCCTATCTTTGATCATATGAACGGGTCATTATTTGATGAATTTACTAATTAAAGATTAAACATATCTAAATATTTATTATTTAAAACAACCATAATTCGTGTGAAGAACGACAACAACAACAAATTTAACTGCTCCATCCGTATCATTTTCATTGCCGTTTTAAACTTGTTTTCAAATTAAACATTAGCGATAAACTTCCCGCATTCACAAAACAGCTAATTTTCGTTTGCAAAATCTAGAATAATCGGTTTAAACTCTTTTAACAAAACTAATTTAACATTTCCCTATCTAAAGTTTATTAAAAATACATGGATTAACAAATACTTGATATGTGGTAAGCAGTCTTTTTCCGTTTGAACGAGGATTTCTACCGTGCATGTTTTACTGAATCTTCCTGCGTTTTATAGATAGGAACTAGAATTTTCACCAGATTTTTTGGGGAGGAAAGGGGGTGCGTTTTATGCACCAGTGCGTTTAATAGACACCAAAAGACGGTAATCTAAAAATTTACTCATTTCCCCCTATTTGACCCCACTGATCCATAACCCTATGATGGTTTAATTTCAATTGTATTTTGCCAACTTTGGTGCCAAATGGCTACACAATCATAAAAATGAGAAAAATTGAATAAAGCTGATGAAAAAGTGCACATACATTTGACTAGGTGAGATTAACATAGAGAATTAGTGTCATTATCTATTTACAGGTCAAATAAAGCAATAATCTCTCATTCACCTGATTATTAGACATATTTCATATACCAGTATGATTTTCATGTATCCATGAATGTACTGCATGATGGTAAAATAAATATAAAGTGAAAAATAAAAAATACCACATCGTCAGCACAGTTTCAATATCTAGTAAAATAAAATTGCAGAAATACAGGCAAAATAGATATGTACACTTAACACGCATATACATGACCATTCACTCTCCTGGGTTGGTAGAGGCACTTCAAGAAAAAGTAACGGGTTTAAACTAGTTTTAATGACCTAAACCTCCCTCTTGGTGAAATGATGTGGTAATGCAAAGTTATATTGTACATGAAAGTAAATCTTCTTCTAATGATCGTCCATAGATAATTTTGTAAAAATGGCAGTGATTTCAAAATAGATTTTCCTTTATCTCAGAGATTCAATTCTTGAAGAGAAGATTTATTCATATATCAACCCTTTTAATATTTCAACCCATTAGAAATTATTCCGCATGAATGCAACTAGGGGCCATTATGGCAACGATGGTATGGTAGTTGCATTGGCATCTACATAACCTTAGCAATTGATGCCTATCATCACTAAAGTCTTGACCTTCATTTGTGGACTCGTTTCCTACCTCAATAAAATTGACTACCATTAGGGTTATGGTTATGGTGTTTAATGCCACTTTCAACAATTGTGGTGGTCAGCTTTATTGATGGATGAGACAGGAGTACCCAGAAGAAAACCATTCACCTGTCACAAGTCACTGACAAAGTTTATCACATAATGTTGTATTGAGCATGCCTTGCCAATGAGCGGGATTCAAACTCTGCCATTAGGAGAGTTATTCATATTGAAATGCTTGTGATGAAATCCTCAACTCTCACTGTTTTAACTTTTGTATTTTAATACATACCTCTAAGGCATTTAACTGCTGGTCCCACCCAGTCATCTTGACCTTCAGAAAAATATATTTTTGGAGCTTCTTGCAATACTCCAATATGTGGAATCTAAAATGAATAAGTATTTTGAGTATTATACTTGCCTCTGACAGACTAATGTCATTTGTAAGAAGACATATTTAATCAATTTTGTTTGTAGATTGCTATAATTTGATTATTTTTGTTTTTATCTTACTATAATTTCCTTATCTGAACATCCTGGTAGTTGCTAATCGAAGAGGTGAAACCAACAGGTATTCTCTTGATTTTTCCTCTATTTCGATGGTAAATTTGAATTTTATCTTCATAGGGTTGGGGTGTTTAATGCAACTGTCAACAATATTTCAGTTATATCATGGCTGTCAGTTTTATTGGTGGAGGAAACCGGAGTACCCGGAAAAAACCACAGATCTGTCACAAGTCACAGACATACTTGATCACATAATGTTGTATCAAGTACACCTCGCCTGAGCGGGGTTTCGAACTCACAACGTTAATGGTGATAGGATGTCTATGTAGAATCACAAGGATTATGCTTGACATTTTCTTCATATCTGAAATGCTGATCATTGATTGGTCAATTACACAATGTGATGTGACTGCAAATAAGAGAATTAGAGAGAGAGGTTGGAAAACACTTAACATGGGGCATAATAAGTATTACACAAACTTACCTCAGATTCTTCTATGCCATGAAGTAATAACACGACTGATAGTAAGTTGGTTCTCTGTGCTCTTTCTAAACTAATTAACAACTCAAAGGAACACCAAGGACTTTCTAAAGCATTCTTAGAAATAAACAACAGTGTCCTGTCTGCTTCTTCAATTTTCTTCGTAATGGATGGCAGTAAAGTTTGCCCAGGCATAAAATCATTTTGCCCACAAATCGTTATATTATTTCTTTCTAGTTTTGGTATGACTTCTCTGCTGACCAGTCCACGATCTTCAGGTTTATTACTATGAGAAATAAACACTTTTAAAGCCGATACATCCATCTTCTTTCTGAAAATAAAAAATAAATACTTTAGGTAAAAAAGATGTCTTCAATACGATCAAACATTTTTAATTCCACTTTAATGATCACAAAATATATTTAAATGGCTAGATGTATGGAAGACGACGTCAGACGCAATGTGATGACAATAGCTCAGATGACCATTCCATAAGGTCAGCTAAAAATCTTATGTCTTTATGTATCTTGTACATGTGTAACTGCATGAAATCAGTCAATATTTTGGCAAGGAATGTTCGAGAATATCCCATACATTATTCATGTTATTTTTATCAACATTCATTGTTGCAAAACGTTTTTCTTATGTTTTCAGATCAGCTTGAAAATAACAGACACTGACTCTTTTAAATATCTTCGTTTGATGAACATAGACAGTCACATCCAAGAACGTCTTACTCTTTGATAACAATGAACTCCTGGATAATCTATAATTTTTCTTAAGGGAACAACCATTTTAGAGGAGAGGCAATAATGTTTTTTTTTAAATAAAAATTTCTGTCTGACAAAACAATTACCTGAAAGATGCAAAAAATAACAAGATATGATTATAATCTAACGATTATGAAGTCTCCCAAACCGGCCACTGCAGGGACAGAAATTAACTATTTTTACCCAGTACTGGGCTACTGCCTTCTAATTTCTAGGGGCCCAGCAAAATTTTTAGGGGCCCAGTTTTATTTTTCAGTCAATGAAAAAGAAAAATCAAAACATTCGGACATAAATGAATAATTATTCATTTTAAAAACCCATTTAATCAGGTTTTTAAATACTTGTTAGCAGTATGAATTTTTATCTTCGTCTGTCTTCCTCTTTTGTGGAGGTTTTATGCCATTGCCACTGATAAACTCCCACATTTTCTAAACAGGAATTAACTACCTACTTAAAATTTAAACTCTTAAAGAGGAATGGGCATGCAAAAAAGGTTTCCAGATATTTTGAATTAATTTGTGTGATAGATCCAGCAATAACTAAATTTAATCAGGTCTTGTCCTGATCTGATCTAAAAAAAAATCCTAATTTTGTTAGGAATGCATTTTTTGTGATGTCAAACTTGTCTATAATGACGTTTGATGGTAATTTAGTAAGCAGTCTTTATCTGACTGTTAGCTAAATTATGTCAGTCGGCATACATATATATAGTGCACAGTATCCAGTGGACTGTGAATGTAATGAATACAGCATATGTAAATATCTGTATTTAATCATTCCTTTTACTGTATGCTGTATATTATTATATGTGTGCATACAGATATTGTATTTTATATTGTTTTTTTTTTATTTGTAACCAAGTAAAATGTAGCAGATAATTTTTATTTCATAGGTTTATAAACTTGAAATATATTCTATAGTATGGTATAAAATAAACTACCGTATAAAAGTATCCAATACACATCTATTCTTTTGGAAAATTTTAGGATATCAATTGAAAATAAATATACACTAAAATGTACAATTGCAACAGACAAGTTATTCACCTTAGTTTGGATTACAAGTATAAATCAATTTCCATGTAAATATTTTTTTCAATTAAATGTTTTTCTGTACAAGATCAGGGAGATATCATATGGCCAACAATCCGTATCTCACTGTCTGATCCCGATCCGTATATTTTACATCAATTTCAACATCCGGTTTACCTACATTTTCAATTTCAGTTAAGAACATGAATCTGTTGTCATCTTCAATATATAAGCATCTCAAAGCAAATTCAATTAAATACAAACAATCTTTGATACTTTGGGAGCGTGGAAGTCAACTTATTTCTGTGCTCAGTAATATATTTCAGTTTTAAGGCTCCATGTATTGCAGGTGCTCGTTCCTACTAAAAGGATGCTTACAATAAATATAGGAAGAAGGAGACGTTCTATTTAGTAAAAATAGGAATGTGCCGGTCTGACAGAATAAATAAACAAATTTCAAGTTTCTGTCTGACATTTTAATAAAACTGAAACGGAATTTAATGCCGTTTCTATAAACTCCGTTGGCAGCGGAAACTTGGAGTGATGAATAAATTTCATTCGCCAACTGGACGACCGCAAAGTAATATTTGATCGCCCAGCTGAAATTTTACTCGCCATGGGCGACCGTTAATTTCTATCCCTGCACTGACAACCAGTTTAAAAAATAAATTAAAAGCTACCTTTGAGATCGAACAATGTTGAATTTTTGCGGTATTGTGGTGGCCATTTTGAAAATGGAGACTGGTAGAAATTTTTCGATATCGGGAATCAATTCAGGACGTTGAAATCGAACAATGTTGAATTTGTGCGGTATTGTGACAGCCATTTTGAAAATGGCAACCGGTAGAAATTTTTCAATATCAGGAATCAATTCGGGACATCATAATCTACCCACATATGAAATGTCGTTGGAATCGGACAATGTTGAATTTGTGCGGTATTGTGGTGGCCATTTTGAAAATGGCAACCGGTAGAAATTTTTCAATGTCAGGAATCAATTCGGGACAGCATAATCTACCCACATATGAAATGGTGTTGAAATCGGACAATGTTGAATTTGTGTGGTATTGTGGCAGCTATTTTAAAAATGGCGACCGGTAGAAATTGTTCAATGTCAGGAATCAATTCGGGACATCATTATCTACCCACATATCAAATTTTGACGATATCGGACAATGTTGAATTTTTGCGGTATTGTGGTGGCCATTTTGAAAATGGCAACCGGTAGAAATTTTTCAATGTCGGGAATCAATTCGGGGCATCATTATCTACCCACATATCAAATTTTGATGATATCGGACAATGTTGAATTTTTGCGGTATTGTGATGGCCATTTTGAAAATAGCGACCGTTAGAAATTTTTCAATGTCGGGAATCAATTCGGGACATTATTATCTACCCACATATAAAATTTTGATGATATCGGACAATGTTGAATTTTTACCACCCATTTTTTATGTCGTGCTTTGGCAGCCATTTTGAAAATGGCAGACATCTCTAAAATTTTGAAAATGCAGAATTGCTCCTCTAATGGTGACCTATCACTATGCCAAATTGTATGTCTCTATCATTATTCATTTAGAAGTTATCAACATTAATGTATGAAATTTCAACTTTCCCATATGATTCTATAGTAACCCCCACCCCCTTTTGACTTTGACCCCCTTTACCACCAAGTTGAAAACTTTAGGACCAACTAGAAACATATATCTATAACTCCACCAAATTTCATGAAATTCTGTCCTGTAGTTCCTGAGATCTGCCGTGGACAAGTTCATGTGCCACGGAAAGAAAGAAAGGAGGAGGAGGAGGAGAAAAAAAAATAATAATAAGAAACGGAGCAAAAACAATAAGTCTCCAAACGTTGTTTGGGAGACTTAACTATCCTGTAGTTTCCAAAGAGAAATTTTGGTCAGATAAAAATAAAATACTGATTTTGAAATTTCATATAGAAAAATAAAAATAATCTGATTTTCGCTTTGTGTGTAAATAAAATTCTGGCTCAGGAGAAAAAACATAGACCAACAAAGTTTAATAATGGTAAGCGCATGGTGATTGTATTGATAGATACAGTGCTCCCTCGGTCTATCGCCCCCCGTTTTATCGCCAACCTCGCCTATTGCCAAAATTCTTGTCTGTCCCGATTTCCCCCATTAAATATACCCCGTTATACTGCCAAACTCAGCTACCGCCATCCGCCACAGATTTTCAGACACAAAAGTCGTAAAACCAATTTAAATTCCCCCGTTAGTATCGCCCACAACTACCTTTTGACAGCTGTGTATTGATCGGTAATTATGGAATGTCAAAACTGGTCATCGGACACGGACATTGATCTCATAGTTGAGGGTCGGAACAGGTGATCAGTTGTTTTGATTAGAATAATTACCTGTATTTACTTTTCTAGTGATTACATTTGTACTTTTAATCCTGAGTAAAATTTGTAATTTAATTAGTTGTCATAAAAATGTCGTGCTTGAAGAGAAAGCGTAATTAATTAGACGACAAACAAAAACGTGCAATTATAAGTTATGCAAAGGAAAATTCAAAATTAACATAACAACAAATTGACGATAATTTGACAATTAAATGGGATCTTCCAATAACCCCACAAATGAAGATGAACTGTTGCTGTCACGTGTTTATAATAACCTTGATGTCCCGAGCTACAAATGACGGCTCAAGAATTTGTCAACATTGACAAAGATCTGCAAACTGTACAGGACATTTCCGATGTGAATATAATTATTCTAAATTATTTATTTATTAAACATGTATTATTTATACTTATGTATTTGTACAAGTGCAAAATGCATGTCAGTCGAGTTGAAAGTTTATCTTTTCATATGATCACATAACTTCCGGTTTTCAATGTCCCTCAGTTTATCGCCAAACTCGTTATACCACCAAACTACCGACTGCACAGAAGGTGGCGGTTTAACGAGGGAGTACTGTATATATATATATATACCCTGTATATACATGCTGTAGGCATAGGAAAAAAATGTTTTTGTGGCACCATCCCCTGATGCCTATTGCAAATCTTCCAAATAAACTGAGTGTCTATTCTGCACCAAGCACAAGTTGGAATAAATCTCCATTTGGTACCATCCCTTGGTGCTTTCTGCAGATGTGACACTTGTATACATTTATCATGTATTATTATTTTAATGAGTATATATACTATATACTCAAACTGAATTATAAAACACTTGCTTACGCTTATTATTTATAATTATTATATATATATATATATATATATATATTATATGTTATTCAGCTATCAGACAGGGTATATAATGTGACATTCCCGGCTTAGGATCTATATTCCCTGAGGCGCAGCGGAAGGGAATATATATCGTAAGCCGGGAATGTCACATTATATACCCTGTCTGATAGCCGAATAACAGATATATTACGGATTTAACCATTTTTTTTTTAAATACAACATCCAACTGTATTAAATAAATTTGCCTCTTTTATTTTCATTTTTCGTATCTCTAGATGTCCGTTTCCGTACCTTTGACGTCATTCTTCAATGACGTCAAAATATGTGTCACGTCATATTTCATGTATAGGGTGTCTCATGAAGGAAAATACTGTACTAAATTTCTAAATCAATACAGTTTCATATGTAGTAAATTTTATAAACTTTAGAAATATAACATTAATATATCACATAACAAAACAACGGGTTTGCGAAACAGTTTCAATAATTTAAATGTTAACTACATGTAAATAAAACCTTGGTGTGGCCCCATGACGTCGAAAGTTTTCAAGGCTCAACGTTTTGTTTATTTGCTATGGTACAGCCGTGGAACATAGGAGTTTGCTGAATCGATCAGGTATTTGTGACAGAATTAACCATTGTAATATTTTTTTGTTCATGCAGCCGTTTTGAGTATAAAAACAGCATTTAATTTGGTAAAAATACATTTATTATTCCGTATTATACCATTGATTCAATGAAGCGTAATGTTTTGTCGTCCATGTTTTAATCTTTTTTGGGGACTGAAATATATACCCCGTCTGTTTTCCGAATATATGCTGACATTCAGGGCTGAAGAATCAATGAAAATATGTGTAACAAACTAAATTCGTAATATGCGAGCTTAAGCGAGCTCTTTATGGTATAAAATGTGTACTTAGGATTTTTTAACAAACATGGCTGAACATATTGTCGAAGAAAAAAAAATTCTACGTTTTGTAAACACCGGTTTCCGGGTAACACACTAACACACTCAACTAATGAAGATCTTCTTAACATAAAGCGCAAAGGTGATCCTGAAGTCTCGTACCCTCTCTCGTACGTCCGATACCACTGAAACCCGTGTGTAATAAAAGTCATTTTGCTAACTTGTTTTACTTATATTGATATTTTTTAATATATTAAATCTCTTCTGACATACTGACAAGAATTTTTGTTTCTACGCGGAAGATAACTTTTGAGATTTCGTAAGGAACGAAAACTCGAATAAAGGAACGACAGCTCGATTGAATGAGACTAGATTCGGCCCTAAAAAAAGGTCGTCCCCAATATATCTCGGCCCAAAAAATCTCGACACTTTTTGATGAAATTGCCAGATAATTTTCAGATGCGCGAGCATTCATGGCTGTGCCGGTTTCATATTATAACTATATATACTATATACTCAAACTGAATATAAAATTCTAAGACAATCTTGCTTGAATTACTTCCCTTTGTTCTAATCTGTGACAGACATGGTTGATGGTAATAAAATAATTATTATATTTTACTTTATTTATTGTGTATGTGCTAATTAAAAATGATGTATCATGCCCTCCAGAGGCCCTGATTTGGAAAATAAAGTATCTTGTATCTTGTATACAGATGTATCTTGTATACAGAGTATATGCATAGTTTTAATTCTATGATGCTTAACTCTTAAGTCAAGAGGAGTTGGAAAGTACATTGTCCTCAGATTTTCCTATTTCCTATCATAACAGTAGATATTTTATCTCTGAAAAATACAATGTCCCAGATGGGATTTGATCCCTGAACCTGTCGCCATGTAAGAGCTGCTCTCCCTGAACCTGTCGCCATGCAAGAGCTGCTCTACCTGAACCTGTCGCCATGTAAGAGCTGCTCTCCCTGAACCTGTCGCCATGTAAGAGCTGCTCTCCCTGAACCTGCCGCCATGTAAGAGCTGCTCTACCTGAACCTGTCGCCATGTAAGAGCTGCTCAACCTGAACCTGTCACCATGTAAGAGCTGCTCTCCCTGAACCTGTCGCCATGTAAGAGCTGCTCTCCCTGAACCTGTCGCCATGTAAGAGCTGCTCTCCCTGAACCTGTCGCCATGTAAGAGCCGGCTGCTCTCCCTGCACCTGTCGTCATGTAAGAGCTGCTCTACCT
Source organism: Bathymodiolus brooksi (assembly GCA_963680875.1). NCBI lineage: Eukaryota > Metazoa > Mollusca > Bivalvia > Mytilida > Modiolidae > Bathymodiolus > Bathymodiolus brooksi. The sequence goes on along the minus strand of OY804576.1, from coordinate 126,576,412 downwards.
GAACCTGTCGCCATGTAAGAGCTGCTCTCCCTGAACCTGTCGCCATGTAAGAGCTGCTCTACCTGAACCTGCCGCCATGTAAGAGCTGCTCTACCTGAACCTGTCACCATGTAAGAGCTGCTCTACCTGAACCTGTCGCCATGTAAGAGCTGCTCTCCCTGAACCTGTCGCCATGTAATAGCTGCTCTACCTGAACCTGTCGCCATGTAAGAGCTGCTCTCCCTGAACCTGTCGCCATGTAAGAGCTGCTCTACCTGAACCTGTCGCCATGTAAGAGCCGGCTGCTCTCCCTGCACCTGTCGCCATGTAAGAGCTGCTCTCCCTGAACCTGTCGCCATGTAAGAGCTGCTCTACCTGAACCTGTCGCCATGTAAGAGCTGCTCTCCCTGAACCTGTCGCCATGTAAGAGCTGGCTGCTCTCCCTGCACCTGTCGCCATGTAAGAGCTGCTCTACCTGAACCTGTTGCCATGTAAGAGCTGCTCTACCTGAACCTGTCGTCATGTAAGAGCTGCTCTCCCTGAACCTGTCGCCATGTAAGAGCTGCTCTCCCTGAACCTGTCGCCATGTAAGAGCTGCTCTACCTGAACCTGTCGTCATGCAAGAGCTGCTCTACCTGAACCTGTCGCCATGTAAGAGCTGCTCTCCCTGAACCTGTCGCCATGTAAGAGCTGCTCTACCTGAACCTGTCGCCATGTAAGAGCTGCTCTACCTGAACCTGTCGCCATGTAAGAGCTGCTCTACCTGAACCTGTCGTCATGTAAGAGCTGCTCTACCTGAACCTGTCGCCATGTAAGAGCTGCTCTACCTGAACCTGTCATCATGTAAGAGCTGCTCTCCCTGAACCTGTCGCCATGTAAGAGCTGCTCTCCCTGAACCTGTCGCCATGTAATAGCTGCTCTACCTGAACCTGTCGTCATGTAAGAGCTGCTCTACCTGAACCTGTCGCCATGTAAGAGCTGCTCTACCTGAACCTGTCGCCATGTAAGAGCTGCTCTCCCTGAACCTGTCGCCATGTAAGAGCTGCTCTACCTGAACCTGTCGTCATGTAAGAGCTGCTCTACCTGAACCTGTCGCCATGTAAGAGCTGCTCTACCTGAACCTGTCGCCATGTAAGAGCTGCTCTACCTGAACCTGTCGTCATGTAAGAGCTGCTCTACCTGAACCTGTCGTCATGTAAGAGCTGCTCTACCTGAACCTGTCGCCATGTAAGAGCTGCTCTACCTGAACCTGTCGCCATGTAAGAGCTGCTCTCCCTGAACCTGTCGCCATGTAAGAGCTGCTCTACCTGAACCTGTCGTCATGTAAGAGCTGCTCTACCTGAACCTGTCGCCATGTAAGAGCTGCTCTACCTGAACCTGTCGCCATGTAAGAGCCGGCTGCTCTCCCTGAACCTGTCGCCATGTAAGAGCTGCTCTACCTGAACCTGTCGCCATGTAAGAGCTGCTCTACCTGAACCTGTCGTCATGTAAGAGCTGCTCTCCCTGAACCCGTCGCCATGTAAGAGCTGCTCTCCCTGAACCTGTCGTCATGCAAGAGCTGCTCTACCAACTGATCTAAAGGAGATCTCCTCCACCTACTACAGTTTCCATAACATTAAGTAGAGCATCGTCCCCATTACTTCTTTAGTTTTTAGCAAAACTTCAAAACTGAAGATTACTTGCTGGTGCTCATGCATGATGATAAATATTATAAAAACATTTTTGTATATTACACTTGAATCAGTGAATTATTTACAATTTTTTAAAATTATTATTTTAAAAAAAATCGTACAAAATTTTGGTAAAACGTAGTACTTAGAAATCGTTGGTTTACAGTAGTGGATAACTGTATGGGGGGAAATGACCACATTTATATATATCTTTAGATGTTTGTATGTGTTGGTAGGATTGTGAATGATGTATTTTTAACCTTTTGTTTGATGGCACAAATATAAGATGTCTGATGGAATGTGGCACTAGCACTCAATCCAGATTACATAGAAAGGATCCTCCCTCTTTTTGTATTTTCTATGATTTTTTATTTTTAGTATTCAATAGTTAATATATGTAGTATAGAAGTACAATATGTGCCACTATATTCCTATAAATACGTTAGTCGACTCGTTAATCCAAAGTCTTTTTTTCGACTGGGTGATTCATTGTAAGATTCTTGAATCTTGAAAATTCCTGTGCCAGGCCAGACCAGTTGTGGCGCTGTGGTTGATTTTTTTGGGGCTCCGATGTTATAGGAAATTTGCTTGGTACAAATTAAATGTAAGCTTAATATATAGGCCTAGTTTCAATTTTGTAAAACAAATTCGCAACATGATACAAACCAGGAGACTTGCAAAGCAAAACGAAAGTAGCCGCTTTTGACCGTATTTTGTTTTTTTCCACGAAAACTATATACTAGTTTCAAAACAAAATCGGAAAAAATATAAAAGTTTTCCGTATTTTTAAGATTTATCAAAATGGTCATATTTATTGTTTATAAATACAACATGCTACTTTACAATTAGTTGACAAAACACGTAACGAATCTTTGCAGCATCTCATACTCATAGCCCGGAGAAATCTTGATATGATATGACTGGTCATTTGTGACCTTACAAGGCACGGTCAATTTCCAGAGTGACGACGATTTAAAACTTAGTGTCAGTTATTTCAATATGTATATTGACTCGTTGTATTTTCAAAATTGTACTCTTAAGATCGCATACTAACAGGAAGGAAAAAATTATAGAAAGATGTCAGCCCGATTGGCGAACAGTATCCAAAGAACCAAAGAAATATCCGGAGAAATTAGGGACTCAAATCTATTAAAATAATTCATAATCAATCATTGCTGATGTACATTAGATATCGTCATTCTGTTAAACCTTTGTTGACAAGATGGTATACTTATTTCCTCATCCTCATCTATTCAAAAGATTAAATACACATATATACCAATAATTACAGAAAGCCTACATCAAAAGCTTACCAAAAAAACACGGGTTTTTACACTATACACTGACCTACATAAAGATGTTGCAAGCACTTGATCAATCTTCTAAAAGTTGTACATTTGCTGGATTTTTTTGGCAGTATATAGACATAAAGTGTATCCGCATCGTATAAACCATAAAATAAATATTAATGGCATCTGACAGAAATAACATACTAAAGTAATAATTTTTTTATTAGAAAACGGAAAAATCTAAATATTTCGTAAAGCGTAGATTTTTTTTTAACGCATCCAACGAGAGTTTTGTCAGGAATTTTACTACCATTTTGGAATTGTATAAATATTTACGGTTGAAATTATTCTGAAGGCCCTGCTCATCTGAAAAATTACCAATTTTTGGCGTTATTTTGGTCTTTATTTCAGGCTAAGTTCTTCAAAATAGGCCAAGTTTGCTCGTTAAATGTGACAGCCAACTCACCGTGGACGTAATCCCATATAACAATAGGAACGACGGTGGTCCCGCAGCTGGTCTATTGTCTCTCGTCGAAGTGCCGGAGAAGGCTATTGTTCCCTTCATGGTTAATGCATTTGACTACGTGACATTTATACACATGCTTACCTGAGATTTACCTAGAAAATTTTGAAAAAAACTTGAAATCATAAATTTCCATAATTACTGATTTTTAATTTGACCAAGCTATTTCAATCTTTCTGAAATAATTCGAAAAAGAACGGTCTTTTCTGCTAATAAATTCACTGAAGTTAGACATGGAGTACACAATTATTGGATATGAATAAAATTTTATAGGTAAAAACGTTATGTACAATCTGTCATTTACAACCGGTATACCCGTTCAATATGTAATCATGTTGGACTGGATTCAGCTTTCCTCGTCGCTGGACTCGTCGTCATCAAAATCAATTATTATTGGGGGAATCTCACTCCTATCAATGCAATTCTCTTTCCCATACTCCTTTTCTATTTTTAATACATGGTCTTCTGCCTTCGCCCAAACTTCCTTTGTAATTCTGCCAAACCCCCCATAAACAAGTTCTTTCACATCCTTCAAACGAAAAGTTGTATTGTTTTCTGCAACAAACCCTTTAACCTGTGCCCAAATAAGTTCTATGTGGTTCAATTCGCAATGGCGAACAGGGGTTCTTAGAACTTCGTGACCGTGTAGGTTGGCAATTTTATCAGTTTTAAAAACGGAAAGGAGTTTCTTAAATTTGATTTTTTCATAAAGTTGTTTTTTAGTTTCAAGGGGCTGAAAAGGAATGTTGTGTTTTGAAAGATAATCTTGTAAGACAGCTTTTCTCTGATTAAAGTTTGGCACAACAGTTTCTTCAGTCTTGATGTTGTGATAACTGGCATTATCTAAAACGATAACACTTGGGCTTTTTAATGCTGGCATAAGCTGATTTTCGAACCAGTTTAGAAAGATGGGCCCGTTCATTTCTTGGTGATAATCCCCATCTTTAGCTTTGGCAAGAAAAATCAAATCACACCTATCAATCAAACCCTCCTCACGATTACCAGCGTGCAAAACTATCAACCTTTTACCTTTTCCTGAAGGGATCTTTGGGGCATCAGAACCATCAACTGGTAACCACATGTAGTCAGTGGCATGATTCTGATTAACCCAGGTCTCATCCAAATATACAATGTCATACCCATCTTCTCGAAACTTCCTGATTTTTCGGAGGTAATTACACCGATCATTTATTACTGACCTCTGATCATATAAAAGCCTCCTATTATCGCCGGATTTTTTGTACTTATAACCAAGATCTAATAAAGTTAAAGTAAGCGTTGATTTCGAGATTTTAATTGTATCTTCAATTTCTTTCTTAATTTTTGAGACTGTTGGGGCAATTTTCCTGTTGTACATGCTATGAACGGTCCGTTTAATAACGCAACGGTCAAAATCATCAAGAGTTTTCTTTCTTTCTTTCGGTCTGTTGGATTCAGGAGGACTTTTACCGTTTACAACTCTATACACAGAACTGTAAGATATGCCAGCAGCCTTGCATGTTCTTTTAATCAAATTATCTGGGGAATAAAATGGTCTTCCCCTGGCCTTCTCAAGCTGAAAAAACTTGAATAGATTTAACACAATGTTTTTACAATCTTTTGACAAGTCCTTTGTTTTACCCATTCTTGCGATGTTTATATATATGTTAAGATGTCAAAAAATAGGTTTATGAAGAAATTTTATGTGAACTTTTAGAAAGATTTTAAAGTTTAAAAATGGAGTGTCAAAATATGCCTGAACACGTGTCTCTGTCTCTATCAAGGTAAGATTTACCTGGCTGCTACCTCTAGTTAGTTTACTCCCACCTCTATTTTGGCGGTAAAAATCGGGGAAAATGTCAAATTTCAGATGAGTGCAGTAATAATGAAAGGTTATTGTTAGATGAAATGCATATTTTAAAAATGGTAGTAAAATTCTGCACAAAACTCTCGTTTACTGTGTTTTAAAAAAATGTATTGTTTTCGAGAAAACTCAAATTTTCCGTTTTCTAATCAAAAAATTATTACTTTAGGTATAAAATAATACCGGTTGATTTCCGAGAAATTAGATTGTAAACTGTGGACTTCGTACTTATTTATAAAGGAAGTGATACCCATATTTCAACATTTTTTTTATTAATATACCATGCTTGCAAGTGGTATTTGCCAAAAAATACTGGTTTCGAGACTAGACAAATATCCCTCGCCTGTCGGCGGCTCGGGAAATTTGTCCAGTCTCTCAATCAGTATTTTTTGGCAAATACCACTTACAAGGGGGTCCTAAAGGGGGGTACCAATCACGCGATCACGCTTAAAATTTTGCAAAATCACGCTTCACGCTTAGATATTTGAATAGTTCACGTTTCACGCTTATCTGCATGAGTTGATTACCGTTTATTGTCAGGGACTTCTTGGTGTCAGTTATATATGTTGAAGACCTTATTGTGACATCTGTATGTGTAGTCTAATAGTTGGTTTTTGTTGTTTAGTTATATGGCAGTTCCTCATAGCTGCCAGATTGTGACTAATTTTACCGATTATGCAGTAAAAGGAATGTAGAGTCACAAATCAAGTTCCGACGCAGCGAAGCATCAGAATACGGACTTTGATTTGTCTTCACGCTTATAAGTAAGTTAGATTTTCACGCATTCACGTACAGAATAATGATTTTTCACGAACCACGTTGCACTAGAGATCACGTTTTCACGTCTATATTTTCCGTTTTTCACGTGTCACGCTTCCGAAAAAAGGCCATTCACGTATCACGCTTAGACTCCTTTCACACCCACTTACAAGCATGGTATATTTCTATACAATATCACGCAAATGAACCCATCGTATGTTAAAATTTTATAAGATTATATCTGTTGAATTGTGCAACGTAAAATGATCAAGTTTTTAACACATGTCCCAGGATCAGAATGTAGAACACATACGCAGACTGAACGCATTTTCGTTGCTCAAACAGGGCATCTTGATCACGACTAGGAGTAATTGGACTTCCGTTGTTAGTTCTTGTACGTTTTAAGACAGCCGGTTCCTCCTAATTTGCCCGTGCCAATTTTGAGTAATTAACCCTTTTTTAATATGTCCGAGCCAGAACCCACTTAGCTTCACATACCACTCATATGAATTTGAAATCTCAAATCGATTCAGCGTCATACAAAATGAAAGTGCTCTGTCATCAATACCTTCAATAGACTCGTCCTTTAGTCCCAGTGGCGGATTTAGAGGGGGGCGTGCGGGGCGTGCGCCCCCCCCCCCCCCCTAAAATTCGCAAAGCATATGTTATACAACGTTAATTAAGCAGTTCAATAAATAACTTTTTCATGAATGGTTAACTCGTGACCTGTAGTAAAATATTCTTACACATTGTAAATACACATTGGATGTGTTCGCTGAATCATATATGTATTCGCCGTCAGTAGTTCAAAGATTATTCCATTCTGATTGGTTCCGAGGTACCAGACATCAACTATTTTCTCACGCTAATTAAACATTATTTCTGCAGTCAATTTTACAACTACATGTACACGTGCTATTTAGAAATAATAAAATGGACGAAAATTCTAGGCCATGAAAACAAGCAAGATTGGATACATTTCTTATTCCTCGACGAGACGAGAAAAGTCAAAGGTAAACTAAAAAGTAAATTCAATCAATACTTCGAATAATTAATTTAACAATTGATCTCATTTATAAAGCATACAACGAAAACCTATAACGAGAGAATCAGATGATGAAACTGAGACAGTGTGTAGAAACTTGAGTGTCCCAAGAAAATGGTCACTTCTCTTTAAATAATGGTTCAAATAGTTCTTGAATTCGAAATTCTGCAATTTCATATGAAAAAAAAGTATATAAGTTTGATTTGTATACAAATACCCGAAAATGTTGTCTTTTACTTTTCAAGTAAAGATCAGTAAAAAATACGCATTGGTATATTGTACATTAAAATACAAAAGTAACATATTAATAAAAAAAAAACTAAATTAGCGGCAATTTATTTGTTACAATCTCTGCATCTGCCCGAGGTATATGCACAAGAAAGTGTGAACAAATCCTTTGTCCGGGTACGTTTATATTATTTATATCTACCAATGGATGTCTGTACAATTTTTTTACACATTTTTAACAAAAAATTCTGACTACAATTTATTTGTAATAAATTAATATCTACAACTGCACATGAAAGTGTGAAAATAATCTCGACAAAATGGTTTATGCATATCTCACACCTGATTTCCGTAAACATATTTCTCGAGAACTTTGATACATTTTTGTTGTTTGATCTTTTAGTGTAATGAGGTTTTTACGTCCGTTGCTCAAACACTTGATGTCCGTCCGTCTGTAAGATTTCTGCAATCCGCAACTCCCCTGAGTGTAACCACGCAATTGATTGACTTAAACTATATAATGTACTTGAAATACATTGTAGTTGTGCACAATGGTTTTTAGATTTTTCATTGAAGGCCGGGTGGAGGGGGTAGGAGGATGATTCTGCAACCCGCAACTCCTAAATAACCACTCAATGGATTGAAGTGAAACTTAAACTACAAATTTGACATACAATGTAGTTTGCTCACCACGGTTTTATTTTTAGAATTGGAGGTTAGGGGTAGGAGAGAGATTCTGTAATCTGCTTTTTTGGCGTAAAATCATGAATTTTAACACGAAATACCCCCAAAATTTTCGCGCCTCCCTCCGCTCGGCGCAATTTTTTTAAGTGCGCCCCCCCTAACTTGAAATCCTGGATCCGCCCCTGAGTCCATCTGCATTTAGCAGTCCAAAGCAAAGACAACTAAGCTCTACAACAGAGGAATCTTCACATAGAACATCAGAATCACTCAAAATGGAAACAAACAAAAAATTTAGAATACTTATGATAAACTGTCAAAGCATCCGAAATAAAAAAAATCAGAACTAAGGGAATGTGCAGAACACATAAAACCTGACATAATACCGGTAATCGGATGTGAGTCATGGCTATCAAGCGAACACAAAAACGCAGAGATATTCCCAGATGGTTATCAAACAAACGTCTACCGCAAAGATAGAAACAAAACCGGAGGAGGAGTATTTATCACCATCCATGACAGATTTAAAACAAATGCAATAGAATCAGGTGACAATAAATGTGAACTAGCCTGGGCAGAGGTCCAAACAAATGCAAAATCGGTTATTATAGGATCTTTCTATCGCCCACCAAACTCAACCCCAGAAGCACTCCAAGAGCTCCGAACATCTATTGAAAAAGTCAAACAAAAGAGCAAAACCAAACCTATAATACTAGCTGGAGATTTCAACCTTCCACATATTGATTGGGACAACAACACAGTAAAACCGGGAGCCAATTTAATATACCAACACCAGGAATTACTTGACATCAAAGACGAATTCAACTTGGAAAAACTTCAACTAAATCCTAGCCGAGAAAATAACTATCTAGATCTATTCTTTACTGATCACCCAAGCATAATAAAATCATGTGATACATCACCAGGAATCTGAGACCACCATGCAATTGTAATAGATTCAAACCTGAAACCTAGTTACAACAAACCTAAAGGAAGAATATATACTTATTCAAAAAGGCTAACTGGGAAAACATCAAAGAAGAGATTGCTAAAATAGGATCAACCATTATCAACAGCACACAATCTCTGGAGGAAAAATGGACAGACCTAAAAGATGGTATAAACAACGCACTAAACACCAATGTGCCCAGCAAGCAAACATCCAGAAGACACAACCTACCATGGCTTACTCTAAAAGATAAACGACTCACCAAGAAGAAAACCAGGCTATTCCAACATGCAAAACAAACTAACAAAGAAGAAGACTGGGCAAAATATAGAAAACATAAAAGAGTTACACAGAAAGTTGTAAGACAATCACATTGGAAATATGTAAACGACATATTTGACACAGCCTAAGAAAAGGGGAACAACAAGCCTTTCTGGAAGTATGTAAAGTCAAAACGTACTGACAATGTAGGAGTATCAGGAATAAAGAAAAACGGCATCTTACATCAGGATAGCAAAACTAAGGCAAATTTGCTAAATGACCAATGAGTTGAGAAACTACTGAAAAACATCAATACGGACAAAGCCAGCGGCCCTGATAACATCTCGAACAAAGTCATGAAAAGCTGTGCAGAAGAACTAGCACCAGTGATATCTCACATATTCTAACTAAGCTTAGAAACTGGGTTATTACCAACAGACTGGAGAAATGCAAATATCAGCCCGATCTTTAAAAAAGGAGACAAACACACTGCGGCCAACTATCGCCCTATCTCACTAACTTGTGTGGGCTGTAAATTGCTAGAACACATCACTTGTCGCCATGTACTTAAACATCTAGAAAGAAACAAGATACTATCACCATTACAACATGGATTCCGCAGTGGACATTCCTGCGAAAGTCAGCTCATAATTAATAACCATGCATGACATCATTAAAACATTTGATATAAAGAAACAAGTAGATCTAGAAATCTTGGACTTCAGCAAGGCATTTGATACAGTACCTCATCACAAATTATTACACAAATTAACATCATATGGGATAGATCTATGGCAAGATAAACCAGTGGATAAAAGCATTCCTAACACAACGTCACCAAAGAGTTGTGGTGGAAGGAGAATTTTCGTCAGCGTGCACAGTCGACTCTGGAGTGCCACAAGGGACTGTTCTAGGACCCTTGCTCTTCCTGTGCCACATAAATGACCTTCCAAAATGTGTCACATCCCAAGTCCGTCTATTTGCAGATGACTGCCTATTATATCGAACAATTACATCAATGTAAGACCACATCGAACTACAAAAAGATCTGGATTCTCTACAACAGTGGGAAAGAACATGGGGAATGCGTTTTAATACCACCAAATGCTACAAAGTGTCTATACACCGAAGTAACGATCCATATACTCATCATTATTCTTTAGATAATCATATTTTGGAACAGGTAGAAAATAATCCATATTTAGGAGTACTAATCAGTAGAGATCTTAAATGGTCAACTCATATGCAACAAAGCAAATTCAACACTGGGATTAATTCGTCGGAACCCAAAACACTGCAACAAGAAATTTAAAGAAACAGCCTACATATCGCTTGTAAGATCAGTTATGGACTACTTAGACACAGTATGGGACCCTTACCTTCAAAAAGACATAGACCGCAGGGGTACAACGGCGAGCTGCTCGCTTCATTTGTAATGACTATCTGCGTAGCAGTAGCGTGACAGCTATGATGGAAAGCCTCAAGTGGACACCACTTGCCGAACGCAGACGGGAACAGCGTCTTATACTGCTCTTCAAAATTGTCAACGACCTGGTGGCCATCCCAACCGATGATATCATCACCTTTAACAACAGACCAAGCAGAAATTCAAATAACAGACAGATAAAAGAGTTATCAGCAAACACTGATATATATAAAAACTCTTTATTTTCCTAAAACAATCAAAGATTGCAACAACCTATCTGACAGTGCTGTACATTGCAAAACTGTAACAGCATTCAAGACGGCCTTAACATCCCGAGTTCACTTCCGATACCATACAGTATCCCATCGCATAATAATTTACACATTCGCATGTATTTTTACAATTGGCAAGATTAAACAATTATTGCCTTCAATGGATGTAAACATCCAGAATTGTTAACCTGATGGGGGTTGTTTTCCCCGAGGGCTTTAGCCCGAGGGAAACAACCCCTTGAGGGTTAACAATTCTGATGCTTACAATCCATTGAAGGCAATTACTGTTTTATTATACCGAACAACAGACCAAGGATTGGGCATACATATATTTAAGCAAAATATGTGTTTAATAACTTTTGACAAATTTTTAACAAATGTTAAACTATTTCATGTTTATATTAAAGTTCACAACACAACCAGTGATATAGGGCACAAACCGGCCATCAGTAATATTTTCAACAGATTTAAAATGTATGTTTAATAACTTCAAAAATTGCCTCGGGCCAATACAACCTTCCTTGAGCCATTATGACTAACCTTGGACATATAACCGGACCATTATGAAAACACCCATTTCTTACAATTTCAATTTTAGGTAATCTTCATTCTTTTTGAAGAAGGCAATAGTATTGACCGAAATGGTAGGCTATAATTGTTTTATCATTTTTCAATATTATTATTTAAATATTAAAATTTTGAAATTTTATGAAAACTGAAATTTTTGAAACTTTTTGAAAATTTTGAAATATTGAAATTAAAAAAAAAATTGATCTCTTATGAATTTTTTTTTATTTTTTTGAAATTGTTGAAATTTTGAAAAAAAAAAAAAAAAATTGAAATATTGAATTTTTTTTGAAAATTTTGAACTTTCAATTTTTTATTTATTTTTATTGATTTTAGAATTTTGAAATTTTATGAAAATTTTGAAATTTTATGAAATTTTTGAAAGAGTTGTATCCCTTTTGAGGCACACAATGGGTTGTTTACCGGGAAACAATAGGGTTGTTACCCAGTAAACAACTAGTTGTTTCCCATTTGGGTTAATTTACACAAAACATTAAAATTGTTTCAGGTCATGTGATTTAATTTAAGCCAATGAGAAGTTAGTGAGGTATAATAAACTTTGTTGTACGAATGTGTTGATTAAACTAAATTTTGTTTTAACACATGACATCATTACCATAGCAAAACTGATTTGCATGCAGTCATATATTGGTGCCTTATTTCAAAATCAATTAGCAGACGTACTTTATTAGAAAAAAAACTTTCAAGTTGAAAAGTTGAGTTTATTAGAAAAAAGATAAACCCTTTTAAAATTTTAATCCGTGTCCCTATTTTATGATTTAGCTTTGTAATATGCGTAGTCGTAGAAACCACAAAATATTTTAAATTGAATTCGAATCAAAAAGATTCCATGCGTAGTCATCAAAATTATTATCTGCAATATACACCCGAATGTTTCAATATCTGACAAAATATACTTGATAGAAAGTTATTCAGAAGGCTTCGTTGTCTTACTGTATTTCAGATATGCAAGAAAATATTTGATTGGACAAATAATTCTTGTAATTGGTTTTTTTTTTCGCAATGGCATAAATGTAATTCTGGAATTGCAAACATATTTGATGAGATTGCGCAGGTAGAATCGTGCGATAGCATTAATAATTAAGCCATTGCATAAATAAAATTGTGTTGGCATATTTTTTATGACTGCATAATTATTAATGCAATGGAATAAAACATCACTTGAGTTATAGATACGATAACGTAACCCTCAGTCCGCTTTTGCTCCCAGCGAGGAACTCTAACTGGAGCACAAGCGGAATGAGGGTTACGTAATCGTATCTACTTGAGTTACAGCAGCATACCCCTAAAAATGAGCGGAATTAACTCTTGTCATCAGGGCCGACCTAATACCATTCTCTGTAGATTGTCTTAATGCCAGTCCTGCTTGTCATATCATATGCCATTTGATTTTCATGCTGTGATGTCAAGTAAAATATGGACAAATTACCAATATATGAATCCAACATCTAAAAAAATAGTCCAGATAAGGCCTAATCGATCACAGGAGGTACAAAATTAGACAACTTAAATAAAACAGTGATGATTCTGGCAAGAAAAGAAAATAACTGAAAATCAATGAAAAATAGCTGAAATCATCTACACCCCCTTTCAAAACCTCCATTTTTGACTTGTTCTGACCATGTCCTGCAACATTCAGAATTTATTTTCAGAGTAAAATAACTGACATCAGTTAAATAACTGAAAATAATCATTCATGATAAAAGGGGTTCCAAGTAGGTTTTTTTTATTTCAAGGTACCTTTCATCTCTAAAACAAGAATATAATATCATTATACGGAGTTCATTCACAAGTCTCTGCTAACAGGCGGCAGAGCAAAACATTCATTTTACATAAGCACTCTCTAGATGGTCAAAGCTGAATACAGTGTGGAGTTTCCCCATACTTACTTACCTATTGGTCTTTAGGTACATAGTCCACAATTGGTTCCTCTTCTCGACTCAATATTTATAATTCTTTCCACTGACTTTTCGGATATTTGTGCTTGTGATCCCAGGAATACAGATCTTGGTTGTCCAGTCGGTTCTCGAGTAATTCATGTATGATATATTCGTGATTTCTTCTGATAGCTTTTTCCATGTTTTTGCTTACTCTTGCTTGGAAGGTATTTTTTTTTCATAACAGTGTTTCCTCTTTAGTGAATTATTTTTCTGATGCATTGTATTTGTTCTTGTGCTGTTCCTCAGATTTGTTTCAGACAATAACTTTTATATGCCTCAATCATATCTCATTCTCTTGTATGTAATTCTTGGTAAGATTGAATAATTTCAATCTATCCCTACAACTTATATTCTTTATTACTGGAAGTTTGGTTCGTTACCCTTCTTTGTATCGGTACCCATACAATTAATTGAATTTTATAAGGAGTCCATTCAGAGCTTGAATAATCCAGATGTGTTCTTACTAGTGTATTGTAAAAGGTACCATTGATTTTGCATTCAAATGCTCTAAGTGTTGCAAAAAATAGCTGTAGCTTTTTTTACTTTCTCACCAATATGATTTTCAAATGACAGATCTGAGTCAATTAAAAATATTACACCAATAAGGGTTTCCTGGTCCACATTTGTACATTTCCCCCCAATAGTGTATAGGTTTGATAATTTTCTCCATTAAATCTTAATATGCTCAAATACATGTACAGTGGTCTCCCTCTAATAAGGCACATCTCACCAAAGGTCAGATGTCAGGTCAGACTTCAGATGCACTGAGATAGCAAAATACTATTAAATTGTTGCCACCCTTCTTACAAGGCCACTTTTTCATTGCAGTTATAAGAGGGGAACTACTGTATTTACTTTTGTCAGGATGGATTTTCAATATCCATGTATTGCTCTGGGGTCCGACCTATAATCCGACAGTCCAATAGTCCGACAGTCCGATGGTCCGATAGTCCGACAAATGCTTTATTTCTTTGAAAGTTAACACTATAACATGTGTAATATGGGGCCAGAAACCGAACAATTTACTCACCAAAGAAAGGTCCAGAACATCGGAAACACGATATCATAGACGGACAAACAATTGGCAGGGCCACACAAGAACTCAAAAAACACATATATGAACAACACGGACTCCATAAAAACCTGGATCCAGTCGTGATGAACCGGTAGTGTAAGTATCCCGTATATTTTTTAGTAGCGACTACTTCAGGCTTTATTCAAGTAGCGTGTAGCCGAGTCCAGCCAAGAAAAGTCACCATTGAAAAGAAAGATGAAATAAATGAATACAAAAAAAGGAAAAGACAAAAAGAAGAGCGTACCAGTGTTCCCCGCCCTTTATCATGGAATATTTATGTTAAAAAGCAATGTCGACACATCAATAGAGCTGGATACAATAATGTGTGCGAATTGATTGATTGATTGATTGATTGATTGCTTAAGGTCCAGCAAGCAATATTTCAGTCATATTCAGGATGAGAAAAGTTTGTAAACAAAAAATCAGAAAGAGGGGACTCCGGGATGGATCAACATGGGCAACGACTTAACACAGGAACTTGTTTTTCTGTCTCTTCCGATGACAGGTTAGTCTTATTTTTATTCCCTGGGATTCCGACGGGTGACCCTGCTATAGTCGCCTTCTACGACAAACGCACATATAAAAAGTTGCGATTGAAGGAATTGTCCCTAAGTGACCCCTTATATCACGGAAAGAAACAGCATCGGAATATGACAAAATAAACAACTGTGCCATGAAACCCCCCCCTTTGTGACAATTGAAGGTCAGTTGCACAGCATGAGAACAGTAATTAATAACCTCTCACTTGCTTCCCCATTTATCAATACAATGTATGTCACGACGTGACCTATCAGTAAAAGGGGGAACAAGTGAGAGATGTTATCGTATGAGGCATGGACGGACGAACGAACAGCGGTATGCCATAATAAGCCCATATTTTGACGGGTGTATAAAAATGAACGGCCCATATCCTGAAATTATGAATATATCATTTTTGGCCAAATTATTTTTCAAAACTTTCATCAGTTTAAAGCATTTGTCGGACTATCGGACCGTCGGACTATCGGACTGTCGGACTATCGAACTGTCGGATTATAGCTACGGCCCCATTGCTCTAGTATTTACATTCTTCAGATGCCTTTGTAGTGTTTCATTATTTCTATCTTCATTATAAATTTTTTTAAATTGGTATCTTTGCTAAAAGGTATGAAACATATTCTACTGTATCTAAAAGATCATTGATATACAATATGAATAATATGGGATCCAGGATTGAACCTTGTGGTATACCTTATGTTACCTTTATGTTCAGAATACACCCCATTTATCATTATTTTTGCTTTAAACTACCATTGTAAGGTTGTACAATTACTGTCTTATAATTGTATACCATGACGACTTCATTCAGGAATTAGTACATTGTTTATCATTTAATAGAAATTTATTTATATTTATGCAGTGAGAAAGACAGTGCTATTGGAATGCCAAATTTGAATACCAAATAAAAAGATAAAAACAAAAAACAAAAACAAACTAATGCCATCTTTGCCTAGTGGCGATATATCTGAGTTTCACAACGATTTCTCAAATCTATTATCATTAAATTAAAAAAATAGTATCACTTCATTTCATGTAATAGCACATAATTATGTCCTCATTTCTGGGATGATGATACCTCAGGTACTAACAACTGTGGTACCATCTATTTTAATCTACAAGTTCATGCAAAATGTACTATAACTGTCTTTCATAACATACAAAGGGGAAAAAAACTATGATGTGATGTACTTCCAACTGGATCATATTAATGCACACATAACAGCAATACTTCAAAATTGTTATTTTTTTTTATATATAATTTATAATGTAATATACAAAACAGCCAACATACATAAATAAAAAATTACTAAGTGAAACCTGTCTAAACCAAACTCCCTTTATACCTGTCTAAACCAAACACCTTTGTACCTGTCTAAACCAAACAGCCTTTGTACCTGTGTAAACACTTGTTGTACTGACATACTGCCTATTTGGTTTGGAATATACAGATATATTTGTAATTAAAATAGACAGGTTAATTTTGTAAAGTTTTCAGAATCTGGGATTAAATTTGATGTTTGGTTTACACATAATTTTGATTTATTCAGTGTTCGGATAAGACAGGTTTCACATTATATCACAAATTGTCAATAAATACATCCATGGAATGTATATATTCTTCAAATTTTGTAAGCAAGTTTGATTAAAATCTTTAAATAAGTTATAGTAAAATTTTTGACAAAAAATGTCTGCATCAAACTCACTCCATTCATTGCACAAAACCTTCAAAAAGTCTTTATACTCATACATTTCACTCACACTTGTTACACATACAATCAGAGAACATGAGTAATTATCAAAACTAATTCAACAAGTAAGGTGTTGCTAGTATTATCACATGACTATCAACCGACCAAATAAGGTGTTGGTAGTATTATCTCATGACTATCAACTGACCAATCAAACATTAACGATTTTCCTTACTAGTGTTCACATAAATTAGATGTCTGGATTAATATAATATATGTTTACCAATCAAATTGTTAAATATTTTTTCCGTCACTATCAATCATATTTTGATTTTTTAACTGGTATTAAGATATATCACTGTGATATCCATAGACCAATCAATGTGTTGATTGTTTTCCTAGCTTGTATAAGTTGTGGGGGGTCACTTGGAGTAGCTGGATACATGTTGGCACAGTGGGCTGTTCCTGTGAAGATATAAAAACAAAATGTATGTCTAGTAGATACAACATACACATTAATGATTAATAAATCTTATCAATAACAACACCCTCTTTCAAATACTATACAATTATTGCACTTCATTGAGTGTGATATGATGTGTTATGGAGCACTGAAAAGCAATATTGACCAAGGCCGAAGGCTGCGGTCAATATTGCTTTTCAGTGCTCCATAACACATCATATTGCACAAAATGAAGTGCTATAATTGTTTTATTACATTTAACATTCCCAGTTTTTTTTGTGTACCTGGATCAATTTTTAGGGATTGTTTGTTGTTTTTTTTTCAAATTCAAAAGCACATGAGCTTATCCATTAAATATCATAGAACACTTGTGCTAATTCAGTGTGTACAAATTAATATTACTTAGGGAACGACCATTTAACTTGAAGGGGGGGGTTATGGTTTTTTTCTAAAAAAATATTCTGATTCCCAATGTTGCTGAAAAAAATATTCTGATTTTGGTGGAGGAAAAAAAAATAATAATCTGATTCAGAGTTTTTGTCATATAACCTAATGTTAAATTCTGGGGAAAAAAAAATATTCTGAACGAAACAAAAAACCATAACCCCCACCCCCCTTCAAGTTAAATGGTCGGTCCCTTATTCAGTGTGTGCAAATTTATGTGT
Source organism: Bathymodiolus brooksi (assembly GCA_963680875.1). Classification (NCBI taxonomy): domain Eukaryota; kingdom Metazoa; phylum Mollusca; class Bivalvia; order Mytilida; family Modiolidae; genus Bathymodiolus; species Bathymodiolus brooksi. The sequence goes on along the minus strand of OY804576.1, from coordinate 126,558,528 downwards.
ACAAATTTATATATGCATTCTGCTTGTATTTGTAAAACTTCTGTGCCACTTTCTGTTTGTGTTTGTGTGATGTCATTGCAACAGACGTTGAAAACATTTGGCTAGTAAATTTCAAAATTTTGCCGGGATTTCGCCCACTGCTAAATAGATCGTTCAATATGAAATCCTGCCGTGCAATATGATGATTTATCACAAAAAAACAAATTATATGGTTTTATAATACTGTATAAAACCATAAATGTAATAATAATTTATATTACGAATTTAGTTTGTTACACATATTTTCATTGGTTCTTCAACCCTGAATGTCAGCATATATTCGGAAAACAGACGGGGTATATATTTTCAGTCCCCAAAAACGATTAAAACATGGACGACAAAACATTACGCTTCACTGAATCAATGGTATAATACGGAATAATAAATGTATTTTTACCAAATTAAATGCGGTTTTCATACTCAAAAAAATATTGCAACGGTTAATTCCGTCACAAATACCTGATCGATTCAGCAAAGTCCTATGTTCCACAGCTGTACCATAACAAATAAACAAAACGTTGAGCCTTGAAAACTTTTGACGTCATGGGGCCACACCAAGGTTTTATTTACATGTTGTTAACATTTAAATTATTGAAACTGTTTCGCAAACCCGTTGTTTTGTTATGTGATATATTAATTTTATATTTATAAAGTTTATAAAATTTACTACATATGAAACTGTATTGATTTAGAAATTTAGTACAGTATTTTCCTACATGAAATATGACGCGACACATATTTTGACATCATTGAAGAATGACGTCAAAGGTACGGAAACGGACATCTAGAGATACGAAAAATGAAAATAAAAGAGGCAAATTTATTTAATACAGTTGGATGTTGTATTTAAACAATGGTTAAATCCGTAATATATCTGTTATTCGGCTATCAGACAGGGTATATAATGTGACATTCCCGGCTTATGATATATATTCCCTTCGGCTGCGCCTCAGGGAATATAGATCCTAAGCCGGGAATGTCATATTATATACCATGTCTGATAGCTGAATAACATATAATATTCACAGAAACAAACATGGTGGGTATAAAACACCAGAGGCTCCCAGGAGCCTGTAATCGCTCACCTGGATCAAAGCTGCTTTCAATAACAACGCAACTGCACTGTGGCGGCCATCTTGGTGGGAGAGCGTGACTGCCAGACACAATTTTGGAAGAGGACCATCCAATGACTATTCCATCAAAGTTTGGTTCTAACTGAGCTACTGGTTCCAGACAAGATGGTTTTTATGTGAATTTCCCATAGGGTCCTATGTTAAACTAAGTACAGCTGTGCAGCCATCTTGGTCAAGGGTGGGACCAACAGACACAATTTTGGAAGAGGACCATCCAATGACTATTTTATCAAAGTTTGGTTCCAATTGAGCAACTGGTTCCAGACAAGAAGATTTTTATGTGAATTTCCCATAGGGTCCTATGTTAAGCTAAGTTCGGCTGTGGGGGCCATCTTGGTCGAAAGGCCGAACCGCCGGACACATTTTTGGAAGAGAACCATCCAATGACTATTTCATCAAAATTTAGTTCTTATTGAGCAAATGGTTTCAGACAAGAAGATTTTTATGGGAATTTCCCATAGGGCCCTATGTTAAATTAAGTTCGGCTGTTGCGGCCATCTTGGTCGGAGGGCTGAAATGCCAGACACAATTTTGGAAGGGGGCCACCCAAGAATCATTTCAGCAAAGTTTGGTTGAGATTGGCTCAGTAGTTTCAGAGGAGAAGTTTTTTTTTTTCATCCCCCCTTTTTTCTAATTTGCATAATCGGTCAAAATCGACAAAAGGTCAAAGTTCATAAAAAATCCTGTAATACATGTTAAAAAGCTCATCATTATGCTTATACAGTTCAAATTTGGGCACATTATAGGATGGCGCTGACGGACACAATTTTGAAAGGGGACCACCTAAGGACCATTCAGACAAAGTTTGGTTGAAATTGGCCAAGTGGTTTCTAACAAGAAGATTTTTAAATGATTTTTTGCTTATTTATGCCTAATTTGCATAATTAGTCAAAATCAGCAAAAGTTCAAAGTTCATAAAAAATCCTGTAATATATGTTAAAAAGCTCATGATTATGCTTGTATAGTTCAAATTTGGGTACATTCTGGCTTAAAATAAAGCAGTTTTGGCCATTTGAAGAAATTTCTATTTTTAGTAATGGCGGCCATCTTGGATGGAAGGCGTGGCTATCGGACATAACTTTTAAAGGGAACTCCCTAAGGATGATTCAGGCCAAGTTTGGTTTAAATTGGTCCAATGATTTCGGAGGAGAAGATTTTTGAAAAAGTTTACAGACGGACGACAAGTGATGGCAATAGCTCACACAGGTGAGTTAAAAAGGGCAACAACTCCAAAATGGATAAAGGGATTTACTTAAAAATTGCAGGGTAAGTAGATCTTGACATGCTGAACATGTTTGCAGTTAAAACTTAACATCTATCTCTTATAGTTTTTGAAATAAAGGACAAAAAGTATTACAATTTTGAAAATTTGATGAACAAAGGGCAATAACTCCAAAATGGGTAATGGGATTTACTTAAAAATTGCAGGGTAGGTATATCTTGACATGCTGCACATTTTTGCAATTTAAACTTAACCTTTATCTCTTATAGTTTTTGAAATATAAGATGAAAAGTATTAACAATTAAAAAATTTGATGAAAAAAGGGCAATAACTCCAAGATGGGTAATCAGATTTACTTCAAAATTGCAGGGTAGGTAGATCTTGCTGTGCTGATCATTTTTACCCCATGCCAGATTTCTGATATTATTAACGGTTTTTGAGTTATTACCCAAAAACCTGCAATTTTACCATATGTTCTATTTTTAGTAACAGTGGCCATGTTGGTTGGTGCACTGCATCACCGGACACAATTTTGAAACTAGACACCCTAGTGATGATTCAGACCAAGTTTGGTTTCAATTGGTCTAGTAGTTTCAGAGGAGAAGATTTTTGAAAAAGTTTACGACGTACGATGGACGGACGGACGGACAGACGGATGCCAAGTGATGGCAAAAATTCACTTGGCCTTTGGCCAGGTGAGCTAAAGATGGCGCCTTCTATTACATGCTCATTGGTGTCTAAATAATACATGCTAGATAACAATCATCTTCGCTAGCCAAGGGTTACGATTCGGGTCCCCCTTCTCTCCACCCTTGGCGGATCTAGAATACATTTTGAAATTCGCGCGCAATGCCACCTGGTGGTTTATCGAAGTTGCACCCCTTAGATAGTCGTCATCGCCAGCCAATCAGAATCGTTTTGTTATACGTATGTTGGAGAGTTGAAAATGGCAGCGCCCAGTGAATAAAAACTTATTTGTGATCAATTTAATTTGGAAGCACTTACTGTCAACCAAGTGAAAGTTTCAAAGCTTTGGCAGACGGGAAAGATGTTTTCATTGGAACCAAAACGGGAAGTGGCAAATCGTTGTCATATGAGAGCATTCCGGTGCCATTTTTGTTTACATTTCGTGGATAACATGTGTTCCGTGTAAAACGTCTTCTGATTGGATACGTGTACTGGTAGCCGTAACCAATGAAATATTAAAGTGCGAATCCTCAAAATGTATTCTAGATCTGCCAAGGGTGGAGAGAAGGGGGACCCGAATCGTAACCCTTGGCTAGCGAAGATGGATAACAATAAGAGTGACAGATTATAGCAAATTTCTTTACTTCCTTTTGGGGTAATGAGTGAGTATGTGATTGTTATTAAATGCCAAATGATCAATTTTTCAGCTATATCATGGCGAGAACAAGTTACATTTCGATGAGAGGATGATGATGTTTGCTTTGTCCAAGACCAGCACACTTAGTTGAATTTTTATAGTGCTAGCTCACTGAATCTACAGTTCGAAGGCAGATATGTCGCTCCACTCTGGCATGTAATTCTAATTCTTTGTTATTACTCCTTAATGCTGCATACTTAGTGGAGAAGCAGCAAATACAAATTTCATAGTCTTTGGTATGACCCGACCTGGACTGTGATCTTTGGTATGACCCGACCTGGACTGTGATCTTTGATATGACCCGACCTGGACTGTGATCTTTGGTATGACCCGACCTGGACTGTGATCTTTGGTATGACCCGACCTGGACTGTAATCTTTGATATGACCCGACCTGGACTGTGATCTTTGATATGACCCGACCTGGACTGTGATCTTTGGTATGACCCAACCTGGACTGTGATCTTTGGTATGACCCGACCTGGACTGTGATCTTTGGTATGACCCGACCTGGACTGTGATCTTTGGTATGACCCGACCTAGACTGTGATCTTTGGTATGACCCGACCTGGACTGTGATCTTTGGTATGACCCGACCTGGACTGTGATCTTTGGTATGACCCAACCTGGACTGTGATCTTTAGTATGACCCGACCTGGACTGTGATCTTTGATATGACCCAACCTGGACTGTGATCTTTGATATGACCCGACCTGGACTGTGATCTTTGGTATGACCCGACCTGGACTGTGATCTTTGATATGACCCGACCTGGACTGTGATCTTTGGTATGACCCAACCTGGACTGTGATCTTTGGTATGACCCAACCTGGACTGTGATCTTTGGTATGACCCGACCTGGACTGTGATCTTTGGTATGACCCGACCTGGACTGTGATCTTTGGTATGACCTGACCTGGACTGTGATCTTTGGTATGACCCGACCTGGACTGTGATCTTTGGTATGACCCTACCTGGACTGTGATCTTTGGTATGACCCGACCTGGACTGTGATCTTTGGTATGACCCGACCTGGACTGTGATCTTTGGTATGACCCAACCTGGACTGTGATATTTGGTATGACCCGACCTGGACTGTGATCTTTGATATGACCCGACCTGGACTGTGATCTTTGGTATGACCCGACCTGGACTGTGATCTTTGATATGACCCGACCTGGACTGTGATCTTTGATATGACCCGACCTGGACTGTGATCTTTGGTATGACCCGACCTGGACTGTGATCTTTGGTATGACCCGACCTGGACTGTGATCTTTGGTATGACCCGACCTGGACTGTGATCTTTGGTATGACCCGACCTAGCTTGTGATCTTTGGTATGACCCGACCTGGACTGTGATCTTTGGTATGACCCGACCTGGACTGTGATCTTTGGTATGACCCGACCTGGACTGTGATCTTTAGTATGACCCGACCTGGACTGTGATCTTTGATATGACCCGACCTGGACTGTGATCTTTGATATGACCCGACCTGGACTGTGATCTTTGGTATGACCCGACCTGGACTGTGATCTTTGATATGACCCGACCTGGACTGTGATCTTTGGTATGACCCAACCTGGACTGTGATCTTTGGTATGACCCAACCTGGACTGTGATCTTTGGTATGACCCGACCTGGACTGTGATCTTTGGTATGACCCGACCTGGACTATGATCTTTGGTATGACCCGACCTGGACTGTGATCTTTGGTATGACCCGACCTGGACTGTGATCTTTGGTATGACCCTACCTGGACTGTGATCTTTGGTATGACCCGACCTGGACTGTGATCTTTGGTATGACCCAACCTGGACTGTGATCTTTGATATGACCCGACCTGGACTGTGATCTTTGGTATGACCCCACCTGGACTGTGATCTTTGGTATGACCCAACCTGGACTGTGATCTTTGGTATGACCCGACCTGGACCGTGATCTTTGGTATGACCCGACCTGGACTGTGATCTTTGGTATGACCCGACCTGGACTGTGATCTTTGATATGACCCGACCTGGACTGTGATCTTTGGTATGACCCAACCTGGACTGTGATCTTTGGTATGACCCAACCTGGACTGTGATCTTTGGTATGACCCGACCTGGACTGTGATCTTTGGTATGACCCGACCTGGACTGTGATCTTTGGTATGACCTGACCTGGACTGTGATCTTTGGTATGACCCGACCTGGACTGTGATCTTTGGTATGACCCTACCTGGACTGTGATCTTTGGTATGACCCGACCTGGACTGTGATCTTTGGTATGACCCGACCTGGACTGTGATCTTTGGTATGACCCAACCTGGACTGTGATATTTGGTATGACCCGACCTGGACTGTGATCTTTGATATGACCCGACCTGGACTGTGATCTTTGGTATGACCCGACCTGGACTGTGATCTTTGATATGACCCGACCTGGACTGTGATCTTTGATATGACCCGACCTGGACTGTGATCTTTGGTATGACCCGACCTGGACTGTGATCTTTGGTATGACCCGACCTGGACTGTGATCTTTGGTATGACCCGACCTGGACTGTGATCTTTGGTATGACCCGAACTAGCCTGTGATCTTTGGTATGACCCGACCTGGACTGTGATCTTTGGTATGACCCGACCTGGACTGTGATCTTTGGTATGACCCGACCTGGACTGTGATCTTTAGTATGACCCGACCTGGACTGTGATCTTTGATATGACCCGACCTGGACTGTGATCTTTGATATGACCCAACCTGGACTGTGATCTTTGGTATGACCCAACCTGGACTGTGATCTTTGGTATGACCCGACCTGGACTGTGATCTTTGGTATGACCCGACCTGGACTGTGATCTTTGGTATGACCCGACCTGGACTGTGATCTTTGGTATGACCCGACCTGGACTGTGATCTTTGGTATGACCCTACCTGGACTGTGATCTTTGGTATGACCCGACCTGAGCTGTGATCTTTGGTATGACCCGACTAGGGCTAGAAGCCATGATCTTTGGTATGACCCGACCAGGGCTAGAAGCTGTGATCTTTGGTATGATCCGACCAGGGCTATAAGCCATGATTTATGGCACTCACTAACCATTCCACCTCCTGTGACCCGACCAGGACTGGAAGCCGTGATTTATGGCACTCACTAACCATTCCACCTCCTGTGACCCAACCAGGGCTGTGATCTTTGGCACTCGCTAACCATTCCACCTCCTGTGACCCGACCAGGGCTGTGATCTTTGGCACTCGCTAACCATTCCACCTCCTGTGACCCGACCAGGGCTAGAAGCCATGATTTTTGGCACTTGCTAACCATTCCACCTCCTGTGACCCGACCAGGGCTAGAAGCCGTGATCTTTGGCACTCGCTAACCATTCCACCTCCTATGCACGTTTTTTCTTCATTTTAGTTAATACTTCCTTGGTCACAGAGTAAACAACCCTATTGCCAGCACCAAAAGGAATAAATTCAATTTCAAATACATTTTCAAATATCTTTAACTCAATCTCTGTCAGACATTTGGATGTTGTTTCCAAGAATCACTTAAACAAATGGAATGAACCTAGGCATCAAATCAAATATTTTTTTTATCAAGGTTGACAAGACAATGTACAGTAGAGTTCATTTATAACGAAGTCCTGGGGACTCTCGATCTTAGTTCGTTATAGGCATCGTTCGCTATAAGAGAGACAATGTAGAATTACCTCCCCTTTAGAAAATCGGACAGTAGAACTTCGCTTGCTCGAACTCGAAGGGACTGTCAAAATTTGTTCTAGCTATCGGTAGTTCGAGCCACCAAGGTCGCGTAATTTTAGAGAGAGAAAAAATCTGGTTCTGACCCGGGCAGTTTCATTACGCTATGATAATTGATGCACAGTAAAGTGGGCCTTTATCGTAAAAAAATATTTAATCCTTTAGACAGTTCTCAAAGACTACGGCTTCTGAATACCTCTTTAGTATCTTCAAATGTTTCTTAGAAACGTTTTTTCAACTTTGTTCACGATCTATTTTATAAACAGGAAATATGAGGTCGGGTATTAACACTTGGATCGATTTCGGTATAATGCTGATAATTCTGATATATATTTTTAATGGCCAATTTTAAGATTGTAGCCATTTTCCCTTTTTTTATTTGAATTTGAAGAATAATTGTTTCTTTTTGGTATTATATACACATAAAAACTCAGGTTAATCGAAATTTCAGAACGAGTACATTTCTTTTGTTTTTGGTATTTAGATGAACCTTGAGACCACGCATGTTTGTTGTTTAATTAAAGAGTCTATCATCAAAGAAAAAATAAACAATAGCGAATGAATTAATCTCACAAATAACTTTGTTTTTAATTTCTTTAGCGTGTGCATCCATTCATTAAAATTTAGATTACGTTTTATTAATTTTTAATGCAATAAATTAGCGCGTGTGTTATTAATTGACAACTTGTTAATCACATCATTTAATACCCATTTTATTGTTTGAATATTTTAAAGAAAGGTCTTGAATGACATCATTAACAACATCAAAGGTTGGATTATTGATTTTTCAATTATCAACAACGGAAGTGTCAAATGCACTTGACCATTTTAATATGTGATCGTCCGTGCGTAAACGATTTATTTGTTCAGCAATTTTCTTTGTTATATCATGTAAATTTTGAGTAATAAAAACGTTGTTTGGGTTTAAAATTCTCTTCGTTATAAGCCTGATTTCATTGTAAAAAATTTGTAATAGGCCTTCACAAATACATTGTTTAAATTGCGATGGGACCGGGGATTTATCTTTACTTCGCTATAAGCCTGATTTCGTTACAAACCTGTTCGTTATAAACGAACTCTACTGTACCAGTATTTAAATCTAAAATTTTCAATATATATAACTTACCGTCTATATAGATAGTGGTGAAAGACTTTGGATCAACATTAGTTGTAAAACTAAGAGCGTGCCAGGGATCAATGGAACCGTTAGGAAAGACAACTTTTGTAGGTCTCATTCCATAACCACCATAATTAGTATTGGTTCTATTTATTCCTTTCTGTATTAAGTCAGCAGTAAATTTCTTTCCATATATATCGATACACTGTTGGAGGGAAAAACTGAAGAAAAGAAATTTGAATGATTTTATGAAAATCTTGAAAAAAAAGGGTTCTCTATGTAAATTTTATACCTGTCGGACAAGTAAATGACAAATTTAAACCCGTAAGATTAATCAAAACAAATAAAAATTATGGCTAAATTGGTACAAAAAATAGACTTTTTAAAAATTATAGAATTATTACTTATAAAGCATTCTGAATATAGAAAATAAATCATGCGTAATCAAACAACCAAGTAATTCACAAATGCAAGTTAGCGCACGAATGCTTTACCTCATTGTTCTGTTAGGAGTGATTTACTTTCAATATTTGGAATGCAAAGAGTAGCTGTATTGTTTATTACATAGATCTAACACTTTAATGGCACAAAGAAGATGTTTAAAAAAACCTTTTTCCCTCTTTTCCAACAATTAATGATAATTTCTATTGTGATCATGTTGGTACTGTAATCTCATGCAGTGAAATAAATATTTTTATTTCACTGAGTGAAATACCAGTTTTTCTTTAACTAGGAAATCTCAGTATTTCAGGGGCATCAATGTAATAATATTCACCATTGAATCTTGTAGGGGAAAACAAATATAAAAAAATTGAAAGAAAATATAACATTAAGATAAAACAGGTATATTTATAAACTCAATCTACTAATACCAAGTAGAATATATATAGATAATTCATTGTTAGTCTTCTTGAGAATCAGACAGATCTTAAACTACATGTAATATCAAAATATTTGATAGAAAAATTATGCACATTTGGATGTTTTGACAATTTCGTATATTATAGAATGTATAATGGTAGTGATGTATCTAATGTTATTAACAATTAAATACGTATAGGGCACCATTGTACAACTATCCAATCAGATTTACAAGAATCTTTAAAAAAAAAAATCACTTAATTATCATTTGAGAGTGAGATATTGTTGCTTAATGCCAACTCAGCAATTTTTCAGTTATATCATGGCGAAAACATGTTAATTTTCAATGAGATGATGATGATGAGGTCTGCTTTGTACTAAACCAATACGTTGAATTTGATTTTTATAGTGCTAGCACACTGAAACAACAGTCCATGGATAGACATGTTGCCCTATTCGGCACATTATCCTGATTCCGAGTCAACCAGTCTTCTCTCTTTCTCCTTAATGCTGCCGTTCTTAATGGAGAAGCAATAAATACCAATTTAATAGTCTTCAGTTTGACCTGATCGGGGCTCAAACCCACGATTTATGGGACTCAAGGTTGTATCATTTTAGAAATTCCATGGTTACCATCACAAGTTGATTGGTGTACATGTTACAGGGATGTTTCAGGTATGACATTGAGATTCGTTTCCTGAACTGGTTTTGGGAATAATAACTTCAAGAAGGGTGCCATTAATGGTACAGGGGTTGCTAACCTTTCTAGTCTCACTCTTAGTCTTTCTTGGAGTACATTTGCTTGTTTTCTTTTATTTTAAAAGTATGCAATGTTGCTGATTTATATTTGTATCCAGATCACCCTTTCAATCAAATATCATTTCTGATTTGTGTACTCTGCGTTTGTCCTATAAATATGAATTGTCTCCCTTTATTGAATTTATCAGTTCATTGTAATTAATTTCTTTGATAGCCAAGTTTTAAAGTTTTAAATATAATAAGATATCAGTGTTCCTCAAATTTAAGGAAGATCCTTACTTCAGAGAGAAACCAGTAAAGGGTTGGTCCATTAGATCAGATGTTTGATAAAATCCAAATTCTGTGCATGTCTGATACATCCATTGTCTGCCTGAAAATTAAAAATAAAGCATATCAAGATGACTATTAAAATATCAGGAACAACTGAAATAAGAAGGCTGTAAATTGTCGTATCATTTATGATCGGCATATACACCTTAATTTAAATAACCTTGGGAGGGAAGGCCATTTACTTAATAAACCCCATAAAATTGATTTAGATGGATGGCCATGAAGATAGTTAGTCAAAAATGTGTAACAGTAATATCATCCACCTTCAACAAAGCTGTAACAGACAAAGAAATTTCTATTATTTGATAACTGTGGTCATCTTATATAGAGGGCAGATCTGTCTGAGACAAAGTTGAACGTGGAACACCTAAATACCACCCAGCACCAAATAAGCATAATTTGCATAATCAGTATAAATCAGATGAAAGAAATTTCGATGGAAAAATCTAGAATATATGTTAATCTACTAATTATCATCATACACCTGCTATTTAAATTTGAACTCATTATAACTTAAAACTGAGACGTTTTTTTAGTAATGGTAGTCATCTTGGATGATGGTCTGTCATATTAAAATTTGAAAGGAACCACCAAAGAACTGTCCAAGCCAATTTTGGCTTAATTTGGTTCAGTAGTTTCAGAGGTAAAGGTCTTTATATGAAAAGCTTGATGGACAATGATGACAGTTCACATAACTTCGGTTTAGGTGAGCTAAAAATGTATGTTAGAACAAAACTCAAGTTATCATCCAAAAACTATTAATTTCAGCTGAGCAGACAGATGGACTAGTAAAGAGACAAAACAGATGGATGTACTAAACAGAAACTATAAATGGATAAAAATAAAATTCATTGCCATGAAGCTAGCTATGGCTTACCTCCTTCAGAAGCACTGCTATTCCAATCTGTTTTAGTTAGATCATCTATCATACCCTTGTATGAAGCATCCAAACATTTTTCTGCGTAAGTACTCAACAGGAGTGAGTTAACGTCAGCGTATCGATTGATAGTATCTCCTCTGCTATCATCACACATAATGTCACATAGTGTTTTTACTGTAATGTTTGTTCCTACTGCTCCCTGCAAATAAAAGTACAATGTCTTTTCTTTTAAGGTTTTAAATTCAAGAGAATAATTTCAAAACTTACAATACAAGATAGCTTCTCAAAAAACACACAACAAATACCTGAAATTTAATACACCATAGAACACACACTTATTTTATGCATCATTGTAAAGAAGAATGTTTCGACTTTTGCCATCATCGTTATCTATCTGGTGTGTATGAACATAGCATCAGAGGATCAACTGATGCTTGACATGAAAGCTAAGTCTGCCTTCCCTTGTTTTCACATTGTACTACATTCATGAAAGATGGATGCTAGGATACTGCAAATTGAATAGGACTGAACCTTTTTAATAGCTACATCATCCTGACAATTTGATATGACCTATTCGTAGCGGGGTAGGTTTATGGTGTTTAATGCCACTTTCAACAATATTTCAGTTATATCGTGGCGGTCAGTTTTAGTAGTGGAGGAAACTGGAGTACCCAAAGAAAACCAATGACCTGTCGCAAGTCCTTGACAAACTTTATCACATAATGTTGTAACGTGTACACCTCGCAATGAATGGGGCTCGAACTCACAACTTTAGTGGTGATAGGCACTGATTGCATAGGTAGTTGTAAATCCAACTACCATACGATCACGACCACGACGGCCCCCAATTCATAGTGAAGCAAGTATTTAGTGGATCTATTTTGTGAATTTAATTAATATAATTTGATAAATTGCTAATTTTTTTGTCATAGGCAAGTTCAAAATATAATTTTTTCTGGGAATAGGGACATTAATTAGAAGTGAATATGTTGGCAGAATTAAGGGGGTGTTATAATTAAAAGAAATATGATTGATATATACATGTTAGTCTACCTCAAACGCTCTATTATCTTTATTGTACTGTACAACACCTTCAAAATTACCGGCAATACTGCTATAAAAATTGGCCATATCCATTTTATTGGTTAAATCAATACCATCACATAATCTGTAAAATAACAGAAATAACATAAATATAGCTAGGTACACTGACATCATTTATACATCTTTAATAAACCTGTTTAAATTAAATTTAAATACTTTACTGAACATTAAAAGAATAAATACAGAGTACACAAGTGTGTGGAGATATCTAACTAAAGAAGACAATATCCTGGTACATGAACAACAACAACCCTATATAAATGAAATCCTGAGGGGAAACACAAACAACTGAGATATATGTAGTCCATTTTCTGGCGTGATCAAATTTTGCTACTTATAAATGAGAAATTCACAATAAGAAAATTGAAATCATCTCTTTTGTCATAAAGTTTTGTTCTCAACTAGCCCTCACTGTCAATTTCTCTGAAGATGACCTAGCTGTATATGTACGTGGCCTCCTTTATTTCAAGTTCAGTGGGATGGATGTAATCAGCATAGTCATCAAACTTTGAATTATTCTTTGAAATGACACCAACTATATAGTAAAACGTGAAATTAAAGGACGAAGCTAGTTTCTTTTTGTTTTTCTTGAGAAGCCCTTGTATTAAGCCTGTTTTCTATGAATAAGCTGGTCATGAACTTATATAATATTGATGAAAATGTAGTGGCTATTATAGACGACTGATTGTTGTTACAACTAGACCACCATGCCTTTCAATCATGAGAGTATATAAAACATATACAAACTTGAACATTTTTTTCAGCTGCATTCTGCCTTGGTCTGTTTGTATCATCTTCTTTACTGTCATATGTGCTGAACTGACCATCTTGTTACACATAGGACCTGTAGTGTCTAAAGCTTGGGACACTACACCTAAATATTCTGTAAAAAAAAGATCATCCATACATGAAATTAATGTTTATTTGTTTCTTTCAACAATATTTCAGCTATATCATGGCAGTCAGTTTTATTGGTGGAGGAAACCAAAGTACCTGTTGAAAACCGCTGACCTGTCACAAGTCACTGGCATACTTTATCACATAATGTTGTATCGAGTACATCTCGCCATGAATGTGGTTCGAACTCACAACTTTAGTGATTAGGCACTGATTGCACAAGTACCCAAGTTGTAAATCCAACTACCATACAATCACGATCACGACGGTCTCCTATTATCTATGAACTTTGCCTTGATTTTGAGGTATGAACCAAAACAAAATGTATTTCTACATTTATAAACTGTTTTCCAGTAATGTTTGAAATGTTTATAACAATTTAAAATTCTCAGAAGGTAGACGTACAATGTATTATGTTCACTATAAAGGTAAATTGATATGTTTATGTTGTCATTTTTGGTAAAAGCACATGGTCTTTATGAATTGAAGCGAACCTGTGCATATTCTAATTGTTTGTTTATATTCATTTGATTTACGATGAGGGTCATAAAAGGAACATTTCAGCCAAGTTTGCTTTCATATATGGTTCAGTGGATTCACAGGATAATAAAATTATTTTAATATCTCACATGGCCCTCTACGTAATATCTATACCACTGCTTTCCGAGTTAAACGGTTAAACAATCCAACGTGAAGCGTGCGATTGTTTAACTCGGAAAATGTAATATAAATGATTTGTAACATGAAGCCATGCAATATCACATCTAGGTAATTGATTATTGCACGGCTCTCTGAGATTAATAAAACTACATCCCAGATTTAAAGTGCGCAATATCTCATATCTTCGTGTATTATTTCATAGTTCTTAGCTGTTGCTTACATTCTGGTATATAAACCATAAAAAATCAAAGGAAAAGAATACATGAGTAATGATTGGCCAAGTTAGCAATATGTCACATATATATCATGGTAAGAACAAGTTACTGATCACTGAAATTATAGCTTGCAGGTAGAAATATTGCTATGCCCGACACATTATCCCACCTTCTAGACAACCAGTCTTTTCTCTTTCTTCTAAATCCTGTGTGCTTAGCTGAAAAGCAGCAATTATCAATTTCATATTTCCACTTAACCTAACAGTGGACTGAATCAAGAATGTACTGCACTGGAGGCGACGGTTTGATCCCATTAACCATTAACCTACTGAGGCAGTGAATATCATTAGATACAATTAAAGCCCCACTGGCTAAGATACGACCATTTTTTTAATGAGCTGCATTCTCCAAAAAATGTACTATACATGCTTTATATTTAATAAAATAATGTTTTAACTCATTTTCGTGTTGATATATGTGAGAAAGAATGGGTGAGAGAACGATATTTGTTGACGAATTCCAGGATGCTGCATCAAAAGATGGCAACTGATTAATTATCGACAAATTTACGGAGTCTGTCGAATGATCCAATGGTAACTACTCGGCCGTATACGATTGCCGAATGATCGTGTTGTTCCCACTATAAATAAACAGCGATGGAAGAGGTAAGCACATGTACTCTTTTCTCACTATATTATTCTTTTATTTCAAATGTTTTCCCGATAAAAAGTGGTCATTTCGCATGGTTTTAAAACAGAAAAGTACGTTAGTAATTTGTGCATAGCTCGAGAGAGGAGAAATAAAGTTAATTGTAAAAAAAAAACGTATTTTGACAAAATTGGGGTACGATAAGGGAAATACCAAGTGAACAATAAATATGTTGTATTCGTAAAAAAATTCTGAATGAATCCACATTATTCAGTAAACAATGTTCGCAAATTAAATATTTTAGGATTTTATCTCTATTATATTTGCTATCAGTATGAAGAACTTGCAAAGTGTAACCGTCCTAACGGAAATCGTACCGTTTAGGCTCTTTCATTTCTCTGTTAGCCCTCTAAATTCTTTGATTTTCTGTTTTCTAAATGTTTTGATTCTAAGTGTATCGAGGTTACATAAATTGTCGAAGTTACCCTATACAACAATAAATTTTACTGTAATTTCTGTACTACAGTCATCTGTCAAAAGTATTGGGAAATGTAAAAAAAAAAAAATCCCTGCATAATCAACCAAAACAATATTTTTTGGGGGTTTATTTACTCATTATGTTGTTATGAGTGATTTTTATTTGTATATAATTTAACACAACAAATAAAAATTGACTGATTTTCCTATATATTTCAACTAAAATTAAATCCTAAAAATTTAAATCATGGAAAAAGTATGTACAAATAAAAACCACTCATATAAACATAATGAACAAATAAACAAACAAAATATAGACAATTTTGAATGTTTTGGTGTAAAATTTGTTAAAATCTATCCAGAAATGACTTCACAATAATCTAAAAAAAAAATATGGTTTTGGTTGATTATATATGGATTTTTTTTTGACATTTTCCAATACTTTTGACAGATGACTGTATTTTGTTTGGTCCTCATTTTTGGTTGCCATAAAAGATTGAATTAAAGATCTTTTGATTTATTCATACAAGATGATAAAAAAATTCTATTTATTTTAGAATTCAGATCAATCACGCAGCCTTCATTTGTCTTCCAATTTATTGGAGCAAGAAAATGAAAGAAATCCAGATCCATCCTGCTCCTCAGCCTGGTCAACCTGACTGATACACCTGCACCTATTGCAGGGAGATACTGGAGGGAGAGAAAGTGTGTTGCAAGGAGAACAGTGAGAGGTACCACTCAAGAATGCCTGTAAATATTATTTGTTTCATATGCCTTTACTATTCTGTTGCATGATTTTATTTTTGACAGTTTTGTGGTTACACCAGTATTGACTTTGCCATCACCATGTAATCTGTTGTTTGTATGCAACATACCATCTAATGTTTAAACATGTATTTACCATTTAAATAAAATGAGATATGGGTTAAACAACCAACAAATCACACAAGAATAATCCTCGGAATTAAATAAAAGACAGGTTACCATACAGCCCTCAACAAGCAAAAACCCACATCTCATGACAAACTGTTGATGGCCCCTCAAATAAAGCATAACTGAGAAAGTATTCATCCAGCACCACAATATCTTTTTTCAAACTAGCTTATCTGAATGAATTGATGTATTACAACGGAAAACTATGGATTGTTTCTCATCTATATTTTTCCCTTCTTTTCAGGATTTCTATACCATAGTTTTGGATGAACTTGTTTTGGAGGTTGTTGCTCGCCATAGAGATGATATTCTGGCACAACCTCCAGATCAAGATTACAACAGAGACAGAAGACACACTGCGTACAGACAGTACATTTTGTGGCGACATGGCTATTTGGGAGCAGGAAACAGGCGTGTTGTACCAAGTTGCTGTGTATGGCGGATAAGGGGAAAATATCCAGACCCACTTGGACAGTATGTTGGCTTCATGCCTGGAAGACTCGGATAGATAATCCAAAATAAAATTATTTTCTGTGCCAAATTTATTTACACACTTTTTGTTTACAATTTTGTACATCTGTTTTGCAGTGAAGGCAAGTAGTCAACAACAGTATGAAGCAACATTATTGATGTGATGGTTTCTCATTGACACTTCCCCCATATACACATGTATATCTTGTTATACATATATTAATAAAACTGCTGGATTTGTCAAATGCTTTTTTAGTGGAATATTTGCTGACAGCAATGCCCGACATTTCAACTTCTGTCCTAAAACAAAACAAAATATATAACTGACATGTGTAGCTGTTACACAATAGCATGGCTTTATAAATTACAAAAAAGGGTGCACTCGACTCGAAGCCGCAAGTGATAAAGTTTACCAATTGTTTGCCCATGGTTGGTGGTTCTCTCTGGGTACTCCGGCTTCCTCCACCACTAAAACTGGTCGTCATGATATAGCTGAAAATATTGTAGAAAGTGGCGCTAAAACACCAAAAATCAAAATCATGTTACACAATACCTGCATTTTACTTGAGTAAATCTCTATTTTATTCAATGTAATGAAATATTGTCAGATTTGTCAAAACTAAAGTGCAATTAAAAGCATCATTCATGGTGTAAATATATAGATTACACAACAAGATCCTGTTGATTTATACCTTATTTTGTTAAAACAAAAATGTATAATTATCTCCCACGAGCAAAGCTTTGCACTTATTGTTCAGGCCCTTAATTGTTCTCTCTGTGTCTCAGTCTTTCAACTGCTTTTTTTCTTCTTCAATTTTTCAAATGTTTTCATTCTAGCTGTACGAAAGTGACATAAATTGTTTAAAATACCATAAACAGCAATAAAATTCATATATACTTTCACTACTATGTTGTTTTATTAAACTTACATTCTACCAATCTCATGTGCTGATGCTGAAATCTCAGAAACATCTGCAACAGTAATGTTGGGCTTCTGATGGGCACGTTCTGGAATGGACGTAAATGCAGCACATGCTGTATTATCAGACAATGGCACACTTGTGGCAAACACACTATCATCGTGTAATCTAAGTTGTTTTGCTGTTTGTGTCTCCTGAGTTTTCTCATCATAGCTGAAATTGACAATAGCCTAGGAAAATTGTAAAATGACAAAAGTGATGAAGATCTGTGATAGATATATAGTGTGACTACTAGTACAGTTAGGGGCAGAAGCCCATTTCCGGGATGCCTTGATTGTGGAGCAAATACTTTACTTTACACTAATTTGGGACTTACATTGTACTCTGTTACTGATTATATTCACAACAATACCCCCCCCAATGTTTGCCACAAAGGTTGTTAGAATATATACTTAATTAAAATACTTAAGAATTAAAGCAAAATTTGATACAAAACACCAAAGAACATTGTTTGCAATTTAGGACGCCGTATTAAAAGCGATAATTTGTATTTTAAAGGGATATTGTCTACCAGCTGCGTAATTTTTTCATACCCAAAATTATTGCCGATTTCCGTACTGACCTTCATAAAATGAAGATTAAACACCGAATTATTGATGAATACGCTCCGAAACGTTGTTTTTTCGACTAAAAAAGCTGACCATCGTTACCGGAAGCTAATTAATTATGCACTGACGTGGGCGAGGCCAACTCTATTTATTTATCTATTTTTATGTCAGTAGCCCGGATGCTGCAGCATGGACATTGAGGTAAGTTTCTATAAAAGTTGAGGAAAAAAGCTATTTGCGAATCGATTGTATCTAAAAGACGTAGAATAAATAATTTCTGTATCAGGAATAGATTTTCTTTGATGAAAACTACATGCCTTAACAGATTCAGCCGATATTTCCACGATAACCATTGAAAACATGCCAGGAGGCACCCTATGGGGACAAGCTCAACTACGTATTTTCGATCGGAAATTTTTGCCGGCGTTAAAAATAACTAAATTAGTTTTTTTCTTCTTATAAGTTATGAAGTTGTTTCCCGAGATTTTGATACACGTGTTAAATTAATTTATTTTAGCCAGTTTACCGACAATATGAAAACAGTGAAATACATATCTGATGAAAACGAATGACGTAGCCAGTGTTGTTTTATTTGTTAATTGACTGGAATGTTTCAGAGAAATTTGGGCTGGATTAGAAACAAAAGAGACCTTACTTCTAGTTCCACAAGACAGTTGCTGCAAAGTAATATGGGACTGACCACTTACCTTGAAGGGGGCTATGTCACGTTTTTTCGCCGTAGAAATGTTTTTTTCAGACGCCACAGAAATCATATTTTCTTATTTTCCGGCGAAGTGCCAATCTAATTAAAACAAGGTGAACTGTGATCTAATGCTCACTTATGATACCCCTGCCATTTCCCATGATATGGGGTACCTATATGAAGCTTGTGACCAAATACCAGATTTCTGCCATCAATAGTTGTTGAGAAAAATGTGTATATATGTTCAATGTGGATAAAAACCAACTAAGTCGGCAAACAGGAAGTAGGAATCTGATGGTTCCAAAAAGGCTTCCCACGATATGGCATACCTATGTGAAGCTTGTGACCAAATATCAGATTTCTGCCATCAATAGTTGCTGAGAAAAATGTGACGAAAAATATTTTGGAAGGACGGACGGACAGAGGTAAAACAGTATACCCCCCCTTCCCCTTCGGGGACCGGGGGTATAATTAGATCTAAAATAGGGAGCAAGAGCGTAGATCTAATTTTAATTAGATTGGCGAAGTGCTGGAATAATTTTTTTTCTTCAAAATTTTGTATATGATTATACTGTGAAAATGGCAAGTATATGATTATACTGTGAAAATGTCAAGTCAGAATATATTTTTTTCTCCTGTCCAGCCAATTTTTTTCTTCAAGATTCAGAATCAAAATAATTTTTAGGAAAAAAAACATAAAATTAAAATTGAATAGCTTGAGGGGTAAATTGATAAAAAAAAATTGCAAGACCAAAATGGTTCTCCCATATACCAACAAAAAACGAAATAAAACTGTGGTCATAAGAAAGTCCCACGAGAAAATCTTCCAAAATAAGACTTTTTTTTATTTCTCTAAACTGAATTTGTGCAAACTATTTCACTTATAATGAATTATATTTCTTTTTTAAATAGAGCTCATTTTTCTAGATGAATGTATATCCATCTGTCTTTACTCTGTTTTTATTAAATCTCTTGTCTTTATTACAGGACTTTGATCGGATTGTCCTTGATGAGGCAGTGTTGGGGGTTGCTAGAATGTTTCGAGAGGAACTTGTAGTAATGCCCCATGATGAGGATTACAACAGATCCAATAGGTATGCAGCCTACCGCCAGTATACCATTTGGGCACATGGCCGACTTTGAGCTGGGGTCAGACGTGTGATCCCAAGCTGTTGTACTTGGAAAATTAGGGACAAGTATCCTGATCTATATGGACAATACAAGGGTTTCATTCCTAGACGATTTAATTAAAACTTGTTCATGAAATATTTTGTATTTTATCCCATATACCCTACAATGATAAAGTTTACCACTTGCTTCCCTATGGTCGGTGGTTGTCCGGGTACTCTGGCTTCCTCCACCACTAAAACTGGTCGCCATGATATAGCTGAAATATTGCTGAAAGTGGCATTAAAACACCAAAAATAAAAAATAAATCAACCCTAATGAGTTGTTAATTTCACAAGTTGGTCAGTTGGAATTGTAAATTTAATTTGAAAGTTTTGCCATCTTATTATTATTTTTTGTTCTATCAGCACTGACAATTTCTTCTAAAATGGACTGACAGTCTTTTATATAATTCAAAACCAAACTTGGCAGAGATGTTTTCTATGAGGTCCTACACAAGAGTTGTTACTTTTGTGCAGATTCGTCAAAAAACATAGCCACCATGTGACTTTGAAAATTCTGATTGGTCGATTTTCAAGAAACTTCTTCTCAAGAACCGCTGAAGGGATTGAATTGAAATCTGGTATATATGTTCCTATGAATGTCTTTAACATGTGTTGTTACTGTTTGCACCATTTGAAAATTGAAAATGGCCACCAGCTATCATTATTGTGCATTGGACAATTTGTAATGGCCATTATCCTGACTTGGGTACTTTTCTGCTCTAAATGTGCAGAACTTCTGTTAGACCAGGAAAAACAAAGAGTGACAATCTAAATTTATTTTATGCGACAATATAGTCAATTGTTTTGTCTTGGTCTTCAAATCTGGATTTCTGAGATGCTACAATATCATCCCGTGTTGGAGGTTGTGGAATTGGTGTAAGATGGACCGAGATTCTTCTGGGATCATCTACTTCCAACTGCACATGTTAATTCATTCCTTCATTATCTTGCTGTCTCATACAAATGATAACCCTTAATAGTCTTGGAACATAGGAATATGACTTGTCAGCTTTAACAGGATGCACAGACCATCTAGCTGTCTTTTTGTTGTAACTTCTCTGCCACCTGAAGTAGAAAAATACATACAATGTAATTCACAAGAATAAAACAATAGAATTGAGATTATGATCTATGGAGCCCTAACTTTCAATTCAAGATGAATATCTCGAATGTATAGTGAATGACAAACTAAACATATCATTACAAGTCCACTTTATGAAGGATTTGAGTGATTTGTAGACAGATTTTAGGTTGTGGTCATCCCTCAAGAAGTTCTATGGCAGGCATCACGAGTTGGTCAATGGTTACAGGGTGTCTGTTACCCAAATCAGACCTGATCTTCATTTGTTGTTGATGTCTTTCCCTTCATCAGATGGGACTTCTACCGGACTTGACCATGGACAACACAGCGGGTTTGCGACTTTCGATTGACCCTTCTGAAGCCTATGATCAAATATCAGATTGCTGCCATAAATAATTACTGAGAAAAATGTTATGAACATCTTGGGACGAACGGATGGACAGAGGTAAAACAGTATACCCCCTCCCCCTTCCAGTGGAGCGGGGGTATAATAAAGCTCCTATGACATATGATCATGCATGGTTCTGTTATTAGGACAAAATTTCAAGTATGTAAGTTACAACTGAAACATATGAAATTAACATGACAAACCTTAGAGTGAAGTTGAAGCTAGGTTCAAAATCTCCATCGTCAGAATCATCACCAACATCACTGCCCTCTTCAGTAATATCTATTGAGAGACTGTAAGAATAAAAAATAATTGTTTATTACAGTGTATGTGTATAATATCGAAACAAATTTTGCTATATGGTTCTGATGTGCAGCTGTATAACGAAAAAGCTTTTCAAAATAATATTAAATCTATATACCGGTACATGTATCCAGCACACATCTACACAACCCAATATAAAGAAACAAAATTACATCAAAGTTCCAGGAAAAAATTTGGTGCGCCAGACGTGCGTCAATTCTGTCCCAGTTTGGTTTCATTCCCGTAAGTAGCTAAAGAGGACTGGCCATTTCAGCTTGTGGATTGATGAAAATGTAACGATGACGCAGAAGCCAACATGATCCCTATATAATATAGCTACTAGTAGTATCACTATGCAAGCCACAATAATTAATAGGAAACTGTTATACGAGTGACTGTGTTGAACAATATTGACAATGTTACCTATAAACATAATGTAGAATATGTCTAATCTTTAACAAAATGAACATACTCAAATGGGTTCACAAATGAACTCAATTTCTCCAGTTTCATCCGTTTCGTTGAAATGTAATGGCTGCTCATTTCTTCTACTCTAGAATTACCTTGGTCAGAATATCTAAATCAAAAGTACAAATATCAATCACTACAAAATCACATTTGTCTGAAATTACCAGTTTTTGTAGTAATTTGCCTAAAAAATTTAGATAATTTTACAAAAACCTGCATGATTTTAACACAGACATGGGCCATCGGTCTACTGTTAAATTCACACACTGTGAAACATGCAAATTGCTATGGATCTTCACATTATTTCTTAAAAATCTTGTTTATAAATCATACTTACAAGATCCAAACTAAACAAGGGCAAAGCGTGGCATATCCCCTTGCCTAAAAATTTGACCCGGTGACCTTGACCTTTGACTTTGAAAATCAATAGGGTTCCAGATTCTCTAAGGACTAAGTATGTACCAAGTTTGGTCAAAATCCATTGAAGGATGTTGATTCTAGAGTGTTCTCAAGGATGTGACGGACGGACGGTAGCGTTACTATATCCCTTGGCAACTTCGTTGGCGAGGGGATAAAAAGCAGTTCAAATGACAATTCTTTAAATAGAAAGCCTTTATATGAAAAATACATATTGATTTCCCTCTATCATGTCTATGTTGATAATTCTAAGATAGTAAAGTATAATTTTGGCTCCCTGAACTAAAAATTATGTTCAAAATTGTTGAAATGTAGTAAAAAACTAGTTAATGTAATGTTTTTAGAATAGTCAAGAAATAAACTTGGTTTGCATAAGGAAATTGAAAACGATTTTCATTTAGTCATAGTCTAAAATATGCAGTTCAGGACATTTCAGTAAAATTTTATAGTCACATATATAGAAAAGTTTCTGAAACTTGCAAATTTCTATGGATCTTCATATTATTTTTTAAAAACCTTGTTTATGTATCATACTTACAGGATCCAAACTAAAAATGCTACTGAAATGACACTTATTTAAATGGAAAGCTTTTTATATAAAAGATACATACTGATTTTCCACTATGGTGATAATTCACAGACAGGAAGATATAATTTTGGCTCCCATAACAAAGTGTTATGTTCAAACTTATTGAAAAGTTCTTTTAACCTTATTTATGTAATGTATTTCCAGTACCCAAGATATAAACTTGTTTGCATATAGGAATTGAAAATGATTTTCATTTAGCCATGGTCTAAAATATGCATTTTAGGACATTTCTGAAATTTTCAGTAAAATTTTGTAGTCATATATAAAAAAAAGTTCTGAAACTTGAAAATTTCAATGGATATTCATATCATTTCTTCAAGACCTTGTTTATAATTATATATTATACTTACAGGATCCAAACTAAAAGTGCAATTGAAATGAAGCTTCTTTAAATAGAAAGCTTTTATTTGAAAAATACATACTGATTTTCCATTATAGTGATAATTCGCAGAAAGTAAGGTATATACTTTTGGTTCCCAAAACTAAGTTTCATGTCCAAGTTGTTGAAATTTGATTAAATTAAAAGCCTAATTATATCAAAGAAATAAATTTGCTTGAATAAAAAGAACTTTATAGGGTTTTCATTAAGCCATGTACAGTTTTAATTCTTGCATTAAAAATGAATTGATTCGATATTTTTTTTTAAATTGATAATAATAAACTGCATTGTCATTGATATCATTTTTGCACTCCCATTTCCCCTTTGCTGGCCTCTTAAAATTTGTGTTTGTTTACCTCGCAAATACGGCCGTTTTATGCTACTCATTGACAATAATTTGCTGTTGCCAGGTGCAAAATTACATATATTGATTAATATCTACCGAAAATGATCATAGGCATCATCATAAATTCATAAAATATGAAAAACGATTGAGAAAAGAAGGCAACATGCTCGGCTTACCTATTAACAATAATCAAGCACTTCCTTGAGTTCGCTCCATCCAACGGCAACGGTCCAACTGATCCCCTACATATATCCTGCATTTGTTCCATTTGGAAGATACTTCACTTCTATTCCTCTTTATCTCTGAATCCGTCAAAGTCCGCTTTCTTCCACGCGTTGACAGTTTCTCTTTTGCCCAAGAACCACATGTTGTTTATTGTTTCTAAACAGTGCGCATGCTCAAGACGTGTTCGCATAAAAGGCCATATGAACAGATTTGAATATTGTCATCCGGACAATAATTCTGATAACGATAGTTTTGGGTCTTTTTCGTATCTTTTGCAACATAACTCGGTGTTAATCTTCATTTTATGAAGGTCAGTACGGAAATCGACAATAATTTTGGGTATGAAAAAATTACGCAGCTGGTAGACAATATCCCTTTAAAAAATCCCTTTAACTGGCCTCAATATTTTTGTCTCGATTTTACCTTTGGTATTTGACAGGTTTTATCACCTATTTCGAAGTAAATAACATACATTTAAGATATAGATGATAAATAAATATATATTTCCTTCAATGTTTTCACCTACGGAATAAATTTATAACTTCTATTAGCCACAATGTACGATTTATTTTCATCGTTAAAATGTAAACATTGCACTTACCAGTCCAAAAGTATTTTCGCCACTTCAGCGTTGGTTTTCACTCGTAGAACTGATCTGAGCTCATTCCAACGATCACACTGGTCTCCAATCCATATCCTGCTCAAATTTAGCATTCGATTCTCTTTTCTGCTGTTTTCTTTCTGAATCTGTAAATCTTCTCTTTGGACCACGCTTCGAACTAGATTCTGACATGTTTCTTTCATAGACAACAATCTCAATACGCATGCGTAGCGTTCAAGTTCAACAGAGGTTGTATGAATACGGAAAATCTTCGGTGGGAATTATTGCATGACAGGACTTAATTCTCGCTACTTGTTTCCCCCTTTATTATATAGTAATGCGAGCTGAAAGACCAATTTTATTGCGTTTTTTAAATGTTTTAACAAGTTTAAATGGTTTTATTATTAAAAGAATTGTGTTTTTATTTTTAGTCAAATATATAGCCAGTGGGACTTTAAACAAATGGTAAGAGAAATCACTATACATTTTTTGTATATTGTATTTATTTAATTATTAAACTCCATACAGCCTTTGAAAACTGAAATAATGCTAAAAATACATGTTAGTTAAAAAAAAAATACTTTGGACTCACCAGCAAAATTCAAGACAGCAAAAATGGGAGCACTAGTTGCTACTGCACCATCTACCAAGTGTGGATACTTGACTCTAAACCATGCTGACAGAGAACCTGAATGAATTTAATAACAAATATCAAACATCTTAATACTCAATTTACTCCTATAAGCTGCATATATATGAAGTCATTCAGTAACCAGAATGTCTTGTGGTGAACATATTCAATGTTGGGTCAGAAAGAAACATGAAATCATTTTTGAAAACCATCCAATATCTAAAACCTCCCTCACCCTGCCTGCCAAAACAAATGTGAGATTGGGAGAAATTTTTCGGGGGAAAATCAATGATAATTCTTGTCAGGCTTGGTTCGTGCACTAGTGATCTGAGAGGCACTGCCAGGGATGTATTTGTCAATATTTCAGCTAATCAAAAACAATATCGTCCTGTGTTCTCTGAAGCTTGATATAATATGTTGACCATAAAGAAGTTTTAATATATTTTAAAATTCATTAAAATATTATTTTTTTGAAATACCCAAATGTACATGAAAAACTTAAGCTAAACTAGGTACTCTCTCAGTGTTTCCAACCAACAGACAGATGGAATGGTGGACAGATGGAGAAAGCAAATGCTTAACACATGCTCATTGACGGCCTCCCAGGTAAAAACTTCAAAAGAAAATGTGATGTAGACAGAAACACAGAGATATAAGCTCTGTCACCCCTTGAGTGAAAAAAATACCTGTAGATATCTAATTTAATGTGCACGACATGTTTCTGGAATAATCTTCACCAGGTACGCTCACTGTCAAATATTGGTAAGCCAAATAATGTTTAAAGTCTTCAGGAGTAAGTAATACAAAGGGCAATCGATTATCTATTTATAGAAGAATGGAACAAGTACACCAAAGGGCCATTGATTATCTAATTATAGAAGAATGGAATAAGTAAACCAAAGGGCAATCGATTATCTATTTAGAGAAGAATGGAACAAGTAAACCAAAGGGCCATCGATTATCTAATTATAGAAGAATGGAACAAGTAAACCAAAGGGCCATTGATTATCTATTTATAGAAGAATGGAACAAGTAAACCAAAGGGCCATTGATTATCTAATTATAGAAGAATGGAATAAGTAAACCAAAGGGCCATCGATTATCAAATAAGAGAAGAATGGAACAAGTAAATCAAAGGGCAATCGATTATCTATTTATAGAAGAATGGAACAAGTAAACCAAAGGGCAATCGATTATCTATTTATAGAAGAATGGAAAAAGTAAACCAAAGGGCCATTGATTATCTATTTAGAGAAGAATGGAACAAGTAAACCAAAGGGCTATTGATTATCTATTTATAGAAGAATGGAACAAGTAAACCAAAGGGCTATCGATTATCTATTTATAGAAGAATGGAACAAGTAAATCAAAGGGCCATCGATTATCTATTTAGAGAAGAATGGAACAAGTAAACCAAAGGGCTATCGATTATCTATTTATAGAAGAATGGAACAAGTAAACCAAAGGGCTATCGATTATCTATTTATAGAAGAATGGAAAAGTAAACCAAAGGGCCATTGATTATCTATTTAGAGAAGAATGGAACAAGTAAACCAAAGGGCCATCGATTATCTATTTATAGAAGAATGGAACAAGTAAACCAAAGGGCCATCGATTATCTATTTAGAGAAGAATGGAACAAGTAAACCAAAGGGCCATCGATTATCTATTTAGAGAAGAATGGAACAAGTAAACCAAAGGGCCATCGATTATCTAATTATAGAAGAATGGAATAAGTAAACCAAAGGGCTATCGATTATCAATTATAGAAGAATGGAATAAGTAAACCAAAGGGCTATCGATTATCTATTTATAGAAGAATGGAACAAGTAAATCAAAGGGCAATCGATTATCTATTTATAGAAGAATGGAACAAGTAAATCAAAGGGCAATCGATCATCTATTTATAGAAGAATGGAACAAGTAAATCAAAGGGCAATCGATCATCTATTTATAGAAGAATGGAACAAGTAAATCAAAGGGCAATCGATCATCTATTTAGAGAAGAATGGAACAAGTAAATCAAAGGGCAATCGATTATCTATTTATAGAAGAATGGAACAAGTAAACCAATGGGCTATCGATTATCAATTTAGAGAAGAATGGAACAAGTAAACCAAAGGGCAATCGATTATCTATTTATAGAAGAATGGAACAAGTAAATCAAAGGGCAATCGATTATCTATTTATAGAAGAATGGAACAAGTAAATCAAAGGGCAATCGATCATCTATTTATAGAAGAATGGAACAAGTAAATCAAAGGGCAATCGATCATCTATTTATAGAAGAATGGAACAAGTAAATCAAAGGGCAATCGATTATCTATTTATAGAAGAATGGAACAAGTAAACCAAAGGGCCATCAATTATCTATTTATAGAAGAATGGAACAAGTAAACCAAAGGGCCATTGATTATCTATTTAGAGAAGAATGGAACAAGTAAATCAAAGGGCAATCGATTATCTATTTAGAGAAGAACGGAACAAGTAAACCAAAGGGCCATTGATTATCTATTTATAGAAGAATGGAACAAGTAAACCAAAGGGCCATTGATTATCTATTTATAGAAGAATGGAACAAGTAAACCAAAGGGCTATAGATTATCTATTTAGAGAAGAATGGAACAAGTAAACCAAAGGGCCATTGATTATCTATTTAGAGAAGAATGGAACAAGTAAATCAAACGGCAATCGATTATCTATTTATAGAAGAATGGAACAAGTAAATCAAAGGGCAATCGATTATCTATTTATAGAAGAATGGAACAAGTAAATCAAAGGGCAATCGATTATCTATTTATAGAAGAACGGAACAAGTAAACCAAAGGGCCATCGATTATCTATTTATAGAAGAATGGAACAAGTAAACCAAAGGGCCATCGATTATCTATTTAGAGAAGAATGGAACAAGTAAACCAAAGGGCCATCGATTATCTATTTAGAGAAGAATGGAACAAGTAAACCAAAGGGCCATCGATTATCTAATTATAGAAGAATGGAATAAGCAAACCAAAGGGCTATCGATTATCAATTATAGAAGAATGGAATAAGTAAACCAAAGGGCTATCGATTATCTATTTATAGAAGAATGGAACAAGTAAATCAAAGGGCAATCGATTATCTATTTATAGAAGAATGGAACAAGTAAATCAAAGGGCAATCGATCATCTATTTATAGAAGAATGGAACAAGTAAATCAAAGGGCAATCGATCATCTATTTATAGAAGAATGGAACAAGTAAATCAAAGGGCAATCGATCATCTATTTAGAGAAGAATGGAACAAGTAAACCAAAGGGCCATCGATTATCTAATTATAGAAGAATGGAACAAGTAAACCAAAGGGCTATCGATTATCAATTTAGAGAAGAATGGAACAAGTAAACCAAAGGGCAATCGATTATCTATTTATAGAAGAATGGAACAAGTAAATCAAAGGGCAATCGATTATCTATTTATAGAAGAATGGAACAAGTAAATCAAAGGGCAATCGATCATCTATTTATAGAAGAATGGAACAAGTAAATCAAAGGGCAATCGATCATCTATTTATAGAAGAATGGAACAAGTAAATCAAAGGGCAATCGATTATCTATTTATAGAAGAATGGAACAAGTAAACCAAAGGGCCATCAATTATCTATTTATAGAAGAATGGAACAAGTAAACCAAAGGGCCATTGATTATCTATTTAGAGAAGAATGGAACAAGTAAATCAAAGGGCAATCGATTATCTATTTAGAGAAGAACGGAACAAGTAAACCAAAGGGCCATTGATTATCTATTTATAGAAGAATGGAACAAGTAAACCAAAGGGCCATTGATTATCTATTTATAGAAGAATGGAACAAGTAAACCAAAGGGCTATCGATTATCTATTTAGAGAAGAACGGAACAAGTAAACCAAAGGGCCATTGATTATCTATTTAGAGAAGAATGGAACAAGTAAATCAAACGGCAATCGATTATCTATTTATAGAAGAATGGAACAAGTAAATCAAAGGGCAATCGATGATCTATTTATAGAAGAATGGAACAAGTAAATCAAAGGGCAATCGATTATCTATTTATAGAAGAAAGGAACAAGTAAATCAAAGGGCAATCGATTATCTATTTATAGAAGAATGGAACAAGTAAATCAAAGGGCAATCGATTATCTATTTATAGAAGAACGGAACAAGTAAATCAAAGGGCAATCGATTATCTATTTATAGAAGAATGGAACAAGTAAATCAAAGGGCAATCAATTATCTATTTATAGAAGAATGGAACAAGTAAATCAAAGGGCAATCGATTATCTATTTATAGAAGAATGGAACAAGTAAATCAAAGGGCCATCGATTATCTATTTATAGAAGAATGGAATAAGTAAACCAAAGGGCCATTGATTATCTATTTATAGAAGAATGGAACAAGTAAACCAAAGGGCCATTGATTATCTATTTAGAGAAGAATGGAACAAGTAAACCAAAGGGCCATTGATTATCTATTTATAGAAGAATGGAACAAGTAAACCAAAGGGCCATTGATTATCTATTTATAGAAGAATGGAACAAGTAAACCAAAGGGCCATTGATTATCTATTTAGAGAAGAATGGAACAAGTAAACCAAAGGGCCATTGATTATCTATTTATAGAAGAATGGAACAAGTAAACCAAAGGGCCATCGATTATCTATTTATAGAAGAACGGAACAAGTAAACCAAAGGGCCATTGATTATCTATTTAGAGAAGAACGGAACAAGTAAACCAAAGGGCCATTGATTATCTATTTAGAGAAGAATGGAACAAGTAAACCAAAAGGCCATTGATTATCTATTTATAGAAGAATGGAACAAGTAAACCAAAGGGCCATCGATTATCTATTTAGAAAAGAATGGAACAAGTAAACCAAAGGGCCATCGATTATCTATTTATAGAAGAATGGAACAAGTAAACCAAAGGGCCATCGATTATCTATTTATAGAAGAATGGAACAAATAAACCAAAGGGCCACTGATTATCATTTATTTAGAGAAGAATGGAACAAGTAAACCAAAGGGCCATCGATTATCTATTTATAGAAGAATGGAACAAGTAAACCAAAGGGCCATCGATTATTTAATTATAGAAGAATGGAACAAGTAAACCAAAGGGCCATCGATTATCTATTTAGAAAAGAATGGAACAAGTAAACCAAAGGGCCATTGATTATCTATTTAGAGAAGAATGGAACAAGTAAACCAAAGGGCCATTGATTATCTATTTAGAGAAGAATGGAACAAGTAAATCAAACGGCAATCGATTATCTATTTATAGAAGAATGGAACAAGCAAATCAAAGGGCAATCGATTATCTATTTATAGAAGAACGGAACAAGTAAATCAAAGGGCAATCGATTATCTATTTATAGAAGAATGGAACAAGTAAATCAAAGGGCCATCGATTATCTATTTATAGAAGAATGGAACAAGTAAACCAAAGGGCCATTGATTATCTATTTATAGAAGAATGGAACAAGTAAACCAAAGGGCCATTGATTATCTATTTAGAGAAGAATGGAACAAGTAAACCAAAGGGCCATTGATTATCTATTTATAGAAGAATGGAACAAGTAAATCAAACGGCAATCGATTATCTATTTATAGAAGAATGGAACAAGTAAATCAAAGGGCAATCGATTATCTATTTATAGAAGAATGGAACAAGTAAATCAAAGGGCAATCGATTATCTATTTATAGAAGAAAGGAACAAGTAAATCAAAGGGCAATCGATTATCTATTTATAGAAGAATGGAACAAGTAAATCAAAGGGCAATCGATTATCTATTTATAGAAGAACGGAACAAGTAAATCAAAGGGCCATTGATTATCTATTTAGAGAAGAATGGAACAAGTAAACCAAAAGGCCATTGATTATCTATTTATAGAAGAATGGAACAAGTAAACGAAAGGGCCATCGATTATCTATTTAGAAAAGAATGGAACAAGTAAACCAAAGGGCCATCGATTATCTATTTATAGAAGAATGGAACAAGTAAACCAAAGGGCCATCGATTATCTATTTATAGAAGAATGGAACAAATAAACCAAAGGGCCACTGATTATCATTTATTTAGAGAAGAATGGAACAAGTAAACCAAAGGGCCATCGATTATCTATTTAGAGAAGAATGGAACAAGTAAACCAAAGGGCCATTGATTATCTATTTATAGATGAATGGAACAAGTAAACCAAAGGGCCATCGATTATCTATTTAGAGAAGAATGGAACAAGTAAACCAAAGGGCCATCGATTATCTATTTATAGAAGAATGGAACAAGTAAACCAAAGGGCCATCGATTATTTAATTATAGAAGAATGGAACAAGTAAACCAAAGGGCCATCGATTATCTATTTAGAAAAGAATGGAACAAGTAAACCAAAGGGCCATTGATTATCTATTTAGAGAAGAATGGAACAAGTAAACCAAAGGGCCATCGATTATCTATTTAGAGAAGAATGGAACAAGTAAACCAAAGGGCCATCGATTATCTATTTATAGAAGAATGGAACAAGTAAACCAAAGGGCCATCGATTATTTAATTATAGAAGAATGGAACAAGTAAACCAAAGGGCCATCGATTATCTATTTAGAAAAGAATGGAACAAGTAAACCAAAGGGCCATTGATTATCTAATTAGAGAAGAATGGAACAAGTAAACCAAAGGGCCATTGATTATCTATTTAGAGAAGAATGGAACAAGTAAACCAAAGGGCCATCGATTATCTATTTAGAGAAGAATGGAACAGTAAACCAAAGGGCCATCGATTACCTAATTATAGAAGAATGGAACAAGTAAACCAAAGGGCCATCGATCATCTAATTATAGAAGAATGGAACAAGTAAACCAAAGGGCCATTGATTATCTATTTAGAGAAGAATGGAACAAGTAAACCAAAAGGCCATTGATTATCTATTTATAAAAGAATGGAACAAGTAAACCAAAGGGCCATCGATTATCTATTTAGAGAAGAATGGAACAAGTAAACCAAAGGGCCATCGATTATCTATTTAGAAAAGAATGGAACAAGTAAACCAAAGGGCCATTGATTATCTATTTATAGAAGAATGGAACAAGTAAACCAAAGGGCCATTGATTATCTATTTAGAGAAGAATGGAACAAGTAAATCAAACGGCAATCGATTATCTATTTATAGAAGAATGGAACAAGTAAATCAAAGGGCAATCGATTATCTATTTATAGAAGAACGGAACAAGTAAATCAAAGGGCAATCGATTATCTATTTATAGAAGAATGGAACAAGTAAATCAAAGGGCCATCGATTATCTATTTATAGAAGAATGGAACAAGTAAACCAAAGGGCCATTGATTATCTATTTATAGAAGAATGGAACAAGTAAATCAAAGGGCCATCGATTATCTATTTATAGAAGAATGGAACAAGTAAACCAAAGGGCCATTGATTATCTATTTATAGAAGAATGGAACAAGTAAACCAAAGGGCCATTGATTATCTATTTAGAGAAGAATGGAACAAGTAAACCAAAGGGCCATTGATTATCTATTTATAGAAGAATGGAACAAGTAAACCAAAGGGCCATTGATTATCTATTTATAGAAGAATGGAACAAGTAAACCAAAGGGCCATTGATTATCTATTTAGAGAAGAATGGAACAAGTAAACCAAAGGGCCATTGATTATCTATTTATAGAAGAATGGAACAAGTAAACCAAAGGGCCATCGATTATCTATTTATAGAAGAATGGAACAAGTAAACCAAAGGGCCATTGATTATCTATTTAGAGAAGAACGGAACAAGTAAACCAAAGGGCCATTGATTATCTATTTAGAGAAGAATGGAACAAGTAAACCAAAAGGCCATTGATTATCTATTTATAGAAGAATGGAACAAGTAAACCAAAGGGCCATCGATTATCTATTTAGAAAAGAATGGAACAAGTAAACCAAAGGGCCATCGATTATCTATTTATAGAAGAATGGAACAAGTAAACCAAAGGGCCATCGATTATCTATTTATAGAAGAATGGAACAAATAAACCAAAGGGCCACTGATTATCATTTATTTAGAGAAGAATGGAACAAGTAAACCAAAGGGCCATCGATTATCTATTTAGAGAAGAATGGAACAAGTAAACCAAAGGGCCATTGATTATCTATTTATAGATGAATGGAACAAGTAAACCAAAGGGCCATCGATTATCTATTTAGAGAAGAATGGAACAAGTAAACCAAAGGGCCATCGATTATCTATTTATAGAAGAATGGAACAAGTAAACCAAAGGGCCATCGATTATTTAATTATAGAAGAATGGAACAAGTAAACCAAAGGGCCATCGATTATCTATTTAGAAAAGAATGGAACAAGTAAACCAAAGGGCCATTGATTATCTATTTAGAGAAGAATGGAACAAGTAAACCAAAGGGCCATCGATTATCTATTTAGAGAAGAATGGAACAAGTAAACCAAAGGGCCATCGATTATCTATTTATAGAAGAATGGAACAAGTAAACCAAAGGGCCATCGATTATTTAATTATAGAAGAATGGAACAAGTAAACCAAAGGGCCATCGATTATCTATTTAGAAAAGAATGGAACAAGTAAACCAAAGGGCCATTGATTATCTAATTAGAGAAGAATGGAACAAGTAAACCAAAGGGCCATTGATTATCTATTTAGAGAAGAATGGAACAAGTAAACCAAAGGGCCATCGATTATCTATTTAGAGAAGAATGGAACAGTAAACCAAAGGGCCATCGATTACCTAATTATAGAAGAATGGAACAAGTAAACCAAAGGGCCATCGATCATCTAATTATAGAAGAATGGAACAAGTAAACCAAAGGGCCATTGATTATCTATTTAGAGAAGAATGGAACAAGTAAACCAAAAGGCCATTGATTATCTATTTATAAAAGAATGGAACAAGTAAACCAAAGGGCCATCGATTATCTATTTAGAGAAGAATGGAACAAGTAAACCAAAGGGCCATCGATTATCTATTTATAGAAGAATGGAACAAGTAAACCAAAGGGCAATCGATTATCTATTTATAGAAGAATGGAACAAGTAAACCAAAGGGCCATTGATTATCTATTTAGAGAAGAACGGAACAAGTAAACCAAAGGGCCATCGATTATCTATTTAGAGAAGAATGGAACAAGTAAACCAAAAGGCCATTGATTATCTATTTATAGAAGAATGGAACAAGTAAACCAAAGGGCCATCGATTATCTATTTAGAAAAGAATGGAACAAGTAAACCAAAGGGCCATCGATTATCTATTTATAGAAGAATGGAACAAGTAAACCAAAGGGCCATCGATTATCTATTTATAGAAGAATGGAACAAATAAACCAAAGGGCCACTGATTATCATTTATTTAGAGAAGAATGGAACAAGTAAACCAAAGGGCCATCGATTATCTATTTAGAGAAGAATGGAACAAGTAAACCAAAGGGCCATTGATTATCTATTTATAGATGAATGGAACAAGTAAACCAAAGGGCCATCGATTATCTATTTAGAGAAGAATGGAACAAGTAAACCAAAGGGCCATCGATTATCTATTTATAGAAGAATGGAACAAGTAAACCAAAGGGCCATCGATTATTTAATTATAGAAGAATGGAACAAGTAAACCAAAGGGCCATCGATTATCTATTTAGAGAAGAATGGAACAAGTAAACCAAAGGGCCATTGATTATCTATTTAGAGAAGAATGGAACAAGTAAACCAAAGGGCCATCGATTATCTATTTAGAGAAGAATGGAACAAGTAAACCAAAGGGCCATCGATTATCTATTTATAGAAGAATGGAACAAGTAAACCAAAGGGCCATCGATTATTTAATTATAGAAGAATGGAACAAGTAAACCAAAGGGCCATCGATTATCTATTTAGAAAAGAATGGAACAAGTAAACCAAAGGGCCATTGATTATCTAATTAGAGAAGAATGGAACAAGTAAACCAAAGGGCCATTGATTATCTATTTAGAGAAGAATGGAACAAGTAAACCAAAGGGCCATCGATTATCTATTTAGAGAAGAATGGAACAGTAAACCAAAGGGCCATCGATTACCTAATTATAGAAGAATGGAACAAGTAAACCAAAGGGCCATCGATCATCTAATTATAGAAGAATGGAACAAGTAAAGCAAAGGGCCATTGATTATCTATTTAGAGAAGAATGGAACAAGTAAACCAAAAGGCCATTGATTATCTATTTATAAAAGAATGGAACAAGTAAACCAAAGGGCCATCGATTATCTATTTAGAGAAGAATGGAACAAGTAAACCAAAGGGCCATCGATTATCTATTTATAGAAGAATGGAACAAGTAAACCAAAGGGCCATCGATTATCTATTTATAGAAGAATGGAACAAATAAACCAAAGGGCCACTGATTATCATTTATTTAGAGAAGAATGGAACAAGTAAACCAAAGGGCCATCGATTATCTATTTAGAGAAGAATGGAACAAGTAAACCAAAGGGCCATTGATTATCTATTTATAGATGAATGGAACAAGTAAACCAAAGGGCCATCGATTATCTATTTAGAGAAGAATGGAACAAGTAAACCAAAGGGCCATCGATTATCTATTTATAGAAGAATGGAACAAGTAAACCAAAGGGCCATCGATTATTTAATTATAGAAGAATGGAACAAGTAAACCAAAGGGCCATCGATTATCTATTTAGAAAAGAATGGAACAAGTAAACCAAAGGGCCATTGATTATCTATTTAGAGAAGAATGGAACAAGTAAACCAAAGGGCCATCGATTATCTATTTAGAGAAGAATGGAACAAGTAAACCAAAGGGCCATCGATTATCTATTTATAGAAGAATGGAACAAGTAAACCAAAGGGCCATCGATTATTTAATTATAGAAGAATGGAACAAGTAAACCAAAGGGCCATCGATTATCTATTTAGAAAAGAATGGAACAAGTAAACCAAAGGGCCATTGATTATCTAATTAGAGAAGAATGGAACAAGTAAACCAAAGGGCCATTGATTATCTATTTAGAGAAGAATGGAACAAGTAAACCAAAGGGCCATCGATTATCTATTTAGAGAAGAATGGAACAGTAAACCAAAGGGCCATCGATTACCTAATTATAGAAGAATGGAACAAGTAAACCAAAGGGCCATCGATCATCTAATTATAGAAGAATGGAACAAGTAAAGCAAAGGGCCATTGATTATCTATTTAGAGAAGAATGGAACAAGTAAACCAAAAGGCCATTGATTATCTATTTATAAAAGAATGGAACAAGTAAACCAAAGGGCCATCGATTATCTATTTAGAGAAGAATGGAACAAGTAAACCAAAGGGCCATCGATTATCTATTTAGAAAAGAATGGAACAAGTAAACCAAAGGGCCATTGATTATCTATTTATAGAAGAATGGAACAAGTAAACCAAAGGGCCATTGATTATCTATTTAGAGAAGAATGGAACAAGTAAATCAAACGGCAATCGATTATCTATTTATAGAAGAATGGAACAAGTAAATCAAAGGGCAATCGATTATCTATTTATAGAAGAACGGAACAAGTAAATCAAAGGGCAATCGATTATCTATTTATAGAAGAATGGAACAAGTAAATCAAAGGGCCATCGATTATCTATTTATAGAAGAATGGAACAAGTAAACCAAAGGGCCATTGATTATCTATTTATAGAAGAATGGAACAAGTAAACCAAAGGGCCATTGATTATCTATTTAGAGAAGAATGGAACAAGTAAACCAAAGGGCCATCGATTATCTATTTATAGAAGAATGGAACAAGTAAACCAAAGGGCCATTGATTATCTATTTATAGAAGAATGGAACAAGTAAACCAAAGGGCCATTGATTATCTATTTAGAGAAGAATGGAACAAGTAAACCAAAGGGCCATTGATTATCTATTTATAGAAGAATGGAACAAGTAAACCAAAGGGCCATCGATTATCTATTTATAGAAGAATGGAACAAGTAAACCAAAGGGCCATTGATTATCTATTTAGAGAAGAACGGAACAAGTAAACCAAAGGGCCATTGATTATCTATTTAGAGAAGAATGGAACAAGTAAACCAAAAGGCCATTGATTATCTATTTATAGAAGAATGGAACAAGTAAACCAAAGGGCCATCGATTATCTATTTAGAAAAGAATGGAACAAGTAAACCAAAGGGCCATCGATTATCTATTTATAGAAGAATGGAACAAGTAAACCAAAGGGCCATCGATTATCTATTTATAGAAGAATGGAACAAATAAACCAAAGGGCCACTGATTATCATTTATTTAGAGAAGAATGGAACAAGTAAACCAAAGGGCCATCGATTATCTATTTAGAGAAGAATGGAACAAGTAAACCAAAGGGCCATTGATTATCTATTTATAGATGAATGGAACAAGTAAACCAAAGGGCCATCGATTATCTATTTAGAGAAGAATGGAACAAGTAAACCAAAGGGCCATCGATTATCTATTTATAGAAGAATGGAACAAGTAAACCAAAGGGCCATCGATTATTTAATTATAGAAGAATGGAACAAGTAAACCAAAGGGCCATCGATTATCTATTTAGAAAAGAATGGAACAAGTAAACCAAAGGGCCATTGATTATCTATTTAGAGAAGAATGGAACAAGTAAACCAAAGGGCCATCGATTATCTATTTAGAGAAGAATGGAACAAGTAAACCAAAGGGCCATCGATTATCTATTTATAGAAGAATGGAACAAGTAAACCAAAGGGCCATCGATTATTTAATTATAGAAGAATGGAACAAGTAAACCAAAGGGCCATCGATTATCTATTTAGAAAAGAATGGAACAAGTAAACCAAAGGGCCATTGATTATCTAATTAGAGAAGAATGGAACAAGTAAACCAAAGGGCCATTGATTATCTATTTAGAGAAGAATGGAACAAGTAAACCAAAGGGCCATCGATTATCTATTTAGAGAAGAATGGAACAGTAAACCAAAGGGCCATCGATTATCTAATTATAGAAGAATGGAACAAGTAAACCAAAGGGCCATCGATCATCTAATTATAGAAGAATGGAACAAGTAAACCAAAGGGCCATTGATTATCTATTTAGAGAAGAATGGAACAAGTAAACCAAAAGGCCATTGATTATCTATTTATAAAAGAATGGAACAAGTAAACCAAAGGGCCATCGATTATCTATTTAGAGAAGAATGGAACAAGTAAACCAAAGGGCCATCGATTATCTATTTATAGAAGAATGGAACAAGTAAACCAAAGGGCAATCGATTATCTATTTATAGAAGAATGGAACAAGTAAACCAAAGGGCCATTGATTATCTATTTAGAGAAGAATGGAACAAGTAAACCAAAGGGCCATTGATCATCTATTTAGAGAAGAATGGAACAAGTAAACCAAAAGGCCATTGATTATCTATTTATAGAAGAATGGAACAAGTAAACCAAAGGGCCATCGATTATCTATTTAGAAAAGAATGGAACAAGTAAACCAAAGGGCCATCGATTATCTATTTATAGAAGAATGGAACAAGTAAACCAAAGGGCCATCGATTATCTATTTATAGAAGAATGGAACAAGTAAACCAAAGGGCCATTGATTATCTATTTTGAGAAGAACGGAACAAGTAAACCAAAGGGCCATTGATTATCTATTTAGAGAAGAATGGAACAAGTAAACCAAAAGGCCATTGATTATCTATTTATAGAAGAATGGAACAAGTAAACCAAAGGGCCATCGATTATCTATTTAGAAAAGAATGGAACAAGTAAACCAAAGGGCCATCGATTATCTATTTATAGAAGAATGGAACAAGTAAACCAAAGGGCCATCGATTATCTATTTATAGAAGAATGGAACAAATAAACCAAAGGGCCACTGATTATCATTTATTTAGAGAAGAATGGAACAAGTAAACCAAAGGGCCATCGATTATCTATTTAGAGAAGAATGGAACAAGTAAACCAAAGGGCCATTGATTATCTATTTATAGATGAATGGAACAAGTAAACCAAAGGGCCATCGATTATCTATTTAGAGAAGAATGGAACAAGTAAACCAAAGGGCCATCGATTATTTAATTATAGAAGAATGGAACAAGTAAACCAAAGGGCCATCGATTATCTATTTAGAAAAGAATGGAACAAGTAAACCAAAGGGCCATTGATTATCTATTTAGAGAAGAATGGAACAAGTAAACCAAAGGGCCATTGATTATCTATTTAGAGAAGAATGGAACAAGTAAACCAAAGGGCCATCGATTATCTATTTAGAGAAGAATGGAACAGTAAACCAAAGGGCCATCGATTATCTATTTATAGATGAATGGAACAAGTAAACCAAAGGGCCATCGATTATCTATTTAGAGAAGAATGGAACAAGTAAACCAAAGGGCCATCGATTATCTATTTATAGAAGAATGGAACAAGTAAACCAAAGGGCCATCGATTATTTAATTATAGAAGAATGGAACAAGTAAACCAAAGGGCCATCGATTATCTATTTAGAAAAGAATGGAACAAGTAAACCAAAGGGCCATTGATTATCTATTTAGAGAAGAATGGAACAAGTAAACCAAAGGGCCATTGATTATCTATTTATAGAAGAATGGAACAA
The DNA here is from genome assembly GCA_963680875.1 of Bathymodiolus brooksi. Lineage (NCBI taxonomy): Eukaryota > Metazoa > Mollusca > Bivalvia > Mytilida > Modiolidae > Bathymodiolus > Bathymodiolus brooksi. Next base: position 126,518,196 of record OY804576.1, on the reverse strand, counting down.
GTAAACCAAAGGGCCATCGATTATCTATTTAGAGAAGAATGGAACAAGTAAACCAAAGGGCCATCGATTATCTATTTATAGAAGAATGGAACAAGTAAACCAAAGGGCCATCGATTATTTAATTATAGAAGAATGGAACAAGTAAACCAAAGGGCCATCGATTATCTATTTAGAAAAGAATGGAACAAGTAAACCAAAGGGCCATTGATTATCTATTTAGAGAAGAATGGAACAAGTAAACCAAAGGGCCATTGATTATCTATTTAGAGAAGAATGGAACAAGTAAACCAAAGGGCCATCGATTATCTATTTAGAGAAGAATGGAACAGTAAACCAAAGGGCCATCGATTACCTAATTATAGAAGAATGGAACAAGTAAACCAAAGGGCCATCGATCATCTAATTATAGAAGAATGGAACAAGTAAACCAGAGGGCCATTGATTATCTATTTAGAGAAGAATGGAACAAGTAAACCAAAAGGCCATTGATTATCTATTTATAAAAGAATGGAACAAGTAAACCAAAGGGCCATTGATTATCTATTTAGAGAAGAATGGAACAAGTAAACCAAAGGGCCATCGATTATCTATTTATAGAAGAATGGAACAAGTAAACCAAAGGGCAATCGATCATCTATTTATAGAAGAATGGAACAAGTAAACCAAAGGGCCACTGATTATCTATTTAGAGAAGAACGGAACAAGTAAACCAAAGGGCCATTGATTATCTATTTAGAGAAGAATAGAACAAGTAAACCAAAAGGCCATTGATTATCTATTTATAGAAGAATGGAACAAGTAAACCAAAGGGCCATCGATTATCTATTTAGAAAAGAATGGAACAAGTAAACCAAAGGGCCATCGATTATCTATTTATAGAAGAATGGAACAAGTAAACCAAAGGGCCATCGATTATCTATTTATAGAAGAATGGAACAAGTAAACCAAAGGGCCATTGATTATCTATTTAGAGAAGAACGGAACAAGTAAACCAAAGGGCCATTGATTATCTATTTAGAGAAGAATGGAACAAGTAAACCAAAAGGCCATTGATTATCTATTTATAGAAGAATGGAACAAGTAAACCAAAGGGCCATCGATTATCTATTTAGAAAAGAATGGAACAAGTAAACCAAAGGGCCATCGATTATCTATTTATAGAAGAATGGAACAAGTAAACCAAAGGGCCATCGATTATCTATTTATAGAAGAATGGAACAAATAAACCAAAGGGCCACTGATTATCATTTATTTAGAGAAGAATGGAACAAGTAAACCAAAGGGCCATCGATTATCTATTTAGAGAAGAATGGAACAAGTAAACCAAAGGGCCATTGATTATCTATTTATAGATGAATGGAACAAGTAAACCAAAGGGCCATCGATTATCTATTTAGAGAAGAATGGAACAAGTAAACCAAAGGGCCATCGATTATCTATTTATAGATGAATGGAACAAGTAAACCAAAGGGCCATCGATTATCTATTTAGAGAAGAATGGAACAAGTAAACCAAAGGGCCATCGATTATCTATTTATAGAAGAATGGAACAAGTAAACCAAAGGGCCATCGATTATTTAATTATAGAAGAATGGAACAAGTAAACCAAAGGGCCATCGATTATCTATTTAGAAAAGAATGGAACAAGTAAACCAAAGGGCCATTGATTATCTATTTAGAGAAGAATGGAACAAGTAAACCAAAGGGCCATTGATTATCTATTTATAGAAGAATGGAACAAGTAAACCAAAGGGCCATCGATTATCTATTTAGAGAAGAATGGAACAAGTAAACCAAAGGGCCATCGATTATCTATTTATAGAAGAATGGAACAAGTAAACCAAAGGGCCATCGATTATTTAATTATAGAAGAATGGAACAAGTAAACCAAAGGGCCATCGATTATCTATTTAGAAAAGAATGGAACAAGTAAACCAAAGGGCCATTGATTATCTATTTAGAGAAGAATGGAACAAGTAAACCAAAGGGCCATCGATTATCTATTTAGAGAAGAATGGAACAGTAAACCAAAGGGCCATCGATTACCTAATTATAGAAGAATGGAACAAGTAAACCAAAGGGCCATCGATCATCTAATTATAGAAGAATGGAACAAGTAAACCAAAGGGCCATTGATTATCTATTTAGAGAAGAATGGAACAAGTAAACCAAAAGGCCATTGATTATCTATTTATAAAAGAATGGAACAAGTAAACCAAAGGGCCATTGATTATCTATTTAGAGAAGAATGGAACAAGTAAACCAAAGGGCCATCGATTATCTATTTATAGAAGAATGGAACAAGTAAACCAAAGGGCAATCGATCATCTATTTATAGAAGAATGGAACAAGTAAATCAAAGGGCAATCGATCATCTATTTATAGAAGAATGGAACAAGTAAATCAAAGGGCAATCGATCATCTATTTAGAGAAGAATGGAACAAGTAAACCAAAGGGCCATCGATTATCTAATTATAGAAGAATGGAACAAGTAAACCAAAGGGCTATCGATTATCAATTTAGAGAAGAATGGAACAAGTAAACCAAAGGGCAATCGATTATCTATTTATAGAAGAATGGAACAAGTAAATCAAAGGGCAATCGATTATCTATTTATAGAAGAATGGAACAAGTAAATCAAAGGGCAATCGATCATCTATTTATAGAAGAATGGAACAAGTAAATCAAAGGGCAATCGATCATCTATTTATAGAAGAATGGAACAAGTAAATCAAAGGGTCATCGATTATCTATTTATAGAAGAATGGAACAAGTAAACCAAAGGGCCATTGATTATCTATTTAGAGAAGAATGGAACAAGTAAACCAAAGGGCCATCGATTATCTATTTAGAGAAGAATGGAACAAGTAAACCAAAGGGCCATTGATTATCTATTTATAGATGAATGGAACAAGTAAACCAAAGGGCCATCGATTATCTATTTAGAGAAGAATGGAACAAGTAAACCAAAGGGCCATCGATTATCTATTTAGAAAAGAATGGAACAAGTAAACCAAAGGGCCATTGATTATCTATTTAGAGAAGAATGGAACAAGTAAACCAAAGGGCCATTGATTATCTATTTATAGAAGAATGGAACAAGTAAACCAAAGGGCCATCGATTATCTATTTAGAGAAGAATGGAACAAGTAAACCAAAGGGCCATCGATTATCTATTTATAGAAGAATGGAACAAGTAAACCAAAGGGCCATCGATTATTTAATTATAGAAGAATGGAACAAGTAAACCAAAGGGCCATCGATTATCTATTTAGAAAAGAATGGAACAAGTAAACCAAAGGGCCATTGATTATCTATTTAGAGAAGAATGGAACAAGTAAACCAAAGGGCCATCGATTATCTATTTAGAGAAGAATGGAACAAGTAAACCAAAGGGCCATCGATTATCTATTTATAGAAGAATGGAACAAGTAAACCAAAGGGCCATCGATTATTTAATTATAGAAGAATGGAACAAGTAAACCAAAGGGCCATCGATTATCTATTTAGAAAAGAATGGAACAAGTAAACCAAAGGGCCATTGATTATCTATTTAGAGAAGAATGGAACAAGTAAACCAAAGGGCCATCGATTATCTATTTAGAGAAGAATGGAACAGTAAACCAAAGGGCCATCGATTACCTAATTATAGAAGAATGGAACAAGTAAACCAAAGGGCCATCGATCATCTAATTATAGAAGAATGGAACAAGTAAACCAAAGGGCCATTGATTATCTATTTAGAGAAGAATGGAACAAGTAAACCAAAAGGCCATTGATTATCTATTTATAAAAGAATGGAACAAGTAAACCAAAGGGCCATTGATTATCTATTTAGAGAAGAATGGAACAAGTAAACCAAAGGGCCATCGATTATCTATTTATAGAAGAATGGAACAAGTAAACCAAAGGGCAATCGATCATCTATTTATAGAAGAATGGAACAAGTAAATCAAAGGGCAATCGATCATCTATTTATAGAAGAATGGAACAAGTAAATCAAAGGGCAATCGATCATCTATTTAGAGAAGAATGGAACAAGTAAACCAAAGGGCCATCGATTATCTAATTATAGAAGAATGGAACAAGTAAACCAAAGGGCTATCGATTATCAATTTAGAGAAGAATGGAACAAGTAAACCAAAGGGCAATCGATTATCTATTTATAGAAGAATGGAACAAGTAAATCAAAGGGCAATCGATTATCTATTTATAGAAGAATGGAACAAGTAAATCAAAGGGCAATCGATCATCTATTTATAGAAGAATGGAACAAGTAAATCAAAGGGCAATCGATCATCTATTTATAGAAGAATGGAACAAGTAAATCAAAGGGTCATCGATTATCTATTTAGAGAAGAATGGAACAAGTAAACCAAAGGGCCATTGATTATCTATTTAGAGAAGAATGGAACAAGTAAACCAAAGGGCCATCGATTATCTATTTAGAGAAGAATGGAACAAGTAAACCAAAGGGCCATTGATTATCTATTTATAGATGAATGGAACAAGTAAACCAAAGGGCCATCGATTATCTATTTAGAGAAGAATGGAACAAGTAAACCAAAGGGCCATCGATTATCTATTTATAGAAGAATGGAACAAGTAAACCAAAGGGCCATCGATTATTTAATTATAGAAGAATGGAACAAGTAAACCAAAGGGCCATCGATTATCTATTTAGAGAAGAATGGAACAGTAAACCAAAGGGCCATCGATTATCTATTTATAGATGAATGGAACAAGTAAACCAAAGGGCCATCGATTATCTATTTAGAGAAGAATGGAACAAGTAAACCAAAGGGCCATCGATTATCTATTTATATAAGATGGAACAAGTAAACCAAAGGGCCATCGATTATTTAATTATAGAAGAATGGAACAAGTAAACCAAAGGGCCATCGATTATCTATTTAGAAAAGAATGGAACAAGTAAACCAAAGGGCCATTGATTATCTATTTAGAGAAAAATGGAACAAGTAAACCAAAGGGCCATTGATTATCTATTTAGAGAAGAATGGAACAAGTAAATCAAAGGGCCATCGATTATCTATTTAGAGAAGAATGGAACAGTAAACCAAAGGGCCATCGATTACCTAATTATAGAAGAATGGAACAAGTAAACCAAAGGGCCATCGATCATCTAATTATAGAAGAATGGAAAAAGTAAACCAAAGGGCCATTGATTATCTATTTAGAGAAGAATGGAACAAGTAAACCAAAAGGCCATTGATTATCTATTTATAAAAGAATGGAACAAGTAAACCAAAGGGCCATCGATTATCTATTTAGAGAAGAATGGAACAAGTAAACCAAAGGGCCATCGATTATCTATTTATAGAAGAATGGAACAAGTAAACCAAAGGGCAATCGATTATCTATTTATAGAAGAATGGAACAAGTAAACCAAAGGGCCATTGATTATCTATTTAGAGAAGAACGGAACAAGTAAACCAAAGGGCCATTGATTATCTATTTAGAGAAGAATGGAACAAGTAAACCAAAAGGCCATTGATTATCTATTTATAGAAGAATGGAACAAGTAAACCAAAGGGCCATCGATTATCTATTTAGAAAAGAATGGAACAAGTAAACCAAAGGGCCATCGATTATCTATTTATAGAAGAATGGAACAAGTAAACCAAAGGGCCATCGATTATCTATTTATAGAAGAATGGAACAAGTAAACCAAAGGGCCATTGATTATCTATTTAGAGAAGAACGGAACAAGTAAACCAAAGGGTCATTGATTATCTATTTAGAGAAGAATGGAACAAGTAAACCAAAAGGCCATTGATTATCTATTTATAGAAGAATGGAACAAGTAAACCAAAGGGCCATCGATTATCTATTTAGAAAAGAATGGAACAAGTAAACCAAAGGGCCATCGATTATCTATTTATAGAAGAATGGAACAAGTAAACCAAAGGGCCATCGATTATCTATTTATAGAAGAATGGAACAAATAAACCAAAGGACCATCGATTATCTATTTAGAGAAGAATGGAACAAGTAAACCAAAGGGCCATTGATTATCTATTTAGAGAAGAATCTCTGTTCAAACTGAATTTACAACATTTATTATTCAAGTCTGTTGTATATACCTGGATATGATCCACCCAATGTTATCAGTTTATTAGGAATCAGCTTATATTTGTCTCTGATGTAAGTTATAAAATAAGCTAAATCTGCCAAAGCTTGTTCACTGCTTAAATAACTTAGGTTCTCGACACTCAAGTCTCTGTAAAAAGAAAATAACATTACTTTGTACTTCGTATTTAAAGAAAGAAAGTTACAATACATAAATTTTGTTTCATAGAATTTCTTGTAAGCAAAATGCAATTCTTCAATTCAGCACATGTATATAATAAAAATGTAGCTATCAAATTTAGTGTGCACGACACGTTTCTGAAATAACCTTCATCAAGTACACTGAAAATCGAAAGATTGAAATGATATGCTGCTACATTGATTTTGACAGAAACGAAATCTTTAAAAAAATATGAATGAATAGTTAAGGGCACTTGATAAATGATAATATAAGGTAAAATCCTACCATCAGGTTTTTTTTAATAGGAATTTATCCTAGTTAGGTATACTTCTGAAACAAGTTCAATACCAAAAGCCAGAACTTAAAGATTTTGCTTTGTAATCATTACACAAATGGAAATTGATTGACCATTTCATGGAGTCACATCGGTGGTGTAATGGTTAGCGTGCTTGTCTCGAGTACAGAAGATCATGGGTTCGACCCCTGATCCAGTCAAATCAAAGATTATAAAATTGGTATTTGTTGCTTCTTTGCTAAGCATAGAGCATTAAGAAGAAAGAGTAAAGACTGGTTCCCTCAGAATCAGGCTAATGCGTCCGAGTGGGGCGACATGTCTATCCGTTGACTGTTGTTTCAGTGAGCTAGCACTATAAAAATCCAACTAAGCATGTTGGTCTAGTACAAAGTGGACCTCATCATCATCTTATTGAAATTTAACTTGTTCTCGCCATGATATAGCTGAAAATTAACTGAGTTGGCGTTAAACAACAATCACTCACTCACCATTTCATGGTTTCCATGACGAGCATGTAATTGCTAGTATCATAAATGTTACTCCCTTTAATTTGTTCTTTTCCTGAATTGATATATTACAACGATATCATGCAGGAGATAGGTGAACCTAGTACCATTTCAAATGACGCTCACTCCCTGTTTTTGAGGAAGTTTGTGTGATCCAATATTAATATTATTGTGGGTTTTTTGGTTCCCTCATTATAGATTCTTATTCCATATGTATCCATCGATTTTGGTATTTAACATTGTCTTTAAAAACAAAACCATTTCTTATTGTATTGTAGATGAAGATCCAATTATCAGAAGGGTGGGAATCCAATTAACTGGTTTAATCCACACCCCTTAGTTTTGTGTCCCAAGCTAGAATTCTTGGATTTCCAATGCCATATGTCATCATGGTCTTTTTGTGTCCAATAGTTCGAGGCGAGAAGTGGTTGTTTGTTTGCTGATATTGGTAGAATTGCTGACCATCACTGTTTTAGTGTTTAAGCTTTCCTGTCATAAGAATACGTACCAGCAACAATGTTGAACATATCTTGTCATACTCTAGTAGGTACAGAAGAACAATATACTGGCAATTATTTTTAAAAAGACCTAAAAATTGTTTAACTTACGATGTTGGATGACTTTTCCCATAAAATCTGTGCTCTAAAGTGAAGCATATAGCATTATAGTTCATAGCATATTGTAGCCAGGTCCCTTCAACCATCCATATAGGATTTGCTGTTCCTTCACCTCCAATCATGATAAAAATAGGACCACCTTCTTTGTAGAATGTGTCATTTACAAAATACCTCTAAAAAAGAATTAAATTTAAAGTAATAATGTAATAACATAGCACACAAAAAGCAATTATATCAATGAGAAAATTAGATTTAAATTGTTTATGAAAAAAGTAATTCCTTCAAAATTATCCTAATATAGAGAGAACCGCATCAGGCAGAGGTGTAATGGTTAGCATGCTCACTTTGAGTGTGGTAGATCATGAGTTCGAGCTCTGATCGGGTCAAACCAAAGAGTATAAAATTGGTATATGTTGCTTCTCCACTAAGCACACAGCATTAAGGAGAAAAAGCAAAGACTGGTTGGTTCGGAATCAGAATAATGTGTCCAAGTGGGGTGACATGTCTGTCTATCTGCGGACTGTTGTTTCAGTGAGATAGCACTAAAAAAAATTCAACTAAGCGTGTTGGTCTAGTACAAAGCAAACCTGATCATCTCATTGAAAATTAACTTGTTCTCGTCATGATATAGCTAAAAAATTGCTGAGTTGGCATTAAGCAACAATCACTTACTCTAATATAGAGCTTTAGATTTTCATAGAATTATTTTCACTGAATTTGTTCATTTGAATGTTTTTTTCCTATTATTTCTAGTTTATTTATCTATTTATTCTATATCGTACATTTTAGGTCCTCCATAAATTATATTTCAAAACAATCTTAAATAATTTAATTTGATTTGAATACTGCAATCCGATTGACTAATCTGCCTGCAATTTTTTTTGGCTATACTTGATAACCTGGGTTGGTATTGTGACGTCACCAACATACACCCCCCAAATTCAAATAGTCACATGAAATAATCGTAATTAAAATCGAGGAATCATTAAATTTTGTTGTATAAATCAAATTGTAAGGAATATTTGAAATTTTTGAACATGTTATGGTTTGGAACAGTTTACACTTTTCATAAACTGCTTCACGCATACATGTGAATCTTCTGGTGGGAGCCTTTTTCTCCCGATTTTGAGAGTCCCTTCCGTCCCTCCCGTCAACTTTCAAAATCTTCTGCCCGTGAAAAAAATAAAGTACAATAAAATCTTGACCTACATTTTACGATCAATATTTCTGGAAATTCCCCATTTGGAACTCCCGCGCTGAGGAAAAACGCTGAGAGATATGAATGGTAAAGGTGAATGTCATATTTAATGATATCCGGTTATTGATCTGTTTGACACCTTTACAGGTACATGTAGATTGGGTCATGGTGATTAATTAAGGTTTTGATGATTATACAACAATTATCCACTGATTGACAGTTATTTGGGGATAAGGAAGTGGGTTTGTGGCACACGCTTAGATGATTAGAAATGTGATAGTGGCAATTAAAATTAGTTATAAACCGTTGTGCAAACAGGAGTCGGACAACCTTTGATGCCGAGCTTATTTCGATCAAACGTGCAATGAATTCATCTCGGATTGAGTTGTTATGGCTTGTTTGGGACCAAAGCCGATGAAAGTATTATTTAAGGACTAAGTTCCAGGATGGAATTGATAAACCACAAAAATGCCGAAACATATGCTATCACCCAACACACCAGCACCAAAGTGAATTTTAATGCTCTATGACTTTATTGTTCAGAACAATCTGTCTTCATTGTTATAACCTTATGATTATGAATGATTATGAATAAATTATAAATACAGTTTTTATCCTTCATTCATCATATGAAACACTACTAATAAGACAGAAATGTAAACTATATATTGAAATGGGATGCAGTTGGTTCAATACTGAAACAAACAAAAGGAAAACATCAATAAACAATAAAAACAAGCATCAAATACGTCGATAAAAAATCTCCAGTTACGAGACCAAATCTCCAGCCAAAAATTTACAAATCTCCAGTTGTAGCATAGCAACTCTATCACATGTATGTTCACGGTTTATTAAGCATAAACTGCCCCAAACCAGGATATATCTATCGTATGATGTATAATCTGTTAAAAAATTTCAAATATTCCTTAATCAAATTAAAGAACATATTTAAGAACAATATTAATTAATTAAAAAACTCAAAACCTCATTATAATTGAAAAGGTTCTGAAATAAATATGAAAAAAATAGTCTCCAAAAATAAAACAATCTGGTTCATTAATATTATATATAATATGTAGGTACTTGATGAAGAAAGAATGATTATTTAAAATGACTGTTGGTCTAGAAAGGGTTTTTATGATGATATATATCAGATTAACATATAATTAAACTGAAAATAATCGTTGAACTACATTTTTTTCGTAGTTTTGAAAAAAAAAGGGTATCCTGTCCCTGACCTGACTGAGTACTACTACTAGACTTCCTGGAGATACAGAGCAGAAAATGTCCTCAACGTGATTACCCGAGTACCTGTGGGAATGTTTGGGTTTAAATCATGAATACTTGAAAATATATATAGATATAACTAGGCCCTCTCGTTCCTAATCCGTGCGTCTTTTAACATAGTTTGCATACTTGTTGCCAGTACATAGTATCTGCATCATTGAAATGGTCCAACTTTTGCTTCAACCACATGTCAGATGGTAAATGTTCAGTTTTTCCGTGCCATTTTGGTACTCCGACCATTCCACCTTTCGGTCGACCTCGCAGAATTCTTGGAATCTTAGCATCTATATTTAAAATAAATATAAATGACAAAAGTAAAGAAACCGCTAACATTTTTGAACCGTCTACCATCTTCACAGGTCATGTGATATTATGACCATATGATTTGCTTGTGATTAAATATATTGCATATCATGATCATGTGATCGTATGGCGGGAAAAAAGCACATGATTTTAAAATTATGTGTAAATGATGCAGAAATGTAAACATTTTTAACAAATAAATAAAAAGATACGATTTGGGATTTTGACAGGTATCTGTTTGATAAATCCAGTAATTAATAAGATCCATTGGATATATAAACATATACGATTGTATGGAATAAATATCTGGAAAGTCCCTGTCGGCCTGTGTAATTAAAGGGGCATTAATATCTGCCAAATCGTAAATTTTTGTTACCCGTATGGAGCAATATTTTCAATAATTGATGGAACCAACTGTAGTCCCAAAGCGGTTCTGCAATCTATGTCAGTAAACCTTGTTTTCATTTCATTTAGCGTATAGTAGAGAAAAGGTACAGTTATTGACTTCCTAAAGTAGTCTTCCGGACTCTCTGCTTCAACATTATCTCTCATTATTTGTCTCCCGCATATTCTAGGTTTTTTAACCTTTATGTCTAGTGATTCACAGATATTAGCACTCCTCTCAAAACACTGGTGGTTGAATTGTTCAACATTTGCTCTGCAGTCTAGTGAGCTCTGAACTAAATTTACGCTTTTTAACTGAGGCTCTGCCTATGTCAAGTAATCTCTCTTGTAGTGATCTGCTGAGCCCTTTCTTAAAAATTATCTGCTATTAGTCGGTGTTAATTACGGACAAAGGACCATGCAAGTTTGCAGTTAATAAGCGACAAAATACAAATTATTCGTTTTTACCTGTCACTAGTAAGGTCAGCTGCATACGGAAAAAGCGAAGTCAAATTATTTGCTTGCAAGGAAATAACTAATCGATGGTAATTTTCGTTCTGAAAAGGCGAAAAAGTGCTTCGATAAGCTGTTTAATGTGAAATATTTACCTTTATTTCACCATTTTAAAGCTATTTACCAATTTCCAAAACATATAAATTTTTTGGTCAAAATCGTAGCTAATGCCCCTTTAAATGCACATTTAATCACAGGACAGGGGCTTGTTTTTAAGAGTGAGCGAGTGTTTGTCGTTTAACGCCAACACAGCAATTTTTCAGCTATATCATGGCGAGAACATGTTAATTTTCAATGAGATGATGATGAGGTCCGCTTTGTTCTACATTGTTGGATTTTAATAGTGCTAGCTCGAGCTCACTGAAACAATAGTCCGCGGATAGACATGTCGCTCCACTGTGACACATTATTATGACTCCGAGCTAACTACTAGTCTTTGCTCTTACTCCTTAAGTAATGCTGTGTGCTTAGCAGAGAAGCAACATATACCAATTTTATAGTCTTTGGTGTGACCCTACCGGAGCTCGAACACACGATTTTCCGCACTCGACTCGAGACGAGCACGCTAACCATATTACACCACCGATGCGACTCCATGAAATGGTCAATCAAATCAATTTCCATTTGTGTAATGATAACAAAGCAAAATCTTTAAGTTCTGGCTTTTGGTATTGAACTTGGTTCAGAAGCATACCCAACTAGGATAAATTCCTATTAAAAAAAACCTGATGGTAGGATTTTACCTTATATTATCATCTACCAAGTGCCCTTTACTATTCATTCATATTTTTTTTAAACATTTCGTTTCTGTCAAAATCAATGTAGGGGCATATCATTCCAATTTTTCGATTTTGAGCGTACCTGATAAAGGTTATTCCAGATACGTGTCGTGCACACTAAATTTGATACTGCTACAGTTTTATTATATACATGTGCTGAATTGAAGAATTGCATTTTGCTTACAAGAAATTCTATGAAACAAAATTTATATATCGTAACTTTCTTTAAATATGAAGTACAAAGTAATGTTATTTTTCTTTTTACAGAGACTTGAGTGTTGAGAACCTAAGTTATTTAAGCAGTGAACAAGCTTTGGCAGACTTAGCTTATTTTATAACTTACATCAGAGACACTGATGAGTGATGAGGTTCAATTTGTCTTCAAGACATATTATATATATATATATAACTTTATTAAAAAAAATATGCACTCCTATTATATCCATTGTCTTAAATGATAAACATATATATCCGAAAGACAAGCCCAGTTCAACGATTACCCAAATCTGGTTGCTGGTGGAAAGGGGATCACTGTATGGCCAATTTTCAAGGACACCACACCACCCTATTTTCTGTCATTTGGGCCTCGATGTCCTTGTAAGGAAAGCAATGCCCTTTGGACCTTGATGGATGTTCTTCTATTTTTGCTGGTTGAGAATTTTCGAAGTGGCCCCCATAAGAGTTGAGGCTTCATGATCAGGGTCCCAAAAATGTAGGTCCGTCACTGAGGACAAGTCAGCGGCTGGTATTTCTGTACAAAGTGGTTGAGTATCTTGTTCCATCTATTAATCCTGAAGTTTTTTATGACTAAGTAGGCCGAAAAGGAAAGTCCTAAGTAGTGATTGATTGATTGATGTTTAACGTCCAGCGAGCAATTTTTCAGCTATATTCAGGACGATCCCAAGTAGTGGAAAAACACCGGTTCTACGGCAATGGCACCTCCTCATAGCAGCGACGTCAGTCCCGTGACCGGATGTATGACGTCATCGTAGTGACGTCCTATAGAACGAGGCATGCCGGGAAGTGCCCCTCAACAAACGAAGCCCTTCCGAGGGGGTGGGGCAAGGTCATCAAGTGCAAAAAATTCGTTTTTTAAAGGTAGTCATGTAGTATATCAAATGAATGGTTTTGACGAGTGGGTTTCGGATTTCATATTTTGGGGCCCTTCCAAGGGAGTGGGGCAAGGTCATCAAGTGCAAAAAAAGTTATAGAAAGGTAGTCATGTAGTATATCAAATGAAAGGTATTGACGAGTAGGTTTCGGATTTCATATTTTGGGGCTCTTCCGAGGGGGTGGCTCAAGGTCATCAAGTGCAAAACAAGTTTTTGAAAGGTAGTCATGTAGTATATCAAATGAAAGGTTATCGTGTCTATTATAGTTGCCCTGGGGGCGTAGATGTGTAGTAAATGAAAACAAACGTGTAATGGGAATAAGTGTCAGTTATTGCACGTGAAATGATAACAATATTTCAGATTTATACCTGATGTATTTATTTGCATTTGATGACCTTGCCCCACCCCCTTGGAAGGGCCCAAAAATATGAAATCTGAAACCTACTCGTCAAGACCTTTCATTTGATATACTACATGACTACCTTTAATTTTTTGCACTTGATGACCTTGCCCCACCCCCTCGGAAGGGCTTCGTTTGTTAAATTTGAGGGGCGCTTCCCGGCATGCTTCGTTCTGTAGGACGTCACTACGATGATGGCATACATCTGGTCATGTGACTGTGACGTCGCTGCAATAACCGGTTAAGAACAATTCTAAGAGGTACTTGAAAAGACCCCATGCAAGACCGAAAAATATAAGAACTCGTTTTTCGTAAAATCAGTAATATCTTAGAACCAGCTTGGTGAGAATATAGTGTGCGCAAAGTCATTTGAGAGCTTCTAATCAGCCCCCCAACACCGTCAATAGGTGCTCTCTTACTCGTCAAGTAAAAGCCAGATTTGATATCTTCGACGTAATGGATACAGAACATTCCAAGTAGATATTTTTTTAAGATCCTGAAGCTCTGTATCCTTTGTGAGGTCAAGTAATAGTTTTTTATGCGCATGACGGCATGTTCATAGCATACCAAATGTCAGATTAAATGCCCACACATGAATATTGATTGGGCCTTTTAAAAGTTGGAAAATGGACAATAACTCCCATGAACCTCTATTTGGAAATCGTTCACGATATGCGCATTGTCATGCCATAACAGAACACCATACATGTAGTTCCATATTTTAATAAAGACTAGTTGCCTTCTAGAAGTAAGAGGTGGGGTCATATTTCCTATAGAACATGTCCGTTTGGAAAATCTAACAATATGCACATGTTTATATCATACTAAGACACCATACCCGGAAATATGAACTAGTTTCTACAAAAGGAAAATACTTATTTGCCTATACAAGGCAATGAGAAAGAAGGGCTAACGGACTAAAAAGGCCAATCCACTACATCCAACACTTTACGAAAGTGTGGGGATATTGCTTAAAATGACCAAATGGTTTTTTTTCATAACCGAGGCAGAGAATGCAACGATATATTCATATAGTTCTTTTTTTTTTTTTAGCTCACCTTCCCATCACTTTTGAGATAACAGTTTATGTGGTAGCTACAACTCAGAAAAATATCTGGGAAAATATACACCTATATATTTATATTCATTGGTTTCCTTTAAAACATCGCTACCATTCCTTATTATGATCAATATGTTTGCCTATATAATATATGGTGATAAAGATCACATTTAAATCTTCTCCGAAACTGCTAAACCAAAATTGGCTGGGGTGGTCCTGTCAAAATTGTATTCCATAGCCCACCCTCCATTCATGATGGTCTGAATTTTTGTTTATTGTCTTGCTGCTTTATTAAGTCAAAATAAGCTCAAATTTTAACTGCAGCTACATGTACATGGTCATGAGAAGTTCAACATATATTCGGGGGGGTTCTGTGAAATTTTTCTTTAACCAATTATGCATATTTTGAGAACAAATATTCTGCTCAGAAACTTCAGCTGAAATGACTTGTTTGTCCACTTTCAAAATCATGTGTGGCAACCAAACCCTCCATTCTACATTCAAGATGGCTGCCATTATTTTATGCAGAAATGTCAAATGGCATAAAGAGGATCAGCTGAAATTTTCAATAAAATTTAGATGTCAAATTGAAAGCCAGGTGAGGGATTACAAGCTCCTGGGATCCTCTAGTTGTAATGATTTTGGTCAGCAAGAACCTAAAATCAACTTGGTATAAGCATTAAAATTTTATTTTATATAACTGCTTAGAATTATATCATTAATTTACACGGGATTTCAAATAGCTTATGGTTTGGTTTTATGGTGTTTAACCCTCAACATTTCAGTTACATCATGGCAGTCAGTTTCATTGGTGAAGGAAACCGGAGCACCGACCTGCCGCAAGTCGCTGACCAAATAGCTTATGACAAGAGCATGATTCAAATCAAATCAATATATAACCTATTAATTATTGGGACGTCATGGTTGTGATCATATTATAGTTGGATTTACCTATGCAAACAGTTCCTACCACCGCTAAAGTTGTGAGTTCGAATCCCGCTCATGACATGGCAAGGTGTACTTAATACAACATAAAGTGATGCTTGTCAGCGACTTGCTTGTTTTTTTGCTTTTGGTGGTTTTCTGCCCCAAATAAAACTGACCGCCACCATATAGCTGAAATATTGTTGAAAGTGTCATTAAACACCATAACTCTAACCCATATTAATTATCTGAAATAAAGTTGTAGTGTTTGTTTCATTTTCTTCAAATCCTTTTCCCCACTATTTCTGGATATAATCAAACTAGATGTTATCTGGAGTTTCTATTGCTCACCTGGTCATTTATAATTACAAGTATGCAGGAAGGATCCAATCAGATTTGTAGTTTCTAGGAAAAAGCCTTTTATTCACATTCCCACATGGTCTTATGTTAAATTTTGTCCAGCTTGGAATTCTATGCAATGTAAAAAAAAAAAATGTTGTGACCACCCAATTATTACTCATGTGCACTTTGGGTTCAATCAAACTTACAGTTTTTGTGGAAGACTAATTGCTATGGGGGACACAGAAGGACATCACTGCAGCAAGTTGACAAAGGTTTCATCCAGTACCAGTTTTACTGCAAAGATTAGCTCAAAAACCATACCGGTATCTGATAGTGGAAATCCACTGGAACACTACATGAACCCCTTGTCACAAGCAATTCAAAGAAAACTTCATCAAAATTAGAACAAAACCAAAAACTCTGCATACCGTCCAATTATGTGAAATTTTGACACTTTCAAGCCCTCTTTTCTTCATCGACGAATAAATTACATAATGGGCATTTTGCTACCTACCCCCCCTCTAAAAAAAAACTGCATTAAAATTTGATTGAAAATAAAATTGTTCAAGTTTTGCATTTATGGTTCCAGATCTTTTAAACAAATTTCAAATGGTTCCCTTATAGCTAGCAGCAGTGGCATAAACAAAAAACATGGAAAACCTAGATATGGCAGTCAGAAGACAGCAATGTCACTGAAACATGCAAATGAGGTCAAGATTAAATCTAGGAATCATCTTCGAGAAATAGACGCACAATATTATAACTTTGTACAAAACCCTCCAGTCATTAGTAAATGTTTAACACATTGACTTTTTAATACAATCATTTAATAAAATGTTCCTACACAATACCACAACAAATAGTCTTGTTCTTTAGAATGTTTAAGGTATTTCCTCTGTATGTAATATTATGTCTTGAATAAATATGGCTGTGATCAAAAACAAACATTTTGCTTTAATTTATTAATGGTAAACAAATGAGTACATCTTGTTACTAATATCATCCTCAACAGATTGAACCAGCAATCTATATGTAACATACTCAATGTTTTCCTTATTTATAACTGTGATTGAACCAAATACAGTCAAACCTGTACTAAGAGGTCACCTTTGGGACAAAGAAAAAGTGGTCTTTTAAGACAGGTGATCTCTTTTAAAGAGGTTCAATTTATATGAAAATTTCCATGACAGGACAAGAAAAAGATGACCTGTTATTACAGATGACTTCTTAATAGATGTGACTGCATGGGCAGGTTGACTGTACAAAAGTAGGAATTATCTTCACTTAAATAATAAATAAGTAAGATTTTGTTCTTTAGAACTACAAAAATATTATTACCTTGTACAAATATGGCCACTACCCCCCTATATTTTATACAGGTGCATATATTAATTGTAGGTTACATTTTCATATATTATCAGACTGTACAAATTTTATATTTTTAGATTGATATAATTTTATGTTGTTTTCTCATGAGAGTTACACCATAATTTTCCCAGTGGTTTAGATGAAGACTCTTCTATAATGTTTTTTGCTATTTGTAAAAGTTCTCTGTGAAGATCATCAATCGTCTTGTCAGCTTTCACCTCCTACAATGAACAAGATTTAAATTTTTTTTTAAATGTCATTACACTTTTAGAATCAACATGGACTTCAATTTATCTAAAATTAGCAGAGTTCTTATATTATAGGAGGCATATTATAGCTGCTACAAAACTAAAATTTACTAATTATATTACATCTATAAAAATCTTGTAAACAAATAAAATGCAACTTGTCTTCACATGAACACTTCATCCTTGTTTCTATGACATGTAACATAAATACATTCTTTTCCTTTGATCTTTTTATGGTTTATCTACCAGAATGTAAGCAACAGCGAAGAACTATGAAATAAAAAATGCAGGTACGAGATATTGCACACTTTAAATCTGGCCTGTAGTTTTATTACTATCAGAGAGCTATGCAATAATCTAGATGTGATATTGCATGGCTACATGTTGTTACAAATCATTTATATCACGATTTCCAGAGTTAAAGGGTCAAACAATCCAGGGGTTAAAAAATCTTGGACGACTTCACTAGCCCAGGTCTAGCATACTCCAAAATATTACTAGCCCGAATCTATGAACCACTAGTCCTGGTCAATTATACCGTGATTTCATGAATCCGACTTCCAGACTTGAACCCTTGTACAATGTATACAGGCCTCTACATTAACATATTTTTCAAATTGTCCCTTCGGACAACTAACTAAAAAAAGTACTTGTCCGACTCAATCTTTTCGTTGTCCGAAAAAATTCATAAAAATTACAACCAGAGGCTCCCAGGAGCCTGTAATCGCTCACCTGGATCAAAGCTGCTTTCAATAACAACGCAACTGCACTGTGGCGGCCATCTTGGCGGGAGAGCGCAACTGCCGGACACCATTTTGGAAGAGGACCATCCAATGACTATTCCATCAAAGTTTGGTTTTAATTGAGCTACTGGTTCCAGACAAGATGGTTTTTATGTGAATTTCCCATAGGGTCCTATGTTAAACTAAGTACAGCTGTGCAGCCATCTTGGTCAGAGGGCGGGACCACCTGACACAAATTTGGTTCAGCGGTTTCAGAGGAGAAGATTTAAATGTGATCTTTTATCAAAATATGCCTAATTTGCATAATCGGTATAAATCGGCTGAAAGAAAAATTTCAAAAAAACCCCCCGAACAAATGCTAAACTACTCCTTGCCATGTAGCTGCAGTTTAAATTTGAGCTCATTTTGACTTATACTAAAGCAGCAATGGACAATTGAAGAAATTTCTATTTTTAGTAACAGCGGCCATCTTGAATGGAGGGCGGGGCTGTCGGACACAATTTTGAAAGGGACCTACCCAGGGACCATCCCTGCCAGGTTTGGTTTAATTTGGTTCAGTGGTTTCCGAGAAGAAGATTTAAATGTGATCTTTTATAAAAATATGCCTAATTTGCATAATCGGCTGAAAGAAAAATTTCACAGAAAAACCCGGAATATATGCTAAACTACTTTTTGCCATGTAGCGGCAGTTAAAATTTCAGCTCATTTTGACTTACACTAAAGCAGCAATGGACAATTAAAATTTCATCCCCCCTTTTTTCTATTTTGAGCTTGGCGGCCATCTTGGTTGGAAGTCGGGATCAACGGACACAATTTTGGAAGGGGACCATCCAAGAATCATTTCAGCAAAGTTTGGTTGATATTGGCTCAGTAGTTTCCGAGGAGGAGATTTTTAAAAAATTTCATCCCCCTTTTTTCTAATTTGCATAATCGACAAAAGTTCAAAGTTCATAAAAAATCCTGTAATATATGCTAAAAAGCTCATCATTATGCTTACACAGTTCAAATTTGGGCACATTCTGGCTTAAAATAGAGCAGTTTTGGCCATTTGAAGAAATTTCTATTTTTAGTAACAGCGGCCATCTTGATTGGGGGGCGGGGCTGTCGGACACAATTTTGAAAGGGACCCACTCAGGGACCATCCCTGCCAGGTTTGGTTTAATTTGGTTCAGTGGTTTCCGAGAAGAAGATTTAAATAAGATCTTTTATAAAAATATGCCTAATTTGGATAATCGGTATATCTCGGCTGAAAGAAAAATTTCACAGAAAAACCCGGAATATATGCTAAACTACTTCTTGCCATGTAGCGGCAGTTAAAATTTCAGCTCATTTTGACTTACACTAAAGCAGCAATGGACAATTAAAATTTCATCCCCCCTTTTTTCTATTTTGAGCTTGGCGGCCATCTTGGTTGGAAGTCGGGATCAACGGACACAATTTTGGAAGGGGACCATCCAAGAATCATTTCAGCAAAGTTTGGTTGATATTGGCTCAGTAGTTTCCGAGGAGGAGATTTTTAAAAAATTTCATCCCCCTTTTTTCTAATTTGCATAATCGGCAAAAGTTCAAAGTTCATAAAAAATCCTGTAATATATGCTAAAAAGCTCATCATTATGCTTACACAGTTCAAATTTGGGCACATTCTGGCTTAAAATAGAGCAGTTTTGGCCATTTGAAGAAATTTCTATTTTTAGTAACAGCGGCCATCTTGATTGGAGGGCGGGGCTGTCGGACACAATTTTGAAAGGGACCCACTCAGGGACCATCCCTGCCAGGTTTGGTTTAATTTGGTTCAGCAGTTTCAGAGAAGAAGATTTAAATGTGATCTTTTATCAAAATATGCCTAATTTGCATAATCGGTATATCTCGGCTGAAAGAAAAATTTCACAGAAAAACCCGGAATATATGCTAAACTACTTCTTGCCATGTAGCGGCAGTTAAAATTTCAGCTCATTTTGACTTACACTAAAGCAGCAATGGACAATTAAAATTTCATCCCCCCTTTTTTCTATTTTGAGCTTGGCGGCCATCTTGGTTGGAAGTCGGGATCAACGGACACAATTTTGGAAGGGGACCATCCAAGAATCATTTCAGCAAAGTTTGGTTGATATTGGCTCAGTAGTTTCCGAGGAGGAGATTTTAAAAAAATTTCATCCCCCTTTTTTCTAATTTGCATAATCGGCAAAAGTTCAAAGTTCATAAAAAATCCTGTAATATATGCTAAAAAGCTCATCATTATGCTTACACAGTTAAAATTTGGGCACATTCTGGCTTAAAATAGAGCAGTTTTGGCCATTTGAAGAAATTTCTATTTTTAGTAACAGTGGCCATCTTGATTGGAGGGCAGGGCTGTCGGACACAATTTTGAAAGGGACCCACTCAGGGACCATCCTTGCCAGGTTTGGTTTAATTTGGTTCAGCGGTTTCAGAGAAGAAGATTTAAATGTGATCTTTTATCAAAATATGCCTAATTTGCATAATCAGTATATATCGCCTGAAAGAAAAATTTCATCCCCCCTTTTTTCTATTTTTAGCTTGGCGGCCATCTTGGTTGGAAGTCGGGATCACCGGACACAATTTTGAAAAGGGGCCATCCAAGGACCATTCCACCAAAGTTTGGTTGCAATTGGTCCAGTGGTTTCTGAGAAGATTAAAATGTGAAATGTTGACGGACGGACGACGGACGAAAAGTGATGACAATAGCTCACATGGCCTAAAGGCCAGGTGAGCTAAAAACTAGAGAATAATTATCCAGGGCTCCCACTACTTTCAAATTAGAGGAAGAAGTGACTTTTATTTCAGAGAGCTCACAGATAGAAGTGGGAGACAACAGAGAGAAGTGGGGAGACTTCTGGGAGAAGTCAATTGCGATTAATCGAAACATTGTTTCGCGACCCCTCTGACGTTACCCTGCCCAAATAAAGTAAATACCCTGTAGTTAAAGCTGCCTGAACTGATTTATTCTGGGGTTTTTTTTTTATTCATGACCACCTTAAGGACATATATTCAATGTCACATTTTTATTTCTGTCTACCTTGATTGGAGTCTTGCATACCAGTGATTTTTATGTGTACCCCCCCTTTTCCTTTTGAAATATTACTGTGTTGTGATCCAATACCACAAATTGTAATAACTCATATTTGTGTTATATAAATCCTTGTTTCTGGTAAAAAAAATATACCTAGATACTATATATACCAGTATCTAGGTATATTTTTTTTACCAGAAACAAGTGCCTGTGATATAAATAAAGCAAAGTATTTTATTTAAATTCACAGAGAAATAAAAATTTTAGTGGATCTTTTCAACCAGATCAGGTAAAAGCTTGTAATATTTGTCTATTTCAAAGGTGTCAATATTTCCCAAAAGCCTAAATCAAGTCCTTTATCGTATTTTGCACAAAAGACAAGTTTAAATTTGGCACCAAATTGATATCCGATAATTTTTACGTGTCCGTTCCGGAGTGATTCTTGTTCTTATATTTCAAATATTGATATTTCCATTCATTAAAGCGCTTCTGAGATTGCGACTTTAATTTTGCAATGTCCTTGAACTTCATCACAGCATGGAGAACGATAAATGATACAATAAAAAGAGTTTTGATCTGGCGTTTCACTTTAGTTTTAATCAAAATAAATTATGGACAAATTGGAGATCAAACAGGGCTCTTTTATACAACAAACCCAGTATTTCATACCAGTGGAAATAGATTTGTCCGTCGTACCGGCACGTTTGGGAATCTGACTTTTTCACTTGTCCCGTCGGACAACCGTAATACAATATCTACTTGTCCGACGTCAGTTTTCACTGGTACCGGACAATCGGACAAACGTTAATGTCGAGGCCTGGTATATTAGTTTAACTATCTTTCTTTTCAGATCTGGTATTGCGTTTTATTTTCACTTATATTCCACAGTTCATGTCACTGTAAGGCCAAAAAAAATATATGTGTGTTTACGGTCACATGACGTCAAAAAAATCTAGGGTCGGTCAGCATTATTTTTTTTTACTATCGGCAAAACCGGAAAGTCGTTCCCGGTATCCGATATTTCATTTTCGAAATTTTCGGTAAGCCGTCATTTGTTGAAGCTTTTTTGTGTTTTATGACGAGTTACACAGTTTTTCTACCTTCTTTGCTCTCAATTTCGACAAAAATCTAGCGGTTGAATAAATGAAACATTGCTGTGGTTAAACAACATATAACAATATAAATAGATACGCGAATATTGACAAGTTTGTCAATATCCGATATATTTTTTTTACTGGCCCGTCGGGCATACAGCTGATTATTTCAGCTAGCCCAAATGTGGAGATTACTAGCCCCGGGCATCGGGCTAGTGGATTTTTTAACCCCTGCAATCTCACGTTTAGCACGTTAAACTTGGAAAACCATGGTATAAATATTACATGTATGATGACATTGTTCAAAACCTACATGTATCAAGTTTTGCATACTTCATCCTTGTTTCTTTGACGACTCTCAAAACCTATTAAGTTTAAATTTTGACATGCATCATTAATTCTAGGAGTATTTTGTTAAGATTTAGAGGCTGTGATAGCGGTAGACAGTTTTTTTGCATTAGCCAATGTGGATGATATGAAGTAATTTCTCTTAGCCACAAAAGTATTCACTTACCCACATTGAACAAAGACATTATAATTTTTAAGTTTAATAATTAACAGTTAAAAGTTTAATGCATTATAACCCAACAAAATCTAACAAAACTAAGGTTTAACCTAACAAAATCACACAGTTGAACTAAGTAAACAGGCAAAAATATATTTCCACCTAAATATCCCCCCCCCCCCCTTTTCCTTTTGAAATATTACTGTGCTCTGATCTTATGCCACACAAATTGTAATAAGTCACTTTTGTGTAGTCTTCAGCAGAAGATGAAGGTGGATGACCCTGCCAATTTTCCCAATAGCTAGGGAATGAAAATATAGCACAAACGTATATTGATACTGACAGTTAAAAACTGATGCAAGTAAAGGCTGTAATTATTATTATCAGATTGCACCAATGGAATAAAACTACTGTCTTTCAAAGTCAATTTTTCAATTGCAGAGGTATTAATATTAGTTTAAACATATTTAAACTAATGTTAATACCTCTAAAATTCAAAAATATTAACATTCACACCTGTCTGCAATGTAAACAGTTCTATAAATAGATTGCAATTTTAAAGACCAATCGGATTTGGATCGATAAAAATCCAAAACGTCCCTGTGCATTTGGTTTCAACAAATTTTGAATGGCAAACCTTCACATATATGAACATATTAAATGTGAGAACTAAGATTTTATGTCATAGAAATGAGAAATAAATAAATCAAAAGTTTGTTTGGTTAAAAGTGGCTTCGATCAACATTTCTCATTGCATAGTGCTTTGATTGCGTAACCTTTCTGATGTCGCCATTTTTGTTTGTTATTGACCAAAATGACAATTTCTTTAAACCAAAATGGATTACTTTTCAAGAAAATCACTTTCAAAAAACTTAATGGATGCGATAGATTTCAATAAACACGATATTTTCATAAATAATACGTGGCAAAAATACGCCGGTGACATAGTGAGACAAACGCGAGCCCTGGAAAGATCTCTGGCATATTATTACTACTATTAGCAAAAATATATACCGATCTACTGAAATTGATAAGTCTTCACATATCAGTGGCCATGCTCCTAATATGGAAATTAACAAAATGAACATGTCCTGAATATTACACATGAAACGATCAGTTTAAGTATTCTGTATTGATCAGTTATAATAATTATCGTTTTCAAGGAAGTAAGAAATTTCCTTTCGCCAGTGTAGCTAATTTGATGCAAACTATCTTAGCCACACCACCTCTGAAATCGCAAAATGCGACGTGGCGATCGTCTACCACAAACACAGAGAGGAGTGGTTAATGTTGTTGCTATTGGTTATGCCATATTTATGTCTCGTACAAAGAAACTCAAACTTACTGTCCAGACTGAGTCTCGTAGTTTCTCAAAATTTTCAGAGACTTTTTGTTGAAATTCTTTCTGTTCATATCTTTCATCTCCGAAAGTACCCCTTTTTGCTGCTTCCTCCGGCCTAAGAGTAAGGTAAATAACTCTATCTGGCTGTGGTAACCCAACATCAGGCTGTTTACACCAGTTTATGTCAAATCCCTGTCAATTACATATTGTGTGATTATAAATCAATTTATGTAGTACATGTACCTAACATATTTGATTCACTATACTGCTAGCTTGAAAATACAGGAATTTTTTTTTTATTTTCAACCATTTCATGTTTTAATTCATTTAAGGTAGCACTATACAAAAATTGATATTTTTTCATCAAATTTTTTTTAATCAATTTTTATTTTATTATAACATTCTTGATACATAGGTGAAAAAATAATTCAGATATAATGTACCATTAATGAGCATTACTTTTAATTAGTTTTGTAAACAAACACATGTGCTTGAATCAGAGATGATAAAAACAAGTGGGTGGTCCTTAATTGTTTATCTATTGGATAATTTGATAGTTTTATGACCACTGACCAGTAATACTTGAGATAAAATAACATTCCATTAAATGAAGGGGAAAGCAGCATGGATGTAGCTAACTTTTCATCAATACCAAAAGAAATAAATTAGTTATTTGCAATGGAATTTATTTCAAAATATCTAATGTATAATTTTCATTTAGTAAAATCCAACTAAAAGGGAAGAATACACATAATGAGCAATCTAAGGTTCCAGGTGATTCCTGTTATAATTAGTGATTCACGTCTTGTCAGTGGAGGTGGAGTTTTGACCTTATCAGTAGGCAGTTAACCTCAAGTAAGGTCTGAGTGATGTAACTTCTCCCGCCAATTTCATGTGTTTGCTGCACAGGTTGTGCATTTTCCAGCTATATTTAGAGTTTGTGTGAAGAAATTCTATCTTTCTGGTCAAATCATTGTTGATTTATGATTCAAGGTCAATCCTGAAGTGTTCCCATGGCACATTTGTGACTTTTATTCAAGAAAATGGGGTACAAAGAGGAAAATTACAATTTTTGGGATTTTTCCACTACAATTTTTGACATAAAATGTCGACTTTGAATGAAATTAGCTCCTGCATTGGTACCCCTAGAGGCTTGGTTTTGGTATATGTTGTTCTTAGACCTATTATCTGCAAAACTGTGTCTCAGATTTCTGATAGAATTAATAGAACAAATTCTACGCACAATTAAAGTTGGTGAAATCTTATGAAGTCAGGCTGTATACACATAATGGGGCTTTAAGAGAGATTGAAACATCACAGGAAAAATCTGAGATACGGTTTTGGAGGTCATGCTGTGTTGATTAAGAAATTGTAAAAAGTTTTACCATTGGAATAAACATGAAACAGCTAATTTTGGTCAAGTGTGCACATCAAGATTTTGCAACTAATTGCATAATAATTAAGTAATTGTTGCATAATCATAATATTATAATCAGTGGAAAGATATATCTTTCTTCTTTCAAATCGTATCTCATTTGTTAATTTTGATGCAATATTAAGAAAGTTACAGCTGTTTTCAGATGGAAGATTGGAGGAAAAAAATCTTTGTATAGTGCTACCTTAATAACCGATTATTCAATTTAAAATTTGACATGTAAATTAGCACCATGAATAACTGGAACTTAAGTTATTGAAAAAAAAAACCCAGGAATCTGAGAAATTCATATTTTTTGCATAACAAGGGGCTTAACTCAACTCTAAAATAGAATCTGGTGTGCCTTTTTTGGTCACCGACCATCTATATTTACCTTAAATCATGTGCTTCGGGGAAACTTAAGTTATTGAAAGGAATTCAAATGTGGCAAGTACATATAGATGGACGTAAGGACATGTGCAAAGCACAATGCCCAAAAACGTCTAATACAACATTATGTGATAAAGTTTGTCAGTGACTTGCTGCAGGTTGGTGGTTTTCTCCGGTTCCTCCACCAATAAAACTGAAAGCCATGATATAACTGAAATATTGTTGAAAGTGGCATTAAACACCATAACCCTAACCCTAGGTCTCTAACCCCCCTAAAAAAAATAGCCTAGTCGTCCTTGCTACTTCAAAAAATAAATTAATGTCAGGTTACAGGATGCCAGTATTTTTTTAAGGATTTCCTAAACAAATGTTTTTACCTCTTTAGCTGCAGTAAAGGCTACACCAGAATAGGCATATCTGTCTATAATCAATGAGGTACCAGACTCTAAATCAGACTTCATTCTGGGCCTGAAATAACCAGTAATAAAATGTACTGTGAACAAGACAGGACATTCCACAGCAGCCAGGGCAATTTTTTTTTCTTTCAAAAAACGAAAATGTCAAAGTGAAAGTAAAATATAGCTTTGTTTTGTATACTGGTTTATCTTTTGCAATCTAAATTGTTCAAATTGGGAATCAAAATAAAGGGATAAGAAGGAATTCTTTTTTTAAGGAATTTTGCATAATTTTAGAATATTTTCATTGGGAAAGGGCCCTTTTACCAGACCCTGGGCTGAGGAAGGACTTCAAGGCTAGAAAAATTCCTGCCCTTCTACTTTAGGATTATCACCTCCTACTTGAAAATGAGTGGAATGCCCTGACAAAACCTTAATTTATTTTTAGCCTGAAATTTTTTTGGTCTGATCCTAGCATGTACAAAAGAATATAAAAATAAATGTGATCAGGTAAATTAATGTTGGTAATCCACCTGGAGTTTCTGAAAATTAGGAGGGCTTTCCCAACCTAATTAAGTCATAAACACAAGGTGGATTCTCGTTTTATTCTACTAGTTTCTTAATACATGTATATCTCTGAACTAAATTTATGCCCAAACGTGAGTAAATGAGTGTACTGTTGGTGGTCCCCCTGTGGTCATCTGTGATCTTATAGATTAACAACATGTCTGACATCCTTTGTTATCTGACAAAACATTTATCACATTGTGGAATCTATGTAAAAATAAGTTAGTACCGGGTAATTTCCCTGCTACATCATCTGTTTTCTGATTCAGCTTGTATAAAAATGTATTGATTGCTTAATTGAATATTGCTTAAAGTCCAGCGAGCAGTATTTCAGCTATATTCAGGAGAAGAACAAGTTCAATTATATACAAAAATTATATAGAAATGAGGACAGGGATGGGTCAACGATTTTTGACTGCCACTGAAAAAGTATGGAAAGTTAGGTTGGGACGAAAAATATAGTCTTTTGTAGTGGCTACAATGCACCCTCTCTTTTTCAAAATCTGCAAAAAATGTTTTTAGCATGCAGGAAGCATTGCACCCTCCAAACACGTTATTCACTGTCCATGGTCAGGTCCGTATTATGAACTAATATTAGTACTGACATTATAGAATTGTCTACTGTACTGTTATAAATGCCAAATCTTGATACATCATGTTCTATTTTAAAACTTACACCATTTCCCATCTGTTGGCTGAAAATAATAGATGTACAGAATGGTCTTCTATATCACATTTGTTACTAAGGTAACTGTCAATCATCTTACCAATGGTAGTTGTTCTGTCTGAAACGATAGAAAAAAAAGACAGTCAGAAATTTTTACTCAAAGTATAATATTTGATAACATTTTGTTGTACATGAAAATAAATTATTATTAGTATTTAATACTAAATTCTACAATATTTCAGTTACACCAGATAGTACTAATTGTGGGGGGGGTGGGGAGGAACAGGCGTACCCAGAGAAAACTATATATACAGGGGTTTCAAAGTTTTTTATAATAGGAGGTACTTCTTAAATTTTAGGAGGTACCTAAAAAATTAGGCTGAGGGCCGTAAGAGGTCCAGGGGGGCAGAAGCTCCTGAAATCTAGCATTTTGTGGACCAAAAAATGTACTTCAGAGACTGCAAAACATTAAGTGTTTTTGAAAGAAAAATCCCATTAACTTTAGAGTTCAGATTTCACCAAGAGTGAAGAACATGCATAATGCCTGGATTTTCCCCCCCAATTTCTTTATTGAATATTTCAGTTTACAGACTTCAGCCAAGATTATTCATAGATAGTCCGCCATATCTTAAAAAACCCAAAAGGACCATAAAGAACTACGGTTCTGCAGCTAGGCTTGACCAAGCCATTGTTATCAAAGCTTAAACTTCTCAAAATTCTTTTGTTGGCTTTGTCCTTTTCTTTTTCACAATACCTTGGCTTGTGTGTTTTTTTTACTTTATTACCAGTAATTAAACTCGTCAAAGACCATTGGCACGGATCAAGACATATAAGTGTCATAATTAATGAAACATATAAATTTAATTTGCAATCATCAATCTTTAACAAAATTTATAATTTTAATAGATCAATACAAATATAATTAAACAAAAACAATATATATATTGTTACTTTCACGACATATGTGCAAAAAAAATGTTCGAACAAAAACGATTCGCGGGAAGACATTTATTAACATTTGAATCACAAAAGTTAAATTATTTTGGAAAAAAAGTGGGGCCAGCGTTTTGACATTACAATGTAATTCGTATTTGAGCCATGTCCGGTCCTTTTTCAAGATTTCTAGTAATTTTCTATCCCTTATCTCCTTGTACCCCCTTTTAAAAATGTTTTTCAGGACACTTTCATTTCTGTGAACAACCGCGGTAGGGCCCCGTCAAAATATGTAAATAAATTAACCATAGGTTTTAATTTTTGTATACCGGAAGTTAAGCAATATGGACGGAGATAAGCAACAAGACAGTACGCCCCAGAATGATTCGAACCTGGGTTTTAAATGGATAAAGCAAATCACACAAAATATTGTGTAGTCATATATTCATAATACATAATGATCATACTTACATTACTGAAGATTACACTAAATTGTGTTTGAACATAATTTGTAATCTGTCATTTTTTTATTTTCAAATGATGTCAGCTTTGTTCCGGTCCGAGTTTTACACAAGGATGAAAAGATATTGGGGCAAAAACATATCTATTTACCACATGCGCAAACTGCTATTTACGATTCTAAGGTAAAGTTATTTTTAAAACAGGGAATATCCCATCAACTTGGTCGTGACGCAGTTGTTTGATTTGAATGCGAGAATTCAGCAATTGACGTGATCATTCATTTTTTATGAAAAATATTCTACAAACCTATCGACCATCGTACTTGTGGTTTTCACCACCGCTAATTTTGGGGGGTTCAGTAATTTCTTCCGGTACTATACACGATCTCAGACGGGTAAAAGTACCGGCCCACTTTGAAACCCCTGTATATACATCATGTTCTATCACTCCCAAATATTGAAATATTACAACCTTTATTTTTTTTATATACCAAATTATATTAGGTATAGAATGTGTCATTTTGTGATGTCATATATATGTACATGTACCGTGTATATCAGATTATTGTATAATTAAATTGAAAATGATAGCTGAAGGATACTATGCAATTTTTACATTATTTTTTAAAAAGGGGTGGCTATCATGACCCCAAGTACCGGTGCATTACACATGTACATTCCAGGGCTCCCACTACTTTGAAATCAGAGGGAGAAGTGACTTCTCTTTCAGGTGCTGACAAAAGAGAAGTGAGAGACAACAGGGAGAAGTGGTGAGAGTACAGGGAGAAGTCAAAATATTTCTCTAATTGTACCACTTTTCACATTCGTGGGGCATTATTGAGGCATTCGTATGTTATAATGTACTTGTTTTTTTGCATTAAGGTATATTCAGTAGTTGTTTAATTCCTTGTTTTTGTTAGCATATCATCTCTCTGATTTACATACATTGTACACGCATGTCCTTGTATTTGTTTTTTGTTTTGTTTGTATTAAATAAACCCTTTTCAGATTCTTTGTTTTGTCGTGCAGATAATAAAGGCACATATATGATAGTCAACTATTGTCCAATAAATAATAAATAAATAAAATTGAATAATAAATTTTATCACAAGCTGTGAAACCACAAATTATTTAATCAAATTTTAATGAGTGTATATTATTTACATTGCTTCTCTTTAATCACTGATTGAAACTAATCATATCCACAAAGTTAACAATCCCTTTGGATAGCCGCCATCATGATCAAACCTTAAATAAATGAAATTAAACAATACCGAGTACGGATCCGTAGTACAGTTTTCATATTCGTAACTGTTTCGATTACGTCCCTTTACAGTGGCGGATTGAAAAACGGAAATTTTGTAGTAAAAATATACCGATGTTTTACCGTTAAAACAGTTAAAATTAGCAAAGCGACTTGGTAAAATTACAGGGCGACTTCCACTTCTCTTTTGGCACTAGTACAAAGCGAAGTGAGCAGCCACAAGGCGACTTTTTGGCCTGAAACGCCCTCCAACGTGAGCCCTGCATTCACGGGTCAAAAGTATTTCCGCACTAAGATATTTCCCTATATATTTCATATAAAACCATTTATTTTCAAAACATTCTCCTGAAGTCATTCCTTATCTGATGAAAATTTTCAGCATTAAATGCAGAAATAAATATAGTTTCTTCTTCCTATA
Organism: Bathymodiolus brooksi; assembly: GCA_963680875.1. NCBI lineage: Eukaryota > Metazoa > Mollusca > Bivalvia > Mytilida > Modiolidae > Bathymodiolus > Bathymodiolus brooksi. The sequence goes on along the minus strand of OY804576.1, from coordinate 126,487,367 downwards.
ATTTTCAAATAAGTTTATTTCTACATTCCCTTAAGAATTGATTTAAAAACAAAGTTTAATTTGTTCACCAGATCTTAATTATATAATATAAAATTGTGACGTCAAGAATTTATATTTGTGTTTAAATCATAAATGCTTGTAAATAAAAGTTCGAAACTACAAAGAAGTATGCCCCCGCAATTGATAATTATGGACAAAGTTGTTTTGTTAGGAGTGATTTTTTTAAAATGAAGTGTGTCTGTAAGACACAAATGATGCCCCCGACTGACCATCAAAATCATGTGGACATGCACACCTCCATTATGTGTATAAACATCCTACAAAATATTAAAGCTGTAGCTTCAAAACTGTAGGAGATAGCCAGACGGATGAACAAAATGACTAAGTCCAACTACCTGTCATTTTGAGAATATTTGATGAAAATCTAAATCCTGTGGACATGCACACCTCCATTATGTGTATAAACATCCTGCAAAATATTAAAGCTGTAGCTCTAAAACTGTAGGAGGAGTTAGCCAGACAAACCATGTATCTATATCCGGACGGACGGACAGGGGGTAAATTAATATGCAGGGTTGTCATGAAGGTACAACATCTGTTAGAGAATCATATCGGTTATATATATATATAAGAGAAGGTAACTTGCAAGTTGGGGCTGCATTCCCTCAACCATTTTTTTTACGATGTGGCTATTTGATCATGTTTTGGCTATTTGTCCGGACCTTTAATGTACAAAATGTACTTAGAAATAGTACTGAAAAATATGACATCTTACAGAAATAATTTAATATTAGATAAATATGTACACTTTACATTGTTTTAATACAGTTACATGTGTAGTCTTTAATTCAATAAATGTTAAAAAGTTGTGGAAAATCTACACATGAAAAGTACAGTTCTCTTAACTGATTACACAAACTTGCATGTGAAATGTACACAATTTAATCTTTGCAAAATGAGCAAAACCAAAACTTCGATTTTGGAGGATTTTTCAAATGGGTACATGTTACATGATACCACTCCAAACAAGAGTTGCACATAATACTTTTATCATGTTGATCAGCGTCTTTTGAACAAACAGTGCAAATGTACAAGGGGTCAGGGCTGGCCGGGAAATACCAGTGGTAATTACCGGGAAATACCGTTCTGTGAAATACTCTAAATTTTAGCTCAAGTGGGAAATACTGGGATATATAAATTTTTAGATGTGATTAATTTCTTCAAAGTTGCTAAAAACTTAACATTTTAACACACAGTGTTGAAAATTACATCAGTTTAATAAATATGGGTATACAGCCTAGGTGTAGGACCATTAAGAAGGACTTCAGGCAACTTTTGAAATTGTAATCTTCATATAAACATAATATTTAAACAAAAGACTTTTATTAAAAACATGTTAAAACTGTCACCACAATTTTATATCTACACTTTTCAGTTCAACCATACAGTTTCAGAGTTCACCAACCTATTTCATCTTTCCCCCTTAACATTCTGTAGCAAAAAACAAGCTTTCCTGCTTTAACAAGACCAAGTCTATTTCTTAATTTTGACTGAATCATGCCAAAGTTTGAGAAGATTCTCTCAATAGCAGCCGAACATGATGCGTATCACCACTCTGTGAGTTATGTGATGAAGATGTTGAAAATCTGATCATTTCCTACTTAAATGCAAAGTTTTGCATGCTCCTCGATTACAACATCTCTCTAAGATAAATGACATACTTGAGGATCATATAGATACTAGTTTTGACAGCCTCGACTCAGTAACAAAAATACAAATGATTATAGATTGTACAAAATTTCGAAATTCGAGGTTTGAACTTAATGATATTGCAGAGCAACAAATGGAACAGAATTCAAGAATAATGTGTTATGCCTTGCACTGCATAAGATCAAGGTCAATCAATTGCCACAGGAGAAAGTCAGACAAGAGGAAATAGTAACCGATATAAAATCATGGCCGGGGAGAGAGGGGGGAATATTGACTCAGTGTTAATAGAAATATAGTGTGAATGACATTTCCATGAATGTAGATAGATATGTACATATATGTTCACGGTGATGGATTCCAAGGATGTACATAGTTAAAATGTGCATGAAAATGCCAAATGGTAATGATCACCCAATGGTGGAGGACAGATGATAGGGATTATGGTGACTGGATATGGTTATATACTACACTCATAGTGAGGTTGTCCTGAAGGACGGTTAAAGATTCAACGGTAAGGTAAGATGGCATTTCTAACAATAGCTGATTGTTTTGCCAGGTTGTATACATGTAATCTTATATCCTAAGGGCATTTCCTGTATGCTATAGTATAATAATGACTAACTTTTTTAATTTGTTTTTACAAACTAATTAACACATCTTCAAGAAATCAATAAGTCCAGTTTGTAAAGACAAACAATAAACATGTCAAAAGCAGGTCAGAATATGGTTTTAATCACTATTATATATAAAACAAAGGAGGTACAAAGTGAGGATTACAAGTAAAGAATAATTTTCTTAATATTTCTATCAAAATCAATATTTTTTTTAACAAATATCAATTTTATATATCTGTACATTAACACTATCCATTTTTTTCTTTTCTTCTGTAAGGCCAATATAGTTATATTTGTATCCTTTAAAGATTTTTTATATGCAATTTTGGCCATACATGCAAAACATAAATATCAATTTAGAAGTTTCCTGTACCATTATATTTGCAAATTAAGAATCAATCTTATTTCCCAGTAAATACCAGTATTTCCCACCGTCCTGGGAAATATGAGTATTTATGTCTGAGCATTTCCCGCTTTTTTGCCAACCCTGCAAGGGGTTCTTCAACTTATTCTGTGTTTTGAATTTCTTTCCTCACTTTTACTTATATATTCAATAATAGCAAAGTTTAGAGTTATTATATTAGGGATTTTGCATGTTTCCATTAATTTATGCCACCAAAGCCAAAGCCACAGGCAAAGAAATTACTTGTATTAAAAAAATCCCACTTTTTTCACACATAAATCATAACATTTCATAGCTAGGAACATAACAAATTCACTTATCAAGTTCGGACAAATAGCCAATGTAAGAGGTATAAGCTATTTGTCCGGGTCCAGACGAATAGCATGCAAGCTATTTGTCCGGGTCCGGACAAATAGCCACGGCCTTTTTTTTTACCTGGAAAACGCATCGCTTTCGTTTTAATCCCAGCTTCATTCAATGCACAAACCAACTTTTTACATTGTGTTGTTTTTCCACTATGGTCGCAACCTTCAAGCACAATTAATGATCCTCTTTGTTTTTCTTCTCTTGAAATTGGCATTGTGTTTCTTTTTGATGATTTTGTATATTGCGCCAAAATGAGAAATGATACTCTCGGAACACCTCTTTCCCTAAAATATCCACATCCTGTTTTATACATAAACATATTCATTGCATTAGGCCTAATTAGCGACTTGAAAAAATACGAGAAAGAACAAATATCATGATGAAATAGTTAACATAGCATATAAATCAAAAAATCTTCAGTATCATAATAAACAGTTCCATCGACATTGTCTGTGAGTTAAACATTTGGTAGCGTTCGATTCGAGTGGAGTAACATGCGTAACTCTTGTATCTGTAATGGTTCCTCCATTGTTCGGAGCACTCCACGTATGGGGGGTTTGATTTCTACCTTATAAGAAAACTTTATTTTGATTCGACACATAATAAAACAGTAAACCATAAGCTCTAAGGAGCTTTTTACCGAATATGCATTCTTTGTACATGTATTGTATGTATTTAGCTTAGTTCTGTTTTATCTTTTGATGATTGTTCAATGTTTGGACTTTAAATCAATAAAATTATTATTATTATTATTATTATTATTATTACACTCCTCAGCTGTGATAACATCTTTTTTGTACATGTATTGTATGTATTTAGCTTAGTTCTATTTTGTCTTTTGATGATTGTTCAATGTTTGGACTTTAAATCAATAAAATCATTATTATTATTATTATTACATTAACAATAAAACAACACAAGTCACATGCAAAGTTACAAACTAAAATAAGCTAAGACATACAGGCATAAAAAGGAGAACTGTGTATAGATCTGAACAAGAACCCACATGGCAAGTGCCTCTTTGGACTCTTGTTCAAGAACCACACACAGATGCTCCAACATAAAGCAGCATTTAAAAAAGAAGCAGCAGGAAAAAAAATAATAATAAAAATAAAATAATAATACTGAGTACTTAAAACTGGTACCAACATAATCAGTAAAAGTAGCACTGTCTAACTAAAATATCAAAGAATATAAAATTTTCAAGCCAAACTAAAAAAAAATAATAATTAAAAAAATAAAAAATAAAAAAATATAAGCAAACCAGAAGCAAAAATTTAATCATCTACATGTAGAACAGCGACATTTGGACCCATTCCAGGACTGCAAAAGACTCTTGAATTGAGAGAAGCTATTTTCAGTCCTGAAATGATCTCTGAGGCTGTTCCACAATGTAGATGCAGCAAATGTGAAAGAGTTTTTACCGTACAGTGCATACAGATGGCAGCCGGGGACCAGGTGGCAATGCCTCGCTCGGTTCCCACCGGCATCTACATGCAGCATGACATAATAAAGCAGAAAATTAAGCATGTTTGGATAAAAAATTGACAAGCACTAAAACAAAGCAATATATATCTAAAAGCTATATGCAAATAAAAAGAGCAAAAACAGTAGCAGAATATTTATCATCTGCATGCAGAACAGCAACATTTAGTACAATTGCAGGACTGCATTAAGCTCTTAAATTGAGAAAAACTGTTTTCAGACCTGAAATGGTCTGGGAGGCTGTTCCACAATGTAGCAGCAGCAAATTTAAATGTTTTTTTGCCATACCTTGATGTTCTGACCTGTGGAATGTCCAGTATATTGTTGTATCTAAAATAATATTTTGAATTTCGTAAATGCACAAGGTTATGGAGACATGATGGCGACAGTTGATTCATAATCTTAAATGTTTCCAGGGCCATAGTTCTCATTCTACGAATCTGCAAGGAAGGCACCTTTGCTTTTTTCAATAAATTATCATATGAGCTATTGTAATCCTCATACACAAAACGAAGAGCTCTTTCTTGCACTTTTTCTATCTTTTTGGAATTTTTCTCCGTACAAAAATGCCAGGCCAAAGGGCAAAAGTTAAAATTACTAAGAATAAAAGTATGGAAAATTGTAAGTTTGTTTAATCTGTTCAAATAGGGGCCTAAACGTTTGATAATGTTCAGCTGTTGGGATGCCTTCCTGCAGATTGTACTTAGGGACCGACCATTTAACTTGAAGGGGGGGTTATGGTTTTTTGTTTCGTTCAGAATTTTTTTTTCGGACAACACAAGAGTTAGAATATTTATTTTTTTGTCGCGCAAAGCGCGAATTTTTTTTCCAGAAATTAACATTAGGTTATATGACAAAAACTCTGAATCAGATTATTTTTTTTTCCTCCACCAAAATCAGAATATTATTTTCAGCAACATTGGGAATCAGAATATTTTTTTAGAAAAAAACCATAACCCCCCCCCCCCCCCCCCCTTCAAGTTAAATGGTCGTTCCCTTATATGTGTGTCAAAATTTAATTGATAATCGATCTCAATGCCTAGTAATTTAACACTGTATTCACACCTTAGTTCAAAATTTTGTATATTTATAGTTGGACGTTTTTCATAGGTTTTCTTCCCCACTGCCAAAACTTGAAATTTATCAGGATTAGCCTGCATTATGTTAATTTTGAACCATTCAATGAGTTGATTTGAGTCAGACTCTAGAGTAGAAATAAGTAGATCAAAATCGGGACTGCCAAAGGAAAGGGTATTATCGTCTGCATAATTATACAGAGAACTGTCTAATGAACAAAAATATATCATTTATGAAGACATTGAATAAGAGGGGACCAAGTATAGATTCTTGCGGTTCCGTGGCGTTAGTCCGAAGGTTCATTGGTCCGAAGGTCCATTAGTCCGAAGGTTCGTTAGTCCGAAGGTCCATTAGTCCGAAGGTTCGTTTGTCCGAAGGTCTGTTAGTCCGAAGGTTCGTTTGTCCTAATGTCGGCCACCCGTATTAGTTTAATATTATTTTATTGCAAATAAAACAGCAATGGGATTGGACAAAAAGTTATCACAACTTATGGACTGTCCTCTCCCTACAAATAATACACAATAATGTCAACAAAAATAGCACATACACAAATATAAATAATATTTAACACAATATAGTGAAACATGGGAAATAAATTGATGTAGATGTAGACCAGATGACCGATCACTGATTAGAATCTTTTTGTTTGTCTACAACCCGTATACCCTTTTTTGTCCCACGCCACGAAGCGACATAGTAATGGTCTGCGTTCGTCCGTCCGTCCTTCCGTCCTTGTGCAAACATGTATCTTAAAGTAGTGTTACTAGAAATTAAGGTATAAAACAACAAAGTATCGAACTTGCAGGAAATAATGATTTTTTTTCTAGTTTAACCCGTACGTTTTTTCCTACATGTAATATGGATAAAACAATTGTTAGATGATCTATTATACTTATTATATTATTTTTTGTTTCTGATGCGTGTATACCTACATTGTGTAAGTACCAATCTTTGGAATTTCTACACTAACAACAGACTGTTTATTCTTCTACAGTATGCCACTTGGTTAAAATATCTGAGGAGACCAAAAGGAACTCTTTCAGTATTTCGTAAAGAGTAAATGACAAATCTGAATTTGTTCACTTCATTTTATTTGTATGTTGTTACTATGTCTTTGTCTATTTGACATGTGTACGTTGTTTAATTTGTATATATTCTTGTAAAGTTGTATATGCCTTCAACCCTTCGGGTTAAAATTGTGCATTGAATACAGTTATTATTATTCTGAAGTGTTTGTTAAGCAAAAAAATCCTAGTTGTTAATTGGATCAACAACGGGTCTTAAAAATAATCTAATATTTAGATATCTTTTAAGTTTTAAGCTTAAACATATTTGGTTAAGATCAGAGTTTTAGTGGAGGGTTTACATCATTGGAATGATTTCCATATATATCAGAGACGACGCATTTTTTTTCTCTATTTTTTTTAGACTTAGCACGCTTGGATCCATAATTACAAAACAGGGGTTTGGTGCAATTTTTGGCGTGTTTTCTACAAAATGCTTTAAGTTTTACCTATATTTACCGATTACACATTTTTTTTGCTAGAAAAAGCCGGGCATACAGCCTACAACCCACCTGGATAGGCCACTGCTTAGTCAGGTTGTGAATAAGAGTCTCTTGTTTCTCTTACTTAATTTGATAAAGGACTGAATATTAAATCAATTCAACACTGTTCGATACCTATCCTTTGGTCGAAAAACAAGACTAACGGACCTTAAAAAGTTCGGACTAACGGACCTTCGGAGTAATGGACCTTCGGACTATCGAGCGGTCACCGATCCTTGCGGAACCCCTTTATGGATGTCAGCCCAGTAGCTCAGAACACTATTGACCTTTATTTGTTGTTTTCTGTTTGATAAGTATGATTTTAGTAACGAGACCGAATGATCTGAAACTCCATAAGCTGACAATTTGTCTAGCAGTATGGCATGTGGTAGGCAATCAAAAGCCTTTGAAAGGTCCATCAGAACTGATGCTATATAATATTTTTTGTCTAGGGCTTCACGCCAATCTTCTAGAAGTCTGAGAGTAACGTGGTCTGGCATCCATGTCCACGTCGGAAAGCACACAAAAAAGGGTTAAATATTGTGTCGAAAAAATCAGATAATTGCATTTCAAATACCTTTTCAAAAATTTTAGAAAAAACAGGAAGGACACTCACAGGTCTATAATTTGCTTTACTTAAAGGGTCATTTTTCTTGTGTAATGGTGTTACCTGAGCTTTTTTAAGAGAATCAGGAAATACACCAGTGTCAATAGACAAGTTTATCAATGATGTTAACTGGTTGGATATTATTGGTTTACACTATTTGATAACTTTGGCTGGAATGTTATCAAACCCAGAGGCTTTTTTTTATATTTATTTTATCTGTAATTTTTTCAATTTTATCAGATGTTATATGCTGGAATTCAAAATTTTTCTCCACATCCACTTGATATTTAATTTCCAATATACTAGGGTGAGTAGCGGGGTCATATACAATGTCTTCCCCAATTTTATCTGCAACTGTAGAGAAGAAAGTATTAAACTTTTCAGAAACTTCACGTATCATTTATAATTTTATTGTCTTCACACGGAATTATACAGCCGGGAAGCCAGTGACACAGGAGAGTTCACTTGACGTTTTTTGTCACGTGATGGATGTCAGAAGACGGCCTCAGGAATTTGTTGCTTTGTAGCTTCGATTATGGTTATTTGTAATATTTTGTTGAAAGGATCATTTCTACGGACATTCGGGAACGTAAATGTTTAAATTTTGCATCGGTATTCTTACTTTCATACAAGTAATGATTCTCATAAAATGTACCTTCAAGATTTCTCAATCCTGTTCGACAACAGAAAACATCTTTTGTTTAATTTATTATTGAATACGCTGGTAAATTTCTTACTTTTAATACACAATTTATTATCGTGGGTGACATATATCCAGAAAGTTGCAAGGTTTATCACCGGGGATACGATTGTGTCAGTTATAATCAGCACCCGTCAAGATGAAAATTGCGACGAGGCGGCGTAAATGAAGTGCTTTTCGGGTACTCTCGGGATTTTCCTTTCCAGTTGACTAAAATTACTGTAGTTTTAAGAACTCGAACATATATTTTTCAAGGCCGAAATGTAAATAAATATCTTTTAAAAAATATGGAAAGAATGTACAGACTGTGTAAAGAAAGTTTGTGGATAAGGTCAGAAATAAGTGAAAATTGCTTCCATAGTGTTGTTGTCAAAATCATATTAATAAATTATGCTAAAAAAAAAAACTTATTCGTGCCTGGGCTGGTGGGAAAGCACAAAATGGATAAGTTGGAAAGAATTTGCTCAGACTGGGTGAGAAAAAGTTTGTGATAAAGTAAAAATTAACAAACTTGAGTGAAAATTAGTGTTGTCAAAATCATATTAATAAATTTTGTTTAAAAAAAACAAACTTTTTTTAAACAAAAAATTTAAAACTAGAGGCTCAGGTGAGCCTGTATCGCTCACCTGACATAAATAAGTCCTCTTAAGAATGTCTGCATGCTGAATACATCTAAGTTACTATTCAAATCCCATACTGCCATAGGGTTCTATGTTAAAACTATGTCTGCTCATGGCAGCCATCTTGGATGGAGGTCGTGGTCACTGGACACAATTTTGAAAGTATACTACCCAAGGACCATCCATGCCATGTTTGCTTTAAATTGGCTGACTGGTTTCCCATAGGGTCCTATGTTAAAACTATGTCTGCTGGCGGCGGCCATTTTGAACCAAGATCGGGATCACTGAACACAATTTTGGAAGTTGACCACCTAAGGACCATCGATGACATGTTTGCTATATTGGCTTACTAGTTTCAGAGGAGAAGATTTTAAAACATTTTTTCCCATAGGGTCCTATGTTAAAACTACAGTATATCTGCTGAAGGTGGCCATCTTGGATGGAGGTCAGGGTCACTGAACACAATTTTGAAAATTGACCACTTAAGGACCATCCATGCCATGTTTGCTTTAAATTGGCTTACTGGTTTCAGAGAAGAAGATTTTTAAATATATTTCCCATAGGGTCCTATGTTAAAACTATGTTCGCTGATGGTTGCCATCTTGGATGGAGGTCGGGGTCACAGGACATAATTTTGAAAGTTGACCACCTAAGGACCATTCATCCCATGTTTGCTTTAAACTGACTTACTGGTTTCAGAGGAGAAGACTTTTAAACATTTTTTCCATAGGGTCCTATGTTAAAATTAAGTCGAGTCATGGCGGCCATCTTGAATTTCCGATCAGCAAACGATTCACAAGTTTAGTACAGGACCACCCAATGATCATTCCTGCAAAGCCACAATTCAATTGGCTTAGTGGTTTCTAACAAGAAGATTTTTAAAATTTCGACCAATCAGCACACATTATAGGCCCTGGCAGCCATGTTGGATTTCCGATCAGCACCAAAAACACAAATCTTGTATATGACCATCCAATGAACATTTCTGCCAAGTTTGATTCAAATCTGTTTTGTGGTTTCAGAAAAAAAGATGAAAATGTGAAATTCCCATAGGGTCCAATGTTAAACTAAGTCGATTCATGGCGGCCATCTTGAATTTCCGATCGGCAAACGATTCACATGTTTAGTACAGGACCATCCAATGATCATTCCTGCAAAGTCACAATTCAATTGGCTTAGTGGTTTCTAACAAGAAGATTTTTAAAATTTCAACCAATCAGAACACATTATGGGCCCTGGCAGCCATGTTGGATTTTCGATCAGCGCCAAAAACAAAAATCTTGTATATGACCATCCAATGAACATTTCTGCCAAGTTTGATTCAAATCTGATTTGTGGTTTCAGAAAAAAAGATGAAAATGTGAAATTCCCATAGGGTCCTATGTTAAACTAAGTCGAGTCATGGTGGCCATCTTGAATTTCCGATCGGCAAACGATTCACAGGTTTAGTACAGGACCACCCAATGATCATTCCTGCAAAGTCACAATTCAATTGGCTTAGTGGTTTCTAACAAGAAGATTTTTAAAATTTCGACCAATCAGAACACATTATGGGCCCTGGCAGCCATGTTGGATTTCCGATCAGCGCCAAAAACACAAATCTTGTATATGACCATCCAATGAACATTTCTGCCAAGTTTGGTTCAAATCTGTTTTGTGGTTTCAGAAAAAAAGATGAAAATGTGAAATTCCCATAGGGTCCAATGTTAAACTAAGTCGAGTCATGGCGCCATCTTGAATTTCCGATCGGCAAACGATTCACAATTTTAGTACAGGACCACCAAATGATCATTCCTGCAAAGTCACAATTCAATTGACGGTTTCTGACAAGAAGATTTTTTAAATTTCAGCCAATGGGAACACATTATGGACCCTGGCAGCCATGTTGGATTTCAAATCAGCACCAAAAACACAAATCTGGTAGAGGACCATCCAGTGAACATTTCTGGCAAGTTTGGCTGATTTCTGTTCAGCGGTTTCAGAGAAGAAGATTTAAATGTGAAAAGCTAACGGACAGACGGACGGACGCTTACCCATGACAAAAGCTCACATGGCCTATGGCCAGGTGAGCTAAAAAATTGCTTCCATAGTGTTGTTGTCAAAATCATATTAATAAATTTTGTTTAACAAAAAAAACTGTATTCATGCCTGGTGGGAAAGTACAAAATGGATAAGTTGGAAAGAATTTGCTCAGACTGGGTCAGAAAAAGTTTGTGATAAAGTAATAATTAACAAACTTGAGTGAAAATTTTAAATAATTTACTTTAAAGAAACCAAAACCATATATCATTTCAGCTGCAAATTACCAAATTTCAGTTATTATATCTCTGATTTCACCTATTTCTGTTCACAGCATCTTCACGGCTGGTAATCGGCACAAGCAGAACAGTTGGTTCTGCAAAGAAATTCGTGAGGATAACTTCCGGTTTTGGTGGAGGAGAGTTCAAGAAGACGCTTCGCAAGGTATGTACATGTCAAAAATTGAAATTTTCTTTTTTACTGCTCGAATATTGCAAAATCAGAGAATGCTATGCTGTGGCGAATGCTTTCACGATTAGAAACATGCATAGTTTATTCTTGTATATGAAGTGTAACTCCCGCAAAATCAATCGTCCCACGAAAAACATGACGAAAATTGTGACACTCGTGCATTTCTAAGTTGTTCTTGACAAAGATGCAAGTTAAATTTTCAATATTTTTTCATCATGGGAGTCTAAATGTAATCGGGGATAAATTCCGATTCGTCGGAAGTAAATTGAAGTCTCGATAAATCTACAAACTGTCAATTTTCTCGTTTTCCTGCTTGAGGAGATCGGTTCTGATAGAGCACATTGCGAATGAAACGAATGCAATATTAAAATACATGAGAACAATCTACAGATTTAATGCTTGCAGATATAATACAATACAATACAATACAATATTTTTATTCCAATTAGGGTCCCTCAAGGGGCAATAACAAATATACATTCATAATTATATCAACAGTTACAACAATACAGAATGGAGATATATGTTTTTAAACAAGACAATTCTTAACTAAGCCTGAAACAAATAGAAATATCGTTATTTTTCCTTCGAAAATACACTGAAATGGTGTCTGCCTTTTGAGGTCAAAATATAGTTTTTCGCTAAGCATGCTGGGATTTGATGTTTTGTATGGGATTCCTTACTAATTTTAGAGTTTATTTTTACCATCTTTGATGTGATTGGCTAAGGGGGATGTGATTGTGTCAGTTAAATATAGAGAGGTTTTTTCCCCGCCATATTTTTAGGCGACGAGATGCTTGAAATAGGTCACTGAAAAAATAACGATTTTCACCCTTTTTCTACACGGAAAAGCTGTCAAAAACGATCAGTCATTAGCCTGTGAGAATAAACTTGTGATAAATATAAAAAAAAACACGAATTACGGTTATTTCAACGTTTCCCAACATGTTTTTCTGAGGTACCGTATCGCGGATGATTTTGTTTACGTAGTTATGAAGCGCCACCTGTGCGTTGAATCGAGGTTGTCTGCCCTTAGCGCGGCAATATTGACATCCAATGGATTGATTGATCGATGGCTTCCCGGCTGATATTCTGATCCCCGGAGTTACATTTTTTAGAGAAAAATAGTTTAACAGTTTTCCAGAACTTGACATTTTTAGCCCCACCCGTACAGCGTTCAAGAAAATAAGTTTTCATAGAATTCTTTTTTAATTTTGTTACCAAATTTCGCAGCTTTCTAAATTTTTCCCATGTTTTTGTGTTGTGATTTTTTGTATATTGGGAATAAAACATATGTTTTCTGTATATGGCTCCTCTTAATTCGCTGTTCATACACGGAAGTGGATTTTTACGGGGTTGTCTATTTTTCACTGGAGCATGTTTATCAAGTACACTTTTAAAGGCATTTTGATATTCATTATATACATTGTGTACTTCACTAGATGTTGATAAATTCTCAATATCTGGGAATGAAATTTTCTCAAGATCACAATTAAAGCTATCAGTATTCAAAATTTTATAACTTCTGTAAGTTATTATTTTTCTTTTCTGGACTGGGACGTCCCCTTTTATTGTGACTGAGATTATGTTATGACAGTCACTAATACCAGTAGGAAAATTTTGTATATTAAAACATTTATTTTTCTGATTTGTTAAAACCACATCCACCAATGATGGGATACAATTTTTCATAAAACATGTTGGTTTTAAGACTAATTGTGAAAAATCAAGGACATCACATAAATCTTTTAAAGCTTGACATTTTTTATCATTTAACATATCAAAATTTAAGTCACCCATTACTAGAACATTATCATAATTTATAATACATTGATCTATATTCTTAATAAAAAGAGTGGAAAAATCATTATCAGACATTGATGGGGGCTTATAAATGCCCATAACAAGCCACTTGTTCTTGTTTATATGAACTTCCGCACTGATGTTTTCCAGTGTTTCAGACTCTAGGTTTGCTTTCCTGCTTACTGGGAAATCGGTATTTATGTAAGCAAGTATTCCGCCACCCTTTGAGTCTCTATCACGTCTCAATAATTTGTAGCCCTCCGCTATGCAGTCATTCCCACATAATTGGCACAATTAGGGAAATTAACTGTCGTTAGGTTGACAAAAATTCGCAAGGCTTAGTGGAACAAATTTAAGTATGAATGTTTGCATGCCCATGCTTCACGGCAATGAATAAACATATATTCACGTATTAGTTTGTCGGATATTCAATTTCGAGCTCCAAGAGGTACCGACTTTGGGGTCAACTTTGATGTCGCTACACACTATTTTCAGTTTAAAGGCGATATTTGATTGGTAAAACACAAACTGTTTGATTTATTTAACTTTTATGGACTCATTTGGAGGTATAGATTAGGAACTGCATACTTGTAGAATCAATAAAGCTCTTATCTTTGACTTGGCACAACTTTTCCTATGTCGCAGAAATACTCTATCCTACCGTAACGTGGACAATTAAATAATTCCCTCGTGTATTTCTTTTCCTATCCACTCAAAACAGTAGTTAAAAAATAAGATATTGTCCACATACATTAAAATAAATGCTCTTTTATGGCATCAACACTCCTATCCATTCTAGTGGTATAATATGGTCATCCAATGGCAGATTCGGGGGGGGGGGGGGCTTTGGGGGCTTCAGCCCCCCTTTCGAATTAGTCAAGCACACATATTAACATATGCTTTTCAAGGCTAGTTAACGTCACGATATGGCTTTTAATCGAATGGTTTCGATCTGTGTGATGAAAGTAGAAGAAAATAGAAATTAATTTCTTTGTATTGAATTAATCTTCAAAGAGGCAATTATAAGTAATTATGCTAAATCAAATTTTCAAGTTTATTTGAAGTTTTTATGAATGTATTGTCAAAATACCAATTAATCAGGTATTGTCTTAAACCATTATATAAACATGTCTAGTGTCACAATTTCATATAGGTATAACCAACAACACCTGTAAATTGAGGCTCTTTCAAGGAAATTCTTTTTTAAATATTATTTATTTTTACAAAAAAATTAAAGGCAAATGTTGCTGTATTACAAAAAAAAAACAACAAAAAAATACACGAGTTTCTGTTTTGAAAATATATGAATACAGCATATTTTAAACTCTAAATGAAAATATAAATAGATATAAAATAATTAAAATTAATTAGAAATAAAATAGACTTAAATTATATTTTTTCCCTGCTATTGTTCAAACCCTTGACTGGGGCGGATCCAGGATTTCAAGTTGGGGGGGGGGAGGGGGAGGCGATCGTGTGAAAAATCACGATTTTACGCCAAAAAATCATTATTTTTCCAATTTTAGGGATGGGTGCGCGCCCCTCTCCCCCCTGGATTCGCCCCTGCTTGACCACTTTACAAAACTGCCAAAACACACATACACCAGACCAGAAGAAGCTGATGTAACTTCTTTGTTGAATTCCATTTGCAACTTTGATTTTGTCGTAACCATTGTTATTGTTCAAATGTGCCTGGCTTTTAAGAAAGGGCTCAGCAGATCACTAGATTTAGGTTAAACTTATTTTATTGTTAACTATATAACATTTGGATCGGACACAAGTTATTCCAACTTACAAAGGTCCTCTACAAGATCACTACAAGAGAGATCACTTGACATAGGCAGACTCTTAAAAAGCGTAAATTTAATTCAGAGCCTGCTCACTAAACTGCAGAGCAAACGTTGAACAATTCAATTGAGAGGAGTGCTAAAATATGTGAACCGCTAGACATAGAGGTTAAAAAACCTATAATATGTGGGAGACAAATAATGAGAGATAATGTTGAAGCAGAGTTCGGAAGGCTACTTTAGGAAGTCAATAACTGTACCTTTTCTCTACTGTACGCTAAATGAAATGAAAACAAGGTTTACCGACCTACACGCCAGAACCGCTCTGGGACTACAGTTGGTTCCATCAATTATTGAAAATATTGCTCCATAACTGAGCCCCCCCCCCGTCAACAGAGTCTCTGGATCCGCCCCTGTCATCCTCTGTAAATTTATGCAGCTAAACATTTAAAGTAGTATATGTTCGTGGACATAAGAACTTCATGTGAACGAAACAAAATAAATTTGATAATCTAGAACATATTAGTTTTTCTTATGATAATATATACGGAATCTGTAAATGTCTTTCAACATCAACAATTTTGTTATTTTGATTTGTTGCAAAACACCTGGACATTTTTCTATTGTTTAATGATTGTTTCTGATTATATGAATGATAAAAGGATTAAAATAATTTGCAAATTCCATACAAGCCCGATTGTGGTTCTACATAACCTCCGTAACGGTGTTTCAACCCCATGTAAATTGAAATTGTCATATATTTGTTATAAGTATTATTTAACGTGTGAAAATTTAACATAAAAGAGGTGAATAGTTTTGAAATATCATTCAAATTTTATTTTGTCATTATCATGAAGTTCATTTTTTCACATAGTCTGGCTGCTATTGGTACCATTATCTGGGAATGACTGTATGAATAGATTGTCATTAAAAGTAACGTCCAGCTTCGATTCCGCGACAAAGAAAATGTCTACAATTTTATCAGACAGAAGTTCTTTGATTTCATCGAACTTATAACGATGGCTATTGATGTTTAGGTGGGCTGCTAAGAAATTTCTAGGATGTAACCTTCTAGATTCCCGTAGTCTTTCAAAAACAGAGTTTATTTCTTCGTTTTTGTTTACACCGGAAGTTGAATTGGGTGTGTTCGGTGTATTTTCCAGGGTCTCATCAAAAACAGTATTGTTATTTCCGACTGATGTATTCAGAAAAAACGAATCAGAAAAGGCTGGCAAGCGATCATTACAAAGATGACAGAAGTATTGATCGTCACATTTGGCCAAAATATGGTATTCCTGTACCGTTATGGTTGTACATCTCAAATGCGTCCAGTGATCGCAAAAATCACACTGTAATGATTTCTGGTTACTCTTTACAGGTTGTTTACATTTTGTACAGGGGTACCGTATGGGTCCAGGGTTATAATGGACGTCCCCGCTCATCATTATATATAAAACGAAGCAGTATTTCGTGGTATTCTTCATATCAATGGTTGATGTTTGTATTGTTGTTATTGGTCGGCCATTTTGAATCGAGTTCACCTTCAGTGACGAGAAAAGTTTTTCAATGACAAAGTTGAAACTGCCTACATTTCACATTTGTGGTCACCAAACATGCATAGAAGCCTAGGTTTTCAGGTCTTTCATATCTCAAAACAGTTCTTGGGGCTCTCTCTGGTGTTAATCTTAATAAAATTCCAGATAAGATGAGAGCAAAATTTAGTGCACTAGCTCCGGCCCAAACGGGTTAGGGGTTATGGTGTTTAAGGCCACTTTCAACAATATTTCAGTTATATCGTGGTGGTCATGTTTATTGGTATAGAAAACTGCCGCAAGTCGCTGACAAACTTTATCACATAATGTTGTATCGAGGACTCCTCGCAATGAGCGAAATTCGAAAGATGGCACCCCCTTAAATTTCGCATATTAACTTGGGAACCAACTTTCACGTGTCAGTGCAGAGCTCACAAAAGTTTCACGCTGGGGATTATGCACCCTGGGTAGACGAGTGTGTTAGCCACAGGCATTCGTTTCATTCCAAAAATATATGCCCCCTTAAAAATTTGATATACAAAATATTTTGGAATCCATCCTGACAATTTGAAAGCTGATATTCCCATCTCCAAATTCTGCATATTGACTTAGAACCAACTTTCGCGTGTATCAAAACAGAACTCACAAGGTTTCCCCGCTCGGGTCGATACACTCAGACTGTCTGTACATATGTGTATGGTCAAATAATCATACGTGTTTTGACACTGCTTTACTGCTGGATTTGTAGTTCTATAAATATTATGTTGAGTTTCTATTCTCAAGTTGTCTTTATCTAAGTGGTAAGGTTTGGGCCCATCAAACTAGTTTAACCCCGTCACTTTTTATTGTGAGCGGTTAAGTGCTGTATTTGTGTATTAAATTAGGAGTATTGATTTTGCCTCTTTCTACGATTTTGATATTTGATTTTGAAATTGTTCCAACAGTATGGTATTTTTTTGTTTTACATTTTATTACTATCGTTTGTCCCTTGTAAGATGTAAACTAGCTCGACTTCCCTGTATTGGGAATTTGCAGTGACGTTGTATTCTTCCGTATGTCATCGAATGTTGGTGCTTGTCTAGTTGGTTGAAAGTATGACACATAAGGGAACGACCATTTAACTTGGAGGGGGGGGGGGGGGGGGGTGTTATGGTTTTTTTCTAAAAAAATATTCTGATTCCCAATGTTGCTGAAAAAAATATTCTGATTTTGGTGGAGGGAAAAAAAAAATCTGATTCAGAGTTTTTGTCATATAATCTAATGTTAAATTCTGGAAAAAAATTTCGCGCAACACGCGACAAAAATAAAATATTCTAACTCTTGTGTTGTCCGAAAAAAAAATCTGAACGAAACAAAAAATCATAACCCCCCCCCCCCTTCAAGTTAAATGGTCGGTCCCTTAGGAAGAAATGTCTTATCAGATACAAAACTAGAGTCAACCAAGTACCTGGATTTGTCTGACCATAAATATAGGTATAGATAAGATTACAGTATCTATTAAGTATCAACAAATGCTTAACACCATCA
Source organism: Bathymodiolus brooksi (assembly GCA_963680875.1). Classification (NCBI taxonomy): domain Eukaryota; kingdom Metazoa; phylum Mollusca; class Bivalvia; order Mytilida; family Modiolidae; genus Bathymodiolus; species Bathymodiolus brooksi. Next base: position 126,469,100 of record OY804576.1, on the reverse strand, counting down.
AAATAAATTTGAGTTAATTTCAAATGTTTTTGATTTTGTGCAATGGATAAGGTTTCATATAAATCGAAGGGAAACGATGTCCATTTTGGAAAAACAATACAAAATAACATTAAAACCGATTCACGTGCAAGATTCACGTGTTATTTGTTCACAGTAGCAATGTTCGGAACTCTTGGTGGGTTCTCTTTCGGATATGATACTGGAGTTATTTCTGGGGAATTACTTTTCATTAAGACAGAATTTGAACTGAATTCATTTGATCAAGAAATACTTGTAAGTGTAACCATAGCAACTGCGATGTTGACGGCATTAGCGAGTGGCTATTTAGGAGACCGAATTGGCCGAAGACCATGTATGTTGATTGGAAGTTTTATTTTTACAATTGGAGCTGTTATCAATGGTTTTTCTCAAACATCCTTGATGTTGATAATTGGACGTGGGATTCTTGGATTGGGTATAGGTAAGGCGTTGTCTCTTATTCCATGTGGGGCCCGTCCTGGTCGTGATCGCACGGTAGCTGGATTTATAACTGCCTATGCAATCAGTGCCTATTACCACTGAGGTTGTAGGTTCGAATCCCGATCAGGCGAGGTGTACTCGATACAACATTATGTGATAAAGTTTGTCAGTGACTTGCGGCAGGTCGGCGGTTTCCTCCACGACAGCCACGATATAACTGAAATATTGTTGAAAGTGTCGTTAAACAACATAACCCTAACCCTTATCCCATGTTATATAACTATGTATGTAGTGTATTAGGCAATATACATGACATATGCTTGAGCCATATATTTTTTATTAATTTATGGATTGATGGAATTCAATGTATTTAATGTATCAGAACTATTAAACAATAGTTTTGCTGCAAAGTTCAGTGTAGCGAACCTATTAGTAAATTAACGTTAGAGAAAACCGAAGAGAAATCACAAAAATGGACAATCTAGAGACAATGGCAACACAAGGAACACAAGACGAAGACAAACACAAAAACACAACACAGAAAACTAAAAAGATTACCAACAGGAACAGGGTGGAAATCATGTGCTCTCCAAGAGCAAGCAGTAACATTTCCTAATTATTAATTATTATTATATGACAATAATAGTAGATTGGTAATAGGAAAGTTAATTGATTTTCAGTTTCTTTGATTGCTTTGAATGTCTTCCTTTTATCCAGATAGATGTTTTTTTTAGACATTCCTCAATATCCATTGATGTCTTGACAGATATAAAGATATAAATGACTCCCACCATCATGTTACAATGATTTGATCTACGTTGTCGATGTTCTTTCTCTTACTTTCGGTTACAACAATGTATGCCCTGTCTGGAAAATCACAACCCTCACTATACAGCGCTTGGTCATATTTCAAGGTTGTCTTGAGGTGAGGTCTTTCATAATTTCTTCATTGTCTGATGCCATGTTTGCTGTTTCGGTTGGTATTTAGAACTGGCCGGTTTTTTCTCTCTCTCCATTTTATCATTACCTAGCATATCCTAGAACATCCCATCAGTTTGCTTTCTAAAGAATTCTTGTCAATTTGTAAATAGCCTTTATCGACAGTAAATCAGGAACAATTGGCGTCGACATTTTCATTTGGAAAATCTTCGTGAATACATTCGACTGTCATTTTATCTATCTGCATGTTTGAAACGAGACTTCATGAATTTGATGAGCTACACCCTTCTTTCTACTGGTACCAGAAGTATTTGGAAAAGTGAGCTAAGCAAATGTTTAGTTTATGATATTTTAAAACCATTTTAATGAAATGAACATTTTCAGGATTTCTTTTGATGATATCACCAGTTTACATTGCCGAATGTTCACCAGTAGAATACAGGGGGCCTTTGGTTACTCTTTGTACAGTTATGATGGTATGGGGAAGATGTGTAGCCTGTGCTGTAGACGGGGCCTTTAGCTATGACAGGACTGCATGGAGGTAAGCAGAAACTTCATATATCGTTGTTCAGTGTAACTTTAGTCGTCTTGTCCATACTTATTGATCGCCCGTCGAAAAATATAATATATTCTAACATGACCTCCTTCTTTCGCTTTGTTAACAAACGAGCGAGTTATCCATTCGGTATAATCTCATTAGCACATGCGTCTGTGATTGTGACTGACTTTTCCATTGGCAGCATATATTGTGTGCGACATTTTCCGCAAACGTAAATATAAATTACCGTCTTCCAATCAAAGTATACTACCGTATTTGTACTCTTAGACATATCAGAATCGAAATAAATCATGGAAGCCAGAATGTGTTTTGAGTTTTAACATGGATTGGCGGATATTAGTAAATTTTGTCCCTCGCTTCTGGCTCGGGATAAAATACTAATATCCGCCAATCCATGTTAAAATTTCCAACACATTCTGGCTTCCATGATTTATTTCTTTATTAATTTTATTTGTAACATGAATGCATTCTTTTCCTTTGATCTTTTTATGGTTTATATTCCAGAATGTAAGCAACAGCTAAGAACTTTGAAATAATACACTCAGATACGAGATATTGCACATTTTAAAACGCAGTAGTTTTAGAGAGCCGTGCAATAATAAACGACCTAGATGTGATATTGCATGGCTTCATGTTACAAATCATTTATACCACGGTTTTCCGAGTTAAACGGTTAAACAATCTCACACTTCGGATTCGATTTTTTAATAGTATAACTCGGAAAATCGTGGTATAAATATTACAAAAACTGCTAATACTCAATTATAAATTATTCATAATCAACGACCTAGATGTGATGTTGAATGGCTTCATGTTACAAATCATTTATTACACGCGAAAATTTATCTAAAGGGGCACCTTAGGGTATCATGAAAGTTCTCATACAGACGCAATTGTGGTTATATTTAGCTATATGTTGGTGTGTTTGCAAAACTAATTGATTTTAACATATGCATCAAATTTCATTCTTCTATGGCATTCAGAACATGGTTGCAGAGGCGGATTTAGAGGGGGCGTGCGGGGCGTGCGCCCCCCTAAAATTCGCAAAGCATATGTTATACAACGTTAAAGGGGCATTAGCTACGATTTTGACCAAAAAATTATATGTTTTGGAAATTGGTAAATAGCTTTAAAATTATGAAATAAAGGTAAATATTTCACATTAAACAGCTTATCGAGCCACTTTTCGCCTTTTGAGAACGAAAATTGCCATCGATTAGTCATTTCCTTGCAAGCAAATAATTTGACCTCGCTTTTTCCGTATGCAACTGACCTTATACTAGTGACAGGTAAAAACGAATAATTTGTATTTTGTCGCTTATTAACTGCAAACCTGCATGGTTCTTTGTCCGTAATTAAAATCGACTAAAAGCAGATTCACAAAAAATAAGAAATAAGTGCATTGTTGTACTGATTTAATGACGATTCGACAAACTCCGTAAACAATGTCGATAATTAATAAGATGACGTCCATTTCTTGATCGATCTCAAAACACGAGCAGTTGCACGATTTTTCCCCGATGCGTGTACATTTCATAACATTTATAAGTTACAGAAACACGTTTTATTAAGGCATCAATCATATCTGATAGTTTTTACGGGTAACCCAAATTTACGATTTGGCAGCTAATGCCCCTTTAAATAAGCAGTTCAACAAACAACTTTTTTGGATATTTTTGTTAAATTTGTAACTTCAAGAGTAAAAACATGTGTTATTTTGACCACAATGAATCCCTATTATTACTATGGCAGCAATCTTATCTGAAACTGTTCAAAAGTCAAAATGAATAGTAATAATATTAGGAGTAAATTTGGGATATCATTCTAAAAAGCTCTACCCATTGATCATTTATACTGTCCGTCCGGATGAAGCTTTTCGTTTCGCCGTTGGTTCATTCATTGAAAACGTATGATTCGTTCTTGTTTATAGACAAACAAAGGCGAATATGTTAACATTAATGCTGCATGAAGCGATTCTGATCATCTAATTTAGTTAAGTTAGCTAATCAGAAATCAACAACAAGTTCATGTATTGACAATTTCCGCTTTTGTTTGTCTTTTAACAAGAACGGTCGAATCATACGTTTTCAATGAATGAATCAAACGGCGAAAAGAAAAGCTCCATCCGGACGGGCAGTATTAACTAGAACCACCCGAAAGTACAGACCAATTAGTGAAATGAGGAATGAGTTAAAACTAAACCAATAGTTCTTTGAAGGGTTAAAATATCGTGATCGATCAGTCATGAGTTGAACAATTCGCATCACGGTTGTTCAAAAAAAGTTTTACTTTAGGTTCTTATAATCTGACAAAAACATACTGTTAACAATTATCCGACAAAATTAAGACTCAAAGTCAAGTTTCTTTTGTCTGATAAAAATGGTGTGGTTGGTTCAAAATTGTTGTTCAAATAAATGTCTGTAATTCCTCAAACCCACAGAGCTTGCCCCCTGGACCCCCTACCAGGACTCTGCCCTGGACCCGCTGGGCCGGGACCTTAAGCGGTCCCCAGACCCCTCGCCTACTCACGCCCACCTAACCACAAATCCTGGATCCGCCCCTGGGTTGGTTTATAGGGGTGCGTCTAATTAGCCTACATCGTGTTCGCATATAAAAAGGGGGGCTGGTCACTTTGACCATTAATTTTGGGAATCTTTGCCACATTCTTCAGAAAAAATATATATCATCTGAAAGACAAGATGGTATTCTACTATTTCCAGGTAATATATCATCATATCTAATTTTATTTTTAACTTTTCTACAGGTATATGGTAGGTGTAACCGGTATTCCATCATCAATACAGTTTATTGCGTTTTTATTTCTCCCAGAAACACCTCGGTGGTTAGTCCGAAATGGCAAAGAGGAAATGGCAGCGACGATTTTACAAAAAGTACGAGGAAGGGAAGAAGTATCAGATGATATTAAGCAGATCAAAGATATATGCCAAGAAGAGATCAAACTTAATGAATTACAAGGTTTGTTTGATTTGTTAATAATATCATAGCAACATATTACATGATTCAGAACGAACATCGGTGAATTGGTTTTTAGCATAAATGAGAATTTGTAGATAGAGACTTAATCAACTACTTTTATTTATTCATCTTAGTCGTACAGTGTATCTAGTAATATAAACGTTAGAGAAAACCGGAAGTGGTAATCAAGAGTGGACAACCCAGAGACATAGGCAACATTGGGTACAAGTCACAGAACGAATACAACAAAACACCACAACATAGAAAACTGAAAGGATGAGCACACGAACCTCACCCAAAAAAAAAAAGAAGAACAAAACAAAACAAAACACAAAACCGTTTTGAACCCAGGTGCTCGCTCACGAAGGGTAAGCATTTCATATTTAAACAAATATATATATATACCTTGCACTTTTTACGTTCGATCTTTGATTGACTGATTGTTGTTTCATGAGTAGGTTATATTGACTTCAACAACAAGTTTATATACAATGTAGATTAATTGTGGAAATGGATGAACCAATGAACAGACGATTTGATTGCGACAAGTAGAACAGGAGATAATGAACACAATGGGAATATATTGCTTGTAACGGGCTACACACAGCCACTCTTAACAGGAAAAATCCATTTACGATTCATACCGAAGGTGTATTTGAGTCGTTCACTAGATTTCTTCCGAAGGTCGACTTGTGTATATGAGTCGTTCCCAAGATATTGATTATATTCAAGTGTTTAATTGCTGTCTTTTAATAATACCTTTGACATTAATTCAAATTTGAAACGGCGTTCTAATATGCTCAAATAATGCAACTTTAAACAGGAATTCCCTATCAGGAGTTTTGTTAGCACTTGTTTGATCCCAACATCGCACTAAGACAAGATGCTTGGACTCATAAAACTGACTAGTTTAATCACATCTTTTTTTTATTAAGGTGTATTCACCAAACAATTTAAAAAGGCGGTCATGTACACATGTCTTAGCGGTATCTAATTTACCACAGTGTCTACGATTTACCGAATAGATTTTTGAACTGTTCTGACGTTGAGGTATTTTTTGCTTTCATTTTATTTGGTACGTGTAACTAAGGTTCTCCTCCCTCTTGAATAAGTGACCTTAATCGAGTTTGGGTTTTTCTGCCTAGGCTCTTTGGTTTTCTTGCTCCCACTTATATATTATTTTGCTTTCAAATATTTTGGCTTTGAGTATACCTGATGAAGGTTATTTTGGCTTTGAGTATACCTGATGAAGGTTATTTTGGCTTTGAGTATACCTGATGAAGGTTATTTTGGCTTTGAGTATACCTGATGAAGGTTATTTTGGCTTTGAGTATACCTGATGAAGGTTATTTTGGCTTTGAGTATACCTGATGAAGGTTATTTTGGCTTTGAGTATACCTGATGAAGGTTATTTTGGCTTTGAGTATACCTGATGAAGGTTATTTTGGCTTTGAGTATACCTGATGAAGGTTATTTTGGCTTTGAGTATACCTGATGAAGGTTATTTTGGCTTTGAGTATACCTGATGAAGGTTATTTTGGCTTTGAGTATACCTGATGAAGGTTATTCCAGAAGCGCATCGTGCGCACTATAGTTGATATCTACGGTTTTTTTTACTAAATAAACGCTCTAGAGAATACCGAAGGGGCAGTCAAAATTGGACAATCCAGAGAAGCCGGCAACATAGGGTACACAAGACGAAGACAAGCACAACATCAATGTTTAACTTATTTGTTCGAAGATGTAGCCATGTCGTTATTATAATACTAGTACAAATTTCAGGAAACGAATTGACGATAAAGAAAGTAATGACTACACCTTCTGTTCGTCGAGCTCTGATAGTAGGTGTTTCTACCTCTTTATTTCAACAACTCAGTGGTATTAATACTGTTATGTGAGTATACAAGACATCCTATTTTGTTTTTTGTTTTTAACAAGGAAAATTTGAAGATACTAGAGTGGTAATCAGAAGCCGTAAATAGAAGAAGGACACACAATACAATGACAAAAAGGACAAAAGGACAAACAATGATATACAAAACACTACACAGAAAACTGAAGTTTGAGCAACAAATCCTGACAACCCATGTTAAAACTCATAACACTGTATGTCTTCCATTAATAATTTCTCAATTATTCATCTTTATTTTTGTGTGTTTTGTAAAGTAAAACATTCCGTGTCTACAATATTTTTGTTTTGAAATTTTACTAGCCTTAGTTACTTTTAAATTATTTGACTTTCAAATATTTTGTCTTTGAGTGCACCTGGGTATTCCAGAAACGTGTCGTGTGCACTAAATTTGATACCTGGGTTTTTATTAATTTCAATGTTTAAAAGGATAATGAAACATATAATTAATGCTTTCAATACACGTACAATGTATACGTTATGGTCATGTTAAAATACAAAAATAAGTAATATCGGAATTGACATTCTCTTCTGACTTGAGTTCTCTGCCTTCATCTTATGTCACACGGCCACGTGTAATTGGAAGAGCAAACCGGGCTCCGTCTACATAACCGGACGTGACATCATTCATGACTAAGAGAAGTTTGAAGATACCAACGGGATAATCAGAATCCGTAAATCGAAGAAGGACAGACAACACCATGGCAAAAATAAAAAGGACATTAGGACAGACAATTATTTACAAAATACCACACAGAAAACCAAACACCGAACACAATGAACCCCACTATAAACCGGGGTGAACTAATTTACCTACAATACCTGAAGCTACTACTATCAACTATACTATTGTGAATGAAAAGACATAATAAGTAGATGTACCTGTTACAGAATCAATTGTCTGTAGGTATTACAGTGGTACTATAATTCAGATGTCAGGGATTAGAGACGAATCCTTGGCTATATGGTTGACAGCTGTCACAGCTTTTGTCAGCAGTTTATTCACAATGACTGGTGTATACCTTGTTGAGAGAATAGGGAGAAGAAAGCTAATACTAGGAAGTATGGCAGGTGAGGTGTGAAGTAAATCATATAAAATGCGGTAGACGGCATAATAAGGCTTCAATCGAATCACTTTAATATATTTTTAATTGTTTGACGAAACAATTCATGAAATGCTTGTTTCCTGAGTTCACCCCCAGTTTGTAGTGGGGTTTGTGTTTCTCGATCTTTAATTTTCTGTGTAGTGTTCTGTAGATCGTTGTTTGGTTTTTTTTTTGTCCTTTTTTTTATTAGACATTGTGTTGTATGTCCTTATTCGATTTACGGATTCTGATTACCCCTTTAGCACCTTCAAACTGTTCTTCTAAATTTTAATTTAAGATTAATTTAAAGACGTTTCTATTCTGTAAACTCCACCTGTCACCTTGCGATATCCATAATGAGTTTGATTACAGGTGTACAACGACAAACAGTTGTTGACCTACTATATGTTACTAAAGATCTGTCTACAATTGTGCTTATAATAGACTTACGTTTACCAATTAAAGGCACCATTCTCCTTTACATAATTTACGAATACATATGCATAACCCTGACAGGGTGTGACAGCGATATAGCAAAGGATGACATTGAAAACGGATTATGGTTATGGTGTTTCAACAATATCTCAGTTATATCGTGTCGGTAAGTGTTATTGGTTATATCGTGTCGGTAAGTGTTATTGGTTATATCGTGTCGGTAAGTGTTATTGGTTATATCGTGTCGGTAAGTGTTATTGGTTATATCGTGTCGGTAAGTGTTATTGGTTATATCGTGTCGGTAAGTGTTATTGGTTATATCGTGTCGGTAAGTGTTATTGGTTATATCGTGTCGGTAAGTGTTATTGGTTATATCGTGTCGGTAAGTGTTATTGGTTATATCGTGTCGGTAAGTGTTATTGGTTATATCGTGTCGGTAAGTGTTATTGGTTAGATCGTGTCGGTAAGTGTTATTGGTTAGATCGTGTCGGTAAGTGTTATTGGTTATATCGTGTCGGTAAGTGTTATTGGTTATATCGTGTCGGTAAGTGTTATTGGTTATATCGTGTCGGTAAGTGTTATTGGTTATGTCGTGTCGGTAAGTGTTATTGGTTATGTCGTGTCGGTAAGTGTTATTGGTTATATCGTGTCGGTAAGTGTTATTGGTTATATCGTGTCTGTAAGTGTTATTGGTTATATCGTGTCGGTAAGTGTTATTGGTTATATCGTGTCGGTAAGTGTTATTGGTTATATCGTGTCGGTAAGTGTTATTGGTTATATCGTGTCGGTAAGTGTTATTGGTTATATCGTGTTATTGGTTATATCGTGTCGGTAAGTGTTATTGGTTATATCGTGTCGGTAAGTGTTATTGGTTATATCGTGTCGATAAGTATTATTGGTTATATCGTGTCGGTAAGTGTTATTGGTGGAGGAAAACAGAGTACCCAGAGAAAACCACCGATCTGTCGCGTGTCACGGACAAATTTTATCGCATACTGTTGTATGGAGTACACGTTGCTATGAGACTAGCATACGACGGCCCCGACATTGGAAGCGAATAATTCAATTCCAGTCGTTATCTTCCATACTATCAATAAAAAAGCTTACTAAGTATTTTGACTTAGATCGTAATTTAAAACAAATTAAAATATTTTATATAAATGTCATAGCAAATGTTTCACGCTCCTATCGTAGTAAATTGTTTTAATGTGAAAATAAGAGCTATTTATGCAAGTCACTCAAATGGATAATGGACATTTGAAAGTTATAGACAACTGGATGATTTTGGTTTTCGAGCTGAAATACTCTCATCGTGAAGAATTTGTACTGGTGCTTCGGTCTCATATGTGGAATATATATATATATATACAAGCCAAAACATTTTGACCATTGGAATGAAATTGCGTATAATATTCTTACTACATAACACTTCGAGTTCCCGTTGTACAGGAAGGTAGAAGAAACACTATATCTTTCATGTATATGATAGAAACTTGTGCTTTCTTTTGAAATTTTAGAGAAAACGTTAATGTTCTGAAGAATTCTCTGTTGAAAATGTCAAATTCTATCTTCATTGATTGAAAACTTACCAAATATTAAAACCTATACTGTCATATTTGGTATGCAAATTTCTCATTTGTAGTGCAACAAATCAGACATAAATTTAAAATCAAAAAAGTAGATAAAATGGAAGAAAAACGTCAAAGAAATTCCTACCTGTCATTCCGTGTGACGTAGATATGATCTGAGTTCCCGATAGCATCTGTTGTCCAGATAGCCGGTTGTAGGGTGTGATATATATATTTACGTCTGAAAATTAAACCAAACAGTCTTAGAATTAGATTTTAGAGCTGTCAAATTTTTGTTCTTCCCTCGACGGGATTTGAACCCACACCATTGATACACTGCAGCACCATTCGCTTAGCCTTACGTCCAGCGCCCTAGACCACTCGACCACATCCACTCCCTATATATATAAGGACTGGTGCATACGCTACTGTATGGTTTGTTCTGATGACATAAACATATGATTGTTATCAATAGAGCAGGAATAGTTTGTATGCATCACATTCACCTCGATTTTGTTCGGGTCAAAGTCTTTTCGTTCTTATATTCTGTCATATTGTGGTGAAATTATGCGTAACTGGTGTTATGTTTTATTCCGATTGTTTATTTTTGCTCTGTACATAATCTTTTATAGCTTACTATTACTGTATCTACAGTGGCTGATCATTTACTTAGTCACTGCTCTTCAAATAACATTCGGAGAACCCTATTTTTGATATCGTCTGAGTAGCTTTATATAAGGGCACTTGAAAATCACCTATAATATTTTTTTTACTGAAGATAGTTTAATCAATAGTTGCAATTTATTTACAGAAAACTAAAAAATAAAACAAATAAAACACTTGATTGTTTTGTTCTTTGTTTCGTTAAGGTGTGTTCATAAGTTTAGCTGTATTGGCTGTTGGTTTTCAACTCTCGGACATCAATTCACCAACGGTAACCATTGACGAATCACTTTCCATGACTGATACATGTTCATCTTACAGGTATAAATATAAATAATCATTCTAATGTAGTTGTTTAATATTCCTGGTTTGTGATTGGACAATGCTGTAATTTTCACGGTATCAATTCCACGGTTGAAATATCATGAGATATTTTTTTAGAATTTTAGCCGATTATCGCTTACGTCATTTTGTCAATAATGTGGCAATACACATCTATACACATGATTACATTAGAATGGAGATAACTGTATTGCATTTGAAAATTTCACGGCATCAATTGTCGATTTCATGGTCTCATATCGCGTCGCCAGTAAACTCAATTTGCGCTATCAAATCTCCAATTGATGCTGTGACATTTTCAAATACAATACAGTTATCTCCTAAATAAGATATAGTCTTAGACTGTATAACCCTCCTACGAGATGAGCAGACTAACCATTACACCACCGAGATATTGTTTTTATGAAAACAGGAGACACTTCATGAATAAGAGGAAAACTGCCTAAATCTTCAAAAGATCTCAAAAGATCAGCTTAAATGTAAAGTGCAGAATTTATGCTTTCCAGAGCTCTTATTAAAAGGCGTGTATTAAAATACGTATTTGCCCATGCTACAAAAATAGCCCATACACTGAATGACAATTTATTTCCGTTACTTTCAATGATTTTATATTTCCCCCTATTTTGTCGCAAAACGCCCAGTGTATTTATCTAACATTTTATTCTTTGATATGATCTAATATGGGATTAACTTTTCTTAGCACATGTGGAAATTGTATTGAAGATCAGAACTGTGGATATTGTTATATAGAAGACGGTTACTCGGCTGTAAATGGCTCATGCATATCAAAGGTAGATAATCATGGAATAACAGGCAGATGTAACTCGACAGCACTGCCCTCTGGAGTAGTATGGGGAGTTACGTCCTGTCCGTCAACATACTTCTGGATATGTCTGCTCGGATTAACGTTATATCTTGTGACCTTCTCACCAGGTAAGTGAAGCTATCTTTATTTTTCTGCAAGTCATTTAAATATTAGAATATTTTTTAAAAGTTACCATTCATAAAGTTGATTTACCCGATCAGGGAGATTTGATTTTCTAGATGTTTTTTTATTGTTAATCTCATGTTCTTATATAAAAAGTGTATTCGTATTTTATACCAATCTTTCCTACCCTTCCAGAGCACATGGGAACATGTCCCGCCTACCCTTCCAGAGCACCTGAGGACATGACCTGCCTACCCTTCCAGTGCACCTGAGAACATGTCCTGCCTACCCTTCCAGAGCACATGAGAACATGTCCTGCCTACCCTTCCAGAGCACCTGAGAACATATCCGTTTTGTTTTCGCCGTCTTCTTGCTGTTCGAGCTTTAGTCTTCTATTTAATGTTTTGTAGACCTTTGTTTGTCCTTTTGTCCTTTTTCTTTTGCCCACTGTACTGTCTGTCCTTCTTTGATGTACGGCTTCTGATTGCCTCGTTAGTATCTTCAAACTTTTGTAACATGTACATGTACTTATGAAATAATATATTTAAATAGAAATATCATTATGCTTTCAAGAAATGAAAGTAATTATTAGATTTCAATATAAAATAAACATTGTGCTTTCTTTCAGGAATAGGTCCATTACCAATGACCATCAATTCTGAGATTTACCCACTTTGGGCAAGAAGTACATGCATGGCTATTGCATCGTCAACTAACTGGTTATTTTCCCTTGTTATGTCACTATCGTTTCTGTCACTGATGGAGACTGTCACTGCATATGGTAAGGATTTCATATTCGTTATTTATGTATGCTAGAGAAAGCATAAAAATCTACTACCTAATACATATCGTAAGCATGTTTTTAAACAACATTAATTACGTTCGACAGTTCAAGCAAACTATGTCATAAAAGTTTACTTAAAATTAATGAAACTCAGCGGATGAAATTTATAGACTGTTAAATGTATATCATATGTTGTCTTTTGGTTTACGAAGTCGAAGGAGATTGAGTTTTTCAAAACAGAGTAGTTACTGGTTTATTTCCCGTTGTAATTTTGCAATGATTCTCTCATCAAAAACTAAAACAAAAGAGAAAAACAGATACATTTGTTGTGCACAGTGAACAAATTTAGTAATTTGGTTCCGCCAAACTCAAGCCCCGTACGAAATTACGCAGGATATTTTAATAACAGTGAATATATAGTATCTTGTAAACATGCAGAAGTGTTTGTTATTATGTTTCATTTTTATCGACACAATTAAAAAGTAAATTAGCACCTTTTAGTTATTTTTTTTTATATTTAAAGGCCTAAATACATTTTCAGTGAGTTAATGATTGTTGTTTATTGCCAAATAAGCAGTTTGTCAGCTGTATCATGGCAAGGAAAACTTTCATTGTATGATGATGATGATATCCGTGTTGTATTAGACCAACACCCTTAGTTGGATTTTTATTATGCTAGCTCACTGAAACAACAGTCTCTCCACTCGGGGACACGTTTTCCTCATTCCGAAACGACAGCTAGACTTTACTCGTACTCCTTAATGCCATGTGCTTAGCAGAGTTGCAGCTAATACCAATTTTATTGTCTTGTCTGACCCGACCTGTGCTCATACCCACGATCTGTCGCACTCGAGTCGAGCACGCTAACATTACACCACTGCTGCGGTCCACAGACAGTATTAATAATACACCCGTCACACTAGACCAAATTCACACTACGTTCATTAAAAATAGCGAAAAATTAGGTGAACCTACCAAAAACCTCTACAACGCAGCGGAACCGTAGTGCAAACTGGTATGGACATAGTATTGTCTTAAAGGACTTCAAGAACGTGACAGAATTTTGAACATGTCTAAAAAAATCCGTAGCAAGGACGTAGCGCAGATAGGACGTAGTACATTCGTGATGAGAACCTAGTAAAAACCGAGAGGACGTGATGGATACGTAACATAGACTTGCCACGGTCTCCTTTGACGTAGCGCGGACGGCAAACGATTTTATGCCGTTCTTATTACGTTGCCACTGCGTTCGTGCTACGTGTATCAAGTTTTCATTACGTTCATACCAAGTTTCTACGAAGACTGTGGTAAGTTCACACTACTTTGTCAAAGACTGTGATAAGTTCGTAGTACGTTGTAGAAGACTGCAGTACGACTCTATCACGATCTCCAAGTTCTTGATACGTTTATGCAACGTTTTCGACAGGTTCCCAGTACTTATGTACTATTCAATTCAATTCAAATATTTTATTGAATAAATGCATAAATACAATATCCAATGGGATTGCACATCAGGCATAGCCTATGTAAGTGCTCTCCCTCAATAACTAAGAACATCAAGTATAATGATAAGAATAATTAATTAATTTACATTGTAATTAGTGTACAAAAAATGTTTACTTAGAGGAAATTTAAAATTTTGTAATAATTTTAAAACTGTCCATTTATTCATTATAATTGTGAAATGTGCCAATTTAGAGTGTGAATAAGTTAACTTGTAATTAATATATTCTTCTATATATTAAGTATACATATGTACATGTATATATAGGCACATAAGAAGGCATATTCATACATATGCACACATACACACATGTACACATAAATATAGATATATATTTGTTTAAACATCTTAAGCAATAAATTAAAAAAGATTCAAAGCAAATAATACAAAATCAAAATACAAAAATATTAATATTAATAGTCAAGTCTTTTGGTTCCACAAATAAAGGTGTGGACAGAGTTCATAATGAGTATTTATGTACTATTGACATCGAATACATGCTTTATAAAAAATTAATTTAGTGAAATTCAACTTTGTGGAAAAAGGGGGGTCAACAGGGAAAAGAGGGGTCCAGACGTCGAGTGCCTGTGGTTAAGGAGACGAAGGAGGCGACATAGAAGACAACAAAGATCATGTTGGGTACGGCATTGGCTTTCTGCGGAAAGAAGACTGCAGTTTGGACATTGCCATAGATTGATGGAATATCAACAGTCATTCTTCAATTTCCTTAAGATGCCACCGGAAATGTTCGATGAATTATTAAACAGGGTAGGATCTAGAATTAGAAGAGTAGACCTCTGGGTGGCATGCTTCAATGAGAAAATATCAACAGAAGTGAGAATATTTGGTGAGATACTTTTTAGGCGGAACGGACGCAATGTAAACGTGACAGGAACGTACTAAGGTCGTAGTGCGAATTGTATGGTCGTATTGAAGAAGTAGCGAAAACGTGATACACGTACTTAGAAATTGACCCAACACGTAGTAACCTACAACGAACGTGGTAAACGTGGTGAAAACTTAACTAGGTCGTAGTATGAACTTGAAAGCGAGATTTATTTTCAAATTTAAGCAAGTTTCTGCTACGTTTATTAGAACTTCTAGGACGTACTGCATTCTGCGTGGTCTTTGTCTGAGTGTGACGGGGCATAATTACTGACAACAATTGAAATTGACCCCAAATACATACTGAGGTCGAGTCAACATCTTGATTAGTTTGGGTCAATAACTGTGTTGTCACGAATGTCCTAGTGACCGTTATACGACCTTTCAGACAGCACCGGAAAAGCTGATTAAACAACCTTAATAAAAAAAACTGCTGAGATGTGCTAATCTGGGTCACGGGTCACTGTATCGGGCGGCTGTATTGAGAAGTAGATACGGTGTTGACAAAACTGTTGATACTCATAAAATATTGATAAATGCTATAAAATTTCATGTTTGTCTTCAAGAAATATGATAGACAAAACCATGTGTGAAGTTTTATGACGAAATATCTCCGATTTCTATGTAACTTTACGAGTTGAAGTTGCGACTGTATCGAGAAACAGATACGGTGTTGATACTCATACAATATTGATAAATGCAATAAAATTTTATGTTTGTCTTCAAGAAATATAATAGACAAAACCATGTGTGAAGTTTTATGACGGAATATCTCCGATTTCTATGTAAATTGTGGGGAAATTTTATGTTAGATTACTAAAGATCTTCTACTCTGAAACCACAGGTAAATTTACTTTAGCGGTGTATTTTTATCTTGGACAAGAATAATGAGCGTCCTGATTGGATGACCGATTTAAAACACACTGACTCTGCATGGTAAAAAGATGCATGTAAAAGAAATCTGTTATATTTATTCATTTGTTTGATTCTGGAATATTGTTGATCATTGATTTAAACAAGAAAAAAGGGAAAAAGGGGGGGGGGGGGTGAATTTTATTTGTGAATTTTACAGTTAAATAAATGTTATGTTTCGACAGTTTAAAGAGAAAAATAAAAATTTGTTGCCACTAAAGCTTAAATCAGCGTTGAAAATTGAACAAATATCAGTGGTTTTGTAAATGAAATTTATTTTGAATAGAAAATCTGAATTTATTATTTATTAATTTATTATTAATGATACAATTTTATAATCCAGGATTAGTTTTTAATTAAAAAAAATCCAGGACCCTGTGTCCAGGATTTTTTTTTTTTTTTTAAAGTTAATAATATGAAATATTGACATCCACACTTGCCTTTTGGACAGCACATTTCTGTGTCCACACTTGTATGATAAAAAAAAAAGTTGCCTACTTATATCAGTTTCTGCTGTTGTATCCAAAAAAATATCACGGACATATTATGACTATAATCAAGACCGGTTTGACGCCACACCCGATATTGCTATAAGGTTCATCATTACAATATGAATTATATGCTTTAAAACATTGAAACGGTTATATTACTCGATCTTCAGTTTATATGCATGTTTTGTAGACCTTTTGTGCTTTTTCTTTTGGTCATTGTGTTGTCTATCCTTCTTCGATATACGGATTATGATTACCCCTTTGGCATCTTCAAACTCTTCTTATATATTGCCAGAATGACAGACAGCCAGATATTATATATATTTGTCTTTTGTAGGAGCCTACTGGATATTTTCTGGTGTAGTTGTAGTAGGGATGATATTCCTATTCTTCACATTACCAGAAACAAAAGACAAACAATTAGAGGAAGTAGAAACCTTATTTGAAACTCCATGGTGTGTTTGTGGAAAATCCGGGTCTTTTGAAATTAATTTATCGTCTATTAAACAAATGTAAAAATATTGATTGATTGATTGATTGATTGATTGATTGATTGGTGTTTAACGCCAACATTAGCAATATTTCAGCTATATCGTTGCTTGAACAAAGAGGGAGAGGCGTTAAGGTGCAAAATTGGCCCCACATTATATTAAAAAATAATGCTTGACATAGAATAAAAACAATATACTAATTTAATTGTTAGATAAACAAATTTTCAAAAAATATAACTTTCCGTGAAATTGGGTGCGTTATGATAATGACGTCATGATGACATCATAATTAGACGGATAATGCTAAAAATGGACTACAAACGACATATTTAATGTACATTTTAGCTATTTTATATACCTCCACAGTCTTCCACCAACACCAAATTGAGCAGTTGTTTTGAGTATAGAGGGTTAATGATTATATCAAAATATTTTGTTGGTGGAGGATTGTGGAGGTTGTTAAATATTAATTTATTTATAACCTCAGCCAGACCCTTAAAATCAATATTTTCACTCTTCTGATTGTATATATGAGACCATTATATACACAATCTGTACATTTCATGATTCATTTCAAGTAATGAAATTCATCAGTAAATAACTTATGTTTCTGTAAATAATTGTATTTATTTTAAATACAGTTTGTGAAAATGCGTTCTGTCATGTGCATAAGTTATTGTTTGCATGATTGACAGACAATATTCATCATATTGTTTCTAGCTTCTGAACTGTCGATCAAGAAAAAAATAAAATATTCTAGACAGGCAGCAAATAGCCAGTCAATGGGGTTTGCAATTAATATTTCGCATGCACAATAGCGACCCCACACCACAAGGTGTAGAAAATAAAAATATTCTTCTGTGGTTTAAATGGGTATTAACTGCATTCAGTGGCGGATTCAAGGGGGTGCTTTGGGGGCTTCACGCCAGAACCGCTTTGGGACTACAGTTGGTTCCATCAATTATTGAAAATATTGCTCCATAGCTGAGCCCTCCCGTCAACAGAGTCTCTGGATCCGCCCCTGACATTACATGTAAACTGTATGATTCTGTTTGATAAAGTCCTTTAACGTGATGTATAAGTATGAAAGAATGTCAAAGTATATTTTAAATGAGGTTGAAACAAGTCACCATATGATACTGTTATAGTGACAGCCGGAACCTTTGAACCGTAATGAAAGCGGGAGGTTTTTAATTACGGAAGACGATCACAACCATATTGTTTTTGATTGGATTAAAATTATAGCTGTATAATAATATATAATAACCTATTATTATTAGAATTCTAACATGACTGCGAATTTGGCATAAATAAAATAACAAATGGCTTCCTCTAGGAAAACGCCGACTTTTTGTGAAAGGGACATCAGACAGCTATGAGGAACGAATTTAATACATCCCTTTGCGCAGGATGTAAAGGACACACTCCTTACACGTAAAAGACAACTTACAGCAGATTCTAATAGCAACAGTTTATTAGGAGTGCATAGTAAACAGTGGTAATGACCACGTCGTGTTGTACTTATAATCTCAGTTACAACTGATGTTCATCGATACAGTAAAAAGTGGTATTGATCACGACGTGTTGTACTTATAATCTCAGTTACAACTGATGTTCATCGATACAGTAAAAAGTGGTATTGATCACGACGTGTTGTACTGATAATCCCAGCTACAACTGATGTTCATCGGTACAGTAAACAGTGGTAATGACGACGACGTGCTGTACTGATAATCCAAGCTACATTTAATGTTCATCGTAACAGTAAACAGTGGGAATGACCACCACGCGATCTATATATTAGTATTCCCATTTACAACTGATTGTTATGCGTTTTTGACAGCACAGTAAAAAGTGTTAACGACCACGACGTGCTATTCTGGTAATCCCATCTACAACTGATATTAGTACCTGTTCATAGGTACAGTAAACAATGAGAACGGCCACTACACGTACTGGTAATCCCGGCTACACCACAATCCTGGCTACAACACGATATGCTTGTGCTTGTTCATCGGTACAATAAACAGTGATAACAGCCACTAGGCGCTGTACTGGTAATTCCGGCTACACCACGATATGTTTGTACTTGTTCATAGGTACAGTAAATAGTGGTAATGGCCACTGCACCCTTTACTGATAATCCCTGCTACAACTGAATTGTGCTTGTTCATTGGTACAGTAAACAGTGGCAATGGCCACTACGAGTCCTACGGGTGATGGTCTTTGTACAAATGATTTTATCTTCCTAGCTTGTAGTCAGTTAAATACGAGATTTCATTGACCCTGCTATTGTACTAACCATGCTTATGGTGTCATTAATTCATTTTTGTGATAGTAAGTGGTCTTTATGAGTGGAGGTGAGTCTGTGCATATTTTTTTATATCTGTATTACCATAAGAGATCCAATTATCAAGATTATCCCATTAACCGGTTTAACCCCGACACATTTTTATGCCTGTCCCAATCCAAGACCTGGATTTCCAACGTGATATGGCGTTGTCTTTTATATGTTCAACGAGTTGATGTGAGAGATAATGGTTCGATTTGTTGATATTGGTGGAACTGTTGACTAAGCCATGTCTTAGATATAGTCCACGTTCGTTATATTTGATAGATAACACCCGACCTCCATTGAAAGATATTCTTGTCATTATATTATAGCTGAAATACTGCTCATTTTGTAATCAATCAATGTAAGAAGAGTTTGAAGATACCAATGGGGTAATCAGAAACCGTATATCGAAGAAGAACAGACAACACAATGGCCAAAAGAAAAAGTACAAAAGGACAAACAACGATCGACAAAACATACATATAAAACTAAAGATCGAGTAACACGAACCCCACTAAAAACCGGGGGTGAACTCAGGTGCTCCGGAAGGGTAAACAGTTCCAGCTCCACTAGTGGCACCCGTCGTGTTAATCTAGTTACAAACCCGGTAATAAGTCGTGAATGAGGAAATAAGCTAAAAACCGAAATGTCAACATGATACTTTCAAATAGTTCCAACATAACACAGACGTAATAGCTGCAGAACCAAAGATAATGATCCATGAATCTGATTAAGGTTATTCAAGAAATAGCGTTGTGTACAACATTTGATATTTACATTTTTATTATTGTCTTGTATGTCTTTTAGCAAAAAAATATATACATTTGTAAAATATATATTTGAAACAATATCGGTAAGTATATATTGAAGCGGGTCAGTATTTACATTAATTAAGCATAATCAACAAAGAAAACAGTCTAATAAACATACAACCAGCGGGTAGCGTGGTTCTATGGTACAATAAAGAAATTCTGAATACTAGTAGTTTGTAATAGTTCGAATATCACAGCTACTCTTGTAGCGTGATCCATATGTACAATCAAAATAATATGAAGAGACTGTATACCATTCATAAAAGGAGAAGAGTAACATTCTACTTTAAGTATATACTATAGCCACAACTCCTAGAATTCACTATATTGTTCTACCCTTCTATATCAGAGAAGGAGAACAGTAACATTCTACTTTAAGTATATACTATAGCCACAACTCCTAGAATTCACTATATTGTTCTACCCTTCTATATCAGAGAAGGAGAAGAGTAACATTCTACTTTAAGTATATACTATAGCCACAACTCCTAGAATTCACTATATTGTTCTACCCTTCTATATCAGAGAAGGAGAAGAGTAACATTCTACTTTAAGTATATACTATAGCCACAACTCCTAGAATTCACATTATTGTTCTACCCTTCTATATCAGAGAAGGAGAAGAGTAACATTCTACTTTAAGTATATACTATAGCCACAACTCCTAGAATTCTCTATATTGTTCTACCCTTCTATATCAGAGAAGGAGAAGAGTAACATTCTACTTTAAGTATATACTATAGCCACAACTCCTAGAATTCACTATATTGTTCTACCCTTCTATATCAGAGAAGGAGAAGAGTAACATTCTACTTTAAGTATATACTATAGCCACAACTCCTAGAATTCTCTATATTGTTCTACCCTTCTATATCAGAGAAGGAGAACAGTAACATTCTACTTTAAGTATATACTATAGCCACAACTCCTAGAATTCTCTATATTGTTCTACCCTTCTATATCAGAGAAGGAGAAGAGTAACATTCTACTTTAAGTATATACTATAGCCACAACTCCTAGAATTCACTATATTGTTCTACCCTTCTATATCAGAGAAGGAGAAGAGTAACATTCTACTTTAAGTATATACTATAGCCACAACTCCTAGAATTCTCTATATTGTTCTACCCTTCTATATCAGAGAAGGAGAAGAGTAACATTCTACTTTAAGTATATACTATAGCCACAACTCCTAGAATTCACTATATTGTTCTACCCTTCTATATCAGAGAAGGAGAACAGTAACATTCTACTTTAAGTATATACTATAGCCACAACTCCTAGAATTCTCTATATTGTTCTACCCTTCTATATCAGAGAAGGAGAAGAGTAACATTCTACTTTAAGTATATACTATAGCCACAACTCCTAGAATTCTCTATATTGTTCTACCCTTCTATATCAGAGAAGGAGAAGAGTAACATTCTACTTTAAGTATATACTATAGCCACAACTCCTAGAATTCACTATATTGTTCTACCCTTCTATATCAGAGAAGGAGAAGAGTAACATTCTACTTTAAGTATATACTATAGCCACAACTCCTAGAATTCTCTATATTGTTCTACCCTTCTATATCAGAGAAGGAGAAGAGTAACATTCTACTTTAAGTATATACTATAGCCACAACTCCTAGAATTCACTATATTGTTCTACCCTTCTATATCAGAGAAGGAGAAGAGTAACATTCTACTTTAAGTATATACTATAGCCACAACTCCTAGAATTCACTATATTGTTCTACCCTTCTATATCAGAGAAGGAGAAGAGTAACATTCTACTTTAAGTATATACTATAGCCACAACTCCTAGAATTCTCTATATTGTTCTACCCTTCTATATCAGAGAAGGAGAAGAGTAACATTCTACTTTAAGTATATACTATAGCCACAACTCCTAGAATTCTCTATATTGTTCTACCCTTCTATATCAGAGAAGGAGAAGAGTAACATTCTACTTTAAGTATATACTATAGCCACAACTCCTAGAATTCACTATATTGTTCTACCCTTCTATATCAGAGAAGGAGAAGAGTAACATTCTACTTTAAGTATATACTATAGCCACAACTCCTAGAATTCACTATATTGTTCTACCCTTCTATATCAGAGAAGGAGAACAGTAACATTCTACTTTAAGTATATACTATAGCCACAACTCCTAGAATTCTCTATATTGTTCTACCCTTCTATATCAGAGAAGGAGAAGAGTAACATTCTACTTTAAGTATATACTATAGCCACAACTCCTAGAATTCTCTATATTGTTCTACCCTTCTATATCAGAGAAGGAGAAGAGTAACATTCTACTTTAAGTATATACTATAGCCACAACTCCTAGAATTCTCTATATTGTTCTACCCTTCTATATCAGAGAAGGAGAAGAGTAACATTCTACTTTAAGTATATACTATAGCCACAACTCCTAGAATTCTCTATATTGTTCTACCCTTCTATATCAGAGAAGGAGAACAGTAACATTCTACTTTAAGTATATACTATAGCCACAACTCCTAGAATTCACTATATTGTTCTACCCTTCTATATCAGAGAAGGAGAAGAGTAACATTCTACTTTAAGTATATACTATAGCCACAACTCCTAGAATTCACTATATTGTTCTACCCTTCTATATCAGAGAAGGAGAAGAGTAACATTCTACTTTAAGTATATACTATAGCCACAACTCCTAGAATTCACTATATTGTTCTACCCTTCTATATCAGAGAAGGAGAAGAGTAACATTCTACTTTAAGTATATACTATAGCCACAACTCCTAGAATTCTCTATATTGTTCTACCCTTCTATATCAGAGAAGGAGAAGAGTAACATTCTACTTTAAGTATATACTATAGCCACAACTCCTAGAATTCTCTATATTGTTCTACCCTTCTATATCAGAGAAGGAGAAGAGTAACATTCTACTTTAAGTATATACTATAGCCACAACTCCTAGAATTCACTATATTGTTCTACCCTTCTATATCAGAGAAGGAGAAGAGTAACATTCTACTTTAAGTATATACTATAGCCACAACTCCTAGAATTCACTATATTGTTCTACCCTTCTATATCAGAGAAGGAGAACAGTAACATTCTACTTTAAGTATATACTATAGCCACAACTCCTAGAATTCTCTATATTGTTCTACCCTTCTATATCAGAGAAGGAGAAGAGTAACATTCTACTTTAAGTATATACTATAGCCACAACTCCTAGAATTCTCTATATTGTTCTACCCTTCTATATCAGAGAAGGAGAAGAGTAACATTCTACTTTAAGTATATACTATAGCCACAACTCCTAGAATTCACTATATTGTTCTACCCTTCTATATCAGAGAAGGAGAAGAGTAACATTCTACTTTAAGTATATACTATAGCCACAACTCCTAGAATTCTCTATATTGTTCTACCCTTCTATATCAGAGAAGGAGAAGAGTAACATTCTACTTTAAGTATATACTATAGCCACAACTCCTAGAATTCACTATATTGTTCTACCCTTCTATATCAGAGAAGGAGAAGAGTAACATTCTACTTTAAGTATATACTATAGCCACAACTCCTAGAATTCACTATATTGTTCTACCCTTCTATATCAGAGAAGGAGAAGAGTAACATTCTACTTTAAGTATATACTATAGCCACAACTCCTAGAATTCTCTATATTGTTCTACCCTTCTATATCAGAGAAGGAGAAGAGTAACATTCTACTTTAAGTATATACTATAGCCACAACTCCTAGAATTCTCTATATTGTTCTACCCTTCTATATCAGAGAAGGAGAAGAGTAACATTCTACTTTAAGTATATACTATAGCCACAACTCCTAGAATTCACTATATTGTTCTACCCTTCTATATCAGAGAAGGAGAAGAGTAACATTCTACTTTAAGTATATACTATAGCCACAACTCCTAGAATTCACTATATTGTTCTACCCTTCTATATCAGAGAAGGAGAACAGTAACATTCTACTTTAAGTATATACTATAGCCACAACTCCTAGAATTCTCTATATTGTTCTACCCTTCTATATCAGAGAAGGAGAAGAGTAACATTCTACTTTAAGTATATACTATAGCCACAACTCCTAGAATTCTCTATATTGTTCTACCCTTCTATATCAGAGAAGGAGAAGAGTAACATTCTACTTTAAGTATATACTATAGCCACAACTCCTAGAATTCTCTATATTGTTCTACCCTTCTATATCAGAGAAGGAGAAGAGTAACATTCTACTTTAAGTATATACTATAGCCACAACTCCTAGAATTCTCTATATTGTTCTACCCTTCTATATCAGAGAAGGAGAACAGTAACATTCTACTTTAAGTATATACTATAGCCACAACTCCTAGAATTCACTATATTGTTCTACCCTTCTATATCAGAGAAGGAGAAGAGTAACATTCTACTTTAAGTATATACTATAGCCACAACTCCTAGAATTCACTATATTGTTCTACCCTTCTATATCAGAGAAGGAGAAGAGTAACATTCTACTTTAAGTATATACTATAGCCACAACTCCTAGAATTCTCTATATTGTTCTACCCTTCTATATCAGAGAAGGAGAAGAGTAACATTCTACTTTAAGTATA
The DNA here is from genome assembly GCA_963680875.1 of Bathymodiolus brooksi. Classification (NCBI taxonomy): domain Eukaryota; kingdom Metazoa; phylum Mollusca; class Bivalvia; order Mytilida; family Modiolidae; genus Bathymodiolus; species Bathymodiolus brooksi. The sequence goes on along the minus strand of OY804576.1, from coordinate 126,444,416 downwards.
TACTATAGCCACAACTCCTAGAATTCACTATATTGTTCTACCCTTCTATATCAGAGAAGGAGAAGAGTAACATTCTACTTTAAGTATATACTATAGCCACAACTCCTAGAATTCTCTATATAGTTCTACCCTTCTATATCAGAGAAGGAGAAGAGTAACATTCTACTTTAAGTATATACTATAGCCACAACTCCTAGAATTCACTATATTGTTCTACCCTTCTATATCAGAGAAGGAGAAGAGTAACATTCTACTTTAAGTATATACTATAGCCACAACTCCTAGAATTCTCTATATTGTTCTACCCTTCTATATCAGAGAAGGAGAAGAGTAACATTCTACTTTAAGTATATACTATAGCCACAACTCCTAGAATTCACTATATTGTTCTACCCTTCTATATCAGAGAAGGAGAAGAGTAACATTCTACTTTAAGTATATACTATAGCCACAACTCCTAGAATTCACTATATTGTTCTACCCTTCTATATCAGAGAAGGAGAAGAGTAACATTCTACTTTAAGTATATACTATAGCCACAACTCCTAGAATTCTCTATATTGTTCTACCCTTCTATATCAGAGAAGGAGAAGAGTAACATTCTACTTTAAGTATATACTATAGCCACAACTCCTAGAATTCACTATATTGTTCTACCCTTCTATATCAGAGAAGGAGAAGAGTAACATTCTACTTTAAGTATATACTATAGCCACAACTCCTAGAATTCACTATATTGTTCTACCCTTCTATATCAGAGAAGGAGAAGAGTAACATTCTACTTTAAGTATATACTATAGCCACAACTCCTAGAATTCACTATATTGTTCTACCCTTCTATATCAGAGAAGGAGAAGAGTAACATTCTACTTTAAGTATATACTATAGCCACAACTCCTAGAATTCACTATATTGTTCTACCCTTCTATATCAGAGAAGGAGAAGAGTAACATTCTACTTTAAGTATATACTATAGCCACAACTCCTAGAATTCACTATATTGTTCTACCCTTCTATATCAGAGAAGGAGAAGAGTAACATTCTACTTTAAGTATATACTATAGCCACAACTCCTAGAATTCACTATATTGTTCTACCCTTCTATATCAGAGAAGGAGAAGAGTAACATTCTACTTTAAGTATATACTATAGCCACAACTCCTAGAATTCACTATATTGTTCTACCCTTCTATATCAGAGAAGGAGAAGAGTAACATTCTACTTTAAGTATATACTATAGCCACAACTCCTAGAATTCACTATATTGTTCTACCCTTCTATATCAGAGAAGGAGAAGAGTAACATTCTACTTTAAGTATATACTATAGCCACAACTCCTAGAATTCACTATATTGTTCTACCCTTCTATATCAGAGAAGGAGAAGAGTAACATTCTACTTTAAGTATATACTATAGCCACAACTCCTAGAATTCACTATATTGTTCTACCCTTCTATATCAGAGAAGGAGAAGAGTAACATTCTACTTTAAGTATATACTATAGCCACAACTCCTAGAATTCACTATATTGTTCTACCCTTCTATATCAGAGAAGGAGAAGAGTAACATTCTACTTTAAGTATATACTATAGCCACAACTCCTAGAATTCTCTATATTGTTCTACCCTTCTATATCAGAGAAGGAGAAGAGTAACATTCTACTTTAAGTATATACTATAGCCACAACTCCTAGAATTCACTATATTGTTCTACCCTTCTATATCAGAGAAGGAGAAGAGTAACATTCTACTTTAAGTATATACTATAGCCACAACTCCTAGAATTCACTATATTGTTCTACCCTTCTATATCAGAGAAGGAGAAGAGTAACATTCTACTTTAAGTATATACTATAGCCACAACTCCTAGAATTCACTATATTGTTCTACCCTTCTATATCAGAGAAGGAGAAGAGTAACATTCTACTTTAAGTATATACTATAGCCACAACTCCTAGAATTCACTATATTGTTCTACCCTTCTATATCAGAGAAGGAGAAGAGTAACATTCTACTTTAAGTATATACTATAGCCACAACTCCTAGAATTCACTATATTGTTCTACCCTTCTATATCAGAGAAGGAGAAGAGTAACATTCTACTTTAAGTATATACTATAGCCACAACTCCTAGAATTCACTATATTGTTCTACCCTTCTATATCAGAGAAGGAGAAGAGTAACATTCTACTTTAAGTATATACTATAGCCACAACTCCTAGAATTCACTATATTGTTCTACCCTTCTATATCAGAGAAGGAGAAGAGTAACATTCTACTTTAAGTATATACTATAGCCACAACTCCTAGAATTCACTATATTGTTCTACCCTTCTATATCAGAGAAGGAGAAGAGTAACATTCTACTTTAAGTATATACTATAGCCACAACTCCTAGAATTCACTATATTGTTCTACCCTTCTATATCAGAGAAGGAGAAGAGTAACATTCTACTTTAAGTATATACTATAGCCACAACTCCTAGAATTCACTATATTGTTCTACCCTTCTATATCAGAGAAGGAGAAGAGTAACATTCTACTTTAAGTATATACTATAGCCACAACTCCTAGAATTCTCTATATTGTTCTACCCTTCTATATCAGAGAAGGAGAAGAGTAACATTCTACTTTAAGTATATACTATAGCCACAACTCCTAGAATTCACTATATTGTTCTACCCTTCTATATCAGAGAAGGAGAAGAGTAACATTCTACTTTAAGTATATACTATAGCCACAACTCCTAGAATTCACTATATTGTTCTACCCTTCTATATCAGAGAAGGAGAAGAGTAACATTCTACTTTAAGTATATACTATAGCCACAACTCCTAGAATTCACTATATTGTTCTACCCTTCTATATCAGAGAAGGAGAAGAGTAACATTCTACTTTAAGTATATACTATAGCCACAACTCCTAGAATTCACTATATTGTTCTACCCTTCTATATCAGAGAAGGAGAAGAGTAACATTCTACTTTAAGTATATACTATAGCCACAACTCCTAGAATTCACTATATTGTTCTACCCTTCTATATCAGAGAAGGAGAAGAGTAACATTCTACTTTAAGTATATACTATAGCCACAACTCCTAGAATTCACTATATTGTTCTACCCTTCTATATCAGAGAAGGAGAAGAGTAACATTCTACTTTAAGTATATACTATAGCCACAACTCCTAGAATTCACTATATTGTTCTACCCTTCTATATCAGAGAAGGAGAAGAGTAACATTCTACTTTAAGTATATACTATAGCCACAACTCCTAGAATTCACTATATTGTTCTACCCTTCTATATCAGAGAAGGAGAAGAGTAACATTCTACTTTAAGTATATACTATAGCCACAACTCCTAGAATTCACTATATTGTTCTACCCTTCTATATCAGAGAAGGAGAAGAGTAACATTCTACTTTAAGTATATACTATAGCCACAACTCCTAGAATTCACTATATTGTTCTACCCTTCTATATCAGAGAAGGAGAAGAGTAACATTCTACTTTAAGTATATACTATAGCCACAACTCCTAGAATTTCCACTATATTGTTCTACCCTTCTATATCAGAGAAGGAGAAG